>CM057346.1:262968279-265413779 GCA_030015575.1 Agapanthus africanus | reverse complement strand
ACAGTCTCCGTACAGTGCGGTCTGTTCATTTAGGGCTATCGCATATCGGGCCTAGGGGGCGGTAAACATCAGACCCCTAATAGCGGTATAAGTCGTGTCGGAGTGAAGCCCATTACACCTTGAGAAACTACTGGAAGCCACCAGTAAATCTCGCCTGCCCTGGCTAGTGACTTTGCGTAATGGCTCTCCATACACAGCGCGATATCAACCCCCAATACCGGGAGAGACGAATCCTGTCTAACCGCCACTGCCTCCAAGTGCTTCGGGACTGCACCCAACTACTACTTGTTTGCATGACTCCTATGAGCCGTGGTAGGGTAGTAATCTAAGTAAAGTGGGAACACACTCGAGGCGAAGTAGCAGTGTCAAGTCGACGGACTAAGCTGCACTCATGTCACCTGGTAACTGCTATCTGACGATGGGTATAAATCCAACCTGCAGTTCGCGGCGAGTCCTGTCCGGTGTACCTATAATCTAATGAGCACTTGCATACTATCTCCAGTACAACGTACTGATGGCTGTGGGATAGACTATCTCCCTATGCTGGGATGAGAAGTGTATACACCAGTCTACTCCGGAGTATCGATACCCTATCTCGATAATCCTACGACCAGGGACCTGTATAGTATATTGCTTATAGACTATCCAGCCCCCACTAGTGTGACTGCCATCACAACACTGGTAATCAAGCAAAGATCCTAAGGGCTCTACTAATATTTATAAGCGATACGTTAAAAGAAACACATGCACATATTAAAGTAGACACAAACCAAGTAGTATACTACCATTTTTAGCAAGACTGTCAATACAACTGTGAATATCCCAAGCTTCCATTAAGTAATATATAAACTAGTATGATACAGTAATGGCCTCTAGGGAATAAACACTAACACCACTGTACTTTGATTACTACCATACCATAGCTCAAAGGATTCGTGCAAACAGGTAGTAGTTGGGTGTAGTCCCGAAGCACTTGGAGGCAGTAGCGGTTAGATAGGATTCGTCTCTCCAGGAATTGGGGGTTGATATCGCATTATATTTGGAGAGCCATTACACAAAGTCCCTGGCCATGGCAAGTGAGATTTATCGGTAAGTATTCCAATAGTTTCTCAAGGTGTTTTGTGCTACACTCCGGCACGACTTGTTGCGCTATTAGGGGTCTGACGATTACTGCCCCCTCGGCCCGATATGCGATACTCTTAGACAAACAGACCGGACTGTACGGAGGTTGTCACATGCAGGCTCAGTAGGAGTTCGGATGGGTTTGCTCATCGGCCTTCTTATCGACAGATGCCTGGGTAGCCATTATGTGCAGCTAGTACCGCTTGCGGCTTGTATTTAAACCCACTGTCAACGTACTGTCGAGCCTTTAGAGTCCCACACTGAGAGTTTTCCTGCATCGGGCGAAAGATGTAAAGGTCGTATGGTTTTACGACAGGGCTTCAAACACTTACGTGCACTTTTGTGCGTATGATGTTCGGGGGGATAATACTAGTGGGCTTCGGTTTAAGCCGGATCATAGTAATGTACTAATGGATTTGTTTTGTCTCTTTGTATTCGTATTCTTCGGAATGCAGATGCGGGTACGTATAGACGGATGAGGGGCATTCTTGTAATTAGTTCAGGAAAGTTTCTAGAAGGGGACACCTATTAGGGTTTTGATTCTTTTATGGATTAAACAATATGGGTGGAGAAATGAGGTGGAATTGAGCATTGAATCTAGCATGGCTACTTGGTGACTTAATCACTTGACAAAATAGATATTTATGAAGCTTGTGATATTTTTTGGTGAGATATTTATCTCCAAAATATCTTATTTACTTCATTCTTTATCTTTTGGACAGCCAAGCTTTTTTCAAGAGCTCACAAGTTCACTCTCATTTCTCAAGTCTTCTTCTCTTCTCATATGAAACCCTAATTATCTTATAAGTTGAAAAACCTAGGGTTCCAAGAGACCAAGTACTCCATCTTCACTCTCTACATCACCTAGGCCATCTAGTCTAGCAAGCTACTTGCCCTAGTTACCACGAAGTTGAGGTTGGAGCTCGGACTATAGACTCTCGGGTGGATCGTCTTTGACTCCAGGAAGCCGACGAGGAAGCTTCGATCCGTTTCGATCCTCGGAGCCTATGATGATGAGGAGGACAGCGAGAAGACCCGAAGGACACGATATTACAAGGTATAACATTCATCCGAGTAGTTATACCTCATGTAGTTTGCTAGCTAGGGATTATGTTTGATCCTTGGTTCAAGTCGGTGTTGCGAAGGCCGTAAAAATCATTTTTTGCAATTTTCGCCTCCCCGCAAACACATGTGGTGCGCGACATCAACTTCAAGTGTTATTAGAGCCCCTCATAAAGCTTAGATAGCTTGTAGAGACGTTAGAAATCCACCGTTTTTGTCGTGCAAAAACTGCCGACAAAAACAGTTTCCAAAATTGATATTTTGAGTTGTTTGCACACCCCGCGGGCTCACGGTTTGAATTAAGAAGCCTCAGGGTGAAGCGTCCGCATCCTGGGGACCTTCCGGGGGGGACCAAATGGCTGGGCCTACTGCTCTTGGCGGTGGGGACCCGAAACTTCCCCACCTTAGGCAGTTTCGTGTCTGCCTCACCCTCTGGCCACCTCGAGGGTGAGATTCCCCCTCTAGGTCCCCCCACTCAAAGTTAATTTCAAGATCTAACTCTTCGTTAAGATTCGGGCGGGTTTCGAGTTCGTTTCGACTCCCGAATTGGCTTAAAACGATCAGTTATGGAACGTTAGCTCACTGGATTTTTCTAAGTTTTGGAAAAATTGGTTTTGTTTCCTACTTGCGTGCCGAATTCTAATGTCGCGGTTACTTTACAAGCTTTGTGATGTGTATATGTGTTTGGAAACATCGACTAATTGCTATACGTCGATTGGTCGGGGTTGCACATATCTGTGATGATGTTATGTTGGTTTGTGTATATGAACTTATTGGATCGTCATGGATGGATAGCCGGGGATGTGAGATGAGGGTTTTCATTCTTTCATTCGATATAAAATTTGTAAAGTGATGTAAAATTATTTTTTGGGGCGCATCCGGGTTGAGCTTGTAGCCACAGTTGTATTATTTCTTTTTCTGTTTTTTGCCCCTAGGATATACCCAAGGTGGAGTGCACAAACTACCGGGTACTTTGAAGTGCCGAGTGGCCTACGCACTTTGATGAGGGAGGTTGCTTCACTTCGGGTATTTGGCGGGTAGTTTGCCGCAACCGTAGGGGTCTAGGGTGGGGTTTGGCTATTCATCACGATCATGGAATCCATCTTTCATTACAGGCTCAAACGAAACGCGGAATTCCTAATATATCCAATATGTTCATCTGTGATCTGGAATGCCTATTTTTGCGTGAGACGAATGGTTATTATAAATATACTATATAATAGGCTTTTCTTATGTTTTGCATCCGTGCTAGTCCAGCCCCCGCTCAGTCGTTATTTAAGTACCCTAACAGGTGATGACGGGCCCAGTGGCGAATACGGATGGCATAAGTGGACGCAGTATTTTCGTTTCTTTCTGTGATGATAGGTGTATAGGATGGGACTGCATTAAATTAATGCAAAGCAAACAAACCAAATCTGAATAGTTGGAACAATTTTAAAACCACTCGGGTTTTTTCAAAACAGCAGACTTTTAAATGCGAAGCTTAAACCACTCCTTTTGAAAGCTATCAGGTTCCTTCGATTATATCAAGTTCACTACGTTCACAGTTTTGCCAAAACCAGCCATAGCCCTCCGTCATTTCATATGAATATTCAAAAGTCTTTAAGCTATGTTTGTTGACCTTCGTCAAAGCATAGTGATTGGTAGCTGTTGGGTGTTCATATGACTTATGGTTTGTTGGTTTGGGACAGTCGTATTACCTTGTTGACCTTCGTCAAGGGTATATACGGGTGGGTTCAAATTAACCTTGACAATGATGGGTAGAACTTTGTAAGTCTACGGTAGCGCCCCGGCCGTCTACAGACGCCAAATGCGGAACAAAAACTTTTTAACTGGCGCTATCGTATACTTTAGCCCGGATCTGCCATTATTGCTAAACTAACAAACTGTAAAGAGTGTAGAAAGGTTATACCGAACGATCCAAGTCCTTCGTTCTTTAACCATCATCCCACACTCCGTTGCGGCTGCTCCGATCTCTTCGATCTCCGATCTGCTCGTCCAGGTGGCACCACGTCAACGATTCTTTAAACGGGCTCCTGCCTCTGACTCGAGGCAACTCGTGTTAGTTATATGTATGCCCTAGAGGCCATCACTGTACATACGATGTATATTGTAGTGGATGCTAGGACATATATAGGGAGGACTTTCTTGCTCGACATGATAGTATGCTATCTGGTTGTACTTTATCTTAATATGTACTCTGATTGTCTCTATGTTACATGTTGATAAAGCACTTAGGATATGTAATCGACTACTGGGACTATGATGAGATCATACTAGTGGGGCCACGGTAGTCGACGAGTACATCCTATAACTGTTCCTAGTCGAGGGTGTATCGAGACAGGGCATCGATGCACCAGAGTAGACTAGCGTATACGCATCTTGACCCATATGATGGGCGATGGATGATCCCATATCCATCGGTGTTTGACATCAAGGATGGTGTACGGGTGCTCAGTGGAGACTGGGTACACTGGACGGACTCGCCGAGAACTCCCAGATGGTATTATACCATACGTCAGATGGCAGTTCTCCGGTGACACTGGTACAGAGTAGTCTGTTGACCCGAGATCGTCATAGAGTCTTGTGTGGTTCCCACTGTGCTTTGATTTCCATCATACCACGTCCAAGAGGGCATGCAAAAAGGTGGCTTTTGGGTACAGTCCCGAATCACATGGAGGCAATGAGCGATAGGAGGGGATTCGTCTCTCCCGGTATAGGGAGTTGATGTTGTGCTGTGTTCGATTGGCTATAACCGGAAATCCCTGACCAGGGTTGCTGAGATTTACTGGTAAGTGTTATCAGTAGTTTCTCGAACTGTTATAGACCTCATATCGACACGACTTATCGAGCTACTGGGGTCTGACGTTTACCACCCCTAGGCGAGATATGCAACATATCAGACGACGAGACCGGACTGTACGGGAGTGTTACTGTTTGGATTCACAGGAGAATGTGCAGGCTTGCTTGTTGATCTTCTGAGCGCTCAATATCTGGGTAGCTGTTACGTTTAGCTGACCGCTTGCAGCTTGTGGGTGTTTGATATGATCATCACCTACTGCCGGCGTATTGACGATTCTTTAGAGTCCTACACTGAGGTTTCTTGACTCAGGCAAAACGGAGTAGGAGCACATATGTGATATGTGCGGGACCGAGGATAATGCGATATGTGATACCGTATTCTATTCTCGCGATATTTGATATCGGCCGGGTCATCGGATCAAGTGTTGATTCGATGAATCGGTACGGATAAATATTAGTCGGTTATATGCGATATAGCCGGATTGTCGGATCAAGTGTTGATTCGATGATTTAATGTATAATAATATATATATGATATATTAAATTGCATTAACTAATATTTGCTCACTAAAAGATTCTTTTTCTCACTCGGGTAATACATTGATATATATGCGATATATGTTAAATGTATTATTTTATTTTGTTACGATAAATATTATATATGTGATATATAATATTGTAACATGATATGATAACTAATGCAACTTGTTTAGTGGAGTTTAAACATGATTAGGGTTTGGATTAGGGTTAAGCTTTCTAGATGTTTCTAGAAGCTTTTCTTTTTGTCATGATAAAGATATTTACAAGTGACTCATGCTTTAACCCAACCCAAACCCTTACCCTAGTCAATTCTCTACAATGGTTAAGTCAACCATGGTTGCGTTATTCTTCATATTAATCCTTTCTTATTCATCACAAAAAGAAAATGGATCACTATTCTTCTTCTTCCTTCATTCTTTCATGAAAAAGCTTGCTTGATTTTTCCAAAGTGATGAATAAATATGAGAAAAAGATAAATAAAGAGAGCAAAAGTCCTACTTCATCATCCTCATCTTCCCTTGCCATTTAGATGAGGGTGTTCACATCATTTCATGAGTGTTAGCTTGTGTTAAAGAAACTTCAAGGTAGATCATCTTAGTATCGAAGATCGGAAGCAAAGGTTGCGTCTTTCTCTTCGTGGAGCCTCTCGAGAGTCCGGATCCCGATGATCGCAGTGAAGGGACCACAACACGGAGCATATGAAGTGAAGGACCGGATCTACAAAGGTTGTAATCCCTCTCACTTAGTGTTAAAGTCGTTAACATGCTTGTTTTCGCCAAATCTCTAGTTTAAAGTTCCGTATTCGGGTTGTTCGGCACGGCTAAATTTTTAATCGGGCATGGTTGATGCCTCGTAGACCCTTGTGCGTGTGCCTAGCAACCCTACAGTGGTATCAGAGCCAAGCTAGAGCTTTAGGCGAAGTCTAGACGAAGTTTAAAGTCCGATCGAACCCGGAAAACCCGATAAAACCCACTCTCTGGAAATTTTCTGAAAATTTGGATTTTTGTGAATTAAAAATATCCAAAAATTACAGCAGGTAATTATAAGAATTACTGTGAAGCACGTGAGCGCAATTCGACTAAAGAGCCGCGGAACCGCGGCCCCACCCCAGCATGTGCGGCGGTTCCGCGGCCACATAGTCGATTCTTGGCACGTGCTTTTCACAGTAACTCCTATTTTTTAATGTTGTATTTTCTGGGAATTTTTAATATTTATTCAACTGTTGAATTATCTGGGTTGTATTGGGGACTTAATGATTCGATCGGATATTTTAACTTTGTTTAGTTTTGTCCGGATAATTTTTAGAAACTGTTAAAAAGTTTGAACGGATATCAATAACTCACTTTTTCCCCAGTCGGAATTTTTTTCAAAAGTTGGATTTTTTCTCGAGTTTAAGAACGTTATAAGTCGTGCAAGTAACGCGGTGGACCCTCTAGAAGACAACAAACCTTAACTCGATTATGTGAACGTCTTGAACTGCCTTTTGAACCTTAGGGTTTGGGGCAGTACGGCGTGCCACATGTGAGGCGTTGGCTTGACCCTTCTACGGCTGGACCATTGGTACTGTGGCATGTGATGGATGTTTTTAAACTGATTTCAAGTGTTGAGATATATTGGGGAAATCTTGAGTGTTTGATGATTCGATCGGAAAGTTTAACTTTGTCTATTTATCTAGAATGTGATACAATATTTGGAATCCACAGGTAGTTATGAGATAACTAATTTGAATATTATAAACATAGCAATTTAGTCTCAGATGATCGGTTGCCACGGAATTTTGATGTGATCAAAAGTCCGTCGCAATCACGTAGCGTACGCGGATACTCGCCGGATAAACTTAATAGACAGCTACGCCCCATAGCCCCGACCAAGTGACTGTAGGAGAACCCCGTCGCCGAAAGCATCCGTTTGGGTGCTCGCGGTAGCGATGTTCCGCCTTGGTGCACTTCGTCGACGGCATCCAGGGGTGCGGCCGTCTACTAAAGTTTGCGACGAGCATTCGATCAGGACGTCGGGAATCTTGTTGAATTGCCCGACTTGATATTGAAAAGAGTTTTCGATAAATGAGACTAAAATGCGGGGTTTATAATTGTTAGGCATGCGATATCTAAGGAATTCATTTGATTAGGCATACGATGTCTAGGGAAGTTGCGGATTCCAACTGTTGTAGTTTTACACTTTTTTTTCTGTGACCGTAAGCGTAGTATGTGGTGTATCGCCGGCTTCGTTGCTATACATCAACGACAATCGGGATACGCATACTTGTTTACGTTGATGATATGAGATATTATGTGTTGCTGTGATATGTTGTATTGGATCGTCACGTTTGAATAGCCGGGGGTTTTATGTGAGATGAGAGTTTTTTCTTTTTCATTCATGTAAAATTCATTTCTATGTAATATTCTTTTATTGGGGCACTTCCAGGTAGCGGAAGATGTCACTGTTGTATATTATTTACTTTTCCGCATTAGGTAGACCCAAGGCGGGGAGCACAAGTAACCGGGTTCTAGGGTCCAATGGGAGACCATCTCGAGGAGTCGAGACTGGGTCTCCTAACCCTAGAATTGGCAGTGTTACTTGCCGCTCTCGTAGGGGTCTAGGGATGTGGGTTTGGCTATTCATCGCGACCGTGGAATCCGTGTTTTATACAGGCTCGTATTGAAAACACGGACGTCCTAGTATATACAATATTTCATATATGTTCTTCTGCTGCAATGTTCTGTGATGAGATCATATTACTGTCTGAGACGAATGTTTATATTATATATATGAGATATATGTTATATTGCAGATTTCGTTTCAAAAGAAATGCTTGTGAAGCATAATAAAATGGGACTTCATTAATGAGATTAATGAAATAAAAGAAACCTAAGATGTTGTGGAATCGAATTTCTAAATAAAACAGGTAGCTACAGTTCTTGCTTTGCATAGCGGTGTTCCTTGTAGAACATCCAGCACCTTATTCGATAAGGAAAGGACCGAGATCCCTTCACCGGGAGTGACTCCTTTAGCAATGACTGGCAGATGCTACAACTCTCGGTTTGTCTTTTGATTGCTTCTATAGTTTCTGCTTTGCACAGTGGTATATATGATATATCCTGCACCTTATTCGATGAGGAAAGGGCCGACGATCCCTTCACCGGGAGTGACCCCTTTAGCAAAACTAGAAAAGCCTCAAAAGCACTCCATTTTAAAATCATTTGATTCTACAACGATATCAAGTTCATTACGCAATAGGTTTTCAGAAAAACCTGTCGTAGTCCTCCGTCATTTCAGATAAGTACTACTTAGTATTCGTGCTGCGGTAGTTTGGCCTTCGTCAAGGCGTAGTGTACGGTAGCTAACTAGTGCTTATCTGCTAGCATACGATGCGATTGGATTAGGGTATTCGTACGGCGTAGTTTGGCCTTCGTCAAGGGTCGTGTGGGTGGATTTAATTCAATCAAGAAATGAACGGGTTGAACTTGACTAGCGGACTATGGGTAGTTTAGCCTTCGTCAAGGTCATAGGACGCTAGGGGTAAAATATTATTGGGAATTTCAAGTGTTGAAATTTGCAATGAGATTGCATACCTTCTATGAGATAGGTGGATCCCGATACCCGCTGCGAGTAAGAGTTACTCCTGGGAGAGTTTTACACATTATAATTAGCCGATCAAGTAGGTGTCTAGAAAAGTGTTAACGGGGTTACGCCTCTGGGAAAACGAGGTTTACTTTAATTAGGTTCGTGCGATAGCACGGGGGACCTCCCTCAAAGTACCGACACTGGCCTGGCTGAAAGATTGGCGAACTTGTAGCGTGTGATTAATCCCGGCTTGTCTTTCCTTTTAGGGTTTGAAGGAAGATTTGATTAAAACAGTGGGAGACATCCTGATTAGATATATTAGATAACCAATCTAATCTTGCAAGAGCATATGCTGAGTGTTTTCTTCTCTCTCTCTCAAGGTAGCGACCATATCACGCCTTAATGAAGATAATAAAATGGATATATTGACCGAACCCGCTTGTTATACTGAGCTGGGGAACGTTGGTCCCGCTCAAACTTATAATTGTTATAGTACAGAGCAGGAAATTGGGGAATACCAGATTTCTCGTGCCGCCCAAACGAAGAAAATGCATACTGATGCATCATCTTCGGGTGTGTTCATTATAGAGAACTGAGAACGGGTGATAAGTTTCATGAGACAGAAAACGGTGCAAGTGTTACAGCCAAGTCTGTTGGTCACTATCACCCTGTATTATCAGAATACTTTGATTCTGAACAAATGTTATTAGATACCGAACCTGATATACAAAATCATATCAGTCTCTTTATTAGTAAAGAAAGGATATAATTTTGTATTGTTGGATAATGTTTTGAACATTTCCTATATCAAGAGTTGATCGGTTCAGGCACGTTATCTAAAATCATTGACGTTCTAAATCAAACTACAGTTCTTAGTATACAGAACACACACAAGAGGAAGAGTTCAGAAATGAACAAATCCTTCTTGAGGCATTGTAGACTAGGCCATATCAATGCAACCCGACTGGCTAAAGTTACATTTAGATGCATATTTAAATTAGTTTGAATTTACATCTTATGAAACTTGCCTGTCATGTCACAAAGATAAGATGACAATAGCTCTGTTTATTGGAAACAGAGAAAGAGTTAGTGAACTCTTGGGATTGATACATGTTGATGTATGTAAGGTCCCCTGTCTACACATGCCAAGATCGGTTCTTTCTACTTCATTACATTCTCTGATAATCTCTCAAGATTCAGAAATATGTTTCTGTTGAAACACAGGTCCGAAGCTTTTGAGATATTCACAGAATATAAGTTAGAAGTAGAGAACCAACAAATACGGGTAAAAGTCTTATGTCCTTTGATGTGATCAAGGAGGAGAATACTTGAGCACGGAATTCCTGGACTATTCTAAAGGAGAATGAGATTCTCTCTCGGCATTACTCCTCCGTATACACCACAGCACATTGGTGTATCGGGGCGGAGCATTAGCACCCTATTTGATATGGTGTGCTCTATGATGAGTACTACTGAATTTCCTATTTCCTTTTGGGAGTTATGCACTTGAGAAGCTGCATACCTATTGAATAGGGTTCAAATCAAATCAGCTGCCTACCACTTCATATATGATATGGAAAGGGAAGAGCCCATATCTTAAGCTTGTTAAGATTTGGGGTTGTCCGGCCTATGTCTAAAAGCAAAAATCCGTACAAGCTCGAGGCAAGGTCTGTTAAGTACAACTGGAAAGGTTCCAGCTATACAAAAACAGCTGATGATTTGGTAGAACCAAAGGATTCAATAGTTTCCAACGAACCTCAGCCTCTCCGCCGATCTAGTAGGGTTCCTCACCCACCTGAGAGATACTTCAGTTTCTCTATGACAGTGGGAGCGAGGATTGCATCATGAGATGATGACCCAACTAGTTTCGAGCTGGCCATCAGGAGTGGGACTCTGTAAGAATGGCTGGATGCTTATCGATCTGAGATAGAATCCTTATACACCAACAAAGTATGGACTTTGGTTGCTTTATCTGAAGGGTTAAATCCCCATCAGGAGCGAGTCTATCTTGAGAAGATTACTTGGTGTACATCGAAAAGTTGAGACTTTCAAAGCAATGCTTAAGTCCATCCAGATCCTACTTGCCACGGCTACATACCATGACTACGATATCTGGTGGTTGGGTGTCATGACTGCTTTTCTAAGTGATGTTTTAGAAGAGAACGTCTATAAGTACACAGCCAGAGGGCTTCGTAGACAGTGGGAGCAGCGGAAACGTGTGCAAGATGTTTTATATGATAAAACAGGTATCGCGGAGTTGGAACATCTGTTTTGATGTGGTAGTCAAAAAGTTTGACTTCATCAAAATGGTAGATGAACCTTGTATACACGAAAAGGTAGTAGAGAGTATGGTGGTGATCCTCGTAGAGTACGTGGATGACATACTCTTGATAGGGAAGGAGTTTCCTATGCTACGCTCGGTCAATCTCCGCTTATCACAAGGATTCTCCAAATAGGATCAAGGTGATACCTCCTAAATCCTGGGTTTTTGGATCTATGAGATAGATCTAATTGGATGTTAGGATACTCACTAGTTGTAGTGAGATGGTATCAATCGATCCTGGGGAGAATCACTGGAAAGGTTCCAGACTGATAAGGACGACTGAATGTCAGTCGAAGGCATTGTCTTCACCCTCAGTGGAGGGACGGTATGTTAGAAGAGTTCCAAGCTAGATACCGTGACATACTAGACGATTAAAGGCAAGATACATCATTACCAAGGATGCTACCAAAGAGGCAGTCTGGATATATATAAGTTCATAAGATGAACTTCGTTCCTGCCATTGTGTGACAATGGAGTTGTGGCTTTAGCCAAGGAACTACCGTCCAATCAGAAATCCAGATATAATTCTTAGGCAGTATCACCTGATCATGGAGATGGATGATCTCCAGGGATATCGAGGTTAGAAGAGCAGACACAGATGACGGCAGCGCGGATCCACTCACAAAGGCCTTTTTCCCAGTAGAGACTTTTATGGGATGGTTGAGTATGAGATACTTCAACCGCAGCTAATTGTTGGGTATGCGATACCATAACAGATGGCCCTAGTGCAAGTGAGAGATTGTTAGTTATATGTATGCCCTAGAGGCCATCACTGTACATACGATGTATATTGTAGTGGATGCTAGGACATATATAGGGAGGACTTTCTTGCTCGACATGATAGTATGCTATCTGGTTGTACTTTATCTTAATATGTACTCTGATTGTCTCTATGTTACATGTTGATAAAGCCCTTAGGATATGTACTCGACTACTGGGACTATGATGAGATCATACTAGTGGGGCCACGGTAGTCGACGAGTACATCCTATAACTGTTCCTAGGCGAGGATGTATCGAGACAGGGCATCGATGCACCAGAGTAGACTAGCGTATACGCATCTTGACCCATATGATGGGCGATGGATGATCCCATATCCATCGGTGTTTGACATCAAGGATGGTGTACGGGTGCTCAGTGGAGACTGGGTACACTGGACGGACTCGCCGAGAACTCCCAGATGGTATTATCCCATACGTCAGATGGCAGTTCTCCGGTGACACTGGTACAGAGTAGTCTGTTGACCCGAGATCGTCATAGAGTCTTGTGTGGTTCCCACTGTGCTTTGATTTCCATCATACCACGTCCAAGAGGGCATGCAAAAAGGTGGCTTTTGGGTACAGTCCCGAATCACATGGAGGCAATGAGCGATAGGAGGGGATTCGTCTCTCCCGGTATAGGGAGTTGATGTTGTGCTGTGTTCGATTGGCTATAACCGGAAATCCCTGGCCAGGGTTGCTGAGATTTACTGGTAAGTGTTATCAGTAGTTTCTCGAACTGTTATAGACCTCATATCGACACGACTTATCGAGCTACTGGGGTCTGACGTTTACCACCGCTAGGCGAGATATGCAACATATCAGACGACGAGACCGGACTGTACGGGAGTGTTACTGTTTGGATTCACAGGAGAATGTGCAGGCTTGCTTGTTGATCTTCTGAGCGCTCATTACCTGGGTAGCTGTTACGTTTAGCTGACCGTTTGCAGCTTGTGGGTGTTTGATATGATCATCACCTACTGCCGGCGTATTGACGATTCTTTAGAGTCCTACACAGAGGTTTCTTGACTCAGGCAAAATGGAGTAGGAGCACATATGTGATATGTGCGGGACCGAGGATAATGCGATATGTGATACCGTATTCTATTCTCGCGATATTTGATATCGGCCGGGTCATCGGATCAAGTGTTGATTCGATGAATCGGTACGGATAAATATTAGCCGGTTATATGCGATATAGCAGGATTGTCGGATCAAGTGTTTATTCGATGATTTAATGTATAATAATATATATATGATATATTAAATTGCATTAACTAATATTTGCTCACTAAAAGATTCTTTTTCTCACTCGGTTAATACATTGATATATATACGATATATGTTAAATGTATTATTTTATTTTGTTACGATAAATATTATATATGTGATATATAATATTGTAACATGATATGATAACTAATGCAACTTGTTTAGTGGAGTTTAAACATGATTAGGGTTTGGATTAGGGTTAAGCTTTCTAGATGTTTCTAGAAGCTTTTCTTTTTGTCATGATAAAGATATTTACAAGTGACTCATGCTTTAACCCAACCCAAACCCTAACCCTAGTCAATTCTCTACAATGGTTAAGTCAACCATGGTTGCGTTATTCTTCATATTAATCCTTTCTTATTCATCACAAAAAGAAAATGGATCACTATTCTTCTTCTTCCTTCATTCTTTCATGAAAAAGCTTGCTTGATTTTTCCAAAGTGATGAATAAATATGAGAAAAAGATAAATAAAGAGAGCAAAAGTCCTACTTCATCATCCTCATCTTCCCTTGCCATTTAGATGAGGGTGTTCACATCATTTCATGAGTGTTAGCTTGTGTTAAAGAAACTTCAAGGTAGATCATCTTAGTATCGAAGATCGGAAGCAAAGGTTGCGTCTTTCTCTTCGTGGAGCCTCTCGAGAGTCCGGATCCCGATGATCGCAGCGAAGGGACCACAACACGGAGCATATGAAGTGAAGGACCGGATCTACAAAGGTTGTAATCCCTCTCACTTAGTGTTAAAGTCGTTAACATGCTTGTTTTCGCCAAATCTCTAGTTTAAAGTTCCGTATTCGGGTTGTTCGGCACGGCTAAATTTTTAATCGGGCATGGTTGATGCCTCGTAGACCCTTGTGCGCGTGCCTAGCAACCCTACAACTCGGTCGTCAAGTTTGCTAAAAGAGACGACCATGAATGATGTAGAGAATGAGTAGAAGACTTTGTCTCGTTCCGTCTAAAGCTATGGACGAACGGTTAATGAAGTTGCCGTGGGAATCGGGTGATGGAATGAAATGAGCTCTGAAATTCCATACACCGAAAACTATCATAATCTTTTTTCTACCAAATGAAAACATCAAGTGAGAGTGAGAGAGGAGAGGACCGGCCATATATAGGGAGGAGGAGGGTGAGTGTAGGAGAAGGGGGGTGACCATATGAAAATATCATGTGTGAACACAAAACAAATATCTCAAGTGTGAACACAAACAAATATCTCAAGTGTGAACACAAAGTGTGAACACACCAAAAGCAACCAATGAAAATCCAACACCATTTAATCTAGTCACCTCTTCTAGATACTTCTAGAAACTTCCACACTCATCTCAAGAAAAGATAAATCCGTCTTTAACCGAATGTTAAAAGACGGCTGATAGAAAACTGGAAACTGGCAACTTCCAAAAGTGATCCTGAAACGACTTTCAGGATAACCCCGTAACTGTATAAATATACCCGCATTTGTATTACGACCGAATACAAATGCAACTGAGACAAAGATATTATATCTACTCAATAAAATACTCGGATCCGGCTTAAACCAAAGCCGACCAGTATCATCTGTCCGAAAAATAACATGTGCGTAAACGCACGTGCATTTTCCGAACCCTGCCATAAAACCATACGGCCTCTACAACGTTTCGCCCGAACTTGGGAAACTATCTGTGGGGAACTCTAATGACTCGTCAGTACCCTGGCAGTGGGTTTAACCACAAACCGTCAGCGGCACTAGCAATGCGTAACGGCTGCCCATGGACTGACCTCAAGGGAGGCCGATGAGCGAACTCATCCGGAAACCTTACTGAGCCTAACAGTGACAATGTATATACAGTCCGGTCCGTTCGTCTATGAGTATCGCATATCTGCCTAGGGGGCTAGTAACGTCAGACCCCCAATAGCAGTATAAGTCGTGTCGGAGTGTAGCCCAATAACACCCTGAGATACTACTGGAGTACCTACAAGTAAATCTCCTGCCACGGCCGTGGGCTATGTGTAATGGCTCTCCTAGACATAGCATGATCTCGCCCCCAATACCGAGAGAGACGAATCCCCTGCCGATCCGCTCACGTGCCTCCATATGGCTCGGGACTGTACCCAAAAGCTACCTGTTTGCACGACTCCTTTGAGCCGTGGTAGGGTAGAAATCAAAGCATAGTGGGAACTCACACGAGACAAATGACAACCTCAGGTCGATGAACTAACCTGTACACATGTCACCAGGGAACTGCTATCTGACGATATGTATAATACCAACTAGCAGATTCCCGGCGAGTCCTATCCGGTGTACTCATAACCCAATGTGCACCTGTATACATCTTAGGTGATCCAACTGACACCAGTGGCTTGTGAGACCGGCCACCGCCCCTCGTCGGGGTCTCGACTGTATACACTAGTCTACTCCGGAGTATCGATGCCCTGTCTCGAAACTCCCACGACTAGGGACCACAATTAAGGATATGCATATAAACTACCCAACTCTCACGTATTTGATCACCATCATACTGTTGGTAGTAAAGCAAGATTCTAAGGGCTCTATCAAAGTGTAACATGTAATCAGTCACCTGAACATGTACACGACTGATAAAGGCAAACCAGATAGCATACTATCATCTCGAGTAAGACTGTCTTACCGGTATAGGTCCTCCGCAATCATTGCAATCATGTACCTGCGATCCAATAATTGACTATGAGAGCACTATCTCCAACAATCTCCCACTTGCACTCAAGGCTAATTATTGCGATGTCGACTACTCACAGCCCGTGTGAAACCGAACATCCAACTCCTCTACTAATCAGTTTCACAAAGCCCGTTTGTAAAACTATTGTGTTCGAGAAATAGCCTCAGTGAGTGGAACCGCCTAGAAGTTTCTTTCTATATCTCTCTAAATCTCAAGTTCGCGGAGAAAGCCATCTCCCGAATCGAGTAATACCTGTCTTAGAATATGTCTGGATATCTGATGGGACCTAGTTCATAAATGAACTCCAAATCCAAACTTCTTAGACTGTATCGATCACTGAACCTAATCAGTATCCGGCACCATGCCACCCACAGTATCCTCTTAGACCACCTGTCCATAATACTGTCCCTCGTCAGAGGGAAAACTATAACTCTGACAATCACTCATTCAACCATGTCACCTTTGAAGCCTGGAATGATAACCGTCTCCCAAAGGAGGCTGCCGTCATCAAATCCGCAGAACATCCACTTATATTCTAAAACTGCTTCCTTATGTCTCTCCAGGATTGGATTAATACAAACTTATTGCATCTAGTGCAAAAACAACATTTGGTGTGGTACTTGACATCTCATGATTGACTCAATTGCCTAAACAAGTGATCTGCCAATCATGCACATCCCTCACCCCTTCTGTCTGTAAGACATCTTTAGAAAGGGTGACTCCATCACCTGCAGGTACACCACCATGCTAGGAGTCAACTATTCTAAAAACCCTTAGAATATCTGTCAAAGTACCTACATTGGGAAACTACCCAAATCTAGATCTAAAACCATAGATCCAGAAACCAGAATGTCAAATATTATATCCATATCCTGTCTGGAGAAACAACTGTGTGACGACCATAGTACAACCGATCGTAGTATAGGAATTTTACTTCCTACTCTGTGTATGTCATCCAGATACCATGACATCACACCCTACTACCTTCTTAACAGATCCATCCCCTATTCTGATGAAGTCAAACCCATGACTGTCACATCAAAATTAGATGATCTATCTCCGCTATAACTGCTTTAGTCTTTAAATAGACACAAGCTACTTGCCCACTATGCTTCCGCTGCTCCTACTGACTATGACAACCCTCTGGCAGAATAATATACACGTACACTTCTAAAGCTAGTTTAGAACGACGCTATACTTATCCTCCTGCCTGGTCTCATAGTCTGGAACAACAGTAGTGTCAAGTCTGGGTAGATAAGAACCTCCCTGTCACCGTCCTTGAGGCTACCGAAGTTCCTCTCGGGTGTCTGAGGTTACCCACCATATCTGCGGAGTGGCTAATGGAATGTCAAACCTGATTGAATATATTGGTCCTATTAAATTTTTTCGTAATCGTTCGCGGTTCTGGAATCACTTCCAGTTCTACCATACTACCACTACAGTTTTCTGAAAAAAAAAATCCATTTTACTAAAACTGTGGCGAGTCTAGAACAATATCACTATTGATCTTCCAAATGGTAGAATATCAACCCTCGACATAGCCAGGGTCAACCCACAAACAGCCATTACAGAAACGTGCCCTGAGTTATCCAGTGTCTGGTTTTAAGCATAAGCTGGACAACTCCCCGTACCTTAACATCTTTTAAGGTACGATCTATTCTATATCCAATATAGAAACTTTGGCACTTATTTAATTGGAACCATATTCAAATCATGCAGCTGTCTCCAGTGCATATCACCTTAATGGAAAGAGGCTAATCAGCATTACTCAACTTAGGAATCCATCCAATTATGAGTAACCTGAAAGAGAAACATGTTTCTCAAAATCATCACTATCATCTGAATACCAATCACAAGAATCTACATCTTCGATCTCTTTGAAGAATCCCGATACTTGTGACACCTGGTTCTCTACTTTATTCTTACACCCATAACTTCTCAAAACTTAGACCTTGTATTTCTACGAAACACTTGTCTTAAAACTAGAGAAGTCATAAGTAAACAGAACATAGTACGAGAACCTACCCCTTTGTCCTGATGGACACTTGGACAACATACAATACTCTGTATAAGTCCGCTGAGTTAAACAACTCAAAACCTGTGCGTCGTAGGTTGAAAACTGTACCCAGGCGATTTTCTCAAGTATCACCAATTACAACGAATTCCGATATAATGAGGATAATTACCTAATTCCCAATAACTTCCTCCCACTCATCATCTGTAAAACCATACAGATATGAGAATGAAACCTGGTGAATACACACCCTGGAGTAAGTATCTAATCGGGAAAACAGTTTTCCATTAACAATGCACTGAAACATGAAAATGTTTTGTAGGGGTATCCTGGTATTCATAGTAATGCCTCTTCCATAATCCAATTCATGACTTTAACCGTATATTTTATTGCCATCTCTCCAAATCCCTTTATTTGTCTTTAGTCATTACCTTCTGTACACCATCGTTAGGCTAAATGGTTTTCTTCCTTCCCTACCGTTCGGCACCAGCCTATGGTTTGGAAGAAGACTATCAGTAAGTATAATAGGTGTACCCTCCTAAACCAAGGAGTACTCATATCTTGAGAGAAGGTGATGATAAAAGTCAACTGAATAATACCTTATTCTTTTAAAGGTGAAATAGGAGTGGCGATGAAGTACGCGGTTTGGTCGTGAATGATAACAGTCGCAATTTACTTTGCCCTCTTTCTAATCCCTTTATTTTGTCTTTACATATTACCTTCTGTACACCCTACTTAGGCTAATTGGTTTTCTTCATTCCCTACCTTTCGGCACCTGCCTATGGTTTGGAATAAGACTATCCAATAAGCGTAATAGGTGTACTCTCCTAAACCAAGGAGCCCTCGCAACCTGAGAGAAGGTGATAATAAAAGACAACTGAATAAACCAATTCTATTTCTCCTGAACCTGGATCCATCCTCGAAGAAGTCCCTTCGAGTTCGTATATAACCATACGATGGATCTATCCAATGGAAGTGGATATCCGTAGTAATAGGGGTGTTCTGAGAAATTCAAAGGGTAAAAGAAGGAGTGGCAATGACTTATGCAACATAGATAATCCAAAAGCCAGTATTTTAAGAAGGTTCGGTCAACTTTGGTCACTGAGTCATAGTCTAGGGTCGGTCAAAGGTCGCTGCCAAAGAGAGAGAGAAAAGAAACACTCTGCGTGCACTCTAACCAAGATCAGAATGGTTATCACTTTATCTAATCCGGAAACCTCCCACTGTCCTGTCAAATTCTCCTCCAAACCTGAAAGAAGAATCAATCGGGATTACCCGAAGAGTAAACCAACACATCAGTGGCAATCGGGATCCAACTCTCATCGCATGATAACGTGATGGAATACATCCACGTTACTCATACTCCAGAAGGTATGCACATACTTGGAAAGTTTCAGTTTCTTTAGAAACTCCCGATAAGATTTTTGCCCCATGCTCTTATAACCTTGGCGTTAGGTCAAAATGTCATAAGTCACATGCCAAGTTCTACCCGTCACTATCTTGTTAATTTGAACCCACCCGCACATGCCCTTGGCATTAGGTCAAAATGGCAGAATGGCTGTCCCAAACCAACTCATCTATCGATGCAACAATTGAATACCCAGCAGCTACCAAACACTATGCCTTGGCGTTAGGTCAAAATACATAGCTTGAATACTACTGAATACCCAAAAGAAATGACGGAGGGCTACGGCTGGTTTTTGGCGAAAAACCTTTAACGTAGTGAACTTGATATCGCTGAAGGAACCTGATAGCTTTTTAAAATATAGTGGCGAAAACCTTTTGCTAAAGAGGTCATTCCCGATGAAGGGATCTCGGCTCTTTCCTCGTGGAATGAGGTGCAGGATATTCCACTGAATACCGCTATGCTAAGCAACTTGTAATCGACTATAGTGAAGTTATTACCCTGACGCAAACTTCTGCCCAAGGGGTCAGTCCCGGTGAAGGGATACCGGCCCTTGCCCCGTCGAATGAGGTGCAGGATATTCCACTGAATACAGCTATGCATAACAAAAGGAAACGTCTTTGCAATAACACTTTTTTAATTGTTCCAACAACTGCCAAACAGGTTTGCTTTACTTTGCATTGATCAGAATCAACGCAGTCCCATCAATCAATCACACCAGAAAAGAACGAAAATAAAATGTACGTATATGCCATCCGCATTCGTCACTGGGTCCCGTCATCACCCGTTAGGTTACTTAACTAACGACAGAGCGGGGACTGGACTAGCGCGGGTGTAAAACATATACAACATCTAATAGTATATAAACCAATATACAATAATCGCTCCAGGCATGATAATATGCAACATTACAGAAAAGTAATAAGCATCACAGAACAATACAGATAATCTGGGATCCCCGGGTTTCACAGAGCCGCTGCTGAAACCCGACGTTCCCCTGTCTTGTGGATAGCCTGTGCAATGAAACCTAGACCCCTACGGGTGCGGCAAGTTACCCGCCAAAGCCTGAAGCGAGGCAGCCCCCTACAGCAAAGTGAATGGACCACCCAGCACTTCACGGAATCCGGTAATCTTGGGCACCCCTCCTTTGGTCAACCTGTACCCCCTACGAGTGCGGCGAATAGTCTGCCAATTCTAGAGTGGGGCCCCTCTGCCTCTCAAAGCCATGAGATGCGGACCCGTTGCCCCTCAGAACCCGGCTATCCGTGCACCCCGTCGCAGGGCAAAACCTAGTACAGTAATAAATAATAGTACAACAGGTACATCGACCGCAACCTGGTCGTGCCCCAAAAGAATATTATACAACAGGCAGTGACGGCAGTCCACATGTTGGACGCTCGCCCCGCAATATCAAATGTACAAATAAATCCAAACTGCACTACCATTGCACACTGCTATCCACCACGACAAATCCGCAACATCACAGCACAACACAGAACATCAACGCGAATGTCACGTTCTCAAACCCGTCTAAAAGAATTATAGCAATCAGACGCGGTTTACCGATCAAATGCCATTCCCGGTCGGAGATATAATGTAAGCACTGTAAACTAACATGTTTAAATTTCGATCGACTAAATATCACAAAGTGAGCCCTACGAACAACTGCTGAACAGTAACAAAATCTGGGCCCAAAAGATATGTACCAAAAACCCCAATTTCCAGAGAAGAATACACTGTGCAAGTTTGGGGGCATGATCACTCAGAACGGCCGCGGATGCGCGGCCAAACCATAGGATTGGCCGCGATTCCGCGGCAGTCTTGTCGATTCATGTGCCCAAATTTGTACGGTGTTCTTATAAAACCCTGCAAAGTTTTCTGAGATATGTAGAATAATTTTAGGACATCATTTAAAATCAACAGAAACTGTGAAGCTTGAAAATTGTGTTTTTCGATATCCGGTTCGATCGATGTTTTAAACGCGTTAGCACAAGTTAGTAAAGCAAAATGGTGAGGCTCTGATACCACTGTAAGTCTACGGTAGCGCCCCGGCAGTCTACAGACGCCAAATGCGGAACAAAAACTTTTTAACTGGCGCTATCGTATACTTTAACCTGGATCTGCCATTATTGCTAAACTAACAAACTGTAAAGAGTGTAGAAAGGTTATACCGAACGATCCGAGTCCTTCGTTCTTTAACCATCATCCCACGCTCCGTTGCGGCTGCTCCGATCTTTTCGATCTCCGATCTGCTCGTCCAGGTGGCACCACGTCAACGATTCTTTAAACGTGCTCCCGCCTCTGACTCGAGGCAACTCGGTCGTCAAGTTTGCTAAAAGAGACGACCAAGAATGATGTAGAGAATGAGTAGAAGACTTTGTCTCGTTCCGTCCAAAGCTATGGACGAACGGTTAATGAAGTTGCCGTGGGAATCGGGTGATGGAATGAAATGAGCTGTGAAATTCCATACACCGAAAACTATCATAATCTTTTTTCTACCAAATGAAAACATCAAGTGAGAGTGAGAGAGGAGAGGGCCGGCCATATATAGGGAGGAGGAGGGTGAGTGTAGGAGAGGGGGGGTGACCATATGAAAATATCATGTGTGTACACAAAATAAATATCTCAAGTGTGAACACAAACAAATATCTCAAGTGTCAACACAAAGTGTGAACACACCAAAAGCAACCAATGAAAATCCAACACCATTTAACCTAGTCACCTCTTCTAGAAACTTCTAGAAACTTCCACACTCATCTCAAGAAAAGATAAATCCGTCTTTAACTGAATGTTAAAAGACGGCTGATAGAAAACTGGAAACTGGCAACTTCTAAAAGTGATCCTGAAACGACTTTCAGGATAACCCCGTAACTGTATAAATATACCCGCATTTGTATTACGACCGAATACAAATACAACTGAGACAAAGATATTATATCTACTAAATAAAATACTCGTATCCGGCTTAAACCAAAGCCGACCAGTATCATCTGCCCGAAAAATAACACGTGCGTAAACGCACGAGCATTTTCCGAACCCTGCCATAAAACCATACGGCCTCTACAACGTTTCGCCCGAACTTGGGAAACTGTCTGTGGGGAACTCTAATGACTCGTCAGTACCCTGGCAGTGGGTTTAACCACAAACCGTCAGCGGCACTAGCAATGCGTAACGGCTGCCCATGGACTGACCTCGAGGGAGGCCGATCAGCGAACTCATCCGGAAACCCTACTGAGCCTAACAGTGACAATGTATATACAGTCCGGTCCGTTCGTCTATGAGTATCGCATATCTGCCTAGGGGGCTAGTAACGTCAGACCCCCAATAGCAGTATAAGTCATGTCGGAGTGTAGCCCAATAACACCCTGAGATACTACTGGAGTACCTACCAGTAAATCTCCTGCCACGGCCGTGGGCTATGTGTAATGGCTCTCCTAGACACAGCACGATCTTGCCCCCAATACCGGAAGAGACGAATCCCCTGCCGATCCGCTCACGTGCCTCCATATGGCTCGGGACTGTACCCAAAAGCTACCTGTTTGCACGACTCCTTTGAGCCGTGGTAGGGTAGAAATCAAAGCACAGTGGGAACTCACACGAGACAAATGACGACCTCAGGTCGATGAACTAACCTGTACACATGTCACCAGGGAACTGCTATCTGACGATATGTATAATACCAACTAGCAGATTCCCGGCGAGTCCTGTCCAGTGTACTCATAACCCAATGAGCACCTTTATACATCTTAGGTGATCCAACTGACACCAGTGGCTTGTGAGACCGGCCACCGCCCCTCGTCGGGGTCTCGACTGTATACACTAGTCTACTCCGGAGTATCGATGCCCTGTCTCGAAACTCCCACGACTAGGGACCACAATTAAGGATATGCATATGAACTACCCAACTCTCACGTATATGATCGCCATCATACTGTTGGTAGTAAAGCAAGATCCTAAGGGCTCTATCAAAGTGTAACATGTAATCAGTCACCTGAACATGTACACGACTGATAAAGGCAAACCAGATAGCATACTATCATCTCGAGTAAGACTGTCCTACCGGTATAGGTCCTCCGCAATCATTGCAATCACGTACCTGCGATCCAATAATTGACTATGAGGGCACTATCTCCAACAAACTTGACATGTGACTTATGATTTTTTGACCTTCATCAAGGTCATAAGAGCATGGGGCAAAAAATCGACATCGGGAGTTTCTAAAGAAACTGAAACTTGATAGTGCTGCATACCATTTGGAGTTTGATAATGTTGTTAGGATTGCTTCAGCATTATTACACAATGATATTTGGATCCCGATATTACTGTGAGTATCCGTTACTCCTCGGGAGATTTTTTCACTTAACGATCAATGGTATAAACCAAGTAGGTGTCTAGAACGGTGTTAGCAGGGCTACGCCTCCAGGGAAAAGAGGTTATTTAATTAAGAAACTTCGCGAAAGCGTCGTAAAACCTCTCTCGAAGTATCAACACTAGCCTGGCCGAACGGTTAAGCAAGAATTGTACGGTCAGATTAATCCTGACTAATTCTTCTTTTATGGTTTGAAAAAGGATTCGAGAGAAAGTGGGAGGCATCCTATTTAGAAAAATTAAAAACCAATCTAAACTTGCATGAGCATCATGCTAAGTGTTTTCTTCTCTCTCTCTTAATTGCAGCGACCCAGTGACCGGACATAGGTTACATCAAGATAATAAAATGACTAAATCTGACTATAATGACTGGCAAAGGTCTGTGCAGATGTCTATTGCCTATGAAAAGCTAGGACTCCTCATTACTACTCAAACCCCTGACGTCCCAGGTTCAGTTTCCACCGTCCCGGATATTGATATCTGTAAGATATCGGAAAAAGACTGTGCGAATGCCAACTGCCTCGTGTTGGCCTCCGTAGATGGTGTAAACTAGAGGCAGCACGAGAAGATGGACAAAGCTTCCATCATCCTCCATTACAAAGATTTATATGGAGAGCAATCTCGTATCTCTAGATATGAGACCTCAAAGGAATTGCTTCAAGTGAGGTTGGCTATCGGGTCATCTGTAGGGGACAACGTTCTTACAATGACTAGATTTATTGATGAGCTCACGGACTTGGAGACCACGTTGGGAAACGGGTCATATGCTGACTTGTTTCTACAGTCCCTACCATCTACTTTTGCCCAGAGGAAGAAAGTTATACTTCCAGTTGAGGGCACCCTCAAGGAAACCAGGGTGACACCCATTCAGCTTATTGGGGAATCTTCCTTTCTGCATCCAAGGCGAAAGTAAAGGGTGAGAAGAAGAAGACCTCCACAAAGCTGATATGCGGTGTAATTAGGGTAGACGGACAGGGAAGGGCAAGCGTTTCTTGGCTAACAGTAGGGAAGGAGGGATGTTCTTATTGTCACGGGAAAGGGCATTGGCCGAGGGATTGCAGGGCTTTGAAAGCCAGAATCCAGAATCTGAAGCATGTTGTGGCTTCGACTTCAGGTGTGTTTTTAATAGAAAACTGTATGTCAATTAACTCTACTTCCTGTCTACTAGATACCAGATCAGGATCTCATATCTGTAATTCATTACAGCTTTGAGAAACCGTAGAGTTATCTCGGTAGGTGATATGACTCTCAGGGTTGCTAAGGGAATGAGCGTGGTCGCTGAATCCGTAGGGGAATATCACCTTGGATTGACAAGTGGGTAGATATTGATTCTACGTAACTGTTTGTATGTACCTAGTCTAGCTTGTAATTGTTAGTTTTGTATATGCCCTAGAGACCATTATTGTATATATGATGTATATTGTAGTGGATGCTTGGATATATATAGAGAGGACTTTCTTGCTCGATATGATAGTATGCTATCTGGTTACTCTTTGTCTTAACTTGTTGACTTGTATTGTGTTACTGTCTTGATCTCACATGTTGATAAAGCACTTAGGATTTGTACTTGACTACTAGGACTATGATGCAGATGATACAAGTAGGGCTAGGGTTGTCCACAAGTACATCCTATAATTATTCCTAGTCGAGGGTGTATCGAGACAGGGCATCGATACTCTATAGTAGACTACCGTATATGCTTCTTGACCGATATGATGGGCGATGGATGATCCCACATCCATTGGTGTTTGACATCAAAAATGGTATACGGGTGCTCAGTAGAGACTGGGTACACTGAACGGACTTGTTGAGAACTCCTAGTTGGTATTATACCTATCGTCAGATAGCAGTTCTCTGGTGACACTGGTACAGGTTACTCTGTAGACCCGAGATCGTCATAGAGTCATGTGTGATTCCCACTGTGCTTTGATTTCCACCTTACAACGTTCAAGAGAACGTGCAAAACGGTGGCTTTTAGGTGCAGTCTTGAATCCCATGGAGGCAATGAGCGATAGGAGGGGTTTTGTCTCTCCCGGTATTGGGTGTTGATGTTGCGTTGTGCTCGATTGGCTATAACCGAAAGTCCCTGGCCAGGGCCGATATGGAGATCTACTGGTAAGTGTTATCAGTAGTTTCTCGACCCGTTATGAGCCTCACATCGTCATGGCTTATCGGTTACTGGGGTCTGACGTTTACCACCCCTAGACTGGATATGCGACATATCAGACGAAGAGACCGGACCGTACGGTAATATTACTGATTGGATTCGCAGGAGTATGTATAGACTTTCTTGTTGATCTTCTGATCGCTCAATACCCGGGTGGCTGTTACGTTTAGAAGACCGCTTGCGGCTTGTGGGTGTTTGATATGATCATCACCTACTGCCGGCGTATTGACGACTCTTTAAAGTCCTACATAGAGGTTTCCTGGTTCATGCGAAATGG
The DNA here is from genome assembly GCA_030015575.1 of Agapanthus africanus. Taxonomy (NCBI): domain Eukaryota; kingdom Viridiplantae; phylum Streptophyta; class Magnoliopsida; order Asparagales; family Amaryllidaceae; genus Agapanthus; species Agapanthus africanus. The sequence goes on along the minus strand of CM057346.1, from coordinate 265,387,433 downwards.
AGTAGGAGCACATATGTGATATGTGCGGGATCGAGATTGATGCGTGTATGTGAGACCGCATTCTATTCTCGCGACTTGTGATATTAGTCGGTTATATGTGATATAGCTGGATTATTAAATCAAGTGTTGATTTAATAATTTAATGTAGAATTATATATTTGATATATTAAATTACATTAACTAATATTAGCTCACTTAAGCATTACTTTTTCTCACTTGATGATATATTAATATATATGTGATATATGTTAGTTGTATTGTTTTATTTTGTTCACAAATAATATATATGTGATATATATCATTGTGACATGCTATGTTATACATGAAACAAGGGTGTATGAGACTCACACCATGCTAGGGTTAATGTTAGGGTTTAATATTTATTATTAAGTAATTAAACATCTTTTGGAATTAGTCATGGTTGAGCTTTGAGGAAGCTAGTGGAACGTTTGACTTAGTCCACTTGTTTGTTTTTACTTAAAATATTTATTAACCTAACCTTAACACTTAGCCATGGTTTAGTCTCTACAAGTGTTAAGGTATGACATATACTAACAATGGTTGCAATTCTAACCTCATGAGTCTTATTCATTCATCATTTCATCTTCTTCTTCCTCATGAAAGCTTACTAGCTTTTTTATATGTGATGAAATATTGTGAGAAAAAGAAAACTAAAGAGAGCCCATTTTCTACTTCATCATCCTCTACTATTAGCCATTTAGTTTAGGGTGCTTGCTTTAGTAAACCCTAGTTTAGTGAAGAGTTAGCATGAGCTTGAGTCTTCTCGACGTAGATCATCTTCGGCCTCGAAGACTTTGAGCAAGTTTGCATTTTTCACCTTGTGGATCCTCTCAAGAGTTTGGGAGATCATTACTCGCAGCGAAGGGACTTCTACACAGAGCATTTGAAGTGAAGGACCGATCTACAAAGGTTGTATTCCGCATTTACTTAGTTGTAAAGTTGTTTACATTTACTTTTCGTATGATTCTCTAGTTAAACATTCTAGGTAAGAGTTCTTTAGCATGACAAAAATTTGAATTTGGCATGGACGATACCACCCGAAACCATCCTGTCGTGCTTAGGAGCCCTACAGTGGTATCAGAGCCTAGCTAGAGAATTAGACGGATTATGTAGGATTATGAAACCAAAAAAACTCCAAAACTTCAAACACTTTAACTTAGTTTCTGTCGATTTTAAAAGGTCTTCAAAAATATTTTTAAGCAACTGCAGAATGTTGTATGAGATATAACATGAACACAGAAGAAACTTGAAGCAATTTAGGTAAATTTTGGCCGGCCACAACCTGTTAAAAACCGGCCACCTCGGCCCAATTTGGGAATTTTTGCTCGAATTTTTTCTGTGTTCCAGTCTTTGGGTTTTGGTGTTTCAGGTGTTGCTAGTTTTTGCTAAAATTGCATGTGATGTTAATTTTCTGCATTGGCAATTCGGAGTGTTTCGTATTCGTAATTCTTGCTTTGTTTTCAGGTTATTTAGACGGTGTTAAAAAGTTTGAACAGATATTAAATACCCACTTTAACCCTCGCTGGAAATTTTCCAAGAGTTGGATTTTTTTCCAAGTTAAAGAACATTCTAAAATCATCCAAGTATTGCGGTGGACCCTCTAGAAGAACGAAACCCTAACTCTATTCTGTGACCTAAGAACCGCCACTAAACCCTAAGGTTTGCGGTAGTTCCGCGGCGCCACAATTGATGCATTGCTTGACCCTTCTACGGCTGGTTCATAGGTACTGCGGTATCTACTGAGTATTTTTAAAATGCGCTCACGTGTTGAGCTTTTGAGAAATTTTGGGTGTTTTTTGATTCGATCGGAATATTTAACATCGTCTAGCTTTTTCTGGAATGTGATACAATATGTGAAAATTATATAGTCAGGCATGAAATCTGTAATATGTGATATTTCGGGTTTATGATGTCAAAGATGATTGTGGATTGCAAATGTTGTAGTTTGACATTTTATTTTCTGCGACTGGAAGTGTTATATGTGGTGTATCATTGATTTCGTTGCTATATGTCAACGACTATTATGATATGCATATTTACTTACGTTGATGACATGTGATTTTATGTGTTGCTGTGATATGTTATATTAGATCGTCGGGTTTTGAATAAGCGGGGGTTTTATGTGAGATGAGAGTTTTTATTTTCATTCATGTAAAATTCATTGTATGTAATATTCTTTTGTTGGGGCACTTCCGGGTTGAGGATGATGTCCCCATTGTTGTATATTATTTTCTTTTCCACATTAGGATAGACACAAGGTTAGGAGCATAAGTAACCAGGTTCTAGAGTCCAGTGGGAGACCAACTCGAGGAGTCGAGTCTGGGTCTCCTAACTCTAGAAATGGTAGGGTTGCTTACCGCTCTCGTAGGGGTCTAAGGATGTGGGTTTGGCTATTCATCACGACTGTGGAATCCGTATTTTATACAGGCTCCAAATAAAACACAGACCACCTAGTATATCTAATATTTCATATGTTATCTTCTGCTGCTGATATTCTTTGATGTGATCATTTAATATGAGTGAGACGAATGCTTTATTATTGTATATATATTATATATAATAAACGTTGCTTATGTTTTACACCCGCGCTAGTCCCGCCCCACTATGCCGTTAGTTAAGCAACCTAACGGTGCATAACGGGACAAAATGACGAATGTGGATGGCATAAGCGTACGTTGTATTTTCGTTTCTTCTGTGATGCTTAGGAAGCATAAATGATGGGACTTCATTAATAAGATTAATGAAAGAAAAAGAAACCTAAAAGATGTTGTAGAATCAAAAAAAGGGTAGCTCTATTTTTTGCTTTGCATAGCGGTATTCCTTGTAGAATATCCAGTACCTTATTCGATAAAGAAAGAGCTGAGATCCCTTTACCGGGAGTGACCTCTTTTGCAAAAGCTAGCAGATGCTACAACTCACTCAGTTTTGTTTCTGATTGCCTCTATAGTTCTTGCTTTGCATAGTGGTATTTGTGAAATATTCTGCACCTTATTCGATAAGGAAAGAGCCGAGATCCCTTCACCGGGAGTGACCTCTTTAGCGAAACTAGTAAAAGCCTCAAAAACACTCCTTTTCAAAATCACTCGATTTTACAACGATATCAAGTTCATTATGCTCATGGTTTTCTTAAAAACCTGCGTAGCCCTCCGTCATTTTAGATAAGGACTAGTTAGTATTCGTGCTATGTTTGTTGGCCTTCGTTAAGGCGTAGTGTGCGGTAGCTGATTATTACTTATCTGTTTATAGCATGAGATGCGATTGGATTAGGGTAGTCGTGTGACTTTGTTGGGCTTCGTCAAAGGTCGTGTGGGTAGGTTTAATTCAATCAAGAAGTGTACGGGTTGAACTTGACTAGCGGTATATGGTTTGTTGGCCTTCGTCAAGGTCTTAAGTTGCTAGGGTAAAAGTATTATCGGGAATTTCAATTGTTGAAATTTGCAATGAGATTGCATACCTTCTATGAGATAGTTGGATCCCGATACCCACTGTGTGTAAGAGTTACACCTGGGAGAGTTTTACACATAACAATTAGCCGATCAAGTAGGTGTCTAAAAAGGTGTTAACGGGGTTACGCCCCTAGGAAAATGAGGTTTATTTTAATTAGGTCCGTGCAAAAGCACGGGAAGCTTCCCTCAAAGTACCAACAATGGCCTGGCTGAAAGATTGGCGAACTTGTAAGGTGTAATTAATCCCGACTAGTCTTACCTTTAGGATTTGACAGAAGATTTGATAAAAACAGTGGGAGCCATCATGATTAGATAAGATAATAACCAATCTAATCTTGCAAGAGCATACGCTGAAGTGTCTTCTTCTCTCTCTCTCCACGTAGCAACCATGTCAGGCCTTAATCAAGATAATAATATGGATGTATTGACCGAACCCACTTTTTATACTAAGCAGGGGAACGTTGGTTCCGTTCTTTCTTATAACTGTTATAAGACAGAACAGGAAATAGGGGAATATCCGGATTCCCACGCCGCCCAAACGAAGAATAAGCATGTTGATGCATTTTCTTTGGGTGTGTTAGTTATCGAAAACTGTTTATCAGTACACTCTACGCCCTGGGTATTAGATACCGGATCAGGATCCTACAAATGTAATATGTCGCATAGTTTAAGGAAAGATAGAGAACTGGGAGAGAGTGGTCATTCTGTAAAAGTAGGGAATGGTGCAAATGTTGCAGCGAAAGAGGTTGGCAAATATCACCTTGTATTACAGAATGGTAATACATTGATTCTGAATGAATGCTATTACATAACGACCCTGATATGCAATCTTATATCAGTTTCTTTATTAAGTAAAGAAGGATATAATTTTGTAGTACAGGATATTGTTTTGAACATCATCTTGGATGAAAAGTTGATTGGATCAGACTCGTTAAATAATGGCATATACGTTCTAAATCAATCCACCGTTCTTAGCATACAAAACACACACAAGAGGAAGTGTTCAGAAATGAACGAATCCTTCTTGTGGTATTGTAGACTAGGTCATATCAATGCGACACAACTGGCTAAGTTACATAAGGATGGATATTTGAATCCTCTCGAATTATCATCTTATGAAACTTGCCGGTTATGTCTCAAAGGCAAGATGACCAAAACTCCGTTTAGTGGACACGGAGAAAGACTTACGAAACTCTTAGGACTGATACATAGTGATGTATGCGGTCCCATGTCTACAGATACCAGGGATGGTTTCACGTACTTCATTACATTCACTGATGATCTCTCAAGATACGGACATGTGTTCCTGTTGAAACACAAGTCTGAAGCTTTTGAAAAATTCAAAGAATATAAGCACGAAGTCGAGAACCAAACGGGTAAAAGTATGAAAATCCTTCAATCTGATCGAGGAGGAGAATACTTGAGCAATGGGTTCTGGGACTATCTAAAAGAGAATAGGATTCTCTCCCAGCTTACTCCTCGCTATACACCACATCACAACGGTGTATCGGAGAGGAGGAATCGCACCCTATTGGATATGGTGCGCTCTATGATGAGCACTGCTGAGTTGCTGTCACGCCCCGAAATTACCTTGTGACTGGCACTTAAATCACGCCACGACTATAGGTGTAACGTAATTCAAGTAAGCCGAAGCCCAGAAATCTAAACACTTTTTAAGAAAATAAAAGAGGTGAGGTTTTGAAATAAGGTGTAATGAAATCATAGGTTTTTCTTAAATACATAGATAGTGGAATATGAAAAATGCAAGTGGATGTTACTAGTTGAAAACATGTTTCGACTTTTAAAAGTTTGGGCAGCACCTCCTTTTTATTTTTTTGATCTAAAACCACAATACATGATAATATAAAGGTATCCCCAAACGGGAGCTAGCTCTTCGCCAATCGGCGGATCCACAACCATGCAAATCATAAATATAAGTATATGACGCCCAATGGAGAAAATCACCACAAAAGATAAAGAAATAAGCAAGACATCAAAACCACTAATAGAGGAATACCCCTCGCTCTAAATCTCGCAACCACAAGTCTCACTAAGTCTCATTACTTATAAAAATACTAGTTTGATTGATAGAGTTGACTAGATACAATATGAAATATAAATATAAGAGTGGGTACGATACAAATGTCCCACCTACCAAGCAAATAACCCAAATGTAGCTATGTGCCAGCGATACCGCTACTGATCCGTGCGATCAACCTACAAGAACTGTGGCACAACGGGGGTGAGTTGCTAACTTGTGAGTAGAAAAACATAAACAAGTAGAAATTGAATAAACAACGACTCCTAGGTCAACTATATCATGAAGGTAATACTATAATATATAGGGTGACCGTATTTGTATATGTTCCAGCACTATAAGTAAATGTCTATCAGCATCCGGATATCATCCAACAATATAATCAATGCCTGTATGCATGTGGATCCCGTCCACATGTCAACCAATGACACAACAACATCATGCATGTAAATACCATAAAAACATATGCATGAAAGTATAAGGATATAAATCAACGTGTGCCCCTTGCGACACACCAAAATCATGGAACCTGAGTGCCCAGCATCGACACTTGAAACATCATGAAACCCGTGTCCAGCATCAACACGTAAATCCTCATATCTCGGGCTCCGTCAGTCCGGATCGGCCCTCTGGCTCCGTCAGTCCGGATCGGCCCATATCATCTCTCGACTCCGGTGGGTATCCTCCGGATATCCGCCGAGCCCAAATACTATCACCGGTAGGTAGTATTCCCTCTGCCAGGCTCATCGTCTACTGCACAACAATCCGTTCTCGCCTAAGGGTACCATAACGTGTCCACCATGTACCCGCAATCGGCCTCATCCAGCTCCTCGAATCGGGTATCACTGTCACATGTCTCAGAACCATGAAAACGCATGGTGGACGCACTGAAATATCATATCAAGAGAAACCGGGTTTTTAAAACAATACATACTTTTTTTTGAAAATGACCACGATTCTCAAATCCAGAAATCTCATGAAAACAGTATATCTCAATACGTATAATCGTAAAGCATGATGTATGCGACATATAACAGAAATGTAAGCATATCCGTATATCATGCAACATGGAATAGTAATATGCACATATCGAGGGAAAACCGCTCTTTTAAATGAATCCAGTTTTGAAATATATCCTGTGGTTCCCAAATTCTCCAAAGTCCAATGCAACATCGTATAAAGGTGCATATGCAACTATAGCAAGTAAATTATTCAAGGAGTCATATCATGATGCAGCAATCCTACTGTGTAGTGACATGGCAATTATCGATGATGAAGTGTGTGAGCCGGCAAATCTGTGTAAGTGTAACATATGCATCATCGATAATGGTATAGGTGTAATTGCACAGGTATATGTAATGCAATGAGAGTGACATGAGCGTAGCATAAAGTAAATCGTATGCCAATGCAAATAGGTATACGTATCTAACAAGACCGATTCGGTGAATCTATCAATCGGCATTGTAAAGTTTTGAAAATCGTTCAGGTGAAATTTCGGATAATCGGTAAAATAAACGGTGTTTTCCGTAAAAACCCCGATATATTTATTTTTCCACATAAACATAAATATACCTATTCTAACTATGTAATTGCTAATATTTGGTGTTTCTTGAGTCACTTGTAAAATTTCTAGTCGACAAAAAATTTTTCCGAAATTAATTATTTTAATATTATTTTAAGCCGTTACTAATACATTTAATTAGGGATAATTACAAATTGTAATGGGTTAATACAAGTTTTGTGCATCATGACACATTAAATTATAATGTAACATGTTATTTTTGTGGTGAAAAGAAGTTGTGAAAATGGTTTTAGAAAATATAAAAGAAAAGGCTTATTTTGTGAAAATAAATTAAAGTAAGTGAGGTATAGGGGTATTTCTTTCACTTAGAACTTGCTATACACACACCCACACTCACACACTCCCATTTTTCCTCACATGTGGCCGAAACCCCCTCCCCATTTTCAGCAGCCCACTCCCCATTTCCCCACTCCATTTCCTCACAAATTAGAAAAAGAAAATGAATAAAGAAAACAATAAACGATTGAGGTATGGTTTCTTTGTTGACTTGGGCCATTTTTTTCAACACAAACCAACACACTCACTCTCTCTACTCCCCTCCCTAGAACTGGTCGAGCCCCGCTTTTGCTGTCCGAAAATTTTCTCCACCCTTTTCTTTTCAAAAATCCTTCAAAATTGCTTCAAAAACCCACATAAAACACCACAAATTTCCAAATCTAATCCCTACCCATTATTCCGTGGCCATTCTAGCTTGGATCTTGGTGAAAAGAGAGCATTTTGGGAGGCTAGATTTCATGAGAGATCAATAAAATTGTGGAGGTATAATCTTAACCCTAAACTTTAATTGTTGTTTAATTACTTAAATCTAAATTAATTAGGTGTTAACTTGGTTTAACTTTCAAGTTGAAAATTGTAAAGAATTGGGTTTGGATCAAGATAAGGGTTTTGATAAATTGTTCATGGTTTAATTGTGTTGTTGAACCCCTTAAGGTTTGGAAAACTTAATCTTGTTGCATATTGCTAATTGTAACATTTAAAATGTCCAAATTATGTTTTTTTTAGCAAACTAGGTTTTAAGAATTTAATTGCAAATCTGAGATTTAAATCTAGTTAGGCTTTTATATCATTTGAACATGGTTTAAGTGTTTAATTTATCATATTAAGGCATGTAAAATCAAACCTAGTAGATAGTTTGCAAATTGTTATTTTAAAATTTTACTAATTAAGCTAAATTGGAAACTAGAATTTTGGGTGAATGAAAATATGTGAGATTAAAAATTTAATTATGAATTGTGTGGCTTAGTTAAAATATTATGTTAGCAATGTAGCCATTAGATTGGTTAAAACGTTATGTTTTGAACTAAATTGGCAATTGTTGCTTACTAGAGTTTCGGAAAAATAGCTTTTAAAGCGAATTTGAAGTTTTGATGGTTTAAACCCTATTTCATTTATATATTTAGTGTGTTGTGAAACCACGAATGGTGCGTTTGGGTTTTCTCGATCACTCGGCCTTTGTATGCCGATGTTGATGGTTATTTGGTTCTTTTGCATGAGCGGACCATAGATTTTGACCTATGAGAGATTCGTGGTCGTTTTGGTCAGGAGTCGGATTTTAATGCGTAACGATGTGTTATGATATGCAGGTAGCCTCACAAGGACTTCAAGAAGACAAGCAAGCGCGTAACGACATCAGTATCGATAAGCGATGATCAAGATGAGTAGATATATATGTACGGGGGAAGTCGGGTGGATGGCGTATAGCACCCCCGCAAATTCATAAGATTTTGATGTGACATGGTATAGAGATACACATATGAGTTATTGCGAGATATGAATCTTAGAAAGAAAAGCAATAGGAGATCATAGGTTAGTGTTAGCGAAAAATTGAAGAAAGGATTTAGTTGGTTTCTTAGTCGTGAACCCCAGAGTAAGGTTGTACACACACATATACACACACGGGATATGGTTACGTCATATGTATATATATATATGTGTGTGTGGTTGTATTGGTGCTTATATATATATATATATATATATATATATATATATACATACATACATACATACACGTATACACGGATGCTGTGTATAGTATATGGTACTTGGAGATGAGTCGATGTGATTGGGCATGATGCCATGAGATTAGTGATGTGATTTGGTCCGTACTATGAGATACAACAGGAGATTATAGCGGATCTTTAGGCGATGTGTTTCAGACACACGCACGTAAATTTGTTGATGGTATCATTTTGTACTAGACTTAGATCTCTACACCAATTCATGACATATGATGATAAGGATACCAGATGTGTAATGACATAAATATGATATTTGACCCGTATCCAGATTTGGGATGTCGTACGTTAGATTTACCATACGAGATATAGTTATGAGGATAGATCCGCACTCTTGACTCGAGAATGTCATATCATTTATTGTATCGTACGTAATACTATTGATGCGAGATCACCGACTACCAGATATATGTATAGATCGACTCAGACTTAGGTGGATTCCTCTACCCTTTTTTCTGGGCTCTAGTCATACTCATTTTCAAAAGTGGAGAATTGTGAGTAATTTAAATACCAAACTGTATGACTCGTATATTAGGTAGGTATATTTTTCAGGGTTGCTGTTACTACATCACTTTCTGTATATTCAGGATATTTCATCGCATTGCATGCTTTTACATATGTTATCTGTAATTATTATGAAATCATGCTATCAGGACACCAGCACCATTACCGATGATGCGTATGTTCCACATACACTTACTTGTCAGCTCACACATATCATTATCGGTAATTGTCATGTCACGTACACTTTAGAGAATACTATTCATGGACATAGCTTGCTAGTTGATAGTTGCAATATGTTATAGCTTTCATATGCTAGATTAACTATTGCATGATATCAGATGCATTCATATATTCATTGGTCATGCAGTATTATAGAGATTTATGCCGGTATTCACTGTTTATTGATATAATGATTTTTATGATTTCGGATCCTTCTTGAGATTTCTGGATTTGGAAATTGCATGTGAATATTTTATAAACTGATGATTTGTTTTAAAGAGATGGATGCGGTTTTCCTAGATATGATCAGTATTGTCCACCATGATGTTTTCTCGGTTCTGAGATGGTTTTTGAGAACCGATTAGAGGAGTTGGATGAACCGTCTGCGGGTACATGGTGGACCCGGTATGGTACCCCGGGGCAAGAAGCTCGAGTTGTAGAAAATGAGCCCGACAGGGGAAGACTGCCTATCGGTGATTGTTTGGCGCGGCGGATATCCGGAGGATACCGTTCGTAGTCGTGTGATTGATGATATAGGCCGATCCGGACTGACGGAGCCTGAGGTATTGGGATATTGAGATATTGAGATTTGAGACATTAAGATATTGAGATTTGATGATATAGGCCAGTCCGGATAGCCGGAGCCTGAGATATTGAGATATTGAGATTCATATTTTGTGTCGATACTGGACACTGATTTCTCTGTTGATTTCATTGAGGATATTCGATTTATATACATACCGAAATCTTATTAAATAAAGAAAACAGTTGTCTCACTCATGATGTATTCTGTTTTCATTTGTAATGCATTCATACATCATATATCTGATATGTTGCTATCTGAGGCACTGACACGAGCACGTAGTATTGTACTTACATGTAGATGGATCAGGATATTATTTGAGAATATTACTTGATATGACCTATGATAGAATTATACATGCGATTTCTGCTCTGTGATATTTTCTACTTACGAGTTGGCAACTCACCCCCGTTGTGCCTCAGTTTTTGCAGGTTTTGCCATACTGGTATCTTGATGACTTGCTGGCACACTGCTTTCATTTCGGGTGATTGCTTTGATAGGTGGGTTCACTCGCATCGTTACCACCATTTTATATTTGTTATTCAGTAGTATCTGGTAAAAACTCCATCAACCAAACTTGTATATTTATTTAGACTAGAGACCAGTGTTTATTATTTCGATCTTAGAGTCGCGCGTTGTATTATTATGGTTTTCATGTTGATTTTGAGTTTCTTTTGAGTTTTGATTCTCGCCCTTCGGCGTTGTATATTATATTGCTTGCGTAGTTGTGACCGTCGATTGACGAAGACCTGGCTCCCGCTTGGGGATGCCTTTTATCATTTCGTATACTATTCATGTTGTACCCCGTTTTGGGCCAGTATTTACAAAGGAAACTCTACCAAAATTTTTAGGAAAGACTTGATGGTTTAAAAATGCATACCTCGGCTTATGTTCTTAAACTTCTTACTTTAAAATTGGTTTTTTCTTCACTCTACTTCTTTACTTGGTTTTGATTTCTGGGTTTTGGCTTACTTAGATTACGTACGCCTCGAGACGTTTCGTAATTTAAGTGCCAATCACGCTCGGTACTTTCGGGCCGTGGCAAAGTTGGTATCAGAGCGTTAGGTTTTACCTTCTGAGTGTAGGATGACCCTTGGTTGATGAAGTAGGTGACTCAACTAGTGTGACGTACCGTATGTATATTCCGCGGCATACTTACGATACGATACTCCGCTTAAGAAGGCTTAGGATGTACATTTCCTTGCATAACATTATATTCATTCCTATGATCTATCCTCATCGGTTCCAGTTATGGTTCTGTTACCACGATTATACGGGAAAAGAGAGCTACGGCTAGAGTTGCGTCAGCATGAGCTCATCACGGACGAAGACTGACGAGGGCGTGATTCTAGGGGTATTTGATTTCCGTAGATGCGTTGTTTTATTTGTGTTTTCCCGCCATGAGCGTTTGATGGATCACTTTTACGAGATTTATCAGACATACAGATCACCACCAGAGGATTGGGCCACTGATAGAGGCCACCCAGATTGTGATGACCGTCAAAACACAGATTATTTTGATGATTGATGCACTGTTCAGCATGCGGACGAATGAGCCAGTGATTTTGGCGAATGAAAAGATATCACCCCAGATGTTTGAAGCTAATGCCACATGAGTTATACTTCGAGAGAGGATAGAAGATCGCTAGTCTCCAATGATGAAAGACTAGGATATATGATTCATTGCCTACCCCGATGCGAGGTCATCAGATTGATTGATTCCAGTTAGAAACGACTTAACGAAGGTACGTTGGTAGTCAATAGAGATGATCGAATGTTAGGAGCCCATTTTCCAAGTTTAATGTATTCAGAGACAAATGCAAGTAATGCTATGGACCCTCTAGAAGAATGAAATCCTAACTCGACATAATGACCATAGAATGCCGTTGAACCTTAGGGTTTGCGACAGTTCAGCGGTGCCATTAGTGAGGCTTGGATTTGCCCTTCTACGGTTGGTCCACAGGTGCTGTAGCATATACTCGATATTATTAAACTGTACTAAAGATGTTGAGCACTTGGAGGATTAGGAACTTTGACGAATCGATCGAAATGTTCGACTTTATTCGGATATCATGTGATGGAATGCATTGCTTGGGAGACTCCAGATACGAGTATAACCGTTGGAGCGCAGTCCATGCAACCACGAGAAGACGAGTCTGAATCAGTCGACATTAGATAAAAGTGGAGTAAGAGGTTCGTACGAGATCGTGACGAGATGATGTTCCACTCCGCTGACATCAGAGATGTGATACGCATGCAGAGGTGTTGTACATGGATATATCATCCAAAAGGAGTCCTGATCAATATGCAGCCATTCCGAAACAAGAAATAGATTTAGTGAAAGATGATGACTTCCGGGCAGTTCGGCGGAAACGAGATTTGGGAGATACTTCGATAGAACCTTTCTGGAGTACTATACGAGAAGACTTGGACCCAGGATCAGTTGTATTATGCACACCCAGGAGACCATTGTTCGGCATCATTGATGAGATATTTTATGAGCGGCTATGATAATTGGCCAGAGATCTTTAGAGGATATGGTAGAGCGGATCGTTTCCGTTAGTACACCGAACCAGGCCGACAAACCAATGGATTGCAATATTGGTAATCCACAGAGAAATGAAGACCCAGAGGCAAAAGACGCCAGACCGTGAGCAGGAGGCAGCGGATGTTCTTGCTCTACCAATTTTGGGCACAAGACAATTTTCAACATTGTAGGAGGCGTATCTCAATGTCTTTCGTTGCGATTTGCGTTGTGATCTGAATATCACGCTTATATCACTTTGATTTGAGTTTTGATGATTGGGCTTTATGGTTTTGTTTTCGTGCACCATGGCTGCACCTACTGAGTATTTACGTTTTGTGCATAGTTATTGCACTTGAGATATGTTTTATACACCGTTGTGTTGATTTATGATTTGTGCAGGTTTATTGCACTTGATTCATTTTTGTGCCTTGGCTGCACATATTTATGATTTTATGGATTGCATACGGCTGATTTGATTTTGTGCGGGTGGTATGCACTCGATTTGGTTTTTGCACTCGGTATAGATTACATGTGCTTGCAGTGCATGGATACATGTTTTGTGCACCACAGTTGCACTCGACTTCGATTGATGACATTCGAGGTGTAGATTTTGATTCCATGCCTGATATTCTGAGCGATTTATTTGCATGATTGCGATTTTGTGCACCACAGTAGCACTTGACTTTGATTAGATATCATTCGAGATGTTGATTTTGATTTCATGCCTATGGTATGCATGTGATTTGACTTATGCTTTCGGCATAGTTTTCATACACTTTTAGTATTTTGATTCGATTTTGTGCACACTGATGCACATGGTTGTGAGATTATTTACCACGGTATACCGGATTTGGATTTGGATTTGGATTGAGATGTGTTGTATACCGTCGATTTCGATTGGGATATTCGATATTGTTTTCGTGCGCCTTGTACACTGGATTTGGATTCTTGCGCATATTTGGGCGCTTGATGCGATTTTGATGCACACCAGATGAACTCAATTGAGATTCTTCGTGCATATCAGATGCACCTGGTTTTGGCTGTCAGGCACACTAGTTGCCCTTGACAGGTGTTCGTGCACACCCATTGCACTTAGATTTTGTTTTTGTGCACATGTATGGCACATTTCAATGATTTCGATTTCCGTGCGCACCCGACGCACGTGGCATTCTTGTACATATTTTGTATTTGATTTCCCTTTGAGATGATGTTTATGTATTTACTAATTGGTATAATAGCTGAGCAGGACTAGTCCGAGGACAGTACCTGAACATATTTTCCATGCATTGATAGTTATCGAAGGGATTTCCAAAGAGGAGCTATAGTCTCAGAATTTACCTACGTGTCTGAGATGACACGAAACATTTTATAAAGGGAACCCTTCTAAATTAATTTCAAAACGGTGGGACGTGTATGTTAAACAAAGGATATATATATATATATATATATATTTTTAGTTATTTTCTCACAATGAACGTCCGCTACTGTGTTGTGTTACGCGCATCGCACAACAATTTGAAAAAGAGTTTGGCATGCATTTCTTTCAGAAGTTTTGACGAGTTTACATCGACGCGTACTATGTACGTGTTATAGTTTTGATGTATATCATGTTGGTTTTCGTTTTGGACTTTGACATTGGGGTCTTCGCCATGACTCTGATGATTGCGGGATGCTTGACGGAGTTTTGATTTTTGAGTTATACACTCTTTTTCATGCGCATGCATTGCGTTACGATGTGTTTTATGTATTTATGATTTCGGAGCCCCGACGACTTGATCATTTTACTGAAATGTTTTTGTATTTGGGGGATTTTTAATTTAAATTCGGGGATCGAATTTCTTTAAGGGGGGAATATTGTAACGTTTAGAAAATCGTTCGGGTGAAATTTCGGAAAATTAGTAAAATAAACGGTGTTTTCCGAAAAATCCTCGATATATTTATTTTTCCACATAAACTTAAATATACCTATTCTAACTATATAATTGCTACTATTTGGTATTTAATGAGTCAATTGTAAAATGTCTAGCTGAATTTTCCGAAATTAATTATTTTAATATTATTTTAAGCCGTCACTAATACATTTAATTAGGGATAATTACAAATTGGAAAGGGTTAATAAAAGTTTTGTGCATCATGACACATTAAACTATAACGTAACATGTTGTTTTTGTGGTGAAAAGAAGTTGTGAAAATGGTTTTAGAAAATATAAAAGAAAAGGCTTATTTTGTGAAACTAAATTAAAGTAAGTGTGGTATAGGGGTATTTCTTTTACTTGGAACTTTCTATACACACGCACACTCACACACCCCCATTTTTCCTCACATGTGGCTGTAGGGTATTTTTAGTCACCCCATTGAGATGGGAATACGCGCGCGCTTGTCAGGCATACTACAGATTCCCCCTGCATAGGTTAGGCGGGGGTTTATTGATTGTGGGGATCCGAATCTCCGGCAGCCGCGGACTAAGCTGCTGTTAATTACCCATCGCCTTTGGGGCGAGAGAACCTCCGATTAATGGGTTAAACAGGTCATGCGAACTCAACGTGCTGTGTACATGTGTGTTGTTTTAGAGGGGGATTTGGATATATCGGGAGGCACGCAGAGTTTTTACGGGGGTCCCACTACCCGGATAGCGGGCTGGGGGCAAGGGGGCTAGCAGCCCCTTTGCGGGGTGCGGGGCAGCGCCCCGGCCCAAAATTTTTTCAAAGGGGGACAGTGTTGTGGAGTGTGTGTATATGTACATATATATACATGTATATATATAAAAAAATAAGGGAAAAAAGCACCCAAAGGACGTGTGGGGTCAGCGTCTTGAGCGCTGTGCGCTTAGGTGCTGTGAGCTTAGGCGCCAGCGTGCCACGTGTCGGCATGTATGCGCTTGGCGCTGGAGCGCAAGAGCGCCACGTGTCTGCACGTGGGCGCTTTGCGCTTGAGCGCAGGGTGCTGGAGCGCAAGCGCGCCACGTGTCGGCATGTGGGCGCTATGTGCTTGAGCACAGGGCACTTGTGCGCAAGCGCGCCACGTGTCGGCACGTGGGCGCTTTGCGCTGGTGTGCAGGGCGCTGGAGCGCTGGCGCGCCACGTGTCGGCATGTGGGCGCTTTGCGCTTGTGCTGGACGCTTGACCGCAAACACGCCACGTGTCGGCACGCGGGTGCTTTGCGCTTGAGCGCAGGGCGATGGAGCGCAAGCGTGCCACATGTCGGCACGTGGGCGCTTTGCGCTTGAGCGCAGGTCTCTGGAGCACCAGCATGCTACGTGTCAGCACGTGGGCGCTTTGCGCTCGAGCCCTAGCGCGCCACGCGTCAACACGTGGGTGCTTGGCGCTTGAGCACTTAGGCGCCGGCGAGAAAAAGAGGCTTTTAGCCCCAGAAATTCTCGAAAGAGAAATCAGAGTGGAGTTAAACTGCTAAGATATTTTGCGGTTGATGAAAGCGTTTCTTCTGCTTTCTCCTCTGGTTGCTAGATCTTGAAGATCAGGAGATATGAGATTTTGAAAATCTCTTCTTTTTGAGTTCTAATGGAAGATCTGAGTTCCCCTTTATGGGTTTTGTGGTGAGAAACTATTTAGTTTTATAAAATGAAGAGTAAAACTCTTGATTTAATTCAAAAGAAAGAAGAAGGTTTTGGAACCTAGAAGAAGGGGAAAAGATCTCAGATCTAAAATTTTTTGGAGAGAGAAAAAAAGTTGTTGGGATATTTCATTATCCTTGCCTTTATAGGCTATACAATTTACACATAGCCTTTTGGGCATCACAAAATGGCATTTTGCCTATCCCATGGCTCATGTGCCATTTCTTTTTGCACATAAGCCATGAGCTTTACAAAAATTTGGCTTTATGCCCTTCTTTCTTACATTCATTCGTAAACTAAAATAAAAGAAATACAATAAAATTATTTATTACAAAAAATTTTATCTTGGCATGGGGGGAGGCCGGCCGCTTCATGTTCGGACTGGACCCGGACATGGGTCCACTTGATCTGGGCTTGGGCCCACTTGGCTTGGGGTTGACTTTGATTTTGACTTGGTCAACCGGGGTGTAAATTTTTACCCCAACAAATTGCCCCCCATCAATAAATGCACACCACACATGTGGGTCGTGTGCATGAAATTGATGGATCTTCTTTCATGTGGAGGCGACTTGATTTGGTTCCCGCTTTTGGGAAGCTGGCATTGCCCTTTTTACGACATGGATGGTCGATGCTGCCCTTTTAACAACTTGGACGGTCGATTCAGCCCTTTTAGCGACGTGGACGGTCGATTCTGCCCTTTTTGCGACTTGGACGGTCGATGCTGCCCTTTTAGCGACGTGTACGGTCGGTTCAGCCCTTTTTGCAACTTGGACGGTCGCTTCTTCCTTTTTTACGACTTGGACGGTCGGTTCTGCCCTTTTTGCGACTTGGACGGTCGGTGCTGCCCTTTTGGTGACGTGGACAGTCGATGCTGCCATTTTAGTGACGTGGACGGTCGGTGCTGCCCTTTTAGCGACTTTAAGGTCGATGCTGCCATTTTAGGGACGTGGATGGTCGATTCTGCCCTTTTAGCGACGTGGACGGTTGATTCTGTCCTTTTTGCGACTTGGACGGTCGATGCTGCCCTTTTAGTGACGTGGAATGTCGGTTCTAACCTTTTTGCGACTTAGACGTTCGGTGCAGCAATTTTAGAGACGTGGATGGTCGGTTCTGCCCTTTTTACGACTTGGACGGTCGATGCTGCCCTTTTAGCGACGTGGACGGTCGGTTCTGCCCTTTTTACGACTTAGACGGTCGGTGCTGCCCTTTTAGCGATGTGGACGGTCGATTCTGCCCTTTTAGCGACGTGGACGGTCGATTCTGCCCTTTTTGCGACTTGGACGGTCGATGCTGCCCTTTTAGTGACGTGGACGGTCGGTTCTGCCCTTTTTACGACTTGGACGGTCGGTGCTGCCCTTTTAGGGACGTGGACGGTCGATTCTGCCCTTTTTGCGACTTGGACCGTCGGTTCTGCCCTTTTAGCGACATGGACAGTCGATGCTGCCACTTTAGCGACGTGGATGGTCGATTCTGCCCTTTTTGCAACTTGGACGGTCGGTACTGCCCTTTTAGCGACATGGACAGTCGATGCTGCCACTTTAGCGATGTGGACGGTCGATTCTGGCTTTGACATGCTCCGTTTCTTGGGGTGTCAGGGTTGAAGTTGACTTGTTTCCGACGTGGAATTTGATTCTGCCAGGGAGGGCATTGGTTGTTTTGCTGATTTGATTTGGATTGACATCAGCACCGCTACACTGGAATATGGTATCGGGAGCGAATCAACATCTGTCTTTGAGAGGATTTGGGGATTGTTTTTTTTTTGTTTGGCATCTGCATTGCTGCACTGGAATAATGACAGGAGCAACTCATCATTTGCCCCGAGAGGATTTGGGAATTGATGGCTTAGGAGGCAGCTTTAGATCCCTATCGCCTAAGGCTTTTTAATTTTATGGGCCGTAAGGGTCCCATAAAAGCATTTTCTCCCTATGAGTCAAAAGGATCTCGTAGGTGTATTTTCTCCTTAGGAGTCATGGGGACTCCTAAGTGTGTTGCTCCTTTGTGAGTCATAAGGATCTCACGCGGGAATTTTCTCCTCTCAAAGTCGAGGGGACTTTGGGAGTGCATTTCATCTCCTTTTCACGAGTTTGCGCCCTTTCGGGTTTTCACAAATTCGCCAGCAGTCCTGCTGTTTTTACTCATGAAGCCCCTTTCGGGTTTTCATCCGTGCCTGTTTGCTTGTGGACATACCGTTTTTTTCTTCTTCTTTTCTTTTTTTTTTGGAGAGCTGGTGGGAATTTAAAATTAGTCTCACCGGCAGGACTTGGGAGAGATTGGGATTGTTTTACGCCCGTGGATTGTATACGGTTTTGCAGGATGTATGATCCAGACCGTAGAGCCGGAAAATTTCCAATATTTTGTTGGCGTCTGCATCGATGCACTGGAATATTGTACCAGGAGCGACTCATCATTCGCCGTTGGGGTATGGGAGTTGGAATTTGGTTGGCGTCTATATCGCTGCACAGGAATATGGTACCAGGAGCGACTCATCATTCACCGTTGGGGTATGGGGGTTGGAATTTGGTTGGCGTTTGCATCGCTGCACTGGAATATGGTACCGGGAGCGACTCATCATTCGCAATTGGGATTTGAGTTTGGAATTTGCTTGGCGTCTGCATCGCTGCACTGAAATATGGTACCAGGAGCGACTCATCATTCGCCAATTGGGGACTTGGAATTTAGATCTTGTTTGGCATCAGCATTGCTGCACTGGAATAATGCCAGGAGCAACTCATCATTTGCCTCGGGAGGACTTGGGATTTTGTTTTTTGGGTCGGCATCAGCACCGTTAACACTGAAATGAAACGCCAAGAGCGACTCATCATTTGCCGTTGCCCGTTGGGGAACGATGGCTTAGGAGACAGGTTTGGGTCCCTATCACCTAAGGCTTTTCAATTTTATGAGCCGTGCGGACCTCATAAAAGCATTTTCTCCCTACGAGTCGAGAGGATCTCGCAGGTGTATTTTCTCCTTAGGAATTGTGAGGATTCCTAAGTGTGTTGCTCTTTTGTGAGTCGTAAGGATCTTACGCAGGGATTTTCTCCTCACAAGGTCGAAAGGACTTTGCGAGTGTATTTCATCTCTTTTCACGGGTTTGTGCCCTTTCGGGTTTTCACAAACTCGCCGGTAGTCCTGCTGCTTTTACTCACGGAGCCCTTTCGAGTTTTCATCCGTGCCCGTTTTGCTTGTGGACATACCTTTTTTTTTCTTTTTTCTTTTTTCTTCTTCTTTTTTTTGCCGCTGGTGGGACTTTAAAAGTAGTCCATCGGCAGGATTTGGGAGAGATAGGGGTCATTTACGCCCGTGGATTGTGTACGGTTTTGCAGGATGTATGATCCGGACCATAGGGCGGATGTGCTCGATTCGCCTACGACTTGGAGCATTCACACGTAGTATTTCTTAAGATATCGACCATTGATGGGTGGCATGGACCTTTCTCCCTCGGCACTTATTAGTTGGTAGGATCCTCCGTCGAACACTTTCTCGATGACGTATGGTACTTCCCAGTTTGGCTCGAATTTTCCTTTGGCATGTCGATTAGGGATGATCTGTCTTTTGAGGACCAACACCAATTCACCTTTCTTGAAAGCGCGGAGACGGGTTATCTTGTCATAGGCCCGTGACATTTGGGTTTGGTATAGCTCCAGATTTTGCTGCACCGTGAGCCTCTTTTCTTCGAGGGCATCGAGCTCTTCAAGTCGAAGGAGCATGTTTTCCTTCTCCGTCAACTCGTGCTGAACGGCCATTCTTAAGCTTAGAACTTCGACTTCCAGGCGGAGGACCGCCTCCACTCCGAAGAGCAATGAGTATGGAGTGGACTGAGTTGGAGTATGGTGCGTGGTACGATATGCCCACAACGCCTCGTGAAGTTTGAGAGTCCAGTCTCTCTTGTTGGCAGAAGCATTTTTCCTACGGACCTTGCATAGAGTCTTATTGAAGGCTCCGGCTAGCCTATTGGCTCTTGGATTATAGATGGAGGAATATCTCCAATTTATCTTGTGTTGAGTAGCGAATCTTGAGACTTTGAAGCTCTTGTAAGAAGGCCCATTATCAGAAATGATTCTTCTTGGTGTTAGTGTTTATGCCCTAGAAGGCCATTACTGTATCATACTAGTTTGTATATTATTTAATGGAAGCTTGGGATATTCACATGTATATAACAGTCTTGCTAAACATGGTAGTATGCTACTTGATTTTTCTATCTTAATATGTGAGTATACGTATTGATAGAGCTCTTAGGATCTTGCTTGACTACCAGCGTTGTGATGGCAGTCACACTAGTGGGGGCTGGGTAGTCTACAAGCACATCCTTATTCAGGTCCCTAGTCGTTGGATTATCGAGACAGGGCATCGATACTCTGGAGTAGACTAGTGTGTACGCTTCTCATCCCAGTTGGGGAGATGGTCTGTCCCACAGCCGTCAGTACGTCGTACTGGAGATAGTATGCAGGTGCTCGTTAGGTTACGGGTACACCGGACAGGACTCACAGGGAACTGTTGGTTGGTTTTATACCAGTCGTCAGTGAGCAGTTCCCAGATGACATGAGTACAGCATAGTCCGCAGACTTGACATTGCTACTTCGCCTCGAGTGTGTCCCACTGTTCTTAGATTGCTACCCTACCACGGCTCAAAGGAGTCATGCAAACAGGTAGCAGTTGGGTGCAGTCCCGAGCACTTGGAGGCAGTGGCGGTTAGACAGGATTCGTCTCTCCCGGTATTGGGGGTTGATATCGCGCTGTGTCAGAGAGCCATTACGCAAAGTCCCTGGCCAGGGCAAGCGAGATTTGCTGGTAGGTTCCAGTAGTTTCTCAGAGTTTAATGGGCTTCGCTCCGACACGAATTATACCGCTATTAGGGGACTGACGCTTGCCTCCCCCTAGGCCCGAAATGCGATAGTCTTAGACGAACGGGCCGGACTGTATGGAGATTGTCACAGCAGGCTCAGTAGGAGTTCGGATGGGTTTCTTCATCGGCCTTCTTATCGACATCTACCTGGGGACCGTTACGTACAGCTAGTGCCGCTTGCGGTCTGTGGTTAAACCTACTTCCAGCATAGTAGTCGAGTCTCTAGAGTCCCATACAGAGAGTTTCCCTACTCCAGGCGAAACGATATAGAGGTCGTATGGTTTTACGACAAGGGTTCGGACGCATATGTGTGTTTACGCACGTACGACTTTCGGACAGATTTTACTAGTCGGCTTTGGTTTAAGCCAGTTACTAGTATCCGGTTATTGGATTTATACAGTCTAAAGTTTTTCCGTGTTTTCGTGGATAGGAGGGGCGTTCTCGTAATTGCGCGAGAAGCTTCTAGAAGATGGTGACTAAGGAGGTTAAGGTGGCATATACATTGAATGAGATTAGTGAGTCATATGAGTGATTCATCCATGTCATTAATGCATCATAAATGCTTAATGACTCATGGTAATGAATCACCATTAGATATTTATGAAGCATGATTGTTCATCATTTGTTTTTTCTTTTATTGATAAATCTTAATGCTTCATATATATTATGATAACTCATTTTCTCATATCAATTATTCTTCTCACCTTCTCTCTCCTCAAGCTTCCTCTCTTTAAACCCTAATCCTCCCCTCTCATGTGTTCAGTACAAGGATTAGTTAGACTACTTAATCCATAACGCTCACTCTATACATCTAGGTACTTTGATTAGCACTTAAAGAAACCTAGTTGCCTCAAGTTTAGAAGCAAAGCTTGGAGTAAAGCTCTCGTGGTGGATCGTCTACTACTTGGAGAAGGCCGAGGAGGAGGTGGAGTTCGTAAAGACGAAGGACATGGTTCTTTAGGTATAATCCCTTTACATAGTAGTTGTTAACTTCTATGTTTGATGTTAGTTATCGTTTAGCTTCGATTCTTGCGGTTAGTCGATGTTTAAGCAAAAAACAAGATCTTTTTCATATTTCCGCCTCCCCGCAAGTCGTGGGTTGTTGTACATTGACTTACAGTGGTATCAGAGCCTCGCTAAACAGTAAATAACTCACTTGCAAAATTGTATGAATTTCGAACGGAAAAAACGAAACCGGAAAACCCCGATATCATGAGTTTCTGTCGATTTTTAAATGAAGTCCAAAAATTTTTCAGGGAGGTTCAGATAGCTCTAAATGACAGTAGTAGAACACCCAAGAAAATTGGGCCCATGAATCGGCTAAAGCGCCGTGGAACCGCGGCGTATCCCACCGATCCGCCGCGCTTCCGCCGCCGAGTTGCCGATTCATGAACCCAATTTTCCTGTGTTGGTTCTCTGTGATATTTGGTATTTTCCGGAATTTTTTATCTTTGCTCAGGTTTCAGATTTACAGAGAAGTATTGGAGCAAAATTAAATGTGTTTAATCGATCGAAATTATACGGTATTTGCTTGTTGGATTATATCTGTGTTTGTATAATGTGTTCGTAAACCTCCCCTAACTGCTAGTATGTCGGTTGGCAGGGGGTTGCACATTTCTGTAATGGATTTTATCTGTTTGTGTATATGAACCGTGTTGGACTGTTGTGAGGTATAGCCGGGGTTATGTGATGGGTTATTATTTAATTCATTTGATGTAAATGTAATTTGTTGTAATATTATTTTGCGGGGCACATCCAGATTGCGGTTGTAGCCACCGTTGTATTATTTCATTTTACTGTTTTTGCTCATAGGACAGACCCAAGGAGGGGTGCACAAACTGCTGGGCGGGTAGTTTGCCGTACCCGTTGGGGTCTTGGATGGGGTAATGGCTATTCATCACAACTGTGTAATCCGTCTTTTGTTGCAGGCTCAAAACAAACACGGATTGCTTGCAAATCCAATAAAGTTCATCTGTGATCTAGAATGCCTAATATTGCGTCTGACGAATGTACAATATCTATATATGATAGCCATTTAGACATCACTTATGTTTTACACCCGCGCTAGCCCAGCCCCCGCTCTGTCGTTAGTTAAGTAACCTAACGGGTGATGACGGGACCCCGTGGCAAATGCGGATGGCATATGAGGACGTTGTATTTTCGTTGTTTTCTGCAATGATAGGTTAATGATGGGACGCATTATTTATAATGCAAAGAAAATAAACCAAAAAGTTGAATCGTTGGAACAATTTAAAAGAAACCACTCGGTTATTTTAAAAGAGCAGAATTTTTAATTGCGGAGCTTTAACCACTCCTTTTAAAAAAGCTATCAGGTTCCTTCGATTATATCAAGTTCACTGCGTTCACGGTTTCGCCAAAACCAGTCGTAGCCCTCCGTCATTTCTTATGGATGGTCAGTAGTATTCAAGCTATGTTTGTTGGCTTTCGTCAAGGCATAGTGTTTGGTAGCTGCTGGGGTATTCATTTGTTGCATAGATAGATGAGTTGGTTTGGGACAGTCGTATAACCTTGTTGGCTTTCGTCAAGGGTATATACGGGTGGGTTCAAATTAACAAGATAATGATGGGCAGAACTTGACATGTGTTTTATGATTTGTTGGCTTTCGTTAAGGTCATAAGAACATGGGGCAAAAATCTATATCGGGAATTTCTAAAGAAACTGAAATTTGCAAAGAGATGCATACCATTTGGAGTTTGATGAATGTTGGTAGGATTCCTTCAACAATATCATACGATGATATTTGGATCCCGATCCTACTGTGGGTATGCTACTTATCAGGAGATTCATCACTTAACGATCAATGCTATAAACCAAGTAGGTGTCAAGAAAGGCGTCAGCGGGGTTACGCCCCCAGAGAAAAGAGGTTATTTAATTAAGGAACTTCGCGAAAGCGTTGGAAAACCTCCCTCGAAGTACCGACACTAGCCTGGCTAAACGGTTAAGCAAGTATTGTACAGTGAGAATAGTCCTGGCTAATTCTTCTTTTATGGTTTGAGGAAGGATTCGAGAAACAGTGGGAGCCATCCAGTTTAGATAAATTAAAAACCAATCTAAACTTGCAAGAGCATCATGCTAAAGTGTTTTCTTCTCTCTCTCTCACTGCAGCGGCCTTGTGACAATGACTAGGTTACATCTAAATAACAAGTTGACTGAATCTAACTTATATGACTGGCAAAGGTCTGTCCAGATGACCATTGCCTATGACAAGCTGGACCACCCTATTACTACTCAAGATCCCGCCGTCCCAGGTCCAGTTCCCACCGTCGCGGATATGGATATCCGTCAGACAAAGGAAAAGAATAAAGCGAAAGCCAAGTGCCTCGTGTTGGCTTCAGTTGATGGTATAAACTAGAAGCAGCACGAGAAGATGGACTCAGTTTCCATCTTTCTCCATAACAAAGATTTATATGGAGAGCAATCTCATATCACAAGATATGAGGCCTCGAACGAATTAATTCAAGCGAGGTCGGCTGACGGGTCATCAGTAAAGGATGACGTCCTTACGATGACTAGCTATATTGATGAGCTCAAGGACCTAGAGACCACGTTGGGAAACAGGTCATATGCTGACTTATTTCCACAGTCCCTACCCTCTACTTATACCCTGAAAGAAACCAGGGAGACACAAGCTCTGCTTAATGGGGGACCTGCTTCTTCTACATCCAGGGCGAAAGCAAAGGATGAAAAGAAGAAGACCTCTACAAAGCCGATATACAGTGTCAGTAAAGTAGAAGGAAAGGAAAGAGCAAAAGTTTCGGGACTTGGTGTAGGCAAGGAGGGATGTTCCTATTGTTATGGGAACGGACATTGGCAGAAAGATTGCAAGGCTTTGGAAGCCAGTAGCCAGGATACGAAGCATGTTGTGGCTTCAGCCACAAGTGTGTTTGTAATTGAGAACTGTTTGTCAATTAACTGTACTTCCTGGATACTAGATACCGGAGCAGGATCTCATATCTGTAATTCGTTACATGCTTTGAGAAACCGTAAAGTTTTAAGGATAGGTGATTTGTCTCTCAGAGTAGCAAACGGAATGAGCATGGACGCTGAATCCGTGGGAGAATATCGCCTAGGTTTGACAAGTAGGCAGATATTGATTCTCCGTAACTGTCTGTATGTACCTAGTTTGACTTGTAATATCATATCAGTGTCCTCACTTTCAAGAGAGGGATATGACTTTACATTCGTAAGCGATGCAGTTCACATCCACCTAAATCAAGTTCTGATTGGGTCCGGTACATTAGATGACGGTATATACGTATTGAATCAAGCTCAGGTTTTCAATGTCCAGAACACACTTAAAAGAAAGTCTCCAGAAATGAATCAGGCTTTCTTATGGCATTGTAGACTAAGTCACATCAATGAAACACGATTAACGAAGTTACATAGAGAAGGATATTTGAATCCGTTTGAATATCAATCTTATGCCACTTGTGAATCTTGTCTCATGGGAAAGATGACAAAGACTCCGTTTACTCGACACGGAGTAAGAGCGAGCGAGCTCTTAGGACTCGTACACAGTGACGTGTGCGGTCCGATGTCTACACACGCGCGAGGTGGTTATTCCTACTTCATTACTTTTACGGATGAGTTCTCTAGGTATAGACATATCTTCTTGATGAAGCATAAATCCGAGGCCTTTGAGAAATTCCAAGAATACAAGAATTAAGTAGAAAACCAAACAGGCAAAAGTATTAAGACACTGAGATCTGATCGAGGTGGTGAATACTTAAGTGCCGTGTTCCTGGGTTACTTAAAAGAGAAAGGAATTCTCTCTCAGCTTACTCCTCCATACACACCACAACACAACGGTGTATCGGAAAGGACGAATCGAACCCTATTAGATATGGTTCGTTCCATATGAGTAAGGCTGAGTTACCGCGATCATTCTGGGGTTATGCGCTAGAATCAGCGGCATATCTTTTGAACAAGGTTCCCACCAAGACTGTGCCTACCACACCATATCAGATGTGGAGTGGGAAGAAACCCTATCTTCAGTACCTGAAGACATGGGGATGTCCAGCTTTTGTAAAAAAGCAGCATCCGGACAAGCTCGAGGCACGCTCAGTAGAGTGTAAGTTTGTGGGATATCCAAAGAACTCCATGGGATATTGCTTCTACTACGCAGAGGAACAAAAGGTTTTGTTTCTCGTCATGCCCGCTTCTTAGAAACTGAATTTTTAGAAAATCAGAAGAGTGGGAGCGCAGTAGAACTGGAAGAAATTTCAGAACCACAAGCTGTT
Organism: Agapanthus africanus; assembly: GCA_030015575.1. Classification (NCBI taxonomy): domain Eukaryota; kingdom Viridiplantae; phylum Streptophyta; class Magnoliopsida; order Asparagales; family Amaryllidaceae; genus Agapanthus; species Agapanthus africanus. The sequence continues at coordinate 265,360,823 of CM057346.1, read as the reverse complement.
ACTGAAAGTTTGGTAGAACAAGAGGTTTCAGAAGAAAGGGACATACCAGCGCCTATCCGCAGAAGTAGTAGGCAGTCTCATCCGCCCGAGAGATACTACGGTTTTCTCACAGACGGGGATCGAGAAGATTAGGTCATTGATAATGACGACCCTACTAGCTTCCAACAAGACATTCAGAGCGGCGACTTGGTAAAATGGCTGGATGCAATGCGGACCGAAATGGAGTCCATGTACACTAACAATGTATGGACTTTGGATACTGCTCCAGATGGGGTAAAACCCGTAGGATGCAAGTGGATCTTCAGAAAGAAGATTGGTGTAGATGGACAGGTTGAAACCTATAAGGCTAGACTTGTTGCAAAGGATTTCCGTGAAAGACCTGGTTTGGACTATGACGAAACCTTTTCTCCAGTGGCTATGCTGAAATCCATTCGGGTCCTTCTTGCTATTGCTGCCTTCCACGATTATGAGATCTGGCAGATGGACGTAAAGACGGCCTTTCTAAATGGAAATTTAGAAGAGAGCGTCTATATGGATCAGCCAGAGGGATTCATTCAGAGTGGGAGCAGCGGTAAAGTATGCAAGCTGCTTAAGTCCATTTATGGACTAAAGCAGGCATCGCGGAGTTGGAACATCTGTTTTGATGATACTGTCAAAGAATTCGACTTTATCAAAAATCCAGATGAACCATGCAGATAAAGTAAGATTGTAGGGAGAGTTGTTGTATTCCTCGTCTTGTACGTGGATGGCATTCTCCTAATAGGAAATGATATTCCTATACTACAGTCAGTCAAAAGATTCTTGTCACAGAAATTCTCCATGAAGGACCTGGGTGATGCCACCTACATTCTGGGGATCCAGATCTATCGTGATAGATCAAAGAAGATGTTGGGACTATAACAGTCCAGGTATATAGACACCATATTGAAAAGATTCAGTATGGAAGATTCTAAGCGCGGTAACCTACCGGCTTGTCACGGAATCACCCTCTCAAAAGAGATGTCTCCCAAGACTGATTTGGAAAGGGAACGCATGTCGATTATACCCTACGCTTCTACGGTAGGCTCTATAATGTATGCGATGTTATGTACCAGACCAGATGTAGCATACGCATTGAGCGTTGTAAGCCGGTATCAGGCAAACCCAGGGGAGAATCACTTGATAGCAGTAAAGAACATTCTCAAGTACCTGAGGAGGACTAAGGAGATGTTCTTGGTTTACGGCGGAAAGGACCTCAAGATGGAGGCCTATGCTGATTCCGGCTTCCAGAGTGACAAGGATGACTCCAACTCCATGTCGGGTTATGTCTTTACCCTCAATGGAGGGGCGGTCTGTTGGAAGAGTTCCAAGCAGGACACCGTTGCTGACTCAACGATGGAAGCGGAGTACATAGCTGCTTGCGATGCCGCAAAAGAAGCTGTCTGGATGAAGAAGTTCCTCACAGAACTTCAGGTGGTTCCTGAAGGTGGAGCTTGATCTTTCGATGCCTCGACGTAGATCATCTTCGGCATGGACATCGACGACCTAGCTCGCTTATTCTCCGATGAAGTCGACGCTAGAGCCCGAATTCTTTTTGGACAGCGGAGAGGACTTCGTTGCGGAGCAATGGAGGTGGAGCACCGGATCTACAAAGGTTGTATATCCGTATTCTCATAGTTAAGTGTTAACTAGTTAGCTTTTTCGCCTAGATTTCTAGCAAACGATCCGTAGTCGGGTTTCTCGGCACCTAGAATTTTTGAAATTGGCATGTTCAATACCTTGTGAGACCTCATTAGGATGCCTAGGAACCCTACAGTGGTATCAGAGCCTAGCTAGAGCCTTAGGCGAAGTCTAGACGCAATTTAAAGTCCGAACGAACCCGTAACCCAATTCCAAACATGCTCTCTGTCCTTTTTCTAAAAACAGGGATTTTTGTGAATTAAAAATTGCCAAAAAATTCAGCAGGGAAATCTATGAATTACGGCGCAAAAATTATTTGATGAACAGTTAACACTGCGGCGGAACCGCGGCAGAAGCCTTGCTTCTGCGGCGGTTCCGCGGCCACTTATTTGAATTATCATATAATATTTGCACAGTAATTTAGTTCTTCAGGTTTTGGATTTTCTGGAAATTTTTAAAATTTATTCAAGAGTTGAATTTTCTGGAGTTGTTTTGGGGATTCGGTGTTTCGATCGGAGTATCAAATTTTGTCTATGTGGCTTTCCGGATAAATTTTAGAATATGTTAAAAAGTTCGACCGGATATAAATACCCAATTTTTCCCCTGTCGGGAAATTTCCAAGTGTTGGATTTTTCCGAAGTTTAACGACGTTCTAAGTAGTGTAAGTAACGCGATGGTCCCTCTAGAAGACAACAAACCTTAACTCGATTATGTGACAGTCTTGAACGGCCCTTTGAACCTTAGGGTTTGGGGCAGTACGGCGTGCCACATGTGAGGCGTTGGCTTGACCCTTCTACGGCTGGACCGTTGGTACTGATGCACGAACGGAATGTTGTTAGACTTATTTCATGTGTTGAGCTGTATCGGGAAAACTTGGGTGTTCGATTGTTCGATCGAAAAGTTTAACATTTTCTGTTTATCTGGAATGGGATACAATAATTGGAATTCACAAAAGTTATGAGATAACTGAATGAATGTTATAAACATAGCAGTTTAGTCTCACTTGATCGGTTGCCACGGAATTTTGATGTGATCAAAAGTCCGTCGCAATCACGTAGCGTACGCGGATACTCGCCGGGTAAACTTAATAGACAGCCTCACTCCATAGCCCCGACCAAGTGACTGTAGGAGAACCCCGTCGCCGAAAGCATCCGTTAGGGTGCTCCCGGTAGCGGTGTTCCGCCTTGGTGCACTTCGTCGACGGCGTCGGGGGTGCGGCCGTCTACTGAAGTTTGCGACGAGCATTCGATCAGGATGTCGGGAATCTTGTTGAATTGCCCGACTTGATATTGAAAAGAGTTTTCGATTTTGAGACTAAAATGCGGCGTTTATAATTGTTAGGCATGTGATGTCTAAGGTATTCATTTGATTAGACATGCGATGTCTATGCAGGTTGCGGATTCCAACTGTTGTAGTTTTACACTTTTTTTCTGTGACCGTAAGTGTAATATGTGATATCGCCGGTTTTGTTGCTATATGTCAACGACAATTGGGATGCGCATATTTACTTACGTTGATGACATGTGATGTTATGTGTTGCTGGATATGTTATATTGGATCGTCGTGTTTGAATAGCAGGGGTTTTTTTTATGTGAGATGAGTGTTTTTCATTTTCATTCATGTAAAAACTTGTATGTAATATTCTTTTATTGGGGCGCTTCCAGGTTGCGGAAGTTGTCACCGTTTGTATATTATTTACTTTTCTGCACTAGGATAGACCCAAGGAGGGGAGCACAAGTAACCGGGTTCTGGAGTCCAGTGGGAGACCAACTCGAGGAGTCGAGGCCGGGTCTCCTAACTCTAGAATTGGTAGGGTTGCTTGCCGCTCTCGTAGGGGTCTAGGGGTGTGGGTCAGGCTATTCATCACGACCGTGGAATCCGTGTTTTATACTGGCTCGTATTGAAAACACGGACGTCCTAGTATATCCAATATTTCATATGATTCTTCTGCTGCGATATCTGTGATGTGATCATGTGATGTTCTGATGATAGATACGGTATATAGTATATATGATATATTATATAGGCGTTACTTATGTTTTACACCCGCGCTAGCCCTGCCCTGCTCTGCCGTTAGTTACCTAACCTAACGGTGCACGAGGGGACATCGAGGCGAATGCGGATGGCATAAGTATACGTCGTATTTATCTGTGATGTTTAGGTACATTAAATGATGGGACTTCATTAATGTGATTAATGAAATAAAAGAAACCTAAGATGTTGTAGAATCGAATTTCAAAATAAAACAGGTAGCTACAGTTCTTGCTTTGCACAGCGGTATATGTGATATATCCTGCACCTTATTCGATAAGGAAAGGACCGAGATCCCTTCACCGGGAGTGACTCCTTTAGCAATAACTGGTCGATGCTACACCCTCGGTTTGTCATTTGATTGCTTTTAAGAGTTTTTGCTTTGCACAGTGATATATGTGATTTATCCCGCGCCTCATTCGACGAGGAAAGGACCGACGATCCCTTCACCGGGAGTGACTCCTTTAGCAAAACTAGAAAAGCCTAAAAAACACTCCATTTTAAAATCATTTGATTCTACAACGATATCAAGTTCATTACGCAATAGGTTTTCAGAAAAATTTGTCATAGCCCTCCGTCATTTCAGATAAGTCCTATCTAGTATTCGTGCTACGTTTGTTGACCTCCGTCAAGACGTAGTGTGCGGTAGCTAACTAGTATTTATCTGTTTATGCATATGATGCAGATTTAGTTAGGGTAGTCGTGCGGCCTTGTTGACCTCCGTCAAGGGTCGTGCGGGTGGGTTTAATTCGATCAAGAAATGACGGGTTGAACTTGACTAGTAGCCTATGGTTTGTTGACCTCCGTCAAGGTCATAGGGTGCTGGGGGCAAAAAAATATTATCGGGAATTTCAAGTGTTGAAATTTGCAATGAGATTGCATACCTTCTATGAGATAGTTGGATCCCGATACCCGCTGTGAGTAAGAGTTACTCCTGGGAGAGTTTTATACATTACAATTAGCCGATCAAGTAGGTGTCTAGAAAGGTGTCAACGAGGTTACGCCTCTGGGAAAACGAGGTTTACATTAATTAGGTTCGTGCGAAAGCACGGGGGACCTCCCTCAAAGTACCGACACTGGCCTGGCTGAAAGATTGGCGAACTTATAGTGTGTAATTAATCCCGGCTAGTCTTTCCTTTTAAGGTTTGAAGGAAGATTTGATAAAAAGCAGTGGGAGCCATCCTTATTAGATAAAATAATAACCAATTTGATTTTGCAAGAGCATACGCTGAGTGTTTTCTTCTCTCTCTCTCCTGGTAGCGACCATATCACGCCTTAATCAAGATAATAATACGGATAATTGACCGAACCCTCTTGTTATACTGAGCTGGGGAACGTTGGTCCCGCTCCAACTTGTAATTGTTATAAGACAGAGCAGGAAATTGGGGAATACCAGATTTCCCGTGCCGCCCAAACGAGGAGAGTGCATGATGATGCATCATCTTCGGGTGTGTTCATTATATAGAACTGTTTCTCAGTATCCTTTACGTCCTGGGTATGTGATACCAGATCAGGATCCCAGATATGTAATCTGTTACCTAGGGCTACAGAAAGGTAGAGAACTGAGAACGGGTGATAAGTTTCATGAGGCAGAAAACGGGGCAAGTGTTGCAGCCAAGTCTGTTGGTCACTGTCACCCTGTATTACCAATACATTGATTCTGAACGAATGTTATTAGATACCGAACCTGATATACAAAATCATATCAGTGTCTTTATTAGTAAAGAAATGATAAAATTTTGTATTGTTGGATAATGTTTTTGAACATTTCCTATATCAAAAGTTGATCGGATCAGGCACGTTATCTAAAAGCATTGATGTTCTAAATCAAACTACAATTCTTAGTACATGGAACACACACAAGAGGAAGAGTTCAGAAATGAACGGATTCTTCTTGAGGTATTGTAGACTAGGTCAGATCAATATGACCCGACTAGCTGAAGTTACATTTAGATGTATATTTAAATCAGTTTGAATTTACATCTTATGAAACTTGCCAGTTATGTCACAGAGATAAGATGACCATAGTCCTATTTATTGGAAACAGAGAAAGAGTTAGTGAACTTTTGGGATGATACATATTGATGTATGTAGGTCCCCAGTCTACACATGCCAAGACCGGTTCTTTGTACTTCATTACATTCTCTGATGATCTTTCGAGATTCAGACCTATGTTCCTGTTGAAACACAAGTCCGAACCTTTTGAGATATTTACAGAATATAAGATAGAAGTAGAGAACCAATAAGGGTACAAGTATTATGTCCTTTGATGTGATCAGGGAGGAGAATACTTGAGCACGGAATTCCCGGACTATTCTAAAGGAGAATGAGATTCTCTCTCAGCATTACTCATCCGTATACACCATAGCACGATGGTATATCGGGGTGGAGCAATTACACCCTATGTGGTAAGGTGTGCTCTAAGATGAGTAATACTGAGTCACCTTTTTCCTTTTGGGAGTTATGCGCTTGAGAAGCTGCATACCTATTGAATAGGGTTCCAATCAAATCAGTTGCCTACCATTTCATATGTGATATGATAAGGGAAGAGCCCATGTCTTAAGCTAGTTAAGATTTGGGGTTGTCCGGCCTATGTCTAAAAACAAAATCCGGACAAGCTCGAGGCAAGGTCTGTAATGTAGAACTGGAAAGGTTACAGCTATACAAACTACAGCAGATGATTTGATAGAGCCAAAGGATTCAGTAGATTCCAATGAACCTCAGCCTCTCCGCCGATCTAGTAGGGTTCCTCACCCACCTGAGAGATACTTCGGTTTCTCTATGACAGTGGGAGCGAGGATTGCATCATGAGATGATGACCTAACTAGTTTCGACCTGGCCATCAGGAGTGGGACTCCGTAAGAATGGCTGGATGCTTAGTGATCTGAGATGGAATCCTTATACACCAACAAAGTATGAACTTTGGTGGCTATATCTGAAGGGTTAAATCCCCATCAGGAGCAAGTATATCTTGAGAAGATTACTTGGTGTACATGGAAGAGTTGAGACTTTCAAAGCTAGACTTGTTAAAGGTTTACATCATTGACCAGGTATGGATGATGATGAAACCTTTTCTAAGTAGCTATGCTTAAGTCCATCCAGATCCTACTTGCCACGGCTACATACCATGACTACGATATCTGGTGGTTGGGTGTCATGACAGCTTTTCTAAATGATGTTTATAAGAGAGTGTCTATAAGTACACAGCCAGAGGGCTTCGTAGACAGTGGGAGCAGCGGAAACGTGTGCAAGATGCTTTATAGGATAAAGCAGGCATCGCGGAGATGGAACATCTATTTTGATGAAGCGGTCAATGAAGTTGACATCATCAAAATGGTAGATGAACCTTGTATAAACAAGAAGGTAGTAGGGAGTATGGTGACGATCCTCGTAGAGTACGTGGATGACACACTCTTGATAGGGAAGGAGTTTCCTATGCTACGCTCGATCAATCTCCGCTTATCACAATGATTCTCCATATAGGATCAAAGTGATACCTCCTAAATCCTGGGTTTTTGGATCTATGAGATAGATCTAATTGGATGTTAGGACTCTCACTAGTTGTAGTGAGACGGTATCAACCGATCCTGGGGAGAATCACTGGAAGGGTTCCAGGGTGATAAAGACGACTGAATGTCAGTCACAGGCATTGTCTTTACCCTCAGTGGAGGGACGGTATGTTGGAAGAGTTCCAAGCTAGATACCTTGACATACTAGACGATAAAGGCTGGATACATCGCTACTTAAGATGCTACCAAAGAGGATGTTTGGGTGTATATTGGTTCATGAAATGAACTATGTTCCTCCCATTGTGTGACAATGGAGTTGTGGCTTATGCCAAGGAACGCCGGTCCCATCAGTGATCCAGACATAATCTAAGGCAGTATCACCTGATCATGGAGATGGTTGATCTCCGAGGAGATTGAGGTTAGGAGAGTAGACTCAGAGGACAGCACGGCGGATCCACTCACAAAGGCCTGTTCCCAGAGAGAGACTTTTATGGGATGGTTGAGTATGAGATACTACAACCACTGCTACAGATGGCCCTAGTGCAAGTGGGAGATTGTTAGTTATATGTATGCCCTAGAGGCCATTACTGTACATAGGATGTATATTGTAGTGGATGCTGGGACGTATATAGGAAGGACTTTCTTGCTCGACATGATAGTATGCTATCTGGTTACACTTTACCTTAACGTGTATACTGATTGTCTCTCTGTTACATGTTGGTAAAGCCCTTAGGATGTGTACTTGACTACCTGGACTATGATGCGGATCATACTAGTGGGGACATGGTAGTCCATAAGTACATCCTTCAAAGTCCCTAGTCGTGGGTGTATCGAGATGGGGCATCGATATACCAGAGTAGACTAGCGTATACCTTCTCGACCCATATAGATGGGCGATGGATGATCCCATATCCATCGGTGTTTGACATCAGAGATGATATACGGGTGCACAGTAGAGACTGGGTACACTGGATGGACTCGCCGAGAACTCCCAGATGGTATTATACCTCACGTCAGATGACAGTTCTCTGGTGACACTGGTACAGAGTAGTCTGTTGACCCGAGATCGTCATAGAGTCTTGTGTGGTTCCCACTGTGCTTTGATTTCCATCTTACCACGTCCAAGAGGGCGTGCAAAACGGTGGTTTTTGGGTACAGTCCCGAGTCACTTGGAGGCAATGAGCGATAGGAGGGGATTCGTCTCTCCCGGTATAGGGGGTTGATGTTTCGCTGTGTTCGATTGGCTATAACAGGAAATCCCTGGCCAGGGTTGCTGAGATTTACTGGTAAGTGTTACCAGTAGTTTCTCGAACAGTTATAGACCTCATATCGACACGACTTATCGAGCTATTGGGGTCTGACGTTTACCACCCCTAGGCGAGATATGCGACATATCAGACGAACAGACCGGACTGTACGGTAGTGTTACTGGTTGGATTCACTGGAGTGTGAGCGGTCTTGCTCGTCGATCTTCAGATCGCTCAATACCCGGGTGGCCGTTACGTTTAGCAGACCGCTTGCGGCTTCTGGGTGCTTGATATGATCATCACCTGCTGCCGGCGTATTGACGAGTCATTAGAGTCCTACACAGAGGTTTCCTGGCTCAAGCGAAACGAAATAGGAGTGCATATGAGATATGTGCGGGACCGAGAATGATACCAGTATGTGATACTGTATTCGATTCTCGCGAAATGTGACATTGATCGGTTATATGCGATATAGCCGGGTTATCGGATCAAGTGTTGATTCGATAAGTTATTACTGTTGATATTAGTCGGTTATATGCGATATGACCGGATCATTAAATCAAGTGTTGATTTAATGATTTAATGCATAATTATATATTTGATATATTACTTTGCATTAACTAGTATCGGTTCACTTAAGATGGATTTTCTCACTCGGATGTGCGCATTGTATATGCGATATATTTTTGTGCACTTGATTGTATCATGTTTGATGATGCATGCAACATTGGTTAGTGTAAAGAATTAAACCTAGGTTAAGAAAATGGTTAAGGTTTCTATTTATTTGTCCATTCATTTATCTTTTTATTTGGATTAAGATGAAATGACAAAAGAAAACAAAATGGTTATCATTCTTTCTTTCTTTCATGAAGCTTGATGAAGCTTGATGAAGCTTTGACCATATGACCATTTTGTCTTCAAGCTTAACCCTAACCATTCTTTTAACCTTAGTCATTTCTCTACACTTTACCATGGTTAAAGTTATGATAAGAATTCATTTTCTTTTCTATTTTGATTATTCTTATCATAACTTATCATATCATATTCATCATCTTCTTCTTCATCTTCCTTCATGAAGAAACCTCCACTTCATCAATGGTGATTGATGAAGATGAGTGAGAAATCCAATTCTAAAGTCTACCCACTTCCTATTTCTTCATCCTCTACCTCTTGCCAAGTAGTAGAGTGTGTTTCCTTCACAAGTTTTTAGGGCTTGGTGAAGATGGAGCTTGATCTTTCGATGCCTCGACGTAGATCATCTTCGGCATGGACATCGACGACCTAGCTCGCTTATTCTCCGATGAAGTCGACGCTAGAGCCCGAATTCTTTTTGGACAGCGGAGAGGACTTCGTTGCGGAGCAATGGAGGTGGAGCACCGGATCTACAAAGGTTGTATATCCGTATTCTCATAGTTAAGTGTTAACTAGTTAGCTTTTTCGCCTAGATTTCTAGCAAACGATCCGTAGTCAGGTTTCTCGGCACCTAGAATTTTTGAAATTGGCATGTTCGATGCCTTGTGAGATCTCATTAGGATGCCTAGGAACCCTACAGTTCCTACCAGTGTTGGTCCAATACCTCTGTATTGCGACAACAACGGTGCTATAGCTTTAGCGAAGGAACCCAGTGTTGGAGATAGTGCCCTCAGAGTCAATTATTGGATCACAGGCACGTGATTGCAATGATTGAGGGGAGGACCTGTCCCAGTAGGACAGTCTTACTCGAGATGATAGTATGCTATCTGGTTTATCTTTATCATCGTGTACTGCTTTAGGTGACCTTTTGAGTCGCTATTACACGTTGATAAAGCCCCTAGGATTCTTGCTTGACTTCCAGCAGTATGAGGGCGATCATATAAGTGGGAGCTGGGGTCTATAAGCACATCCTTAAATGGTCCCTAGTCGAGGGAGTTTCGAGACAGGGCATCGATTCTCCAGAGTAGACTAGTGTATACAGTCGAGACCCCGACGAGGGGCGGTGGCCGGTCTCACAAGCCACTGGTGTCAGTTGGTTCACCTAAGATGTATACAGGTGCTCATTGGGTTATGAGTACACCGGACAGGACTCGCCGGGAACCTGCTAGTTGGGATATACCAGACGTCAGATAGCAGTTCCCAGGTGACATGTGTACAGGTTAGTTCATCGACCTGGGATCGTCATTTGTCTCGTGTGAGTTCCCACTGTACTTTGATTACTACCCTACCACGGCTCAAAGGAGTCGTGCAAACAGGTTTTAGTTGGGTACAGTCCCGAGCCACATGGAGGCAGTGAGCGGATCTGCAGGGGTTCGTCTCTCCCGGTATTGGGGGTGAGGTCGTGCTGTGTCTAGGAGAGCCAGAACATGAAAAGTCCTTGGCCAAGGCAGGAGATTTGCTGGTAGGTATTCCAGTAGTATCTCAGGGTGTTCTGGGCTACACTCCGACACGACTTGTACCGCTTTTGGGGGTCTGACTTTTACCAACCCCCTAGGCCCGCCATGCGATACTCATAGACGAACGGACCGGACTGTACGGATATTGTCACTGACAGGCTCAGTTGGGTGTCGGGGTGAGCTTCCTCATCGACGTCCCTTTTGGTCAATACCTGGTGGCCCGTCACGTATTGGCTTATACCTCTGACGTGCTAGTGGTTAAATCCACAGCCACAGTATTGACGAGTCTTTAGAGTCCACCACACAGACAGTTACTCAAGTTTCGGGCGAAACGCTGTAGAGGCCGTATGGAGATATGGCAGGGTTCGATCGGATACGTGCGGTATTGCACGGATCGCTATCGGACAGTTTTTACTAGCCGGCTTTGGCTTAAGCCGGATTCTAGTATTAGATAGTGTAGTTTTGTCTCTTTGCATTTGTGTTCAGTGGGAATACAAATGCGGGCATGTATTTGCAGTAGTGGGGTTTTCCTGTAATTTATTACGGGATCGGTTTTCTGAAGTTGCCAGTTTGCATTCCGTTCCGACCGGTTTTCCTTCATTCCTTCTCGGTCGGACTTTCTTAGTGGAAGGTGTTAATTGCAAGTTTGCAATTAACACTTAGTGGAGGGGCTTTCTTGCTTATTTGTGGGTTGATGAGACTTGCTTCATGATGAGATTCTTTTTTAATCTCATCACTTGCTTTTCTTGTGAAAGGTGGTGAAGGGATTGAAATGAGAAATGAGTTTGACCATTTTCCATATTTGATATATTCTTCTTCTTGCATTTTTCTCTCTCCAATCTAATTTGATGGAGAGGGGGCCGGCCACATCTTAGAGAGAGAGAGAGAGAGGTTGATTGGATATAGATATATTCTTCATCTCATTTCATGTTTTTATGCTTGCAATAATCCCAAGCTTCATTCATTCATTCTCCTCCTCAAATCCCTCCATCAAGGCAACTTCCATAAACCCTAAAGAGACAACTCACTACACTATTCTATAGCAAGCCTTGGACGCGTCGGCTAGCCAACTTCGCGCCCGAGTTGCCTCGGTCAAGAGGCGGGAGCCCGTAAAAGATTCCGGCTACGTGGTGCCCCTTTCCGACCAGCGAGGAAGTGACGGAGATTCCGCAGGAGATCGGAGCGGAGACGAAGACCGAAGGACACGGATCGTTTGGTATAGCATCTCTACTCTTTTCTTTTTGCTAGCTAGCTAGGTTAATGGCCCGATCCGGGTAAAAAGTCCGCGGCGGTGCCGTTTTGCAAAGTTCGCAAAGTTTTTGTTTTCCGCGTTTCCGGCGTCGGATCGACGGCCGGGGCGCCCCCGCGGGCTTACAATGGTATCAAAGCCACGCCATTAACCTTGCCTAGCTTGCTCTAGCGCGTTTAGAACCCGATCGAACAAAATCCCCAAAAACCGTATTTTTGTGCACATGTGTTCTCTGTTGAAATTTTTTGAGCTCCTAAAATTTTTCAGGTTGTTGCAGAGACATGTACAAGCAATTATAAGAAATCTGGGAAAATACGATCCACCAATTCCTCAGTTCCACCGCGGAAGCGCGGCCAAAACCCTGGTTTGGCCGCGCTTGCGCGGCGGATAAGAGGAATTGTGGCACCAAATTTTCCCAGTAAGCTTTTAGTATAGAAATAGGGCTTTTGGGATATTTTATTTGGGCCCAGGTTTTCTGTAAGTGCTACAGTTCTTTTTGGGGGCCCACTTTGATAAATTTGTTCGATCGGATTTTTTAAACATGCTAGTTCACAGTTTTTTACATTATATCTGCGACCGTGAATGTCACTTGATCGGTAAATCCCGTCTAACTGCTATAGCCCGGCTAGACGGATTTGCGAACGTGACTTTCACGTTGATGTTCTGTGATTGTACTGTGTTGTTGCGGATCGGTCGGTGCGGATAGCCTGGTTGCAGTGGTAGTACAGTTCTGTTGTATTATGTACATTTGATATTGCGGGGCGAGCGTCCGACATGTGGACTGCCGTCACTGCCCGTTTGTATTATTATTTTGGGGCACGACCTGGTTGCGGTCGATGTACCCGTTGTATGTATATTTTACTTTCTGTACTAGGATTACCCCGCGGAGGGGTGCACGGATAGCCGGATTCTAGAGGGCAACAAGCCCGCATCTCATGGCATTGAGGCGGAAGGGGCTTCACTCTAGAATTGGCGGGCTATTCGCCGCACTCGTAGGGGGTATAGGGTTGACCTAGGAGGGGTACACAAGTTACCGGATTCCGTGAAGTGCTGGGTGGTCCATTCACGTTGCTGAAGGGGGCTGCCTCGCTTCAGGTTTTGGCGGGTAACTTGCCGCGCCCGTAGGGGTCTAGGATTTCATTGCACAGGCTATCCACACGACCAGGGGAACGTCGGGTTTCAATAGTGGCTCTGTGAAACCCGGGGATCCCAGATATCTGTATTGATCTGTGTTGCTATACATTTCTGTGTTGCATTTTATCACGCCTTGAGCGAAATACTATATATTGGTATATATATTAGTAGATGTTGTATATGTTTTTCATCCGCGCTAGTCCAGTCCCCGCTCTGTCGTTAGTTAGCTAACCTAACGAGTGATGACGGGACCCAGTGGCGAATGCGGTTGGCATATACGTACATCAGTATATTTTCGTTCTTTGTGGTGTGATCAATTGATGGGACTGCATTGATTCGGATCAATGCAAGTTAAACAAACCTAATCTGATGTTGTTGGAACACTTTTTTCAAAAAGCTGTTATTGCAAGGGCGTTCTCTTTTGTTTTGCACAGTGGTATTCATTTCGAATATCCTGCTCCTCAGTCGACGAGGCAAGGGCCGAGATCCCTTCACCGGGAGTGACCCCTTGGACAAAAGTTTGCGTCAGGGCATTAACTTCACTATAGCCGATTGCTTTTGCTTTGCATCGTGGTATTCAGTTGGAATATCCTGCACCTCATTCTACGGGGAAAGAGCCGAGATCCCTTCACCGGGAGTGACCTCTTTAGCAAAGGTTGTCGTCACTATATTTTTATAAAGCTATCAGTTCCTTCAACGATATCAAGTTCATTACGTTAAAGGTTTTCGCCAGAAACCATTCGTAGCCCTCCGTCGTTTCAGACGGGTAGCACGTAGTATTCATGCTATGTTTGTTGGCCTTCGTCAAGGCATAGTGTATGGTAGCTGCTTGTTGCCTTTCTGCAGCATAGATAGATGCGTTGGTTTGGGACAGTCGTATAGCCTTGTTGGCCTTCGTCAAGGGCTTGTGCGGGTGGGTTCAAATCAACCTGGAGAATGACGGGTAGAACTTGACATGTGACTTATGATTTGTTGGCCTTCGTCAAGGTCATAAGAGCATGGGGCAAAAATCCACATCGGGAGTTTCAAAAGTACTGAAACTTGCCAGATATGCGCATACCTTCTGGAGTATGATAACGCGAGCGGATTCCGTCACGTTATCATGCGATGAGAGTTGGATCCCGATTCCCACTGATGAGTTGGTTTACTCCTCGGGTTATCCCGGCTAATTCTTCTTTCAGGTTTGGGGAAGAATTTGACGTTACAGTGGGAGGTTTCCAGATTAGATAAATTGGTAACCATTCTGATCTAGGTTAGAGTGCACGCTGAGTGTTTCTTTTCTCTCTCTCTCTGGCAGCGACCATTGACCCGACCCTAGACTATGACTCAGTGACCAAGTTGACCGAACCTTCTTAACACTGGCTTTTGGATTGTCAGAGTTGCAGACCTCTTTGCCACTCCTACTTTTACTCTTTTCTCCAGGACACCCCGTATTACTACGAACGTCCACTTCCATTGGACAAAACCATCGTATGGTTATATACGAACTCGAAGGACTTCGAGGATGGTTTCAGGTTCTGGAGAAAACGAATAGGACTATTCAGTTGTCTTTACCTTTTTCCTTCTCTCAGGTTGCGAGTACTCCTTGGTTTAGGAGATAGTACACCTATTACGCAAATTGGATAGTCTTCTTCCAAACCTTAGGCTGGTGCCGAACGGTAGGGAATGAAGAAAGCCAATTAGCCTAAACGGTGTACAGAAGGTATTAAGTTCAGACAAAGCAAGGGATTAGTAAGAGGGCAAAGTAAATTGCGACTGCTATTCACGACCAAACCATGTACTTCTTTGTCAATCCTAAATCACCTATGAATTAAGTACATTCGGTTGTCTTTTATCCTCACCTTCTCTCGCATTGCGAGTGTTCCTAGGACCAGGACAGTACACCCATTATGCTTATTGGATAGTCTTCTTCCAAACCATAGGCTGGTGCCGAACGGTAGGGAAGGAAGAAAACCATTTGGCCTAAAGGGGTGTACAGAAGGTAATGACTAAAGACATGTAAAGGGATTTGGAGAGATGGCAAAGAATTATACGGTTATAGTTGTGAATCTGGATAAAGGAAGAGGCATTACTAGGAATACCAGGATACCCCATCGAAACATTTCAATGTTTCAGGTTCACTGTGTACTGTTAAAAGAAAACTGATTTCCCGATTAGACACTTACTCCAGGGTATGTATTTATCAGGTTGGATTCTCACATCTGTATGGTTTTACAGACGATGAGTGGGAGTAAGTTATTGGGAATTAGGTGACCATCCTCATTATATCGGGATTCGTTGTAATCGGTGATATTTGAGGAAGTCACCTGGGTTGTTTGCCGGTCGGCAAATATTTGGTTTTGAATATCCGTTGTTGTGCACCAATTTCAAATTGATATATCTGTACGTCTATTTTTATAGAGTGAGACATATCTTTTTGAAATTATGTCTATGACATTTACCTATACCAGTGGATGGTTAGGTAAGGAGCATTGAACAGCGGTGTAATTCTTCTTAACCAAAAGTACAGTTTTCAACCTACGACACACAGTGAATGAGTCACCAGACTCAAGGGACTTATACAGAGCATTGTATATTGTCCAGTGTCCATTAGGACAGAGGGGTTGGTCCTCGTACTATATTCTGTTTACTTTTAACTTCTCTAGTTCTTAGACATGTGTTCGTAGAAACACAGGGTCTAAGTTTTGAGGAGTTATAGGTATAAGAGTAAAGTAGAGAACCAAGCATTGCAAGTATCGAGATTCTTCAAGGTGATCAAAGAGTAGATATTTGTGAATGGTATTCAGTTGATAGTAATGATTAAGAGAACTAACTTCTCTTTCAGGTTACTCATAATTGGAAGTACTCCTAAGTTGAGTAACGCTGATCGGCCTCTCTTCCATTTACTTGACATGCACTGGAGACAGCTGCATGATTTGAATCTGGTTCAATTAAATCAGTGCCTCTGGTTCTTGGATATAGAACAGTTCATATCTTGACATTGTTAAGATACGGGGAGTTGTCTGGCTTATGCTTAAAACCAGACTCTGGACAACTCAAGGCACGTTTCAGTAGTGGCTGTTTGTGGGTTGACCCGGGCTATGACGAGGGTTGATTTTCTACCATCTGGAAGATCAATAGTGATATTGTTCTTGACTCGCCACAGTTTTAACAAAATGGACTTTTTTTTTCAGAAAACAGTAGTGGGAGTATGGTAGAACTGGAAGTGATTCCAGAACCACAAACGATTACTGAAGATTTAATAAGAACCTAAAGATTCAATCTGGTTTGACATTCCATTGGCCACTCCGCAGATAAAGTGGGTAACCTCAAGCACCCGAGAGGTACTTCGGTATGCTCAAGGACGGTGGCAGGGAGGTTCTTTTTTACCCACACTTGCCATTGCTGTTGTTCCAGGCTGCGAGACCTGGCGGGAGGATGAGTATAGCGTCGTTCTAAACTTGCTTTAGAAGTGTACGTGTATATGACTCTGCCAGAGGATTGTCGTAGTCAGTGGGAGCAGCGGAAGCATTGGTGGACATCAGGCTTATGTCTATTCATAGACTAAAGCAGATGTAGCGGAGATAGATCATCTATTTCTGATGTGACAGTCATAGGTTTGACGTCATCAGAATAGGGGATGGATCTGTTGAGAAGGTAGTAGGGTGTGATGTCCTGGTATTTGATGACATACACAGAGTAGGAAGTGATATTCCTATACTACGATGGGTTATACTTTGGTCGTCACACAGTAGTTTCTCCACATAGGACTTGGATATTATATCAGACATTCTGGTTACTAGATCTATGGTTTTAGATCTAGATTTGGGTGGTTTCCCAATCTGGGTACTTTGACCGCATTCTATGAGTATTTAGAATGGACGACTCCTGGCACGGTAGTGTACCTGCAGGTAATGGAGTCACCCTCTCTAAAGGTGTCTTACAGACTAAAGGGGAGAGGGATGTGCATGATTGGCAGATCACTTGCTTAGGCAATTGAGTCAATCATGAAATGTCAAGTACCACACCAGATGTTGTTCTTGCAGTAGGTGCAATAAGTTGATATTGATCCAATACTGGAGAAACAATCGGAAACAGTTTTAGAACATAAGTTGATGTTCTAAGGAATTGATAACGGCAGCCTCCTTTAGGAGACAGTTATCATTCCAGGCTTCCAAGGTGACCTGGATGGCAGAGTGGCTGTCAGAGTTTTAGTTTTTCCTCTAACGAGGGGCAGTATTTTGGACAGGTGGTCCAGGTGGAAACTGAGGGAAGGTATGGCGCAGGATACTGATTAAGTTCAGTTGACGATACAGTCTAAGAAGTTTGGATTTGGAGTTCATTTATGAGCTAGGTCCCATCAGACATCCAGACATTCTAGGACAGGTATTGCTCATTTCGGGAGATAGTTTTCTCTGCGAACATGAGATATAGAGAGACATAGAAAGAAACATCATAGCGGATCCACTCACTAAGGCTATTCCTCGAACGCAATAGTTTCGCAAACGAGCTTTGTGAGACTAACTAGTAGAGGAGTTGGGTGTTCGGTATCACACGGGCTGTGAGTATGCGACATCGCGATAATTAGCCTCGAGTGCAAGTGGGAGATTGTTGGAGATAGTGCCCTCAGAGTCAATTATTGGATCACAGGCACGTGATTGCAATGATTGAGGGGAGGACCTGTCCCAGTAGGACAGTCTTACTCGAGATGATAGTATGCTATCTGGTTTATCTTTATCATCGTGTACTGCTTTAGGTGACCTTTTGAGTCGCTATTACACGTTGATAAAGCCCCTAGGATTCTTGCTTGACTTCCAGCAGTATGAGGGCGATCATATAAGTGGGAGCTGGGGTCTATAAGCACATCCTTAAATGGTCCCTAGTCGAGGGAGTTTCGAGACAGGGCATCGATTCTCCAGAGTAGACTAGTGTATACAGTCGAGACCCCGACGAGGGGCGGTGGCCGGTCTCACAAGCCACTGGTGTCAGTTGGTTCACCTAAGATGTATACAGGTGCTCATTGGGTTATGAGTACACCGGACAGGACTCGCCGGGAACCTGCTAGTTGGGATATACCAGACGTCAGATAGCAGTTCCCAGGTGACATGTGTACAGGTTAGTTCATCGACCTGGGATCGTCATTTGTCTCGTGTGAGTTCCCACTGTACTTTGATTACTACCCTACCACGGCTCAAAGGAGTCGTGCAAACAGGTTTTAGTTGGGTACAGTCCCGAGCCACATGGAGGCAGTGAGCGGATCTGCAGGGGTTCGTCTCTCCCGGTATTGGGGGTGAGGTCGTGCTGTGTCTAGGAGAGCCAGAACATGAAAAGTCCTTGGCCAAGGCAGGAGATTTGCTGGTAGGTATTCCAGTAGTATCTCAGGGTGTTCTGGGCTACACTCCGACACGACTTGTACCGCTTTTGGGGGTCTGACTTTTACCAACCCCCTAGGCCCGCCATGCGATACTCATAGACGAACGGACCGGACTGTACGGATATTGTCACTGACAGGCTCAGTTGGGTGTCGGGGTGAGCTTCCTCATCGACGTCCCTTTTGGTCAATACCTGGTGGCCCGTCACGTATTGGCTTATACCTCTGACGTGCTAGTGGTTAAATCCACAGCCACAGTATTGACGAGTCTTTAGAGTCCACCACACAGACAGTTACTCAAGTTTCGGGCGAAACGCTGTAGAGGCCGTATGGAGATATGGCAGGGTTCGATCGGATACGTGCGGTATTGCACGGATCGCTATCGGACAGTTTTTACTAGCCGGCTTTGGCTTAAGCCGGATTCTAGTATTAGATAGTGTAGTTTTGTCTCTTTGCATTTGTGTTCAGTGGGAATACAAATGCGGGCATGTATTTGCAGTAGTGGGGTTTTCCTGTAATTTATTACGGGATCGGTTTTCTGAAGTTGCCAGTTTGCATTCCGTTCCGACCGGTTTTCCTTCATTCCTTCTCGGTCGGACTTTCTTAGTGGAAGGTGTTAATTGCAAGTTTGCAATTAACACTTAGTGGAGGGGCTTTCTTGCTTATTTGTGGCTTGATGAGACTTGCTTCATGATGAGATTCTTTTTTAATCTCATCACTTGCTTTTCTTGTGAAAGGTGGTGAAGGGATTGAAATGAGAAATGAGTTTGACCATTTTCCATATTTGATATATTCTTCTTCTTGCATTTTTCTCTCTCCAATCTAATTTGATGGAGAGGGGGCCGGCCACATCTTAGAGAGAGAGAGAGAGAGGTTGATTGGATATAGATATATTCTTTATCTCATTTCATGTTTTTATGCTTGCAATAATCCCAAGCTTCATTCATTCATTCTCCTCCTCAAATCCCTCCATCAAGGCAACTTCCATAAACCCTAAAGAGATAACTCACTACACTATTCTATAGCAAGCCTTGGACGCGTCGGCTAGCCAACTTCGCGCCCGAGTTGCCTCGGTCAAGAGGCGGGAGCCCGTAAAAGATTCCGGCTACGTGGTGCCCCTTTCCGACGAGCGAGGAAGTGACGGAGATTCCGCAGGAGATCGGAGCGGAGACGAAGACCGAAGGACACGGATCGTTTGGTATAGCATCTCTACTCTTTTCTTTTTGCTAGCTAGCTAGGTTAATGGCCCGATCCGGGTAAAAAGTCCGCGGCGGTGCCGTTTTGCAAAGTTCGCAAAGTTTTTGTTTTCCGCGTTTCCGGCGTCGGATCGACGGCCGGGGCGCCCCCGCGGGCTTACACCCAGGTCCCATCAGAAGTCCAGACACATCTTAAGGCGGTATCACCTGATCAGGGAGATCGTACATCGCCGGGAGATCGAGGTAAAGAGAGTAAATACAGAGGATAACATTGCTGATCAATTCGCTAAGGCCCTACCTTAGATTCAGTTCGAGAGGCTACTCGAGATCATCGGTCTTCGATACGCCAGTACATGGCCCTAGTGCAAGTGGGAGATTGTTAGTGTTTATGCCCTAGAAGGCCATTACTGTATCATACTAGTTTGTATATTACTTAATGAAAGCTTGGGATATTCACATGTATATAACAGTCTTGCTAAACATGGTAGTATGCTACTTGGTTTTTCTATCTTAATATGTGAGTATACATATTGATAGAGCTCTTAGGATCTTGCTTGACTACCAGCGTTATGATGGCAGTCACACTAGTGGGGGCTGGGTAGTCTACAAGCACATCCTTATTCAGGTCCCTAGTCGTTGGATTATCGAGACAGGGCATCGATACTCCGGAGTAGACTAGTGTGTACGCTTCTCATCCCAGTTGGGGAGATGGTCTGTCCCACAGCTGTCAGTACGTCGTACTGGAGATAGTATGCAGGTGCTCGTTAGGTTATGGGTACACCGGACAGGACTCACAGGGAACTGTTGGTTGGTTTTATACCAGTCGTCCGTGAGCAGTTCCCAGGTGACATGAGTACAGCATAGTCCGCAGACTTGATACTGCTACTTCGCCTCGAGTGTGTCCCACTGTTCTTAGATTGCTACCCTACCACGGCTCAAAGGAGTCGTGCAAACAGGTAGCAGTTGGGTGCAGTCCCGAGCACTTGGAGGCAGTGGCAGTTAGACAGGATTCGTATCTCCCGGTATTGGGGTTTGATATCGCGCTGTGTCAGAGAGCCATTACGCAAAGTCCCTAGCCAGGGCAAGCGAGATTTGCTGGTAGGTTCTAGTACTTTCTTAGAGTGTAATGGGCTTCGCTCCGACACGACTTATACCGCTATTAGGGGACTGACGCTTGCCGCCCCCCTTGGCCCGATATGCGGTAGTCTTAGACGAACGGACCGGACTGTATGGAGATTGTCACAGCAGGCTCAGTAGGAGTTCGGATGGGTTTCCTCATCGGCCTTCTTATCGACATCTACCTGGGGACCGTTACGTACAGCTAGTGCCGCTTGCGGTCTGTGGTTAAACCCACTGCCAGCGTAGTAGTCGAGTCTCTAGAGTCCCACACAGAGAGTTTCCTTACTCCAGGCGAAACGATATAGAGGTCGTATGGTTTTACGACAAGGGTTCGGACGCATACGTGTGTTTACGCACGTACGACTTTCGGACAGATTTTACTAGTCGGTTTTGGTTTAAGCCAGTTACTAGTATCCGGTTATTGGATTTATACAGTCTAAAGTTTTTCCGTGTTTTCGCGGATAGGAAGGGCGTTCTCGTAATTGCGCGAGAAGCTTCTAGAAGATGGTGACTAAGGAGGTTATGGTGGCATATACATTGAATGAGATTAGTGAGTCATATGAGTGATTCATCCATGTCATTAATGCATCATAAATGCTTAATGACTCATGGTAATGAATCACCATTAGATATTTATGAAGCATGATTATTCATCATTTGTTTTTCTTTTATTGTTAAATCTTAATGCTTCATATATATTATGATAACTCATTTTCTCATATCAATTATTCTTCTCACGTTCTCTCTCCTCAACCTTCCTCTCTTCAAACCCTAATCCTCCCCTCTCATGTGTTTAGTACAAGGATTATTTAGACTACTTAATCCATAACCCTCACTCTATATCAACTAGGTACTTTGATTAGCACTTAAAGAAACCTAGTTGCCTCAAGTTTAGAGGCAAAGCTTGGAGTAAAGCTCTCGTGGTGGATTGTCTACTACTTGGAGAAGGCCGAGGAGGAGGTGGAGTTCGTAAAGACGAAGGACAGGGTTCTTTAGGTATAATCCCTTTACATAGTAGTTGTTAACTTCTATGTTTGATGTTAGTTATCGTTTAGCTTCGATTCTTGTGGTTAGTCGATGTTTAAGCAAAGAACAAGATCGTTTTTCATATTTCCGCCTCCCCGCAAGTCGTGGGTTGTTGTACATCGACTTACACTTGGTGTACCGAAGCGGTATAGAATATTATGGTGGAAGAATGTCAGAATATCTCCTGTCTTGACCTCTTTTAGCGGCACAGCTTCAGCCCATCTGGAGAAGTAGTCTGTTGCGGCCAGTATGAACCGGTGGCCTCTAGATGACGGAGGGTCAATTGGGCCAACTATGTCGGTTCCCCAGACTTCAAAGGGCCACGACGCCACCGTAGGATGCAATGGATTGGGATGCTTGTGAATAAAATCACCGTGAATTTGGCAGATATAACATTTCCTTGCATGCTGTCTACAATCCCGTATCATGGTGGGCCAGTAATACCCAAGCCATTTAATTTGCAGTCGCATCTTGGGGCCAGATTGGTGAGCACCGCAAACGCCTGAGTGAACTTCTTTCATGACTTTTTGGGCTTCGGCCAATGACAGGCACCTGAGCCAGAGTTGGTCATATGACCTGCGGCATAGCGTGTCATTTACAAACACGTATCGGAGAGCTCTCTTCTTCAGCTGAACCCTCGCAGACCTTCCTTCGGGCAGTTTGTCGTATCGGAAGTACTCTACGAAGGTTTCTCTCCAATCAGGCTCATCTTGAACGATCGAAGACTCTTCGGCGGGCTGCTCTTCTGTTCCGCGCTTTCCTCTTCTCGTAAAGAGACAAGGGTAGAATTTTCCGGCTCCTGACTGTGATCAGAATTTCGTCCATGTCAGGATCAGCCAGCTCCTTGGCTAAGCGAGCGAGTACGTCAGCCTTTCCGTTCAACGCTCTAGGGACTCTTGTTAGTTCAATGTGAGTGAACCGTTTCATGAGTTCCACCACCCGGCTTCTGTACCGAGCTAACATGGGTTTGTATATCTTATAGTCGCCGCTTACTTGGTTGACGACAAGCTGAGAGTCACCATAAACCCGTAGCCGAAGGATTTCCATTTCTATAGAGAGCTCCAAGCCAGCTATCAGAGCTTCATATTCGGCCTCATTGTTTGTGCAAGGCTCGGTGAGAGCAAAAGAACGCCGTAGGGTTCCCATTGATGGCATGATGAACACCAATCCTATCCCTGCTTTTATCTCTCGAACGCTTGATTTACTGGAAGTCCTTATCCATGGGGCCCCATCGAAGTTGAGCTCCCAACATGGCTCATCTTCCTCGAGGTGCAGCACTTGTTCGTTGGGTAACTCACAATTTAGCGGTGACCCTTCTGGTATGGGATGAGCAGCGAGAAAGTCTGTAAGAGCATGCCCTTTTACTGCTTTCTGAGGAGTATAAACTATGTCAAACTCAAGTAGCATAACAGCCCATCTTGCCATTCTGCTGGCTAGGCTCACTCTGGTCATCAAGTGTTTGAGCGGGTCGACCTTGCAGATCAGCATAACCCGATGAGCGAGCAGATAATGCCTCAGCTTCTTCACAGCAAATACCAGAGCCTGGCATTGCTTTTCGATTGGGGAATAGTTGTGTTCCGCCCCGACTAGAGTTCGACTGAGGTAGTAGAGGGCATTTTCTTTTCCCTCCTCATTATTTTGGGCAAGGAGCGCACCGAGTGACTCTTCTAGCGCGGCGGTGTAGAGAATCGGCGGTTTATTTAGAATGAGGGCGGCCAGCACTGGAGGGTGCAACAGGTATTGTTTGATGCTTTCGAACGCTACTTGACATTCGTCATCCCAGATAAAAGGAGCTCCTTTCTTCATGATCTTTGAGAAGGGCCTACACCTTCCTGATAAATTTGAGATAAACCTCCGTATATAAGCAAGCTTGCCTTGAAAAGATCTTAGCTGCGTCAGACTCTTCGGAGGGGGCATCTCCATGATGGCCTTTATCTTTGACGGGTCAACTTCGATCCCTCGATGCCGGACTATAAAACCCAGGAATTTTCCCGATGACACACCAAAAGAGCATTTTAGAGGATTCATCTTCAGATCGTTTTCCCTCAGTCTGGTGAGAACGGTCCTAAGATCTTGGATATGATCGGCCCTGGTTTTAGTCTTGACGACGAGATCATCAACATAACATTCGACGACTTTATGAATTAGGTCATCAAAGATATTGGTCATTGCGCTTTGGTACGTAGCACCTGCGTTCTTCAGTCCGAACGGCATCACCTTGTAGCAGTATATTCCGATCGGGGTTCGGAATGCTGTGTGCTTCTCATCCTCAGGCGACAATTTGATCTGATTATACCCAGACGAGCCATCCATAAAGGTGAATAGTTCGTTATTTGAGGTGTCATCGACCATCATTTCCATGACCGGTAGTGGGAAGTCGTCTTTAGGACATGCCTTGTTGAGGTCCCGGAAATCGACACAAACTCGGATCTGCCCATTTTTCTTCTTCACTGGGACTATGCATGCAATCCAGTCCGCATATTTCTCTTCCCTGATGAAGCCGGCATCGATGAGCTTCTTGGTTTCCTCGATGACCTTTTCTTCTAGTTCCCTTCTCATTCTTCGAGGAGCTTGTTTGGCTGGCTTAGCATCAGGAGATATAGACAGCTTATGCACGGCCACTTCAGGGGAAAGTCCAGGCATTTCTTTATACGTCCATGCGAAGCAGTCGATGAACTCGTGCAGCAGGGCGATTATCTGCGCTTTCATTTCCTCC
Source organism: Agapanthus africanus (assembly GCA_030015575.1). Classification (NCBI taxonomy): domain Eukaryota; kingdom Viridiplantae; phylum Streptophyta; class Magnoliopsida; order Asparagales; family Amaryllidaceae; genus Agapanthus; species Agapanthus africanus. The sequence continues at coordinate 265,336,218 of CM057346.1, read as the reverse complement.
GACAAATGTGAGCTGATGTAGGTCGGCCTTGGATCTTCGGGCGTTCCTTAATCAATCTCAGTTAGCTCGTCAAAGGTTGCTTGTCCGCCATCTTCGAGCTCTTGAGAAGCTTCTTCGGGCTCGGTTAGCTTATCTTTATCATTTGACACTTCGCTGGCTTCCCCAATATGGGTCATGTAGCATTCCTTAGAATCAGGCTGGATGAAACCTATGCCCCGCCTTTCTGGAATTCGTCCATCGATAAGTGCTCGGACCTGAGGTTGATGCCATAGCCCTTCGTAAAACTTTGCTTCAGACTCCGTTTGATATAACCGGCATCCGCACTTTTTGAAGTATTACAGCATCTCGGGCGCATAGTATCAGGGATTGAGGACGGCCCTTATGCCTCTTTCGTATGGAAGGCATGCGACAGACAAATCGTCCGGGTGCACAACGGGGTTTGACCCATAAAATAGGATGCCCTTCTGTCCACTTTTCCTCCCGGGAACGTAGAAAGTTTTCAGCTGGTACACGGTGGTGACTAACAACGCATCGAGCTCTTTGCACATCTGCTCTGGTACCCTTGTGACGGCTAGGGACCCTTCTGCAATTTCGAAGGTCTCTCGTAGTTTCGCTTGTTGCATGGGGGTCCAATCTGCACCGCTGTTGCATGGCAGGTCCTCTTCCTCCGACTCTTCAGTGTCGCTGCCAAGATGAGGGCGGACTTTGCTGCTAGATGGGGCTTCTGTAACAGATTCGTCTGTATCGCTACCAAAATGAGGGAGGGTTTTACGGAAGGACGGACTTCCAGCATCGGACTCATCAGTGTCGCTACCAAAACGCGGGCGCACTTGGGCGTTTTTGCTTTTGAAAGTGACAGCCGGCTCAGATTTGCTTCTGAGTCTTGGGGCCGCTCTATCCTCAGTCAGTTGTGGCTTAGCATTGTTAGTGTATATGCCCTAGAGGCCATTACTGTATCATACTAGTCTGTATATTACTTGATGGAAGCTTGGGATATTCACCTTGTATAAACAATCTTGCTCAATATAGTAGTATGCTACTTGGTTTGTTTCTACTTCAATGTGTACTTGTGTTTATTTCAGTATATCACTTATACGCATTAGTGGAGCCCTTAGGATCTTTGCTTGATTACCAGCGTTGTGATGGCAGTCACACTAGTGGGGGCTGGGTAATCTATAGGCACATCCTTATACAGGTCCCTAGTCGTAGGACTATCGAGACAGGGCATCGATACTCCGGAGTAGACTAGCGTATGCGCTTCTCATCCCAGTGTGGGAGATGGTCTGTCCCACAGCCATCAGTACGTCGTACTGGAGATAGTATACGGGTGCTCGTTGGGTTACGAGTACACTGGACAGGACTCGTCGGGAACTGACAGGTTGGTATTATACCTATCGTCAGTTATCAGTTCCCAGGTGACATGAGTACAGCTTAGTCCGCTGACTTGACACTGACACTTCGCCTCGAGTGTGTTCCCACTGCACTTTGATCACTACCCTACCACGGCTCAAAGGAGTCGTGCAAACAGGTGGTGGTTGGGTGCAGTCCCGAAGCACTTGGAGGCAGTGACGGTTAGACAGGATTCGTCTCTCCCGGTATTGGGGGTTGACATCGCGCTGTGACTAGGAGAGCCATTACACGAGTAGTCCCTGGCCAGGGCAAGCGAGATATACTGGTAGGTTTCCAGTGTTATCTCACGGTGTTTTGGGCTTCACTCCGACACGACTTGTACCGCTATTGGGGGACTGACGTTTTACCGCCCCCTAGGCCCGCCATGCGATGTATCAGACGAACAGACCGGACTGTACGGAGAATGTCACATTCACACTCAGTAGGAGTTCAGATGGGGTTTCACCTCGTCAGCCTTCTTGTCGGCATCTACCTGGGGACCGTTACGCACAGCTAGTGCCGCTTGCGGTCTGTGGTTAAACCCACTGCCAGCGTAGTGTCGAGTCTTTAGAGTCCCACACAGAGGGTATTCGCCTCTGGGCAAAACAGAGTAGAGGTCGCATGGTTTTGCGACAGGGTTCGTTCTCATCCGCGCACTTATGCACGTTTGGAGTCCGGACGGATTACACTGGCAGGCTCTGGTTTGAGCCAGATACTGGTATATGTTTTTGGGGTTGCTTTTATATCTTGGTATTCTTGTTTTTCGGAACGAGAATGCAGGTGTGTATGCACAGTTGCTTGAGGCGGAGAATGAGGTTTTTCATTAGGGTTTCGGAACGGGTGCGTATGCACAGTTGACAGTCTTCATTTTCCAAACCCTAATGGATTTATATATTATCTATTAATAATAGTAATTAAATGAGAATTATGTTATGGTTGTTTTTTGTTGACTTGTTGACCTTGGTTGACTTGTTGACCATTGACCACTTTCATGCCTTGAAAGTCTTCCTTGATTCATGCTTACACTTCATTTAAAGAGGCATGATAGTGGTCATTCCAAAATTACCATCAACTATTCTTATTTCAATTATTATCATTTAGATAATTCATTTCTTTTGCAATATGGTTGCAAGAAAGAAATAATTGAGCTCATTCTATCATAACCTCTCTCTCTCCTCATTTCATCTTCTTCTTCCTCTTGAAAAGAGAAACCTTCTCATGTGTTGAGAATCATTCTCTTTAGAAAGAAAAGCAAACCCTAATCTCTCTCTACTCATTCTAGGATGAAGGTTTAGCAAGCCGGAAACCCTAGTTCACTCAAAGATCGAGGAAGAGCCCAAAGTCGAACCTTCGAGGTGGATCCATCTTCGACGGGAGAAGGCGACGTAAAGAGAACCATCAACCTCTACAAGGTTTGAAGAAGAAGGAGTTCAAGTTTAGGTATAACCATCTTCCATAGTAGCTAACTCTCTTTAGCTAGAATACTAGTTTTAGTTTAGACAACGATCCCGACCATGTTTAGTCCATGTTGCCTCTTGCGATAAAAATTCGTTTTTTATACCGTTTCCGCCTCCCCGTAAGCACCGGGGGTCGCAATATGGACTTACAGTGGTATCAGAGCCTAACTAAACTTAAACTAGCTTGGTAGTGAAGTGTAACGAAGTTCGGAACCGAAAAATCGCAAAACCGGAAAATCAAAACCCTAACTTTCTGTTGAAATTTTTTCTGCTCAAAATGAAAAACTTTATACTTGTAAATTCGTCTCAGGGTTTTCTAAGAACACACAAGAAAAACGATAGCATGTTTCCTCCAAACCGCCGCCCTTCCGCGGCCTCACCTACTCATATGGCCGCGGAACCGCCGCAGGTTGTAGTCATCTTTGCATCGTTTTTCGTGCAGTGTTCTTCTGTGTTGGTTTTGGGATTTTTCAGATATATTATATGTACCCAGATTTTCCAGAACTGAAATTCACTTTTGGGGTCCTATAATTCCGTATTTTTTTTCCGAACTTCACTGCACTTTGGCTATGTTGGTTATATCTGTGATGTTTGCATGTATTGAACGTCGGCTAATCGCTATAAGTCGATTAGTCGGGGTTATACATGATCTGTAATGTGCTGGAATGTGTATATGAATGTGTTGGACTGTCGCGGGTGAATAGCCGGGGTGGATGTGAGATGAGCTTTTGTTTTTCTTTCATTCATTGTAAATGTAAATTGATGTAATTATATTATTTGTTTGGCCGCACAACCGGGTCGGGGTTGTAGCCGTCATTGTATAATTCTTTTTACTGTTTTTTGCTCCTAGGATAGACCCATGGTGGGGTGCACAAACTACCGGGATCTTGGCGGGTAGTTTGCCGCATCCGTAGGGGTCTTGGGTGGGGTATTTGCTATTCACCGCGACCGTGTTATCCGCTTTTCGTTTCAGGCTCGAAAGAAATGCGGATTGCTAGTATATCCAATGTATTCATCTGTGATCTGTAATGTCTATCATTGCTTTCTATTTAGGCGTTGCTTATGTTTTACAGCCGCGCTAGCCCAGCCCCCGCTCTGTCGTTAGTTAAGTAACCTAACGAGTGATGACGGGACCCCGTGGCGAATGCGAATGGCATAAGCGTACGTCATATTTTGGTTGTTTTCTGCAATGGTAGGAATTAAATGATGGGACGCATTAAAAGAACTAATGCAAGAATATCACGCATTAAAAGAACTAATGCAAGATAATAAACCAAGTTTAAGTCGATGGAACACTTTCGAAAAACCACTCGGTTCTTTTCAAAACTAACTTTTAAATGCGGAGCTTGAGCCACTCCTTCTAAAAGCTATCTCGTTCCATCGATTATATCAAGTTCACTACGTTCACGGTTTTACCAAAACCATTCGTAGCCCTCCGTCGTTTCACATAAATAGTCAATAGTATTCAAGCTGTGTTTGTTGGCCAAAGTCAAGGCATAGTGATTGGTAGCTATTGGATATTCATGTGCAGCATAGATAGATGCGTTGATTTAGAACAGTCGTACTGCCTTGTTGGCCAAAGTCAAGGGTATGTACGGGTGGATTCAAATTAACCTGGAGAACGACGGGAAAACTTGACATGTGACTTATGATTTGTTGGCCAAAGTCAAGGTCATAAGAGCATGGGGCAAAAATCCACATCGGGAGTTTCATAAGTACTGAAACTTGCTAGATTTGCATACCATTTGGAGTGTGATGATTATGGTAGGATTCCTTCATTTTCGTCACGCGATGATATTTGGATCCCGATCCTACTGTGAGTATATGCTACTCCTCGGGAAATTTCTCACTAAACGATCAATGCTATAAACCTAGTAGGTGACTAGAAAGGTGTTAGCGGGGCTACGCCCCCAGGGAAAAGAGGTTCTTAAATTAAGGAACTTCGCGAAAGCGTTGGAAAACCTCCCTCGAAGTACCGACACTGGCCTGGCTGAACGGTTAAGCAAGTATTGTACGGTGGGATTGATCCCGGCTAATTCTTCCTTTGTGGTTTGAGGAGGGATTCGAGAGACAGTGGGAGCCATCCTGTTTAGACAAATTAAAAACCATTCTAAACTTGCAAGAGCATCGTGCTAAGTGTTTCTTCTCTCCCCCTGCAGCGACCAAATCGAAATGACTGGACTTAAGTTACTTCTAGATAAAAACATATTGACAGGGCCAAACTACAAAGATTGGCTCAGGAATGTCAAATTGGCAATCTCTTACGACAAGCTGGGGTATCTTCTTACCACCAAAGCTCCCCCCGTCCCAGGTCCCACCTCCAGCGTCGCGGATAAGGAAATCCGTAAGACTTGGGAGATAGACAGCGCGAAGGCCAGATGCCTCGTACTTGCCTCGATGGACAACGACCATCAGAGGAGGCACGAGAATATGGATTTGGAATCCATATTTCTTCATACAAAAGAACTGTATGGAGAGCAGTCTCGTATCGCAAGATACGAAGTGTCGAAGAAGTTATTTTCGACTAAGTTGGCCGTCGGATCATCGGTAGCGGACCACGTGCTTAAGATGATTGGCTACACTGAGGAGCTCGCGGAACTTGGGACCACGTTGGATAGTGAACTCTACACGGATATAATTCTCCAGTCCCTTCCATCCACTTACGCCCAGTTCATACTGAATTTCAACTTGCAAGAAAAGGAAGTTGAACTTTCAGAACTCCTCAACCTGCTGAGGAGCGCAGAGGGCACCCTACAGAAGGGTAGGGATACATCCACTTTGTTTGTAGGAGGATCTTCTTCTTCTAGGTCCAAGGCGAAAGCCAAGGGAAAGAAGAGGAAAGCCCCCGCCAAACCAAGGGGCGGTGTTAGTAAAGTGGGTGCGAAGGGAAAGGAAAAGGCAACAAAGATAGCGGGGAAGCTTGTTGGTAAAGAGGAATGCTTCTATTGTCACAAGAGTGGACACTGGAAGAAAGATTGCAGGGCTTGGAAAGCCAGGACACAGGAACTGAAGCAGGTTGCGGCTTCAGCTTCAGGTGTGTATGTTATTGAAAACTGTCTTTCTATAAACTCTACTTCCTGGGTATTGGATACCGGATCAGGATCTCATATCTGTAATTCTTTGCAGGCGTTGAGAAACCGTAGGTTTTTGAAGGAAGGTGACATGACCCTCAGAGTTGCGAACGGAGCTAGCATGGATGCTAAAGCCGTGGGGGACTATCACCTAGGAATGTCAGATGGACATATTTTGGTTTTGCGTAATTGCTTTTTTGTACCCAACGCAACTTGTAATATCATTTCTGTATCTTTGATTTCTAAAGAAGGTTATGAATTTGCGTTTGTAAGTAATGTTGTAAACATTCACCTTAATCAAGTTCTGATTGGGTCAGGTACACTGAGCAATGGTATATACGTATTAAACCAACCACAGATTTTCAATGTCCAGAATACACACAAAAGAAAGTCACCAGATATTAATCAGACTTTCTTATGGCATTGTAGACTGGGTCACATCAATGAGAGAAGGTTGACTAAGTTACATACAGAAGGATATTTGGATCCGTTCGAATATCAATCGTATGCCACTTGTCAATCCTGTCTCAAAGGAAAGATGACAAAGACTCCGTTCACTGGACACGGAGTAAGAGCGAGCGAGCTCTTGGGATTCGTACACAGCGACGTGTGCGGTCCAATGTCTACACATGCGCGAAGCGGCTATTCTTACTTCATTACTTTTACGGATGATTTTTCAAGATACGGTTATGTCTTCTTAATGAAACATAAGTCCGAAGCTTTTGAAAAATTCCAGGAATTTAAGAATGAAGTAGAAAAACAGACCGGCAAAAGTATCAAGATTCTAAGATCGGATCGAGGTGGAGAATACTTAAGTGCCGAGTTCCTGAATTATTTAAAAGAGAATGGGATTCTCTCTCAGCTTACTCCTCCATACACCCCGCAACATAACGGTGTATCGGAGAGACGGAACCGGACCCTATTGGATATGGTTCGGTCCATGATGAGTAACGCTGAGTTACCGCGATCATTCTGGGGGTATGCACTAGAATCAGCTGCGTACCTTTTGAACCGAGTTCCTACTAAGACTGTGCCTACTACACCATATGAGATGTGGTGTGGGAAGAGACCCCATCTCAGTCACATCAAGACTTGGGGATGTCCAGCTTTTGTTAAAAAGCAGCATGCGGACAAGCTCGAGGCGCGTTCAGTACAGTGTAAGTTCGTGGGATATCCAAAGAACTCCAAGGGATATTTCTTCTACTGTGAAGAGGAACAAAAAGTCCTTGTTTCTCGTCATGCCTACTTCTTGGAAACTGAGTTTTTGGAAAACCAGATAAGTGGGAGCACAGTAGAACTGGAAGAAATTCCAGAACCACGGACTATTACTGAAAGCTTAGTGGAACCAGAAGGTTCAAATGAACAGGACATTCCTATGCCGCTCCGCAGAAGTAGTAGGCAGTCTCATCCGCCCGAGAGATACTACGGTTTTCTCATAGACGGAGATAGAGAGGATTGCATCATAGACTATGATGAGCCTACTAGCTTCCAGCAGGCCGTTCAGAGCATTGACTCGGTAAAATGGCTGGATGCAATGCGGACCGAAATGGAGTCCATGTACACCAACAAAGTATGGACGTTGGACATTGCTCCAGACGGGGTAAAACCCGTAGGATGCAAGTGGATCTTCAAAAGGAAGATTGGTGTAGATGGACAGGTTGAGACCTATAAAGCTAGACTTGTAGCAAAGGGTTTCCGTCAAAGACCTGGCTTGGACTACGACGAAACCTTTTCTCCAGTGGCTATGCTGAAATCCATTCGGATCCTTCTTGCCATTGCTGCCTTCCACGATTATGAGATTTGGCAGATGGACGTAAAAACCGCTTTTCTAAATGGAAATTTAGAGGAGTGTGTCTATATGGATCAGCCAGAGGGTTTCATTCAGAGTGGGAGCAGCGGAAAGGTGTGCAAGTTGCTTAAGTCCATCTATGGACTAAAGCAGGCATCGCGGAGTTGGAACATCTGTTTTGATGAGACGGTCAAGGAATTTGACTTTATCAAAAATCCAGATGAACCATGCATCTATAGTAGATTTGTAGCGAGAACTGTGGTATTCCTTGTTTTATACGTGGATGACATTCTCTTAATAGAAAATGACATTCCTATGCTACAATCTGTCAAGGGTTTCTTGTCACACAGGTTCTCCATGAAAGTCCTGGGTGATGCCTCTTACATCCTGGGGATCCGGATCCATCGTGATAGATCCAAGAGGATATTAGGACTTTCACAGTCCAGGTACATCGACACCGTACTGAAAAGATTCAGTATGGAAGATTCCAAGCGCGGTAACTTACCGGCTTGTCACGGGATCACCCTCTCTAAAGAGATGTCTCCCAAGACTGATTTGGAGAGGGATCGCATGTCTATTATACCCTACGCTTCTGCGGTAGGCTCTATAATGTATGCGATGTTGTGTACCAGACCGGATGTAGCTTATGCACTGAGTGTAGTAAGCCGGTATCAGTCAAACCCAGGGGAGAAACATTGGATAGCGGTAAAGAACATTCTCAAGTACCTGAGGAGGACTAAGGAGATGTTCTTGGTGTATGGCGGAAAAGACCTCCAGATTGAGGCCTTTGCTGACTCCAGCTTCCAAAGTGACAAGGATGATTCCAAGTCCATGTCGGGTTTTGTCTTTACCCTCAATGGAGGGGCGGTGTGTTGGAAGAGTTCCAAACAGGAAACCGTTGCAGACTCGACTATGGAAGCAGAATACATCGCTGCATCTGATGCCGCAAAAGAAGCTGTCTGGATAAGGAAGTTCTTAAAAGAACTTCAGGTGGTTCCGTCCATTGTTGACCCAGTACCTCTGTATTGCGACAACAATGGGGCTATAGCTTTAGCAAAAGAACCCAGGTCCCATCAGAGATCCAGGCACATCTTGAGGCGGTATCACCTGATCAGGGAGATCGTGGATCGCAAGGAGATCGAGGTTCGGAGGGTTGCTTCAGAAGAGAACACTGCAGATCCATTCACCAAGGCCCTACCCGAGACTCAGTTCGAGCGGCTGATCGAGATGATAGGTCTTCGATACGCCAGTACATGGCCTTAGTGCAAGTGGGAGATTGTTAGTGTATATGCCCTAGAGGCCATTACTGTATCATACTAGTCTGTATATTACTTGATGGAAGCTTGGGATATTCACCTTGTATAAACAATCTTGCTCAATATAGTAGTATGCTACTTGGTTTGTTTCTACTTCAATGTGTACTTGTGTTTATTTCAGTATATCACTTATACGCATTAGTGGAGCCCTTAGGATCTTTGCTTGATTACCAGCGTTGTGATGGCAGTCACACTAGTGGGGGCTGGGTAATCTATAGGCACATCCTTATACAGGTCCCTAGTCGTAGGACTATCGAGACAGGGCATCGATACTCCGGAGTAGACTAGCGTATGCGCTTCTCATCCCAGTGTGGGAGATGGTCTGTCCCACAGCCATCAGTACGTCGTACTGGAGATAGTATACGGGTGCTCGTTGGGTTACGAGTACACTGGACAGGACTCGTCGGGAACTGACAGGTTGGTATTATACCTATCGTCAGTTATCAGTTCCCAGGTGACATGAGTACAGCTTAGTCCGCTGACTTGACACTGACACTTCGCCTCGAGTGTGTTCCCACTGCACTTTGATCACTACCCTACCACGGCTCAAAGGAGTCGTGCAAACAGGTGGTGGTTGGGTGCAGTCCCGAAGCACTTGGAGGCAGTGACGGTTAGACAGGATTCGTCTCTCCCGGTATTGGGGGTTGACATCGCGCTGTGTCTAGGAGAGCCATTACACGAGTAGTCCCTGGCCAGGGCAAGCGAGATATACTGGTAGGTTTCCAGTGTTATCTCAGGGTGTTTTGGGCTTCACTCCGACACGACTTGTACCGCTATTGGGGGACTGACGTTTTACCGCCCCCTAGGCCCGCCATGCGATGTATCAGACGAACAGACCGGACTGTACGGAGAATGTCACATTCAGACTCAGTAGGAGTTCAGATGGGGTTTCACCTCGTCAGCCTTCTTGTCGGCATCTACCTGGGGACCGTTACGCACAGCTAGTGCCGCTTGCGGTCTATGGTTAAACCCACTGCCAGCGTAGTGTCGAGTCTTTAGAGTCCCACACAGAGGGTATTCGCCTCTGGGCAAAACAGAGTAGAGGTCGCATGGTTTTGCGACAGGGTTCGTTCTCATCCACGCACTTATGCACGTTTGGAGTCCGGACGGATTACACTGGCAGGCTCTGGTTTGAGCCAGATACTGGTATATGTTTTTGGGGTTTCTTTTATATCTTGGTATTCTTGTTTTTCAGAACGAGAATGCAGGTGTGTATGCACAGTTGCTTGAGGCGGAGAATGAGGTTTTTCATTAGGGTTTCGGAACGGGTGCGTATGCACAGTTGACAGTCTTCATTTTCCAAACCCTAATGGATTTATATATTATCTATTAATAATAGTAATTAAATGAGAATTATGTTATGGTTGTTTTTTGTTGACTTGTTGACCTTGGTTGACTTGTTGACCATTGACCACTTTCATGCCTTGAAAGTCTTCCTTGATTCATGCTTACACTTCATTTAAAGAGGCATGATAGTGGTCATTCCAAAATTACCATCAACTATTCTTATTTCAATTATTATCATTTAGATAATTCATTTCTTTTGCAATATGGTTGCAAGAAAGAAATAATTGAGCTCATTCTATCATAACCTCTCTCTCTCCTCATTTCATCTTCTTCTTCCTCTTGAAAAGAGAAACCTTCTCATGTGTTGAGAATCATTCTCTTTAGAAAGAAAAGCAAACCCTAATCTCTCTCTACTCATTCTAGGATGAAGGTTTAGCAAGCCGGAAACCCTAGTTCACTCAAAGATCGAGGAAGAGCCCAAAGTCGAACCTTCGAGGTGGATCCATCTTCGACGGGAGAAGGCGACGTAAAGAGAACCATCAACCTCTACAAGGTTTGAAGAAGAAGGAGTTCAAGTTTAGGTATAACCATCTTCCATAGTAGCTAACTCTCTTTAGCTAGAATACTAGTTTTAGTTTAGATAACGATCCCGACCATGTTTAGTCCATGTTGCCTCTTGCGATAAAAATTCGTTTTTTATACCGTTTCCGCCTCCCCGTAAGCACCGGGGGTCGCAATATGGACTTACAAGCATTTTGGTGGTTCATAAAATACCGAGCCTTTCAGAACGGCTGGATGTCTCCTTCAATGCGTCTTTCTTCGCCATTTTTAGTATACTTCATGCATTGATAGAGAGTTGATGGGACGATGCCGTAATCGTAGAGCCACGGATGTCCTAAGAGAATCTTATAAGACGTGTTGGCGTCGATCACGTATATCTTAGCTTCAGTTTGCAGATCCCCGAATTTGATTGGCAAAGCTATAGACCCTAGAACTTGCTGGCAGTTTTTGATTGAAGCCTTGAATGATAATCCTTTCCCTTGATAGGTGTCGGACGTCCATTTGTTAGTTATATGTATGCCCTAGAGGCCATTACTATACATAGGATGTATATTGTAGTGGATGCTTGGACATATATAGGGAGAACTTTCTTGCTCGACATGATAGTATGCTATCTGGTTGATCTTTACCTTAACGTGTATGCTGATTGTCTCTCTGTTACATGTTGGTAAAGCCTTTAGGATCTGTACTTGACTACCTGTACTATGATGCGGATCATACTAATGGGGACATGGTAGTCCATAAGTACATCCTTGAAAGTCCCTAGTCATGGGTGTATCGAGACGGGGCATCGATATACCAGAGTAGACTAGTGTGTACCTTCTCGACCCATACAGATGGGCAATGGATGATCCCATATCCATTGGTGTTTGACATCAGAGGAGATATACGGGTGCTCAGTAGAGACTGGGTACACTGGACGGACTCGCCGAGAACTCCCAGATGGTATTATACCTCACGTCAGATGGCAGTTCTCTGGTGACACTGGTACAGAGTAGTCTGTTGACCCGAGATCGTCATAGAGTCTTGTGTGGTTCCCACTGTGCTTTGATTTCCATCTTACCACGTCCAAGAGGGCGTGCAAAACGGTGGTTTTTGGGTACAGTCCTGAGTCACATGGAGGCAATGAGCGATAGGAGGGGATTCGTCTCTCCCGGTATAGGGAGTTGATGTTGTGCTGTGTTCGATTGGCTATAACAGGAAATCCCTGGCCAGGGTTGCTGAGATTTACTGGTAAGTGTTACCTGTAGTTTCTCGAATAGTTATAAACCTCATATCGACACGACTTATCGAGCTATTGGGGTCTGACGTATACCACCCCTAGGCAAGATATGCGACAGATCAGACGATCAGATCGGACTGTACGGTAGTGTTACTGGTTGGATTCACTGGAGTATGAGCGGGCTTGCATGTCGATCTTCAGATCGCTCAATACCCGTGTGGCCGTTACGTTTAGCAGACCGCTTGCGGCTTGTGGATGCTTGATATGATCATCATCTGCTGCCGGCGTATTGACGAGTCTTTAGAGTCCTACACAGAGGTTTCCTGGCTCAAGCGAAACGAAATAGGAGCGCATATGAGATATGTGCGGGACCGAGAATAATACGAGTATGTGATACTGTATTCGATTCTCGCGTTGTGACATTGATCGGTTATATGCGATATAGCCGGATTATCGGATCAAGTGTTGATTCGATAAGATGTTACTAATGGTACCAGTCGGTTATGTGCGTCAGGACCGGATTGTTAAATCAAGCGTTGATTTAATGATTTAATGCATAATTATATATTTGATATATTACTTTGCATTAACTAGTATCGGTTCACTTTAAATGGATTTTCTCGCTCGGTTGTGCGCATTGCATATGCGATATGATTTTGTGCACTTGTTTGTATCATATTTGATGATACATGCAAATTAGGGTTTGTGTAAAGAATTAAACCTTGGTTAAAGAAATGGTTAGGGTTTTTTTATTATTATTCATTTATTCATTTTTTTTTATTTTTGGAAAATAAAATGCATAAAATAGAATGGTGGCTTCTTTTGTTTTCTTTCATGAAGCTTCATGAACTTTTGACTTAGTCACCATTTTGTCTCATGCTTAACCCTAACCAATTCAATTAACTCAAGTTAATTCTCTACACCTAACCATGGTGAGAATTATGATAAGAATGGATTTTTATTTATTCTTTTATTCTTATCATAATACTTATCTTCTTCTTGCTCTTCTTCTTCTTCATTCTTCTTTGAAGAAAACCAAGCTCCATCAATGGTGATTGTTGGAAAAGAGTGAGAAATCCAAAACTAAAGTTAACCCACTTCCTATTTCATCATCCTCTACCTCTTGCCAAGTAGTAGAGTGTGTTTTCTTCATATGTTTCTTGACTTGGTGAAGTCGGAGCTTGATTTAGCGATGCCTCGACGTAGATCATCTTCGGCATGGACATCGACGACCTAGCTTGCCCATTCTCCGACGAAGCCGACGCTAGAGCCCGGATTTGATTTGGACAGTGGAGAGGACTTCGTTGCGGAGCTATGGAGGTGGAGCACCGGATCTACAAAGGTTGTATTTCCGATTCTTATAGTTAAGTGTTAACTAGTTAGCTTTTTCGCCTAGATTTCTAGCAAACGATCCGTAGTCGGGTCTCTTGGAACAGTTAAAATTTTATAATGGCATGTTCGATACCTTGTGAGACCTCATTAGGGTGCCTAGGAACCCTACAGTGGTATCAGAGCCTAGCCAGAGCCTTAGGCGAAGTCTTGACGGAATTTGAACTCCGATCGAATCAAAACCAAAACCCTAAAGTTGCTCTCTGGACGATTTTGAAAAACAGGGATTTTTCCAGATTAAAAATATTCAGAAAACTCAGTAAAATAATCTAAGAATTACTGTTTAAATTCGAGGGCTTGATTCATTAAAGGGGGCGTGGATCCGCGGCCTTACAGTAGGATGATGCGGCGGATCCGCGCTACTTTTGTCGTTTTGTGCATCCCTTTCTGCACAGTAATTCTTATATATTATTTCTGGTGTTTCTGGGAATTTTTAATATTTATTCAAGAGTTGAATTTTCTGATGTGTTTTTGGGGATTTGGTGTTTCGATCGGAGTATCAAATTTTGTCTATGTGGCTTTCCGGATAAATTTTAGAATATGTTAAAAAGTTCGACCGGATATAAATACCCAATTTTTCCTCTGTCGGGAAATTTCCAAGTGTTGGATTTTTCCGTAGTTTAACGACGTTCTAAGTAGTGCAAGTAACGCGATGGTCCCTCTAGAAGACAACAAACCTTAACTCGATTATGTGACCGTCTTGAACTGCCCTTTGAACCTTCGGGTTTGGGGCAGTACGGCGTGCCACATGTGAGGCGTTGGCTTGACCCTTCTACGGCTGGACCGTTGGTACTGAGGCACGAACGGAATGTTGTTAGACTTATTTCATGTGTTGAGCTGTATCGGGAAAACTTGGGTGTTCGATTGTTCGATCAAAAAGTTTAACATTTTCTATTTATCTGGAATGGGATACAATAATTGGAATTCACAAGTAGTTATGTGATAACTAAATGAATGATATAAACATAGCAGTTTAGTCTCACTTGATCGGTTGCCACGGAATTTTGATGTGATCAAAAGTCCGTCGCAATCACGTAGCGTACGCGGATACTCGCCGGGTAAACTTAATAGACAGCTACACCCCATAACCCCGACCAAGTGACTGTAGGAGAACCCCGTCGCCGAAAGCATCCGTTCGGGTGCTCGCGGCAGCGGTGTTCCGCCTTGGTGCACTTCGTCGACGGTATCGGGGGTGCGACCGCCTACTGAAGTTTGCGATGAGTATTCGATCAGTTTTTCGGGAATCTTGTTGAATTGCCAGACTTGATATTGAAAAGTGTTTTCGATAATGAGACTAAAATGCGTGGTTTATAATTGTTAGGCATGCGATGTCTAAGTAATTCATTTGGTCAGGCATGCGATGTCTGAGGTGGTTGCGGATTCCAACTGTTATAGTTTTACACTTTCTTTTCTGTGACCGTAAGTGTAATATGTGATATCGCCGGTTTCGTTGCTATATGTCAACGACAATTGGGATGCGCATATTTACTTACGTTGATGACATGTGATGTTATGTGTTGCTGGATATGTTATATTGGATCGTCGTGTTTGAATAGCCGGGGGTTTTTATGTGAGATGAGTGTTTTTCATTTTCATTCATGTAAAAACTTGTATGTTATATTCTTTTATTGGGGCGCTTCCAGGTTGCGGAAGTTGTCACCGTTTGTATATTATTTACTTTTCCGCACTAGGATAGACCCAAGGAGGAGAGCACAAGTAACCGGGTTCTGGAGTCCAGTGGGAGACCAACTCAAGGAGTCGAGTCCGGGTCTCCTAACTCCAGAATTGGTAGGGTTGCCTGCCGCTCTCGTAGGGGTCTAGGGGTGTGGGTTTGGCTATTCATCACGACCGTGGAATCCGTGTTTTATACTGGCTCGTATTGAAAGCACGGACGTCCTAGTATATCCAATATTTCATATGTTTCTTCTGCAGCGATATCTGTGATGTGATCATGTGATGTTCTGTGATAGATACAGTATATAGTATATATGATATATTATATAGACGTTACTTATGTTTTTCACCCGCGCTAGCCCTGCCCTGCTCTGCCGTTAGTTACCTAACCTAACGGTACACGAGGGGACATCGAGGCGAATGCGGATGGCATAAGTGTACGTCGTATTTATCTGTGATGATTAGGTACTTAAATGATGGGACTTCATTAATGAGATTAATGAAATAAAAGAAACCTAAGATGTTGTAGAATCGAATTTCAAAATAAAACAGGTAGCTACGGTTCTTGCTTTGCATAGAGATATATGTGATATATCCTGCACCTTATTCGATGAGGAAAGGACCGAGATCCCTTCACCGGGAGTGACTCCTTTAGCAATAACTGGCAGATACTACACACTCGGTTTGTCTTTTGATTGCTTTTAAGTGTTTTTGGCTTTGCACAGTGATATATATGATATATCCCGCACCTCATTCGACGAGGAAAGGACCGACGTTCCCTTCACCGGGAGTGACTCCTTTAGCAAAACTAGAAAAGCCTCAAAAGCACTCAATTTTAAAATCATTTGATTCTACAACGATATCAAGTTCATTACGCAATAGGTTTTCAGAAAACCCTGTCGTAGCCCTCCGTCATTTCAGATAAGTACTAGTTAGTATACGTGCTACGTTTGTTGACCTCTGTCAAGGCGTAGTGTGCGGTAGCTGATTAGTGCTTATCTGCATAAGCATATGATGTGATTGATTTAGGGTAGTCGTGCGACCTTGTTGACCTCTTTCAAGGGTCGTGCGGGTGGGTTTACTTCAATCAGGAAATGACGGGTTGAACTTGACTAGCAGCCTATGGTTTGTTGACCTCTGTCAAGGTCATAGGACGCTAGGGGCAAAATATTATCGGGAATTTCAAGTGTTGAGATTTGCAATGAGATTGCATACCTTCTATGAGATAGTTGGATCCCGATACCCGCTGCGAGTAAGTGTTACTCCTGGGAGAGTTTTATACATTACAATTAGCCGATCAAGTAGGTGTCTAGAAAGGTGTCAACGGGGTTACGCCTCTGGGAAAACGAGGTTTACATTAATTAGGTTCGTGCGAAAGCACGGGGGACCTCCCTCAAAGTACCGACACTGGCCTGGCTGAAAGATTGGCGAACTTGTAGTGTGTAATTAATCCCGGCTAGTCTTTCCTTTTAGGGTTTGAAGGAAGATTTGATAAAAAGCAGTGGGAGCCATCCTGATTAGATAAAATAATAACCAATCTATTCTTGCAAGAGCGCACGCTGAGTGTTTTCTTCTCTCTCTCTCCAGGTAGCGACCATATCACGCCTTAATCAAGATAATAAAACGGAATATTGACCGAACCCGCTTGTTATACTGAGCTGGGGAGCATTGGTCCCGCTCCAACTTATAATTGTTATAAGACAGAGCAGGAAATTGGGGAATACCAGATTTCCCGTGCCGCCCAAACGAAGAGAGTGCATGCTGATGCATCATCTTCGGGTATGTTCATTATACAGAACTGTTTCTCAGTATTCTTTACGTCCTGGGTATGTGATACCTGATCAGGATCCCAGATATGTAATCTGTTACATAGGGCTACAGATAGGTAGAGAACTGAGAACGGGTGATAAGTTTCATGAGGCAGAAAACGGGGCAAATGTTGCAGCCAAGTCTGTTGGTCACTGTCACCCTGTATTACCAATACATTGATTCTGAACGAATGTTATTAGATACCGAACCTGATATACAAAATCATATCAGTCTCTTTATTAGTAAAGAAATGATAAAATTTTGTATTGTTAGATAATGTTTCCTATATCAAAAGTTGATCGGTTCAGGCACGTTATCTAAAAGCATTGATGTTCTAAATCAAACTACAGTTCTTAGTATACGGAACACACACAAGAGGAAGAGTTCAGAAATGAACGAATCCTTCTTGAGGCATTGTAGACTAGGTCATATCAATGTGAACCGACTGGCTGGAGTTACATTTAGATGCATATTTAAATCAGTTTGAATTTACATCTTATGAAACTCGCCAGTCATGTCACAAAGATAAGATGACCATAGCTCCGTTTACTGGAAACAGAGAAAGAGTTAGTGAACTCTTGGGATGATACATGTTGATGTATGTAGGTCCCCTGTCTACACATGCCAAGACCGGTTCTTTATACTTCATTACATTCTCTGATAATCTCTCAAGATTCAGACATACGTTCCTGTTGAAACATAAGTCCGAACCTTTTGAGATATTCACAGAATATAAGTTAGAAGTAGAGAACCAAAACATGGGTATAAGTATTATGTCCTTTGATGAGATCAAGGAGGAGAATACTTGGGCACGAAATTCTTGGACTTTTCTAAAGGAGAATGAGATTCTCTCTCAGCATTACTCCTCCGTATACACCATAGCACGATGGTATATCGGGGCGGAGCAGATACACCCTATTTGATATGGTGTGCTCTATGATGAGTAATACTGAGTTACCTTTTTCCTTTTGGGAGTTATGCACTTACGAAGTTGCATACCTATTGAATAAGGTTCGAATCAAATCAGTTGCCTACCACTTCATATTTGATATGATAAGGGAAGAGCCCATCTCTCAAGTTAGTTGAGATTTGGGGTTGTCCAGCCTATGTCTGAAAAACAAAATCCGGACAAGCTCGAGGCAAGATCTGTTATGTACAACTGGAAATGTTCCAGCTATGCAAACTACAGAAGATGATTTGATGGAACCAAAGGATTCAATAGTTACCAACGAACCTCAGCCTCTCCGCCGATCTAGTAGGGTTCCTCACCCACCTGAGAGATACTTCGGTTTCTCTATGACTGTGGGAGCGAGGATTGCATCATGAGATGATGACCCAACTAATTTCGAGCTGGCCATCAGGAGTAAGACTCTGTCAGAATGGCTGGATGCTTAGCGATCTGAGATGGAATCCTTATACACCAACAAAGTATGGACTTTGGTTGCTATATCTGAAGGGTTAAATCCCCATCAGGAGCAAGTATATCTTGAGAAGATTACTTGGTGTACATGGAAAAGTTGAGACTTTCAAAGCTAGACTTGTTAAAAGTGTGCATCATTGACCAGGTATGGATAATGATGAAACCTTTTTCAAGTAGCTATGCTTAAGTCCATCCAGATCCTACTTGTCACGGCTACATACCATGACTACGATATCTGGCGGTTGAGTGCCATGACTGCTTTTCTAAATATTGATTTAGAAGAGTGCGTCTATAAGTACACAGCCAGAGGGCCTCGTAGACAGTGGGAGCAGCGGAAATGTGTGCAAGATGCTTTATAGGATAAAGCAGGCATCGCGGAGTTGGAACGTCTATTTTGATGTGTTAGTCAAAGAAGTTGACATCATCAAAATGGTAGATGAACCTTGTATAAAAAAAAGGGTAGTAAGGAGTATGGTGACGATCCTCGCAGAGTACGTGGATGACATACTCTTGATAAGAAAAGAGTTTCTTATGCTACGCTCGGTCAATCTACGCTTATCACCATAATTCTCCATATAGGATCAAAATGATACCTACTAAATCCTGGATTTTTGATCTATGAGATAGATCTAATTGGATGTTAGGATTCTCACTAGTTGTAGTGAGATGGTATCAATCGATCCTGGGGAGAATCACTGGAAGTGTTCCAGGGTGATAATGACGACTGAATGTCAGTCGCAGGCATTGTCTTTACCCTCAGTAAAGGGACGGTATGTTGGAAGAGTTCCAAGCTAGATACCGTGACATACTAGACGATAAAGGCACGATACATCGCTACTTAAGATGCTACCAAAGAGGCTGTTTGGGTGTATGTTGGTTCATGAGATGAACTACGTTCCCACCATTGTGTGACAATGGAGTTGTGGCTTATGCCAAGGAACGCCCGTCCCATCAGTGATCCAGACATATTCTAAGGCAGTATCACTTGATCATGGAGATGGTTGATCTCCAGGGAGATCGAGGTTAGGAGAGTAGACTTAGAGGACAACACAGCGGATCCACTCACAAAGGCCAGTTCCCAGAGAGAGACTTTTATGGGATGGTTGAGTATGAGATACTACAACCACTGCTATCAGATGGCCCTAGTGCAAGTGGGAGATTGTTAGTTATATGTATGCCCTAGAGGCCATTACTATACATAGGATGTATATTGTAGTGGATGCTTGGACATATATAGGGAGGACTTTCTTGGTCGACATGATAGTATGCTATCTGGTTGATCTTTACCTTAACGTGTATGCTGATTGTCTCTCTGTTACATGTTGGTAAAGCCCTTAGGATCTGTACTTGACTACCTGGACTATGATGCGGATCATACTAGTGGGGACATGGTAGTCCATAAGTACATCCTTGAAAGTCCCTAGTCATGGGTGTATCGAGACGGGGCATCGATATACCAGAGTAGACTAGCGTGTACCTTCTCGACCCATACAGATGGGCGATGGATGATCCCATATCCATTGGTGTTTGACATCAGAGGAGATATACGGGTGCTCAGTAGAGACTGGGTACACTGGACGGACTCGCCGAGAACTCCCAGATGGTATTATACCTCACGTCAGATGGCAGTTCTCTGGTGACACTGGTACAGAGTAGTCTGTTGACCCGAGATCGTTATACAGTCTTGTGTGGTTCCCACTGTGCTTTGATTTCCATCTTACCACGTCCAAGAGGGCGTGCAAAATGGTGGTTTTTGGGTACAGTCCCGAGTCACATGGAGGCAATGAGCGATAGGAGGGGATTCGTCTCTCCCGGTATAGGTGATGTTGTGCTGTGTTCGATTGGCTATAACAGGAAATCCCTGGCCAGGGTTGCTGAGATTTACTGGTAAGTGTTACCTGTAGTTTCTCGAATAGTTATAGACCTCATATCGACATGACTTATCGAGCTATTGGGGTCTGACGTATACCACCCCTAGGCAAGATATGCGACAGATCAGACGATCAGACCGGACTGTACGGTAGTGTTACTGGTTGGATTCACTGGAGTATGAGCGGGCTTGCTTGTCGATCTTCAGATCGCTCAATACCCGGGTGGCCGTTACGTTTAGCAGACCGCTTGCGGCTTGTGGATGCTTGATATGATCATCATCTGCTGCCGGCGTATTGACGAGTCTTTAGAGTCCTACACAGAGGTTTCCTGGCTCAAGCGAAACGAAATAGGAGCGCATATGAGATATGTGCGGGACCGAGAATAATACGAGTATGTGATACTGTATTCGATTCTCGCGATGTGACATTGATCGGTTATATGCGATATAGCCGGATTATCGGATCAAGTGTTGATTCGATAAGATGTTACTAATGGTACCAGTCGGTTATGTGCGTCATGACCGGATCGTTAAATCAAGCGTTGATTTAATAATTTAATGCATAATTATATGTTTGATATATTACTTTGCATTAACTAGTATCGGTTCACTTTAAATGGATTTTCTCGCTCGGTTGTGCGCATTGCATATGCGATATGATTTTGTGCACTTGTTTGTATCATATTTGATGATACATGCAAATTAGGGTTTGTGTAAAGAATTAAACCTTGGTTAAAGAAATGGTTAGGGTTTTTATTTGATTATTCATTTATTCATTTGTTTTTATTTTTGGAAAATAAAATGCATAAAATAGAATGGTGGCTTCTTTTGTTTTCTTTCATGAAGCTTCATGAACTTTTGACTTAGTCACCATTTTGTCTCATGCTTAACCCTAACCAATTCAATTAACTCAAGTTAATTCTCTACACCTAACCATGGTGAGAATTATGATAAGAATGGATTTTTATTTATTCTTTTATTCTTATCATAATACTTATCTTCTTCTTGCTCTTCTTCTTCTTCATTCTTCTTTGAAGAAAACCAAGCTCCATCAATGGTGATTGTTGGAAAAGAGTGAGAAATCCAAAACTAAAGTTAACCCACTTCCTATTTCTTCATCCTCTACCTCTTGCCAAGTAGTAGAGTGTGTTTTCTTCACAAGTTTCTTGACTTGGTGAAGTCGGAGCTTGATTTAGCGATGCCTCGACGTAGATCATCTTCGGCATGGACATCGACGACCTAGCTTGGCCATTCTCCGACGAAGCCGACGCTAGAGCCCGGATTTGATTTGGACAGCGGAGAGGACTTCGTTGCGGAGCTATGGAGGTGGAGCACCGGATCTACAAAGGTTGTATTTCCGATTCTTATAGTTAAGTGTTAACTAGTTAGCTTTTTCGCCTAGATTTCTAGCAAACGATCCGTAGTCGGGTCTCTCGGCACCGTTAAAATTTTATAATGGCATGTTCGATGCCTTGTGAGACCTCATTAGGGTGCCTAGGAACCCTACACCATTGACAAACTCTTCAGTGTTCGCAAGTTCAAGATGTTCACTGAGGACCCTGGATCAATCAATATGCAATTAATCCGATCACCGTCGCTGTACCCGGTCACGTAAAGCGGCCGATTATGCTCAGCCGTTCCCAGTAGCAGGTCTTCATCCTTAAACGTGACTGTGGCGGCTTGCAAAGTGTACTGAGCTTCTTTCAAATTAATTTCCGCAAAGTGAGCCTGATACCGCTCGGGGTTTTGTAGAGCGTGAATGAGAACATCTCTAAGCTCCTTAGATAGGATCAAGGCGTCGTAAATGCTCAGGAGAGATGGAAGCTACCGGAGATAGGCCAAGATATTATAGTCTACCGAGGAAGGACTTATGTTTTCATCAGCCGGCTCTCTGCCATCGTCCTCATTAGCCACCTGTTTTTCCTTCACTTTTGGGGCGTTGCCTTGATTTGGCGGTAGAGCCCTGCCGCTTCTGAGCTGGATTTGATTGGCCTTTATGGCAAGCTCCTCGTTCTCTTCGGGAAAACAGAGCTCCCCTTCAGAGTCGCTGCCCAGATGGATGGCGTAGCAGGTCACTACAGGGATCTCTTCATTAGAGTCTTCTTCAAACTCCTCCAGAATTTCAGTCGCTCGTACAGGGAGGAACTCCTTCAATTGAATCTGAGTTCTTTCCTTCTGTTCATATTCTTCGAGGGAATCGATATATTTTTCAATGGTCGATCTCCCTGCAGAATCCTTTTCGCGCCGAGCTGCACTTTTCTTCTTCTTGAGCTTTTAGGATTTTGAGCCTGATGGAGCCGAATCGGCAACTGGTATGGTAGGCTACTTCTGCCCTTCCCATTCCGTTCTGGGCTCTTTCTGAAGTATCTTTATCATCTTCTTCGTCATATTAGATATGTGCGTATTCCACGGAGGCTGCTGTGAGTCAGTTTCGTTTGTCAGGGCAGCGGGTTCAGCTGTCTGCACCGAGAAGGCTTCAACTTCTGTCTGTATAAAGTTGGCGGTTGCAACTTGATTGTTCACCAACACGCTTTTGGACAGCTCGATCTCTCCAGCCTTATACTGCTTCTCGACCCAGTCCTTGAAGATATAGCAATCCTCGATCGCATGGCTCACTACTCGGTGGTACGGGCAATACAGGGGATTGTCGGTCATTTTTACTTCTTGGGGTCTTTTCGACTCCGGCAATTGTAGGCCGATGTTCAAGGCATCTTTAAATATCTTTCGGACCTTGTCCCTCCTGAAAGAGTAAACATTATTCTTTTTCTCCTCTAGGGAAGGCCCTTCACCTCCTAGCACTGGCTTTCGAGACCGGTTGGTTTTGGATTCGCCCGCCCATCGCTTTTCTTCACTATCGGACGCATTGAAGACATTGGTACTGCTGGAATTCCCGCTTCTACAGTTGTCGTCCTGCTTGCTTTTCAAAGTTTTGTCTCTCTGAGAGTCCGGCGGTGACTCTTGCTTCGAGCGTTCCAGCATTTGGACATTCTTGGTTAGCTCCCGAAATGTCTTGAGGCCCACTGTATACAAGAATGAGACCATCCAATTTCTGAGGTTCCCAATGAGAAGGCTGACGGACTGGTCCTGCTCCAGCGGCGGTTCGCACTTGACTGTGAGATTACGCCATCGAGCGATAAAGTCGGTGTTACTTTCATTCTTTCCTGGCTTGGTCTTCACAAGGTCGGCAATGGAGATTTTATCACTGACACCTATGAACCTTTGCCGAAACAGTGACTCCATTTGGGCAAAGGTAATGACGGACCCGTCTGGTATGCTCGCGTACCAGTCGAAGGCGACACCGGTCAGGCTGTTGACAAACTGACGAAGAAGGAGCACGTCATTGCCACCTGTATTTCCGTACGAGGCTTTGAAGTGGGCGACGTGCTGATTTGCATTTCCCGTTGTTAGTTGTATGTATGCCCTAGAGGCCAGTATTGTACAGATGTTGTATATTATATTGGATGCTTGGACATATATAGGGATGACTTTCTTGCTCGATATGATAGTATGCTATCTGGTTACTCTTTATCTTAACATGTACACTAGTCTCTTTATACTGTCTTGTAGTTACATGTTGGTAAAGCCCTTAGGATGTGTACTTGACTACCTGGACTATGATGCAGATCATACTAGTGGGGACATGGTAGTCCATAAGTACATCCTTCAAGGTCCCTAGTCGTGGGTATATCGAGACAGGGCATCGATATACCAGAGTAGACTAGCGTATATGCTTCTCGACCCATGTGATGGGCGATGGATGATCCCATATCCATTGGTGTTTGAAATCAGAGATGGTATACGGGTGCTCAGTGGAGACTGGGTACACTGGACGGACTCGCCGAGAACTCCTAGATGGTATTATACCTCACGTCAGATGGCAGTTCTCAGGTGACACTTGTGCAGGTTAGTCTGTAGACCCGAGATCGTCATAGAGTCTTGTGTGATTCCCACTGTGCTTTGATCTCCACCTTACCACATCCATGAGGGCGTGCAAAACGGTGGTCTTTGGGTACAGTCCCGAGTCACATGGAGGCAATGAGCGATACGAGGGGTTTCGTCTCTCCCGGTATTGGGGGTTGATGTTACGCTGTGCTCGATTGGCCGTAACAGGGAAGTCCCTGGCCAGGGCTGATCAGAGATTTGCTGGTAAGTGTTACCAGTAGTTTCTCAACCCGTTATGAGCCTCACATCGGCACGACTTATCGAGTATTGGGGTCTGACGTTTACCACCCCTAGACTTGATATGCGACATATCAGACGAACAGACCGGACTGTACGGTAAGTGTTACTGGTTGAATTCACAGGAGTGTGAGCGGGCTAGCTCGTCGATCTTCTGATCGCTCAATACCCGGGTGGCCGTTACGTTTACAGACCGCTTGCGGCTTGTGGGTGCTTGATATGATCATCATCTGCTACCGGCGTATTGACGAGTCTTTAGAGTCCTACACAGAGGTTTCCTGGCTCAAGCGAAACGAAATAGGAGCGCATATGAGATATGTGCAGGACCGAGAATAATGCGTGTATGTGATACCGCATTTCATTCTCGCGATATATGTTTCGATTGGTGATATTCGATATGACCTAGTTATCGAATCATAGATTCGATAAATCGATACATTGGATTCTAGTCGGTTATGTGCGGCATGACCGGATCATTGAATCAAATGTTGATTTAATGATTTAATGTATAATTATATATTTGATATATTACTTTGCATTAACTATTATTGGTTCACTTTAAATGGATATTCTCACTTGATGTGCAAATTGTATATGTGATATATTTTTGTGCACATGTTTGTATCATGTTTAATGATGCATGCTCATTTGGTTAAGTGTATAGAATTAAACTTAGGTTAAGAAAATGATTAGGGTTTTTATTTATCCATTCTTTTATTTATTCATTTTTCGAAAAAGAATGGGATAAGAATACAAAATGGTTGCTTTCATTCTTGAACATTGTTGAAGCTTCATGAAGCTTTGACTTTGTGACCATTTTGTCTTCATACTAAACCCTAACCATTCTTCTAACCTTAGTTAACTCTCTACACTTAACTATGGTTCTCTTTATGATAAGGATTGATTTAATTTTATTTTATCTCAACACTTATCATATTCTTTCTTCTTCATCATCTTCATCTTCAAGGAGAAAGCTTGATGCTATCAATGGCAACTTGATTTCTAAAGTGAGAAATCCAATTCTAAAGTGAACCCACCTCCTATTTCTTCACCCTCTACCTCTTGCCAAGTTGTTTTGGGTGTTTTCTTCACAAGTTTCACAACTTTGTGAAGTCGGAGCTTGAACTTGTGATGCCTCGACGTAGATCGTCTTTGACACGAAGCCGACGACCTATTCCGCTCACTTTCCCGATGAAACCGATGAACGAGTCTAAGATTGGAAAAGGACAGCGAGAGGAGCACTACGTGGAGCTAAGGAAGTGGATATCCGGATCTACAAAGGTTGTAGAATCTAACTTTTAGTTAAGTAGTTAACTAGATTATCTTTTCGCCTAAACATCTAGTCTAAGATCCGTAGTCTAGGGTTTCTCGGCACCATTTTTTTTAAAAATTGGCATGTTCGATACCTTGTGAGACCTCTATAGGGTGCCTAGGAACCTTTCACTGGTATCAGAGCCTAGCTAGAGCCTTAGGCGAAGTCTAGACGCAATTTGAAGCCCGAACGAACCCGAAACCCTAAACTTAACATGCTCTCTGTACATTTTCTAAAATCTGGGATTTTTCAAGATTAAAAATGCCAAAAAAATTCAGCAGGAATATCTAAGAATTATGGTGAAAAACGAGCTCATGAAGCTTCCAAACAGCCGCGGAAACGCGCCAGAAGCATGGCTTCTGCCGCTGTTCCGCGGCCAACTGTTCACTTTACCCAATATTGTTTGCACAGTAATTCTTCTTTTCTGGTGCTGAGTTTTATGGGAATTTTTAATAATTATTCAAGAGTTGAATTTTCTGGGGTTGCTTTGGGGATTCGGTGTTTCGATCGGGGTATCAAATTTCGTCTTTGTGTATTTCCGGATAATTTTTAGAATACGTTAAAAAGTTCGACCGGATATAAATACCCAATTTTTCCCCTGTCGGGAAATTTCCAAGTGTTGGATTTTTCCGTAGTTTAACGACGTTCTAAGTAGTGCAAGTAACGCGATGGACCCTCTAGAAGACAACAAACCTTAACTCGATTATGTGACCGTCTTGAACTGCCCTTTGAACCTTCGGGTTTAGGGAAGTACGGCGTGCCACATGTGAGGCGTTGGCTTGACCCTTCTACGGCTGGACCGTTGGTACTGAGGCACGAACTAAATGTTGTTAGACTTATTTCATGTGTTGAGCTGTATCGGGAAAACTTGGGTATTCGACTGTTCGATTGGAAAGTTTAACATTTTCTGTTTATCTAGAATGTGATACAATAATTGGAATTCACAAACAGTTATGAGATAACTGAATGAATGTTATAAATTTAGCAGTTTAGTCCCATATGATATTGAAAAGAGTTTTCGATAATGAGACTAAAATGCGGGATTTATATCTGTTAGGCATGTGATGTCTAAGTATTTCATTTGATTAGGCATGCGATGTCTAAAAAGGTTGCGGATTCCAATTGTTGTAGTTTTACACTTTCTTTTCTGTGACCGTAAGTGTAGTATGCAGATATCGCCGGTTTCGTTGCTATACGTCAACGACAATTGGGGTATGCATACTTACTTACGTTGATGACATGTGATGTTATGTGTTGCTGGATATGTTATATTGGATCGTCGTGTTCGAATAGCCGGGGGTTTCTTATGTGAGATGAGTGTTTTTCATTTTCATTCATGTAAAAAAACTTGTATGTAATATTCTTTTATTTGGGGCACTTCCAGGTAGCGGAAGTTGTCACCCTTTGTATATTATTTACTTTTCCGCATTAGGATAGACCCAAGGAGGGGAGCACAAGTAACCGGGTTCTGGGGTCCAGTGGGAGACCAACTCGAGGAGTCGAGTCCGGGTCTCCTAACCCTAGAATTGGCAGGGTTGCTTGCCGCTCTCGTAGGGGTCTAGGGGTGTGGGATTGGCTATTCATCACGACCGTGGAATCCGTGTTTTATACTGGCTCATATTAAAAACACGGACGTCCTAGTATATCCAATATTTCATACGTTTATTCTGCTGCGATATCTGTGATGTGTTTCTGTGATGGATATATATATAGTATATATGATATATTATATAGACGTTACTTATGTTTTACACCCGCGCTAGCCCTGCCCTGCTCTGTCGTTAGTTACCTAACCTAACGGTGCACGAGGGGACATCGAGGCGAATGCGGATGGCATAAGTGTACGTCATATCTATCTGTGATGTTTAGGTATTTAAATGATGGGACTTCATTAATGTGATTAATGAAAGATAAGAAACCTAAGATGTTGTGGAATCAAATTTTAAATAAAACAGGTAGCTACAGTTCTTGCTTTGCACAGCGGTATATGTGATATATCCTGCACCTTATTCGATGAGGAAAGGACCGAGATCCCTTCACCGGGAGTGACTCCTTTAGCAATAACTGGCAGATGCTACACACTCGGTTTGGTTTTTGATTGCTTTTAAGAGTTTTTACTTTGCACAGCGATATATATGATATATCCCGCACCTCATTCGACGAGGAAAGGACCGAGATCCCTTCACCGGGAGTGACTCCTTTAGCAAAACTAGAAAAGCCTCAAAATCACTCCATTTCAAAACTTCATTTGATTCTACAACGATATCAAGTTCATTACGCAATAGGTTTTCGGAAAAACCTGCCGTAGCCCTCCGTCATTTCAGATTAGAACTGTTTAGTATTCGTGCTGCGTTTGTTGGCCTTTGTCAAGGCGTAGTGTGCGGTAGCTGAATAGTGCTTATCTGCTTATGCATGTGATGCAGATTGTTTCAGGGTAGTCGTACGACCTTGTTGGCCTTTGTCAAGGGTCGTGCGGGTGGGTTTGATTCAATCAAGAAATGACGGGTTGAACTTGACTAGCATCCTGTGATTTGTTGGCCTTTGTCAAGGTCATAGGACACTAGGGGCAAAAAATTATCGGGAATTTCAAGTGTTGAAATTTGCAATGAGATTGCATACCTTCTATGAGATAGTTGGATCCCGATACCCACTGCGAGTAAGAGTTACTCCTGGGAGAGTTTTACACATTGCAATTAGCTGATCAAGTAGGTGTCTAGAAAGGTGTTAACGAGGTTACGCCTCTGGGAAAACGAGGTTTACATTAATTAGGTTCGTGCGAAAGCACGGGGGACCTCCCTCAAAGTACCGACACTGGCCTGGCTGAAAGATTAGCGAACTTGTAGTGTGTAATTAATCCCGGCTAATCTTTCCTTTTAGGGTTTGGAGGAAGATTTGATAAAAAGCAGTGGGAGCAATCCTGATTAGATAAGATAATAACCAATCTGATCTTGCACGAGCATACGCTAAAGTGTTTTCTTCTCTCTCTCTCCAGGTAGCGACCAGTTCATGCCTTAATCAAGATAATAATATGGATGTATTGACCGAACCCGCATGTTATACTGTGCTGGGGAACGTTGGTTTCGTTCTTTCTTATAAGAGTTATAGGAATGAACAGGATATAGGGGAATACCAGGATTCCCATGCCACCCGAATGAAGAAAGTACATGTTGATGCATTTTCTTCGGGTGTGTTCGTTACTGAGAACTGTTTCTCCATTTGCTCTATGTCCTGGGTATTAGATACCGGGTCAGGATCCCATATATGTAATCAGTTACATGGGCTTATGAAAGGTAGAGAACTTGGAGAAGGTGATAAAGACATTAGAGTTGGAAATGGTGCAATTGTTGCAGCTAAGACTGTCGGGGAATATCACCTTGTATTACCAACAGGTAATACATTGGTTCTGAACGAATGCTATTACACGAACCTGATATGCAACATTATATCAGTTTCTTTATTAAGTAAAGAGGGATATAATTTTGTATTACAGGACAATGTTATGAACATTTTCCATAACCAAAAGTTGGTTGGATCAGGCACGTTGTGCAATGGCATTTATGTTCTAAATCAATCAACAGTTCTGAGCATAACAAACACAGACAAGCGGAAGAGTTCTGAACTCAACGAATCCTTCTTGTGGCATTGTAGACTGGGTCACATCAATGCGACACGACTAGCTAAGTTGCATAAAGATGGATATTTAAATCCGTTTGAATTTTCATCTTATGACACTTGCCAGTCATGTCTCAAAGGCAAGATGACCAAAACTCCGTTTACGGGACACGGAGAAAGAGTTACCGAACTCTTGGGACTGATACATAGTGATGTATGCGGTCCCATGTCTACACATGCCAGGGATGGTTCTTCATACTTCATTATATTCACTGACGATCTCTCTAGGTTCGGGTATGTGTTCCTGATGAAACACAAATCAGAAGCTTTTGAGAAATTTAGGGAATATAAGCAAGAAGTTGAGAACCAAATCGGAAAAAGTATTAAAATCCTACGATCTGATCGAGGAGGAGAATACTTAAGCAATGAATTCCTGGACTTCCTAAAAGAGAATGGGATTCTCTCTCAGCTGACTCCTCCATATACACCACAGCACAACGGTGTATCAGAAAAGAGGAACCGCACCCTATTAGATATGGTGCGCTCTATGATGAGCACAGCTGAGTTACCTATTTCCTTCTGGGGTTATGCGCTGGAGACAGCAGCATACCTATTGAATCAAGTTCCATCTAAATCTGTACCTACCACACCATATGAGATATGGAGTGGGAAGAGACCATGTCTTAAACGAGTTAAGATATGGGGTTGCCCGGCCTATGTCAAAAGACAAAATCCGGACAAACTCGAGGCACGGTCAGTTCTATGCAAGTTTATGGGATATCCCAAACATTCACATGGATATCTTTTCTACCATACAGAGGAACAAAAAGTATTTGTTTCTCGACATGCCACCTTTTTGGAAAAGGAATTTCTTGCAAAGGAAATTAGTGGCGATAAGGTAGAACTGGAAGAAATTCCGGCTACACAAACTCAAACTGAAGATTTAGTGGAGCCAGAAGATTCAGTAGCTCCCGACGAACCTCAGCCTCTCCGCCGATCTAGTAGGGTTTCTCGTCCACCTGAGAGATACTACGGTTTTCTCATTGATGGTGGAAGTGAGGATTGCATCATGGAAGATGATGACCCGACTAGTTTCGAGCAGGCCATCACGAGTGGTGACTCTGTGAAATGGCTGGATGCAATGCGGTCCGAGATGGAATCCATGTACACCAACAAAGTATGGACTTTGGAAGTTGCTCCTGAAGGGGTAAAACCCATTGGGAGCAAGTGGATCTTTAAGAAGAAACTTGGTGTAGATGGGAAAGTGGAGACTTTCAAAGCTAGACTTGTAGCAAAGGGTTTTCGTCAAAGACCAGGTGCGGACTATGACGAGACCTTTTCTCCAGTGGCTATGCTTAAATCCATCCGGATCATGCTTGCCATCGCTGCATATCATGATTACGAAATCTGGCAAATGGATGTTAAGACCGCCTTTCTAAACGGTGATTTAGAAGAGTGCGTGTACATGACTCAGCCAGAGGGCTTCGTAGACAGTGGGAGCAGCGGGAAGGTGTGCAAGCTGCTTAAATCCATTTATGGATTAAAGCAAGCATCGCGGAGTTGGAACATCTGCTTTGACGTCGTTATCAAAGAGTTTGATTTCGTCAAAAATTCAGATGAACCTTGTATCTACAAGAAGGTGGCAGAGAGTAAGGTTGTCTTCCTCGTATTGTACGTAGACGACATACTCTAGATAGGAAATGATATTCCTATGCTGCAATCGGTCAAGCTCTTCTTATCACAAAGATTCTCAATGAAAGATCTTGGTTATGCCTCCTGCATATTGGGAATTAGGATCTATAGAGATAGATCCAAAAGGATTTTGGGATTGTCCCAATCCAGGTACATTGACACCATACTAAAGAGGTTTAGTATGGAAGAGTCCAAGCGTGGGAACTTGCCCACGATCTCTGGAGTCACTCTCTCCAAAGAGATGTCTCCCAAGACTGATTTGGAGAGAGCTCGCATGCAAGGGATACCCTATGCTTCGGCAGTAGGCTCTATCATGTATGCGATGCTATGTACCAGACCCGATGTGGCATACTCACTAAGTGTAGTGAGCAGGTATCAAGCTGATCCTGGAGAGAGTCACTGGATAGCTGTGAAGAGCATTCTCAAGTACTTGCGAAGGACTAGAGATATGTTCTTGGTGTATGGTAACGGAGAGCTCCAAGTGGAGTCCTTTACCGATTCGAGCTTCCAGAGTGATAAGGACGACTCTAAGTCGCAGTCGGGTTTTGTCTTTACCCTTTACGGAGGGGCGGTTAGCTGGAAGAGTTCCAAGCAGGAAACCGTGGCAGACTCGACGATGGATGCTGAATACATCGCTGCCAACGATGCTGCCAAAGAGGCTGTCTGGATCAAGAAGTTCATTACTTAACTTGGAGTGGTTCCATCCATTGAGCGTCCAATACCTTTGTATTGCGATAACAATGGAGCGGTGGCTTTGGCCAAGGAACCCAGGTCCCATCAGCGATCCAGGCATATTCTGAGGCGGTATCACCTGATCCGGGAGATAGTTGATCGCCGGGAGATCGAGGTCAGGAGGGTTGACACGACGAACAACACGGCGGATCCACTCACGAAGGCCATTCCCCAGACACAGTTTGAGAGACTCTTCGGGATGCTCGGTATGCGATACTACAGCAGCTGGCCCTAGTGCAAGTGGGAGATTGTTAGTTGTATGGATGCCCTAGAGGCCAGTATTGTACAGATGTTGTATATTATATTGGATGCTTGGACATATATAGAGATGACTTTCTTGCTCGATATGATAGTATGCTATCTGGTTACTCTTTATCTTAACATGTACACTAGTCTCTTTATACTGTCTTGTAGTTACATGTTGGTAAAGCCCTTAGGATGTGTACTTGACTACCTGGACTATGATGCAGATCATACTAGTGGGGATATGGTAGTCCATAAGTACATCCTTCAAGGTCCCTAGTCGTGGGTGTATCGAGACGGGGCATCGATATACCAGAGTAGACTAGCGTATATGCTTCTCGACCCATGTGATGGGCGATGGATGATCCCATATCCATTGGTGTTTGACATCAGAGATGGTATACGGGTGCTCAGTGGAGGCTGGGTACACTGGACGGACTCGCCGAGAACTCCTAGATGGTATTATACCTCACGTCAGATGGCAGTTCTCAGGTGACACTTGTGCAGGTTAGTCTGTAGACCCGAGATCGTCATAGAGTCTTGTGTGATTCCCACTGTGCTTTGATCTCCACCTTACCACGTCCATGAGGGCATGCAAAACGGTGGTCTTTGGGTACAGTCCCGAGTCACATGGAGGCAATGAGCGATAGGAGGGGTTTCGTCTCTCCCGGTATTGGGGGTTGATGTTGCGCTGTGCTCGATTGGCCGTAACAGGAAAGTCCCTGGCCAGGGCTGATCAGAGATTTGCTGGTAAGTGTTACCAGTAGTTTCTCGACCCGTTATGAGCCTCACATCGGCACGACTTATCGAGTATTGGGGTCTGACGTTTACCACCCCTAGACTTGATATGCGACGTATCAGACGAACAGACCGGACTGTACGGTAAGTCTTACTGGTTGGATTCACAGGAGTGTGAGCGGGCTAGCTCGTCGATCTTCTGATCGCTCAATACCCGGGTGGCCGTTACGTTTAGCAGACCGCTTGCGGCTTGTGGGTGCTTGATATGATCATCATCTGCTACCGGCGTATTGACGAGTCTTTAGAGTCCTACACAGAGGTTTCCTGGCTCAAGCGAAACGAAATAGGAGCTTATATGAGATATGTGCAGGACCGAGAATAATGCGTGTATGTGATACCGCATTTCATTCTCGCGATATATGTTTCGATTGGTGATATTCGATATGACCTAGTTATCGAATCATAGATTCGATAAATCGATACATTGGATTCTAGTCGGTTATGTGCGACATGACCGGATCATTGAATCAAATGTTGATTTAATAATTTAATGTATAATTATATATTTGATATATTACTTTGCATTAACTAGTATTGGTTCACTTTAAATGGATATTCTCACTTGATGTGCAAATTGTATATGTGATATATTTTTGTGCACATGTTTGTATCATGTTTCATGATGCATGCTCATTTGGTTAAGTGTATAGAATTAAACTTAGGTTAAGAAAGTGATTAGGGTTTTTATTTATCCATTCTTTTATTTATTCATTTTTGGAAAAAGAATGGGATAAGAATACAAAATGGTTGCTTTCATTCTTGAACATTGTTGAAGCTTCATGAAGTTTTGACTTTGTGACCATTTTGTCTTCACACTAAACCCTAACCATTCTTCTAACCTTAGTTAACTCTCTACACTTAACTATGGTTCTCTTTATGATAAGGATTGATTTAATTTTATTTTATCTCAACACTTATCATATTCTTTCTTCTTCTTCATCTTCATCTTCAAGGAGAAAGCTTGATGCCATCAATGGCAACTTGATTTCTAAAGTGAGAAATCCAATTCTAAAGTGAACCCACCTCCTATTTCTTCACCCTCTATCTCTTGCCAAGTTATTTTGGGTGTTTTCTTCACAAGTTTCACAACTTTGTGAAGTCGGAGCTTGAACTTGTGATGTCTCGACGTAGATCGTCTTTGACACGAAGCCGACGACCTATTCCGCTCACTTTCCCGATGAAACCGATGAACGAGTCTAAGATTGGAAAAGGACAGCGAGAGGAGCACTACGTGGAGCTAAGGAAGTGGATATCCGGATCTACAAAGGTTGTAGAATCTAACTTTTAGTTAAGTAGTTAACTAGATTATCTTTTCGCCTAAACATCTAGTCTAAGATCCGTAGTCTAGGGTTTCTCGGCACCATTTTTTTTTTAAAATTGGCATGTTCGATGCCTTGTGAGACCTCTATATGGTGCCTAGGAACCTTTCACCCGTCCTATCAAATCTTCCGAACTTAGGAAAGACGTAGCCGCTCGGGAACTCAATCAGATCGTACTGTGCGGGATATAGCCACCCACTACTGCCAATTTCTTTTTGAGCTTCAGCTTCAGCCACCAATGTTTTAACTTTGCTGGTGACCAAATCCATTATCCGATCTTGTGTTAGCGGGATAGTGCTATCTGGGGCCAAGGCATTCCCAGAAGCGGAATATGGCCGGCTTTCGTGCGGCTCGACCAGTCTTGGACCCAAAGGAACAGGCATTTGCTGCTTCGGATTGTCATCACCCGGCTGATTAGTAGCTACTTATGCTTGATTGGGAGGCGCTCGAGCAATTTGAGCCGTAAGCTGCATCACAACATTCGTTAAGTCGTCAATTTTCGAATAGAGCTTGGCCATCTCTTATCTTTGCTCCTGAGCTATTTCCGAAGCCCTTGAAGCAGCTCTTGCTCCGCGGTCCTGGGGCGGAAGGTCGGCTCTTCCTCGCTGTTCGAGCTTGACACTGCCTGGACTGAAGGGTCTTTCTGCCTATCATCCTCATCGAGAGGGTCTTCATCGTCTAGCTGAGGCGGTTGTTCTTAGGAAGCGGCGACCACATTCAAGCCAGATTGGGCTTGGGATGTGGTGGCCCCATCCTTGCTTTTGCTGTGATGGTTGTCGCTGGGGCGCCCACCCTCCATATAGACCGTATGGATAATATATCCAGCCATTTTTTTTATCATCGGCGGCTGATTTCATAGATCACTGTCTTGACCTCCCTGTTTCGGTAGCGGGCAGTCGATTGAAGGCGGCTGACCTGACCAGGTTCTTGAATGGTGCTGGAGCTTCTTTTTTGGTTTTGCCGCGTTGTTTTCGCGCGGCACAGAGCGCCTGATAGACTATAGAAGAGACAGTGTCATGCTTTCTCTTTTGGGGCTGGGACACGTCCTTTTGTGGCATTGTTTGGACCGCTGTCTTCTTGATTCTGGCGGTCATGGCATTTTTCTGAACCCACATCAGAGGTTCAAAGGAATTGTTGATCTTTACGACCGACTCAGCCGTCATCACAGTTAACCCAACTCTTGGAACTTTACAAGATTTTACTTGGCCAAAGCCCTGGCCCTCTTGTTGGCTCGATACCTGAGCCGCTTCTGCCTTAACATTTCTGTTCTAAGCACCTGGCAGACTTCGGCTCTTTGGGAAGACGCCGCAGACTGGGCGATGGAGGGATTTGGAGATACACTCGATTGTGCACTTGTTGGAGTCAGCGCCTGAGCTCATCCGCAACATTTAATGTTGCCCTTCGTACCGGACGTCTTGCCCCCAGCTGGAGCGCTAGAGAGTCGTTCAGACACCGTTTTAAGTTTCGGTTGTGGTGCCTTGGCGATCACAACATTCGGCCTCTTGCCCCTTGAGACCGGCTTGACCGCCTGCTTTGCTGGGATTTCTGCCAGATGAGCGCTTCCGGCAGGGTAGATGATGACGGAACCAAACTGGTGGGGCAGTTCCTCCCACTGTCAACTGAGGTTTGCGGGGAGAACCACACGAGCATTGACCTTGACCACGTACGGGATCGGGGTCGCGTTGGAAACTGAATTCGTCTTCGGAGACATTGTCGTCGAAAGTTGATTGCTGCACGAGAGAGAAAAAAACATCATTCAGTATAGGCAATCGATATGTATATTGAATAAGTTTGCACTAACGTTTAACCCGAAATATGGGAGGAGAGAAAGGTCCCACCGGGCGTGCCAGAATCTGTAGGGTGTTTTTAGTCACCCCATTGAGATGGGAATACGCGCGCACTTGTCAGGCGTACTACAGATTCCCCCTGCCTAGGGTATACGGGGGTTTATTGATTGTGGGGATCCGAATCTCCGGCAGCCGCGGACTAAGCTACTGTTAATTACCCATCGCCTTTGGGGCGAGGGAAACTCCGATTAATGGGTTAAACTGGTCATGCGAACTCAACGTGCAGTGTATGCGTGTGTTGTTTTAGAGGGGGATTTGGTATATCGGGAGCCACGCAGTGTTTTTATGGGGGTCCCGCTATCCGGATAGCGGGCTGGGGGTCTAGGGGGCTAGCAGCCCACTTGCGGGGTACGTGGCAGCGCCCCGGCCCCAAATTTTTTTTGAAGGGGGATAGTGTTGTGGAGTGTGTGTGTATCTACACATATATATACATGTATATATATAAAAAAAAAGGAAAAAAAGTGCCCAAAGGATGCGTGGGGTCAGCGCCTTAAGTGCTGTGCGCTTAGGTGCTGTGCGCTTAGGCGCTAGCGCACCACGTGTCGGCCTGTGGGCGCTTTGCGCTGGAGCGCTGGACGCTGGAGCGCAAGCATGCCACGTGTCGGCACGTGGGTGCTTTACGCTTGAGCGCAGGGCGCTTGAGCGCAAGCATGCCACGTGTCGGCACGTGGACGCTTTGCACTGGAGCGCAGGGTACTGGAGCGCAAGCGCGCCACGTGTCGGCATGTGGGCGCTTTACGTTTGCGCTGGACGCTTGAGCGCAAACGCGCTACGTGTCGGTACGCGGGTGCTTTGCGCTTAACCGCAGGGCGCTTGAGCGCAAGCGCGCCACATGTCGGCACGTGGGCGCTTTGCGCTTGAGTGCTGGGCGCTGGAGCGCAAGCGCGCCATGTGTCGGCACATGGGCGCTTTGCGCTTGAGCGCAGGTCGCTGGAGCGCCAGTGCGCCACCTGTCGGCACGTGGGCGCTTTCCGCTCGAGCGCTAGCGCACCACGCGTCAGCACGTGTGTGCTTGGCGCTTGAGCGCTTGGGCGCCGGCGAGAAAAAGAGGCTTTTAGCCCCAGAAATTCTCGAAAGAGAAATCAGAGTGGAATTAAACTCCTAAGATATTTTGGGGTTGATGAAGGGGGTTCTTCTGCTTTCTCCTCTGGTTTCTGGATCATGAAGATCAGGAGATATGAGATTTTAAAAATCTCTTCTTTTTGAGATCTAATGGAAGATCTGAGTTCCCCATTATGGGTTTTGTGGTGAGAAACTATTTAGTTTTATAAAATTAAAAGTAAAACTCTTGATTTAATTCAAAAGAAAGAAGAAGGTTTTGGAAACATGAAGAAGGAGAAAAGTTCTCATATCTAAAATTTTTTAGAGAGAGAAAAAAAGTTGTTGGGATATTTCATTATCCTTGCCTTTATAGGCTATACACTTTACACATAGCCCCTTGGGCTTTACAAAATGGCATTTTGCCTATCCCATGGCTCATGTGCCATTTCTTTTTGCACATAAGACATGGGCTTTACAAAAATTTGGCTTTATGCCCTTTTTTCTTACATTCATTCGTAAAATAAAATAAAAGAAATACAATAAAATTATTTATTACAAAAATTTTTATCTTCGCATGTGGGGGGGCCGTCCACTTCATGTTCGAACTCGACCCGGGCATGGGGCCCACTTGATGTGGGCTTGGGCCCACTTAACTTGGTGTTGACTTTGATTTTGACTTGGTCAACCGGGGTGTCAATTTTTACCCCAACTGTGGTCGAAACCCGCTCGCCATTTTCAGCAGCCAACTCCCCATTTCCCCACTCCATTTCCTCACAAATTAGAAAAAGAAAATGAATAAACTATTGAGTTATGGTTTCTTTCTTGAGTTGGGCATTTTTTTTCAACACAAACGAACACACTCACTCACTCTCCTCTCTTCCCTAGAACTGGTCGAGCCCCCTTTTGCTGTCCGAAAATTTTCTCCACCCTTTTTTCTCTTCAAAAATCCTTCAAAATTGCTTCGAAAACCCACATAAAGCACCACAAATTTCCAAATTTAATCCCTACCCATTATTCCTTGGCCATTCAAGTTTGGAACTTGGTGAAAAGAGAGCATTTTGGGAGGCTAGATTTCATGAGAGATCTATAAAATTGTAGAGGTATAATTTTAACCCTAAAGTTTAATTGTTGTTTAATTACTTAAATCTAAACTAATTAGGTGTTAACTTGGTTTGACTTTCAAGTTGAAAATTTTAAAGAATTGGGTTTAGATCAAGATAAGGGCTTTGATAAATTGTTCATGGTTTAATTGTGAAGCTGAACCTCTTAAGGATTGGAAAACTTAATCTTGTTGCATATTGCTAATTGTAACATTTAAAATGTCCAAATTAAGTTTTTTTTGGCAAACTAGGTTTTAAGAATTTAATTTCAAATGTGAGATTTAAATCTAGTTAGGGTTTTATATCATTTGAAGATGATTTAAGTGTGTAATTTATCATATTAAGGCATGTAAAATCAAACCTAGTAGCTAGTTTGCAAATTGTTATTTTAAAATTTTACTAATTAAGCTAAATTGCAAACTAGAATTTTGGGTGAATGAAAATAGGTGAGATTAAAAATTTAATTATGAATTGTGTGACCTAGTTAAAATATTATGTGAGAAATGTATCCATTTGATTGGTTAAAACATTATGTTTTGAACTAAATTGGCAATTGTTGCTTACTAGAGTTTCGGATAAATAGCTTTTAAAGCGAATTTGAAGTTTTGATGATTTAAAACCTATTTCATTTACATATTTAGTGTGTTGTGAAACCATGAATTGTGTGTTTGGGTTTTCTCGATCACTCGGCATTTGTACGCCGATGTCGATGGTTATTTAGTTCTTTTATATGAGCGGAGCATAGGTTTTGACATATGTGAGATTCGGGTCAGGAATCCAACATATCTAAACATCCTCAGATGTGTCGTTTTGATCAGGAGTCGGATTTTAATGCGATACGATATGTTATGATATGTAGGTACCCACACGAGGACTTCGAGACGATAAGAAAGTGCATGGTGACATTGGGATCGACAAGCGATGATCAAGGTGAGTAGATATATATCTACGGGGGAAGTCGGGTGGATGGCGTATAACACCCCCGCAAATTCATAAGATTTTTATGTGACGTGGTATAGAGATACATATATAGGTTATTGTGAGATATGAACCTTAGAAAGAAAAGCATTAGGAGATCATAGGTTAGTGTTAGCGAAAATTTGAAGAAAGGATTTAGTTGGTTTCTTAATCGTGAAGCCTAAAGTAAGGTTATACACACACATATACACACACGGGATATGGTTTTGGGTGTATACGTCATATGTATATATATATATATATGTATATGTGGTTGTATTGGTTCTTATATATATATATACATACATACAAACATACGTATACGTATACACGGATGTTGAGGATAGTATATGGAACTTGGAGATGAGTCAATGTGATTGGACATGATACCGTGAGATAAGTGATGTGATTTGGTTCGTACTATGAGATACGACAGGAGATTATAGCGGATCATTAGGCGATGTGTTTCAGACACACGCACGTAAATTTTTTGATGGTATCAGTTCGTACTAGACTTAGATCTGTACCCCAGTTCATGACATATGATTATAAGGATACCAGACGAGTAATGAGATAAATATGATATTTGACCAGTATTCAGATTTAGGATGACGTACGATAGATTTACCGTACGAGATATAGTTATGATGATAGATCCACACTCTTGACTCGAGAATGTCATATTATTTATTGTATCGTACAAAATATTATTGAGGCGAGATCACCAACTACCAGATATATGTATAGATCGACTCAAACTTAGGTGGATTCCCCTACCCTTTTTACTGGGCTCGAGTCATACTCATTTTCAAAAGTGGAGAATTGTGAGTAATTTAAATACCAAACTGTATGACTCGTATATTGGGTAGGTATATTTTTCAGGGTTGCTGTTACTACATCACTTTCTATATATTCATGATGTTTCATCGCATTGCATGCTTGTACATATGTTATCTGTAAGTATTATGAAATCATGCTGTCAGGACACCAGCACCATTACCGATGATGCGTATGTTCCATATACCCTTACTTGCCGGCTCATACACATCATCATCTGTAATTGCCATGTCACGTACACTTTAGAGAATACTATTCATTGACATTGCTTGCTAGTTAATAGTTGCAATATGTTATATCTATCATATGCTAGTTTAACTATTGCATTTATTGCATGATATCAGATGCATACATATATTCATTGGTCATGCAGTATTATAGAGATTTAATCCGGTATTCACTGTTTAATGATATCATGATTTTTATGATTTCGGATCCTTCTTGAGATTTGTGGATTTGGAAACCGCATGTGAAAGTTTTATAAACTGATGATTTGTTTTAAAGAGATAGATGCGGTTTTCCTTGATATGATGAGTATTGTCCACCATGATGTTTTCTCGGTTCTGAGATGGTTTTCGAGACCCGATTTGAGGAGTTGGATGAACCGTCTGCGGGAACATGGTGGACCCGATATGTTACCCCGGGGAAAGAAGCTCGAGTTGCAGACGATGAGCCCGGCAGGGAAAGACTGCCTACCGGTGATTGTTTGGCACGGCGGATATCCGGAGAATACCGTTCGTGGTCGTCTGATTGATGATATGGGCCGATCCGGACTGACGGAGCCTGAGGTATTAGGATATTGATAAATTGAGATTTGAGATATTGAGATATTGAGATTTGATGATATAGGCCTGTCCGGATAGCCGGAGCCTGAGATATTGAGATTCATGTTTTGTGTCGATACTGGACACTGATTTCTCTGTTGATTTCATTGATGATATTCGATTTATATACATACCGGAATCTCATTAAATAAAGAAAACAGTTGTCTCACTCATGATATATTCTGTTTCCATTTGTAATGCATTCATACATCATATATCTGATATGTTGCTATCTGAGGCACTGACAGGAGCACGTAGTATTGCACTTACATGTAGATCGATCAGGATATTATTTGAGGATATTACTTGATATGACCTAGGATAGCGTTATACATGCGATTTCTGCTCTATAATATTTTCTACTCACGAGTTGGCAACTCACCCCCGTTGTGCCACAGTTTCTTGAAGGTTTTGCCGTACAGGTATCTTGACGACTTGCTGGCACACTGCTTTCATTTCAGGTGATTGCTTTGGTAGGTGGGTTCACTCCCATCGTGACCATCATTGTATATTTGTTATTCAGTTGTATCTAGTAAAAACTCCATCAACAAAACTTGTATATTTATTTAGACTAGAGACCGGTGTTTATTATTTTGACCTTAGAGTCGCACGTTGTATTGTTATGGTTTTCATGTTGATTTTGAGTTTCTTTTTAGTTTTGATCCTCGCCCTTCGGCGTTGTATATTATATTTCTTGCATGGTTGTGACCGTCGATTGACGTAGAGCTAGCTCCCGCTTGGGGATGCCTTTTATCATTTCGTATACTATTCATGTTGTATCCCGTTTTGGGCCAGTATTTATAAGGGAAATTCTGCCGAAATTTTTAGAAAAGACTTGATGTTTTAAAAATGCATACCTCGGCTTTTGTTGTTAAACTTCTTTCTTTACGTAAGGACCGTGTTTTCTAATACCTAATAAAATATATTTTATTTAATTTTCTACTATCAAATAATTATTTACGTGTTTCTTTTATAGAAGAATACTTTTTAAAGTAATGTTAATAATTTAAAAAGCATTAAATATGATTAAATGAAATTTCTAAAATCTATTTATTGATTTTATAGGCTTAAAATGTTTTAATAAAATTTTATATCGCCTTAAAATAATCTACATATTTTTATTACCAAAATAAGTAATTAATTCGTAATTAAAAATATTTTAAAGGATAAACTAGATATTATATAACTTTAATAACTAACTAAAACCATAGGAATGGTTATATTACTTAGTTTTAGCCAAAATTATTTTTATACTAAAGATAATAATAAAATATATTTTCTGAATTTTTTTCCATAATTTTACCGTATTTTTAACTATTTTTAACAATTTTTTTAATACCAAATTCGATTTTTAAAATAATAAACAGAATATTATTTTATTTATATAAAATATATATATATATTTAAAAAACCCTTTAACCTAGACCGTTGGATCACAAGATCCAACGGCACAGACCCACGCGGCGGCGCCCACGTGGTGGGGACCACGCGAAAACACGTGGTCTCCACTCGCAGGCGCACGCGTATCGCGTGGCGACAAGTGGCAGGCGGCGGGGGCTCGGCGGCGCGATCTCGGCCGTTGGATCAAGATCCAACAGCCACGAATTGTGGCGGCGGGCGCAATCATTAACAGAATGAATCGCAATCATTGGCCGGCGTGATTTTCTTGGTGATTTAACAAATTTTTGGATTTTCTTGTTGCCATTTGAACCCTATAAATAGACACCTTCAAAGTTAAATTTCTCACATCTCAGAACTCCAAAAATTCTGAAAAAAATGCCGGTGCCTTCGTATCGACGACGTCGACGCTACGGCTCCACCTAATCTCCAAGGAAAATTCGGGGCGCGAAGCTATTAAGGATTTTGTACACGCCTACGTTTTCAACCCTTCGGCATCCGACTCAAACATAAGGTAGGATCCGCCTCTCTCCCCTTTTCCTTTCACCAAACTAGTTCCAACCCCTATTTAAAATGTTGTTATAATATTTGTGCATACCTATTCCTTGTACCCTCAATAATAATAATGTTAACCCATGTTTTAAAATGGTGTTTAATTTTCTCTGTACACAAAAATATATTGCACTCTCATACTACCTGGAATCTGGTATGCTTAATGTCATAACCCATGAATTGTCAATTCACATCTGACATACCCACACTTTCCCATACTATCAAAATGATCTTGAAATAGGTTACTTCCACAAAATACACTCGTTTAATCAAAATATTATATTTGTTAAAAATATCCATAAGAGATAAGATATGTGAAATAAATATTTTAGATACGACATACATATATTTTGCTTACACTTTTTCATCAACTACTATAATATTATTAAACCCCCTTCAACCTTTTTAAAGAAGAAAATACTAAATTTAAATAACGATATCTTTTCAAAAGGAATTTTTAGTACCTTATTAAACGGTAATTTTAAAACCACACCAATCTAGGACAAAGGAAAGGTTGTAGACATCGGTTGTTTATCTAAACCAGATTTTGTGGTGCCTAGGCTAGACAAGTGGGAAAGGTAATTTTAAAAGGCCCCTCACATGGTGATTCGTGAGCGGATCCCTCCTTTCCTTACTTGTGCTTACCTGGCCACAATTGGTGGTGAAGAGGCGATTTGAGGACCTCACAACTTGTTCTTTGAAACAGTTAGGAGCAGGCTAGTTTTTCAAATAAAAACCTCTTGCAACTTGTCATTATAAAAATCTCCTGCAAAAGATTTTCAAATAAACACCACAACCTTTTATCGAAAGGATATTTTTCCGTAAAACATTTGTTTTTCCAAAATGATAAATATTCCAAATCTTATGGTTTTTCTTAGATGTAATAAAAGATAATTAAACACTATTATTTCTTTTTCACTAAGCTTTCCCTAAGATGACACGAAGTACTTTACGAACTTTAGAATATAAAACGAGTTGTTGTAGAAGGCCATAATAAAATAGATCAATACTTTTTAAATTTCCAGTTTATGACAATATGGTATATACAAAACATGATACGGTTAGGGTTAGAATGCGCGGACCTAGGTGTGGAATACTTTATGAAGATCACTGCTGGCAGGGTGACCAGTCCAATATATGAGCGACTATACAAATATGAAGATCCCGATATTCCAGGTGACCAGTCCAATATATGGGCGACTATACAAATATGAAGATCCCGATATTCCGGGTGACCGGTCCGATATATGGGCCATTATACAAATATGAAGATCCCGATATTCCGAGTGACCAGTCCAATATATGGACGACTATACAATGTGGAAATTCCATGCCTAGAGGCATACGCACCAAATCTAATTCATCAAAACCTTTATACTGAACAACGGGGATGGGTAGTTTTATTAGGCAAGGAGATATCGGAACTCGGATTCCCCTACTACTCGATCATGATCCCGGGAAGTGAAACGGTACATTTCACTTCCCCAGTTGTTGTTCCGTGGCTACAACGGAATAATCGCGAGTATCCGGACCCTTGTTTAACAAACTAAAATGTTTACAATACCTATTGATACTCAACACTAAACCCACATCATGTGATATACCTACCTGTTACCTTATCTACCTTTCTTCATGAGACACGAGTTATTCAGTATCTCGGATGTGGATATTTTACCAGTTTAGACTTGTTGTTTATT
This sequence comes from Agapanthus africanus, assembly GCA_030015575.1. NCBI lineage: Eukaryota > Viridiplantae > Streptophyta > Magnoliopsida > Asparagales > Amaryllidaceae > Agapanthus > Agapanthus africanus. The sequence continues at coordinate 265,291,824 of CM057346.1, read as the reverse complement.
ATGGAACTGAAGGGTGGTAATACTTGTACACTTGAGTGATATTCACGCTAGACAAAGCTCCATCGTAGTCATGGGACACTTTTCGGGGATGTTCACGCTACCAAATTGATTGCCATCCTAGGCACGAGCACCAGCTCATACTGCTTCCAGCTAGTCATGGGATACCTCAAGGACACGAGTATGTTCACCCGTCAATTCCATCCATACACACCTTGTTTAACCTGATCTAACTCTTAGACTGAATATCCGTTTGACTTGACTTGAACCTTTACCAAACATATACAACCTACTCATATTCACTTATCTAATTTGTATATAACCTCATACCTTTATACACATGTTCATCATATTCATTATATACACCTGTTCGTTTCTATACATTTACTTTCTTGTCAGGCAATCCTACCCGAGTATAACTCGCTGACGGACCTTCCTTTTCTTCCTCTATCTTTAGAATGTCCGTCAGATAAGAATGAGTATTATGGCAAGGATCAAGGTGTGAAGCCAACTTATGAAGATTATGCAGACTGGACGATGGAAGATTAGCTAGATTTAATTTTTGCTGTTTGCCCACATGTTTAGGGCTTTTGTTTCTTCTCGATATAATTGAACTACTTAGTGTATTTTACTCTTTCTTTTGGGATGTAATAAAGTTTGGATAACGGAAATAAAAGCCTTTCGCTTTTATAATTTTTGTTTTGGTACACATCCTGCATGTTATATATTCATACGCTTAACGTAACTGTATTGAATAGACCACCTTCAATACAGTTAGGTTGCGGACTTTGCCACGTCATCCTTCGCCTTCTTTTGGGAAGCGGGGAGTGACAGATTTTTGTGGTGGCCCATGCAGGTCCTCTTGTGTACTAAAGTGAAACCATTAACTGACTTATTATATTTGTGAATCTCATCCATTCATACCGATTTCAAAATTCTCCTATGTCCCTTGTCCCTTCCTTGACATTCTGTACCCTGACCATGACCTTTTCTTCTGGTCATAGCAAATCTTTCCGACGAGGATTACATGTCCGATATTACTTTTGAAGCTACATCTGGAGATTCAGACGACGAATTCATAGACTCTTAGGCGGTTATTTCCGACAATGACTCGGAAGATAAAGAAGTCGATGCTGCAACTCCGAAGCCTATGATGGCTAATGACTCCGAAGACGAAGAAGAAGATCCTGTGGAAGGGGTGCATATAAAGGATGGCCAAAAAAAGAGGCTCCTGCGGCGGGAGAGAATTGATTGTTAGAGATTCTGCGTGTTCAAATTTAGTTAATTACCGCAATCAAAACGGTTTCGCTTGTAGCTAGCTGGTTGAGTACGGGTCGTCCGCAGGGAGATGGGAATCTTTTTCTATGTGCTTTAACGAGTTAAGTCCAATTTTTCAGATTTGTTTGTGATTATCTAAGTGTTAAAATGATATGTAAAGAGAGCTTGTTAGGGTTAGGATTAGGTTAGTTTGAGTTAGGAGTCGCTCACTCTTAATATCGGTGTTACGGTAATCAGCAACAACGGGGATTAGCACGACTAGGAAGGAACTTGCGAGTATAAGCTAGGCTTTCCAACGCTTATGTTCTTCCTTTTGGTGCTTGTCCGTCCGTTCTTGGCTCTTAGCCATAACCTCCGATTAATTCAACCACAACCGGTCTCACTACGGAATCACCGCTATCATGTAGGATAGGGTGCCGTAGGGAGCGGATTGTGTTTCAATTAACGGGAGTTGATTTAAGATGTTGGGCAAGGAAAGAGTGAGAGAGATTTCCTTCTCTCAAACTTCCCTTATCCTACCCTAACAAGTATGGAAACTACTCACACATCATAATGAAAAGAAAATAAAACAAAGAGAAAGATAGAAAGAAAGAGATTAGAAAATAACAACTAGCTATTTGCGACCTCACCTTGGCAAGGATCAACCGTAAGCATCATGGTTGTTTTAAGGATAAAGAAAAAGAGAAAAGAAAGAAACAATAATAAATAACAACAACTACTTATCAATTAACGATTACAAGCGATTAACATAAGAAGAGCAAGACAAGTATAATAACAAAATGAACTTCTTTATTCATCATTCTTCACTCACAAAAGCTCACTACAAGTTTTTCAATGGAGAAGAGATGAGAAGAGGAAGAAGAACAAGTATTCTAAACCCTAAAAAATACAAGACTAAGCACCCCTTGGCTTTGGCAAGTTCTGGACTATTTATAGGCAGGCAATAGAAATTCTAGGGCAACATTCTGGACCCATGTAAAAAGACCAGACAACCCCTGAAGTTTCGTCAACTGCGGCGCCAGTACGGCCGCAGATCCGCGGCCTAGACCCCCTATTGGCGGCGGATCCGCGGCTATATAGAGGAGTTAGCTCCTCGGGTTTTGTGGGTTGTCCTGGTTTGCTTTTCTCTGCAGTTTGGCATATGATTTTTCTGATAAACTTTCCACATTTCTTCCAGAATTTCTGTTGATCAAATGGTGATTTGATATGGATCTTTTTGTCATGATTTCCTCGAGCTCCGTGTAGATTTCTTGGATCTTGTGTTGCCATTGAGCCTTGTGCATGAAAATGACAATCGATTGGCCATTTTGTCTCCTAAACTGGTGTGTGGCAACAGACGGATAAAGAGCGGAGACCCGTGTTTAATCTGTGGTTGGCAGGAACCAGGATTTTGTCGTGTTTTTCCATGAATTTCACCGTTTAGAGCCGAGAACCTGTATCCTGCAATTGACTAGCAAACACGGCTCAAGAGTACCTACCAATATGCAATGTGATAAAAATTGGGCGGTATAAAAATGCAAAAATCTGATATGAACAAGAATCCCATAGAATATGATCCGTATGAGGATGTTCCTGCAAAGGAACAAAACCCTATATAGAGGGGGAATCGGAGGGCGAGGCTCCTTCCAGGGATGAGCCGAAGGATGAAGTTTCGAGTGAGGAGGAACTCGAGACCGAAGAAACTCAGGCAGTTGTTCTCGCAAGACACCATGGGAATGGTCGTACCTTTCTTAGTGCGGAGGCCTATCGCAACTTGTTGAACCCCCATTAATAAGTCTTTTCCTTTTCTTGTGCCGAATAAAACGATGCAAGAACATTATGGGCATGTCTTTACTTTTCGGTTGTTCTCTCCTTATTGAAGTTGGATAATAAAATCTTTGTTTCGAGCAAAAATCTCTCTTGTGTCTCTTGCTCTCCCTATTTAGTCTCTTTCTTGCATAAATTGTTGTTCTCGCATGGAAGTTATTATCTTGTCTCACCTCAGCCGTTTGTAACCTAACCTATTCTGATTCGGATCATCAATGGCCGGACGAAACCATAACTGCAATAGAAGGAGAAATGGAGTCAATGGAGCCGCTGCTCAGCAAGCAGCTATGCTACAAATGATACAAGGACTACTTGAGCAACAGCAGCAGCAGACAGCTGCCCTTTATCAGGAGCTACGAGAAAGTAGGCAGCAGTAAACAGAGATTTTAAGTAAAGCACTAACCTCAGTTTCTCAAGGTTCGGCGGGAGTGAAGCAGTTCAGATCACTTCATCCTAAGACTTTTCGGGAAAGGAAACTCCCTTAGAAGCTGTGGATTGGCTCAAGGGAACAGTTAACGATTTCGGTGCCGCCTAAATTCCGAAGGACGCATGGGTGAACATCGCTAAGCTACAACTTATGAATAATGCCAGGATATGGTGGGAGGCAGAGGAAAGAAGATTGAAGGAGCCCATCGACTGGGAAATGTTCAAACAGCATTTTAATACCAAGTATTTTCCAGCCGTGTCACACTTAAGGATGGAAAAAGAGTTTATACATTTCCAACGAAGGAGCATGTGGGATAAGTCGGTGGAAGAGTATGCTTCGGAGTTCGCGAGATTTGCGCATCACCAGGTGGCAACCCCGGAACTATATGCCAAAAGATTCCGACAGGGGTTAAATCCGAAGACGCAGTCCTCCATGTCTTCTGCTACCTTATAAACTTATGATGAAATCTTAGAGGCGGCATGAAACTTTGAAAACCTTCGGAGACCCATAAGGAAGGATGATCGATTGACAGGTGTTCATATCAGATTTTTGCATTTTTATACCGCCCATTTTTTATCACATTGCTTATCGGTAGGTACTCTTGAGCCGTGTTTGCTAGTTAATTGCAGGATACAGGTTCTCAGCTCCAAACAGTGAAATTCAAGGAAAAGCATGACAAATTCCGGATTACTGCCAACCACAGATAAAACACGGATCTCCGCTACTCTATCCGTATGTTGCCGCACACCAGTTTAAGGGACAAATTGGCAAATCGATTGTCATTTTCAAGCACAAAGCACAATGTTAACACAAGATCCAACATGTCTACGCGAAGCTTAAGAAAAATCATAGCAAAAGATCCACATCAAATCACCTTTTGATCTGCTGAAATTATGGAAATATTATGAAGAGCTTCTGAGAAACAATGTATACCACACTGAAGGACATAGCAAACCAGGGAAAGCCACCAAATTCTATGCACCAATTCAACTTTATGGCCGCGGATCCGCGGCCTGATGAACTCGGCAGAAGATTCTTTTCTGGGGGCTGTTTGGTCATTTCATTTTGGTTCTGAATATTGCCCTAGGGTTTCAGTTTCCTGCCTATAAATAGCCCAGAACTTGCCAAGCCAATGGTGCTTAATTCTTGTATTAGGTTTTAGATATACTTGGTTGTTCTTCTTCCTCTTTTCATCTTTTCTCCATTAAAATCTTGTAGTGAGGTTTCATGAGTGAAGTGATGAATAAAAGAGTTCTTTTTGTTATCATGCTTGTCTTGTTATGTTGTTAATTATAATTGCTTGTATTTTTCATTTGTTAATCTAGTTGTTGTTATTTGTTGTTTGTTTCTTTCTTTTTCTCTTTTTCTCTTTTTCTTTATCCTTAACAACAATGATGCTTAAGCTTGATCCTTGCGAAGGTGAGGTCTCAAATAGCTAGTTGTAATCTCCTAACTTCTTTCTTTCTATCTTCCTCCTTTTGTTGTATTTTCATTTTCTTGTAATGGGTGAGTAGTTTTCTTACTTGTTAGGGTAGGATAAGGAAACTTTGAGAGAAGGAAATCTCCCTCACTCTTTCTTTGCACAACATTTTAATTCGGACTCCCGTTAATTGAACCACAATCCGCTCCCTACGGCACCCTATCCTACATGATAGCAGTGATTCCTTAGTGAGACCGGTTGTGGTTGAATTAACCGGAGGTTAAGGATAAGAGCCAAGAACAGACGGACAAGCACCAAAAGGAAGAACTTAAGCGTTGGAAAGCCTAGCTTATACGCGCAAGTTCCTTTCTAGTCGTGCTAATCCCCGTTGTTGCCGATTACCGTAACACCGATTTTAAAAGTGGCAACGAAAGAAGTGAGCGACTCCTAACTCAAACTAACCTAATCCTAACCCTAAAAGCTCTCTTTATATAACATTTTATCATATAGTTAATCTCAAACAAACCTGGACATTTGGACTTAACTCGTTAAAGCACATAGAAAAGATTCCTATCTCCTTGCGGACGACCCGTACTCAACCAGCTAGCTACAAGCGAAACCGACTTGATTGCGGTAATAAACTAAGCATGCAAAACTCCAACAATCAAATGGCGCCGTTGCCGGGGAGACGGTAGTTTATTTCTTTGTGTAATTTCGGGTTAATTTGTGAATATAAATATAACCGAAAAACAAAACAAAAAATATATTGTAAAAATCATCTTGTTATTTTTGATTAGTTTTTGTGCAAGTGTGCAGGGTAAAAAGAAAGTCGAGTTCAGTGCCAAAGACGTGGGAAGTTAGAACCATATCTCGCGGCTACACCGCGTTTGATCAAGACGAGGCCAACGGTCTACTGTAAAATTCTGGAGCAAACCCAGTGAGTGAATCAAGATTCAGGAGCTCTAGACAAGACGAGGGCACCCCAGAAAGCCCACACAAGAAATCCAGAGGCCCAAGTCCACTGTGTAGCCGCGGAACCACGGCATAAGCGCGTTCGGGCCGCGGAAACGCGGCTATCTGCTGCCTTCAGCATCCCAATTTTTTTTTGAGTCTTTCTACTCTTTTCCCCACTCCTCTGAACTCCACTGAACTGTGTTTTCTGCAGCATTCTTTGTGCAAGCTCTCTTCTCCCTTCCAGTAAATTGTTTTTGTGCAGGATTCTTTGCGCCGCGCTAAAAAATAAAAAATTGATTGCAGTTAATTGTTACTAATTTGCTTATTTTAATCGGACTTTAAGGGGCTTGAACCAATCCAGATTGGGTGGGGATTTCATCACCCTTCCCAGGACCCCAGAAATCACAAAAAGCATATGCATTTACCATTGTTTAATTAAAAAATACTAGACTCGGCCCTAAGGACGTCGCACTCAATAGGACAAAGGACTGGTTGTAGGCATCGGCCGTTTATCCTATCTTGACTTTGCGGTGTCTAGGCAAGTGTGTCCAAGGCAAGTGGTTACTTTATTAGGACCACTACTTACGTAGTGGGGAGCCTCCCACTTACCTGGCACTTACCTGGCACTTACCTGGCCGCAATTGGCGGAGAAGAGGTGGTTTGAGGTCCTATTTGTAGCCCTTTGGAACAGCTAGGAGCTGTCTAGCTGACCTAGGTGACCCTAGATCTAGTTGTGATAGCGCATATTTTGTCTGTGATTGTTTGAAGCCGTAAGTCCGTGCATATTTCTGTAAAGCTCTTTCTAAAAGAACACAAAACAAAAACTTTTATAAAAAAATTGCCCTTTGTCGCCAGAATCCATTTTTTCACCCACCACCCATCGTATTTCTCCATTGACGTTTTCTTGCCCTCACCTTCTCCGCTTTTACTACACTAAACTAGTTTAGTGTATGTCCGCTTGGACTCGGGACACTAGCGCCCGCCTAGTCTGTGTTACGTTAGTCGCTACCGACTACGCGATCGACTCAGAGGTCGAAACTCCTTCCATGCCTCTTTCACCCCTACCTTTGCCGGCCAACACCTACATTGACCGGAATTCTGTTCATACATCCTCACCTTCACCATCACCAACCTTTTCTTCTGCGATGTCAGGATTTAATCCAAACATCCCTTTGACTCCCCCAGGATTGATTCCACCTCCTATGGATGCGAATAACCTACCACCACCGCCTGTTGTAGCGCCACAGTGAATCGCGCTCCAGGATCGTTTCTGTCCCACCCGCTCTGCACTTTTCACCTGTCTCTCCCTTCCACCGGCTAATGGGGATAATTTCGAAATTAAGCCCCACTTCATTAACATGCTTCCGAAATTTCACGAGCTTGAATCTGAAGATGCCTATATCTTCATCAATAAGTTCCAGAATGTTTGTGCCATGATGAAAACAACCCAGCTGTCAGACGATGCTATACGGCTACGGGTCATTCTGTTCAGTTTGTGCGATCTTGCTGAAAAATGGTTGTATAGCACCGCTTCCCACTCCATAACCAGTTGGGAAGAGTTTGTGAAAGCGTTTCTCAAGAAATTCTATCCGAATCATAAAACCGCGAGGATCCGTAACGAAATCAACCAATTCTCACAGCTTCTTAATGAACCTTAATGGAAGTGCTTTGACCGGTATAAAGACCTTCTTGTTCAGTGCCCTCGCCACGGTATTGAGAAATGGTAACTTTGCCAAACCTTATACGAGGGCTTGAACCCAGCAACCAAGCAGTTGTTGGAAACCATTTGTCAGGGCCACTTCCTGTCCAAATCTGACGAGGAAGCATGGCAATTCTTCGACGACCTTGCGGAACAAACACTTCAATGGGAGGGCACCAGACCAACTTCTTCTTTTTCTTCCTCCACTTCTACTGGTCAGTCTAGGGTAGGAATTCACCAACTCGATGTCTCTATTGCAATGAAAGCTGAAATGGCTGCAATAACGAGAAAACTTGAAGCGATAGAGAGCAAATTTTCATCTCCTGCTCCTGCCCCTGTTTTTCCCCTTCGTACCATTTGTGTTTGTTGTTCCGATCCTTCTCACTTAACCGAAGAGTGTCCTTACAATCCACCATCTCAAGGACAGGATCAAGTTAAAGCTGCATTTCAGTAAAGACCAAGAAACGATCCATACTCTTCCACCTACAATCCCGGTTGGAGGAACCACCCCAACTTCGCCTGGAATTAGAACCAGCATCAATTCCAAGGCAACAATTTCCAAAGGCCCCCTCCTCCGCAACAACAAGCTCAGCAACAAACTCAACATCAATTTCAGCTGCCCTTCCAACCCCAACCTTTTCAAAATCAGACGAACAACTTTGCACCCAACAATTCTTTTCCCCAAAACAACTTTGTTCCGTCAAACAACGATAAGGTTTCCTTGCTCGAACGAAGTCTGGAGGCGTTTGTAATGCAATCAACTCAGTCCACCGCCAACATCCAGTCTTCCATTCAGTCCTTGGTGCAACACAGTGCCGCTCACGGGCAAAGCATCAAAACCATCGAAGCCCAGATAGCACAACTGAATGCGGCCTTAAGCGAGCGAGAGAAAAGGAAGCTACCATCTCAACCACTCCCAAATCCCGGTCACCCACAAAATGTACATGTTGCTCTTGAACAACAGAACCATAATGTGAGTGCCGTGACTACATTAAGATCAGGAAGGATACTGCAAAACAACATTGGCACACGGATCGACGATGACACCGCTAAAGCGTCTTCTTCTTCTTCTTCTTCGTCTTCTGAGCCTATTCTCCATTCTTCAAAAGGCTCTTCCTCTTCTTCTGCTCCAAACGGACCCATTTCTCACTCCACGAAAACACCAGCTCTGGGATCCGTTCCAACTCCACAATCTCCTCCACAAGCATTGGGCTCAACCAATTTTAAAAACGTTCCATTTCCAAACCGGTTGAGGTCCAATAAACAAAATCCACAAATGGAGAAGATTCTGGAATTGTTTAAGCAGGTTAACATCAACATCCTCTTTTAGATGCTATCCAACAAGTCCCTTCCTACGCGAAAATCTTAAAGGACTTGTGCACGAAAAAGAGGAAATCTCAGGTCCCCAAGAATGTTTTCTTGGCTTGTGCTGTGAGTGATGCTCTTACCCAATCTTTACCTCAAAAATGGAAGGACCCTGGCTGTCCTACGATTTCTATTACCATTGGGGATAAAAACATCAACCGCTCACTATTAGATCTTGGTGCCAGTGTTAACCTGCTTCCGTACTCAGTATATGAGCAACTATGTATAGGAGAGCTGAAACCCACACACTGCACTCTCCAAATGGCCGACCGATCAATCACCCATCCTAGGGGTGAGCTATAGGATGTGTTAATCAAGGTTGGGGACTTCATATTCCCCGTTGACTTCATTGTTTTGGACACACAGCCTGTAGCTAACGCCCGGAATCAAATTCTGGTGATACTTGGTCGCCCATTCCTTGCAACCTCAAATGCTGTGATCAATTGTCGAAATGGTTCGATGAACCTATCTTTTGGAAACATGACAATTGAACTCAACATTTTTAGGTTGGGGAATCAGCCCTCCGAACCTAATGCTCATATACTAGACGTTTGCTCAATCCAGGAGATCACCCCAGATGAGTGTGAATTCGAGGAGTTTTTGTTCGATCATGACAACCTTAACGCCACTAGTGCGTTCCTCTTCGAACCTGCTGCTGCTTATGCGCCCGACAATGACTACGAGTGTTTCACTTTCTCGACCGATCCTAACCAGTCACCACCCGAGTTGGAATCCTTTGAATTTTCAGATAAGTTAGCTGAACCATCCGACTCGGTCGCTTACACTCGATTTGAACCTCTGCTGGAATCCTTTGAGTTCGAGACTTTTTCACCAACCTTGCCTTCAATCGTCTCACCTCCAACGCTCGAACTCAAGCCTTTGCCGTCTTACCTTAAGTACGCTTACTTGGGTGAAAACGAGACCCTCCCTGTTATCATCTCATCTTCTCTAGCTCCCGAGCAAGAGAGAGCCCTTCTTGCGGTCTTGCACAGCAATAGGCAAGCTTTTGGCTGGTCCATGGCGGACATCAAGGGGATTAGTCCATTGATCGTTGAACATCACATTTATTTGATTGATGATGCCAAACCGGCCAGGGATCCACAAAGGCGACTCAACCCAGTCATGAAGGAGGCTGTAAAAAAAGGAGATCGTAAAGTGTCTGGATAGTGGTATCATTTACCCTATCTCTGATAGCCAGTGGGTTAGCCCCATTCACATTGTCCCCAAGAAATCAGGAATAACGGTCATAAACAATGAGGCGAACGAGTTAATCCCTACTCGCACCCAGACTGGGTGGCGAGTATGCATCGATTACAGAAAACTCAACGCTGCAACGCGGAAGGACCACTTTTCGCTACCTTTCATTGACCAGATGCTTGAACGATTGGCCGGACACGAGTACTACTGCTTTCTTGATGGCTATTCCGGCTACAATCAGATTCCCATCGCCGAAAAAGACCCGGACAAGACCACATTCACTTGTCCTTTCGGCACGTTTGCATATCTTCGCATGCCCTTTGGGTTGTGCACTGCGCCCGCTACCTTCCAGCGGTGTATGATGGGAATCTTCTCAGATATGATGGAAAAATTCTTGGAGATCATCATGGACGATTTCTCCATTTTCGGCGATTCCTTTGATGAGTGTTTGTTGCATCTCGACGCTGTCCTTACCCGATGTAAGGACAAGAATCTCACTTTGAACTGGGAGAAGTTCCACTTCATGGTGCGCGAAAGTATTATCTTAGGACATATCATCTCGCAAAAAGGCATTGAGGTAGATAAAGCAAAGATTGAAGTCATTTCCAATCTCCCTCCTCCCAGATGCGTCAGAGATATCCGAGCCTTCCTTGGCCATGCCAGTTTCTATAGACGGTTCATCAAGGACTTTAGCAAGATTGCTAGGCCCTTGACTCTTTTGCTGGCCAAGGACACGACATTCGACTTCAACTCGAGCTTTGTGACTGCGTTCGAGTCATTAAAAAGCTCACTCACTTCTGCTCCCGTTATTTCTTCTCCTGACTGGACGCACCCATTTGTGATTATGTGTGATGCATCCGACCTTGCCATCGGTGCTGTCCTTGGACAACACATCAACAAGATGCCGCACGTAATCTATTATGCTAGCCGAACCCTGAACGACGCCCAACTGAATTATACGACAACTGAGAAGGAATTCTTGGAGGTTGTATTTGCTTTAGAAAAGTTCAGGCCCTACCTCATCAGCTCTCCAGTCATCGTCTATACGGACCATTCTGCTCTGCGCCATCTTTTTGCGAAGAAAGATACAAAATATCGGCTAATACGTTGGATCCTCTTGCTTCAAGAGTTTGACCTTGTCATCAAGGACAAAAGAGGATGTGAAAATGTAGTCGCCGACCATCTCTCACGACTTCCTTCTTCGTCGTCGCTTCAAATTCCGATCAACGACATTTTTCCGGATGAACCGCTCTTGACAATATGTTGCGAACCCTGGTTCGCAAATATTGTGAACTATTTGGCCACTGGATTACTACCGATTGAATGGTCAAATCAGGACAGACTTCGATTCTTATCCCAAGTAAAACACTTTTACTGGGACGAACCCTATCTGTTCAAGTCCCGACCAGATTATTCGTCGGTGTGTCCCTGACGATGAATTCAAGAGTGTGCTGTCGTTTTGCCACGATCAAGCATGTGGGGGCATTTTGGCCTGAGAAAGACAGCTGAGAAGATCTTGCAGTGTGGTTTCTACTGGCCACATCTCTTCAAAGATGCTCATGACTACTGCAAGACTTGCTCCAGGGGCCAACACTTGGGCCGGATATTCAGGAGGAACGAGATGCCGCTCCAACCAATCTTGATTATGGAGATTTTCGATGTTTGGGGGATCGATTTCATGGGGCTGTTTCCCAGCTCTTTTGGGAACTTGTACATCCTTCTCGCTGTTGATTATGTCTCTCAGTGGGTCGAGGCTGTGCCCAGCCGTACTAAGGACAACAAGGTTGTCGTTAGATTTCTTAAGGAAAACATTTTCTCCCGGTTTGGGGACCCCCAAGCGATCATTTGCGACAATGTAACTCATTTCTGCAATAAGACTTTCGAGGCCTCGATGCGGAAATATTCCATTAATCATAAGCTATCTACGCCCTACCACCCCCAAACCTGTGGGCAAGCCGAAGTTTCAAATCGGCAAATCAAGACGATACTGGAGAAGACGGTTTCCAAGAACCGTAAGGATTGGTCGTTGAAACTCACTGATGCCCTTTGGGCATTTCGAACTGCTTATAAGACCGATCTTGGCATGTCTCCCTATCGGCTTGTTTATGGAAAGGCTTGCCACCTTCCTGTGGAAATAGAGCATCGCGCATTTTGGGCGATAAAAGAGCTGAATCTGTCTCTCGAAGATGCGGGCAGCCATCGGAAGCTGCAGTTGAACGAATTAAGCGAGCTTCGGGATGAGGCTTACGAAAACGCGGTTGTCGTTAAGAACCGAACGAAGGTGTTTCACGATAAACACCTTTTGCGCAAAACATTCGCACCTAGTCAACAGGTACCGCTTTACGACACCCGGCTACATTTCCATCCAGGTAAGCTCAAATCTCGCTGGAAAGGGCCATATTTTGTGCGGAATGTGTATCCGCATGGCGCTGTGGATTTGGAGAATCCAAAGGACGGTTCATTTTTCGAAGTAAACGGACAGAAACTAAAACCGTACCTTAGCGCCGAACCAACAGAGGAGCTCCTGGTCATACAGGAGCCGGTTTACCCTGCATAATCTTCCTCTGCTACCACCAAACTTCGGTTATCCAGCCAAAACAGTGGACACTGTTTCAAATAAGTTTGGGGGTATGTATATACCATTTTGTATATATATGTGGATATTCTTGTCCGGTGCATATCCATTTTTATTATGTTTCTTTTCGTTAAAAACAAAAAAAAAATTGTGTATATCTAACCAACAATTTTGACCCTTCAATGATTTCTACATGCAATGACAGTGAGGACACTGTCCAGTTTAAGTTTGGGGGTATGCTCGGTACGCATTTCTAACCTTCGCATTCATATGTATATTTTGCATCTGCATACTAAAATCCATAAAAATAAAAATAAAAAAGTTCTAGAAACATAAAAACTTTTTTGTCAAATTAGCTAGTGGGAGAACTCAGATTCAACATTTCAACGGTTTTTGTTTGATAAGATAAGAATAACTAAATCTTATTTTTAGATTTTGAAAACCTGAAAGATAACTCTCCTTTGAAGTTAACTATAGCAGATATACGTCTTTACATCAAACTACACGTGTCGTGAGTTTTGGAAATTAGATGACAAGTCTATTATGTCTAAAAAATCTTAAATGGATAAATTATTTTCTGAGGATCAAATAGGTTTGTTCTGAAATAAGTAATATCAAGAATAGTTTATGAAGTGAACCGAATATGAAGGAATGTTATTGATGCCTTGATTGGAACTAATTCTGAAAAATAACCTATCTGGAACTTGATTGGAATGATTACACACCGAACCCACTAAACACGTCTTTTATCCAAAAAAATAATTGAACTGCCGGTTATATCTCCGTTCGCATTAAATCATCATGATTTTTACGCTAAATTGTCTTTTGTTTTTGGGCCTAGGTAACTTGAATAATTAAGTCTGCTGGGGTGTCTCTACACCTAATGCCCTAAAGCCAACTGGTTTGGGTGCATTGGCCCAAAGCTCGTTAAGAAGCCTAGAAAGTCCAGATTAAAACAAAGTCAAGCAAGTGTTCTCTCCGAGTTAAAATTCCTAACGGTTCTTTGTGTGAGAATAATCTTGACAAAAGACAGGTTTTTATAAAAAATATTTCTAGCGGAGATATGAAGGTTTTATTTGATATTGCACGTTCACAGAGGTGTGTATGAAATGAAAACAAGAAAAAGGTGAAGTGAAAAATAAGACCTAGTTTCCTGTTAAGGAAGATAGAAATTCTGAAATTGAAACCTTACTGGAAAACGAAACTTGAAAAATACTTAACTCTTTATAAAACTTATGTGATCCTTTTAAAAATTTTATCTGGGCTTTATTTTGTGATATGATGACTTTAATCGATCCTTCTGGAACTTAACGACACTATTTGCACTGCATGTAAAGACATATAATATCTTAAGTTAAATAAGAAGCGAGGTGTGAAAAATAAAGGTTCGATAGTCCAGCCTTAGGATAATAGAATTGTTATTTTTAAAAAACAAAACCTTAGGGTTTGAATCATAGTTATTTTGCCAAGCTAGCTTGACGGGATTTTGTAGGTAGTATCCGCTGAAAACCCTCAGGAGACAACACTCCTCCTACTAGGGACATCTAGAGGTTTAACGGCTTATTGCACATGCTCAGTGCAATCGCGTTACCTACGAAAGTGAGGTTAGGAATTTTTGTGAATAAATTGGCTTTGCTCGGGACGAGCAAATGATAAGTTTGGGGGTATTTGTTCATATCAGATTTTTGTATTTTTATACCGCCCATTTTTTATCACATTTCTTATCGGTAGGTACTCTTGAGCCGTGTTTGCTAGTTAATTACAGGATACAGGTTCTCAACTCTAAACAGTGAAATTCACGGAAAAGCACGACAAATTCCGGATTACTGCCAACCACAGATAAAACACGGGTCTCCGCTACTCTATCCGTATGTTTCCACACACCAGTTTAAGGGACAAAATGGAAAATCGATTGTCATTTTCATGCATAAAGCACAATGTCAACACAAGATCCAACATGTCTATGCGGAGCTCAAGAAAAATCATGGCAAAAGATCCACATCAAATCACCTTTTGATCTGCTGAAATTCTGGGAAAATTATGAAGAGCTTCTGAGAAACAATGTATACCACACTGAAGGACATAGCAAACCAGGGAAAGCCACCAAATTCTATGCACCAATTCAACTTTATGGCCGCGGATCCGCGGCTTGATGAACTCGGCAGAAGATTCTTTTCTGGGGGCTGTTTGGTCATTTCATTTTGGTTATGAAAATTGCCCTAGGGTTTCAGTTTCCAGCCTATAAATAGCCCAGAACTTGCCAAGCCAATGGTGCTTAATTCTTGTATTAGGTTTTAGATATACTTTGTTGTTCTTCTTCCTCTTTTCATCTTTTCTCCATTAAAATCTTGTAGTGAGGTTTCATGAGTGAAGTGATGAATAAAAGAGTTCTTTTTGTTATCATGCTTGTCTTGTTATGTTGTTAATTTTAATTGCTTGTATTTTTAATTTGCTAATCTAGTTGTTGTTATTTGTTGTTTGTTTCTTTCTTGTTCTCTTTTTCTTTATCCTTAACAACAATGATGCTTAAGCTTGATCCTTGCCAAGGTGAGGTCTCAAATAGCTAGTTGTAATCTCCTAACCTCTTTCTTTCTATCTTCCTCCTTTTGTTGTATTTTCTTTTTCTTGTAATGGGTGAGTAGTTTTCTTACTTGTTAGGGTAGGATAAGGAAAGTTTGAGAGAAGGAAATCTTTCTCACTCTTTCCTTGCCCAACATCTTAATTCAGACTCCCGTTAATTGAACCATAATCCGCTCCCTATGGCACCCTATCCTACATGATAGCGGTGATTTCTTAGTGAGACCGGTTGTGGATGAATTAACCGGAGGTTAAGGCTAAGAGCCAAGAACGGACGGAAAAGCACCAAAAGTTAGAACTTAAGCGTTGGAAAGCCTATCTTATACTCGCAAGTTCCTTCCTAGTCGTGCTAATCCCCGTTGTTGCCGATTACCGTAACACCGATATTAAGAGTGGCAACGAAAGAAGTGAGCTTGTCCTACTCAAACTAACCTAATCCTAACCCTAACAAGCTCTTCTTATATAACATTTTAGCACATAGTTAATCTCAAACAAACCTGGACATTTGGACATAACTCGTTAAAGCACATAGAAAAAGATTCGCATCTCCCTGCGGACGACCCATACTCAACCGGCTAGCTACAAGCAAAACCGACTTGATTACGGTAATAAACTAAGCACGCAAAACTCCAACAATCAACAGGAATTAAGCGACCATCCAATCAAGTTCTTGGGGGATTGTCTTCCAGATTTCACGGGGGGCAACAACCTAAGAGATCAGCAGGATCAAGTATTTTCAGAAAACCAGCCGTTGTATGCAACCATTGTGGTAGGACCAGACACTACATGAGAGACTGTCGCATTTTGAACAAACTTTGCATAGTCTGCGGGTCTCTGGATCATGCCATTGGGGACTATCCTCAGAGAGGGAGACAATCAGGCCCCGTCAACAAGCCGGCTAACTATGTGGCACCACGACAGGGAAACCAGCCACCTTCCGCCACTCAACCAACCAGTCAAAGGGCATCACCAAAGGGACCACCCTTGTCATCACAGGAGCGTGATTTTCAGCAAGCGCAGAGGAATGGACTCAAATGCCAGACCTTCACCATGACAGCCGAGAAGGCTGATGCCACGTGGAAAGACAACAGAGAGACTTTCCATGCAGCAAGTGATACACCAACTCGCGGGAGCGACACATACAGTAAAGAGGATTTCTGACAGCGATACTGATTTCCGTGCCTAGTAATGGCTACTCCTTTGAAAATTTCAAATATGAAATTATTCTAAGAAGGGTAGATCGTAACTATCACAACCATTCTTGCAATTCTTAGCGAACCCAGAAGTTTTTAACATCCACAAAGATTTTTCAGAGAGGGGACTTAGGGTTGTGATGTTGTTAGTGTATATGCCCTAGAGGCCATTACTGTATCATACTAGTTTGTATATTACTTAATGGAAGCTTGGGATATTCACCTTGTATAAACAATCTTGCTCAATATAGTAGTGTGCTACTTGGTTTGTTTCTACTTCAATGTGTATATGTGTTTATTTTGCGATATCACCTATACGCATTAGTGGAGCCCTTAGGATCATTGCTTGATTACCAGCGTTGTGATGGCAGTCACACTAGTGGGGGCTAGGTAATCTATAAGCACATCCTTATACAGGTCCCTAGTCGCAGGACTATCGAGACAGGGCATCGATACTCCAGAGTAGACTAGCGTATGCGCTTCTCATCCCAGTGAGGGAGATGGTCTGTCCCACAGCCATCAGTACGTCGTACTGGAGATAGTATACGGGTGCTCGTTAGGTTACGAGTACACTGGACAGGACTCGTCGGGAACTGACAGGTTGGTATTATACCTATCGTCAGTTATCAGTTCCCAGGTGACATGAGTACAGCTTAGTCCGCTGACTTGACACTGGCACTTCGCCTCGAGTGTGTTCCCACTGCACTTTGATCACTACCCTACCACGGCTCAAAGGAGTCGTGCAAACAGGTAGTGGTTGGGTGCAGTCCCGAAGCACTTGGAGGCAGTGACGGTTAGACATGATTCGTCTCTCCCGGTATTGGGGGTTGACATCGCGCTGTGTCTAGGAGAGCCATTACACAAGTAGTCCCTGGCCAGGGCAAGCGAGATATACTGGTAGGCTTCCAGTGTTATCTCAGGGTGTTTTGGGCTTCACTCCGACACGACTTGTACCGCTATTGGGGGACTGACGTTTTACCGCCCCCTAGGCCCGACATGCGATGTATCAGACGAACAGACCGGACTGTATGGAGAATGTCACATTTAGAATCAGTAGGAGTTCAGATGGGGTTCACCTCGTCAGCCTTCTTGTCGGCATCTACCTGGGGACCGTTATGCACAGCTAGTGCCGCTTGCGGTCTGTGGTTAAACCCACTGCCAGCGTAGTGTCGAGTCTTTAGAGTCCCACACAGAGGGTATTCGCCTCTGGGCAAAACAGAGTAGAGGTCGCATGGTTTTGCGGCAGGGTTCGTTCTCATCCGCGCACTTGTGCACGTTTGGAGTCCGGACGGATTATACTGGCAGGCTCTGGTTTGAGCCAGATACTGGTATAAGTTTTGGGGTTGCTTTTATATCTTGGTATTCTTGTTCCTCGGAACGAGAATGCAGGTGTGTATGCACAGTTGCTTGAGGCGGAGGATGAGGTATTTCATTAGGGTTTCGGAACGGGTGCGTATGCACAGTTGACAGTCGTCATTTTCCAAACCCTCATAGATTTATGATATATCAATTAATAATAGTAATTAAATGAAATATTGTTATGGTTGATTTTGTGGACTTGTTGACCATGGTTGACTTGTTGACCATGGTTGAATGTTGACCACCATCATGCTTTGAAAGGATTCTCCTTGATTCATGCTTACACTCATTTATTGAAAGTTATGATAGTGGTCATTCCAAATACAACCATCAACTATTTCATTTTTGATTTATTATTATTAATTAGATAATTCCTTTTCTTTTAGTTATGGTTGCAAAAGAAAAGAGCTCATTCTTTCATAACCATTCTCTCTCCTCACTTCATCTTCTTCTTCCTCAAGCTCAAGGTGATTCCTTCTCATGTGTTGAGAATCCCTCACCTTGAAAAAGAAAGCACCCCATAGATACTCTCTACTCTCTCTAGGGTTCAAGGTTTAGCAAGCCGGAGATCCTAGTTCACTCAAAGTTCGAGTAAGAGCCCGAAGGTTGAACCCTCAGGTGGATCCATCTTCGACGGAAGAAGGCGACGAGGAAAGAACCATCCACCACTACAAAGTTTGAAGAAGAAGGAGTTCAAGTTTAGGTATAACCATCTTTCCGAGTAGCTAACTCTCTTTAGCAAGTTTGCTAGTTTTAGTTTAGGAAAAGATCCCGACTTTGTTAGTCCATGTTGCCCCATGCGCTAAAAATTTGATTTTTATACCGTTTCCGCCTCCCCGTAAGAACCGGGGGTCGCAACGTGGACTTACAGTGGTATCAGAGCCTAACTAAACTTAAACTAGCTTGGTAGTGAAGTGTAACGAAGTTCGGAACCGTAAAAATCCAAAAACCAAACTTTTACAAAACCCTAGTTTCTGTTAAAAATTTTTCTGGTCAAAACAAGATTTGTTATACACCTAAAATCGGCTCAGGGTTTTGTGAGAACACCCAAGAAAAATGATCGCATGATTCCCTTAAAGCGCCACGGTTCCGCGGCAATAGGTGGCTTAGGCCGCGGAACCGCCGCCGTTTTGTTTCCTCTTGTGATCGTTTTTAGTGCAGTGTTCTTCTGGTAGGATTTTGGGATTTTTAAGATTTATTATATGTGCCCAGATTTTCCAGAACTGATATTTACTTTTGGGGTCCTATAATTCCGTTTTTTTTTCCGAACTTCACTGCACTTTGACTATGATGGTTATATCTGTGATGTTTGCATGTATTGAACGTCGGCTAATCGCTATAAGTCGATTAGTCGGGGTTATACATCTCTGTGATCTGTGTTTGATATTGGAATGTGTATATAAATCTGTTGGACTATCGCGGGTGAATAGCCGGGGTGGATGTGAGATGAGCTTTTGTTTTTCTTTCATTCATTTGTAAATGTAAATTGATGTAATATTATTATTTGTATGGCCGCACAACCGGGTCGGGGTTGTAGCCATCATTGTATAATTCTTTTTACTGTTTTTGCTCCTAGGATTGACCCATGGAGGGGTGCACAAACTGCCGAGTACTTGGCGGGTAGTTTGCCGCACCCGTAGGGGTCTTGGGTGGGGTATTTGCTATTCACCGCGACCGTGTAATCCGCTTTTCGTTGCAGGCTCGAACGGATTGCGGATTGCTAGTATATCCAATGTATTCATCTGTGATCTGTAATGTCTATCATTGCTTTATATTTAGGCGTTGCTTATGTTTTACAGCCGCGCTAGCCCAGCCCCCGCTCTGTCGTTAGTTAAGTAACCTAACGAGTGATGACGGGACCCCGTGGCGAATGCGAATGGCATAAGCGTACGTCATATTTTGGTTTTTTTCTGCAATGGTAGGATTAAATGATGGGACGCATTAAAAGAACTAATGCAAGAATATCACGCATTAAAAGAACTAATGCAAGATAATAAACCAAGCTAAAGTCGTTGGAACACTTTCGAAAAACCACTCGGTTCTTTTCAAAACTAACTTTTAAATGCGGAGCTTGAGCCACTCCTTCTAAAAGCTATCTCGTTCCATCGATTATATCAAGTTCACTACGTTCACGGTTTCGCCAAAACCATTCGTAGCCCTCCGTCGTTTCGTATGAATATTCAATAGTATTCAAGCTATGTTTGTTGACCTTCGTCAAGACATAGAGATTGGTAGCTGTTGGGTGTTCATATGTAGCATAGATAGATGCGTTCGTTTGGGACAGTCGTATTGCCTTGTTGACCTTCGTCAAGGGTATATACGGGTGGGTTCAAATTAACCTGGATAATGACGGGCAGAACTTGACATGTGACTTATGATTTGTTGACCTTCGTCAAGGTCATAAGAGCATGGGGCAAAAATCCACATCGGGAGTTTCATAAGTACTGAAACTTGCTAGATTTGCATACCATTTGGAGTGTGATGATTATGGTAGGATTCCTTCATTTTCGTCACGCGATGATATTTGGATCCCGATCCTACTGTGAGTATATGCTACTCCTCGGGAAATTTCTCACTAAACGATCAATGCTATAAACCTAGTAGGTGCCTAGAAAGGTGTTAGCGGGGCTACGCCCCCAGGGAAAAGAGGTTCTTAAATTAAGGAACTTCGCGAAAGCGTTGGAAAACCTCCCTCGAAGTACCGACACTGGCCTGGCTGAACGGTTAAGCAAGTATTGTACGGTGGGATTGATCCCGACTAATTCTTCCTTTGTGGTTTGAGGAGGGATTCGAGAGACAGTGGGAGCCATCCTGTTTAAACAAATTAAAAACCATTCTAAACTTGCAAGAGCATCGTGCTAAGTGTTTCTTCTCTCCCCCTGCAACGACCAAATCGAAATGACTGGACTTAAGTTACTTCTAGATAAAAACATACTGACAGGGCCAAACTACAAAGATTGGCTCAGGAATGTAAAATTGGCAATCACTTACGACAAGCTGGGGTATCTTCTTAACACCAAAGCTCCCCCCGTCCCAGGTCCCACCTCCAGCGTCGCGGATAAGGAAATCCGTAAGACTTGGGAGATTGATTGCGCGAAGGCCAGGTGCCTCGTGCTTGCCTCTATGGACAACGAACATCAGAGGAGGCATGAGAATATGGACCTCGAGTCCATATTTCTCCATACAAAAGAACTGTATGGAGAGCAGTCTCGTATCGCAAGATACGAAGTGTCGAAGAAGTTATTTTCGACAAAGTTGGCCGTCGGATCATCGGTAGCGGACCACGTGCTTAAGATGATTGGCTACACTGAGGAGCTCGCGGAACTTGGGACCACGTTGGACAGTGAACTTTATACGGATTTAATTCTCCAGTCCCTTCCATCCACTTACGCCCAGTTCATACTGAATTTCAACTTGGAAGAAAAGGAAGTTGAACTTTCAGAACTCCTCAACATGCTGAGGAGCGCAGAGGGCACCCTACAGAAGGGTAGGGAAATACCCGCTTTGTTTGTAGGAGGATCTTCTTCCTCTAGGTCCAAGGCAAAAGCCAAGGGAAAGAGGAAGAAAGCCCCCGCCAAACCAAGAGGCGGTGTTAGTAAAGTGGGTACGAAGGGAAAGGAAAAGGCAACAAAGATTGCGGGGAAGCTTGTTGGTAAAGAGGAATGCTTCTATTGTCACAAGAGTGGACACTGGAAGAAAGATTGCAGGGCTTGGAAAGCCAGGACACAGGAACTGAAGCAGGTTGCGGCTTCAGCTTCAGGTGTGTATGTTATTGAAAACTGTCTTTCTATAAACTCTACTTCCCGGGTATTGGATACCGGATCAGGATCTTATATCTGTAATTCTTTGCAGGCGTTGAGAAACCGTAGGTTTTTGAAGGCAGGTGACATGACCCTCAGAGTTGCGAACGGAGCTAGCATGGATGCTAAAGCCGTGGGGGACTATCACCTGGGAATGTCAGATGGGCATGTTTTGGTTTTGCGTAATTGCTTTTTTGTACCCAACGCAACTTGTAATATCATTTCTGTATCTTTGGTTTCTAAAGAAGGTTATGAATTTGCGTTTGTAAGTAATGTTGTAAACATTCACCTTAATCAAGTTCTGATTGGGTCAGGTACACTGAGCAATGGTATATACGTATTAAACCAACCACAGATTTTCAATGTCCAGAATACACACAAAAGAAAGTCTCCAGATATCAATCAGGCTTTCTTATGGCATTGTAGACTGGGTCACATCAATGAGACACGGTTGACTAAGTTACATAAAGAAGGATACTTGGATCCGTTCGAGTATCAGTCTTATGCCACTTGTGAATCTTGTCTCATGGGAAAGATGACAAAGACTCCGTTCACTGGACACGGAGAAAGAGCGAGCGAGCTCTTGGGACTCATACACAGTGACGGAAACTAGGGTTTTGTACACATGCGCGAAGCGGTTATTCATACTTCATTACTTTCACAGACGATTTCTCTAGGTATGGACATGTCTTCTTAATGAAGCACAAATCCGAGGCCTTTGAGAAATTTCGGGATTACAAGAATGAAGTTGAAAAACAAACAGGCAAAAGTATTAAGATTCTAAGATCGGATCGAGGTGGTGAATACTTGAGTGCCGAGTTCCTGGACTATTTAAAAGAGAATGGAATTCTCTCTCAGCGTACTCCTCCATACACTCCGCAACATAACGGTGTATCGGAAAGGAGGAATCGAACCCTATTGGATATGGTTCGTTCTATGATGAGTAAGGCTGAGTTACCGCGATCTTTCTGGGGCTATGCACTAGAAGTAGCTGCGTATCTCTTGAACAAGGCTCCCACCAAGACTGTGCCTACCACTCCATATCAGATGTGGAGTGGGAAGAAACCCTGTCTTAAGTACCTTAAGATATGGGGATGTCCAGCTTTTGTAAAAAAGCAGCATGCGGACAAGCTCGAGGCACGTTCTGTACAGTGTAAGTTTGTGGGATACCCAAAGAACTCCAGGGGGTTTCTGTTCTATTCCGCTGAGGAACAAAAGGTTTTTGTTTCTCAACATGCCCGCTTCTTGGAAACTGAGTTTTTGGAAACCCAGATAAGTGGGAACGCAATAGAACTGGAAGAAATTCCAGAACCACAAGCTATTACTGAAAGCTTGGAAGAGCCAGTAAGTTCAAAAGAACAGGACATTCCTACGCCGCTCCGCAGGAGTAGTAGGCAGTCTCATCCGCCCGAGAGATACTACGGTTTTCTCATAGACGGGGATAGAGAGGATTGCATCATAGACTATGATGAGCCTACTAGCTTCCAGCAGGCCGTTCAGAGCGTTGACTCGGTAAAATGGCTGGATGCAATGCGGACCGAAATGGAGTCCATGTACACCAACAAAGTATGGACGTTGGACATTGCTCCAGACGGGGTAAAACCCGTAGGATGCAAGTGGATCTTCAAAAGGAAGATTGGTGTAGATGGACAGGTTGAGACCTATAAAGCTAGACTTGTAGCAAAGGGTTTCCGTCAAAGACCTGGCTTGGACTATGACGAAACCTTTTCTCCAGTGGCTATGCTAAAATCCATTCGGATCCTTCTTGCCATTGCTGCCTTCCACGATTATGAGATTTGGCAGATGGACGTAAAAACCGCTTTTCTAAATGGAAATTTAGAGGAGTGTGTCTATATGGATCAGCCAGAGCGTTTCATTCAGAGTGGGAGCAGCAGAAAGGTGTGCAAGTTGCTTAAGTCCATCTATGGACTAAAGCAGGCATCGCGGAGTTGGAACATCTGTTTTGATGAGACGGTCAAGGAATTTGACTTTATCAAAAATCCAGATGAACCATGCATCTATAGTAGATTTGTAGCGAGAACTGTAGTATTCCTTGTTTTATACGTGGATGACATTCTCTTAATAGGAAATGACATTCCTATGCTACAATCTGTCAAAGGGTTTCTTGTCACACAGGTTCTCCATGAAAGACCTGGGTGATGCCTCTTACATCCTGGGGATCCGGATCCATCGTGATAGATCCAAGAGGATATTAGGACTTTCACAGTCCAGGTACATCGACACCGTACTGAAAAGATTCAGTATGGATGATTCCAAGCGCGGTAACCTACCGGCTTGTCACGGGATCACCCTCTCTAAAGAGATGTCTCCCAAGACTGATTTGGAGAGGGATCGCATGTCTATTATACCCTACGCTTCTGCGGTAGGCTCTATAATGTATGCGATGTTGTGTACCAGACCGGATGTAGCTTATGCACTGAGTGTAGTAAGCCGGTATCAGTCAAACCCTGGGGAGAAACACTGGATAGCAGTAAAGAACATTCTCAAGTACCTGAGGAGGACTAAGGAGATGTTCTTGGTGTATGGCGGAAAAGACCTCCAGATCGAGGCCTTTGCTGACTCCAGCTTCCAGAGTGACAAGGATGATTCCAAGTCCATGTCGGGTTTTGTCTTTACCCTCAATGGAGGGGCGGTGTGTTGGAAGAGTTCCAAACAGGAAACCGTTGCAGACTCGACGATGGAAGCGGAATACATTGCTGCATCTGATGCCGCAAAAGAAGCTGTCTGGATGAGGAAGTTCTTAAAAGAACTTCAGGTGGTTCCGTCCATTGTTGACCCAATACCTCTGTATTGCGACAACAACGGGGCTATAGCTTTAGCGAAGGAACCCAGGTCCCATCAGAGATCCAGGCACATCTTGAGGCGGTATCACCTGATCAGGGAGATCGTGGATCGCAAGGAGATCGAGGTTCGGAGGGTTGCTTCAGAAGAAAACACTGCAGATCCATTCACCAAGGCCCTACCCCAGACTCAGTTCGAGCGGCTGATCGAGATGATAGGTCTTCGATATGCCAGTACATGGCCTTAGTGCAAGTGGGAGATTGTTAGTGTATATGCCCTAGAGGCCATTACTGTATCATACTAGTTTGTATATTACTTAATGGAAGCTTGGGATATTCACCTTGTATAAACAATCTTGCTCAATATAGTAGTATGCTACTTGGTTTGTTTCTACTTCAATGTGTACATGTGTTTATTTTGCGATATCACCTATACGCATTAGTGGAGCCTTTAGGATCTTTGCTTGATTACCAGCGTTGTGATGGCAGTCACACTAGTGGGGGCTGGGTAATCTATAAGCACATCCTTATACAGGTCCCTAGTCGCAGGACTATCGAGACAGGGCATCGATACTCCGGAGTAGACTAGCGTATGCGCTTCTCATCCCAGTGTGGGAGATGGTCTGTCCCACAGCCATCAGTACGTCGTACTGGAGATAGTATACGGGTGCTCGTTAGGTTACGAGTACACTGGACAGGACTCGTCGGGAACTGACAGGTTGGTATTATACCTATCGTCTGTTATCAGTTCCCAGGTGACTTGAGTACAGCTTAGTCCGCTGACTTGACACTGGCACTTCGCCTCGAGTGTGTTCCCACTGCACTTTGATCACTACCCTACCACGGCTCAAAGGAGTCGTGCAAACAGGTAGTGGTTGGGTGCAGTCCCGAAGCACTTGGAGGCAGTGACGGTTAGACAGGATTCGTCTCTCCCGGTATTGGGGGTTGACATCGCGCTGTGTCTAGGAGAGCCATTACACAAGTAGTCCCTGGCCAGGGCAAGCGAGATATACTGGTAGGCTTCCAGTGTTATCTCAGGGTGTTTTGGGCTTCACTCCGACACGACTTGTACCGCTATTGGGGGACTGACGTTTTACCGCCCCCTAAGCCCGACATGCGATGTATCAGACGAACAGACCGGACTGTACGGAGAATGTCACATTCAGACTCAGTAGGAGTTCAGATGGGGTTCACCTCGTCAGCCTTCTTGTCGGCATCTACCTGGGGACCGTTATGCACAGCTAGTGCCGCTTGCGGTCTGTGGTTAAACCCACTGCCAGCGTAGTGTCGAGTCTTTAGAGTCCCACACAGAGGGTATTCGCCTCTGGGCAAAACAGAGTAGAGGTCGGAT
Organism: Agapanthus africanus; assembly: GCA_030015575.1. Classification (NCBI taxonomy): domain Eukaryota; kingdom Viridiplantae; phylum Streptophyta; class Magnoliopsida; order Asparagales; family Amaryllidaceae; genus Agapanthus; species Agapanthus africanus. The sequence continues at coordinate 265,266,025 of CM057346.1, read as the reverse complement.
GGTTTTGCGGCAGGGTTCGTTCTCATCCGCGCACTTGTGCACGTTTGGAGTCCGGACGGATTATACTGGCAGGCTCTGGTTTGAGCCAGATACTGGTATAAGTTTTGGGGTTGCTATTATATCTTGGTATTCTTGTTCCTCGGAACGTGAATGCAGGTGTGTATGCACAGTTGCTTGAGGCAGAGGATGAGGTATTTCATTAGGGTTTCGGAACGGGTGCGTATGCACAGTTGACAGTCGTCATTTTCCAAACCCTAATAGATTTATGATATATCAATTAATAATAGTAATTAAATGAAATATTGTTATGGTTGATTTTGTGGACTTGTTGACCATGGTTGACTTGTTGACCATGGTTGAATGTTGACCACCATCATGCTTTGAAAGGATTCTCCTTGATTCATGCTTACACTCATTTATTGAAAGTTATGATAGTGGTCATTCCAAATACAACCATCAACTATTTCATTTTTGATTTATTATTATTAATTAGATAATTCCTTTTCTTTTAGTTATGGTTGCAAAAGAAAAGAGCTCATTCTTTCATAACCATTCTCTCTCCTCACTTCATCTTCTTCTTCCTCAAGCTCAAGGTGATTCCTTCTCATGTGTTGAGAATCCCTTACCTTGAAAAAGAAAGCACCCCATAGATACTCTCTACTCTCTCTAGGGTTCAAGGTTTAGCAAGCCGGAGATCCTAGTTCACTCAAAGTTCGAGTAAGAGCCCGAAGGTTGAACCCTCAGGTGGATCCATCTTCGACGGAAGAAGGCGACGAGGAAAGAACCATCCACCTCTACAAAGTTTGAAGAAGAAGGAGTTCAAGTTTAGGTATAACCATCTTTCCGAGTAGCTAACTCTCTTTAGCAAGTTTGCTAGTTTTAGTTTAGGAAAAGATCCCGGCTTTGTTAGTCCATGTTGCCCCATGCGCTAAAAATTTGATTTTTATACCGTTTCCGCCTCCCCGTAAGAACCGGGGGTCGCAACGTGGACTTACAGATGTATCAGCGCGGCGATACAGTCGCATATGCGTCAAGGCAATTAAAGGTGCATGAGCGAAACTACCCAACGCACCGAACTTGCCGCAGTTATTTTCGCACTCAAGATTTGGAGGCACTATTTATTCGGTGAGAGGGTAGATATTTACACCGATCACAAGAGCTTGAAGTATATCTTCACCCAGAAGGAACTCAATATGAGGCAGAGGAGATGACTGGAATTAATGGCAGATTTCGACGTAAATTTACAATATCATCCGGGAAAGGTGAATGTAGTCCCGGACGCTTTCAGTCGCCAACCAATAATTTCGAGTCTGACTACTCATTGGAGGAATCGTCAAGATCTTAATGAACTAGAGACCAAGTTGATAATGTCCGGAATTCTTACATCCTTCATGAATTTGCAAATTCACTCAACATTAGTCGAACGGATCAAGACAGATTAAATGGGGACCCGAGGTTGCGAAGGATCAGTGAACAAGTGGACGCAAATCTGCGGACGGACTTCATCATCCATGAAGATGGTTCTTTGAGATATGGATGCAGAGTCTGTGTACCTAAGGGGAAAATGAGAGAGGAATTATTAAAAGAGGCACATATTTTTCCATACTCTGTTCATCCGAGAGGAACAAAGATGTACAAGGACCTCAGGTAAAACTATTGGTGGCATGGCACGAAGTGGGAAATAGCCAAGAGTGCATCCAAATGTCTTGTTTGCCAACAAGTAAATCCCGAACACGACAGGACGGCAGGTCTATTACAGCCGATACAAATACTCGAATGGAAATGGCAAAACATTACTATGGATTTTGTGACCGCACTCCCTCGCAGCTCTAAGGGAAACGATGCTGTAGGGGTGATTGTGGACCGACTCACCAAGTCGGCGCATTTCATTCCTTTCGAGTAGGTCAATCAACCGAAAGCCTTGCAAAAAAAAGGTATATAGAGGAGATTGTCAGATTGCACGGCGTACCGATTTGCATTGTGTCCGACCGAGATACACGTTTCAAATCTCAGTTTTGGCAAAGCCTATAAGAGAGTCTGGGCACGAATCTGAGTTTCAGAACCGCCTACCATCCTCAGACCGATGGCCAATCAGAAAGGGTAATTCAAATTCTCGAAGACATGCTCCTGACCTGTATGTTGGATTTTAAAGGATCTTGGGAAAATCACCTGCACTTGGTAGAGTTGGCTTACAACAATAGCTACCAGTCTAGTATCGGCATGGCGCTTTTCACCGCTTTGTATAGATCAAAGAGTAGGTCACCGTTAAGTTGAGACGATGTTGGGGACTGAGAACTTCTAGGCCCCGAGATGATTGTCGAGATAGTGGAGGTGATAAGAACCATCAGAGAACAATTACGCATAGCACAAGATCGGCAGAAGCATTGGGCAGATATGAAGAGAAGGCCACTAGAGTTCCAAACAGGAGAACAAGTGTTTCTGAAGATTTCTCTTAACCGGGGAGTGATACGTTTTGGGGAGCAAGGAAAGCTCAGCCCACGACTCATCGACCGTTTAACATAATGGAAAGATACGGTGGGTTTATGTATAGACTAGCTTTGCTATTTTCTATGGAAGGTGTGCATAATACTTTTATATCTCACAGCAAAGAGGGTATGCTGGCAACCCTAGTCATACTTTTAATCATTCCGAGATTATGGAAAGGTTGGCGTATTCTACAAGCAGCAACCGGTCGGGATACCAGAAAGATGAAACCTTGAGGGACAAGATAATCCAGCTGGCTAGAGTTATGTGGGGAAGGAACTACCACGCAAGATATACGTGGAAGCGAGAAGACGGGACGAAAGAGCGAGACCCAAAATATTTAACCGCTATAATCCCTTCTTAGTGATTTCTTCCTTTTCCTGACCTACCTTCTGAAATTTCGAAGACGAAATTATTTTAAGGAGGGTAGATTGTAACGACCGTGTTTTCTAATACCCAATAAAATATATTTTATTTAAATTTCTACTATCAAATAATTATTTACGTGTTTCTTTTATAGAAGAATAATTTTTAAAGTAATGTTAATAATTTTAAAAGCATTAAATATGATTAAAGGAAATTTCTAAAATCTATTTATTGTTTTTATAGGCATAAAATGTTTTAATAAAATTTTATAACGCCTTAAAATAATCTACATATTTTTATTATCAATAAAAGTAATTAATTCGTAATTAAAAATATTTTAAAGGATAAACTAGATATTATATAACTTTAATAACTAACTAAAACCATAGGAATGGTTATATTACTTAGTTTTAGCCAAAATTATTTTTATACTAAAGATAATAAAAAAATATATTTTCTAAATTTTTTTCCATAATTTTTCCGTATTTTTAACTATTTTTAACAATTTTTTTAAACCAAATTCGATTTTTAAAATAATAAACAGGATATTAATTTATATATATATATATATATATATATTTTAAAAAACCCTTTAACCTGGACCGTTGGATCACAAGATCCAACGGCCCAGACCCACACGACGGCGCCCACATTGTGGGGACCATGCGAAAACGCGTGGTCTCCACTCGCAACCGCACGCGTATCGCGTGGCGACACGTGGCAAGCGGCGTGGGCTCGGCGGCGCGATCTCGGCCATTGGATCAAGATCCAACGACCACGAATTGTGGCGGCGAGCGCAATCATTAACAGAACGATTCGCAATCATTGGTCGGCATGATTTTCCGTGTGATTTAACGAATTTTTGGATTTTCTTGTTGCCAATTGAACCCTATAAATAGACACCTTCAAACCTAAATTTCTCACACCTCAGAACTCAAAAAATTCAGAAAAAAAATACCGGTGCCTTCGTATCGACGACGCTGACGCTACAGCTCTACCCAATCGCCGAGGAAAAATCGGGGCGCGGAGCTATTAAGGATTATGTACATGCCTATGTTTTCAACCCTTCGGCATCCGACTCAAACATAAGGTAGGATCCGCCTCTCTCCCCTTTTCCTATCACCTTCTTCTCAATAACCTAGTTCCAACCCTATATTTAAAATGTTGTTATAATATTTGTGCATACCTATTCCTTGTAACTTCAATAATGATAATGTTAACCCATGTTTTAAAACGGTGTTTAATTTCCTCTTTACACAAAAATTTACTACACTCTCATACTACCTGGAATCTGATATGCTTAATGTCATAACCCATGAATTGTCAATTCACCTATGACATACCCACACTTACCCATACTATCAAAATGATCTCGAAATAGGTTACTTCCACAAAATACCTTCGTTTAATTAAAATATTATATTTGTTTAAAATATCCATAAGAGATAAGATATGTGAAATAAATATTTTAGATACGACATACATATATTTTGCTTACACTTTTTCATCAACTACTATAATATTATTAAAACCCCTTCAACCTTTTTAAAGAAGAAAATACTAAATTTAAATATCGATATCTTTTCAAAAGGAATATTAAGTTTCTTATTAAAAAATAATTTTAAAACAGCACCAATCTAGGACAAAGGAAAGGTTGTAGGCATCGGTCACTTATCTAAACCAGAATTTGTGGTGCCTAGGCTAGACAAGTGGGAAAGGTAATTTTAAAAGGCCCGTCTCACGGTGATTCGTGATCGGATCCCTCCTTTCCTTACTTGTGCTTACCTGGCCATAATTGGCGGTGAAGAGGCGATTTGGGGACCTCACAACTTGTCCTTTAGAAACAGTTAGGAGAAGGCTAGTTTTTCAAATAAAAAGCTCTTGCAACTTGTCCTTATAAAAGTCTCTTGAAAAATATTTTCAAATAAACACCACAACCTTTTATCGAAAGGATATTTTTCCGTAAAACATTTGTTTTTCCAAAATGATAAATATTCCAAATCTTATGGTTTTTCTTAGAAGTAATAAAAGATAATTAAACACTATTATTTCTTTTTAACTAAGCTTTCCCTAAGATGACACGAAGTACTTTACGAACTTTAGAATATAAAACGAGTGGTTGTGGAAGGGCATATTAAACGAGATCAATACTTTTTAAATTTTCAGTTTATGACAACATGACATATACAAAACATGATACGGTTAGGGTTAGAATGCGCGGACCTAGGTATGGAATACATTTTGAAGATCCCTGCAGGCAGGTTGACCAGTCCAATATATGGGCGACTATACAAATATGAAGATCCCGATATTGCAGGTGACCAGTACAATATATGTGCGACTATAAAAATATGAAGATCCCGATATTACGGGCGACAATACAAATATGAAGATCCCGATATTCCGGGTGACCAGTCCAATATATGGGCGACTATAAAAATATGAAGATCCCGATATTCCGGGTGACCTTTCCAATATATGGGCGACTATACAATGTGGAAATTACATGCCAAGAGGTATACGCACTAACTCTAATTCGTCAAAACCTTTATACTGAACCACGAGGATGGGTAGATTGATTAGGCAAGGAGATATCGGAACTCGGATTCCCCTACTACTCGATCATGATCCTGGGAAGTGAAATGGTACATTTCACCTCCCCTGTTGTTGTTCCGTGGGCACAACGGAATAATCGTGAGTATCCGGACCCTTGTTTAACAAACTAAAACGTTTACAATACCTATTGATACTCAACACTAAACCCACATCATGTGATATACCTACCTGTTACCTTATCTACCTTTCTTCATGAGACACGAGTTACAGTATCTTGGATGTGGATATTTTACCAGTTTAGACTTGTTGTTTATTATGGAACTGAAGGGTAGTAATACCTGTGCACTTGAGTGATATTCACGCTAGACAAAGCTCCATCGTAGTCATGGGACACCTTTCGGGGATGTTCACGCTACCACATTGATTGCCATCCCAGGCACAAGCACCAGCTCATACTGCTTCCAGCTAGTCATGGGATACCTCAAGGATACGAGTATGTTCACCCGTCAATTCCATCCATACACACCTTGTTTAACCTGATATAACTCTTAGACTGAATATCCGTTTGACTTGACTTGAACCTTTACCAAACATATACAACCTACTCATATTCACATATCTAATTTGTATATAACCTCATACCTTTAAACACATGTTCATCATATGTAAGTCCATGTCACGCACCCCACGAACTTGTGGGGAGGCGGAAGATACGAAAAACGATAATCAAAGCTTCGTAACACGGACTTGAGCGCATGAATCGTTATCTAAACCATTGCTAACTATCAACTAGTGGTTTAACTACTCGTATTCGAAGTTATACCTCACATTACATGTCCTTCGGGTCTTCATCACTGTCCTCCACTCCTCGTAGGCTCCTTGGAACATCGGCACCTCAACGGCCTTCTCGAATCAAAGACGATCCACCCGAAAGCTCCTACGCCAAGCTTAATCTCAAACTTGAGATAACTAGGTTGCTTAAAGTGCTAATCTAAGCTACCTAGGGGATATAAAGTGAGGTTATGGATGTATTAGTCTAGCTAACCCTTGATCTCAACTCATGAGAGGTTAGGGTTAGGGTTTGAAGAATGAGAGAGCTTGAGGAGAGAGAAGGTGAAGATGATAACGAAATAAGATAATGATCTATCATAATATATATGAAGCATTATTTATTTATCCAAAAATGAAATAATAGAATTAACAACCATGCTTCATAAATATCTATGAGTAATTCATCTCCATGAGTCATTAAGCATTTATGATGCATTAATGACATGGATGAATCACACAAATGAGTCACTAATCTCATTTAATGCAATGCCACCTTACCCCCCAAGTCACCACTCTTCTAAAAGCTTCCCGACAAATTACGAGAACGCCCCTCCAATCCGTGAAAACACGGAAAAACTTTTGACTGTATAAATCCAATAACCCGATACTAGAATCTGGCTTAAACCAAAGCCGGCAAGTAAAAACTGTCCGAAAAGTCGTACGTGCGTAAACACACGTTTGCGTCCGAACCCTTATCGTAAAACCATACGACCTCTATATCGTTTCGCTTGGAGCAGGGAAACTCTCTGTGTGGGACTCTAAAGACTCGACACTACGCTGGCAGTGGGTTTAACCACAGACCGCAAGCGACACTAGCTGTACGTAACGGTCCCCAGGTAGATGTCGATAAGAAGGCCGATGAGGAAAATCATCCGAACTCCCACTAAGCCTGATGTGACAATATCCATACAGTCCGGTCTGTTCGTCTAAGACTATCGCATATCAAGCCTAGGGGGCGGCAAGCGTCAGTCCCCTAATAGCTGTATAAGTCGTGTCGGAGCGAAGCCCATTATACCCTGAGAAGCTACTGGAACATACCAGTATATCTCGCTTGCCCTGGCCAGGGACTTTGCGTAATGGCTCTCTGACACAGCACGATATCATCTCCCAATACCGGGAGAGACGAATCCTATCTAACTACTACTGCCTCCAAGTTCTCAGGACTGCACCCAACTGCTACCTGTTTGCATGACTCCTTTGAGCCGTGGTAGGGTAGCAATCTAAGAACAGTGGGACACACTCGAGGCGAAGTAGCAGTGTCAAGTCTGCGGACTATGCTGTACTCATGTCACCTGGGAACAGTTAACTAACGACGGGTATAATACCATCTAACAGTTCCCCTGCGAGTCCTGTCCGGTGTACCCGTAACCTAACGAGCACCTGTATACTATCTCCAGTACGACATACTGATGGCTATGGGACAGACCATCTCCCCAACTGGGATGAGAAGCGTACACACTAGTCTACTCTGGAGTATCGATACCCTGTCTCGATAATCCTACGACTAGGGACCTGTATAGGATTTTGCTTATAGACTACCCAGCCCCCACTAGCGTGACTGCCATCACAACGCTGGTAATCAAGCAAAGAACCTATGGGCTCTACTAATATGTATAAGTGATACGTTACAAGAAACATATGCACATATTAAAGTAGACACAAACCAAGTAGCATACTACCATTTTTAGCAAGACTGTATATACAACTGTGAATATCCCAAGCTTCCATTAAGTAATATACAATCTAGTATGATACAATAATGGCCCCTAGGGTATATACACTAGGGGCCATTATTGTATCATACTACAATAATAGTATCGACACTTGGTTTTCGTTTTATATTTTTCCCTTGTCTGACGGATATCCATATCCGTGACAGTGGAAACTGGACCTGGGATGGCGGGATCTTGAGTAGTAATAGGGTGGTCCAGCTTGTCATAGGCAATGGACATCTGGACAGACCATTGCCAGTCATATAAGTCAAATTCAGTCAATTTGTTATCTAGATGTAACCTATGTGTGGTCACAAGGTCGCTGCAATTAAGAAAGAGAGAAGAAAACATTTTAGCATGATGCTGTTGTCAGTTTAGATTGGTTTTAATTTTATCTAAACAGGATGGCCCCCACTGTTTCTCGAATCCTTCCTCAAACCATAAAAGAAGAATTAGTCAGAACAATTCTCACCGTACAATACTTGCTTAACCGTTCAGCCAGGCTAGTGTCGATACTTCGAGGGAGGTTTCCCAACGCTTTCGCGAAGTTCCTTAATTAAATAACCTCTTTTCTCTGGGGGCGTAGCCCCGCTGACACCTTTCTCGACACCTACTTGGTTTATAGCATTGATCGTTAAGTGACGAATCTCCTGATAACTAGTATATACTCACAGTAGGATCGGGATCCAAAATATCATCGTATGATAATGTTGAAGGAATCCTACCAACATTCATCAAACTCCAAAGTGGTATGCATCTCTCTGCAAATTTCAGTTTCTTTAGAAATTCCCGATATAAATTTTTGCCCCATGCTCTTATGACCTTGGCGTTGGTCAAAATGTTATAAGTCACATGTCAAGTTCTACCCATCACTATCCTGGTTAATTTGAACCCACCCGTATATATCCTTGACGTTGGCCAAAATGATAATACGACTGTCCCAAACTAACACATCTAACTATGTAACAAATGAAATACCCATCAGCTACCAAACACTATGCCTTGGCGTTGGTCAAAATGCATAGCTTGAATACTACTGAATACCCAAATGAAATGACGGAGGGCTACGAATGGTTTTGGCAAAACCGTGAACATCTTGATATAATCGAAGGAACCTGATACTTTTTAAAAGGAGTGGTTAAAGCTCAGCAATTAAAAATTCTGATCTTTTAAAATAACCGAGTGGTTTCTTTTAAATCTGTTCCAACGATTAAACTTTGGTTTATTTTCTTTGCATTATAATAATGCGTCCCATCATTTATTCTATCATTGCAGAAAACAACGGAAATTCCACGTCCTCTTATGCCATCCGCATTCGCCACTGGGTCCCGTCATCACCCGTTAGGTTACTTAACTAACGACAGAGCGGGGGCTGGGCTAGCACGGGTGTAAAATATAAGTGACGTCTAATAGCTATCATATATAGATATTGTACATTCGTCAGACGCAATAATAAGCATTCCGGATCACAGATGAACTTTATTAGATTTACTAGCAATCTGCATTTGCTTTGAGCCTGCAATAAAAGACGGATTACACAGTTGTGAAGAATAGCCATTACCCCACCCTAGACCCCTACGGGTATGGCAAACTACCCGCCAAGTACCCGAAGTGAAACGGTCTCCCTCAACAACCTTAGTAGGCCACTAAACACTTTGACGTACCCGGTAGTTTGTGTACCCCACCTTGGGTCTATCCTAAGAGCAAAAACAGTAAAAAAAAAATAATACAACGGTGGCTACAACCGCAACCTGGATGTGCCCCGCAAAAGAATATTACATCAAATTACATTTACATTGAATGAATGAATATTAAACACATCTCAAACCCCGGCTAATCATCACAACAGTCCAACACAGTTCATATACAAAAGCAGTAAACATTTCAGAAATGGCAACCCCCTGCCAACCGACATACTAGCAATTAGGGGAGGTTTACGAACACATTAAACATTACAGATAAAATCCCAATTAGCAAATAACTTAGAACATCGATCGATTACCATATTCTGTGTCTACCCCAAAAGCAAACCTGCACTGAAATAACCTGGGCAGAAACAGAACACCAAAATATATGAATAACAGAGCAAATCCGAGTCAACTCGGAGTTGACTCGGCGGCGGATCCGTGGCCAAAGGCATCATATTGCCGCGGATCCGCGGCCATCTAACAGAGTTGAGTCCTCGTATTTTCCCAGTATTCTTATAATTCCCTACTGTGAATTTTAAGGTATGTCAAATATTTTTTTCAGACACTTTTAAAATTAACAGAAACTTGGAATTTTCGGGGTTTTGTTTTCGTGTTTTCCATCGATCGAACTTCTAATTAGTTGCTAACAAGCTAGTAATGGTTTAGTTGGCTCTGATACCACTGTAAGTCCATGTCACGCACCCCACGAACTTGCGGGGAGGCGGAATATATGAAAAACGATAATCAAAGCTTCGTAATACGGACTTGAGCGCATTAATCGTTATCTAAACCATTGCTAACTATCAACTAGATGTTTAACTACTCGGAATCGAAGTTATACCTCACGTTACATGTCCTTCGGGTCTTCATCGCTGTCCTCCACTCCTTGTAGGCTCCTTGGAACATCAGCACCTCAACGGCCTCCTCGAATCAAAGACGATCCACCCGAAAGCTCCTACGCCAAGCTTAATCTCAAACTTGAGATAACTAGGTTGCTTAAAGTGCTAATCTAAGCTACCTAAGGGATATAGAGTGAGATTATGGATGTATTAGTCAAGCTAACCCTTGATCTCAACTCATGAGAGGTTAGGGTTAGGGTTTGAAGAATCAGAGAGCTTGAGGAGAGAGAAGGTGAAAATGATAATGAAATGAGATAATGATCTATCATAAAATATATGAAGCATTATTTATTTATTCAAAAATGAAATAATAGAATTAACAACCATGCTTCATAAATATCTATGAGTGATTCATCTCCATGAGTCATTAAGCATTTATGATGCATTAATGACATGGATGAATCACACAAATGAGTCACTAATCTCATTTAATGCAATGCCACCTTACCCCCCAAGTCACCACTCTTCTAGAAGCTTCCCGACAAATTACGAGAACGCCCCTCCAATCCGTGAAAACGCGGAAAAACTTTAGACTGTATAAATCCAATAACCCGATACTAGAATCTGGCATAAACCAAAGCCGGCTAGTAAAAACTGTCCGAAAAGTCGTACGTGCGTAAACACACGTTTGCGTCCGAACCCTTGTCGTAAAACCATACGACCTCTATATCGTTTTGCCTGGAGCAGGGAAACTCTCTGTGTGGGACTCTAAAGACTCGACACTACGCTGGCAGTGGATTTAACCACAGACCGCAAGCGGCACTAGCTGTACGTAACGGTCCCCAGGTAGATGTCGATAAGAAGGCCGATGAGGAAAATCATCCGAACTCCCACTAAGCCTGATGTGACAATCTCCATACAGTCTGGTCTGTTCGTCTAAAACTATCGCATATCAAGCCTAGGGGCCGGCAAGCGTCAGTTCCCTAATAGCTGTATAAGTCGTGTCGGAGCGAAGCCCATTACACCCTGAGAAGCTACTGGAACCTACCAGTATATCTCGCTTGCCCTGGCCAGGGACTTTGCATAATGGCTCTCTGACACAGCGCGATATCATCTCCCAATACCGAGAGAGACGAATCCTGTCTAACTACTACTGCCTCCAAGTGCTCGGGACTGCACCCAACTGCTACATGTTTGCATGACTCCTTTGAGCCGTGGCAGGGTAGCAATCTAAGAACAGTGGGACACACTCGAGGCGAATTAGCAGTGTCAAGTATGCGGACTATGCTGTACTCATGTCACCTGGGAACAGTTAACTGACGAAGGGTATAATACAATCTAACAGTTCCCATGCGAGTCCTGTCCGGTGTACCCGTAACCTAACGAGCACCTGTATACTATCTCCAGTACGACGTACTGATGGCTATGGGTTAGACCATCTCCCCAAGTGGGATGAGAAGCGTACACACTAGTCTACTCTGGAGTATCGATGCCCCGTCTCGATAATCCTACGACTAGGGACCTGTATAGGATGTTGCTTATAGACTACCCAGGCCCCACTAGTGTGACTGCCATCACAACGCTGGTAATCAGGCAAAGAACCTATGGGCTCTACTAATATGTATAAGTGATACGTTACAAGAAACATATGCACATATTAAAGTAGACACAAACCAAGTAGCATACTACCATTTTTAGCAAGATTGTATATACAACTGTGAATATCCCAAGGTTCCATTAAGTAATATACAATCTCGTATGATACAATAATGGCCCCTAGGGCATATACACTAACATCATATTCATTATATACATCTATTCGTTTCTATACCTTTAATTTCTTATGAGGCAATCCTACCCAAGTATAACTCGCTGACGGACCTTCCTTTTCTTCCTCTATCTTTGGAATGTCCGTCAGATAAGATTGAGTATTATGGCAAGGATCAAGGTGTGAAGTCAGCTTATGAAGATTATGTAGACAGGACGACGGAAAATTAGCTAGATTTAATTTTTTTTGTTTGCCCACATGTTTAGGGCTTTTGTTTCTTCTTAATGTAATTGAACTACTTAGTGTATTTTACTCTTTCTTTTGGGATGTAATAAAGTTTAGTTAATGGAAATAAATGCCTTTCACTTTTATTATTTTTTTTGGTACACATTCTGCATGTTATATATTCATACGCTTAACGTAACTGTATTGAATAGACCACCTTCAATACAGTTAGGTTGCGGACTTTGCAACGTCATCCTCCACCTTCTTTTGGGAAGCGGGGCGTGACACTTTAAAATTGGCTTTTCCTTCACTATACTTCTTTACGTGGTTTTGATTTCTGGGTTTTGGTTTATTTAGATTACGTACGCCTCGAGACGTTTCGTAATTTAAGTGCCAGTCACGCTCGTTACTTTCGGGCCATGACAGGCATCCAGCCTCACAACATCACGTACGGTATAATCCATCATACAGCATCCTCTGGTCAAGGGTATAGGTCCATCATCAAGTACAACTCATCGCGTACGGTATCCGTCATACGGCGGCATTAAACAATACTAAAATATTTTAGTAAAAAGATCCAGTTGTCAGGGCTCCAAAATCATAAATACATAAAACACATCGTAGCGCAATGCATGAGCATGAAAAACAAGTATATAAACCAAAATCCAAACCCCGTCAAGCATCCCACAATCATCGGAGTTATGGTGAAGACACCGATGCTTAAATCCAATACGAAAACTAACATAATATACATTAAAACTATACATGTAAACATCGTGGCAAATTCGTCAAAACATCTGGAAGAAATGCATGCCAAAACTTTTTAAGTCGCTGCATCATTGCATAGTGGCGGGCGTCTATTGTAAGAAAATAACTATATACATATATACCCTTTGTTTAACATACACGCCCCGCCATTTTAAAAAATAATTTAGAAGGGTTTCCTTTGTTAAATGTCTTGTTTCATCTCGTACACGTAGGTAAAAACTGAGACTATAGCTCATTTTTGGAAATCCCTTTGAAAACTATTAATTCATGCAAAATTTATTCAAGTACTATTCTCGGACTAGTCCTGCTCAGCTACTATACCAAATAGTAAATATCATAAAACTTACTGCTCCAAAAGAAACCAATCCCAAAATGCGTACAAGAATGCCCCGTGCGCCTGGTGCGCACAAAAATCGAAATCCATGAATGTGCCATACATGTGCACAGAAACAAAATCTAAGTGCAACGGCTGTGCATGAAACACCTGTCAAAGGCAATGGGTGTGCCTGACAGCAATATCAGGTGCATCTGATATGCATGAAGAATCTCGATTTAGTGCATCTGGTTTGCACCAAAATCGCATCAAGTGCGTCAAGTCTGCGCAAAATCCAACTCAAGTGCACAAGGTGCACGAAAAAAAATATCGAGTATCACAATCGAAATCGACGGTATATAACACATCTCAATTCAAATCAGGTATACCGTGGTATATAATCTCACAACCATGTCCATTAGCATGCACAAAATCAAATCAAAATACTAAAAGTGCATGAAAACTATGCCGAAAGCATACGTCAAATCATATGCATACCAGGCATGAAATCAAAATCAACATCTCGAATGACATCAAATCGAAGTCAAGTGCAACTGTGGTGCACAAAAATCTCAATCGCACAAATAAATCACCCAAATACCGAAATCCAAAATGACTCATAACATGTCTCGTCGATAATGCCGAACTCTGGCCTGCTGGGTGCGCACAGTATGACCGATCCTGGGTCCAAGTCTTCTCGTATAGTATTCCAGAAAGGTTATGTCGAAGTCTCCCCCAAATCTAGTTTCTGCCGAACTGCCTGGAAGTTATCACCTTTTACTAAATCTATTTCTTGTTCCGGAATGGCTACATACTCATCGCGACTCCTTCTGGAATGTCGACTGGTTTCACCTCTGCATGCGTATCACATCTCTGATGTCAGCGGAGTGGAACATCATCTCATCAAGATCTCGTATGAATCTCTTGCTCCACTTTTCTCTAATGTCGACTGGTTCAGACTCTTCTCTTTGTGGCTGCATGGACTGCACTCTAACGGCTACACTCGTATCAAGAGTTTCCCAAACAATGTATCCCATCACATGATATCCGAATGACGTCGAACCTTTCGATCGATTCATCAATGTACCATAATCCCCCAAGAGCTCATTATCTTGAGTGCAGTTTACTAATATCCAGTACATGCCACAGCACCTATGGACCAGCCGTAGAAGGGCAAACACAAGCCTCATTAATGGCACCGCTGAACTACTACAAACCCTAAGGTTTCAAAGCGTTCTCATGGTAATTATATCGAGTTAGGTTTCATTCTTCTAGAGGGTCCACGAAATTACTTGCATGTTTTTCCGAATACTTTAAACTTGGATAAATGGGTTCCTGACATTCGATCGTTTTCCTTTCGACTCCTAACATACCTGCATGAAGACTTCTCAAGCTGGAATCAATCAATCTCATGACCTCGCATCGGGATGTGCAAACGAACCACATGTCCTAGTCATTCATCCTTGGTGACTAGAGATCTTTTATCATATCTCTAAGTATAAACTCATGCCGCAATAGCTCTAAACATCTGGGGCGATATCTTGTCATTCGCAGCAACAACTGGCTCATTCGTCCACACGCTGACCAGTGCCTCAATCATCAAGAATAATCAGTGCATTGACGGTCATTACATTCTGGCTGGCCTCTAGCAGTGGCCAAATCCTCTGGTGCTG
This sequence comes from Agapanthus africanus, assembly GCA_030015575.1. Taxonomy (NCBI): domain Eukaryota; kingdom Viridiplantae; phylum Streptophyta; class Magnoliopsida; order Asparagales; family Amaryllidaceae; genus Agapanthus; species Agapanthus africanus. The sequence goes on along the minus strand of CM057346.1, from coordinate 265,250,802 downwards.
ATCTGCACGTTCGAGAAATTTTGTAAAAGCAATCCATCAAACGCTCATGGCGCTAAAACACAATAAAACGACGCTTCTATGCAATCGAATGTCCCTGGACTGACGCCCTGGCCAGTCCTCGTCCGTGACGAGCTCGTACTGACCGCTACTCTAGCCGCAGCTCTCTCTGCCCATGTAATCATGGCAGCAAAACTGTAAACCGATATCGATGAGGATAGATCATAGGAATGAATATAATACTGGGTAAGGAAATGTACATCCTAAGTCTTCTTAAGCGGAGTAGCGTATCGTAAGTATGCCGTGGAACATACACACGGTACGTCACTCTCCTTAGGTCACCTACTCCATCAACCAAGGTCAACCGACACAACGAAAGTTCGGGTCTAATACACCCTAGACCAAGTATAAGTTCCGTAAGGTCAAGCGTAGGTTCCGAATATATATATACGCCCTAGACTCCGCATAGTCAAACATAGACTCGAACCAAGGTTAACCTTGCGCTCTGATACCAACTTTTTCACGACCCGAAATGGCACGTGACTGGCACTTGAATCATATGAAGTCTATAGGACCCCATCTAATTCAAGTAAGCCAAGAATCCCAGAAATCTAAACCATTTTATGGAAGAGGTGAAGAAAACTAGTTTTAAAACACGTGGTTTTAATAACAAAAGCCAAAGTATGCATTTTTAAAATCTCAAATCTTTTCTGAAAATTTCGGCAGAGTTTCCTTTGTAAATACTGGCCCCAAAAGGGTACACCATGCATAATAAAAAGGCATCCCAAAGCGGGAGCTAGCTCTTCGCCAATTGGCGGACATAACCATGCAATGCAATATAATATAAAACGTCGAAGGGTGAGGATCAAAACTCAGAAGAAACTAGAGAAAAACAATAATAATACAAGCGCGACTCTAAGGTCAAAATAATATACACTGGTCTTCTAAGTCTATAAATAATACAAGTCTGGTTGTTGGAGTTTACTAGATACAACAATGTAAATAAGATACAAGGGTGGTCACGATGCGAGTGAACCCACCTACCAAAGAAATCACCTAGAAATAAGCAATGTGCCAGCAAAGCTGCCAAGGAAACCTGTACGGAAAAACCTGCAAGAAACTGTGGTACAACGGGGGTGAGTTGCCAACTCGTGAGTAGAAAACATCACCGAGCAGAAATCGCATGTATGACTCAATCCTAGGTCATACGATCAGTAATATCCTCAAATAATATAGCCTAAAGCATGATAAAATGGCAAGGGTAAACATCTATACATAAGTGTAATACCAAGTGCTCGTGTCAGTGCCTCAGGTAGCAACATATCATATATGTGATGTATGAATGCATGAAAACAGAATACATCTAAATGAGAAAACTGTTTTCATTATATAATGAGATTTCTGTATATATATAAATCGAGGTATTATCAATGAAATCAACATAAAATCAGTGTCAAGCATCGACACAAAACATATATCTAATATCTCAAGCTCCGGCAATCCGGACTGGCCTGTATCCTCGAATCTCAATATCTAGGGCTCCGGCTATACGGACTGGCCCATATCATCAAATCTCAAAACCTCAGGCTCCGGCTATCCGGACTGGCTTATACTCCGATAGGTGTCCTCCGGATATCCGTCGAGTCACAATAAAATCACCGGTCGGTAGTGCTCCCCTGCCAGGATCAACGCCACCATCTGCGACCATCTCGCCCCGGGGTACTGCACCGGGTCCTCCATGCACCCACAGACGGTTCCTCCTCCTCCTCGAATTGGGTTTATGATATCGCTCAAGAGCCAAGAAAACTGTCACGACCCGAAAAATACGGAGCTTGACTGGCACTTAATTTACGAAACGTCTCGAGGCGTACGTAATCTAAGTAAGCCAAAACCCAGAAATCAAAACCAAATAAGCAGTAGAGTGAAGGAAAACCAATTTATTGAAAGCGATTTTAATCAAATAAGTCACATTAAGCTTTTTTTTTGAAAGCAACATCCATTTTCCCGAAAATTTTGGCAGAGTCTCCTTTGTAAATACTGGCCCTAAAAGGGTACAAAACTGGAATATATGAATAAAATGAAATAAGGCATCCCCAAGCGGGACCTAGCTCTTCGTAAAAAGCGGTCTCACAATCCCATGCAATAAATATCATCAATGTGCAAAATAAGCATAAAAGGCACAAATAATAAGCATCATGTCGGCTCAAGTGAGCTCGACCCAGATAAACAACATATAAGTCCACAAATCTCACTGTCTCATCTCTAAGTCATAATACATCAATACAGGTAATGGATACAGTAGATGGAGTATGCTTGATACAATAAATATACTAAGTGGAAACAAAATAATCTCACAACCCACCTACGAGCAAAAGCCTCAAATCCAAGCAAAAGGAGCAAAAGGATGAAGTGTGTCCGCCACTACAGTGCTGACGGATCGGACCTGCAAAAAGGCTGTGGCACAACGGGGGTGAGTTGCCAACTCGTGAGTAATAATTAACATCTATAAAGGCTATCGTAAGTATGTACGCAAGAATTTCACAACTCTAAAATACTGATATGGCATGATGCACTAGCATGTATGCAACATGAATGCAATTTAACCCGTAATCTGAATATGCTGATATGAGAAAATCATTATTTTCATCTTAGAAAACCCTTTTGAAATATCTGAAGTAATATCAAGGAAATCAACAGAAAATCCGTGTCCGGCATCGACATATCAATGACTATCTCAATGTCTCAAAGTATCGGTATCCCAATATCTAGGGCCCCAGACGTCCGGCCGGTCCATCTCAAAGTATCAATATCTCAATATCTCATGACCACGGTTCGTATCCTCTGGATATCCTCTGCGCCAACAATCACCGGTTGGTAGTCTACCCCTGTCAGGCTCATCGTCTACGACTCGAGCTTCTAGCCCCAGGGTACCTTACCGGGCCCACCATATACCCAAAATGGTTCATCCTACTCCTCGAAACGGGTCTCGAAAAATGATAGAAAACTCATGGTGCACGACACATGTATCATATCACGAGAAAACCGCAACTTGCAATGTTTAAAATGATATCAGGTTTATTAAATCCTTGCGGTTTCTCCAAAATCTCATAAATCTCAAATGCTGAAATCCTCAAGAAAGAAAGTACCATAAATCCACATGTCAGTGATAATAAATGCCTATGGTATCAATTATGCGAACTGCAATATATGAATAAAAGACTATGCATGAACGATGATGCAGTGAGGTATATGCATATAACTAGCAATCCTACTTGTTCATCTTGAGGAATTTAAATGCATTAGTACAGGTTTACACGTCATATATGGTGAAATTGTTCTAGATCCTGGTTTAAACAACTTATCTAGTATTTGTGGCATAGTAATTACCAAGGCGTGTGTGTCCGAATGAATTGTGCTCGTGCTACATAAGTCCATGGTAATGGTGCAAGTGTCCTATGAGATGAATTCGCACATATATATTTAGAGGATCATGCAATGCAGCGAGTTAAATAAATAGGAACTACATGCATAATTGCCAGTACTACTAGAGGTTTTTAAACTATCGGGCGCCTTGCGCCATCCAAACGATTTCCCCGTAGATGTGTACATCTACTCACCGGAAATCCTCAGCTAGCCTGGTCCAATCAGCGCTTTCCCTTTCCGTGCCGCGTCCGAAGTCTCCGCGACCGATCCTGGCATTTGCACAAATGCAAAACATCAAGCTAAAACTATGAGAAAGTACGAGGACAACGATACAAAGAATAAACGTCCTCAAACTAAACTTGTGTGCACAATAAAAAAGCGTACGACATCGCCACAACCTCAACTAGAATTGCTATACGAAACTACCACCAACCTAGAACCCGATCAAGCCAATTGCTCATTCAAAATACCCTAGTTATCACAGTAGATGTTATATAATTAGTCACAACATCAAACCAATTCAACACTTAATTAAAGCAAAAACCTACTAAGCATTCAAATAGTATTTCGGTGCAAACCATCATGGATTAACGACTTAATGGCCACATTCACAAATAATCATCTAAATTAAGTCATGCTCCACTACTTAAAATAATCTCTCCCAAAACACACAAAAATAATGCAATTCCTTGCATAATCACTAGATTAGGATAAATTGATGCCCACTTAAGAAAAGTAACCTCTTAGATTAGGTTTGTATAAGAACTAGATAACAAAATAAACTTAGTTAACTTAGTAATGGTGGTTAAAACCCTAGTTCTAACTCAAACCATCATCTTTAAAAACCTAGATTTGAAATTAGCACCAAAATTAACACTTAAACAATTTAGTTCAAGGAAATTAACCCCAAGTATTAATTGGGTGAAGATTATATCTCAAATTTTAGAGATCTAGCATGTGATTTTGCCTCCTCAAAAAGGTATCCTTGCTCCAAGATTCAAGCAAGCTTGGCTAAGGAGAATGGATTGAGAATTGGCTTGAAATTGTGAGGTTTTAATTGGATTTTTGAAGCATTTTGGGGATTTTTTTGGAGATGAAAAGAGATGGAATCAATGGAGGGGGAGGGCTGCTGATATTTTCGGCAGTGAGGGGAAATGGGGAGGAATGTGTGGGTGCACAAGATTTTTCTCCAAGTCAAACCCCTCCCATGCCTTAATAATATCCATACCTTAATTAATATATTTTATTCTACACCTTAATTCTTTTCCTCTTATTTCAAATGAGTTGAAGTGAGAATGGAAGGGGCTTCCTGCAGTTGGCTCGGCCAATAATGATGGGTGAGAATGAGTGAGTGATTGCAAAGAAAATTACATTCAAAAAGACCCCCCTCAACATACATAATTGCATGTTTTAGTTTATTTAATTTAATTTTAATTTTCCTTTGACTATAATCAACTAGAACTTGGAATAACATGATAAAAATTTATATTACAAACTAGATTTTAGTTGTCATAGTTCTTAAGTATGTAATTAGTCTATTCAAATTTGTATTTATCACTAATTTAATGTAAATTTAAAAGCTTAAAATAATATTAAAAAAATACTTAATTAACGAAAAATCTTTAAACGATTAGAAATTTATAAGTTGCTAATTAATTACCAAATACTAGCAATTACCTATCTAAATTAGGTATATTAAGCCTATATTGAAAAATAAATATAATTACATTTTACGGAAAATACCAGTTATTTACCGATTATCGGGAAAATTACCTAAACGACTTTCCAAGGCGTTACAATCTTCCCCCCTTAACGAAATTTGATCCCTGAATTTAAAATTCTAGCTACACGTACCTTCAAAGAGATGGGGATATTTCTTCCTCATCTCGTCCTCGGTCACCCAGGTGACCTCCTGCTGCTCGGGCTACTCTAAAGGACCTTGACGGCCGGTATAACCTTCGATCTCAATTTCTTCACCTGCCGATCTAGGATGACCACCGGCTTCTCTGCAAAAGAATGGTCGCACTCCAGCTGGACCGTCGAGTGCTGAATCGCATGAGAGGGGTCGTGAAGGTACTTGCGGAGCATCGAAATGTGGAAGACGGGGTGAACATCAGAAAAGTTGGGCGGAAGAGCCAAACGATACGCAACTACGCCGACACGCTCGAGGATCTCAAAGGGACCCACAAATCTGGGACTAAGCTTTCCTTTTCGCCCAAATCTCATCACGCCCTTCATCGGAGAGACCCTCAGAAAAACATGATCGCCAACTGCGAACTCTAGTCTGCAACGGCGTCTGTCCGCATACGATTTCTGCCTGCTCTGGGCTGCTCTCATCCGATCTCGAATGAACTGTACTTTCTCGGTCATCTCCTGCACGATCTGCGACCCCAAAATACTGCTCTCGCGGAGCTCTATCCAACAGACGAGCGATCTACATCTCCTCCCATATAGATCCTCGAATGGTACCAACTGAATGGTCTCTTGGAAGCTATTGTTGGAGGAGAACTCTACTAAGGGTAAATGATGATCCCAGCTACCACCGAAATCTAAAACGCATGCTCGGAGCATGTCCTCAAGAGTCTGAATAGTCCGCTATGACCGGCCATCGGTTTGCGGATGAAATGCTGTGTTGAAACTCAATCGGGTGCCCAACGCCTCCTAAAGTCTCAGCCATAGTCGGCTGGTAAACTGGGTGCCTCGGTTCGACACGATACAAGTCGGGACGCCATGCAACCGTACAATCTCGTCAATATAAATCTTGTAAGTCTACGTTACCCATCCCGGTACTTACGGGGAGGCGGAATAGGTAAAAAAAATAAATTTTTAACACAAGGTAACATAGACTAAAACTTGAGGATCTTTGCCAAACCATTGCTAACAAACTACATGATGTTCTATCTACTATGCAAGGAGATTATACCTCATGCTACTAGTCTTTCGGGTCTTCTCTCCACTGTCTTCCTCGTCCATGCAAGCTCCGAGGATCGATCCGGATCTTGGTCACCTCCGCTGCCTCCTAGAGTCGAAGACGATCCACCCGAGAGTCTATAGTCCGAGCTCCACCTCAAGCCGAGGTAACTAAGGCAACAAGTTCGCTATTCTTGGTGTCCTAGGTGGTGTAGAAGAAGAAGATGGATTTGTTTGTCTATTTGGATCCTTATTTTCTCAACACATGAGAGCTAAAGGATTTTGTAGTGAGGAGGAAGATGAAGCAACCATGGGAGCTCTCTTTTGATGAGAGAGAATGAGCAAGAGATAATGATGCATAAGAAAAATAATTACCATTCTTTTGTCATGATAAAGTGTGATGGTTACCATTGATTTGACCATTATCATGTCATATTAAATCTAAAGCCAAAGAAGAGTCTAGAGCTCACAAGAAAGATCCAAGTCAACAATGGTCAACTAGGTCAAATTGTCAAGCATGGTCAAATGGTCAAAGCAATTAATCATAACACAATTATCATTAAAAAGATTAGTAAATATTTTCCTCACCTCGTAATGGCTTTGAACGAATCAACGGTCAGAACCCCAATGAGGCACCTCCTTCTTCGCTCCTCACAACCGTACATACACACCCGCATCCGCATTCCGTAGAATGCGAATGCACAGAAGAAAAAACTAATCCATCTATACAATACTAGGATCCGGCTTAAACCAAAGCCAACTAGTATCGTCTGCCCGAACATCATACGCGCACAAGTGCACGTAAGTGAACGTAGCCTTGCCGTAAAACCATACGGCCTCTACACCTTTTGCCCAGTACAGAGAAACTCTCTGTGTGGGACTCTAAAGACTCGACACTACGCTGGCAGTGGGTTTAACCACAAAAAGCAAGCGGCACTAGCCGTACGTAACGTTCCTCAGGTAGATGTCGATAAGAAGGCCGATGAGGTAAACCCATCTGAACTCCTACTGAGCCTGAATATGACAATCTCCGTATAGTCCGGTCTGTTCGTCTATGAGTATCGTATGTCGAGCCTAGGGGGTGGTAAACGTCAGACCCCTAATAGCGGTACAAGTCGTGCCGGAGTGTAGCCCAGAACACCCTGAGAAACTACTAGAAATACTACCAGTAATTCTCGCTTGCCCTGGCCAGGGACTTTGTGTAAGGGCTCTCCTTGACACAGCGCGATATCAACCCCCAATACCGGGAGAGACGAATCCTGTCTAACCGCTTCTGCTTCCAAGTGCTTCGGTACTGCACCCAACTACTACCTGTTTGCACGACTACGTTGAGCCGTGTTACGGTAGTAATCAAAGTACAGTGGGAACACACTCGAGGCGAAGTAGCAGTGTCAAGTCAACGGACTAAGCTGTACTCCTGTCACTTAGGAACTATTATCTGACGATAGGTATTGTACCAACCAACAGTTCCCGACGAGTCCTGTCCAGTGTACTCGTAACCTAACGAGCACCCGCATACTATCTCCAGTACGACGTACTAATAGCTGTGGGACAGACCATCTCCCCTTCTGGGATGAGAAGTGTATGCGCTAGTCTACTCCGGAGTATCGATGCCACGTCTCGATAATCCTATGACTTGCGACCTGTATAAGGATGTGCTTGTAAATTACCCAGCCCCCACTAGTGTGACTGCCATCACAACGCTGGTAATCAAGCAAAGATCCTAAGGGCTCCACTAATATGTATAAGTGATATGCTAAAAGAAACACATGCACATATTTAAGTAGAAACAAACTAAGTAGCATACTACCATTTTGAGCAAGACTGTCTATACAACTGTGAATATCCTAAGGTTCCATTAAGTAATATACAAACTAGTATGATACAATAATGGCCTCTAGGGCATATACACTAACAATCTCCCACTTGCACTAGGGCCATGTACTGGCGTATTGAAGACCTATCATCTCGATCCGCCGCTCGAACTGAGTCTGGGGTATGGCCTTCGTGAATGGATCTGCAGTGTTATTCTCCAAATCTACTCTCTTCACCTCGATCTCCCGGCGATCTACGATCTCCCTGATCAGGTGGTACCGCCTCAAAATGTGTCTGGACTTCTGATGGGGCCTGGGTTCCATCGCTAAACCTATAGCTCCGTTATTGTCATAATACAGCGGTATTGGATCAACAATGGTAGGAACCACCTGAAGCGCCGTGAGGAACTTCTTCATCCAGACAGCTTCTTTTGCAGCATCGCAAGCAGCTATGTACTCCGCATCCATAGCTGAGTCAGCAACGGTTTCCTACTTAGAGCTCTTCCCACAGACTGACCCTCCATTGAGGGTAAAGACATAACCCGACATGGACTTGGAGTCATCCTTGTCACTCTGGAAGCTGGAGTCAGCAAAGGCCTCGATCTGGAGGTCTTTTCCGCTATAAACCAAGAACAACTTCTTAGTCCTTCTCAGGTACTTGAGAATGTTCTTTACTACTATCCAGTGTTTCTCCCCTGGGTCCGACTGATACCGGCTTACAACGCTTAATGCGTATGCTACATCTGGTCTGGTACATAACATCGCATACATTGTAGAGCCTACCGCAGATGCGTAGGGTGTAGATGACATGCGAGCCCTTTCCAAATCAGTCTTGGGAGACATCTTTTTGGAGAGGGTGATTCCGTGACAAGCCGGTAGATTACCGCGCTTTGAATCATCCATACTGAATCGTTTCAGTATGGTGTCGATGTACCTGGACTGCGAATATCCCAACATCCTCTTAGATCTATCACGATAGATCTGGATCCCCAGAATGTAGTTGGCATCGCCCAGGTCCTTCATGGAGAACCTCTATGACAAGAATCCTTTGACTGACTGTAGCATAAGAATGTCATTTCCTATTAGGAGAATGTAATCGACGTACAAGATGAGGAATACCACAGTTCTCCCACTAATCTTACTATAAATGCATGGTTCATCCGGATTTTTGATAATGTCGAATTCTTTGACAGTATCATCAAAGCAGATGTTCCAACTCCGCGTTGCCTGCTTCAGTCCATAAATGGACTTAAGTAACTTGCACACTTTACCGCTGCTCCCACTCTGAATGAAACACTCCGGCTGATCCATATAGACGCACTCTTCTAAATTTCGATTTACAAAATCCGTCTTTTCGTCCATCTGCCTGATCTCATAATCGTGGAAGGTAGCAATGGCAAGAAGGATCCGAATGGATTTGAGCATAGCCACTGGAGAAAAGGTTTCGCCATAGTCCAAACCAGGTCTTTGACGAAAACCCTTTGCAACAAGTCTAGCTTTATAGGTTTCAACCTGCCCATCTACACCAATCTTCTTTCTGAAAATCCATTTGTAGCCTATGGGTTTTACCCCTTCTGGAGCAATGTCCAAAGTCCAAACATTGTTCGTGTACATGGACTCCATCTCAGTCCGCATTGTATCCAGCCATTTTACTGAGTCATTGCTCTGAATGGCTTGCTGGAAGCTAGTAGGCTCATCATTTTCAATGACGCAATCCTCTCGATCCCTGTCTATGAGAAAACCGTAGTATCTCTCGGGCGGATGAGACTACCTACTACTCCCGCGGAGTGGCACTGGGATGTCCGGTACTCCTGAAACTTCTGGTTCTATCAAACTTTCAGTAATTGCTTGTGGTTCTGGAATTTCTTTCAATTCTACTGCGCTCTAACTTGTTTCTTTTTCTAAAAACTGATGTTCCAGAAAGTGGGCGTGACGAGAAACAGAAACCTTTTGTTCCACTACGTAATAGAAAAGATACCCCTGAGTTCTTTGGGTATCCCACAAACTTACACTGTACTTAGCGTGCTTCGAGCTTGTCCGTATGCTGCTTTTCAACAAAAGCTGGACATCCCCATATCTTCAGATTTTAAAGATGGGGTTTCTTCCCACACCACATCTGATATGGTGTGGTAGGCACAGTCTTGGAGGGAATCTTGTTCAAAAGATATGCAGCTGATTCTAGTGCATAACCCCAGAAAGATCGCGGTAACTCAGCCTTACTCATTATGGAACGAATCATATCCAATAGGGTTCGATTCCGCCTTTCAGATACACCGTTGTGTTGTGGTGTGTATGGAGGAGTAAGCTGAGAGAGAATTCCATTCTCTTTTAAGTAGTCTAGAAGCTCGGCACTTAAGTATTCACCACCTCGATCAGATCTATGTGTCTTGATAATTTTGCCTGTTTTTTTTTCTACTTCATTCTTATATTCCTGGAATTTTTCAAAGGCCTCGGATTTATGCTTCATCAAGAAGACATTTCAATACATGGAGAAATCATCCGTAAAAGTAATGAGTTATGAATAACCACTTCGCGCATATGTAGACATTGGACCACACACATCACTGTGTATGAGTTCCAAGAGCTCGCTCGCTCTTACTCCGTGTCCAGTGAACGAAGTTTTTGTCATCTTTCCCATGAGACAAGATTCACAAGTAGCATAAGAATGATACTCGAACGGATTCAAGTATCCCTCTTTATGTAACTTTGTTAACCGTGTCTCTTTAATGTGACCTAGTCTACAATGCAATAAGAAAGCCTGATTTGTTTCCGGAGACATTCTTTTAAGTGTGTTCTGGACACTGAAAACCTGAGCTTGATTCAATACGTATATTCTGTTTTCTAATGTACCTGACCCAATCAGAACTTGATTTAGGTGGATGTGGACTACATCGCTTACAAAAGTAAAATCATATCCTTCTATAGAAAGTAAGGATACAGATATGATATTACAAGCCATATTGGGTACATACAAACAGTTACGCAGAATCAATATCTGCCCACTTGTCAATCTAAGGTGATATTCCCCTACGGATTCAGCGTCCACGCTCATTCCGTTGGCAACCCAGAGAGTTATATCACCTATCCTGATAACTCTACTGTTTCTCAAAGCCTGTAATGAATTACAGATGTGAGATCCTGATCCGGTATCCAGTACCCAGGAAGTAGAGTTAATTGACATACAGTTTTCTATTACAAACACACCCAAAGCCGAAGCCACAACATGCTTCGAATCCTGGCTACTGGCGTTGCTAGCCCTGCAATCCTTCTACCAATGTCCTTTCCCGTAACAATAGGAACGTCCCTCCTTTACTACATCCAGTCCCGAAACTTTTGCCCTTCCCTTTCCTTCTTCTTCGCTGGTTTCCTTCAGGGTATAAGTAGAGGGCAGAGACTGTAGAATCAAGTCAGTATTTGACCCGTTCTTCAACATGGTCTTCAGGTCCGTGAGCTCATCAAAATAGTTAGTCTCTGTAAGGACGTTGTCCCCTACAGATGACCCAAAAGCCAACCTCGCTTGAAGCAATTCGTTCGAGGTCTCATATCTTGCGATACGAGATTGCTCTCCATATAAATCTTTGTTATGGAGGAAGACAGAAGCTAAGTCCATCTTCTCGTGCTGCCTCTGGTATGCACCATGAACTAAGGCCAACACAAGGCACTTGGCATTCGCACAGTCCTTTTCCGATGTCTTACGGATATCAATATCCGTGAGAGGGGAAACTGGTCCTGAAATGGTAGGGGTTTGATTAGTTAGGTAGTGTCCCAGCTTGTCATGGATAATGGACATCTGGATAGAACTTTGCCAGTCATAACAGTCAGATTCAGTCATTTTATTATCTAGATGTAACCTATGTCTGGTCACTAGGTCGCTGCATTTAAGAGAGAGAGAAGAAAACACTTAGCATGATACTCTTGCAAGTTTAGATTGGTTTTTGTTTTATCTAAACAGGAAGGCTCCCACTGTTTTTCGAATCCTTCCTCAAACTATAAAAGAAGAATTAGTCGCGATTGATTTCACCGTACAATACTTACTTAACCATTCAGCCAGGCTGGTGTCGGTACTTCGAGGGAGTTTTTACGACGCTTTCACGAAGTTCCTTAATTAAATAATCTCTTTTCCCAGTGGGCGTAGCCCCGCTAACACCTTTTTAGACACCTACTTGGTTTATAGCATTGATCGTTAAGTGAAAAGTCTCCTAAGGAGTAGCAGATACTCACAGTAGGATCGGGATCCAAATATCATTATGTGATAATGCTGAAGGAATCCTACCAACATTATCAAACTCCAAATGGTATGCAGCACTAATAAGTTTCAATTTCCTTAGAAACTCCCGATGTGGATTTTTTCCCTATGCTCTTATGACCTTGACGAAGGCCAACATATCACAAGTCACATGTCAAGTTCTACCCGTCATTATCCAGGTTAATTTGAACCTACCCGTACATACCCTTGACGAAGGCCAAAATAGTAGTACGACTGTCCCAAACCAACGCATCTACCTATGCTACAAATAAATATTCAGCAGCTACCAATCACTATACCTTGGCGAAGGTCAAAATACATAGCTTGAATACTACTGAACATTTAACTGAAATGACGGAGAGCTATGAATGGTTTTGGCGAAACCGTGAACGTAGTGAACTTGATATAATCGAAGGAACCTGATATATTTTAAAAGGAGTGGTTTAAGCTCCGCGTTTTCAAAAGTTTTCCTGTTTTTGAAAAAACCGAGTGGTTTTGAAATTGTTCCAACGATTCAGCTTCGGTTTATTTTCTTTGCATTAATATAATATGTCCCATCAATTAATCCTACCATTGTAGAAAACAACGAAAATATGACGTACGCTTATGCCATCCGCATTGGCCACTGGGCCCCATCATCACCCGTTAGGTTACTTAACTAACGACAGAGTGGGGGCTGGACTAGCGTGTATGCAAAACATAAGCAACGCCTACTAGATATCATATATAGATATATACATTCGTCAGATGCAATGATAGCCATTCCAGAGCATAGATGAACACATTGGATATGCTAGAAATCCGCGTTTCGTTCGAGCCTGCAACGAAAGACGGATTACACGGTCGCGATGAATAGCCAAACCCCACCCTAGACCCCTACGGGTGCGGCAAACTACCCGCCAAGTACCCGAAGTGAAGTAACCTCCCTCAACAACGTGAGTAGGCCACTCGGCACTTCAAAATACCCGGTAGTTTGTGCACCCCACCTTGGGTCTATCCTAGGAGCAAAAACAATAAAAGAAATAATATACAATGGCGGCTACAACATCAACCCGGATGTGCGGCCATAAAATAATATTACATCAAATTACAAAATTTACATTGAATGAAAAATGAAAACTCTCATCTCACATCCCCGGCTACTCATCACGACAATCCAATAAGTTCATATACACAAACCAATATCACGGATCACAGATATGTATAACCCCCACTAATCGACGTATAGAGATTAGTAGACGTTCAATACATATATCACATCACAGAAGATCCGATCAGCTAAAGTACTTAGAATTTCGATCGATAACTTGATTTGAAACTACCCTAAGCACAACATAGTACTCAGCGAAATCTGGTCGGAAACAAACTATCAGAAAAATCACAAAATAAAAATCTGGACAGGCCGCAGGAAAACCGAGTTGACTCGGCGCCGACTCGGCCGCGGATCCGCGGCTAAACCCATGGTTTGGCCGCGCTTCCGCGGCGGTCTGACCAATTCATGGGCTCATTTTTCTTGTGTGTCCTTCAAAAAGCCTGCACGTATTTTTAAGGTCACTAGATAAATTTTTAGACCAGATTTTAAAAACGACAGAAAACGTGCATTTTTGACGTAATTTTGCGATTTTTCCGGCGATCGAATTTCTAACAGTTTGCTAAAAAGTTAGTAATGGTTTAGCGAGGCTCTAATACCACTATAATTCTACGTTACCTACCCCGGTACTTACGGGGAGGCGGAATAGGTAAAAATTTTTTTTTTAACACAAGGTAACATAGACTAAAACTTTAGGATCTTTGCCAAACCATTGATAACAAACTACATGAGGTTTTATCTACTATGAAAGGAGATTATACCTCATGCTACTAGTCCTTCGGGTCTTCTCTCCGCTGTCCTCTTCTTCCATGCAAGCTCTGAGGATCGATCCGGATCTTGGTCACCTCCGCGGCCACCTAGAGTCGAAGACGATCCACCCGAGAGTTTATAGTCCGAGCTCCACCTCAAGCCGAGATAACTAGGGAAACAAGTGTCCTATTCTTGATGTCCTGGGTGGTGTAGAAGAAGAAGATGGATTTATTTGTCTATTTGGATCCTTATTTTCTCAACACATGAGAGCTAAAGGATTTTGTAGTGAGGAGGAAGATGAAGCAACCATGGGAGCTCTCTTTTGATGAGAGAGAATGAGCAAGAGATAATGATGCATAAGAAAAATAATTACCATTCTTTTGTCATGATAAAGTGTGATGGTTACCATTGATTTGACCATTATCATGTCAAATTAAATCCAAAGCCAAAGAAGAGTCTAGAGTTCACAAGAAAGATCCAAGTCAACATTGGTCAACTAGGTCAAATAGTCAAGCATGGTCAATTGGTCAAAGCAATTAGCCATAACACAATTATCATTAAAAAGATTAGTAAATATTTTCCTCACCTCATAATGGTTTTGACCGAATCAACGGTCAGAACCCAAATGAGGCACCTCCTTCTTCGCTCTTCACAACCATGCATACACACCCGCATCCGCATTCTGTAGAATGCGAATGCACAGAAGACAAAACTAATCCATCTATACAATACTAGGATCCGGCTTAAACCAAAGCCCACTAGTATCATCTGCCCGAACATCATACGCGCACAAGTGCACGTAAGTGATCGTAGCCTTGCCGTAAAACCATACGGCCTCTACACCTTTTGCCCAGTGCAGGGAAACTCTCTGTGTGGGACTATAAAGACTTGACACTACACTGGCAGTGGGTTTAACCACAGACCGCAAGCGGCACTAGCTGTACGTAACGGTCCCAAGGTAGATATTGATAAGAACGCCGATGAGGTAAACCCATCCGAACTCCTACTGAGCCTGAATGTGACAATCTCCGTACAGTCCGGTCTGTTCTTCTATGAGTATCGCATGTCGTGCCTAGGGGTGGTAAACGTCAGACCCCTAATAGCGGTACATGTCATGCCAGAGTGTAGCCCAGAACACCCTGAGAAACTACAGGAAATACTACTAGTAATTCTCGCTTTCCCTCGCTAGGGATTTTGTGTAATGGCTCTCCTTGACACAGCGCGATATCAACCCCCAATACCGGGAGAGACGAATACTGTCTAACCGCTACTGCCTCCAAGTGCTTCGGGACTGCACCCAACTACTACCTGTTTGCACGACTCCTTTGAACCGTGGTAGGGTAGTAATCAAAGTACAGTGGGAACACACTCGAGGTGAAGTAGCAGTGTCAAGTCGACGAACTAAGCTGTACTCCTGTCACTTAGGAACTGTTATCTGACGATAGGTATAGTACCAACCAACAGTTCCCGACGAGTCCTGTCCAGTATACTCATAACCTAACGAGCAACCACATACTATCTCTAGTACGATGTACTAATGGCTGTGGGACAGACCATCTCCCTTGCTTGGATGAGAAGTGTATACGCTAGTCTACTCCAGAGTATCGATGCCCCGTCTCGATAATCCTACGACTGGGGACCTATATAAGGATGTGCTTAAAGATTACCCAGCCCCCATTAGTGGGACTGCCATCACAACGGTGGTAATCAAGCAAAGATCCTAAGGGCTCCACTAATATGTATAAGCGATATGCTAAAAGAAACACATGCACATATTTAAGTAGAAACAAACCAAGTAGCATACTACCATTTTGAGCAAGATTGTCTATACAACTGTGAATATCCCAATCTTCTATTAAGTACTATACAAACTAGTATGATACAGTAATGGCCTCTAGGGCATATACACTAACAAATCTGGGCATATTGAGCATATCCGAAAGTGGTCTTCACTGGCAGGAAGTGAGCCGCTTTCGTCAAACGATCCACGATCACCTAAATGGAGTCATACCCTCGACTGGTCTTGGGTAGACCCATAATGGAGTCCATAGAAATCTGCTCCCATTTCCACTCCGGAATGGACAAAGGATGCAACTCTCCCGTGGACCTCTGATGCTCGGCCTTGACTTGCTGACAAGTCAGGCATATCGACACGAAATCTGTGACGTCCCTCTTCATTCCGTCCCACCAATAAACATCTCACAAATCGTGGTACATGTTGGTGGAACCGGGATGAATGCTATATATCGATCTATGTCCCTCCTCAAGATCTCATCCGCAGTCCCTCAGAATCTGGTACGCATAATCGAGTCCCAAAGAGCAGTACCCCTTATCATTAACCACGAACTCGAAATCTCTGCCCTGCCTAATCTGATCCATGATCTCTGAAAGACGGTCATCACTGGGCTGTGCCTCTTGAATACGGTCAAGCAACTGCGGACGTGCACGAATATACGCAAGCTGTCCCCCCGTCAGAGTGAACTCGAACTGCACTCGGCTATCGCATAGAATCTGCCAATCTGCTAACGACTGCCTCTGCACGGCGCTCAAACAAGATAAACTACCTCTGGGCCTCCAGCTCAAAGCATCTGCCACCACGTTCGCCTTGCCCGGATGGTAAAGGATCTCGCAATAATAGTCTTTCACGAGCTCCATCCAACGGCGCTGTCTCATATTCAGGTTTCGCTGCTGAAATATGTACGTCAAGTTATTGTAATCCGTAAATATTTGGCATGACTCACAGTATAGGTAATGTCTCCAGATCTTGAGTGCAAACACCACTGCAGCCATCTCTAAATCGTGCGTACGATAGTTCCGTTCATGTGTCTTCAGCTATTGAGAAGCATACGCAATAACCCTGTCGTGTTGCATCAACACGCAACCTAGTCCCACTCGAGAAGCGTCGCAATAAACCACAAATCCACCCGATTCCGAAGGCAATGACAACACAGGTGCAGTAGTCAGACGAGTCTTCAACTTCTAGAAGCTATGCTCGCACGCCTCGGTCCAATCAAAAGGAACTCCCTTCCGGGTCAACCCGGTCAACGGTGCAGCGATACGGGAGAAGTCTTGAACAAATCGTCGGTAATAGCCAGCCAGGCCTACGAAGCTGCGGATCTCTGTAACTGATGCTGGTCTAGGCCGATGCTGAACGGCCTCGATCTTCTTCGGGTCCACACATATGCCATCTCTCGTAATCACGTGACCCAAGAAATCAACGACGTCAAGCCAAAATGCGCACTTAGAGAATTTCGCGAACAACTGGTGCTCTCTCAACGTATGCAATGTGATCTGCAGATGCTGCTCCTGCTCCTCTCGGTTCCGAGAATACACCAAAATGTCGTTAATAAACATGATGATAAACAGATCTAGATATGACCTGAAAATGCGGTTCATCAAGTCTATAAACATAGCTGGTGCATTGGTCAGTCCGAATGACATCACCAAAAACTCGTAGTGCCCGTAACGTGTATGAAAAGCCGTCCTCGGAATATCCTCCAGCCGCACCCGCAACTGATGGTAACCCGATCGCAAGTCAATCCTCGAAAAGTATCCTGCACCCTGAAGCTGGTCAAACAAACCCTGTCATGCCCCGCTTCCCAGAGTACGCTAAGATAAGCACATCACGGAGCCAACCATGCTACCTGTGGATAGAAAAATCCCTCCACAGTCACATTATAGCTGTAGAGATATCAAGAACAATAATAAGCTATCTAACACATGTCCATGAGCCAGAATAACGAGTCAAGAATAAAATAATGCGGAAGCAAAAGGATCCAATACAAGAATAAACTGGAATGTACGTCCCATAATGCGGGCTCACATCAGGAATGAAAATGCATAAATAAAACCAAAATACTAACAGGTCCTCACTGCTCAGCCTGCTGATTGAAATACTCCTGCTCGGCCTGCAGCAAAGGTAAAGAATCTGGGCCATGCAAAGCCCAGACGTCAGTGCGTCATAATATCAAGCAATAATATAAACAAGGGGTAGCAAGACAGGCAGGTATGAGTATGAACGGTAAAACAGGTATAACAGTAATATAACTAAGGACAGTAAAGGGTGATGTGCAGTGAGTAATCTAGACTGGTCTACTGGGTTAACTACTCTCAAGTCTTTGAAATCAATTTGATGAATCATCGATGTAACTCAATAGTATCCCGTGCGTGCCTGGGACCACGGTCATGATTCTCGGGCTGAATCCGTGACGTGCCGCTAGGCAGTAAAAGGTAGTATGTAACGATGAATGATGTCAGCCGCATCATCCCGGGGCTGGCCTAGCACGTAAAACTGATCAGTAAAGGCAACGAACTGTCGAGTTACAAGTCAAGTTTCATCATTGAATTCCCCATACCCCTATGTTTTGTGCTCAATTCAGGTATTGATAAATCTGGAGCTAATGCCAACACAGGATCAAGCAGGTACAGGTTTGTCTGTATAGACAACTGGAAATGTCCGTAGGGACAACAGGTCAAGATTGTTGACATTAGTAACAAGATTAGGTAACAGGTCAAGCTGTGGTACATCAGGTCAAGTCAGGTAGTGTATATGGATCCAATCATGACATGTAGTGCACAATATCAAGTCGTGTTAAGTAGTAGTGTATCAAGTCATGTCAGGGGTGCACAAATATCAAGTGGGTGCTCATAATCAAACTGTAATAAGCATGGGTATACAAAAACAAGTAAGGGGTACTTAATATAATAATAAAATGGAATAATGTGGTGAGGTATGCAAATAAGTATAGATTCAAACATATGGATGCACAGTTTTTGATTAGGGTTACAATTAAAGTTCCAACACTAATTTGGATGCACTTTATTAAACATGGAATGTTAATATCACAGTATTATGTATTAATGTGTTCTATGGATGCATTTATATATATATATATTAAACGAGATGAATGCAAACGGGCATCCGAAAGGTTATAAACTATAAAATGGTACTATGGGATGTACAAATAAGCACTATGTGATATAAATATTAGTATGGTTGCAGTATAATGTAATCTAATATGTAACAAGATTAGTTTTCATGATCTACATCTAAAATGTTGTAAACGGATGCAAACGGAACATCGAAACGTTATAAAATGAAACACGGGGTACTAGATTTAACTACAGGTATGATATATATTTAAATAGGTATAAAATGAATTATATAGCATGTAGCAAGATTAACTTGTCTAGACGGATCAAGAAACGGGTGTGTACGGAATGTCTCACATCGGCGAAATGTCGCGACGCACGCACGGTGTTGGATATAGTGCCCTCAGAGTCATTTATTGGATCACAGGCACGTGATTGCAATGATTGAGGGAGGACCTATACCGGTAGGACAATCTTACTCAAGATGATAGTATGCTATCTGGTTTATCTTTATCATCGTGTACTGCTTTAGGTGACCATAGAGGTCACTATTACACATTGATAGAGCCCTTAGGATTTTTTCTTGACTGCCAGCAGTATGATGGCGATCATATACGTGGGAGCTAGGGTCTATAAGCACATCCTTAAAAGGTCCCTACTCGTGGGAGTTTTCGAGACAGGGCATCGATACTCCAGAGTAGACTAGTGTATACAGTCAAGACCCCGACGAGGGGCGATGGCCGGTCTCACAAGCCATTGGTGTCAGTTGGTTCACCTAAGATGTATACAGGTGCTCATTGGGATATGAGTACACCGGACTGGACTTGCCAGGAACATGCTAGTAGGTATTATACCTGACGTCAGATATCAGTTCCCTGGTGACATGTGTACAGGTTAGTTCATCGACCTGAGATCGAAATTGCGTTTGTTTTACCTCCTATATTCATTTGTCTCGTATGAGTTCCCACTGTACTTTGATTACTATCCTACCACGGCTCAAAGAAGTCGTGCAAACAGGTTTTAGTTGGGTACAGTTCCGAGCCACATGGAGGCAGTGAGCGGATCGGCAGGGGTTCGTCTCTCCCGGTATTGGGGGTGAGGTCGCGCTGTGTCTAGGAGAGCCATTACATGAAGTTCTTGGCCAAGGCAGGAGATTTACTGGTAGGTATTACAGTAGTATCTCAGGGTGTTCTGGGCTACACTCCGACACGACTTGTACCGCTTTTGGGGGTCTGACTTTTACCAACCCCTAGGCTCACCATGCGATGCTCATAGAAGAACGGACCGGACTGTACGGATATTGTCACTGACAGGCTCAGTAGGGTGTCAGGATGAGTTCGCTCATCGACCTCCCTTTTGGTCAATACTTGGTAGCCCGTTACGTACGGCTAATACCTCTGACGTGCTTGTGGTTAAATCCACAACCAAAGTATTAATGAGTCTTTAGAGTCCGCCACAGACAGTTTCTCAAGTTTCGGGCGAAACGTTGTAGAGGCCGTATGATATATGGCAGGGTTCGATCATATACGTATAGTATTGCACGGATCATGATCGGACGGATCATACTAGCAGGCTTTGGTTTAAGCCGGATCCTAGTATTAGATTTGTTGGATTACTTTAGTCTCGTCGCATTCGCATTCAGTCGGAATGCGGATGCTGGTATGTATATACTGGTGAGGGGTATCCTTGTGATCCATCACGAGTTTACTTTAGATGTTGCCGGATTTTCTTGTTGGACCAAACATTTGGATTAATGTTTGGATGGTGGAAATAATGAGCTAGAATTCATCATGGAATGCATTAAATATGACATAGACATATATCATGACTCATGGTCTCTTTTTTAGCAAATATGTCATATTAGTGGATTGATTTGAGTCATGAAATGAGAAGGAGACAGAGGGGGCTGTCATGAATTGGTTAGCTCTCATATTATTCTACTACTCTCTCTCATTTTATCATTCCAACATCACACAAGAAAAGAAAGAGAAACACCTTCTTCTTCCTCTTTCTTCTCTAGCTCTTTAGCTTCCATCAATGCCTTCATCTCTAACCTCCATCCAAGCAATGGATGCAAGAGACAAAGTGATCACAAACATTCGCTACAACACCTTAGACACGTCGGCTAGCACACTTTGTGCCCGAGTTGCTTCGGATGAATCGGGAGCCTATAAAAAGACTCGTAGATGTGGTGCCCCCTTTCCGACGAGGAGATCAAGACCGGAGATGCCGCGAGGAGGTTGGGATGGTGGCTAAAGACCGAAGGACACGGATCGATCGGTATAGCATTCTATCCCTTCTCTAGATAGCTAGTTGTAGGTTAATGGTTCAATCCGGATTTTAAGTACACGATAGCGCCGGTTTCTAAGTAAACAAAAGTTTTTGTTTCCGCATTTTGGTCTCGGAATGACGGCCGGGGCGCTACCGTAGACTTATATGGTATGAGAGCCACGCCATTAACCTTTACTAGTTTGCTCTAACGTGTTTAGAACTTCGATCGAACGAAAATTTCAAAAACTGCATTTCCAACTTAACAGTTTCTGTCCAATTTTATTTGTGCTCGAAAAATTATTTGGTGTATTGCAGAAATTCGTGCAGGGTTTTTTAGGAATTCTGATAAAATTTGGTAGCACGTTGCTACAGTAACGCCGCGGAACCGTGGCCATACCCCTATTTTGGCCACGGTTCCGCCACAGTTAAGACTCTTCAATGCACCAAATTTAGCACTGTGTTTTCTAAGTTGGAAATTGGTTTTCTGGTAATTTTATTTTGGGCCCAGATTTATTTGAGTGATGCAATTGTGCTTGGGGCCCACTTCGGGAAATTTAGTCGATTGAAAATTTTAAACATGTTAGTTCATAGTATTTACATTAAATCTGCGACCGTGAATGTCATTTGATCGGTAAATCCTGTCTAATTGCTATAGCCCTTTTAGACGGATTTGCAAACGTGACATTCACGTTGATGTTCTGTGTTGTGCTGTGATAATGCTGATTTGTCGTGGTGGATAGCCTGGATGCAATGTTAGTACAGTTTGGTTTTATATGTACATTTGATATTGCGGGGCGAGCGTCCGACATGTGGACTGTCGTCACTGCCTGTTTGTATATTATTCTTTTGGGGCATGACCGGGCTGAGGTTGATGTACCCGTTGTATATATTTTATTTTCTGTACTACGATTACCCCGCGGTGGGGTGCACGGATAGCCGGGTTCTAGAGGGAAACGAGTCCGCATCTCATGGCTTTGAGACGGAGGGGGCTTCACTCTAGAATTGGCGGCCTATTCGCCGTACTCGTAGGGGGTACAGGTCGACCCAAGGAGGAGTGCTCAAGTTACCAGATTTCGTGAAGTGCTGGGTTGTCCATTCACGTTGTTGAAAGGGGCTGCCTAGCTTCAGGTTTTGGCGGGTAACTTGCCGCGCTCGTACGGGTCTAGGATTTCATTGCACAGGCTATCCACATGACCAGGGAAACGTCGGGTTTCAGTAGCGGCTTTATGAAACTCGGGCATCCCAGATTATCTGTATTGTTCTGTAAAGCTTATTACATTTCTGTGATGTTGCATTTTATCACGCCTTGAGCGAATATTATATATTGCTATATATATACTAGTAGATATTGTATATGTTTTGCATCCGTGCTAGTCCAGTCCCCGCACTGTCGTTAGTTAAGTAACCTAACGGGTGATGACGAGACCCAGTGGGGAATGCGGATGGCATATACGTACATCATATTTTCGTTCTTTTATGGTGTGATCAATTAATGGGACTGCGTTGATTCGGATCAATGCAAGATACACAAACCTATTCTGATGTTGTTGGAACATTTTTCAAAAAGCTGTTATTGCAAGGGCATTCTCTTTTGTTTTGCACAGTGGTATTCGGTTATGAATATCCTGTTAGATATATATGCCCTAGAGGCCATCATTGTATAGTACTAGTTTGTATAATACATTTTGGAGGCTTGGGATATATATACGGGTTTACGACAGTCTTGCTCGATATAGTAGTATGCTACTTGTATTGTTTCTATCTTAATATGTGTATATGTTTCTTTTAACATATCGCTAATATATATTGATGGAGCCCTTAGGACCTTTGCTTGACTACCGGCGTTGTGATGGCGATCACACTAGTGGGGGCTGGGTAGTCTATAAGCACATCCTTATTTTGGTCCCTGTTCGTAGGACTTTCGAGACAGTGCATCGATACTCCAGAGTAGGCTGGTGCATACTCTTCTCGTCCCAGCAGGGGAGATGGTATGTCCCACAGCCATCAGTATGTCGTACTGGAGATAGTATGCAGCTGCTCGTTAGGTTACGAGTACACTGGACAGGACTCGTCGGGAACTGTTGGTTGGTATTATACCTATCGTCAGTTAACAGTTCCCAGGTGACATGAGTACAGCTTAGTCCGCTGACATGACACTGTCACTTCGCCTCGAGTGTGTTCCCACTGTTCTTAGATTACTACCCTACCATGGCTCTACTGAGTCGTGCAAACAGGTAGTAGTTGGGTGCAGTCCCGAAGCACTTGGAGGCAGTGACGGTTAGACAGGATTCGTCTCTCCCGGTATTGGGAGTTGATATCGTGCTGTTTCTAGGAGAGCCACTACACATTGTCGTCCCTGGCCAGGGCAAGCGAGAATTGCTGGTAGGTTTTCCAGCAGATTCTCAGGGTTTTTCGGGCTACACTCCGACACGACTTGTACCGCTATTAGGGGACTGACATTTACCACCCTCCTAGGCCCGTCATGCGATATTCTCAGACGAACTGACCGGACTGTACGGAGATTGTCACATTCAGGCTCAGTAGGAGTTCAGATAGGTTCACCTCATCAGTCTTCTTGTCGGCATCTACCTGAGGACCGTTACGTACAGCTAGTACCGCTTGCGGCCTGTGGTTAAACCCGCTGCCAGCGTAGTGTCGAGCCTTTAGAGTCCTACACAGAGGGTTACTCGCCTTTGGGCAAAACAGAGTAGAGGTCGCATTGTTTTTGCGACAGGGTTCGTTCACCCTCGCGCACTTGTGCATGTTTGGTGTACGGGCAGTTATTATTAGCGGGCTTCGGTTTAAGCCAGATCCTAGTATTTGTTTTGGGATTGGTTTTATCTCATAGTATTCGTGTTTCTCGAAACGCGGATGCGGGTGTGTATGCACAGTTGACAGAGGCAGATGCAGAGAATTCTCATTAGGGTTGTTGACCATTTGACTTTGGTTGACTTGTTGACCATTTGACTTTGGTTGACCTGTTGACCGTTGACTTTTTCTAAACCCTAATGAGAATGAGAAATATGATTAATAATATTAATTAAGGATTATTGTGTCATGGTTGAGTTGAACATTTGACTTTTGCTGACTTGTTAATTTTGTTAACAGGTTGACCATTCTGGACTTGTTGACCATCATCATTTCATTGCTATGATTTTTGTTTACTTGTTGTTCTTCACAAAATGCAATAACTGCATGAAATGATAATGGTCATTGAAACTAACCATCACAATTCTTAATTATTATTATTATCATTATTATTTTTTGCTTTTGTGAGCATGGTTGCATTATGAGAGCTCATTCTCTCATTTTGTTTCTCTCTCTTAGAAAGAAAGCTCTCCTTCTTCCTCTCTCAAGGTTCAAGTGTTGCATGAGTTGGAAATCATGAACCTTTGAGATAAAACCACCATAACTCTTCTCTACTCATTCTAAGATTCTAGGTTTAGCAAACAAAGAACCTTAGTTATCTCTAGGTTGAGATAGGAGCTCAAGTTCGAGGCCCTCGGGTGGATCTATCTGCGGCAAAGAGGAGACGACGAGGAGAAGCCGTTCAAGCCACTACAAGGAGCAAGCAAGGAGGAGAACCACCAAAAGAAGAGAAGGAGTTCAAGATCTAGGTATAACCATTCAACATAGTAGCTAGAACTTGTAGTTTATTAGTTAGTTTTTGTTTAGCAAAGATCCTTCATGGATGGTCCATGTTACCTTTTGAGGAAAAAATTTGATTTTTACCTATTCCGCCTCCCGAAAGTACCGGAATGGGTAACGTGGACCTAACAGTGGTATTAGAGCCTAGCTAAGCAACAACTATCTGTTAGCAAAGTGTTTAGAACTTCGATCCGGAAAAAATCCCGAAAACAAACCGAAAAATTATATTTTCTGTCGATTTTCAAAACAGGCCTAAAAATATTTTGTATGACATGAAAAATACAAGTAGGGTTTTCTAGGAATTTTCAAGAAATTTGAGCCCATGACTCGGCCAACTCGCCGTGGAAGCACGGCGGAACCATGCGTTCCGCCGCGGATCCGCGGCCGAGTTGACTCGGCCGCGGCTCCAATTTGTTGCAGATTCCTCTGTTTGGTGTTTTGGGATTTTTGAGATATTTTGTTTCTGCCCAGATTATCCAGAGAAAAATGTTATTTTTTTGTGGTAGTTACAAATTTGTATTTTGATCGGAGTTCTACAAACTTTGGCTAAATGGTTATATCTGTAATGTGATATATGCACTGAACGTCGGCTAATCACTATACGTCGATTAGTGGGGTTGTGCATATCTGTGATATGTAATGTTGTTGGATTGTGTATATGAACTTGTTGGATTGTCGCGGATGAATAGCCGGGGTTTGTGAGATGAGAGTTTCTTTATCTTTCATTTGATGTAATATATAAATTGATGTAATATTATTTTTATGGCCGCACATTCGGGATTAGGTTGTAGCGGCCATTGTATATTATTTCTTTTACTGTTTTTGCTCCTAGGATAGACCCAAGGTGGGGTGCACAAACTACCGGGTACCTCGAAGTGCCGAGTGGCCTACTTACATTGTTGAGTGGCCTACTTACTTGGCGGGTAGTTTGCCGCACCCGTAGGGGTCTAGGATGGGGTTTTGGCTATTCATCGCGACCGTGTAATCCGTCTTTCGTTGCAGGCTCGAACGAAACACGGATTCCTACCATATCCAATGTGTTCATCTGTGATCTGGAATGGCTATCATTGCATCTGACGAATGTATATATCTATATATGATATCTAGTAGGCGTTGCTTATGTTTTGCATCCGCGCTAGTCCAGCCTCCGCTCTGTCGTTAGTTAAGTAACCTAACGGGTAATGACGGGGCCCCGTGGCGAATGCGGATGGCATAAGCGTACATCATATTTTCGTTGTTTTCTGCAATGGGAAGATTAGTTGATGGGACGCATTATATTAATGCAAAGAAGAAACAAACCTAAAAGACGTTGTTGGAACAATTTTCAAAAAGCTGTTATTGTAAGGACGTTCACTTTTGTTTTGCATAGAGGTATTCGGTTATGAATGCCCAGCACCTCATTCGACGAGGCAAGGGCCGAGATCCCCTCATCGGGAGTGACCCCTTGGACAAAAGTTTACGTCAGGGTAATAACTTCACTATAGTCGATTATTCTTGCTTTGCATCGAGGTATTCAGTTTGGAATATCCTGCACCTCATTCGGCGAGGAAAGAGCCGAGATCCCTTCACAGGGAGTGACCACTTTAGCAAAAGTCTTCGCCACTATATTTTAAAAAAGGCAATCATGTTCCTTCAACGATATCAAGTTCATTACGTTAACGGGTTTTTCCGCCAAAAAACCCAGCCGTAGCCCTCCGTCAGTTCGGATTGGTATTATTTAGTATTTGTGCTGCGTTTGTTGACCTAGTCAAGGCGTAGTGAACGGTAGGTAAATAATATTTTTCTGTGCATTGCAGAAGTGATTGGTTAGGACAGTCGTACGGCCTTGTTGACCTAGTCAAGGGCACGTACGGGTAGGTTTAATGCAATCAAGATAATGACGTGTATAACTTGACTAACGGTTTATGGTTTGTTGACCTAGTCAAGGTCATAAACCGTTAGGGGCAAAAATCCACATCGTGAGTTTCTAAAGAAACTGAAACTTGCAGATTTAGCATACCTTCTGGAGTGTGGTGACTAGAGTGGATTCCATCTAGGTCATCACACAATGTTAGTCGGATCCGGATCCCACTGATGAGTTGGATAACTTTCGGGAGATTATTTCACTTAACAATCAATGCTATAAATCAAGTAGGTGTCTAGAACGGTGTTAGTGGGGCTACGCCTCCAGGGAAAAGAGGTTACTTAATTAAGGAACTTCGCGAAAGCGTTGGAAAACCTCCCTCGAAGTACCAACACTAGCCTGGCTGAAAGGTTAAGCAAGTATTGTGACGTGCGATTAATCCCGACTAGTTCTTCTTTTAGGGTTTGAGGAAGAATTTGAGGAAACAGTAGGAGCCATCCTGATTAGAAAAATTAATAAACCAATCTAATCTTGCAAGAGCACACGCTGAGTGTTTCTTTTCTCTCTCTCCAGGTAGCAACTATTTCACGCCGTAATCAAGATAATAAAATGTATCGCTTGACCGATCCGAATTCTTATTCCGGGCCGGGGAACGTTGGTCCGGCTCTAATTTACGACAACAGTCATAAGTTTGAGCAAGGGAAAGAGGATTGTATGGATTCCAAGGATACCCAGTTGAAGAAGAAGCATAGTTTTGCATCTACTTCAGGTGTTCTTGTAATTGAGAACTGCTTTACGGTCAGTCCTACCTCCTGGGTACATGATACCGGATCAGGATCTCATATCTGTAATCTATTGCAGGGACTGAGAAAAGGTAGGAAAGTTGTACCTGGTGATATGTCGCTCAGAATAGCGAACGGAGCACAAGTTAATGCTGCAGCCGTCGGTGAATATCACCTAGTGTTGCCAAATGGCAGTACTATGATTTTGAACGATTGCTACTATGTACCTTCCATGGTTTGCAACATCATATCAGTTTCTTTACTCGATAAAGATGGATATAACTTTGTTCTTAATAGAAATATCATGAACATCTACCTTCATAAGGTACTGGTTGCAGAAGGTACACTGTGTAATGGTATCTATGTTCTAAATCAGAACACAGTTCTCAATGTACAAAACACACGCAAGAAGAAGAATTCAGATATGAATGAATCCTACTTGTGGCATTGTTGACTTGGTCATATCAGAGAGAAAAGACTAAGTAAGTTGCATAAAGATGGACTCTTGAATACGTTCGAGTTTTCATCTTATGAAACTTGTCAGTCTTGTCTCAAAGGGAAGATGACCAAATCTCCGTTCACCGGACATGGAGAAAGAGCAACAGAGCTCTTTGGACTCATACATAGTGATGTATGTGGTCCAATTTCTATACATGCAAGGGGTGGGTTCTCGTACTTCATCACATTCACTGACGATCTCTCTAGGTTCGGATATGTGTATCTGATGAAACACAAATCTGAAGCTTTTGAGAAAATCAAGGAATTCAGAAACGAAGTAGAGAACCAGACTGGCAAAAGTATCAAGATCCTCCGATCTGATAGGGGAGGGGAGTACTTAAGCACGGAATTCCTAGATTACTTAAAAGAGAATGGTATTCTCTCTCAGCTTACTCCCCCTTATACACCACTGCACAACGGTGTATCGGAGCGGAGGAATCGTACCCTATTGGATATGGTTCGCTCCATGATGATTAGTGTCGAGTTGCCTCTTTCATTTTGGGGACATGCGCTTTTAACAGCAGCATATCTATTGAATGATGTTCCGTCTAAATCAGTGCCTAAGACTCTATTCAAGATATGGAATGGAAAAAGGCCATATCTTAAAAGATTTAAGATATGGGGTTGTCCGGCTTATGTTAAAAAGCATAAACTAGATAAGTTGGAGGCACGGTCAGTTTTATGTAAGTTTGTGGGATATCCAAAGAATGGTTATGGATATCTGTTCTACCATACCGAGGAACAGAAGGTGTTTGTTGCTCAGCATGCCGTTTTCTTAGAAGCGGAGTTTCTTGCAAAAGAAATTAGTGAGAGCACGGTAGAATTGGAAGAAATTCAGCGACCACAAACTGAAACTGAAGATTTGACAGAACCTCAGGATTCAATAACCCCAGACGAACCTCAACCACTCCACAGATCTGGTAGGATTTCTCATCCGCCCGAGATATACTACGGTTTTCTCTTAGACGGGGATCGAGAGGATTGCATCTTGGAAGAAGATGACCCTACCAGTTTCAGGCAGGCCATTTTCAGTAGGGACTCTGATAAGTGGCTGGAAGCAATGAAATCCGAAATGGAGTCCATGTATGCCAATAAAGTGTGGACCTTGGATACTGCTCCACCTGGGGTAAAACCCGTTGGATGCAAATGGATCTACAAAAGGAAACTTGGTGTAGATAGGCAGGTGGAAACCTATAAGGCTAGACTCGTTGCAAAAGGTTTTCGTCAAAGACCTGGTGTGGACTATGATGAAACTTTTTCTCCAGTGGCTATGCTTAAATCCATTCGGATCCTACTTGCCATTGCTTCCTTCCATGACTATGAAATTTGGCAGATGGACGTTAAAACGGCTTTTCTAAACGGCTGTTTGGAAGAGTGTGTTTACATGGATCAGCCGGAAGGTTTCGTAGACAGTGGGAGCAGCGGGAAGGTGTGCAAGTTGCTTAAATCCATTTATGGATTAAAGCAGGCCACGCGGAGCTGGAACATCTGTTTTGATGAGGCAATCAAGGAATTTGATTTCATCAAGAACGAAGATGAACTGTCGTGTTCCTAGTCTTGTACGTGGACGACATTCTTTTGATAGGAAATGACATTCCTATGCTACAATCGGTCAAGCTATTTTTGTCACAATGGTTATCCATGAAGGACCTGGGTGATGCCTCGTACATTCTGGGGATCAAGATCTACAGAGATAGATCCAAGAGACTACTGGGACTTTCACAGTCCAAGTACATAGAGACCGTACTAAAGAGATTTAGTATGGAAGATTCCAAGCACGATAATGTACCCGCAATGCATGGAATCACCCTCTCTAAGAAGATGTCTCCTAAGACCGACGAGGAGAGGGTTCGCATGAGCACTATACCCTACGTTTCGGCGGTAGGATCTATAATGTATGCGATACTATGTACAAGACCAGATGTAGCTTACACGCTGAGCGTAGTGAGCCGGTATCAATCAGACCCAGGTGAGGGCCACTGGACGGCAGTGAAGAACATTCTCAAGTACCTAAGAAGGACTAAGGAGATGTTCCTGGTTTACGGTAATGGAGACCTCAGGGTCAAGTCCTTTACTGATTCAAGCTTCCAGAGCGACAAAGATGACAGCAAGTCTGTCTCGGGTTTTGTGTTTACCCTCAACGGAGGGGTGGTGTGTTGGAGGAGTTCCAAACAGGATACCGTCGTAGACTCGACGATGGAGGCTGAATATATTGCTGCAAGCGATGCCGTAAAAGAGGCGGTCTAGATGAAGAAGTTCATTAGTGAACTTCAGCCGGTTCCATCCATTGTTGACCCAATACCTTTGTATTGCGATAACAATGGGGCTATATCTTTAGCGAAGGAACCAAGGTCCCATCAGAAATCCAGACACATCTTAAGGCGGTATCACCTGATCAGGGAGATCATTGATCGCCAGGAGATCGAGGTACGGAGAGTGGACACAAAAGAGAACACGGCGGATCCATTCACAAAGGCCCTCCCTCAAACACAGTTCGAGCGACTTTTTAAGCTATTGGGTATGCGGTACGCCAGCAGCTGGCCTTAGTGCAGACGTTGGGTATGCGGTACACCAATTACTGGCCTTTAGTGCAAGTGGGAGATTGTTAGATATATATGCCCTAGATGCCATTATTGTATAGTACTAGTTTGTATAATACATTTTGGAGGCTTGGGATATATATACAGGTTTATGACAGTCTTGCTCGATATAGTAGTATGCTACTTGGTTTGTTTCTATCTTAATATGTGTATATGTTTCTTTTAACATATCGGTAATATATATTGATGGAGCCCTTAGGATATTTTCTTGGCTACCGGCGTTGTAATGGCAATCACACTAGTGGGAGCTGGGTAGTCTATAAGCACATCCTTAGTTTGGTCCCTGGTCGTAGGATTATTGAGACAGGGCATCGATACTCCAGAGTAGACTGGTGCATACGCTTCTCGTCCCAGCAGGGGAGATGGTCTGTCCCACAGCCATCAGTACGTCGTACTGGAGATAATATACAGGTGCTCATTAGGTTACGAGTACACTGGACAGGACTCATCGGGAACTGTTGGTTGGTATTATACCTATCGTCAGTTAACAGTTCCCAGGTGACATAAGTACAGCTTAGTCCGCTGACTTGACACTGTCACTTTGCCTCGAGTGCGTTCCCACTGTTCTTAGATTACTACCCTACCACGGCTCTACTGAGTCGTGCAAACAGGTAGTAGTTGAGAGCAGTCCCGAAGCACTTGGAGGCAGTGACGGTTAGACAGGATTCGTCTCTCCCGGTATTGGGAGTTGATAACGCGCCGTGTCTAGGAGAGCCATTACACATTGTCATCCCTGGCCTGGGCAAGCGAGAATTGCTGGTAGGTTTTCCCGCAGATTCTCAGGGTGTTTTGGGCTACACTCCGACACGACTTGTACCGCTATTAGGGAACTGACATTTACCGCCCCCGTAGGCCCGCCATGCGATATTCTCAGACGAACATACCGGACTGTATGGAGATTGTCTCATTCAGGCTTAGTAGGAGTTCGGATGGGTTCACCTCATCAGTCTTCTTGTCGGCATCTACCTGGGGACCGTTACGTACAGCTAGTACCGCTTGCGGCCTATGGTTAAACCCGCTGCCAGTATAGTGGCGAGCCTTTAGAGTCCCACACAGAGGGTTATTCGCCTTTGGGCAAAACAGAGTAGAGGTCGCATGGTTTTTGCGATAGGGTTCGTTCACACTCGCGCACTTGTGCACGTTTAGTGTCCGGACAGTTATTACTAGCGGGATTTGGTTTAAGCCAGATCCTAGTATTTGTTTTGGGATTGGTTTTGTCTCCTTGTATTCGTGTTCCTCGGAACGCGGATGCGGATGTGTATGCACAGTTGACAGATGCAGAGGCAGAGAAATCTTATTAGGGTTGTTGACCATTTGACTTTAGTTGACTTGTTGACCATTTGACTTTGGTTGACTTGTTGACCGTTGACTTTTTTTAAACCCTAATGAGAATGAGAAATATGATTAATACTATTAATTAAGGATTATTGTGTCATGGTTGAGTAGAACATTTGTCTTTTGTTGACTTATTGACTTTTTTGACCGGTTGACCATTGTGGACTAGTTGACCATCATCATTTCATTTCTATGACTATTGTTTACTTGTTGTTCTTTACAAAATGCAATAATTGCATGAAATGATAATGGTCATTGAAACTAACCATCACAATTCTTAATTGTTATTATTATCATTATTATTTTTTGCTTTTGTGAGCATGGTTGCATTATGAGAGCTCATTCTATCATTTTGTTTCTCTCTCTTAGAAAGAAAGCTCTCCCTCTTCCTCTCTCAAGGTTTAAGTGTTCCATGAGTTGGAAATCGTGAACCTTTGAGACAAAACCACCATAACTCTTCTCTACTCATTCTAAGGTTCTGTTAGTGTATATGCCCTAGAGGCCATTACTGTATCATACTAGTTTGTATATTACTTAATGGAAGCTTGGGATATTCACAGTTGTATATACAATCTTGCTTAAAATAGTAGTATGCTACTAGGTTTGTTTCTACTTCAATGTGTACATGTGTTTATTTTATCACCTATACGCATTAGTGGAGCCCTTAGGATCTTTGCTTGATTACCAGCGTTGTGATGGCAGTCACACTAGTGGGGGCTGGGTAATCTATAAGCACATCCTTATGCAGGTCCCTAGTCGCAGGACTATCGAGACAGGGCATCGATACTCCGGAGTAGACTAGCGTATGCGCTTCTCATCCCAGCAGGGGAGACGGTCTGTCCCACAGCCGTCAGTACGTCGTACTTGAGATAGTATGCGGGTGCTCGTTAGGTTACGAGTACACTGGATAGGGAACTGATTGGTTGGTATTATACCTATCATCAGTTATCAGTTCCCAGGTGACATGAGTACAGCTTAGTCCGCTGACTTGACACTGTCACTTCGCCTCGAGTGTGTTCCCACTGTACTTTGATTACTACCCTACCACGGCTCAAAGGAATCGTGCAAACAGGTAGTAGTTGGGTGCAGTCCCGAAGCACTTGGAGGCAGTGACGGTTAGACAGGATTCGTCTCTCCCGGTATTGGGGGTTGACATCGCGCTGTGTCTAGGAGAGCCATTACACGAGTAGTCCCTGGATAGGGCAAGCGAGATATACTGGTAGGCTTCCAGTGTTATCTCAGGGTGTTTTGGGCTTCACCCCGGCACGACTTGTACCGCTATTAGGGGACTGACGTTTACCGCCCCCCTAGACCCGCCATGTGATGTATCAAACGAACAGACCGGACTGTACGGAGACTGTCACAATTAGGCTCAGTAGGAGTTCAGATGGGTTTCACCTCGTCAGTCTTCTTGTCGGCATCTATCTGGGGACCGTTACGCACAGCTAGTGCCGCTTGCGGTCTGTGGTTAATGTAGGGTTCCTAGGCACTCTAATGAGGTCTCACAAGGCATCAACCATGCTAATTTCAAAACTTATAAGTGCCGAGAAACCCTAATAAGGATCGTTAACTAGATGTCTAGGCGAAACAAATACAAGTAAATGACTTTACTCTAAGTGAACGGAAATACAACCTTTGAAGATCCGGTTCTCCACCTCCATAGCTCCATGATGAAGTCCACTCGCTGTACAAATCGCATCCCGGACCCTAGCGTCGGCTTCATCGGAGAAATGGGCGGGCAAGGTCGTCGGCTTCGTGCCGAAGATGATCTACGTCGAGGCATCACAAGATCAAGCTCCCACTTCACCAAGTCATGAAACTTGTGAAGAAAAAACCCTATACTACTTGGCAAGAGGTAGAGGA
Organism: Agapanthus africanus; assembly: GCA_030015575.1. NCBI lineage: Eukaryota > Viridiplantae > Streptophyta > Magnoliopsida > Asparagales > Amaryllidaceae > Agapanthus > Agapanthus africanus. The sequence continues at coordinate 265,216,860 of CM057346.1, read as the reverse complement.
TGAAGAAATAGGAAGTGGGTTCACTTTAGAATTGGATTTCTCACTCATTTGCTCAAGTTGCCATTGATGGAGCAAGGTTTCTTCATGAAGAAGAAGAAGAGGAAGAAGATGATAGAATATCATAAGTATTTTCAAAAAGAAAATAAAATGAATACTTATCATTATCCAACCATGGTCAAGTGTAGAGAATAGACTAGGGTTAAGTGGAATGGTTAGGGTTAAGCATGAGACAAAAAGGTGACTTAGTCAAAGCTTCATGAAGCTTCAACATGCATCCAAAGAAAGCCACCATTTTTCTTTATGCTTATTATTTTCCAAAAAGAATAAATAAAATAATTAAATGAATAAGAAAACAAAACCCTAACCATTGATATAACCATGGTTTAATTTTTACACAAACCCAAGTTAGCATGCATCATCAAACATGATACATACTTGTGCACAAAAATATATCACATATACAATGTGCGCAAACAAGCGAGAAAAACCATTTAAAGTGAACTAATACTAGTTAATGCAAAGTAATATATCAAATATATAATTATACATTAAATCATTAAATCAACACTTGATTTAACGATCCGGTCATATCGCATACAACCGACTAATATCAAATGTATCGGCTTATCGAATCAACCCTTGATTCGATAACTAGGTTATATCGCATACAACCAATCGATACATTAATCGCGAGAATAGAATACGTTATCACATACACGCATTATTCTCGGTCACGCACATATCTCATATGCGCTCCTATTTCGTTTCGCTTGAGCCAGGAAATCTCTGTGTAGGACTCTAAAGACTCGTCAATACGCCGGCAGCAGGTGATGATCATATCAAACACCCACAAGCCGCAAGCGGTCTGCTAAACGTAACGGCCACCCGGGTATTGAGCGATCAGAAGATCGACGAGCAAGCCCACTCACACTCCTGTGAATCCAACCAGTAACACTTACCGTACAGTCCGGTCTCGTCATCTGATATGTCGCATATCTCTCCTAGGGGTGGTAAACGTCAGACCCCAATAGCTCGATAAGTCGTGTCGATATGAGGCCTATAACAGTTCGAGAAACTACTGGTAACAGTTACCAGTAAATCTCAGCAACCCTGGCCAGGGATTTCCGGTTATAGCCAATCGAACACAGCGCAACATCAACTCCCTATACCGGGAGAGACGAATCCCCTCCTATCGCTCATTGCCTCCATGTGACTCGGGACTGTACCCAAAAACCACCGTTTTGCACGCCCTCTTGGACGTGGTAAGGTGGAAATCAAAGCACAGTGGGAACCACACAAGACTCTATGACGATCTCGGGTCAACAGACTACTCTGTACCAGTGTCACCAGAGAACTGCCATCTGACGTAAGGTATAATACCATCTGGGAGTTCTCGGCGAGTCCGTCCAGTGTACCCAGTCTCCACTGAGCACCTGTATATCATCTCTGATGTCAAACACCAATGGATATGGGATCATCCATCGCCCATCTGTATGGGTCGAGAAGGTATATGCTAGTCTACTCTGGTATATCGATGCCCCGTCTCGATACACCCACGACTAGGGACTTTGAAGGATGTACTTATGGACTACCATGTCCCCACTAGTATGATCTGCATCATAGTCCAGGTAGTCAAGTACACATCCTAAGGGCTTTACCAACATGTAACAGAGAGACAATCAACGTACACGTTAAGGTAAAGAGTAACCAGATAGCATACTATCATGTCGAGCAAGAAAGTCCTCCCTATATATGTCCCATCATCCATTACAATATACATCCAATGTACAGTAATGGCCTCTAGGGAATACATGTAACTAACAGTTAAACCCACTGCCAGCGTAGTGTCGAGTCTTTAGAGTCCCACACAGAAAGCTATTCGCCTTTAGGCAAAAGAGTAGAGGTCGCATGGTTTTGCGACAGGTCGCATGGTTTTGCGACAGGGTTCGGTCACATCCGTGCACTTGTGCACGTACAGTGTCCGGACAGTTAACACTAGAGGGCTTTGGTTTAAGCCAGATCCTAGTGTACGTTTTGGGATTGATTTTATCTTATTTGTATTCGTGTCTCTCGGAACGCGGATGCGGGTGTGTATGCACAGTTGACGGAGAGACAGAGGCAGAGGATTCTCATCTGGGTTGTTGACCGTTGAATGTTGACTATTGACTTTTTGCTCAACCCTAATGAGAATATGATATATGATTAACATTAATATTAATTAAGTATTATAGTGACATGGTTGTTGAGGGGTTGACTTTGTTGACTTGTTGACTTTGTTGACCGGTTGACTAGGTTGGACAAGTTGACCATCATCATGACAATGGCTATCATTCCATGGCAAAGACTTTTGCTTGCTTGTTTATTTATGCAAAATGAGTGCATGAAATGATATAGCCATTTTGACTTAAACCATTTACACAATACTTGATTACTATTTTTGTTATGATGGCTTTTGGATTATGAGAGGTGAGAATGAGATGAGTATGGTTCATTCTAACATTTTGCTTTCTCTCTCTTGAGCTCTCTCATTCTCAAGCTCCCCCTCTTTCTCTTGCTCTCTGTACCTCAAGACAAACCATTCTCATGTGTTGAGACTCATTTCCTTAGAGATAAAAAAAGACACCAAAACATTCCTCTACTCATTCTAGTTCACAAGGCCTAGCAAGCCAAGTGATCTAGTTTCTTCAAAGTTCGAAGAAGAAGCCAAAGGTAGAAGCTTTCGGGTAGATCCATCTTCGGCGCAAGGAGACGACGAGGTGAGGCCGATCCGTACATCGGAAGGAGTCGAAGACGAAGGAGTTCAAAAAAGGTATAGCCCCCTAACCGAGTAGGTAAACTCTTGTTAGGTTGTTAGTTAGATGTTTAACAAAGATCCGGTTTGGTAGTCCATGTTACCGCCTCTAGAAAAATTGTTTTTCACCAAATTCCGCAAGCCCGAAAGTACCGGGGATGGGTAGCATAGACTTACAGTGGTATCAGAGCCTAGTTAAACTCTATCTAACATGTTAGCAAAATAACTAGAAGATCGATCAAAGAAAAAGTCACGAAACGAACCCGATATGTCAAGTTTCAGCCGATTTTTTTTCTGTTCAAAAATTGATAAATTTCATCTTAAAAATCGGCTCAGGCTTTTTATTGAATAACCAAAAAATTTGGACCCACGAACCGATCAAAGCGCTGCGGAAACGCGGCGGGAGCACGCTCCCGCCGCGGTTCCGCGGCCGAGTTGACTCGGCCGAGGTCCAAACTTTGTGCAGTGTATTTCTGGGGTTGTTTTGGGATTTTTGAAATATGTCTTTTCAGCCAAGATTTTCCAGAACGAAAATTTTGTGTTTGGGGCCTAAAAATCCGTATTTTTGATCGAACTTCTAAAGACTTCAGCTGACGGGTTTTTATCTTATGTGATATTTGTATTGAACGTCTACTAATCGCTCTATGTCGATTAGTGGGGGTTATACAAATCTGTGATCTGTAATGTTGCTGGAATGTGTATATGAATCCATTGGATTGTCGTGGGTGAATAGCCGGGGGTTGTGAGACGAGAGTTTTCTTTTTTTTCAATTCATGTAAATTTCTAAATTGATGTAATAATTATTTGTATGGCCGCACAACCGGGTCGGGGTTGTAGCCGTCATTGTATAATGTTTTTTTTACTGTTTTTGCTCCTAGGATAGACCCATGGAGGGGGTGCACAAACTACCGGGTATGCTGAAGTGCCGAGTGGCCTACTCACGGAGTTGAGGGAGGTTGCTTCGCTTCGGGTACTTGGCGGGTAGTTTGCCGCACCCGTAGGGGTCTTGGGTGGGGTATTGGCTATTCACCGCGACCGTGTAATCTGCTTTTCGTTACAGGCTCGTACGAATTGCGGGTTCCTAGTATATCCAATGTGTTCATCTATGATCTGAAATGGCTATCATTGCAATATATCTATATATGATATTATTTAGGCGTTGCTTATGTTTTACAGCCGCGCTAGCCCAGCCCCCGCTCTGTCGTTAGTTAAGTAAGCTAACGGGTAATGACGGGGCCTCGTGGCGAATGCGAATGGCATAAGCGTACGTCATATTTTGGTTGTTATCTGCAATGGTAGGATTAAATGATGGGACGCATTAAAAGAACTAATGCAAGAATATCACGCATTAAAAGAACTAATGCAAGAAAATAAACCAAGTAAAAGTCGTTGGAACACTTTCGAAAAACCACTCGGTTCTTTTCAAAACCAACTTTTAAATGCGGAGCTTGAGCCACTCCTTTTAAAAGCTATCTCGTTCCATCGATTATATCAAGTTCACTACATTCACGGTTTAGCCAAAACCATTCGTAGCCCTCCATCATTTCAGTTAAATATTCGGTAGTATTTAAGCTATGTATTTTGACATCACGCCAAGGCATAGTGATTGGTAGCTGCCGGATATTTATTTGTTGCATAGATAGAATGCGTTGGTTTGGGACAGCCGTACTGCCATTTTGGCCTACTTCAAGGGTATGTACGGGTGGGTTCAAATTAACCTGGATAATGATGGGAAGAACTTGACATGTGACTTATGACATTTTGACCTCACGCCAAGGTCTTAAGAGCATGGGGCAAAAATCCACATCGGGAGTTTCATAAGTACTGAAACTTGCTAGCACTGCATACCATTTGGAGTGTGATGATTCTGGTAGGATTCCTTCAGTTTTGTCACGCGATGATATTTGGGTCCCGATCCTACTGTGAGTATATGCTACTCCTCGGGAAATTTCTTACTTAACGATCAATGCTATAAACCAAGTAGGTGTCTAGAAAGGTGTTAGCGGGGCTACGCCCACCGGGAAAAGAGGTTATTTAATTAAGGAACTTCGCGAAAGCGTTGAAAAACCTCCCTCGAAGTACCGACACCAGCCTGACCGAACTGTTAAGCAAGAATTGTACGGTGAGATTGATCCTGACTAATTCTTCCTTTTTGGTTTGAGGAGGGATTCGAGAGACAGTGGGAGCCATCCTGTTTAGATAAACTAAAAACCACTCTAAACTTGCAAGAGCATCATGCTGTGTGTTTCTTCTCTCTCTCCTAATTGCAGCGACCAATCGACATGACTGGACTTAAGTTACTTCTAGATAAAAACATATTGACAGGGCCAAACTACAAAGATTGGCTTAGGAATGTCAAGATGGCAATCACTTACGACAAGCTGGGGTATCTTCTTACCACCAAAGCTCCCCCTGTCCCAGGTCCCAAAACCAGCGTCGCGGATAAGGAAATCCGTAAGACCTGGGAAATCGATTGCGCGAAGGCCAAATGCATCGTGCTTGCCTTTATGGACAACGAACATCAGAGGAGGCACGAGAATATGGACCTCGAATCCATATTTCTCCATACAAAAGAACTGTATGGAGAGCAGTCTCGTATCGCAAGATACGAAGTGTCGAAGAAGTTATTTTCGGCAAGGTTGGCCGTCGGATCATCGGTAGCGGAACACGTGCTTAAGATGATTGGCTACATTGAGGAGCTCGCGGACCTTGGGACCACGTTGGAGAATGAGCTCTATACGGACTTGATTCTCCAGTCCCTTCCTTCCACTTACGCCCAGTTTATACTGAACTTTAACTTACAAGAAAAGGAAGTTGAACTTTCAGAACTCCTCAACATGCTGAGGAGTGCAGAGGGCACCCTACAGAAAAGTAGGGAAACATCCACTTTGTTTGTAGGAGGATCTTCCTCTTCTAGGTCCAAGGCGAAAGCTAAGGGAAAGAAGAAGAAAGCCCCCGCCAAACCTAGGGGCGGTGTTAGTAAAGTGGATACGAAGGGAAAGGCAAAAGCAACAAAGAAAGTGGGCAAGCTTGTGGATAAAGGAGAATGCTTCTATTGTCATAAGAAGGGACACTGGAAGAATGATTGCAGGACTTGGAAGGCCAGAACACAGGATCTGAAGCAGGTTGCGGCTTCAGCTTCAGGTGTGTATGTTATCGAAAACTGTCTTTCAATAAACTCTACTTCCTGGGTATTAGATACCGGATCAGGATCTCATATCTGTAATTCTTTGCAGGCGTTGAGAAACCGTAGGGTTTCGAAGGCAGGTGACATGACCCTCAAAGTTGCAAACGGAGCTAGCATGGATGCTAAGGCCGTGGGGGACTATCACCTGGGAATGTCAGATGGACATGTTTTGGTTTTGCGTAATTGCTTTCTTTTACCCAACGCAACTTGTAATATCATTTCTGTATCTTTGGTTTCTAAAGAAGGTTATGAATTTGCGTTTGTAAGCAATGTTGTAAACATTCACCTTAATCAAGTTCTGATTGGGTCAGGTCCATTGAGCAATGGTATATACGTATTAAACCAACCACAGATTTTCAATGTCCAGAATACACACAAAAGAATGTCTCCAGAAATCAATCAGACTTTCTTATGGCATTGTAGACTGGGTCACATCAATGAGAAAAGATTGACTAAGTTACATACAGAAGGATATTTGAATCCGTTCGAATATCAATCGTATGCCACTTGTCAATCCTGTCTCAAAGGAAAGATGACAAAGACTCCGTTCACTGGACACGGAGTAAGAGCGAGCGAGCTCTTGGGACTCGTACACAGCGACGTGTGCGGTCCAATGTCTACACATGCGCTAAGCGGTTTTTCTTACTTCATTACTTTTACGGATGATTTTTCAAGATTCAGACATGTCTTCTTAATGAAACATAAGTCCGAAGCCTTTGGAAAATTCCAGGAATACAAGAATGAGGTAGAAAAACAAACCGGCAAAAGTATCAAGATTCTAAGATCGGATCGAGGTGGTGAATACTTGAATGCCGAGTTCCTGGACTGTTTAAAAGAGAATGGAATTCTCTCTCAGCTTACTCCTCCATACACTCCGCAACATAACGGTGTATCGGAGAGACGGAACCGAACCCTATTAGATATGGTACGGTCCATGATGAGTAACACTGAGTTACCGCGATCATTCTGGGGATATGCGCTAGAATCGGCCGCATACCTTTTGAACCGAGTTCCTAGTAAGACTTTGCCTACCACACCATATGAGTTATGGAGTGGGAAGAAACCCTATCTTCAATATTTGATGATCTGGGGATGTCCAGCTTTTGTCAAAAAGCAGCACGCGGACAAACTCGAGGCACGCTCAGTACTGTGCAAGTTTGTGGGATACCCAAAGAACACCAGGGGGTATCTTTTCTACAACGCAGAGGAATAAAAAGTCCTTATTTCTCGTAATGCCCACTTTCTAGAACACCAGTTCTTGGAAAGGGAAATTAGTGGGAGCGCAGTAGAACAGGAAGAAATTCCAGAATCACAGACTATTACTGAAAGCATAGTAGAACCAGAGGGTTCAAAAGAACAGGACATTTCTATGCCGCTCCGCAGGAGTAGTAGGCAGTCTCATCCGCCCGAGAGATACTACGGTTTTCTCATAGACGGGGATAGAGAGGATTGCATCATAGATTATGAAGAGCCTACTAGCTTCCAGCAGGCCGTTCAGAGCGTTGACTCGGTAAAATGGCTGGATGCAATGCGGACCGAAATGGAGTCCATGTACACCAACAAAGTATGGACGTTGGACATTGCTCCAGACGGGGTAAAACCCGTAGGATGCAAGTGGATCTTCAAAAAGAAGATTGGTATAGATGGACAGGTTGAGACCTATAAAGCTAGACTTGTTGCAAATGGTTTCCGTCAAAGACCTGGCTTGGACTATGACGAAACCTTTTCTCCAGTGGCTATGCTGAAATCCATTTGGATCCTTCTTGCCATTGCTGCCTTCCACGATTATGAGATCTGGCAAATGGACGTAAAGACCACTTTTCTAAATGGAAATTTAGAGGAGTGTGTCTATATGGACCAACCAGAGGGTTTCATTCAGAGTGGGAGCAGCGGAAAGGTGTGCAAGTTGCTTAAGTCCATCTATGGACTAAAGCAGGCATCGCGGAGTCGGAACATCTGTTTTGATGAGACAGTCAAGGAATTTGGCTTTATCAAAAATCCAGATGAACCATGCATCTATAGTAGATTTGTAGCGAGAACTGTAGTATTCCTCGTTTTATACGTGGATGACATTCTCTTAATAGGAAATGACATTCCTATGCTACAATATGTCAAGGGGTTCTTGTCACACAGGTTCTCCATGAAAGACCTGGGTGATGCCTCATACATCCTGGGGATCCGGATCCATCGTGATAGATCCAAGAGGATATTAGGACTTTCACAGTCCAGGTACATCGACACCATACTGAAAAGATTCAGTATGGAAGATTCCAAGCGCGGTAATCTACCAGCTTGTCACGGGATCACCCTCTCTAAAGAGATGTCTCCCAAGACTGATTTGGAGAGGGATCGCATGTCTATTATACCCTACGCTTCTGCGGTAGGCTCTATAATGTATGCGATGTTGTGTACCTGACCGGATGTAGCTTATGCACTGAGTGTGGTAAGCCGGTATCAGTTAAACCCTGGGGATAAATACTGGATAGCGGTAAAGAACATTCTCAAGTACCTGAGAAGGACTACGGAGATGTTCTTGGTGTATGGCGGAAAAGACCTCTAGATCGAGGCCTTTACTGACTCCAGCTTCTAGAGTGACAAGGATGATTCCAAGTCCATGTCGGGTTTTGTCTTTACCCTCAATCGAGGGGCGGTGTGTTGGAAGAGTTCCAAACAGGAAAGCGTTGCAGACTCGATGATGGAAGCGGAATACATCGCTGCATCTGATGCTGCAAAAGAAGCTGTCTGGATGAGGAAGTTCTTGAAAGAACTTCAGGTGGTTCCGTCCATTGTTGATCCAATACCTCTGTATTGCGACAACAACGGGGCTATAGCTTTAGCGAAGGAACCCAGGTCCCATCAGAGATCCAGACACATCTTGAGGCGGTATCACCTGATCAGGGAGATCGTGGATCGCCAGGAGATCGAGGTTCGAAAGGTTGCTTCAGAAGATAACACTGCAGATCCATTCACCAAGGCCTTGCCCCTGACTCAGTTCGAGCGGCTGATCGAGATGATAGGTCTTCGATACGCCAGTACATGGCCTTAGTGCAAGTGGGAGATTGTTAGTGTATATGCCCTAGAAGCCATTACTGTATCATACTAGTTTGTATATTACTTAATGGATGCTTGGGATATTCACAGTTGTATATACAATCTAGCTCAAAATAGTAGTATGCTACTTGGTTTGTTTCTACTTCAATGTGTACATGTGTTTATTTTATCACCTATAGGCATTAGTGGAGCCCTTAGGATCTTTGCTTGATTACCAGCGTTGTGATGGTAGTCACACTAGTGGGGGCTGGGTAATCTATAAGCACATCTTTATGCAGGTCCCTAGTCGCAGGACTATCGAGACAGGGCATCGATACTCCGGAGTAGACTAGCGTATGCGCTTCTCATCCCAGCAGGGGAGACGGTCTGTCCCACAGTCGTCAGTACGTCGTACTTGAGATAGTATGCGGGTGCTCGTTAGGTTACGAGTACACTGGACAGGACTCATCGGGAACTGATTGGTTGGTATTATACCTATCATCAGTTATCAGTTCCCAGGTGACATGAGTACAGCTTAGTCCGCTGACTTGACACTGTCACTTCGCCTCGAGTGTGTTCCCACTGTACTTTGATTACTACCTTACCACGGCTTAAAGGAGTCATGCAAACAGGTAGTAGTTGGGTGCAGTCCCGAAGCACTTGGAGGCAGTGACGGTTAGACAGGATTCATCTCTCCCGGTATTGGGGGTTGACATCGCGCTGTGTCTAGGAGAGCCATTACACGAGTAGTCCCTGGCCAGGGCAAGCGAGATATACTGGTAGGCTTCCAGTGTTATCTCAGGGTGTTTTGGGCTTCACTCCGGCACGACTTGTACCGCTATTAGGGGACTGACGTTTACCGCCCCCATAGGCCCGCCTTGCGATGTATCAGACAAACAAACCGGACTGTACGGTGACTGTCACATTCAGGCACAGTAGGAGTTCAGATGGGTTTCACCTCGTCAGTCTTCTTGTCAGCATCTACCTGTGGACCGTTACGCACAGCTAGTGCCGCTTGCGGTCTGTGGTTAAACCCACTGCCAGCGTAGTGTCGAGTCTTTAGAGTCCCACACAGAGAGCTATTCGCCTTTAGGCAAAAGAGTAGAGGTCGCATGGTTTTGCGACAGGTCGCATGGTTTTGCGACAGGGTTCGGTCACATCCATGCACTTGTGCACGTACAATGTCCGGACAGTTAACACTAGCGGGCTTTGGTTTAAGCCAGATCCTAGTGTACGTTTTGGGATTGATTTTATCTCGTTTGTATTCGTCTTCCTCGGAACGCGGATGCGGGTGTGTATGCACAGTTGACGGAGAGACAGAGGCAGAGGATTCTCATTAGGGTTGTTGACCGTTGATTGTTGACTATTGACTTTTTTCTCAACCCTAATGAGAATATGATATATGATTAACATTAATATTAATTAAGTATTATAGTGACATGGTTGTTGAGGGGTTGACTTTGTTGACTTGTTGACTTTGTTGACCGGTTGACTAGGTTGGACTAGTTGACCATCATCATGACAATGGCTATCATTCCATGGCAAAGACTTTTGCTTGTTTGTTTATTTATGCAAAATGAGTGCATGAAATTATATAGCCATTTTGACTTAAACCATTTACACAATACTTGATTACTATTTTTGTTATGATGGCTTTTGGATTATGAGAGGTGAGAATGAGATGAGTATGGTTCATTCTATCATTTTGCTTTCTCTCTCTTGAGCTCTCTCATTCTCAAGCTCTCCCTCTTCCTCTTGCTCTCTCTACCTCAAGGCAAACCATTCTCATGTGTTGAGACTCATTGCCTTAGAGATAAAAAGACACCAAAACATTCCTCTACTCATTCTAGTTCACAAGGCCTAGCAAGCCAAGTGATCTAGTTTCTTCAAAGTTCGAAGAAGAAGCCAAAGGTAGAAGCATTCGGGTGGATCCATCTTCGGCGCAAGGAGACGACGAGGTGAGGCCGATCCGTAAACCGGAAGGAGTCGAAGACGAAGGAGTTCAAGAAAGGTATAGCCCCCTAACCGAGTAGGTAAACTCTTGTTAGGTTGTTAGTTAGATCTTTAACAAAGATCCGGTTTGGTAGTCCATGTTACCGCCTCTAGAAAAATTGTTTTTCACCAAATTCCGCAAGCCCGAAAGTACCGGGGATGGGTAGCATGGACTTACAGGTTCTAGGTTTAGCAAACCAAGCACCTTAGTTATCTCTAGGTTGAGATAGGAGCTCAAGTTCAAGGCCCTCGGGTGGATCCATCTACGGCAAAGAGAAGACGACGAGGAGGAGCCGTTAAAGCCACTATAAGGAGCAAGCAAGGAGGAGAACAACTAAAAGAAGGGAAGGAGTTCAAGATCTAGGTATAACCATTCTATATAGTAGCTAGAACTTGTAGTTTATTAGTTAGTTTTTGTTTAGCAAAGATCCTTCATGGCTGGTCCATGTTACCTTTTGAGGAAAAAATTTGATTTTTACCTATTCCGCCTTCCCGAAAGTACCGCGATGGGTAACGTGGACCTAACATATCCAGTACCTCAGTCGACGAGGCAAGGGCCGAGATCCCTTCACCGGGAGTGACCCCTTGGACAGAAGTTTGCATCAGGGTAATAACTTCACTATAGTCGATTACTTTTTGCTTTGCATCATGGTATTCAGTTGGAATATCCTGCACCTCATTCTACGGAGAAAGAGTCGAGATCCCTTCACCGGGAGTGACCTCTTTAGCAAAGCTTTTCGTCACTATATTTTTATAAAAAGCTATCCGGTTTCTTCAACGATATCAAGTTCATTACGTTAAAGGTTTTTCGCCAAAAACCATTCGTAGCCCTCCGTCATTTCAGACGGGTAGAACTTAGTATTCATGCTATGTTTGTTGGCTTTCATCAAGGCATAGTGAATGGTAGCTGCTTGTTACCTTTCTGCTGCATAGATAGATGTGTTAGTTTGGGACAGTTGTATAGCCTTGTTGACCTTCGTCAAGGGCTTGTATGTGTGGGTTCAAATTAACCTGGACAATGACGGGTAGAACTTGACATGTGACTTATTATTTGTTGACCTTCGTCAAGGCCATAAGAGCATGGGGTGAAAATCATATCGGGAGTTTCTAAAGAAACTGAAACTTGCCAGATATGCGCATACCTTCTGGAGTGTGATAACGTGAGTGGATTCCATCACGTTATCATGCGATGATAGTTGGATCCCGATTCCCACTGATGAGTTGGTTTACTACTCGGGTGATCCCGACTAATTCTTCTTTCAGGTTTGGAGGAGAATTTGACGGTACATTGGGAGGTTTCCTGATTAGATAAATTGGTAACCATTCTGATCTAGGTTAGAGTGCACGTAGAGTGTTTCTTTTCTCTCTCTCTCTTTGGCAGCGACCATGGCCCGACCCTAGACTATGACTCAGTGACCAAGTTGACCGAACCTTCTTAAACACTGGCTTTTGAATTGTCAGAGTTGCATACCTCATTGAGGCTCCTACTTTTACCCTTTTCTCCAGAACACCCCGTATTACTACGAACGTCCACTTCCATTAGATAAAACTATCGTATGGTTATATACGAACTCAAAGGAAGTTGTTCCAGATTCGAGGATGGTTTCCGGTTCTGGAGAAAATGAATAGGACTATTCAGTTGTTTTTTCCTTTTACCTTCTCTCAGGTTGCGAGTGTTCCTTGGATTAGGATGATACACCTATTATGCTAATTGGATAGTCTTTTTCCAAACCATAGGCAGGTGCCGAAAAGTAGGGAAGGAAGAAAACCATTTAGCCTAAACGGTGTACAGAAGGTATTAAGTAAAGAAAAATAAAGGGATTAGTAAGAAAGCAAAGTAAATTGCGACTGCTATTCACGACCAAACCAAGTATTTCTTCGCCAACCTACATCACCTTTGTATTTCTCCAGAACACTCTATATCACTACGAAGATCCACAGTTATTTGGATACTCCATCGTATGGTTATATACGAACTCGAAGGAACTTGTTCCAGTTCGGGGATGGATTCTGGTTCAGGAGAAATAGGAATAAGGTTTTATTCAGTTGTCTTTTATCATCACCTTCTTTCAGGTTGTGAGTGCTCCTAGGATTAGGACAGTACACCTATTACGCTTATTGGATAGTCTTCTTCCAAACCATAGGCTGGTGCCGAACGGTAGGGAAGGAAGAAAACCATTTAGCCTAACGAAGGTGTACAGAAGGTAATGACTAAAGACATATAAATGGATTTGGAGAGATGGCAAAGAAATATACGGTTACAGTTGTGAATCTGATAATGGAAGAGGCATTACTAGGAATACCAGGATACCCCTTCGAAACATTTACGTGTTTCAGTTTCACTATGTATTGTTAAAAGAAAACTGATTTCCCAATTAGTCCTTACTCCAGAGTATATATTTACCAGGTATGATTCTCACATCTGTATGGTTTTACAGATGATGAGTGGGAGTAAGTTACTGGGAATTTGGTGATCATCCTTATTATATCGGGATTCGTTGTAATTGGTGATATTTGAGGAAGTCACCTGGGTTGTTTGCCGGACGGCAAATACTTGGTTTTGAATATCCGTTGTTATGCACCAATTTCAAATTCATATATCTGTACGTCTATTTTTATAGATTGAGATATAACTTTTTAAAATTATGTCTATGACATTTACCTATATCAGTGGATGGTTAGGTAAGAAGTATTAAAAAACGGTGTAATTCTTCTTGACCATAAGTACAGTTTTCAACCTACGACACAGAGGGATTAAGTTATTAGACTCAGGGGACTTAGACAGAGTATTGTATGTTGTCCAGTGTCCATTAGGACAGAGGGGTTTGTACTCGTACTATATTCTGTTTACTTGTGACTTCTCTAGTTCTTAGACATATGTTTCGTAGAAATGCAAGGTCTAAGTTTTGAGATGTTATAGGTATATGGATAAAGTAGAGAACCAGGTATTGCAAGTATCAGAAATTCTTCAAGGTGATCGAAGATATAGATACTTGTGTATGGTATTCAGATGATAGTAATAATTAAGAGAACTTGCTTCCTTTCGGGTTACTCATAATTGGAAGCATTCCTAAGTTGAGTAATGCAGATCGGCCTCTCTCCATTTAGTTGACATGCACTGGAGACAGCTGCATGATTTGAATCTGGTTCCAATTAAATCAGTGCCTCTGTTTCTATATTGGATATAGAACGGTTCATATCTTACCATTGTCAAGGTATGGGGAGTTGTCCCGCTTATGCTTAAAACCAGACTCTGGATAACTCAAGACACGTTTCTGTAATGGCTGTTTGTGGGTTGACCCGGGCTATGACGAGGGTTGACTTTCTACCATCTGGAAGATCAATAGTGATATTGTTCTTGACTCGCCACAGTTTTAGTAAAATGGATTTTTTCAGAAAACAGTAATAGGAGTATGGTATAACTGGAAGTGATTCCAGAACCGTAAACGATTATTGAAAATTTGATAATAATCTAAAGCTTCAATCTGGTTTGACATTCCATTAGCCACTCCGCAGATAAGGTGGGAAACCTCAGGCACCCGAAAGGTATTCCGGTAGCCTCAAGGATGGTGGCAGTGAGGTTTTTTTTACCTAGACTTTCCATTGCTGTTGTTCCAGACTATGAGACCGGGCGGGAGGATGAGTATAGCGTCGTTCTGAACTGGCTTTAGAAGCGTACGTGTATATGACTCTGCCAAAGGGTTGTCGTAGTCAGTGGGAGCAGTGGAAGCATAGTGGACAAGTGGCTTATGTCTATTTATAGACTAAAGCATATATAGCGGAGATAGATCATCTATTTCTGATGTGACAGTCATAGGTTTGACTTCATCAAAATAGGGGATGGACCTGTTAAAAAGGTAGTAGGTGTGATATCCTGGTATTTGGATGACATACACAAAGTAAGAAGTGAAATTCCTATACTACGGTCGGTTATATTTTGGTTGTCACACAATGGTTTCTCTACATAGGATATAGATATTATATCAGATATTCTGGTTACTAGATCTATGGTTTTAGTTCTAGATTTGGGTAGTTTCCCAATCTGGCTACTTAGACAGCATTCTAAAGGTGCTTTAGAATGGACGACTCCTGGCATGGTAGTGTACCTGCAAGTGATGGAGTCACCCTCTCTAAAGGTGTCTTACAGCCTAAAGGGGAGAGGGATGTGCATGATTGGTAGATCACTTGCTTAGAAAATTGAGTCAATCATGAGATGTCAAGTACCACACCAGATGTTTATGCACTAGATGCAATAAGTTGATATTGATCTAATCCTAGAGAAACATTAGGAAGCAGTTTTAGAACATAAGTGGATGTTCTAGGGATATGATAACGACAGCCCCATTCGGGAGACAGTTATTATTCCAGGCTTCCAAGGTGACCTGGATGACAGAGTGATTGTCAGAGTTATAGTTTTCCCTCTGACACGGGGCAGTAGTTTGAACAGGTGGTCCAGGCGGATACTGACGGAGGCATGGCGCAAGATGCTGATTAATTTCAGTTGACGATACAGTCTAAGAAGTTTGGATTTGGAGTTCATTTATGAAATAGGTCCCATTAGATATCCAGACATATTCTAAGACAGGTATTGCTCATTTCAGGAGATGGTTTTCTCCGCGAACTTGAGATAGAGAGAGACATTGAAAGAAACATCAGGGCGGATCCACTCACTGAGGCTATTCCTCGAACGCAATAGTTTCGCAAACGTGTTTTGTGAAACTGATTAATAGAAGAGTTGGGTGTTCGGTATCACACCGGCTGTGAGTATGCGACATCGCAATAATTAGCCTTGAGTGCAAGTGGGAGATTGTTGGATATAGTGCCCTCAGAGTCAATTATTGGATCACAGGCACGTGATTGCAATGATTGAGAGAGGACCTATACCGGTAGGACAGTCTTACTCAAGATGATAGTATGCTATCTGGTTTATCTTTATCAGCGTGTACTGCTTTAGGTGACCTTAGAGGTCACTATTACACATTGATAGAGCCCTTAGGATTTTTTCTTGACTGCCAGCAGTATGATGGCTATCATATACGTTGGAGTTGGGGTCAATAAGAACATCCTTAAAAGGTCCCTAGTCGTGGGAGTTTTCGAGACAGGGCATCGATACTCCAGAGTAAACTAGTGTATACATTCGAGACCTCGACGAGGGGTGGTGGTTGGTTCACCTAAGATGTATACAGGTGTTCATTGGGATATGAGTACACCGGATAGGACTCGCCGGGAATATGCTAGTTGGTATTATACCTGACGTCAGATAGCAGTTCCCTGGTGACATGTGTACAGGTTAGTTTATCGACCTGAGATCATCATTTGTCTCGTGTGAGTTCCCACTGTACTTTGATAACTACCCTACTACGGCTCAAAGAAGTCGTGCAAATAGGTTTTAGTTGGGTACAGTCCCGAGACATATGGAGGCAGTGAGCGGATCGGCAGGGGTTTGTCTCTCCCGGTATTGGGGGTGAGGTTGCGCTGTGTCTAGGAGAGCCATTATATGAAGTTCTTGGCCAAGACAGGAGATTTACTGGTAGGTATTACAATAGTATCTCAGGGTGTTCTAGGCTACACTCCGACACGACTTGTACCGCTTTTGGGGGTTTGACTTTTACCAACCCTCTAGGCCTGCCTTGCGATGCTCATAGACGAACGGACCGGACTGTACGGATATTGTCACTGACAGGCTCAGTAGGGTGTCAGAATGAGTTCGCTCATCGACCTCCCTTTTGGTCAATACTTGGTAGCCCATTACGTACGACTAATACCACTGACGAGCTAGTGGTTAAATCCACAGCCAAAGTATTGACGAGTCTTTAGAGTCCCCCACAGACAGTTTCTCAAGTTTCGGGCGAAACGTTGTATAGGCCGTATGATATATGGCAGGGTTCGATCTTATATGTGCGGTATTGCATAGATCATGATCGGACGGATCAAACTAGTGGGCTTTGGTGTTGGAGATAGTGCCCTCAGAGTCAATTATTGGATCACAGGCACATGATTGCAATGATTGAGGGAGGACCTATACCGGTAGGACAATCTTACTCATGATGATAGTATGCTATTTTGTTTATCTTTATCATCGTGTACTGCTTTAGGTGGCCTTACAAGTCACTATTGCACGTTGATGGAGCCCCTAGGATTCTTTCTTGACTGCCAGCAGTATGAGGGTGATCATATACGTGGGAGCTGGGGTCTATAAGCACATCCTTAAAAGGTCCCTAGTCGTGGGAGTTTCGAGACAGGGCATCGATACTCCAGAGTAGACTAGTGTATACAGTCGAGACCCCGACGAGGGGCGGTGGCCGGTCTCATAAGCCACTGGTGTCAGTTGGTTCACCAAAGATGTATATAGGTGCTCATTGGGTTATGAGTACACCGGACAATACTCGCCGGGAACATGCTAGTTGGTCTTATACCTGACGTCAGATAGCAGTTCCCTGGTGACATGTGTACAGGTTAGTTCTTCGACCTGAGATCGTCATTTGTCTCGTGTGAGTTCCCACTGTACTTTGATTACTACCCTACCACGCTCAAAGGAGACATGCAAACAGGTTTTAGTTGGGTACAGTCCCGAGCCACATGGAGGCAGTGAGCGGATCTTCAGGGGTTCGTCTCTCTCGGTATTGGGGGTGAGGTCGCGCTGTGTCTAGGAGAGCCATTACACGAAGTCCTTGGCCAAGGCAGGAGATTTACTGGTAGGTATTCCAGTAGTATCTCAGGGTGTTCTGGGCTACACTCCGACACGACTTGTACCGCTATTGGGGGTCTGACTTTTACCAACCCCCTAGACCCGCCATGCGATGCTCATAGATGAACGAACTGGACTGTACGGATATTGTCACTGACAGGCTCAGTAGGGTGCCAGGATGAGTTCGCTCATCGACATCCCTTTTGGTCAATACCTGGTAGCCCGTTACGTATGGCTAATACCTCTGATGTGCTAGTAGTTAAATCCACAGCCAAAGTATTGACGAGTGTTTAGAGTCCCCCACAGACCGTTTTCTCAAGTTTCGGGCGAAACGCTGTAGAGGCCGTATGGAGATATGGTAGGGTTCGATCTTATACGTGCGGTATTACACGGATCATGATCGGACGGATAATACTAGCGGGTTTTGGTTTAAGCCGGATCCTAGTATTGTACAGTGTAGATTTTGACTCATTGCATTTGTATTCGGTCGGAATACAAATGCGGGAATGTATATGCAGTCGTGGGGTTTTTCTGTTATTTATTACGAGATCAGTTTTCTGAAGTTACCAGTTTGCATACCGTTCCGGTCAGTTTTCCTTTATTCCTTCACGGCCGAATCTTTCTGATGGAGGGGCTAATTTGCAGATTTGCAAATTAGCTAAGTGGAGGGGTTTATTTGTTATTAAGAGATTATGATATGACTAGCATCATTTGATTCTTTTTGAATCAACTCTTTTGCATTAAATGAGATTAGAATTTCATATGGCTTTGGAGTGACTCTTTTACCTCATTATCATACAAATTCCTTCTTGCTTTTTTCTTTATCCCTCCACCATGAGAGTGGCCGGCCACATCCTAGAGAGAGAGGGGATGAGGTTTCATTTTGTGAGGAAAATTCATTCATCTCATTTTTTCTTGCTTGCATAATTCCTAACACCTCTCCAAAGTTCATTTTTCCTTCTCCATCAAATGGCAACTTAAACCCCAAGAGACAAAGTGATTCTACACTAGCCTACAGTATTCTTGGGCACGTCGTCTCGCCAACTTCGTGCCCGAGTTGCCTCGGTCCAGAGGTGGGAGCTCATAAAAGAACCCGGCGATGTGGTGCCCGTTCCGACGAGGAGATGAAGACCGGAGGTTCCGCGAGGAGATCGGAGTGGAGGCCGAAGACTGAAGGACATGGATCACTTGGTATAGCTCTCTACCCTTTCTCTAGTTAGCTAGGATTAGGTTAATGGCCCGATCCGGGATTTTAGTGCGCGGTGGTGCCGGTTTACAAGTTTCGTAAAAGTTTCGTTTCCTCATTCCGGCGTCGGGTTGACGGCCAGGGCGCCACCGTGCACTTACACTGGTATCAGAGCCACGCCATTAACCTAGTCTAGCTTGCTCTAACGTGTTTACAAGTTCGATCGAACGGATTTTCCGAAAACCCGATTTCAAGTGCATCAGTTTTCTGTCGATTTGTTTTTGCCTCAAAAATTTTTTCAGTACATTGCAGAAATCATTGCAGGAAATTATAAGAATTCTGTAAAAAATTGGTAAGGTGATACTATAGACCGACCGTGGAACCGCGGCCTAACCCCACTTCTGGCCGCGGTTCCGCCGCAGTACAGTGTCTTCACTGTACCAATTTTGTACAGAGCCCTTTAAATTTGGAATTGGGGTTATTGGAATGTACTGTTTGGGCCCAGATTTTCTTTGAGTGCTACAGTAGTGCTTGGGGTCCACTTTGGTAAATTTGATCGATCGAAAATTTTAAACATGTTAGTTCACAGTATTTACATTATATCTGCGACCGTGAATGTCATTTGATCGGTAAATCCTATCTAACTGCTATAGCCCTTTTAGACGGATTTGCGAACGTGACATTCACGTTGATGTTCTGTGTTGTGCTGTGATGTTGCAGATTGGTCGTGGGGGATATCCTGGATGCAATATTAGTACAGTTTCGTTTTTTATGTACAATTGATATTGCGGGGCGAGTGTCCGACATGTGGACTGCCATCACTGCCTGTTTGTATATTATTCTTTTGGGGCACGCCCGGGGTAAGGTCGATGTACCCGTTGTATATATATTTTACTTTTTGTACTAGGATTACCCCGCGGAGGGGTGCATGGGTAGCCGGGTTCTAGGGGACAACGTGCCCGTATCTCATGGCGTTGAGACGGAGGGGGCTTTGCTCTAGAATTGGCAGGCTATTCGCCGCACTCGTAGGGGGTATAGGTTGACCCAGGAGGGGTGCCCAAGTTACCGGATTCCGTGAAGTGCTGGGTGGTCCATTCACGTTGCTGAAGGGGGCTGCCTCGCTTCAGGTTTTGGCGGGTAACTTGCCGCGCCCGTAGGGGTCTAGGATTTCATTGCACAGGCTATCCACACGACCACGGGAACGTCGGGTTTTAGTAGCTGCTCTATGAAATTCGGGGATCCCAGATATCTGTATTGTTCTGTGATGCTTATTACATTTCTTTGATGTTGCATTTTGTCACGCCTTGAGCGAATATTATATATTGATATATATATGTACTAGTAGATGTTGTCTATGTTTTGCATCCGCGCTAGTCCAGTCCCCGCTCTGTCGTTAGTTAAGTAACTTAACGGGTGATGACGGGACCCAGTGGCGAATGCGGATGGCATATACGTACATCATTATTTTCGTTCTTTATTGGTGTGATCAATTGATAGGACTGCGTTGATTCGGATCAATGCAAGCTAAACAAACCTATTCTGATGTTGTTGGAACATTTTTCAAAAAGCTGTTATTGCAAGGGCGTTCTCTTTTGTTTTGCACAGTGGTATTCGGTTATGAATATCCAGCACCTCAGTCGACGAGGCAAGGGCCGATATCCCTTCACCGGGAGTGACCCCTTTGACAGAAGTTTACGTCAGGGCAATAACTTCACTATAGTCGATTACTTTTGCTTTAAATCGTGGTATTCAGTTGGAATATCCTGCACCTCATTCTACAGGGAAAGAGCCGAGATCCCTTCACCGGGAGTGACCTCTTTAGCAAAGGTTTTTCGCCACTATATTTTTATAAAGCTATCTGGTTCCTTCAACGATATCAAGTTCATTAAGTTAAAGGCTTTTTGCCAGAAACCATTCGTAGCCCTCCGTCATTTCAGACGGGTAGCACGTAGTATTCATGCTATGTTTGTTGGCCTTCGTCAAGGCATAGTGTATGGTAGCTGCTTGTTACCTTTCTGCTGCATAGATAGATGCGTTGGTTTGGGACAGTCGTATAGCCTTGTTGACCTTCATCAAGGGCTTGTACGGGTGGGTTCAAATTAACCTGGACAATGACGGGTAGAACTTGACATGTGACTTATGATTTGTTGACCTTCGTCAAGGTCATAAGAGCATGGGGCAAAAATCACATCGGGAGTTTCTAAAGAAACTGAAACTTGCCAGATATGCGCATACCTTCTGGAGTGTGATAACGTGAGCAGATTCCGTCACGTTATCATGCGATGATAGTTAGATCCCGATTACCACTGATGAGTTGGTTTACTCCTAAGGTGATCCCGACTAATTCTTCTTTCAGGTTTGGAGGAGAATTTGACGGTACAGTGGGAGGTTTCCTCATTAGATAAAGTAATAACCATTCTGATCTTGGTTAGAGTGCATGCTGAGTGTTTCTTTTCTCTCTCTCTTTGGCAGCGACCATGGCCCGACCCTTGACTATGACTCAGTGACCAAGATTAACCAAACCTTCTTATAAGACTGGCTTTTTGATTGTCAGAGTTGCAAACCTCTTTCCACTCCTACTTTTACCCTTTTCTCCAGAACACCCCGTATTACTACGAACGTCCACTTCCATTGGATAAAACCATCGTATGGTTATATACGAACTCGAAAGAATTTATTCGAGGATGGTTTCCGGTTCTGGAGAAAACGAGTAGGACTATTCAGTTGTCTTTTGCTTTTACCTTCTCTCATGTTGCGAGTACCCCTTGGTTTTGGAGATAGTACACCTATTACGCAAATTGGATAGTCTTCTTCCAAACCATAGGCAGGTGCCGACCGGTAGGGAATGAAGAAAACCAATTAGCCTAAACGGTGTACAGAAGGTATTAAGTTAAGACAAGTAAAGGGATTAGAAGGAGGGCAAAGTAAACTGCGACTGCTATTCACGACCAAACCAAGTATTTCATTACCACTCCCGCAACACCTTTGTATTTCTCCAGAACACTCCGTATCACTACGAAAATCCACAGTTTATTGGATACTCCATCGTATGGTTATATACGAACTCGAAAGGAACTTGTTCCAATTCGGGGATGGATTCTGGTTCAGGAGAAGTAGGAATAAGGTTTATTCAGGTGTCTTTTATCTTTACCTTCTCTCGTGTTGCGAGTGCTCCTAGGATTAGGACAGTACACCCATTATGCTTATTGGATAGTCTTCTTCCAAACCATAGGCTAGTGCCGAATGGTAGGGAAGGAAGAAAACCATTTAGCCAAAAGGGGTGTGCAGAAGGTAATGACTAAAGACATAGGGAGGGATTTGGAGAGATGGAAAAGAAATATACGGTTACAGTTGTGAATCTGATAATGGAAGAGGCATTAATAGGAATATCCGGATACCCCATCGAAACATTTCAATGTTTCAGTTTCACTGTGTACCGTTAAAAGAAAACTGATTTCCTAATTAGACACTTGCTCCAGGGTATGTATTTACCAGGTTTGATTCTCACATCTGTATGGTTTTACAGATGATAAGTGGGAGTAAGTTAATGGGAATTAGGTGATTATCCACATTATATCGGAATTCATTGTAATTGGTGATATTTGAGGAAGTCGCCTGGGTTGTTTGCCGGATGGCAAATATTTGGTTTTGAATATCCGTTATAATGCACCAATTTCAAATTGATATATCTTTGCGTCTATTTTTATAGAGTGAGATATACCTTTTTGAAATTATGTCTATGACATTTACCTACATCAGTGGATGGTTAGGTAAGGAGCATTGAACAGCGGTGTAATTCTTCTTAACCATAAGTACAGTTTTCAACCTACGACACACAGTGAATGAGACACTAGACTCAGGGGACTTATACAGAGTATTGTATATTGTCCAGTGTCCATTAGGACAGAGGGGTTGGTCCTCGTACTATATTCGGTTTACTTATGACTTCTCTAGTTTTTAGACATGTGTTTCGTAGAAACACAAGGTCCAAGTTTTGAGAAGTTAAAGGTATAAGAATAAAGTAGAGAACCAGATGTTGCAAGTATCGGGATTCTTCAAGGTGATCGAAGATGTAGATACTTGTGCATGGTATTCAGTTGATAGTAATGATTAAGAGAACTTTTTTCTCTTTCAGGTTACTCATAATTGGAAGCACTCCTAAGTTGAGTAACGCTGATCGGCCTCTTTCCATTTAGTTGACATGCACTGGAGACAGCTGCATGATTTGAATCTGGTTCAATTAAATCAGTGCCTCTGTTTCTATATTGGATATAGAACAGTTCATATCTTAACGATGTTAGGGTACGGGGAGTTGTCCGGCTTATTCTTAAAACCAGACTCTGGATAACTCAAGGCACGTTTCTGTAATGGCTCTTTGTGGGTTGACCCAGGCTATGACGAGGGTTGACTATCTACCATCTGGAAGATCAATAGTGATATGGTTCTAGACTCGCCACTGTTTTAATAAAAATGGATTTTTTCAGAAAATAGTAGTGGGAGTATGGTATAACTGGAAGTGATTCCAGAACCGCAAACGATTACTGAAAATTTTCTAAGAACCTAAAGATTTAATCTGGCTTGATATTCTATTGGCCACTCCGCAAATATGCTGGGTAACCTCAGGCACCCGAGAGGTACTCCGGTAGCCTCAAGGACGGTGACAGGAAGGTTCTTGTTTGCCCAGACTTGCCATTGCTGTTGTTCTAGACTGTGAGACCCGGCGGGAGGATGAATATAGCGTCGTTCTAAACTAGTTTTAGAAGTGTACGTCTATATGACTCTGCCAGAGGGTTGTCATAGTCAGTGGAAGCAGCGGAAGCATAGTGGACAAGTGGCATATGTCTATTTATGGACTAAAGCAGATATAGCGGAGATAGATCATCTATTTCTGATGTGACAGTCATAAGTTTGACTTCATCAGAATAGGGGATGGATCTGTTAAGAAGGTAGTAGCGTGTGATGTCCTGGTATTAGGATGACATACACAGAGTAGGAAGTGAAATTCCTATACTACGATCGGTTATACTTTGGTTGTCACACAGTGGTTTCTCCACATAGGATATAGATGTTGTTTTTGCACTAGATGCAATAAGGTGATATTGATCCAATCCTAGAGAAACGTTCGGAAGCAGTTTTAGAACATAAGTGGATGTTCTAGAGATATGATAACGACAGCCTCGACGGTTATCATTCCAGGCTTCAAAGGTGACCTGGATGACAAAGTGACTGTCAGAGTTATAGTTCTCCCTCTGAAGAGGGGCAGTATTTTGGACAGATGGTCTAGGCGCGTACTGAGGGAGGCATGGTGTAGGATACTGATTAAGTTCAGTTGACGATACAGTCTAAGAAGTTTGGATTTGGAGTTCATTTATGAACTAGGTCCCATCAGACATCCAGACATATTCTAAGACAGGTATTGCTCATTTCGGGAGATGGTTTTCTCCGCGAACATGAGATAAAGAGAGACATAGAAAGAAAGAGCGGATCCACTCACTGAGGCTATTCCTCGAACGCAATAGTTTCGCAAACGAGCTTTGTGAGACTGATTAGTAGACGAGTTGGGTGTTCGGTATCACACGGGCTGTGAGTATGTGACATCGTAATAATTAGCCTTGAGTGCAAGTGGTAGATTGTTGGAGAGAGTGCCCTCAGAGTCAATTATTGGATCACAGGCACATGATTGCAATGATTGAGGGAGGACCTATACCGGTAGGACAATCTTACTCAAGATGATAGTATGCTATCTGGTTTATCTTTATCATCGTGTACTGCTTTAGGTGACCTTACAAGTCACTATTGCACGTTGATAGAGCCCCTAGGATTCTTGCTTGACTGCCAGCAGTATGAGGGCGATCATATATATGGAAGCTGGGGTCTATAAGCACATCCTTAAAAGGTCCCTAGTCGTGGGAGTTTTGAGACAGGGCATCGATACTCCAGAGTAGACTAGTGTATACAGTCGAGACCCCGATGAGGGGCGGTGGCCGGTCTCACAAGCCACTGGTGTCAGTTGGTTCACCTAAGATATATACAGGTGCTCATTGGGTTATGAGTACACCGGACAGGACTTGCCGGGAACATGCTAGTTAGTCTTATACTTGACGTCAGATAGCAGTTCCCTGGTGACATGTGTACAGGTTAGTTCATCGACCTGAGATCGTCATTTGTCTCTTGTGAGTTCCCATTGTACTTTGATTACTACTCTACCATGCTCAAAGGAGATGTGCAAACAGGTTTTAGTTGGGTACAGTCCCGAGCCACAAGGAGGCAGTGAGCGGATCTTCAGGGGTTCGTCTCTCCCGGTATTGGGGGTGAGGTCGCGCTGTGTCTAGGAGAGCTATTACACGAAGTCCTTGGCCAAGGCAGGAGATTTACTGGTAGGTATTCCAATAGTATCTGAGGGTATTCTGGGCTACACTCCGACATGACTTGTACCGCTATTGGGGGTCTGACTTTTACCAACCACCTAGGCCCGCCATGCGATGCTCATAGACGAACGGACCGGACTGTACGGATATTGTCACTGACAGGCTCAGTAGGGTGTCAGGATGAGTTCGCTCATCGACGTCTTTTTTGGTCAATACCTGGTAGCCCGTTACGTATGGCTAATACCTCTGACGTGCTAGTGGTTAAATCCACAGCGAAAGTATTGACGAGTCTTTAGAGTCCCCAACAGACCGTTTTCTCAAGTTTCGGGCGAAACGCTGTAGAGGCCGTATGGAGATATGGCAGGGTTCGTCTTATACGTGCGGTATTGCACGGATCATGATCAGACGGATAATACCAGTACGCTTTGGTTTAAGCCGGATCCTAGTATTGTACGGTGTAGATTTTGTCTCATTGCATTTTGTTAGTGTATATGCCCTAGAGGCCATTACTGTATCATAGTAGTATGTATATTACTTGATGGAATCTTGGGATATTCACAGTTGTATATACAATCTTGCTCGAAATGGTAGTATGCTACTTGGTTTGTCTCTGCTTTAATGTGTACATGTGTTTCTTTTATTATATCACCTATACGCATTAGTGGAGCCTTTAGGATCTTTGCTTGATTACCAGCGTTGTGATGGCGCTCACACTCGTGGAGGCTGGGTAATCCATAAGCACATCCTTATACAGGTCCCTAGTCGTATGATTATCGAGACAGGGCATCGATACTCCAGAGTAGACTAGCGTATGCGCTTCTCATCCCAGCTCGGGAGACGGCCTGTCCTATAGCCGTCAGTATGTCGTACTTGAGATAGTATGCGGGTGCTCGTTGGGTTACGAGTACACTGGAAAGGACTCGCCGGGAACTGTTGGTTGGTATTATACCTATCGTCAGTTATCAGTTCCCAGGTGACATGAGTACAGCTTAGTCCGCTGACTTGACACTGTCACTTCGCCTCGAATGTGTTCCCACTGTACTTTGATTACTACCCTACCACGGCTCAAAGGAGTCGTGCAAACAGGTAGTAGTTGGGTGCAGTCCCGAAGCACTTGGAGGCAGTGACGGTTAGACAGGATTCGTCTCTCTCGGTATTGGTGGTTGACATCGCGCTGTGTCTAGGAGAGCCATTACACGAGTAGTCCCTGGCCAGGGCAAGCGAGATATACTGGTAGGTTTCCAATGTTATCTCAGGGTGTTCTGGGCTACACTCCGACATGACTTGTACCGCTATAAGGGGACTGACGTTTACCGCCCCCTAGGCCCGCCATGCGATGTATCAGACGAACAGACCGGACTGTACGGAGACTGTCACATACAGGCTCAGTATGAGTTCAGATGGGGTCACATCGTCAATCTTCTTATCGGCATCTACCTGGGGACTGTTACGTACAGCTAGTGCCGCTTGCGGTCTGTGGTTAAACTCACTGCCAGCGTAGTGTCGAGTCTTTAGAGTCCCACACAGAGAGCTATTCGCCTTTAGGGAAAATGAGTAGAGGTCGCATGGTTTTACGACAGGGTTCGTTCACATCCACGCACTTGTGCACGTTTGCTGTCCGGACAGCTTATACTAACGGGCTTTGGTTTAAGCCAGATCCTAGTATATGATTTGGGATTGGTTTTATCTCTTTGTATTCGTGTTCCTCGGACCACGAATACGTGTGCGTTTGCACAGTTGATTGAGACCGGGGGAGAGGACTTTGATTAGGGTTAATGAACATTGTCATTTTATTAACCCTAATGCTTATGTGTGTATTATGATTAATTGATATTAGTTAAATATAATTGTGCATGGTTAGGGTTGTTGACCATTTGACTATCTTGACTTGTTGACCTAGGTTGACACTTTGACTATCATCATTCCATATAAAAGATACTCTTTGATCTTTACAATTTGCATTTAATATGAAATGATAATGGTCATGTCTTGATTAAACCATGACAATTATCTTGCTAATTATCTTTTTACAATAATTCACACATATATGTGAGAATAGCTCTTTATTCTCTCATTCTATCATATAGATTCTCTCTCCTCCTCTTCCTCTCTCTCAAGCTCTCCCCTCTCATGTGTTGAGAAACACTTGAGCTTGAGATAAACCTCTCCAAAGTAATCTCTACTCTCATCTAAGGTCTTAGGATTAGCACTTCTAGCACCTTAGTTACTTCGAGCTTGAAGTTGAAGCCAAAGGTTGAGGCTCTCGAGTGGATCCTTCTTCGACTAGAGAAGGCGACAAGGTGATCTCTTTCTTCCACTCCAAGGAGTAAGGAGAGAAGAACATAAAGCCCAAGGTATAACCTTTCATCTATTTAGCTAAATCTAGTTAGCTTTTAGTTAGTTTTTGTTTAGCGAAGATCCTCCTTAAGCTAGTCCATGTTGCCTAGTTCGATAAAAATCCGATTTTTATTCCGTTTTCCGCCTCCCCGCAAGCACCGGGGTAGGCAACGTGGACTTACAGTGGTAGCAGAGCCTAACTAAACATAAACTAGCTAGTTAGGAAAGTGTATGGAAGTTCGATCGGAAAAACCGCAAAACTAAAACATCAAAACCCTAAGTTTCTGTTGTTTTTTTTTTCTGCTCTAAAAATAAAAAATCATACTTCAAAAATCGGCTCAGGGTTTTGTCAAGAAGCACACCAAAAACGGTCCAGTGAACATTTCAAAGCACGGCGGTTCCGCGGCAAAAGCATGCCTATTGCCGCGGAACCGCGGCCGTTTTGACTCCGTTCTGGACCGAGTTTCATGCTGTATTCCTCTGTTAAGGTTTTGTGATTTTTAAGATGGTTTATTTCTGCCCAGATTTTCCAGAAAAGAAATTTGTATTAGGGGTACCTATAAATCCGTATTTTTTGATCGAACTTAACTACACTTTGACTAATGGGTTATATCTGTGATGTTTATATGTATTGAACGTCTGCTAATCGCTATACATCGATTAGTGGGGGTTTACATATCTGTGATCTGTGTTTGTTGATGGTATGTGTATATGAATGCGTTGGATTGTCGTGGGTGAATAGCCGGGGTTTTTTTGTGAGACGAGAGTTTTCTTTTCTTTCAATTCATGTAACATGTAAATTGATGTAATATTATTTGTATGGCCGGAAAACCGGGTCGGGGTTGTAGCCGTCATTGTATATTCTTTTTACTGTTTTTGCTCCGAGGATAGACCCATGGTGGGGTGCACAAACTACCGGGTATCTCGAAGTGCCGAGTGGCCTACTCACGTCGTTGAGGGAGGTTGCTTCGCTTCGGGTACTTGGCGGGTAGTTTGCCGCAACCGTAGGGGTCTTGGGTGGGGTATTGGCTATTCACCGCGACCGTGTAATCCGCTTTTCGTTGCAGGCTCGAACGGATTGCGGATTCCTAGTTTATCCAATGTATTCATCTGTGATCTGTAATGTCTATCATTGATATATATCTATATACGATAACTATTTAAGTGTTGCTTATGTTTTGCATCCACGCTAGTCCAGCCCCCGCTCTGTCGTTAGTTAAGTAACCTAACGGGTGATGACGAGACCCCGTGGCGAATGCGGATGGCATAAGCGTACACCATATTTTGGTTGTTTTCTGCAATGGTAGGATTAAATGATGGGACGCATTAAAAGAACTAATGCAAGAAAATAAACCAAGTAAAAGTCGATTGGAACACTTTGAAAACCACTCGGTTCTTTTCAAAACCAAACTTTTAAATGAGGAGCTTGAACTACTCCTTTTAAAAACTATATCGTTCCATCGATTATATCAAGTTCACTACGTTCACAGTTTCGCCAAAACCATTCGTAGCCCTCCGTCATTTCGGTAAAATATTCAGTAGTATTCAAGCTATGTATTTTGATCTTCGCCAGGGCATAGTGATTGGTAGCTGCTGAATATTTATCTGTAGCATAGATAGATGCGTTGGTTTGGGACAGTCGTACTACTATTTTGGCCTTCGTCAAGGGTATGTACGGGTGGGTTCAAATTAACCCGGACAATGACGGGTAGAACTTGACATGTGACTTATGATATGTTGGCCTTCGTCAAGGTCATAAGAGCATGGGGCAAAAATCCACATCGGGAATTTCAAAAGTACTGAAACTTGCTAGCGCTGCATACCATTTGGAGTGTGATGATTCTGGTAGGATTCTTTCGGTTTTATCACGCGATGATATTTGGTCCCGATCCTACTGTGAGTATATGCTACTCCTCGGGAAATCTCTCACTTAACGATCAATGCTATAAACCTAGTAGGTGTCTAGAAAGGTGTTAGCGGGGCTACGCCCACAGGGAAAAGAGGTTACGTAATTAAGGAACTTCGCGAAAGCGTTGGAAAACTTCCCTCGAAGTACCGACACTGGCCTGGCTGAACGGTTAAGCAAGTATTGTACGGTGAGATTGATCCTGACTAATTCTTCCTTTATGGTTTGAGGAGGGATTCGAGAGACAGTGGGAGCCATCCTGTTTAGATAAATTAGAAACCAATCTAAACTTGCAAGAGCATCATGCTAAGTGTTTTCTTCTTTCTCTCTTAATTGCAGCGACCCAATGACCGCACCTAGGTTACATCTAGATAATAAAATGACTGAATCTGACTGTTATGACTGGCAAAGGTCTGTCCAGATGTCCATTGCCCATGACAGGCTGGGACAGCCCTTAACTAATCCAACCCCTGCCGTCTCAGGTCCAGCTTCCCCTGTCACGGATATTCATATACATAGGACATCAGAAAAAGACTGTGCGAAAGCCAAGTGCCTCGTGTTAGCCTCAGTTGATGGTACATACCAGAGGCAGCACGAGAAGATGGACTCAGTTTCTATCTTCCTCCATAACAAGGATTTATATGGAGAGCAATCTCGTATCGCAAGATATGAGACCTCGAACGAATTGCTTCCAGCGAGGTTGGCTATCGGGTCAACTGTAAGGGGCAACGTCCTTACAGAGACCAGCTCTTTTGAGCTCACGGACCTGAAGACCACGTTGAAGAACGGGTCAGATGCTGACTTAGTTCAACAGTCTCTACCTACTACCCTGAAGGGAACCAGGGAAGTAGAAAGAAAGGAAAGGGCAGAAGTTTCGGGAGTGGATATAGTGGAAGAGGGACGTTCCTATTGTTACAGGAATGAACATTGGCAGAAGGATTGCAGGGCTAGTATAGCCAGTAGCCAGAATTCGAAGCATGTTATGGCTTCGGCTTCGGGTGTGTTTGTAATTGAGAACTGTATGTCAGTTAACCCTACTTTCCTGGGTATTGGATACCGGATCAGCATCTCATATTTGTAATTCATTACAGGCTCTGAGAAACCGTAGGGTTATCAGGAAAGGTGATATGACTCTCAGGGTTGCTAACGGAATGAGCATGTATGCTGAATCCGTAGAGGAATATCATCTAGGAATTACAACTGGGCAGATATTGATTCTTCGTAACTGTTTTTATGTACCAGGTGCGACTTGTAATATCATATCTGTATCCTTACTTTCTAAGGAAGGATATGATTTTACTTTTGTAAGCGATGTAGTAAACATCCACCTAAATCAAGTTCTGATTGGGTCAGGTACATTGAAATACGGTATATACGTTTTGAATCAAGCTCAGGTCTTCAGTGTCCAGAACACACTTAAAAGAAAGTCTCCGGGTTTAAATCAGGCTTTCTTCTGGCATTGTAGACTGGGTCACATTAATGAGACACGGTTAACAAAGTTACATAAAGAAGGATACTTGGATCCGTTCGAGTATCAGTCTTATGCCACTTGTGAATCTTGTCTCATGGGAAAGATGACAAAGACTCCGTTCACTGGACACGGAGAAAGAGCAAGCGAGCTCTTGGGTCTCATACACAGTGATGTGTGTAGTCCAATATCTACACATGCGCGAAGTGGTTATTCATACTTCATTACTTTCATAGACGATTTCTCTGGGTATGGGCATGTCTTCTTAATGAAGCATAAATCCGCGGCCTTTGAGAAATTTCGAGAATACAAGAATGAAGTTGAAAAACAAACAGGCAAAAGTATAAAGACACTGAGATCTGATCGAGGTGGTGAATACTTAAGTGCCGAGTTTCTGGGATACTTAAAAGAGAATGGAATTCTCTCTCATCTTACTCCTCTATACACACCACAACACAACGGTGTATCGGAAAGGAGGAATCGAACCCTATTGGATATGGTTCGATCCATGATGAGTAAGGCTGAGTTGCCGTGATCCTTCTGGGGTTATGCACTAGAATCAGCTGCATATCTTTTGAACAAGGTTCCCTCCAAGACTATGCCTACCACACCATATCAGATATGGTATTGGAAGAAACCCTGTCTTAAGTATCTAAAGATATAGGGATGTCCAGTTTTTGTAAAAAAGCAGCATGCGGACAAGCTCGAGGCACGCTCAGTACTGTGTAAGTTTGTGGGATACCCAAAGACTCCAGGGGGTATTTTTTCTATTACGCAGAGGAACAAAAGCTTTTTGTTTCTCGTCATGCCCACTTTCTGAAACATCAGTTTTTAGAAAAAGAAGTATGTGAGAGCGTAGTAGAACTGGAGGAAACTCCAGAACCACAAGCTATTACTGAAAGTTTGGAAGAACCAGAAGTTTCAAGAGAACCGAACATCCCTACGCCACTCCGCAGGAGTAGTAGGCAGTCGCATCCGCCTGGGAGATACTACGGCTTTCTCATAGACGGGGATAGAGAGGATTGCACTATGGATTATGGTGAGCCTACTAGCTTCCAGCAAGCCATTCAGAGCGGCGAATTGGTAAAATGGCTGGATGCAATGCGGGCCGAGATGGAGTCCATGTACACCAACAAAGTTTGGACTTTGGACTTTGCTCCAGAAGGGGTAAAACCCGTAGGCTGCAAATGAATCTTCAGAACGAAGATTGGTGTAGATGGGCAGGTTGAGACCTATAAAGCTAGACTTGTTGCAAAGGGTTTTCGTCAAAGACCTGGTTTGGACTATGACGAGACCTTTTCTCCAGTGGCTATGCAGAAATCCATTCGGATCTTTCTTTCCATTGCTGCCTTCCATGATTATGAAATCTGGCAGATGGACGTAAAGACGGCTTTCCTAAATGGAAATTTGGAAGAGTGCGTCTATATGGATCAGCCAGAAGGATTCATTCAGAGTGGGAGCAGCGGTAAAGTGTGCAAGTTGCTAAAGTCCATCTATGGACTTAAGCAGGCATCGCGGAGTTGGAACATCTGCTTTGATGATACCGTCAAAGAATTCGACTTTATCAAAAACCCAGATGA
This sequence comes from Agapanthus africanus, assembly GCA_030015575.1. Classification (NCBI taxonomy): domain Eukaryota; kingdom Viridiplantae; phylum Streptophyta; class Magnoliopsida; order Asparagales; family Amaryllidaceae; genus Agapanthus; species Agapanthus africanus. The sequence goes on along the minus strand of CM057346.1, from coordinate 265,184,327 downwards.
ACCATGCATTTACAGTAAGATTGTAGGGAGAATTGTCGTATTCCTCGTCTTGTACGTGGATGACATTCTTCTAATAGGAAATGATATTCCTATGCTACAGTCAGTCAAGGGATTCTTGTTGCAGAGGTTCTCCATGAAGGACCTGGGCGATGCCAACTACATTCTGGGGATCCAGATCTATCGTGATAGATCTAAGAGGATGTTGGGACTTTCACAGTCAAGGTACATCGATACCATACTGAAAAGATTCAGTATGGAAGATTCTAAGCGCGGTAATTTACCGGCTTGTCACGGGATCACCCTCTCCAAAGAGATGTCTCCCAAGACTGATTTGGAAAGGGATCGCATGTCTATTATACCCTACGCTTCTGCGATAGGCTCTATAATGTTTACGATGTTATGTACAGGACCAGATGTAGCATACGCATTGAGCGTTGTAAGCCGGTATCAGTCAAACCCAGGGGAGAAACACTGGATAGCGGTAAAGAACATTCTCAAGTATCTGAGAAGGACTAAGGAGATGTTCTTGGTGTATGGCGGAAAAGGCCTCCAGCTCTAGGCCTTTACCGACTCCAGCTTCCAGAGTGACAAGGATGACTCCAAGTCTATGTCGGGTTATGTCTTTACCCTCAATGGAGGGGCAGTTTGCTGGAAGAGTTCCAAGCAGGAGACCGTTGCAGACTCAACTATGGAAGCGGAGTACATAGCTGCTTGCGATGCCGCAAAGGAAGCTGTCTGGATGAAGAAGTTCCTCACGGAGCTTCAGGTGGTTCCTACCATTGTTGATCCAATACCGCTGTATTGCGACAACAACGGAGCTATAGCTTTAGCGAAGGAACCCAGGTCCCATCAGAAGTCCAGGCACATTTTGAGGCGGTTCCACCTTATCAGGGAGATCGTTGATCGCCGGGAGATCGAGGTGAAGAGAGTAAATACGGAGAATAACACTGCAGATCCACTCACGAAGGCCCTACCCCAGACTCAGTTCGAGCGGCTGATCGAGATGATAGGTCTTCGATACGCCAGTACATGGCCTTAGTGCAAGTGGGAGATTGTTAGTGTATATGACCTAGAGGCCATTACTGTATCATACTAGTATGTATATTACTTGATGGAAGCTTGGGATATTCACAGTTGTATATACAATCTTGCTCGAAATGGCAGTATGCTACTTGGTTTGTCTCTGCTTTAATGTGTACATGTGTTTCTTTTATTATATCACCTATACGCATTAGTGGAGCCCTTAAGATCTTTGCTTGATTACCAGCGTTGTGATGGCGCTCACACTCGTGGGGGCTGGGTAATCCATAAGCACATCCTTATACAGGTCCCTAGTCGTAGGACTATCGAGACAGGGCATCGATACTCCAGAGTAGATTAGCGTATGCGCTTCTCATCCCAGCTCGGGAGACGGCCTGTCCCACAGCCGTCAGTATGTCGTACTTGAGATAGTATGCGGGTGCTCGTTGGGTTATGAGTACACTGGACAGGACTCGTCGGGAACTGTTGGTTGGTATTATACCTATCGTCAGTTATCAGTTCCCAGGTGACATGAGTACAGCTTAGTCCGCTGACTTGACACTGTCACTTCGCCTCGAGTGTGTTCCCACTGTACTTTGATTACTACCCTACCACGGCTCAAAGGAGTCGTGCAAACATGTAGTAGTTGGGTGCAGTCCCGAAGCATTTGGAGCCAGTGACGGTTACACAGGATTCGTCTCTCCCGGTATTAGGGGTTGACATCGCGCTGTGTCTAGGAGAGCCATTACACGAGTAGTCCCTGGCCAGGGCAAGCGAGATATACTGGTAGGTTTCCAGTGTTATCTCAGGGTGTTCTGGGCTACACTCTGACATGACTTGTACTGCTGTTAGGGGACTGACGTTTACCACCCCCTAGGCCCGCCATGCGATGTATCAGACGAACAGACCGGACTGTACGGAGACTGTCACATACAGGCTCAGTAGGAGTTCAGATGGGGTCACCTCGTCAGTCTTCTTATCGGCATCTACCTGAGGACCGTTACGTACAGCTAGTGCTGCTTGCGGTCTGTGGTTAAACCCACTGCCAGCGTAGTGTCGAGTCTTTAGAGTCCCACACAGAGAGCTATTCTCCTTCAGGCAAAATGAGTAGAGGTCGCATGGTTTTGCGACAGGGTTCGTTCACATCCGCGCACTTGTGCACGTTTGCTGTCCGGACAGCTTATACTAGCGGGCTTTGGTTTAAGCCAGATCCTAGTATATGATTTGGGATTGGTTTTATCTCTTTGTATTCGTGTTCCTCGGATCACGAATACGGGTGCGTATGCACAGTTGATTGAGACAGAGGAAGAGGACTTTGATTAGGGTTAATGACCATTGTCATTTTATTAACCCTAATGCTTATGTGTGTATTATGATTAATTGATATTAGCTAAATATAATTGTGCATGGTTAGGGTTGTTGACCATTTGACTATCTTCACTTGTTGACCTAGGTCGACACTTTGACCATCATCATTCCATATAAAAGATGCTCTTTGATCCTTGCAATTTGCATTTAATATGAAATGATAATGGTCAAGTCTTGATTAAACCATGACAATTATCTTGCTAATTATCTTTTTACATTAATTCACACATATATGTGAGAATGGCTCTTTATTCTCTCATTCTATCATATAGATTCTCTCTCCTCCTCTTCCTCTCTCTCAAGCACTCCCCTCTCATGTGTTGAGAAACACTTGAGCTTGAGATAAACCTCTCCAAAGTAATCTCTACTCTCATATAAGGTTCTAGGATTAGCACTTCTAGCACCTTTGTTACTTCTAGCTTGAAGTTGAAGCCAAAGGTTGAGGCTCTCGGGTGGATCCTTCTTCGACTAGAGAAGGCGACAAGGTGATCTCTTTCTTCCACTCCAAGGAGCAAGGAGAGAAGGACGTAAAGCCCAAGGTATAACCTTTCATCCATTTAGCTAAATCTAGTTAGCTTTTAGTTAGTTTTTGTTTACCAAAGATCCTCCTTAAGCTAGTCCATGTTGCCTAGTTCGATAAAAATCCGATTTATATTCCGTTTTCCGCCTCCCCGCAAGCACCGGGGTGGGCAACGTGGACTTACACATTTGTATTCGGTCGGAATACAAATGCGGGCATGTATATGCAGTCGCGGGGTTTTCCTGTTATTTATTACGGGATCAGTTTTCTGAAGTTACCAGTTTGCATTCCGTTCCGACCAGTTTTCCTTTGTTCCTTCATGGCCGGATTTTTCTGATGGAGGGGCTAATTTGCAAATTTGCGAATTAGCTAAGTGGAGGGGTTTATTTGTTATTAAGAGATTATGATATGACTAGCATCATTTGATTCTTTTTGAATCAACTCTTTTGCATTAAATGAGATTAGAATTTGATATGGCTTTGGAGTGACTCTTTTACCTCATTATCATACAAATTCCTTCTTGCTTTTTTCTTTATCCCTCCACCATGAGAGAGGCCGGCCACATCCTAGAGAGAGAGGGGATGAGGTTTTATTTTGGGAGGAAAATCATTCATCTCATTTTTGCTAGCTTGCAAAATTCCTAACACCTCTCCAAAGTTCATTTTTCCTTCTCCATGAAATGGCAACTTAAACCCCAAGAAACAAAGTGATTCTACACTAGCCTACAGTATTCTTGGGCATGTTGGCTCGCCAACTTCGTGCCCGAGTTGCCTCGGTCTAGAGGTGGGAGCCCGTAAAAGAACCCGGCGATGTGGTGCCCGTTCCGACGAGGAGATGAAGACCGGAGGTTCCGTGAGGAGATCGGAGTGGAGGCCAAAGACCGAAAGGCACGGATCGCTCGGTATAGCTCTCTACCCCTTCTCTAGTTAGCTAGGATTAGGTTAATGGCCCGATCCGGGATTTTAGTGCGCGGTGGTGCCGGTTTACAAGTTTCCTAAAAGTTTCGTTTCCGCATTCCGGCGTCGGATTGACGGCCGGGGCGCCGCCGTGCACTTACATTTCGTTTAAGCCGGATCCTAGTATTAGATTTGTTGGATTACTTTAGTCTCGTCGCATTCGTATTCAGTCGGAATGCGGATGCAGGTATTTATATACTGGTGAGGGGTATCCTTGTGATACGTCACGAGTTTACTTTAGATGTTCCCGGATTTTCTTGTTGGACCAAACATTTGGATTAATGTTTGGATGGTGGAAATAATGAGCTAGAATTCATCATGGAATGCATTAAATGTGACATAGACATATATCATGACTCATGTTCTCTTTTTTAGAAAATATGTCACATTAGTGGATTGATTTGAGTCATGAAATGAGAAGGGGAGAGAGAGGGGCTGCCATGAATTGGTTAGCTCTCATATTATTCTACTCACTCTCTCTCATTTTATCATTCCAACATCACACAGTAAAAGAAAGAGAAACATCTTCTTCTTCCTCTTTCTTCTCTAGCTCTTTAGCTTTTATTAATGGGTTCATCTCTAACCCCCATCCAAGCAATGGATGCAAGAGACAAAGTGATCACAAACATTCTCTACAACACCTTGGACACGTCGGCTAGCACACTTCGTGCCCGAGTTGCTTCGGATAAAGCGGGAGCCCGTAAAAAGACTAGTAGATGTGGTGCCCCCTTTCCGACGAGGAGATCGAAACCGGAGATGCAGCGGGGAGCTTGGGATGGTGGCTAAAGATCGAAGGACACGGATCGATCGGTATAGCATTCTATCCCTTCTCTAAATAGCTAGTTGTAGATTAATGGTTCGATCTGGGTTTTATGTACATGATAGCACCGGTTTCTAAGTAAACAAAAGTTTTTGTTTCCGCATTTTGGCCTCGGAATGACGGCCGGGGCGCTACTGTAGACTTACACAAGGTCCACGGAACGGGTCCAAACAACGCACAAAGGTGATCACACAAGTCAGGTACGACATCTGGATCGTCGGGATCGTCGACGTCATGTCCGGCTCCGGCGAACTACTATAGACAGAGAACAATTTATAAAGAAAGAAAGAAAGGAAAGGAAAGAAGAAAGAAAGAAAGAAACGGGAAAGGAGAAGGAAGGAGTTGCTCACTATGGTGCAGAGAGGAGTCTTAAGGGTGTCGACGAGGTCGACGGAGCTCCGGCGAAGCGATCTACAGAAGACAGAGGACATTATTTTTTAGAAACAGAATAAAAGGAAGGAAAAGAAAGAAGGAGGAAAGAAGGGGAGAGAGAATGAAGGGAGTGTCTCACTGGGTTGTATTGGACGAGGGGGTGATGACGAGATCAACTCCGGAGATCTACGCCGGCGGTGTCGCGGTGTCCAGGGGGTGCTCGGGTTTGGGTTTCTGGTTGTGCAGGGCTCGGGGATGGAGAGAGGAAAAGGAGAAGAGGAAGGAAAGGAGGGGGTAATTGTGATGAGGGAAGGGTCACCGGCAACGGTGAGGTGCGGCGGCGACGAGGAGGGTGCAAGCGATTGGGTTCGTAGGGCCCGTGTGTTTTTTTTAAAAAAAAAGAGAGGAGAGAGAGAAGAATATATAATATATAGGGGGAGAGAGAGAGAGATAAAGAAAGTGGGAGAGAGAGAGAATCTGAGAGGAGAGAGAGAGTGAGATCGAGAGGGGAGAGAGAGTGAGATCGAGTGGAGAGAGAGGAAGAGATGAACAGTAAGGAGAAAGAAATTTGTTAGTTTGTGGGAGAGAGAGAAAGGAAGAGAGGAAGAGAGAGGTGTGGGGCCGGGGCTAAAAAGAGAAAGAGAGAAGAAAGAGAGAGAAAGAGAAAGAAAAGAAAGAGAGAGAGAGATGCGTGGGGCCACTGACAGATGAGAAGAGTGCTGGTGGTGAGCTGTGATTGGTTAAGAGTTGGAATTTTAGGATTTTTGAATTAAAGATTTTATTCTGTTGGAATGAGTTAGGATTTTAAGATTTAAAAAGATTTTAATTCGTTATCAAAATTTAAAAGCTGGATAGAATATAAAGATATTAAATTAATTAATTTGAATTTTGGCGGGATACAAAAATATTCTAAAACGCACCCGGGTCGGGTGTAAAAATTCAGATTTAAAATACGAAAATTATTTACGACTTACAAAATTCAAAACGAATGCTCAGGTAACGAAAATGCATACCCTTAAAAACGGATGCACGTACGTGCGCGTAGCCATCCAAACACGTCCGTTTTACTGAACGGGACGAGAACAAGATGCGCAGATGCTACCACGGGGTTAGGGGTATCAAGAAGGCCATGAAATGCAATTTTAAATTATTTTCTGTGACTTAAAATGTTATATGGTAAAAGATGCAATGCCAGATAAAATACCAGTATGCACTAAATATGAAAATGCACAGTCTACGTAACAAGTTAGGGTAATTCATAAATATGAATCAAATAGGTTCAAGCAAGCGGGTCGGGTCGAATGCAAAGTAAAATGTAAAATACCATTCGCACCCAAAACACGATAAATCAAGAAAATACCACAATTAAGGAAATTCAAGAACTGCAATAGGTATAAATGAACTAGGTTGTTACATTATACCCAACTACAAAAAGAATTCCTTCCTTGAAATTCTAAGAACAAGAAAGGATAAGCAATCAAGAAACTACAAGAATAGATGTGGAAACTTCTGTCGGATTTCATCTTCTCGTTCCCATTTTGATTGTCCATGCGAGCGATTTCCCCAAGAAACAAGTATGGGAGGGATAACCTTGTTATTAAGGACCCTTTCCCTTCGATCCACAATCGACATCGGTCGTTCCTCAAAGATTAAATCTTCTCGTATAGTCAGCTCCGAATGATCCAGCACGTGTGTTTCATCTCGAACATACTTATGGAGTTGAGATACATGAAACACGTCATGAACATTCGCCAAAGATTGCGGTAAAGCCAATCGGTACGCCACTTCTCCAACACGCTCCAAAACCTCGAAAGGCCCAACGAATCGAGAAATAAGCTTGTTAGATATAGTTCCCTCAAAGTCAATTATTGGATCGCAGGTACGTGATTGCAATGATTGAGGAGGACCTATACTGGTAGCACAGTCTTACTCGAGATGATAGTATGCTATCTGGTTTGCCTTTATCAGTCGTGTACAGGTTCAGGTGACTGATCACTATTACACGTTGAAAGAGCCCAAAGGATCTTACTTGACTGCCAACAGTATGATGGCGATCATATATGTGAGAGTTGGGTAATCTATAAGCACATCCTTAAAAGTGGTCCCTAGTCATGGGAGTTTCGAGACAGGGCATCGATACACCGGAGTAGACTAGTGTATACAGTCGAGACCCCGATGAGGGGCGGTGGCCGGTTTTACAAGCCACTGGTGTCGGTTGGATCACCTAAGATGTATACAGGTGCTCATTCGCCGGGAACCTGCTAGTTGGTATTTATACCTATTGTCAAATAGCAGTTCCCTGGTGACATGTGTACAGGTTAGTTCATCGACCGGAGGTTGTCATTTGTCTCGTGTGAGTTCCCACTGTACTTTGATTTCTACCTACCACGGCTAGAAGGAGTTGTGCAAACAGGTATTTTTTGGGTACAATCCCGAGCCATATGGAGGCAAGTGAGCGGATCGGCAGGGGATTCGTCTCTTCCGGTATTGGTGGTGAGATCGCGCTGTGTGTAGGAGAACCATTACACAAAGCCATCGGCCGAGGCAGGAGATTTACCGATAGGTACTCCAGTAGTATCTCAGGGTGTTCTGGGCTACACTCTGACGCGACTTATATCGCTAGTGGGGGTCTTACGTTACCAGCCCCCTAGGTCTGATATGCGATATTCATAGACGAATGGACCAGACTGTATGTATATTGTCACTGTTAGGCTAAGTAGGGTTCCAGGATGAGTTCGCTCATCGTCTTCCCTTGAGGTCAGTACATGGGCAGCCGTTACGCACTGCTAGTGCCGCTGACGTTCTTGTGGTTAAACCCACTGCCAGGGTACTGATGAGTCATTAGAGTCTCCCACAGATAGTTTTCTAAGTTCGGGCGAAACGTTGTAGAGGCCGTATGGTTTTATGGCAGCGTTCGGAAAATGCACGTGCGTTTACGCACGTGCCATATTTCGGACAGATAATACTGGTAGGCTTTGGTTTAAGCCGGATCCGAGTATTATTCTGTGTAGATATAATATCTTTGTCTCAGTTGCATTTGTATTCATTCGTAATACAAATACGGGTATGTTTATACTGTTACGGGGTTATCCTTAAATCCGTTTCGGGATCGCTTTTTGAAGTTGCCAGTTTTCTATCACCCGTCTTAAACATTCGGTTTAATGCGGATTTATCTTTTCCTTGGATGAGTCATGAGGGTGAGTCATGTGGAAGGTTCTAGATTTGGTGACTAGGTTAGTGAGTCACCATTATGCATTAAATGGTTTTTGCAAGGTGGAATTTGCATTAATGTTGTTTTGTTTTCATGAAGAATATTTGTTGTTGATCTTTTCCTTATGGTTACCCTTTTGCTCCTACACACACACTCCTCCCCTCATATAATTGGCCGGCCCATTCTTGTGGAAAAAAGATGGTTGTTGATTAAAAAGTTTATAGAATTTGGTTCATGAACATTTGATAGCTCATTTCTCATTTCATTCCATTCAAATGGCAACTTCATTACCCGATTCATCCATGGCTTTGAATGAAGCGAGACAAAGTGTTCTACTCATTCTCTACATCATTCTTGTACATGTCGGCTAGCAAACTTCATATCCGAGTTGCCTCGGTATAGAGGCGGGAGCCCGTTTAAAGATTCGAAGAAGTGGTGCCACCAGGACGAGGAGCCAGGAGATCGGAGCAGACGCAATGAAGCGTGGGATGATGGTTAAAGACCAAAGGACTTGATCGTTCGGTATAGTCTTTCGACCCATATTGTAATTTGTTAGTTTAGCGTTAATGGTAGATCCGGGTTATAGTATGCGATAGCGCCAGTTATAAAAGTTTTAGTTCCGCGTTTGGCGTCTGAAAGACGGCCAAGGCGCTACTGTAGACTTACATGGTATCAGTGCCACGCCATTAAGCTTTACTAACTTGTTCTAACGTGTTTAAAATATCAATCGAATGGGATTTCGAAAACCGCAAATTTTAGTGTAAAGTTTCTATCGATTTTAAATACTGCTCTAAAAATTATTTTGAGCATCCCAGAAAATCGTGCAGGCTTTTTGAAGAACACTGTAGAAAACTGGACTTCTGACTCGACCGTATGGCCGCGGAACCGCGGCACATGCCAAGGTTTAGGCACGGTTCCGCCGCCACCAAGGTGCTTCAGTGTGCCAAATTTCTACAGTAGGGTCTTCATTGAAAATTGTGGTTTCTGGAATATTTCTTTTGGTCCCAGATTTTTTTACTGTACAGCAGATGTATGTGGGGCCCACTTCGGGAAGTTTTGTCGATCGAAATTTTAAACTTGTTAGTTTACAGTACTTACATTATATCTCCGACCGTGAAAGTCATTCGAGCGGTAAATTCCGTCTAATTTCTATAGTCCTTTTAGACGGATTTGCGAACGTGACATTCGCATTGATGTTCTGTGTTGTGCTGTGATGTTGCAGATTTGTTGTGGTGGATAGCAGTGTGCAATGATAGTGCAGTTTGGATTTATTTGTACATTTGATATTATGGGGCGAGCGTCCAACATGTGGACTGCCGTCACTGCCAGTTTGTATAATATTTTTTTGGGGCACGACCGGGCTGAGGTCGATGTACCCGTTGTACATATTTTTCAATTCTGTACTAGGTTTTACCCCGCGACTGAGTGCACGGATAGCCGGGTTCTGGAGGGCAACGGGTCCGCATCTCATGGCTTTGAGAGGCAGAGGGGCCTCACTCTAGAATTGGCAGACTATTCGCCGCACTCGTAGGGGGTACAGGTTGACCTAAGGAAGGGTGCCCAAGTTACCGGATTCCGTGAAGTGCAGGGTGGTCCATTCACTTTGCTGTAGGGGGCTACCTCGCTTCAGGTTTTGGCGGTTAACTTGCCGCACCCGTAGGTGTCTAGGTTTCATTGCACAGGCTATCCACACGACCTGGGGAACGTCGGGTTTCAGCAGCGGCTCTGTGAAACCCGGGGATCCCAGATTATCTGTATTTTTCTATGATGCATATTACTTTTCTTTAATGTTGCATATTATCACGTCTGGAGCGATTATTGTATATTGGTATATATACTATTAGATGTTGTATATGTTTTGCACCCGCGCTAGTCCAGTCCCCGCTCTATCGTTAGTTAAGTAACCTAACGGGTGATGATGGGACCCAGTGACGAATGAGGATGGCATATACGTATATTATATTTTCGTTCTTTTCTGGTGTGATTAATTGATGGGACTGTGTTGATTTTGATCAATACAAAGGAAAACAAACCTGTTTGGACGTTGTTGGAACAGTTTTAAAAAGTGTTATTACAAAGACGTTTTCTTTTGTTTTGCACAGTGGTATTCAGTTGGAATATCCTGCACCTCATTCGACGAGGTAAGGGCCGATATCCCTTTACCGGGAGTGACCCCTTGGGCAGAAGTTTGCGTCAGGATAATAACTTCACTATAGTCGATTACTAGTTGCTTTGCATCACGGTATTCAGTTGGAATATCCTGCACCTCATTCCACGAGGAAAGAGCCGAGATCTCTTAACAGGGAGTGATCTCTTTAGCAAAGTTTTTCGCCACTATATTTTTATAAAATGCTATTAGGTTCCTTCAGCGATATCAAGTTCATTACGTTAAAAGATTTTTGCCAAAAACCAGCTGTAGCCCTCCGTCATTTCATATGAATGGTCAGTAGTATTCAAGCTATGTTGGTCTGGCCCTTAGCCAGGACATAGTGATTGGTAACTGCTGGGGTGTTCACATGTTGCATAGATAAATGCGCTGGTTTGGGACAGTCGTACAGCCTTGTTGGCCCTTAGTCAAGGACGAGTATGGGTAGGTTCAAATTAACAAGTTAATGATGGGAAGAACTTGACATGCGACTTATGATGTGTTGGCCCTTAGTCACGATCATAAGAGCATTGGGCAAAAATCACATCGGGGGTTTCTAAAGAAACTGAAACTTGCCAGGCATGCACATACCTTTTGGAGTGTGATAACGTGAGTGGATTCTGTCACGTAATCATGCGATGAGAGTTGGATCCCGATTCCCACTGATGAGTTGGTTCACTCTTCGGGTGATCCCGATTGATTCTTTTTTTGGGTTTGGAGGAGAATTTGACAGTACAGTAGGAGGTTTCCTGATTAGATAAAGTGATAACCATTCTGATCTAGGTTAGAGTGCACGAAGAGTGTTTCTTTTCTCTCTCTCTTTGGCAGCGACCTTTGATCGACCCTAGACTATGACTCAGTGACCAAGTTGACCGAACCTTCTTAAAATACTGGCTTTTGGATTGTCCGAGTTGCATAAGTCATGCCACTCCTTCTTTTACCCTTTGCATTTCTCAGAACACCTCGTATCACTACGAACATCCACTTCCATTGGATATATCCATCGTATGGTTATATACGAACTCGAAATGACTTCTTCGAGGATGGATCCAGGTTCAGAAGAAATTGAATTGGTTTATTCCGCTGTCTTTTATTATCACCTTCTCTCAGGTTGCGAGGGCTCTTTGGTTTAGGAGAGTACACCTAATACGCTTATTGGATAGTCTTCTTCCAAACCATAGACAGGTGCCAAAAGGTATGGAAAGAAGAAAAGCAATTAGCTTAAGTAGGGTGTACAGAAGGTAATATGTAAAGACAAAATAAAGGGATTAGAAAGAGGGCAAGGTAAATTGCGACTGCTATCATTCACGACCAAACCGCGTACTTCATCGGCACTCCTATTTGACCTTTGCTTTTTTTCCCAGTTCGGGAGAAATAGAATAAGGTATTATTCAGTTGTCTTTTATCATCACCATCTCTCAGGTTACGAGTACTCCTTGGTTTAGGAGGGTACACCTATTACGCTTATTGGATTGTCTTCTTCCAAACCATAGGCTGGTGCTGAATGGTAGGGAAGGAAGAAAACCATTTAGCCTAACGGTGCTGTGCAGAAAGTAACGACTAAAGACAAATAAAGGGATTTGGAGAGATGGCAAAGAAATATACAATTACAGTCATAATTTGAATTGTGGAAGAGGCATTACTAGGAATACCAGGATACCCCTACGAAACATTTTCATGTTTCAGTTTCACTGTGCATTGTTAAAAGGAAAACTATTTTCCCGATTAGATACTTACTCCAGGGTATATATTTATCAGGTATGATTCTCACATCTGTATGGTTTTACAAATGATGAGTGGGAGTAAGTTATTGGGAATTAGGTGATCATCCTCATTATATCGGAATTCGTTGTAATTGGTGATATTTGAGGAAATCGCCTTGGTACAGTTTCAACCTACAACGCACAGGTTTTGAGTTATTCAACTCAGTGGACTTATACAGTGTACTGTATGTTGTCCAGTGTCCATCAGGACAAAGAGGTTGGTCCTCATACTATGTTCTGTTTACTTATGACTTCTCTAGTTTTTTAGCAAGTGTTTCGTAGAAATACAAGGTCTAAGTTTTGAGAAGTTGTGGGTATAGGAATAAAGTAGAGAACCAGATATCGAAAATATTGGGATTCATCAAAGAGATCGAAGATGTAGATACTTGTGATTGGTATTCAGTTGATAGTAATGGTTTTGAGAAACTTGTTTCTCTTTCAGGTTACTCATAATTGGATGTATTCCTAAGTTGAGTAATGCTAATTAGCCTCTCTCCATTAAGTTGATGTGCACTGGAGACAGCTGCATGATTTGAATCTGGTTCCAATTAAATAAGTGCCAACGTTTCTATATTGGATATAGAATGGTTCATATCTTAACGATGTTAAGGTACGGGGAGTTGTCCAGCTTATGCTTAAAACCAGACTCTGGATAACTCAAGGCACGTTTCTGTAATGGCAGTTTGTGGGTTGGCCCAGGCTATGATGAGGGTTGACGTTCAACCATCTGGAAGATCAATGGTGATATTGTTCTTGACTCGCCACAGTTTTAGTAAAATGGATTTTTTCAGAAAACAGTTGTGGGAGTATGGTAGAACTGGAAGTGATTCCAAAACCGAAAACGATTACGGAAAATTTAATAGGACCTAAATATTCAATCAGGTTTGACATTCCATTAGCCACTCCTTAGATATGGTGGGTAACCTCAGGCACCCGAGAGGTACTCCGGTAGCCTCAAGGACGGTGACAGGGAGGTTCTTGTTTACCCAGACTTGACACTACTGTTGTTCCAGACTATGAGACCCGACAGGAGGTTAAGTATAGCGTCGTTCTAAACTAGCTTTAGAAGTGCACGTATATATTATTCTGCCAGAGGGTTGTTGTGGTCAGTGGGAGCAGCGGAAGTATAGTGGGCAAGTAGCTTATGTCTATTTATAGACTTGAGCAGATATAGCAGAGATAGATCATCTATTTTTGATGTGACAGTCATGGGTTTGACTTCATCAGAATAGGGGATGGATCTGTTAAGAAGGTTGTAGGGTGTGATGTCCTGCTATTTGGATGACATACACAGAGTAGGAAGTAAAATTCCTTTGCTACGATCGGTTGTACTGTGATTGTCACGCAGTTGTTTCTCCAGACAGGATATGGAAATAATATCAGACATTCTGATTTCTAGATCTATGGTTTTAGATCTAGATTTGGGTAGTTTCCCAATGTGGGTACTTTGACAGTATTCTAATAGTATTTTAGAATAGATGACTCCTGGCATGGTGGTGTACCTGCAGGTGATGGAGTCACCCTCTCTAATGGTGTCTTACAGACTAAAGAGGAGAGGGATGTGCATGATTGGCAGATCACTAGCTTAGGAAATTGAGTCAATCATGAGATGCCAAGTACCACACCAGATGTTGTATTTGCACTAAATGCGATAAGTTTATATTAATCCAATCCTGAAGAAACATAAGGAAGCAGTTTTAGAACATAAGTGCATATTCTACGGATTTGATGACGGCAGCCTCCTTCGGGAGACGGTTATCATTCCAGGCTTCAAAGGTGACATGGATGACAGAGTGATTGTCAGAGTAATAGTTTTCCCTCTGACGAGGGGCAGTATTATGGACAGGTGGTCCAAGAGGATACTGTGGGAGGCATGGTGCAGGATACTGATTAGGTTCAGTTATCGATACAGTCTAAGAAGTTTGGATTTGGAGTTCATTTATGAACTAGGTCCCATCAGATATCCAGACATATTCTAAGACAGGTATTACTCAATTCCGGAGATGGTTTTCTCCGCGAGCTTGAGATTAAGAGAGACACAGAAATAAATATCAGGGCGGATCCACTCGCTGAGGCTATTTCTCGAACACAATAGTTTTACAAATGGGCTTTGTGAAACTGATTAGTAGAGGAGTTGGGTGTTCGGTATCACACGGGCTGTGAGTATGCGACATCGCAATAATTAGCCTTAAGTGCAAGTGGGAGATTGTTGGATATAGTTCCCTCAAAGTCAATTATTCGATCGCAAGTACGCGATTGCAATGATTGAGGAGGACTTATACCGATAGCACAGTCTTACTCGAAATGATAGTATGCTATCTGGTTTTCCTTTATCATTCGTGTACAGGTTCAGGTGACTGATCACAATTACACGTTGATAGAGCCCTTAGGATCTTGCTTGACTACCAACAGTATGATGGCGATCATGTACGTGAGAGTTGGGTAGTCTATAAGCACATCCTTAAAAGTGGTCCCTAGTCGTGAGAGTTTCGAGACAGGGCATCGATACTCCGGAGTAGACTAGTGTATACAGTCGAGACCCCGACGAAGGGCGGTGGCCGGTCTCATAAGCCACTAGTGTCGGTTGGATCACCTAAGATGTATACAGGTGCTCATTAGGTTATAAGTACACCGGACAGGACTCGACGGGAACCTGCTAGTTGGTATTTATACCTATCGTCAGATAGCAGTTCCCTGGTGACATGTGTACAAGTTAGTTAATCGACCTGAGGTCGTCATTTGTCTCGTGTGAGTTCACACTGTGCTTTGATTTCTACCCTACCACGGCTCAAAGGAGTCGTACAAACAGGTATTTTTTGGGTACAGTCCCAGCCACATGGAGGCAAGTGCATGGATTGGCAAGGGATTCGACTCTCCCGGTATTGGGGGTGAGATCGCGCTGTGTCTAGGAGAGCCATTACGCAAAGCCCTCGGCCGAGGTAGGAGATTTACTGGTAGATACTCCAGTAGTATCTCAGGGTGTTCTAGGCTACACTCCGACACGACTTATACCGCTATTGGGGGTCTGACGTTACCAGCCCCCTAGGCCCGATATGCGATACTCATAGACGAACGGACCGGACTGTATGTATATTGTCACTGTTAGGCTCAGTAGGGTTCCAGGATGAGTTCGCTCATCGGCTTCCCTTGAGGTCAGTACATGGGCAGCCGTTATGCACTGCTAGTGCCGCTGACGTGCTTGTGGTTAAACCCACTGCCAGGGTACTGATGAGTCATTAGAGTCCCCCACAGATAGTTTTCCAAGTTTGGGCGAAACGTTGTTGAGGCCGTATGGTTTTATGGCAGGGTTCGGAAAATGCACGTGCGTTTACGCACGTGTCATATTTCGGACAGATAATACTGGTGGGCTTTGGTTTAAGCCGGATCCGAGTATTATACTGTATAGATATAATATCTTTGTTTCAGTTGCATTTGTATTCGATCGTAATACAAATACGGGTATGTTTATACTGTTACGGGGTTATCCTGAAATTCGTTTCGGGATCGCTTTTGGAAGTTGCCAGTTTTTTATCACCCGTCTTAAACATTCAGTTTAATATGGATTTATCTTTTCCTTGGATGAATCATGAGGGTGTGTCATGTGGAAGGTTCTAGATTTGGTGACTAGGTTAGTGAGTCACCGTTATGCATTAAATGTTTTTTGCAAGGTGGAATTTGCTTTAATGTGGTTTTGTTTGCTTGAAGGATATTTGTTATTGATCTTTTCCTTATGGTTACCCTTTTGCTCCTACACTCACCCTCCTCCCCTGATATAAGTGGCCGGCCCATTCTTGTGGTAAAAAGATGGTTGTTGATTAAAAAGTTTATGGAATTTGGTTCATGAAAATTTGATAGCTCATTTCTCATTTCATTCCATTCAAAAGGCAACTTCATTATTCGATTCATCTATGGCTTTGGATGAAGCGAGACAAAGTGTTCTACTCATTCTCTACATCAGACATTTCGGCTAGCAAACTTCATATCCGAATTGCCTCGGTATACAGGCGGGAGCCCGTTTAAAGATCCGTAGATGTGGTGCCACCTCGACGAGGAGCCAGGAGATCGGAGCAGCCGCAACGGAGCGTGGAATGATGGTTAAAGACCGAAGGACTCAGATCGTTCGGTATAGCCTTTCAACCCACTTTGTTGTTTGTTAGTTTACGTTAATGGCAGATCCGGGTTATAGTAATCGATAGCGCCAGTTATAAAAGTTTTTGTTCCGCATTTGGCGACTGAAAGACGACCGGGGCGCTACCGTAGACTTACAAAGCTTGCTTCGACTCCCAAAATGAATAATTCCTCTAGTCGGTGATATCTTGAAGAACTCCAAATCACCAACCGCGAACTCTGAAGGTCTTCTCGATGTATCTGCCCAACTCTTCCGCTGATCTTGTGCTGCCTTCATGTGACTCCGGATACTATTAACCTTCTCCACGGTTTGGACGATCAAATCTGGTCCCAAAAATTTTCGTTCTACAACATCGTCCCAACAAATGGGTGAACGACACTTGCGACCATACAATACTTCGAATGGAGCCATCTGAATAGTCGCCTGAAAACTGTTGTTGTAAGAAAACTCCACCAAGTGTAGATGATCCTCCCACGAACCCTTGAATTCCAACATACAAGTTCTCACATATCTTCAAATGTTTGGATTCTTCTCTCCGACTGGCCATCTTTCTGAGGATGATATGATGTGATAAACTCCAATCGCGTCTCCAAACTTTCCTGTAAGCTCCTCCAGAAGTGTGATAAGAAACGGATGTCACGGTCGGACACGATGCTCACCGGTACTCCATGCAATATTACAATCTCCTGCATGTACCGTTCTGCCAATGCTTCTGTTGATTGACCAACTCGAAATGGTATGAAATGAGCTGTCTTAGTCAATCGATCAACAATTAGCCAAACTGCATTGTTGCCCTTTGGACCCCGCGGTAAAGCTGTCACGAAATCCATGGTTATATGTTCCCACTTCCATTGAGGAATCGGAAGTGGTTGCAATAAACCAGCAACCTTTTGATGTTCAGCCTTAACTTGCTGACACACCAAGCACTTTGCTACAAAGCGAGCAATCTCCCTTTTCATGCCTCCCCACCAGAAATGCTGTCGTAGATCTCGGTATCTCTTCGGGCCTCCTGGATGTACGGAATAAGCGGATCTGTGTGCTTCCTTCATAACCTCTTCGCGAATATCTCCCTTTGGCACACATAAACGACTACCATATCGCAACGAACCATCTTCATGAATCAACAAGTTCGTTCGAAGTCCAGCTATAACCTGTTCTCGAAACTTTTGAAATCTAGGGTCCTGTAACTGCCGTGCTTTAATATTCTCGATCAACGACGACTGTACTTGCAGCTGCATCAACTGTCCCGAAGAATGCGGTAGCACAATCTCCAAATCAAATCTCCGAAAGACTTGAATAAGTTCCTTCTGTGCAGTCAGCATGTGAATTGCTGGCAACCGACTAAGCGCATCCGGCACAACATTAACATTCCCTTGATGGTACTTAAGATCAAGATCGTAGTCAGCCATCAGCTCCAACCATCTACGCTGCCTCATATTAAGCTGCTTCTGTGTGAACACATACCTCAGGCTTTTGTGATAGGTGAATACTTCGACCCTTTCACCTAATAAGTAGCGTCTCAAAATCTTCAAAGCAAAAATCACAACTGCTAGCTCCAAGTCATAAGTTAGGTAATTCTTCTCATGGGTCTTCAACCGTCTCGATGCGTAAGCTATAACCTTCCCATGTTGCATCAAAACACATCCCAATCCTTTCCCAGATGCGTCGCTGTGAATCACCAATCCTCCGGAACTGTCTGACACGGTCAAAATAGGAGCGGTTATCAATCTCTGCTTCAACGCCTCAAAAGCTGACGCACACATATCCGTCTACACAAATGGTACCTCCTTGTGCGTAAGCTTGGTTAAAGGCTCAGCCAAACGAGCAAAATTCTCTACGAACCTTCTGTAATACCCGGCAAGTCTAAGAAAGCTTCCGATCTCTGCAACGTTCTTCAGAATCAGCCAATCTCGAACTGCTGTAATCTTTTCGGGATCAACGGTGATTCCATCTCCGGACACGACATGCCCCAAAAACTTCACTTCTTCAAGCCAAAACTCGCACTTGCTCATCTTGCATACAATCTTTCTTGCCTCAATGTCTGCAGTGCGATCTTCAAGTGTTCTGCTTGCTCTTCTATGCTCTTTGAGTAAACCAGAATATCATCAATGAATACCAATATAAACTGGTCCAAGAATGGTGAAAAGATTTGGTTCATCAAGTCCATAAATATCGCCGGTGCATTCGTTACTCCGAAGGGCATAACTAAATACTTGTAATGTCCATACTGAGTTCTGAACGTCGTCTTGCAAATACCTTCTGATTTAACTCGGACCTGATGATGTCCGGATCGCAAATCCAGTTTCGAGAATACCCTTGCGCCACTAAGCTTCTCAAATAATTCTCCAATACGAGGGATCGGGTACTTGTTCTTAATAGTCACCCGGTTTAATTCTCGACAATCGATGCACATCCTCCTTGTGCCATCTTTCTTCTTGACTAGAAGAACTGGAGCTCCCCAAGGTGAATTGTTGCTGCGAATCCAACCCTTCTCTAGAAAATTGGTAACCTGCTTCTTGATTTCTTCCAACTCCACTGATGTCGTCGGATAGTACGCCTTTGAGATTGGCGCTGCACCAGGAACAAGATCAATCGCGAACTCCACATCTCATTTTGGTGGTAAACCCGAGATGTCCTCGAACACGTTCATAAACTCTCGAACTACAGCTGGCGCTTCCTCCTTATCAACTTCCATCGACGAAAGAACACTGTTTGTCGGCCTAGCCCTTAACTCGACTGGCCCGACAGAACTGCTTCCTTCAGCAAAAACAAACTCCGGATGTCCGGGAATCTGGAAAATCACTTTCCTTGCCCTACAATCAATGTGAGCATGGAAAGTGCCGAGAAAATCCATTCCCAAGACAACAACAAACAAAGGGATGCACCAGAATTGAATAATTCTATTGCGGGGAAGACATGATCAAGTAGGATACCTGAAACGATTTCACCTGAAACCAAACACTGAAGAAGATAAGCACGGTAAACAGAATTCAAGCTTGCGATAAAACATGAACTGGAAAGCAAGAGAAGCAAGGCAATATAAAGACCATGAAACAAGGAAGTGAATCAAGACTAGTACTGCAAGTTACTTAAATAGAGTACCGCATTGTAACCATACTGCAGTTCATAGCTACAATCACATAACTCCACCAAGTCGCCTAAGTTCTAGAGATAAACAATGGGAAACCAAGTTTCAACTTGAGATGCAAAGAGGTTTGCATATCGTCAAGGTTGAATCAGGACGAAGTTAGGATTCAAAAAATGGCAAGATGGCAAAGTGGCAGGACATGTTCCTAATTACGAGTATTCTGATTCGTGTATTGGGTCTAATACCCAACTACAATAGAATCAAACCCGATTAACCTAGATCATATGCCTCTGATACCAAACAAACCCTGTCACGCCCCGCTTCCTAGAGTACGCTAAGATAGGTACGTGACAGAGCCAACCATGCTACCTGTGGATAGGAAAAATCCCTCCACAATCACATTACGGCTGTAGAGATATCAAGAACAATAATAAGCTATCGAACACATGTCCATGAGCCAGAATAACGAGTCAAGAATAAAAATAATGCGGAAGAAAAATGATCCAATAAAAGAATAAACTGGAATGTATGTCCCATAATGCGGGCTCACATCAGGAATGAAAATGCATAAATAATACTAAAATACTAACAGGTCCTCACTGCTCAGCCTGCTGACTGAAATACTCCGGCTCGGCCTGCAGCAAAGGTAAAGAATCTGGGCCATGCAAGACCCAGACGTCAGTGCGTCATAATATCAAGCAATAATGTAAACAGGGGGTAGCAAGACGGGCAGGTATGAGTTTGAACGGTAAAAAAGGTATAACAGTAATATAACTAAGGACAGTGAAGGGTGATGTGCAGTGAGTAATCTAGACTGGTCTACAGGGTTAACTACTTACAAGTCTTTGAAATCAATTTGATGAATAATCGATGTAACTCAATAGTATCCCGTGCGTGCCCGGGACCACGGTCAAGATTCTCGGGCTGAATTCGAGACGTGCCGCTAGGCAGTAAAAGGTAGTATATAACGATGAATGATTCCAGCCGCATCATCCCGGGGCTGGCCTAGCCCGTAAAACTGATCAGTAAAGTCATCGAACTGTCGAGTTACAAGTCAGGTTTCATCATTGATTTCCCCATACCCCCAAGTAATGTGTTCAAGTCAGGTATTGATAAATCTGGAGCTAATGCCAACACAGGATCAAGCAGGTACATGTTTGTCTGTATAGACAACAGGAAATGTCCGTAGGGACAACAGGTCAAGATTGTTGGCATTAGTAATAAGATCAGGTAACAGGTCAAGCTGTGGTATATCAGGTCAAGTCAGGTAGTGTATATGGATCCAATCATGTCAAGTAGTGCATAATATCAAGTCGTGTCAAGTAGCAGTGTATCAAGTCATGTCAGGGGGTGCACAAATATCATGTGGGTGCTCATAATCAAACTGTAATAAGCATGGGTACACAAAAATAAGTATGGGGTACTTAATATAACAATAAAATGGAATAATGTGATGAGGTATGCAAATAAGTATAGATTCAAACAGATGGATGAACAGTTTTGGATTAAGGTGACAGTTATAGTTCCAACACTAATTAGGATGCACTTTATTAAACATGAAATGTTAATATCACAGTATTATATATTAATGTGTTCTATGGTTGCATTTATATATATATTAAACGAGATATATATTAAACGAGATATATATTAAACGAGATGAATGCAAACGGGTTTCCGAAAGGTTATAAACTATAAAATGGTACGATGGGATGTACAAATAAGCACTATGTGATATAAATATTAGTATGGATGCAGTATAATATAATCTACTATGTAACAAGATTAGTTTTCATGATCTAGATCTAAAATGTTGTAAACGGATGCAAACGGAACATCGAAACGTTATAAAATGAAATACGGGGTACTAGATTCAAACTACAGATATGATATATATTTAAATAGGTATAAAATGAATTATATAGCATGTAGCAAGATTAACTTGCCTAGACGGATTAGAAACGGGTGTGTACGGAACGCCTCACGTCGGCGAAATGTCTCGGCGCGCGCACGGTACATGGAACGGGTCCAAACAACCTACAAAGGTGATCACACAAGTGAGGTACGACGTCTGGATCGTCGGGATCGTCGACGTCACTTCCGGCTCTGGCGAACTACTGTATACAGGGAACAATCGATAAAGAAAGAAAGAAAGGAAAGAAAAGAAGAAAGAAAGAAAGAAAAGGGAAAGGAGAAAGAAGGAGTGGCTCACTATGGTGTAGAGAGGAGTCGTGAGGGTGTCGACGAGGTCGACGGAGCTCCGACAAAGCTATCTACAGAAGACAGAGGACATTATTTTTTAGAAACAGAATGAAAGAAAGGAAAAGAAAGTAGGAGGAAAGGAGGTAGTGTCTCACTGGGTTGTATTGGACGAGGGGTGATGACGAGATCAACTCCGGTGATCTACGCCTGCGGTGTCGCGGTGTGCAGGGGGTGCTCGGGTTTGGGTTTCTGGGTGTGCAGGGCTCGGGGAAAGAGAGAGGAGAAGGAGAAGAGGAAGGAGAGGAGAGGGTAATGGTGATGAGGGAAGGGTCGCCGGCGACGGTGAGGTGCGGCGATGACGAGGAGGGTGCAAGCGATTGGGTTCGCAGGGCTCGTGTGTTTTATTAAAAAAAAAAGAGAGGAGAGGGAGAAGAATATATAATATATAGGGAGAGAGAGAGAGCTAAAGAAAGTGGGAGAGAGAGAGAGAATCTGAGAGGAGAGAGAGAGAGTGAGATCGATAGGAGAGAGAGTGAGATCGAGAGGAGAGAGAGAGAGATAAACAGTAAGGAGAAAGAAATTTATTGGTTTGTGGGAGAGAGAGAACGGAAGAGAGGAAGAGAGAGGTGTGGGGACGGGGCTAAAGAGAGAAAGAGAGAAGAAAGAGAGAGAAAGGAGAGAAAGAAAAGAAAGAGAGAGAGAGAGAGAGATTCGTGGGGCCACTGACAGAGGAGAAGAGAGCTGGGAGTGAGCTGTGATTGGTTAAGAGTTAGAATTTTAGGATTTTTGAATTAAAGATTTTATTCTGTGGGAATGAGTTAGGATTTTAAGATTTAAAA
The DNA here is from genome assembly GCA_030015575.1 of Agapanthus africanus. NCBI lineage: Eukaryota > Viridiplantae > Streptophyta > Magnoliopsida > Asparagales > Amaryllidaceae > Agapanthus > Agapanthus africanus. The sequence goes on along the minus strand of CM057346.1, from coordinate 265,161,893 downwards.
AGATTTTAATTCGTTATAGAAATTTAAAAGCTGGATAGAATATAAAGATATTAAATTAATTAATTTGAATTTTGGCGAGATACAAAAATATTCCAAAATGCGCCCGGGTCGGGTCTAAAAATACAGATACGAAAATTATATGCGAGTTTCAGAATTCAAAACGAATGCTCAGGTAACGAAAATGCATACCCCCAAGAACGGATGCACGTATGTGCGCGTTGTCATCCAAACACGTCCGTTTCACTGAACGGGACGAGATCAAGATGCGCGGATGCTACCATAGGGTTAGGGGTATCAAGTAGGCCATGAAATGCAATTTTAAATTATTTTCTGTGACTTAAAATGTAATATAGTAAAAGATGCAATGCGAGATAAAATGCCAGTATGCACTAAACATGAAAATGCAAAGTCTACGTAACAAGCCAGGGTAATTCATAAATATGAATCAAACAGGTTCAAGCAAGCGGGTCGGGTCGAATGCAAAGTAAAATGTAAAATACCATTCGTACCCAAAACACGATAAATCAAGAAAATACCACAATTAAGGAAATACGAGAACTGGAATAGGTATAAATTAACTAGGTTGTTACACAAATCATCGATACGTGGTAAGGGATATCTGTTCCGTACGGTAACCCTGTTCAGCTGGCGGTAATCGATACATAAGCGCAAACTGCCGTCCATCTTCTTGACGAACAGGACAGAAGCACCCCACGGAGATACACTAGGTTGAATAAGCCTTTTATCTAATAAATCCTGCAACAGATCCTTCAGCTCTCTAAGCTCCGCCGGGACCATCCGATAAGGCGGTATGGAAATAGGCCCCGTGCCGGGAATCAAATCCATGCAGAACTCAACTTCGCGCTCAGGCGGTATTCCAGGCAGCTCGTCAGGTAAAATATCAACGAACTCACTAGCAATCGGCACCTGGTCTAAAGGAACCTCTGCTGCTCTAGTATCACAAACATATGCTAAGAATCCCTGACATCCTTTCCGCAAGTGCTGACCGGCGCGAAGAGACGAAATCAAGCTAGGAAGGGTGACGCTGCGGTCTCCCTGAATAACAAGCACTGGCTCTCCCGGAAAGTTAAATTTGACTGCTTTCTCACGGCAGTCCACAGATGCATAACAAGTGGCTAGCCAGTCCATGCCAAAAAGAACATCAAAGTCCAACATATCGAGGAGAATCAAATCAACCGATGAATCCCTCTCCCCGATATGAACGAAGCATAATCGAAACACAAAACAAGCGACAAACGACTCGCCTATCGCAGTAATAACAACAAGTGGTTGATCTAACGACGATCACACACGGCCCAACATTGGTGTAAAGTGTGTAGATACATACGAATGTATAGAACCTGGGTTGAATAATACTCGCACGTCGAAAGAACATACTGGAAAGGTACCTGTCACAACGGCATTGGAAGCCTGCGCATCCTGCGGAGTCAAAGCGAACACTCGGGCATGTCCCCCACCAATAGCTTCCTGTCCTCTTCCTCGGCCTCTGCCTCTGCCTCCTCGTCCTCTCTGAACAGGACCGCCGCATCCACGGCCTCTGGGGGCGTCTAACTGACGTCGAGCATCACTGGGGTTAGGAAGTAGAGCTCTCTGAGGAGGCGGTGAAGGTGGTAAAGTCATGTGTGAAACTGTCGCCGCTCCCTGTTGTCTTACCATACAGTCTCTGATACAATGGTATGGACTCCCGCACCTAAAACATCCTGGCGACGCCTGCTGGCCCTGCGGATAAGAACCAAATAGCTGACCCCGTCTAACTCCTCTGCCGCTACCAACTTCCGGAAAGAATGTGTCACGATGCCTCTGAGCTGGAATATCGGTACGAATCCTCTTCGGCCCAGAAACGGCCGAAGTCTCTGAAATTCGTGCCTCCATCCGTAAGGCCGTGTCCATAACAGCTGCATAAGTGTCAAAGTGCCGGGCGCCAATGGCAAGAAATAACTGGGTGTCAAGTCCCTGAATAAACCTCTTTATCCTCTTCTCTTCAGTGTCTACCAGGTACAGAGCATATCTGAACAACTACATAAACTGGATATCATACTCGGACACTGTCATCCGTGGAGTCTTGCGCAAAGCCTCAAAACTATGAGCTCGAGCATCACGAACGCTCTCTGGAAGGAAACGGGCTAGAAATACTGCTGTGAACTCGTCCCAAGTCATAGGAGGTAGACCTACAGCTCCACCTCTCTCAACCAACTCACACCATGTCTGCGCAAGGCTCTCTAGACGGAAACTCGTAAGCTCCACCCATCTATTGTCGGAACATCTGAGCAAACGGCAAATCCTAGCTAATTTGTCGAGGAATGTCTCCGGATTCTCCGCTGCATCTGTGCCGGTGAAGACTGGGGGCCTCAGTCTCATGAAATCCTGTAGTAGTATTGGAATAGCCAAGGTAGTAGTAGGAGCAACTGTCTGTGCAGTAGCTACAATCATAGTCTGTGCTGTAGTAGGTACGTCCTCTGATCTCGGTGCACAACTGGACTTGACTAAGGATCCCACCATCTGTCGTAACTCCTGCATACCTCTCATCATCTGTCGTAACTCCTGCATGCCTGACTCTTGCCTATCTAGTGGCCTGAGGAAGGGGATCAGTCTGTCCCTGAGGGGTAGGTACACCGTCCTGATCGGTCCTTGTCTCGGACGAGCCTGCTCGGATCTAATCTCGGGCGGCACTCCTCTGCGCTCTCGTAGCCTTCGGCGGCATAGTGGCTGGTACAGGAAACGGGATAATAAGAACAGTGCAATAGAATCATAGGGTACACGGAATTGAAGAAGGAATTTCAAGCAAGTATATCCTAAAGTCACTTAGGCGGAGTACCGTTTCGCAAGGATGCCGCGGACATACACACGTTACGTTACCCTTCTTAAGTCACTTACTCCATCTACCAAAGGTCATCCTACACTCAGAAAGGTAAAACCTATCGCTCTGATACCAACTTTGTCATGACCAGAAAAGTACGGTGTATGACTGGCACTTAAATTACGAAACGTCTCGAGGCGTACGTAATCTAAGTAAGCCAAAACCCAGAAATCAAAACCAAATAAGCAGTAGAGTAAAGGATAACCAATTTATTGAAAGCGATTTTAATCAAATAGGTCACATCAAGCTTTTTTATTTAAAAGCAACATCCATTTTCCCGAAAATTTCGGCAGAGTTTCCTTTGTAAATACTGGCCCCAAACGGGTACAAAACAGGAATATATGAATAACATGAAATAAGGCATCCCCAAGCGGGAGCTAGCTTTTCGCAAAAAGCGGTCTCACAATCCCACGCAATAAATATCATCAATGTGCAAAATAAACATAAAAGGCACAAGTAGTAAGCATCATGTCGGCTCAAGTGAGCTCGACCCAGAGAAACAACATATAAGTCCACAAATCTCACTGTCTCGTCTCTAAGTCATAATACATCAATACAGGTAGTGGATACAGTAGATGGAGTATGCTAGATACAATAAATATACTAGGTGGAAACAAAATAATCTCACAACCCACTTACGAGCAAAAGCTTCAAATCTAAGCAAAAGGAGCAAAAGGATAATGTGCGTCCGCCGCTACAGTGCTGACGGATCGGACCTGCAAAAAGGCTGTGTCACAACGGGGGTGAGTTGCCAACTCGTGAGTAATAAGTAACATCTACAATGGCTATCGTAAGCATGTACGCAAGAATTTCACAACTCTAAAATACTGATATGGCATGATGTACTAGCATGTATGCAACATGAATGCAGTTTATCCCGTAATCTGAATATGCTGATATGAGAAAATCATTATTTTCATCTTAGAAAACCCTTTTGAAATATCTGAAGTAATATCAAGGAAATCAACAGAAAATTCGTGTCCAGCATCGACACCTCAATGACTATCTCAATATCTCAAAGTATCGGTATCCCAATATCTCGGGCCCTAGACGTCCGGTTGGTCCATCTCAAAATATCAATATCTTAATATGTCACGACCACGGTCGGTATCCTCTGGATATCCGCCGCACCACCAATCACCAGTTGGTAGTCTGCCCCTGTCAGGCTCATCGTCTACTATTCGAGCTTCTTGTCCCGGGGTACCTTACCGAGCCCACCATGAACCAGAAATGGTTCATCCTACTCCTCGAATCGGGTCTCGAAAACTGACAGAAAACTCATGGTGGACGACATATGTATCATATCACGAGAAAACCACAACTTGCATTGTTTAAAATGATACCAGGTTTATTAAATCCTTGCGGTTTCTCCAAAATCTCATAAATCTCAAATGCTGAAATCCTCAAGAAAGAAAGTACCATAAATCCACATGTCAGTGATAATAAATGCCTATGGTATCAATTATGCGAACTGCAATATATGACTAAAAGACTATGCATGAACAATGATGCAGTGAGGTATATGCATATAACTAGCAATCCTACCTGTTCATCCTGGGGAATTTAAATGCATTAGTGTAGTTTTACACGTCATATATGGTGAAATTGTTCTAGATGCTGGTTTAAACAAGTTATCTAGTGTTTGTGGTATAGTAATTACCAAGGCGTGTGTGTCCGCATGAATGGTGCTCGTGCTGCATAAGTCCATGGTAATGGTGCAAGTGTCCTATAAGATGAATTCGCGCGCGTGCGCGTGTACACACACACATATAGAGATTCATGCAATGCAGTGAGATAAATAACTAGGAACTACATGCATAAATGCCAGTACTACTAGAGATTTTTAAACCATCGGGCGCCTTGCGCCATCCAAACGATTTCCCCATAGATGTGTACATCTACTCACCGGAAATCCTCAGCTAGCCTGGTCCAATCATCGCTTTCCCTTTCCATGCCGCGTCCGAAGTCTCCGCGACCTATCCTGGCATTTGCACAAACGCAAAACATCATGGTAAAACTCTGAGAAAGTACGAGGACAACGATACAAAGAATAAACGTCCTCAAACTAAACTTGTGTGCACAACAAAAATGTGTACGACATCGCAACAACCTCAACTAGAATTGGTATACGAAACCACCACCAACCTAGAACCCGATCAAGCCTATTGCTCATTCAAAATACCCCAATTATCATAGTAGATGTTATATAATTAGTCACAACATCAAACCAATTCAACACCTAATTAAAGCAAAAACCTAGTAAGCATTCAAATGGGATTTCGGTGCAAACCTTCATGGATTAACGACTTAATATCCACATTCACAAATAATCATCTAAAATAAGTCATGCTCAACTACTTAAAATTATCTCTCCCAAAACACACAAAAATCATGCAATTACTTGCGTAATCACTAGATTAGGATAAATTGAAGCCCACTTAAGCAATGTAACCTCTTAGATTAGGTTTGTATAAGAACTAGATAGAAAAATAAACTTAGTTAACCTAGTAATGGTGGTTAAAAACCTAGTTCTAACTCAAACCATCATCTTTAAAAACCTAGATTTGAAATTAGCACCAAAATTAACACTTAAACAATTTTGTTCAAGGAAATTAACCCCAAGTATTAATTGGGTGAAGATTATACCTCAAATTTTAGAGATCTAGCATGTGATTTTACCTCCTCAAAAAGGTCTCCTTGCTCTAAGATTCAAGCAAGCTTGGCTAAGGAGAATGGATTGAGAATTGGCTTGAAATTCTGAGGTTTTAATTGGATTTTTGAAGCATTTTAGGGATTTTTTTGGAGATGAAAAGAGATGGAATCAATAGAGGGGGAAGGCTGTTGATATTTTCGGCAGTGAGAGGAAATGGGGAGGAATGTGTAGGTGCACAAGATTTTTCTCCTAGTCAAACCCCTCCCATGCATCAATAATACCCATACCTTAATTAATATATTTTATTCTACACCTTAATTCTTTTCCTCTCTTTTCAAATGAGCTGAAGTGAGAATGAAGGGGGCTTCTTATAGTTGGCTCGGCCAATGATGAGGGGTGAGAATGAGTGAGTGATTGCAAAGAAAATTCCATGCAAAAAGACCCCCCTCAAGTTACATAATTGCAAGTTTTAGTTTATTTTATTTTATTTTAATTTTCCATTGACTATAATCAACTAGAAATTGGAATAACATGATAAAAATTTATATTACAAACTAGATTTTAGTTGTCATGGTTCTTAAGTATGTAATTAGTGTTAGTTATATGTATGCCCTAGAGGCCATTACTGTACATAGGATGTATGTTGTAATGGATATTGGGACGTATATAGGGAGGACTTTCTTGCTCGGCATGATAGTATGCTATCTGGTTGAACTTTACCTTAACGTGTATACTGATTGTCTCTCTGTTAAATGTTGGTAAAGCCCTTAGGATGTGTACTTAACTTCCTGGACTATGATGCGGATCATACTAGTGGGAACATGGTAGTCCATAAGTACATCCTTCAAAGTCCCTAGTCGAGGGTGTATCGAGACGGGGCATCGATATACCAGAGTAGACTAGCGTATACCTTCTCAACCCATACAGATGGGCGATGGATGATCCCATATCCATTGGTGTTTGACATCAGAGATGATATACGGGTGCTCAGTAGAGACTGGGTACACTGGACGGACTCGCCGAGAACTCCCAGATGGTATTATACCTCACGTCAGATGGCAGTTCTCTGGTGACACTGGTACAGAGTAGTCTGTTGACCCGAGATCGTCATAGAGTCTTGTGTGGTTCCCACTGTGCTTTGATTTCCATCTTACCACGTCCAAGAGGGCATGCAAAACGGTGGTTTTTGGGTACAGTCCCGAGTCACATGGAGGCAATGAGCGATAGGAGGGGATTCGCCTCTCCCGGTATAGGGGGTTGATGTTGCGCTGTGTTCGATTGGCTATAACAGGAAGTCCCTGTTGGAGATAGTGCCCTCAGAGTCAATTATTAGGTCACAGGTACGTGATTGCAATGATTGATGGAGGACCTGTCCCGGTAGGACAGTCTTACTCGAGATGATAGTATGCTATCTGGTTTACCTTTATCATCGTGTACTGTTTTAGGTGACCTGACAAGTCGCTATTACACGTTGATAGAGCCCTTAGGATTCTTGCTTGACCACCAGCAGTATGAGGGCGATCATATAAGTGGGAGCTGGGAGTCTATAAGCATATCCTTAAAAGGTCCCTAGTCATGAGAGTTTCGAGACAGGGCATCGATTCTCCATAGTAGACTAGTGTATACAGTCGAGACCCCGACGAGGGGCGGTGGCCGGTCTCACAAGCCACTGGTGTCAGTTGGTTCACCTAAGATGTATACAGGTGCTCATTGGGTTATGAGTACACCGGACAGGACTCGCCGGGAACATGCTAGTTGGTCATATACCAGACGTCAGATGGCAGTTCCCTGGTGACATGTGTGCAGGTTAGTTCATCGACCTGGGGATCGTCATTTGTCTCGTGTGAGTTCCCACTGTACTTTGATTACTACCCTACCACGGCTCAAAGGAGTCGTGCAAACAGGTTTTAGTTGGGTACAGTCCCGAGCCATATGGAGGAAGTGAGCGTATCTTCAGGGGTTCGTCTCTCCCGGTATTGGGGGTGAGGTCGTGCTGTGTCTAGGAGAGCCATTACACGAAGCCCTCGGCCGAGGCAAGGAGATTTACTGGTAGGTATTCCAGTAGTATCTCAGGGTGTTCTGGGCTACACTCCGACACGACTTGTACCGCTTTTGGGTGTCTGACTTTTACCAACCCCCTAGGCCCGCCATGCGATGCTCATAGACGAACGGACCGGACTGTACGGATATTGTCACTGACAGGCTCAGTAGGGTGTCAGGCTGAGTTCGCTCACAGACGTCCCTTTTGGTCAATACCTGGTAGCCCGTTATGTATTGGCTTATATCTCTAACGTGCTAGTGGTTAAATCCACAACCAAGGTGTTGATGAGTCTTTAGAGTCCCCCACATTCAGTTACTCAGCTTTCGGGCGAAAGGTTGTAGAGGCCGTATGGAGATATGGCAAGGTCCGATCAGATACGTGCGGAATTGCACGGATCAGGATCGGACAGTTTGTACTATAGGCCGTATGGTTATATGGCAGGGTTCGATCAGATACGTGCGGTATTGCACAGATCAGGATCGAACAGATATTACTAGCCGTCTTTGGTTTAAGCCGGATCCTAGTATAGTACAGTGTAGATTTTGTCTCATTGCATTTGTATTTCGGTCGAAATACAGATGCGGGTGTGTATGCACAGTATCGGGGTTTTCCTGTAATTTATTACGGGACCAGTTTTCTGGAGTTGCCAGTTTGCTTTCCGTTTCGGCCGATTTCCTTTGTTCCGTTCATTGGCCGAAGATTGGTGGAGGAGGGCTTATTTGCATTGTTGCAAATAAGTATTTGTGGAGGGGTTCTTTGCATATTCTTATGTCATGATGGTTGCACCATTCCTTGACCTTGACCTCTTCATGATGGCTTGACTTTTTGAAGTCATCATGCTTGATGATTGTTGATGATGGGAGATGGTATGGTTGTTGAGTGAGGATTTTTCTTTGTGATCATGATTTTCCATATGATAGCTTTCTCTCTCTCTCCATTTTTGTATTATTAGAGGGCTCCTTCATTCTCACCCTCCTCTCATTTGTAATGGCCGGCCACACTCATGGGTGGGCTGTCCAACATTTTGTGTGTGGGATTTTGGTTCGTTTGAGGTTGCAAAAATCCCACAAGATCATTCCAAAAAGCTCCAAGTATCATTCCTCCACAAAATGGCAATTCCACAACCCCAAAGTGAGACTTGAGGACTACATATTCTACAGCGAACCTTGGGCACATCGAGTAGCCGGCTTCGTGCTCGAGTTGCCTCGGCATTGAGGTGGGAGACCGTAAAAGAAGTAGGCGATGTGGTGCACTTCCGGCGACGAGGAGGGGACGGGACATTCCGCAGGAGATCCGGACGATGATGAGAAGACCGGAGGACTTGGATCGTCGGTATATTTCTTTCCCATCTTATAGTTAGCTAGGACTAGTTAATGGTTCGATCCGGGTATTAGTGCGCGGCGGTTTGCCAGTTCAAGAAAATTAAAGTTTATCTCCGCTTCCGCATTTGGCCGTCGGATTGACGGCCGGGGCGCCGCCGTGCACTTACAGTGGTATCAGAGCCTCGCCATTAACTTAGTCTAGCTTGGTGTAATGTGTTTTGCATTTCCGATCGACCAAAATTCCAAAATCTACATTTTTTGTTCGCGACAGTTTTCTGTTGAAATTTTTTGGTCTCCAAAAATTTTTCAGGTTGTAAAATAGTGATGCACTGGAGATTGTAAGCCCACTGTAGAAATTCGACGCAGTAAGTCGACCACCAGAGCGCGGAACCGCGGCAAAACGCCCCCTTGGGCCGCGGTTCCGCCGCACAATGGTGTCCTTACTGTTGGAGATAGTGCCCTCAGAGTCAATTATTAGGTCACAGGTACGTGATTGTAATGATTGAGGGAGGACCTATCCCGGTAGGACAGTCTTACTCGAGATGATAGTATGCTATCTGGTTTACCTTTATCATCGTGTACTGCTTTAAGTGACCTGACATGTCGCTATTACATGTTGATAGAGCCCCTAGGATTCTTGCTTGACCACCAGCAGTATGAGGGCGATCATATAAGTGGGAGCTGGGGGTCTACAAGCATATCCTTAAAAGGTCCCTAGTCGTGGGAGTTTCGAGACTGGGCATCGATACTCCATTAGTAGACTAGTGTATACAGTCGAGACCCCGACGAGGGGCGGTGGCCGGTCTCACAAGCCACTGGTGTCAGTTGGATCACCTAAGATGTATACAGGTGCTCATTGGGTTATGAGTACACCGGACAGGACTCGCCGGGAACATGCTAGTTGGTCATATACCAGACGTCAGATGGCAGTTCCCTGGTGACATGTGTGCAGGTTAGTTCATCGACCTGGGGATCGTCATTTGTCTCGTGTGAGTTCCCACTGTACTTTGATTACTACCCTACCACGGCTCAAAGGAGTCGTGCAAACAGGTTTTAGTTGGGTACAGTCCCGAGCCACATGGAGGCAGTGAGCGTATCTTCAGGGGTTCGTCTCTCCCGGTATTGGGGGTGAGGTCGTGCTGTGTCTAGGAGAGCCATTACACAAAGTCCTTGGCCAAGGCAAGGAGATTTACTGGTAGGTATTCCAGTAGTATCTCAGGGTGTTCTGGGCTACACTCCGACACGACTTGTACCGCTTTTGGGGGTCTGACTTTTACCAACCCCCTAGGCCCGCCATGCGATACTCATTGACGAACGGACCGGACTGCACGGATATTGTCACTGACAGGCTCAGTTGGGTGTCGGGGTGAGCTTCCTCATCGACGTCCCTTTTGGTCAATAGCTGGTGGCCCGTCACGTATTGGCATATACCTCTGACGTGCTAGTGGTTAAATCCTCAGCCATTGTATTGACGAGTCTTTAGAGTCCGCCACACTTTCAGTTACTCAAGCTTTCGGGCGAAAGGTTGTAGAGGCCGTATGGAGATATGGCAAGGTCGGATCAGATACGTGTGGTATTGCACGGATCAGGATCGGACAGTCTGTACTATAGGCCGTATGGTTATATGGCAGGGTTCGATCAGATACGTGCGGTATTGCACGGATCAGGATCGAACAGATATTACTAGCCGGTTTTGGTATAAGCCGGATCCTAGTATAGTACAGTGTAGACTTTGTCTCATTGCATTTGTATTTCGGTCAAAATACAGATGCGGGTGTGTATGCACAGTATCGGGGTTTTCCTGTAATTTATTACGGGACCAGTTTTCTGGAGTTGCCAGTTTGCTTTTCGTTTCGGCCAATTTCCATTGTTCCGTTCATTGGCCGAAGATTGGTGGAGGAGGGCTTATTTGCATTGTTGCAAATAGGCATTTGTGGAAGGGGGTCTTTGCATTTTGTTGTATCATGATAGCACCCTCCTTTGACTTGCTTGACTTGTATCTTCATGATGGCATGACTTTTTGAGTCATCATGTTTGATGGATGGTTTTTGGTGTGTTGGTTTTTCTAGTCATCATTTCTACACATCATGACTTGACCTCTCCCTTGTATGATGGTTCCTTCCCCCCTTGCTTTTTCTCTCTCCAATCACACATGAACAAGGGGGGGCCGGCCACTATTGGTGGGATAAGGAAAATACTTCATTTTGTAGTGTGGAGAAAAGATATGATACTCTCATTCTTTTGGATGCAAGTTTTTTCCCTTCACCTCTCTCCAAGTTCTTCTTCCTCCACAAATGGCAACTCCACTACCCCAAAAAGAGACACAAGCTCACTACATATTCTACAACGAACCTTGGGCACGTCGAGTAGCCGGCTTCGTGCCCGAGTTGCCTCGGCATTGAGGTGGGAGCCCGTAAACGATGTAGGCAACGTGGTGCACTTCCGGCGACGAGGAGGAGACGGACGGAGATCCCGCGAGGAGATCGGATTGGAGATGAAGACCGGAGGACTTGGATCGTCGGTATATCTCTTTCCCATCTTCTAGTTAGCTTAGACTTGTTAATGGTAACGATCCGGGTGTTTAGTGCGCGGGGGTGCCGGTTTGCTAAGTCCGCAAAATTTAAGTTTACCACCGTTTCCGCGTTTGGCCGTCGGATTGACGGCCGGGGCGCCGCCGTGCACTTACAGTGGTATCAGAGCCTCGCCATTAACTTCGTCTAGCTTCGTTTGATGTGTTTTGCGGTTCCGATCGACCAATATTCCAAAAACTCATTTTTACCTCACATCAGTTTTCTGTTAAGAATTTTTGGTGTCTAAAAATTTTTCTGGTGGTCTCAGAATGATGTGCAGGAGATTCTAAGAACTCTGGGAAAATTCGACACTCTGATCTCTCAAACAGAGCGCGGATCCGCGGCCCCACCCTTCTATTGGGCCGCGGTTCCGCCGCAGTCTTGAGAGTTCAGTGGGCCATCTTTTTCCAGTGGGCTTCAGGGGTGTAATTAGGGGTTTTGGAATATTAAAATTGGGCCAATTATTTCTGTGAGTGCTGCAGTATTGGTTTGGGGCCCACTTGTTAATTTTTGGTCAATCGGAAAATTTTAAACACATTTTTCACAGTATTTACATTATATCTGCGACCGTGAATGTCACTCGATCGGTAAATCCGGTCTAACTGCTATAGTCCGGTTAGACGGATTTGCGAACGTGACTTTCACGTTGATGTTCTATGTATTTGCTGTGTTGTTGCGGATCGGTCGTGGGGGATAGCCTGGATGCAATGCTAGTACAGTTTTGTTGTATTATGTACATTTGATATTGCGGGGCGAGCGTCCGACTTGTGGACTGCCGTCACTGCCGGATTGTATTATTATTTTGGGGCACGGCCTGGTTGCGGTCGATGTACCCGGTGTATGTATATTTTACTTTCTGTACTAGGATTGCCCCGCGGAGGGGTGCACGGATAGCCGGGTTCTGGAGGGCAACAAGCCCGCATCTCATGGTATTGAGACGGAAGGGGCTTCACTCTAGGATTGGCGGGCTATTCGCCGCACTCGTAGGGGGTACAGGTTGACCCAGGGGGGGTGCCCAAGTTACCGGATTCCGTGAAGTGCTGGGTGGTCCATTCACGGTGCTGAAGGGGGCTGCCTCGCTTCAGGTTTTGGCGGGTAACTTGCCGCGCCCGTAGGGGTCTAGGATTTCATTGCGCAGGCTATCCACACGACCAGGGGAACGTCGGGTTTCAGTAGTGGCTCTGTGAAACCCGGGGATCCCAGATATCTGTATTGTTCTGTGATGCTGTACATTTCTGTGATGTTGCATTTCTTTTCACGCCTTGAGCGAAATATAATATATTGGTATATATATTAGTAGATGTTGTATATGTTTCTCATCCGCGCTAGTCCAGTCCCCGCTCTGTCGTTAGTAAGCTAACCTAACGGGTAATGACGGGACCCAGTGGCGAATGCGGATGGCATATACGTACATCGGTATATTTTCGTTCTTTTTGGTGTGATCAATTGATGGGACTGCATTGATTCGGATCAATGCAAGTTAAAACAAACCTAATCTGATGTTGTTGGAACACTTTTCAAAAAGCTGTTATTGCAAGGACGTTTACTTTTGTTTTGCATCGTGGTATTCATTGGAATATCCTGCTCCTCAGTCGACGAGGCAAGGGCCGAGATCCCTTCACCGGGAGTGACCCCTTGGACAGAAGTTTGCGTCGGGGCATTAACTTCACTATAGCCGATTACTTTTGCTTTGCATCGCGGTATTCATTTGGAATATCCTGCACCCCATTCTACGGGGAAAGAGCCGAGATCCCTTCACCGGGAGTGACCTCTTTAGCAACGGTTTTCGTCACTATATTTTTAAAAAAAGCTATACGTTCCTTCGACGATATCAAGTTCATTACGTTAAAGGTTTTCGCCAGAAACCATTCGTAGCCCTCCGTCATTTCAGTTAAATATTCGGTAGTATTCAAGCTATGTATTTTGACCTCACGCCAAGGCATAGTGATTGGTAGCTGCCGGGTATTTATCTGTTGCATAGATAGATGCGTTGGTTTGGGACAGTCGTACTACTATTTTGGCCTACGTCAAGGGTATGTACGGGTGGATTCAAATTAACCTGGATAATGACGGGCAGAACTTGACATGTGACTTATGATATTTTGACCTCACGCCAAGGTCATAAGAGCATGGGGCAGAAATCACATCGGGAGTTTCAAAAGTACTGAAACTTGCCAGATATGCGCATACCTTCTGGAGTGTGATACCGTGAGCGGATTCCGTCACGTTATCATGCGATGAGAGTTGGATCCCGATTCCCACTGATGAGTTAGTTTACTCCTCGGGTGACCCCGACTAATTCTTCTTTCAGGTTTGGAGGAGAATTTGAGGTACAGTGGGAGGTTTCCAGATTAGATAAATTGGTAACCATTCTGATCTAGGATAGAGTGCACGCTGAGTGTTTCTTCTCTCTCTCTCTCTGGCAGCGACCATTGACCCGACCCTAGACTATGACTCCGTGACCAAGTTGACCGAACTTACTTAACACTGGATTTTGGATTGTCAGAGTTGCAGACCTCATTGCCACTCCTACTTTTACCCTTTTCTCCAGGACACCCCGTATTGCTACGAACGTCCACTTCCATTGGACAAAACCATCGTATGGTTAGATACGAACTCGAAAGAATTTATTCGAGGATGGTTTCCGGTTCTGGAGAAAACGGATAGGATTATTCAGTTGTCTTTTCCTTTTACCCTCTCTCAGGTTACGAGTACTCCTTGGTTTAGGGGTAGTACACCTATTACGCAAATTGGATTGTCTTCTTCCAAACCTTAGGCTGGTGCCGACCGGTAGGGAATGAAGAAAACCAATTAGCATAACGATGGTGTGCAGAAGGTATTAAGTTCAGACAAAGCAAGGGATTAGTAGGAGGGCAAAGTAAATTGCAACAGATATTCACGACCAAACCAAATATTTCGTTACCACTCCCACATCACCTTTGTATTTCTCCAGGACACTCCGTATCACTACGAAGATCCACAGTTTATTTGGATATTCCATCGTATGGTTATATACGAACTCGAAAGGAACTTGTTCCAGTTCGGGGATGGATCCTGGTTCAGGAGAAATAGGAATAAAGTACATTCAGGTGTCTTTTATCTTCACCTTCTCTCGTGTTGCGAGTGTTCCTAGGATTGGGACAGTACACCCATTATGCTTATTGGATAGTCTTCTTCCAAACCATAGGCTGGTGCCGAACGGTAGGGAAGGAAGAAAACCATTTGGCCTAAAGGGGTGTGCAGAAGGTAAAGACTAAAGACATATGAAGGGATTTGGAGAGGTGGCAAAGAACTATACGGTTACAGTCGTGAATCTGGAAGAGGCATTACTAGGAATACCAGGATACCCCATCGAAACATTTCAATGTTTCAGTTTCACTGTGTACTGTTAATAGAAAACTGATTTCCCGATTAGATACTTACTCCAGGGTATGTATTTACCAGATACGATTCTCACATCTGTATGGTTTTACAGATGATGAGTGGGAGTAAGTTATTGGGAATTGGGTGATTATCCTCATTATATCGGGATTCGTTGTAATCGGTGATATTTGAGGAAATCACCTGGGTTGTTTGCCGGTCGGCAAATATTTGGTTTTGAATATCCGCTGTTATGCACCAATTTCAAATTGATATATCTGTACGTCTATTTTCATAGAGTGAGATATACCTTTCTGAAATTATGTCTACGACATTTACCTATATCAGTGGATGGTTAGGTAAGGAGCATTAAACAGCGGTGTAATTCTTCTTAACCATAAGTACAGTTTTCAACCTACGACACACAGTGAATGAGTAATCAGACTCAAGGGACTTTTACAGAGTATTGTATGTTGTCCTGAGTCCATCAGGACAGAGGGGATGGTCCTCGTACTATATTCGGTTTACTTATGACTCCTCTAATTTTTAGACAGGTGTTTCGTGGAAACACAGGGTCTGAATTTGGAGAAGTTATATGTATTTGAATAGAGTAGAGAACCAGGTATAGCAAGTATCGGGATTCTTCAAAGAGATCGAAGATGTAGATACTTGTGTATGGTGTTCAGTTGATAGTAATGATTAAGAGAAATTGCTTCTCTTTCAGGTTACTCATAATTGGAAGTATTCCTAAGTTGAGTAACGCTGATCTGGCCTCCTTCCATTTAGTTGACATGCACTGGAGACAGTTGCATGATTTGGATCTGGTTCAATTAAATCAGTGCCTCTGGTCCTATATGGGATATAGAACAGTTCATATCTTAACGATGTTAAGGTACGGGGAGTTGTCCGGTTTATGATTAAAACCAGACACTGGACAACTCAAGGCACGTTTCTGTAATGGCTGTTTGTGGGTTGACCCAGGCTATGACGAGGGTTGATTTTCTACCATCTGGATGAACAATAGCGATATTGTTCTAGACTCGCCACAGTTTTAATAAAAATGGATTTTTTCAGAAAACAGTAGTGGGAGTATGGTAGAACTGGAAGTGATTCCAGAACCACAAACGATTACTGAAGATTTGATAAGGAACCTAAAGATTCAATCTGGATTGACATTCCATTGGCCACTCCGCAGATAAGGTGGGTAACTTCAGGCACCCGAGAGGTACTACGGTAGCCTCAAGGACGGTGACAGGGAAGTTCTTGTTTACCCACAATTACCATTGCTGTTGTTCCAGGGTGCGAGACCCGGCGGGAGGATGAGTATAGCGTCGTTCTAAACCAGTTTTAGAAGTGTACGTCTATATGACTCTGCCAGAGGGTTGTCGTAGTCAGTGGGAGCAGCGGAAGCATTGGTGGACAGGTAGCTTATGTCTATTTATAGACTAAAGCAGATGTAGCGGAGATAGATCATCTATTTCTGACGTGACAGTCATAGGTTTGACTTCATCAGAATAGGGGATGGATCTGTTGAGAAGGTAGTAGGGTGTGATGTCCTGGTATCTGGATGACATACACAGAATAGGAAAGGAAACTCCTATACTACAATCGGTTATACTTTGGTCGTCACACAGTTGTTTCTCCACAAAGGAAATGGATTTTATATCAGACATACTGGTTACTAGATCTATGGTTTTAGATCTAGATTTGGGTGGTTTCCCAATCAGGGTACTTGACAGCATTCTAAGAGTATTTAGGATGGACGACTCCTGGCACGGTAGTGTACCTGCAGGTAATGGAGTCACCCTCTCTAAAGGTGTCTTACAGACTAAAGGGGAGAGGGACGTGCATGATTGGCAGATCACTTGCTCAGGCAATTGAGTCAATCATGAGATGTCAAGTACCACACCAGATGTTGTTCTTGCACTAGATGCAATAAGTTGACATTAATCCAATCCTGGAGAAACAGTCGGAAGCAGTTTTAGAACATAAGTGGATGTTCTAGGGATATGATAACGACAGCCTCATTCAGGAGACAGTTATCATTCCAGGCTTCCAAGGTGACATGGACGACAAGGAGGTTGTCAGAGTTATAGTTTTCCTTCTGATGAGGGGCAGTATTTTGGACAGGTGGTCCAAGGCAATACTGAGGGTGGCATGGCGCAGGATACTGATTAAGTTCAGTTGACGATACAGTCTAAGAAGTTTGGATTTGAAGTTCATTTATGAGCTAGGTCCCATCAGACATCCAGACATATTCTGAGACAGGTATTGCTCTTTTCGGGAGATGGCTTTCTCCGCGAACTTGAGATTTTGAGAGAGACATAGAAAGAAACAACTAAGCGGATCCACTCACTGAGGCTATTCCTCGAACGCAATAGTTCCGCAAACGAGCTTTGTGAGACTGACTAGTAGAGGAGTTGGATGTTCGGTATCACACGGGCTGTGAGTAGGCGACATCGCAATAATTAGCCTTGAGTGCAAGTGGGAGATTGTTGGAGATAGTGCCCTCAGAGTCAATTATTAGGTCACAGGTACGTGATTGTAATGATTGAGGGAGGACCTATCCCGGTAGGACAGTCTTACTCGAGATGATAGTATGCTATCTGGTTTACCTTTATCATCGTGTACTGCTTTAAGTGACCTGACATGTCGCTATTACATGTTGATAGAGCCCCTAGGATTCTTGCTTGACCACCAGCAGTATGAGGGCGATCATATAAGTGGGAGCTGGGGGTCTACAAGCATATCCTTAAAAGGTCCCTAGTCGTGGGAGTTTCGAGACTGGGCATCGATACTCCATTAGTAGACTAGTGTATACAGTCGAGACCCCGACGAGGGGCGGTGGCCGGTCTCACAAGCCACTGGTGTCAGTTGGATCACCTAAGATGTATACAGGTGCTCATTGGGTTATGAGTACACCGGACAGGACTCGCCGGGAACATGCTAGTTGGTCATATACCAGACGTCAGATGGCAGTTCCCTGGTGACATGTGTGCAGGTTAGTTCATCGACCTGGGGATCGTCATTTGTCTCGTGTGAGTTCCCACTGTACTTTGATTACTACCCTACCACAGCTCAAAGGAGTCGTGCAAACAGGTTTTAGTTGGGTACAGTCCCGAGCCACATGGAGGCAGTGAGCGTATCTTCAGGGGTTCGTCTCTCCCGGTATTGGGGGTGAGGTCGTGCTGTGTCTAGGAGAGCCATTACACAAAGTCCTTGGCCAAGGCAAGGAGATTTACTGGTAGGTATTCCAGTAGTATCTCAGGGTGTTCTGGGCTACACTCCGACACGACTTGTACCGCTTTTGGGGGTCTGACTTTTACCAACCCCCTAGGCCCGCCATGCGATACTCATTGACGAACGGACCGGACTGCACGGATATTGTCACTGACAGGCTCAGTTGGGTGTCGGGGTGAGCTTCCTCATCGACGTCCCTTTTGGTCAATAGCTGGTGGCCCGTCACGTATTGGCATATACCTCTGACGTGCTAGTGGTTAAATCCTCAGCCATTGTATTGACGAGTCTTTAGAGTCCGCCACACTTTCAGTTACTCAAGCTTTCGGGCGAAAGGTTGTAGAGGCCGTATGGAGATATGGCAAGGTCGGATCAGATACGTGTGGTATTGCACGGATCAGGATCGGACAGTCTGTACTATAGGCCGTATGGTTATATGGCAGGGTTCGATCAGATACGTGCGGTATTGCACGGATCAGGATCGAACAGATATTACTAGCCGGTTTTGGTATAAGCCGGATCCTAGTATAGTACAGTGTAGACTTTGTCTCATTGCATTTGTATTTCGGTCAAAATACAGATGCGGGTGTGTATGCACAGTATCGGGGTTTTCCTGTAATTTATTACGGGACCAGTTTTCTGGAGTTGCCAGTTTGCTTTTCGTTTCGGCCAATTTCCATTGTTCCGTTCATTGGCCGAAGATTGGTGGAGGAGGGCTTATTTGCATTGTTGCAAATAGGCATTTGTGGAAGGGGGTCTTTGCATTTTGTTGTATCATGATAGCACCCTCCTTTGACTTGCTTGACTTGTATCTTCATGATGGCATGACTTTTTGAGTCATCATGTTTGATGGATGGTTTTTGGTGTGTTGGTTTTTCTAGTCATCATTTCTACACATCATGACTTGACCTCTCCCTTGTATGATGGTTCCTTCCCCCCCTTGCTTTTTCTCTCTCCAATCACACATGAACAAGGGGGGGCCGGCCACTATTGGTGGGATAAGGAAAATACTTCATTTTGTAGTGTGGAGAAAAGATATGATACTCTCATTCTTTTGGATGCAAGTTTTTTCCCTTCACCTCTCTCCAAGTTCTTCTTCCTCCACAAATGGCAACTCCACTACCCCAAAAAGAGACACAAGCTCACTACATATTCTACAACGAACCTTGGGCACGTCGAGTAGCCGGCTTCGTGCCCGAGTTGCCTCGGCATTGAGGTGGGAGCCCGTAAACGATGTAGGCAACGTGGTGCACTTCCGGCGACGAGGAGGAGACGGACGGAGATCCCGCGAGGAGATCGGATTGGAGATGAAGACCGGAGGACTTGGATCGTCGGTATATCTCTTTCCCATCTTCTAGTTAGCTTAGACTTGTTAATGGTAACGATCCGGGTGTTTAGTGCGCGGGGGTGCCGGTTTGCTAAGTCCGCAAAATTTAAGTTTACCACCGTTTCCGCGTTTGGCCGTCGGATTGACGGCCGGGGCGCCGCCGTGCACTTACACTTACGGCATCAAATTTCTTCAGTAGCTTTCTGGGCTTAAAATATGGGTTTTGGAATATTAATTTTGGGCCCAGAATTTCTTGATGTGCTACAGTAGTGCTTGGGGCCCACTTGTTATAATTTGATCGATCGGATATTTTTAAACACATTATTTCACAGTATTTACATTATATCTGCGACCGTGAATGTCACTTGATCGGTAAATCCGGACTAACTGCTATAGCCCGGTTAGACGGATTTGCGAACGTGACTTTCACGTTGATGTTCTGTTTTTGCTGTGATGTTGCGGATCGGTCGTGGGGGATAGCCTGGATGCAATGCTAGTACAGTTGTGGTTGTATTATGTACATTTGATATTGCGGGGCGAGCGTCCGACATGTGGACTGCCGTCACTGCCTGTTTGTATTATTATTTTGGGGCACGACCTGGTTGCGGTCGATGTACCCGTTGTATGTATATTTTACTTTCTGTACTAGGGTTACCCCACGGAGGGGTGCACGGATAGCCGGGTTCTAGAGGGCAACAAGCCCGCATCTCATGGCATTGGGACGGAGGGGGCTTCACTCTAGGATTGGCGGGCTATTCGCCGCACTCGTAGGGGGTACAGGTTGACCCAGGAGGGGTGCCCAAGTTACCGGATTCCGTGAAGTGCTGGGTGGTCCATTCACGGTGCTGAAGGGGGCTGCCTCGCTTCAGGTTTTGGCGGGTGACTTGCCGCGCCCGTAGGGGTCTAGGATTTCATTGCACAGGCTATCCACACGACCAGGAGAACGTCGGGTTTCAGCGGCTCTGTGAAACCCGGGGATCCCAGATATCTGTATTGTTTCTGTGATGCTGTACATTTTCTGTGATGTTGCATTTTTATTCACGCCTTGAGCGAATATAATATATTGGTATATATATTAGTAGATGTTGTATATGTTTTGCATCCGCGCTAGTCCAGTCCCCGCTCTGTCGTTAGTTAGCTAACCTAACGGGTAATGACGGGACCCAGTGGCGAATGCGGATGGCATATACGTACATCAGTATATTTTCGTTCTTTGTGGTGTGATCAATTGTTGGGACTGCGTTGATTCGGATCAATGCAAGTTAAAAACAAACCTAATCTGATGTTATTGGAACACTTTTCAAAAAGCTGTTATTGCAAGGACGTTCACTTTTGTTTTGCATCGCGGTATTCATTTAGAATATCCTGCTCCTCAGTCGACGAGGCAAGGGCCGAGATCCCTTCACCGGGAGTGACCCCTTGGACAAAAAGTTTGCGTCAGGGCATTAACTTCACTATAGCCGATTACTTTTGCTTTGCACCGTGGTATTCAGTTAGAATATCCTGCACCCCATTCTACGGGGAAAGAGCCGAGATCCCTTCACCGGGAGTGACCTCTTTAGCGAAGGTTTTCGTCACTATATTTTTAAAAGCTATCCGTTCCTTCAACGATATCAAGTTCATTACGTTAAAGGTTTTCGCCAGAAACCATTCGTAGCCCTCCATCATTTCAGTTAAATATTCGGTAGTATTCAAGCTATGTATTTTGACCTCACGCCAAGGCATAGTGTTTGGTAGCTGCCGGGTATTTATCTGTTGCATAGATAGATGCGTTGGTTTGGGACAGTCGTACTACTATTTTGGCCTACGTCAAGGGTATGTACGGGTGGGTTCAAATTAACCTGGATAATGATGGGCAGAACTTGACATGTGACTTATGATATTTTGACCTCACGCCAAGGTCATAAGAGCATGCGGCAGAAATCACATCGGGAGTTTCAAAAGAACTGAAACTTGCCAGATATGCGTATACCTTCTGGAGTGTGATAGCGTGAGCGGATTCCGTCACGTTATCATGCGATGATAGTTGGATCCCGATTCCCACTGATGAGTTAGTTTACTCCTCGGGTGTTCCCGACTAATTCTTCTTTTAGGTTTGGAGGAGAATTTGAGATACAGTGGGAGGATTCCAGATTAGATAAATTGGTAACCATTCTGATCTAGGTTTGAGTGCACGCTGAGTGTTTCTTTTCTCTCTCTCTTTGGCAGCGACCATTGACCCGACCCTAAGACTATGACTCAGTGACCAAGTTGACCGAACCTTCTCAACACTGGCTTTTGGATTGTCAGAGTTGCAAACCTCATTGCCACTCCAATTTTACCCTTTTCTCCAGGACACCCCGTGTTGCTACGAACGTCCACTTCCATTGGACAAAACCATCGTATGGTTATATACGAACTCGAAGGAATTTATTCGAGGATGGTTTCAGGTTCTGGAGAAAACGGATAGGATTATTCAGTTGTCTTTTCCTTTTACCTTCTCTCAAGTTGTGAGTACTCCTTGGTTTAGGGGATAGTACACCTATTACGCAAATTGGATAGTCTTCTTCCAAACCTTAGGCTGGTGCCGACCGGTAGGGAATGAAGAAAAACAAATTAGCCTAACGATGGTGTACAGAAGGTATTAAGTTCAGACAAAGCAAGGGATTAGTAAGAGGGCAAAGTAAATTGCAACAGATATTCACGACCAAACCAAATATTTCGTTACCACTCCCACATCACCTTTGTATTTCTCCAGGACACTCCGTATCACTACGAAGATCCACAGTTTATTTGGATACTCCATCGTATGGTTATATACGAACTCGAATGGAACTTGTTCCAGTTCGGGGATGGATTCTGGTCCAGGAGAAATAGGAATAAGGTTTATTCGGTTGTCTTTTATCTTCACCCTCTCTCATTGCGAGTGTTCCTAGGATTGGGACAGTACACCCATTATGCTTATTGGATAGTCTTCTTCCAAACCATAGGCTGGTGCCGAACGGTAGGGAAGGAAGAAAACCATTT
Organism: Agapanthus africanus; assembly: GCA_030015575.1. Taxonomy (NCBI): domain Eukaryota; kingdom Viridiplantae; phylum Streptophyta; class Magnoliopsida; order Asparagales; family Amaryllidaceae; genus Agapanthus; species Agapanthus africanus. The sequence continues at coordinate 265,139,499 of CM057346.1, read as the reverse complement.
GGCCTAAAGGGGTGTGCAGAAGGTAAAGACTAAAGACATATGAAGGGATTTGGAGAGGTGGCAAAGAATTATACGGTTACAGTCATGAATCTGGAAGAGGCATTACTAGGAATACCAGGATACCCCATCGAAACATTTCAATGTTTCAGTTTCGCTGTGTACTGTTAAAGGAAAACTGATTTCCCGATTAGATACTTACTCCAGGGTATGTATTTACCATGTATGATTCTCACATCTATATGGTTTTACAGATGATGAGTGGGAGTAGGTTATTGGGAATTGGGTGATCATCCTCATTATATCGGGATTCGTTGTAATCAGTGATATTTGAGGAGATCGCCTGGGTTGTTTGCCGGTCGGCAAATATTTGGTTTTGAATATCCGCTGTTATGCACCAATTTCAAATTGATATATCTGTACGTCTATTTTCATAGAGTGAGATGTACCTTTTTGAAATTATGTCTATGACATTTACCTATATCAGTGGATGGTTAGGTAAGGAGCATTGAACAGCGGTGTAATTCTTCTTAACCATAAGTACAGTTTTCAACCTACGACACACAGTGAATGAGTTATCAGACTCAAGGGACTTATACAGAGTATTGTATGTTGTCCAGGGTCCATCAGGACAGAGGGGTTGGTCCTCGTACTATATTCGGTTTACTTATGACTTCTCTAGTTTTTAGACAAGTGTTTCGTGGAAACACAGGATCTGAATTTTGAGAAGTTATAGGTATTTGAATAGAGTAGAGAACCAGGTATAGCAAGTATCGGGATTCTTCAAAGAGATCGAAGATATAGATACTTGTCAATGGTATTCAGTTGCTAGTAATGATAAAGAGATCTTGCTTCTCTTTCAGGTTACTCATAATTGGAAGCATTCCTGAGTTGAGTAACGCTGATCGGCCTCCTTCCATTTAGTTGACATGCACTGGAGACAGTTGCATGTTTTGGATCTGGTTCAATTAAATCAGTGCCTCTGGTCCTATATGGGATATAGAACAGTTCATATCTTAACGATGTTAAGGTACGGGGAGTTGTCCGGTTTATGATTAAAACCAGAAACTGGACAACTCAAGGCACGTTTCTGTAATGGCTGTTCGTGGGTTGACCCAGGCTATGACGAGGGTTGACTTTCTACCATCTGGATGAACAATAGCGATATTGTTCCAGACTCGCCACAGTTTTATTAAAAATGGATTTTTTCAGAAAACAGTAGTGGGAGTATGGTAGAACTGGAAGTGATTCCAGAACCACAAACGATTACTGAAGATTTGATAAGGAACTAAAAGATTCAATCTGGATTGACATTCCATTGGCCACTCCGCAGATACGGTGGGTAACTTCAGGCACCCGAGAGGTACTACGATAGCCTCAAGGACCGTGACAGGGAAGTTCTTGTTTACCCACAATTACCATTGCTGTTGTTCCAGGGTGCGAGACCCGGCGGGAGGATGAGTATAGCGTCGTTCTAAACTAGTTTTAGAAGTATACGTCTATATGACTCTGCCAGAGGGTTGTCGTAGTCAGTGGGAGCAGCGGAAGCATTGGTGGACAGGTAGCTTATGTCTATTTATAGACTAAAGCAGATGTAGCGGAGATAGATCATCTATTTCTGACGTGACAGTCATAGGTTTGACTTCATCAGAATAGGGGATGGATCTGTTGAGAAGGTAGTAGGGTGTGATATCCTGGTATTTGGATGACATACACAGAGTAGGAAAGGAAACTCCTATGCTACAATCGATTATACTTTGGTCGTCACACAGTGGTTTCTCCACAAAGGAAATGGATTTTATATCAGACATACTGGTTACTGGATCTATGGTTTTAGATCTAGATTTGGGTAGTCTCCCAATCTGGGTACTTAGACAGCATTCTAAGGGTATTTAGAATGGATGACTCCTGGCACGGTAGTGTACCTGCAGGTAATGGAGTCACCCTCTCTAAAGGTGTCTTACAGACTAAAGGGGAGAGGGATGCGCATGATTGGCAGATCACTTGCTCAGGCAAGTGAGTCAATCATGAGATGTCAAGTACCACACCAGACATTGTTCTTGCACTAGATACAATAAGCTGACATTAATCCAATCCTGGAGAAACGGTCGGAAGCAGTTTTAGAACATAAGTGGATGTTCTAGGGATATGATAACGACAGCCTCATTCGGGAAACAGTTATCATTCCAGGCTTCCAAGGTGACATGGACGACAAGGAGGTTGTCAGAATCATGGTTTTTCTTCTGATGAGGGGCAGTATTTTGGACAGGTGGTCCAAGGCAATACTGAGGGTAGCATGGCGCAGGATACTGATTAAGTTCAGTTGACGATACAGTCTGAGAAGTTTGGATTTGGAGTTCATTTATGAGCTAGATCCCATCAGACATCCAGACACATTCTAAGACAGGTATTGCTTATTTCGGGAGATGGCTTTCTCCGCGAACTTGAGATATAGAGAGAGATAGAAAGAGACAACAAAGCGGATCCACTCACTGAGGCTATTCCTCGAACGCAATAGTTTCGCAAACGAGCTTTGTGAGACTGACTAGTAGAGGAGTTGGGTGTTCGGTATCACACGGGCTGTGAGTATGCGACATCGCAATAATTAGCCTTGAGTGCAAGTGGGAGATTGTTGGAGATAGTGCCCTCAGAGTCAATTATTAGGTCATAGGTACGTGATTGCAATGATTGATGGAGGACCTATCCCGGTAGGACAGTCTTACTCGAGATGATAGTATGCTATCTGGTTTACCTTTATCATCGTGTACTGTTTTAGGTGACCTGACAAGTCGCTATTACACGTTGATAGAGCCCCTAGGATTCTTGCTTGACCACCAGCAGTATGAGGGCGATCATATAAGTGGGAGCTGGGAGTCTATAAGCATATCCTTAAAAGGTCCCTAGTCATGAGAGTTTCGAGACAGGGCATCGATTCTCCATAGTAGACTAGTGTATACAGTCGAGACCCCGACGAGGGGCGGTGGCCGGTCTCACAAGCCACTGGTGTCAGTTGGATCACCTAAGATGTATACAGGTGCTCATTGGGTTATGAGTACACCGGACAGGACTCGCCGGGAACATGCTAGTTGGTCATATACCAGACGTCAGATGGCAGTTCCCTGGTGACATGTGTGCAGGTTAGTTCATCGACCTGGGGATCGTCATTTGTCTCGTGTGAGTTCCCACTGTACTTTGATTACTACCCTACCACGGCTCAAAGGAGTCGTGCAAACAGGTTTTAGTTGGGTACAGTCCCGAGCCACATGGAGGCAGTGAGCGTATCTTCAGGGGTTCGTCTCTCCCGGTATTGGGGGTGAGGTCGTGCTGTGTCTAGGAGAGCCATTACACAAAGTCCTTGGCCAAGGCAAGGAGATTTACTGGTAGGTATTCCAGTAGTATCTCAGGGTGTTCTGGGCTACACTCCGACACGACTTGTACCGCTTTTGGGGGTCTGACTTTTACCAACCCCCTAGGCCCGCCATGCGATACTCATAGACGAACGGACCGGACTGCACGGATATTGTCACTGACAGGCTCAGTTGGGTGTCGGGGTGAGCTTCCTCATCGACGTCCCTTTTGGTCAATAGCTGGTGGCCCGTCACGTATTGGCATATACCTCTGACGTGCTAGTGGTTAAATCCACAGCCATAGTATTGACGAGTCTTTAGAGTCCACCACATTTACAGTTACTCAGCTTTCGGGCGAAAGGTTGTAGAGGCCGTATGGAGATATGGCAGGGTCCGATCAGATACGTGCGGTATTGCACGGATCAGGATCGGGCAGTCTGTACTATAGGCCGTATGCATATATGGCAGGGTGCGATCAGATACGTGCGGTATTGCACGGATCAGGATCGAACGGAAATTACTAGCCGGCTTTGGTATAAGCCGGATCCTAGTATAGTACAGTGTAGATTTTGTCTCATTGCATTTGTATTTCGGTCGAAATACAGATGCGGGTGTGTATGCACAGTATCGGGGTTTTCCTGTAATTTATTACGGGAACAGTTTTTGGAGTTGCCAGTTTGTTTTCCGTTTCGGCCAATTTTCCATTGTTCCGTTCATTGGCCGAAGATTGGTGGAGGAGGGCTTATTTGCATTGTTGCAAATAAGTGTTTGTGGAGGGGTTCTTTGCTTATTGTTTTATCATGATAGCCTCTCATTGACCTTGACTTCTAGCTTCATGATTGCTTGACTTTTAGTGACCATCATGGTTGTTGATGATGAGTTTGGTGATGATGGTTGGATGAGTGTTGGTTTTGCTTGCAATCATTTCTTGATATCATGAGCTTTTCTCTCTCCCTTGCATTATGGTGGTGATTGATTAATCCTTGGCTCTCCCCTCACTCACTCTCTCTCCCCATTCACAAAGAGGGCCGGCCATTCATTAGAGTGGTGGGTGATTGATTTTGGTGTGGCAATTTTTGGTTCTCTTCATTCTCTAAAAATCACACAAGAACCCTCTCCAAAAGTTCCTCTCTTTTCCTCCACAAAATGGCACAACTCCATAACCCCAAATGAGACACAATCCTCTACTACACATTCTACAACGAATCTTGGGCACGTCGAGTAGCCGGCTTCGTGCCCGAGTTGCCTCGGCATAGAGGTGGGAGCCCGTAAACGAAGAAGGCGATGTGGTGCACTTCCGGCGACGAGGAGGAGACGGGACTTTTCCGCAGGAGATCGGGACCATGACGAGAAGACCGGAGGACTAGGATCGTCGGTATATCTCTAACCCATCTTCTAGTTAGCTTAGACTAGTTAATGGTTCGATCCGGTTAAAGTGCGCGGTGGTGCCGGTTTGCTAAGTCCGCAAAATTTAAGTTATTCACCGCTTCCGCATTCCGGCGTCGGATTGATGGCCGGGGCGCCGCCGTGCACTTACACTGGTATCAGAGCCTCCCCATTAACTTAGTCTAGCTTTGTGTAATGTGTTTTTGAGTTCCGATCGATCGAAATGTCCAAAAACCCGTATTTACCCACGACAGTTTCTGTTGAAATTTTTCTGTCTCCAAAAATTTTTCAGGTTGCATAAAAGTACTGTGCTAGAAATTCTAAGAACACTGTTCAAATTCGATGCACTAATCTTCTTACTTGACCGCGGAAGGGCGGCCAAAACCCACGTTTGGCCGCGCTTCCGCCGCAGCCTACAGGAATCAGTGGGTTGGGTTTTTACAGTGGGCTTCTGGGCTTAAGTTAGGGGTTTTGGAATATTTAAATTGGGCCCATATTTTCTTTAACTGCTGCAGTATTCTTTGTGGGCCCACTTGTTGAAGTTTGATCAATCGGAATATTTTAAACACATTTTTCACAGTATTTACATTATATCTGCGACCGTGAATGTCACTCGATCGGTAAATCCGGTCTAACTGCTATAGCCCGGTTAGACGGATTTGCGAACGTGACTTTCACGTTGATGTTCTATGTATTTGCTGTGATGTTGCGGATCGGTCGTGGGGGATAGCCTGGATGCAATGCTAGTACTGTGCTGTTGTATTATGTACATTTGATATTGCGGGGCGAGCGTCCGACATGTGGACTGCCGTCACTGCCTGATTGTATTATTATTTTGGGGCACGACCTGGTTGCGGTCGATGTACCCGGTGTATGTATATTTTACTTTCTGTACTAGGATTACCCCGCGGAGGGGTGCACGGATAGCCGGGTTCTAGAGGGCAGCAAGCCCGCATCTCATGGCATTGGGACGGAGGGGGCTTCACTCTAGGATTGGCGGGCTATTCGCCGCACTCGTAGGGGGTACAGGTTTGACCCAGGAGGGGTGCCCAAGTTACCGGATTCCGTGAAGTGCTGGGTGGTCCATTCACGGTGCTGAAGGGGGCTGCCTCGCTTCAGGTTTTGGCGGGTGACTTGCCGCGCCCGTAGGGGTCTAGGTTTTCATTGCACAGGCTATCCACACGACCAGGGGAACGTCGGGTTTCAGCGGCTCTGTGAAACCCGGGGATCCCAGATATCTGTATTGTTTCTGTGATGCTGTACATTTTCTGTGATGTTGCATTTTATTCACGCCTTGAGCGAATACTATATATTGGTATATATATTAGTAGATGTTGTATATGTTTTACATCCGCGCTAGTCCAGTCCCCGCTCTGTCGTTAGTTAGCTAACCTAACGGGTAATGACGGGACCCAGTGGCGAATGCGGATGGCATATACGTACATCAGTATATTTTCGTTCTTTTTGGTGTGATCAATTGATGGGACTGCGTTGATTCGGATCAATGCAAGTTAAAAACAAACCTAATCTGATGTTGTTGGAACACTTTTCAAAAAGCTGTTATTGCAAGGACGTTTACTTTTGTTTTGCATCGTGGTATTCATTGGAATATCCTGCTCCTCAGTCGACGAGGCAAGGGCCGAGATCCCTTCACCGGGAGTGACCCCTTGGACAAAAAGTTTGCGTCAGGGCAATGACTTCAGTATAGCCGATTGCTTTTGCTTTGCACCGTGGTATTCATTTGGAATATCCTGCACCCCATTCTACGGGGAAAGAGCCGAGATCCCTTCACCGGGAGTGACCTCTTTAGTAAAGGTTTTCGTCACTATATTTTCTAAAAAGCTATCCGTTCCTTCAACGATATCAAGTTCACTACGTTAAAGGTTTTCGCCAGAAACCATTCGTAGCCCTCCGTCGTTTCATATGGGTAGTCAATAGTATTCAAGCTGTGTTTGTTGGCCTTAGTCAAGGCACAGTGTTTGGTAGCTATTGGGTATTCATATGCTGCATAGATAGATGCGTTGGTTTGGGACAGTCGTATAGCCTTGTTGGCCTTAGTCAAGGGCTTGTACGGGTGGATTCAAATTAACCTGGACAATGACGGGTAGAACTTGACATGTGACTTATGATTTGTTGGCCTTAGTCAAGGTCATAAGAGCATGGGGCAGAAATCACATCGGGTGTTTCAAAAGTACTGAAACTTGCCAGATATGCGCATACCTTCTGGAGTGTGATGACGTGAGCGGATTCCGTCACGTTATCATGCGATGATAGTTGGATCCCGATTCCCACTGATGAGTTAGTTTACTCCTCGGGTAACCCCGACTAATTCTTCTTTCAGGTTTGGAGGAGAATTTGAGGTACAGTGGGAGATTTCCAGATTAGATAAATTGGTGACCATTCTGATCTAGGTTAGAGTGCACGCTGAGTGTTTCTTTTCTCTCTCTCTTTGGCAGCGACCATTGACCCGACCCTAAGACTATGACTCAGTGACCAAGTTGACCGAACCTTCTTAAACACCGGCTTTTGGATTGTCAGAGTTGCAAACCTCATTGCCACTCCTACTTTTACTCTTTTCTCCAGGGCACCCCGTATTACTACGAACGTCCACTTCCATTGGACAAAACCATCGTATGGTTAGATAAGAACTCGAAAGAATTTATTCGAGGATGGTTTCCGGTTCTGGAGAAAACGGATAGGATTATTCAGTTGTCTTTTCCTTTTACCCTCTCTCAGGTTACGAGTACTCCTTGGTTTAGGGGTAGCACACCTATTACGCAAATTGGATCGTCTTCTTCCAAACCATAGGCAGGTGCCGACCGGTAGGGAATGAAGAAAACCAATTAGCATAACGATGGTGTGCAGAAGGTATTAGGTTAAGACAAAGCAAGGGATTAGTAAGAGGGCAAAGTAAATTGCAACAGATATTCACGACCAAACCAAGTATCTCTTCGCCAATCCTAAAATCACCTTTGTATTTCTCCAGGACACTCCGTATCACTACGAAGATCCACAGTTTATTGGATATTCCATCGTATGGTTATATACGAACTCGAAAGGAACTTGTTCCAGTTCGGGGATGGATCCTGGTTCAGGAGAAATAGGAATAAAGTACATTCAGGTATCTTTTATCTTCACCTTCTCTCGTGTTGCGAGTGATCCTAGGATTAGGACAGTACACCCATTATGCTTTTTGGATAGTCTTCTTCCAAACCATAGGCTGGTGCCGAACGGTAGGGAAGGAAGAAAACCATTTGGCCTAAAGGGGTGTGCAGAAGGTAAAGACTAAAGACATATGAAGGGATTTGGAGAGGTGGCAAAGGATTATACGGTTACAGTCGTGAATCTGGTAGAGGCATTACTAAGAATACCGGGATACCCCATCGGAACATTTCAATGTTTCAGGTTCGCTGTGTACTGTTAAAAGAAAACTGATTTCCCGATTGGACACTTGCTCCAGGGTATGTATTTACCAGGTACGATTCTCACATCTGTATGGTTTTACAGATGATGAGTGGGAGTAAGTTATTGGGAATTGGGTGATTATCCTCATTATATCGGGATTCGTTGTAATCGGTGATATTTGAGGAAATCACCTGGGCTGTTTGCCGGTCGGCAAATATTTGGTTTTGAATATCCGCTGTTATGCACCAATTTCAAATTGATATATCTGTACGTCTATTTTCATAGAGTGAGATATACCTTTCTGAAATTATGTCGACGACATTTACCTATATCAGTGGATGGTTAGGTAAAGAGCATTAAACAGCGGTGTAATTCTTCTTAACCATAAGTACAGTTTTCAACCTACGACACACAGTGAATGAGTTATCAGACTCAAGGGACTTATACAAAGGATTGTATGTTGTCCAGGGTCCATCAGGACAGAGGGGTTGGTCCTCATACTATATTCTGTTTACTTTTAACTTTTCTAGTTCTTAGACATGTGTTTCGTTGAAACACAGGGTCTAAGTTTTGAGGAGTTATAGGTATTTGAATAGAGTAGAGAACCAGGTATAGCAAGTATCGGGATTCTTCAAAGTGATCGAAGATGTAGATATTTGTGTATGGTATTCAGTTGATAGTAATGATTAAAGAGATCTTGCTTCTCTTTCAGGTTACTCATGATTGGAAGCATTCCTAAGTTGAGTAACGCTGATCGGCCTCCTTCCATTTAGTTGACATGCGCTGGGGACAGCTGCATGATTTGAATCTGGTTCAATTAAATCAGTGCCTCTGTTTCTATATTGGATATAGAACAGTTCATATCTTAACGATGTTAAGGTACGGGGAGTTGTCCGGCTTATGATTAAAACCAGACTCTGGATGACTCAAGGCATGTTTCTGTAATGGCAGTTTGTGGGTTGACCCAGGCTATGACGAGGGTTGATTTTCTACCATCTGGACGAACAATAGCGATATTGTTCTAGACTCGCCACAGTTTTATTAAAAATGGATTTTTTTTGGAAAAACAGTAGTGGGAGTATGGTAGAACTGGAAGTGATTCCAGAACCACAAACGATTACTGAAGATTTGATAAGGAACCTAAAGATTCAATCTGGATTGACATTCCATTGGCCACTCCGCAGATAAGGTGGGTAACTTCAGGCACCCGAGAGGCACTACGGTAGCCTCAAGGACGGTGACAGGGAAGTTCTAGTTTACCCACAATTGACATTGCTGTTGTTCCAGGTTACGAGACCCGGCGGGAGGATGAGTATAGCGTCGTTCTAAACCAGTTTTAGAAGTGTACGTCTATATGACTCTGCCAGAGGGTTGTCGTAGTCAGTGGGAGCAGCGGAAGCATTGGTGGACAGGTTGCTTATGTCTATTTATAGACTAGAGCAGATGTAGCGGAGAAAGATCATCTATTTCTGACGTGACAGTCATGGGTTTGACTTCATCAGAATAGGGGATGGATCTGTTGAGAAGGTAGTAGGGTGTGATATCCTGGTATTTGGATGATATACACAGAGTAGGAAAAGAAACTCCTACACTACGATCGGTTATACTTTGGTCGTCACACAGTTGTTTCTCCATAAAGGAAATGGATTTTATATCAGACATACTGGTTACTAGATCTATGGTCTTAGATCTAGATTTGGGTGGTTTCCCAATCAGGGTACTTGACAGCATTCTAAGAGTATTTAGGATGGACGACTCCTGGCACGGTAGTGTACCTGCAGGTAATGGAGTCACCCTCTCCAAAGGTGTCTTACAGACTAAAGGGGAGAGGGACGGGCATGATTGGCAGATGACTTGCTCAGGCAATTGAGTCAATCGTGAGATGTCAAGTACCACACCAGATGTTGTTCTTGCACTAGATGTAATAAGTTGACATTAATCCAATCCTGGAGAAACAGTCAGAAGCAGTTTTAGAACATAAGTGGATGTTCTAAGGATATGATAACGACAGCCTCATTCAGGAGACAGTTATCATTCCAGGCTTCCAAGGTGACATGGACGACAAGGAGGTTGTCAGAGTTATAGTTTTCCTTCTGATGAGGGGGCAGTATTTTGGACAGGTGGTCCAAGGCAATACTGAGGGAGGCATGGCGCGCAGAATGCTGATTAAGTTCAGTTGACGATACAGTCTAAGAAGTTTGGATTTGGAGTTCATTTATGAGCTATGTCCCATCAGACATCCAGACATATTCTGAGACAGGTATTGCTCTTTTCGGGAGATAGCTTTCTCCGCGAACTTGAGATATAGAGAGACATAGAAAGAAACAACTAAGCGGATCCACTCACTGAGGCTATTCCTCGAACGCAATAGTTCCGCAAACGAGCTTTGTGAGACTGACTAGTAGAGGAGTTGGATGTTCGGTATCACACGGGCTGTGAGTATGCGACATCGCAATAATTAGCCTTGAGTGCAAGTGGGAGATTGTTGGGGATAGTGCCCTCAGAGTCAATTATTAGGTCACAGGTACGTGATTGTAATGATTGAGGGAGGACCTATCCCGGTAGGACAGTCTTACTCGAGATGATAGTATGCTATCTGGTTTACCTTTATCATCGTGTACTGCTTTAGGTGACATGACACGTCGCTATTACACGTTGATAGAGCCCCTTGGATTCTTGCTTGACCACCAGCAGTATGAGGGCGATCATATAAGTGGGAGCTGGGGGTCTATAAGCTTATCCTTAAAAGGTCCCTAGTCGTGGGAGTTTCGAGACTGGGCATCGATACTCCATTAGTAGACTAGTGTATACAGTCGAGACCCCGACGAGGGGCGGTGGCCGGTCTCACAAGCCACTGGTGTCAGTTGGATCACCTAAGATGTATACAGGTGCTCATTGGGTTATGAGTACACCGGACAGGACTCGCCGGGAACATGCTAGTTGGTCATATACCAGACGTCAGATGGCAGTTCCCTGGTGACATGTGTGCAGGTTAGTTCATCGACCTGGGGATCGTCATTTGTCTCGTGTGAGTTCCCACTGTACTTTGATTACTACCCTACCACGGCTCAAAGGAGTCGTGCAAACAGGTTTTAGTTGGGTACAGTCCCGAGCGACATGGAGGCAGTGAGCGTATCTTCAGGGGTTCGTCTCTCCCGGTATTAGGGGTGAGGTCGTGCTGTGTCTAGGAGAGCCATTACACAAAGTCCTTGGCCAAGGCAAGGAGATTTACTGGTAGGTATTCCAGTAGTATCTCAGGGTGTTCTGGGCTACACTCCGACACGACTTGTACCGCTTTTGGGGGTCTGACTTTTACCAACCCCCTAGGCCCGCCATGCGATACTCATAGACGAACGGACCGGACTGCACGGATATTGTCACTGACAGGCTCAGTTGGGTGTCGGGGTGAGCTTCCTCATCGACGTCCCTTTTGGTCAATAGCTGGTGGCCCGTCACGTATTGGCATATACCTCTGACGTGCTAGTGGTTAAATCCACAGCCATAGTATTGACGAGTCTTTAGAGTCCACCATATTTACAGTTACTCAGCTTTCGGGCGAAAGGTTGTAGAGGCCGTATGGAGATATGGCAGGGTCCGATCAGATACGTGCAGTATTGCACGGATCAGGATCGGACAGTCTGTACTATAGGCCGTATGCATATATGGCAGGGTTCGATCAGATACGTGCGGTATTGCACGGATCAGGATCGAACGGAAATTACTAGCCGGCTTTGGTATAAGCCGGATCCTAGTATAGTACAGTGTAGATTTTGTCTCATTGCATTTGTATTTCGGTCGAAATACAGATGCGGGTGTGTATGCACAGTATCGGGGTTTTCCTGTAATTTATTACGGGAACAGTTTTTGGAGTTGCCAGTTTGTTTTCCGTTTCGGCCAATTTTCCATTGTTCCGTTCATTGGCCGAAGATTGGTGGAGGAGGGCTTATTTGCATTGTTGCAAATAAGTGTTTGTGGAGGGGTTCTTTGCTTATTGTTTTATCATGATAGCCTCTCATTGACCTTGACTTCTAGCTTCATGATTGCTTGACTTTTAGTGACCATCATGGTTGTTGATGATGAGTTTGGTGATGATGGTTGGATGAGTGTTGGTTTTGCTTGCAATCATTTCTTGATATCATGAGCTTTTCTCTCTCCCTTGCATTATGGTGGTGATTGATTAATCCTTGGCTCTCCCCTCACTCACTCTCTCTCCCCATTCACAAAGAGGGCCGGCCATTCATTAGAGTGGTGGGTGATTGATTTTGGTGTGGCAATTTTTGGTTCTCTTCATTCTCCAAAAATCACACAAGAACCCTCTCCAAAAGTTCCTCTCTTTTCCTCCACAAAATGGCACAACTCCATAACCCCAAATGAGACACAATCCTCTACTACACATTCTACAACGAATCTTGGGCACGTCGAGTAGCCGGCTTCGTGCCCGAGTTGCCTCGGCATAGAGGTGGGAGCCCGTAAACGAAGAAGGCGATGTGGTGCACTTCCGGCGACGAGGAGGAGACGGGACTTTTCCGCAGGAGATCGGGACCATGACGAGAAGACCGGAGGACTAGGATCGTCGGTATATCTCTAACCCATCTTCTAGTTAGCTTAGACTAGTTAATGGTTCGATCCGGTTAAAGTGCGCGGTGGTGCCGGTTTGCTAAGTCCGCAAAATTTAAGTTATTCACCGCTTCCGCATTCCGGCGTCGGATTGACGGCCGGGGCGCCGCCGTGCACTTACAAGTTGGAGCGGGACCAACGTTCCCCAGCTCAGTATAACAAGCGGGTTCGGTCAATAATCCGTATTATTATCTTGATTAAGGCGTGATATGGTCGCTACCTGGAGAGAGAGAGAAGAAAACACTCAGCGTGCGCTCTGTCAAGAATAGATTGGTTATTATTTTATCTAATCAGGATGGCTCCCACTGCTTTTATCAAATCTTCCTTCAAACCCTAAAAAGAAAGACTAGCCGGGATTAATTACACACTACAAGTTCGCCAATCTTTCAGCCAGGCCAGTGTCGGTACTTTGAGGGAGGTCCCCCGTGCTTTCGCACGAACCTAATTAATGTAAATCTCGTTTTCCCAGAGGCGTAACCTCGTTAACACCTTTCTAGACACCTACTTGATCGGCTAATTGTAATATGTAAAACTCTCCCAGGAGTAGCTCTTACTCGCAGCGGGTATCGGGATCCAACTATCTCATAGAAGGTATGCAATCTCATTGCAAATTTCAACACTTGGAATTCCCGATAATATTTTGCCCCTAGCGTCCTATGACCTTGACGCAGGCCAACAAACCATAGTCCGCTAGTCAAGTTCAACCCGTCATTTCCTGATTGAATTAAACCCACCCGCACGACCCTTGACGCAGGCCAACAAAGTCGCACGACTACCCTAATCCAATCACATCATATGCTTATGCAGATAAGCACCAGTTAGCTACCGCACACTACGCCTTGACGCAGGCCAACAAACGTAGCACGAATACTAACTACTACTTATCTGAAATGACGGAGGGCTACGACAGGTTTTTCTGAAAACCTATTGCGTAATGAACTTGATATCGTCGTAGAATCAAATGAATTTTAAAAATGGAGTGCTTTTGAGGCTTTTCTAGTTTTGCTAAAGGAGTCACTCCCGGTGAAGGGATCGTCGGTCCTTTCCTCGTCGAATGAGGTGCAGGATATATCATATATATCACTGTGCAAAGCAAAAACTCTTAAAAGCAATCAAAAGACAAACCGAGGGCGTAGCATCGACCAGTTATTGCTAAAGGAGTCACTCCCGGTGAAGGGATCTCGGTCCTTTCCTCATCGAATAAGGTGCAGGATATATCACATATACCGCTATGCAAAGCAAGAACTGTAGCTACCTGTTTTATTTTGAAATTCGATTCTACAACATCTTAGGTTTCTTTTTATTTCATTAATCACATTAATGAAGTCCCATCATTTATATACCTAAACATCACAGATAGATATGACGTACACTTATGCCATCCGCATTCGCCTCAATGTCCCCTCGTGCACCGTTAGGTTAGGTAACTAACGACAGAGCAGGGCAGGGCTAGCGCGGGTGTAAAACATAAGTAACGTCTATATAATATATCATATATACTATATACTATATCTATCACAGAACATCACATGATCACATCACAGATATCGCAGCAGAAGAATCATATGAAATATTGGATATACTAGGACGTCCGTGTTTTCAATACGAGCCAGTATAAAACACGGATTCCACGGTCGCGATGAATAGCCAAACCCACACCCCTAGACCCCTACGAGAGCGGCAAGCAACCCTACCAATTCTGGAGTTAGGAAACCCGGACTCGACTCCTCGAGTTGGTCTCCCACTGGACTCCAGAACCCGGTTACTTGTGCCCTCCTCCTTGGGTCTATCCTAGTGCAGAAAAGTAAATAATATACAAACGGTGACAACTTCCGCAACCTGGAAGCGCCCCAATAAAAGAATATTACATACAAGTTTTTACATGAATGAAAATGAAAAACACTCATCTCACATAAAAACCCCCGGCTATTCAAACACGACGATCCAATATAACATATCCAGCAACACATAACATCACATGTCATCAACGTAAGTAAATATGCGCATCCCAATTTTCGTTGACATATAGCAACGAAACCGGCGATATCACATATTACACTTACGGTCACAAAAAATAAAGTGTAAAACTACAACAGTTGGAATCCGCAACCACCTCAGACATCGCATGCCTAACAATTATAAACCCCGCATTTTAGTCTCATTATCGAAAACTCTTTTCAATATCAAGTCGGGCAATTCAACAAGATTCCCGACATCCTGATCGAATGCTCGTCGCAAACTTTAGTAGGCGGCCGCACCCCCGATGCCGTCGACGAAGTGCACCAAGGCGGAACACCGCTACCGCGAGCACCCGGACGGATGCTTTCGGTGACGGGGTTCTCCTACAGTCACTTGGTCGGGGCTATGGAGTGAGGCTGTCTATTAAGTTTACCGGCGAGTATCCGCGTACGCTACGTGATTGCGACGGACTTTTGATCACATCAAAATTCCATGGCAACCGATCAAGTGAGACTAAACTGCTATGTTTATAACATTCATTCAGTTATCTCATAACTTGTTGTGAATTCCAATTATTGTATCCCATTCCAGATAAATAGAAAATGTTAAACTTTCCGATCGAACAATCGAACACCCAAGTTTTCCCAATACAGATCAACACATGAAATAAGTCTAACAACATTCCGTTCGTGCCTCAGTACCAACGGTCCAGCCGTAGAAGGGTCAAGCCAACGCCTCACATGTGGCACGCCGTACTGCCCCAAACCCGAAGGTTCAAAGGGCAGTTCAAGACGGTCACATAATCGAGTTAAGGTTTGTTGTCTTCTAGAGGGACCATCGCGTTACTTGCACTACTTAGAACATCGTTAAACTACGGAAAAATCCAACACTTGGAAATTTCCCAACAGGGGAAAAATTGGGTATTTATATCCGGTCGAACTTTTTAACATATTCTAGAATTTATCCGGAAACCCACACAGACAAAATTTGATACCCCGATCGAAACACCGAATCCTCAAAACAACTGCAGAAAATTCAACTCTTGAATAAATATTAAAAATTCCCAGAAAACTCTGCTCTTTGAACTAGGAATTATTGTGCAAAGGAACAGGGCTGACGTCATCAAGGGGCCGCTGATCCGCCGCAGAAGCTATGCTTCTGCCGCGGATCCGCCGCGAAATTTACTGTTCACCAGAGACTTTTTGCACCGTAATTCTTATTTTTCCCTGCTGAATTTTTTAGCAATTTTTAATTTGGAAAAACTCACTGTTTTCAAAAAAGTACAGAGGGCAAGATTGATTTGGTGTTTCGGGTTCGATCGGGTTTCAAATTCCGTCTAGACTTCGCCTAAGGCTCTAGCTAGGCTCTGATACCACTGTAGGGTTCCTAGGCACCCTAATGAGGTCACACAAGGCATCGAACATGCCAAATTAAAATTTTAACGGTGCCGAGAGACCCGACTACGGATCGTTTGCTAGATGTTTAGGCGAAAAAGCTAACTAGTTAACACTTAACTAATGAGAAACGGAAATACAACCTTTGTAGATCCGGTCCTCCACCTCCATGGCTCCGAGATGAGGTCCTCTCCGCTGTCCAAATCAAATCCGGGCTCTAGCGTCGACTTCATCGGAGAACGAGCCAGCTAGGTCGTCGATGTCCATGCCGAAGATGATCTACGTCGAGGTATCGCTAAATCAAGCTCCGACTTCATCAAGTCAAGAAACTTGTGAAGTAAACAAACTCTACTACTTGGCAAGAGGTAGAGGATGAAGAAATAAGAGTTGGGTTCAATTTAGAATTGGATTTCTCACTCTTTATCATCAATCACCATTGATGACCTAAGCTTTTCTTCTTGAGTTCAAGGAAGAAGAAGAAGAAAAGATATGATAAGATGAATAAATATTGAAAAAGAAAATCAATACTTATCATAACAGGAACCATGGTCAAGTGTAGAGATTAAACTAGGGTTAGTGGAGTGGTTAGGGTTAAGCATGAGACAAAATGGTTACTTAGGTCAAAGCTTCATGAAGCTTCAACTAGAATCCAAAACAAGCCACCATTTTCCTTTATGCTATTCATTTTTCCAAAAAGAATAAATGAACAAATAAATGAATAAGAAAATGTAAACCCTAACCATTACATAACCATGGTTTAAACTTTACACAAAACACAAGTAAACATGTATCATCAAACATGATACAATCAAGTGCACAAAATCATATCGCATATGCAATGCGCACACCCGAGTGAGAAAATCCATTTTAAAGTGAACCGATACTAGTTGATGCAAAGTAATATATCAAATATATAATTATGCATTAAATCATTAAATCAACACTTGATTTAACGATCCGGTCATGACGCACATAACCGACTGGTATCATTAGTAACATCTTTTCGAATCAACACTTGATCCGATAACCCGGCTATATCGCATATAACCGATCAATGTCACATCGCGAGAATCGAATATAGTATCACATACTGGTATTATTCTCGGTCCCGCACATATCTCATATGCGCTCCTATTTCATTTCGCTTGAGCCAGGAAACCTCTGTGTAGGACTCTAAAGACTCGTCAATACGCCGGCAGCGGATGATGATCATATCAAACATCCACAAGCCGCAAGCGGTCTGCTAAACGTAACGGCCACCCGGGTATTGAGCGATCTGAAGATCGACGAGCAAGCCCGCTCACGCTCCAGTGAATCCAACCAGTAACACTACCGTACAGTCCGGTCTGATCGTCTGATATGTCGCATATCTTGCCTAGGGGTGGTAAACGTCAGACCCCAATAGCTCGGTAAGTCGTGTCGATATGAGGCTCATAACGGGTCGAGAAACTACTGGTAACACTTACCAGCAATTCTCTGATCAGCCCTGGCCAGGGACTGTAAGTGCACGGCGGCGCCCCGGCCGTCAATCCGACGGCCAAATGCGGAAGCGGAGATAAACTTTAATTTTCTTGAACTGGCAAACCGCCGCGCACTAATACCCGGATCGAACCATTAACTAGTCCTAGCTAACTATAAGATGGGAAAGAGATATACCGACGATCCAAGTCCTCCGGTCTTCTCATCATCGTCCGGATCTCTTGCGGAATGTCCCGTCCCCTCTTCGTCGCCGGAAGTGCACCACATCGCCTACTTCTTTTACGGGCTCCCACCTCAATGCCGAGGCAACTCGGGCACAAAGCCGGCTACTCGACGTGCCCAAGGTTCACTGTAGAATATGTAGTCCTCAAGTCTCACTTTGGGGTTGTGGAATTGCCATTTGGTGGAGGAATGATACTTGGAGCTTTTTGGAATGATCTTGTGGGATTTTTGCAACCTCAAATGAACCAAAATCCCACACACAAAATGTTGGACAGCCCACCCATGAGTGTGGCCGGCCATTACAAATGAGAGGAGGGTGAGAATGAAGGAGCCCTCCAATAATACAAAAATGGAGAGAGAGAGAAAGCTATCATATGGAAAATCATGATCACAAAGAAAAATCCTCACTCAACAACCATACCATCTCCCATCATCAACAATCATCAAGCATGATGACTTCAAAAAGTCAAGCCATCATGAAGAGGTCAAGGTCAAGGAATGGTGCAACCATCATGACATAAGAATATGCAAAGAACCCCTCCACAAATACTTATTTGCAACAATGCAAATAAGCCCTCCTCCACCAATCTTCGGCCAACGAACGGAACAAAGGAAATCGGCCGAAACGGAAAGCAAACTGGCAACTCCAGAAAACTGGTCCCGTAATAAATTACAGGAAAACCCCGATACTGTGCATACACACCCGCATCTGTATTTCGACCGAAATACAAATGCAATGAGACAAAATCTACACTGTACTATACTAGGATCCGGCTTAAACCAAAGCCGGCTAGTAATATCTGTTCGATCCTGATCCGTGCAATACCGCACGTATCTGATCGAACCCTGCCATATAACCATACGGCCTATAGTACAAACTGTCCGATCCTGATCCGTTCAATACCGCACGTATCTGATCGGACCTTACCATATCTCCATACGGCCTCTACAACCTTTCGCCCGAAAGCTGAGTAACTGAATGTGGGGGACTCTAAAGACTCATCAACACCTTGGTTGTGGATTTAACCACTAGCACGTTAGAGGTATAAGCCAATACATAACGGGCTACCAGGTATTGACCAAAAGGGACGTCTGTGAGCGAACTCGGCCTGACACCCTACTGAGCCTGTCAGTGACAATATCCGTACAGTCCGGTCCGTTCGTCTATGAGCATCGCATGGCGGGCCTAGGGGGTTGGTAAAAGTCAGACCGCCAAAAGCGGTACAAGTCGTGTCGGAGTGTAGCCCAGAACACCCTGAGATACTACTGGAATACCTACCAGTAAATCTCCTTGCCTCGGCCGAGGGCTTCGTGTAATGGCTCTCCTAGACACAGCACGACCTCACCCCCAATACCGGGAGAGACGAACCCCTGAAGATACGCTCACTGCCTCCATGTGGCTCGGGACTGTACCCAACTAAAACCTGTTTGCACGACTCCTTTGAGCCGTGGTAGGGTAGTAATCAAAGTACAGTGGGAACTCACACGAGACAAATGACGATCCCCAGGTCGATGAACTAACCTGCACACATGTCACCAGGGAACTGCCATCTGACGTCTGGTATATGACTAACTAGCATGTTCCCGGCGAGTCCTGTCCGGTGTACTCATAACCCAATGAGCACCTGTATACATCTTAGGTGAACCAACTGACACCAGTGGCTTGTGAGACCAGCCACCGCCCCTCGTCGGGGTCTCGACTGTATACACTAGTCTACTATGGAGAATCGATGCCCTGTCTCGAAACTCTCATGACTAGGGACCTTTTAAGGATATGCTTATAGACTCCCAGCTCCCACTTATATGATCGCCCTCATACTGCTGGTGGTCAAGCAAGAATCCTAGGGGCTCTATCAACGTGTAATAGCGACTTGTCAGGTCACCTAAAACAGTACACGATGATAAAGGTAAACCAGATAGCATACTATCATCTCGAGTAAGACTGTCCTACCGGGATAGGTCCTCCCTCAATCATTACAATCACGTACCTGTGACCTAATAATTGACTCTGAGGGCACTATCCCCAACACAACTTATAATTGTTATAAGACAGAGCAGGAATTTGGGGAATACCAGATTTCCCGTGCCGCCCAAACGAAGAGAGTGCATGATGATGCATCATCTTCGGGTGTGTTCATTATACAGAACTGTTTCTCAGTATCCTTTACGTCCTGGGTATGTGATACCAGATCAGGATCCCAGATATGTAATCTGTTACATAGGGCTACAGAAAGGTAGAGAACTGAGAACTGGTGATAAGTTTCATGAGGCAGAAAACGGGGCAAGAGTTGCAGCCAAGTCTGTTGGTCACTGTCACCCTGTATTACAATACATTGATTCTGAACGAATGTTATTAGATACCGAACCTGATATACAAAATCATATCAGTCTCTTTATTAATAAAGAAATGATAATATTTTGTATTGTTGGATAATGTTTTGAACATTTCCTATATCAAAAGTTGATCGGTTCAGGCACGTTATCTAAAAGCATTGATGTTCTAAATCAAACTACAGTTCTTAGTATACAGAACACACACAAGAGGAAGAGTTCAGAAATGAACAAATCCTTCTTGAGGTATTGTAGACTAGGTCATATCAATGCGACCCGACTAGCTAAGTTCCACATAGATGCATATTTAAAACAGTTTGAATCGACATCTTATGAAACTTGCCAGTCATGTCACAAAGATAAGATGACCATAGCTCCGTTTATTGGAAACAGAGAAAGAGTTAGTGAACTCATGGGATGATACATGTTGATGTATGTAGGTCCCCAGTCTACACATGCCAATACCGGTTCTTTGTACTTCATTACATTCTCTGATAATCTCTCGAGATTCATACATATGTTCCTGTTGAAACACAAGTCCGAACCTTTTGAGATATTCACAGAATATAAGTTAGAAGTAGAGAACCAAATACGGGTATAAGTATTATGTCCTTTGATGAGATCAAGGAGGAGAATACTTGAGCACGGAATTCCTAGACCATTCTAAAGGAGAATGAGATTCTCTCTCAGCATTACTCCTCCGTATACACCATAGCACGATGGTATATCGGGGCGGAGCAATCACACCCTATATGATATGGTGTGCTCTATGATGAGTACTACTGAGTTACCTGTTTCCTTTTGGGTGTTATGCACTTGAGAAGTTGCATACCTATTGAATAGGGTTCCAATCAAATCAGTTGCCTACCACTTCATATGTGATATGGAAAGGGAAGAGCCCATGTCTTAAGCTAGTTAAGATTTGGGGTTGTCCGGCCTTTGTCTAAAAGCAAAATCCGGACAAGCTCGAGGCAAGGTTAGTTATGTAGAACTGGAAAGGTTCCAGCTATACAATCTACAGCCGATGATTTGATGGAACCAAAGGATTCAATAGTTACCAACGAACCTCAGCCTCTCCGCCGATCTAGTAGGGTTCCTCACCCACCTGAGAGATACTTCTGTTTCTCTATGACAGTGGGAGCGAGGATTGCATCATGAGATGATGACCCAACTAGCTTCGAGCTGGCCATCAGGAGTAAGACTCTGTAAGAATGGCTGGATGCTTAGTGATCTGAGATGGAATCCTTATACACCAGCAAAGTATGGACTTTAGCTGCTATATCTGAAGGGTTAAATCCCCATCAGGAGCAAGTATATCTTGAGAAGATTACTTGGTGTAGATGGAAAAGTTGAGACTTTCAAAGCTAGACTTGTTAAAGCTTTTCGTCATCGACCAGGCGTGGATCATGATGAAACATTTTCAAGTGACTATGCTTAAGTCCAACCAGATCCTACTTGCCACGGCTACATACCATGACTACGATATCTGGCGGTTGGGTGTCTTGACTGCTTTTCTAAATGATGATTTAGAAGAGAGCGCCTATAAGTACACAGCCAGAGGGCCTCGTAGACAGTGGGAGCAGCGGAAAAGTGTGCAAGATGCTTTATAGGATTAAAGCAGGCATCGCGGAGTTGGAACATCTGTTTTGATGTGTTAGTCAAAGAGTTTGACATCATCAAAATGGTAGATGAACCTTGTATAAACAAAAAGGTAGTAGGGAGTATGGTGACGATCCTCGTAGAGTACGTGGATGACATACTCTTGATAGGGAAGGTGTTTCCTATGCTACGCTCGGTCGATCTCCGCTTATCACAAGGATTCTCCAATAGGATCAAAATGATACCTACTAAATCCTGGGTTTTTGATCTATGAGATAGATCTAAATGGATGTTAGAATTCTCACTAAATGTAGTGAGACGGTATCAACCGATCCTGGGGAGAATCACTGGAATGGTTCCAGGGTGATAATGACGACTGAGTGTCAGTCACAGGCATTGTCTTTACCCTCAGTAAAGGGACGGTATGTTGGAAGAGTTCCAAGCTAGATACCGTGGCATACTAGACGATAAAGGCTGAATACATCGCTACTTAAGATGCTACCATAGAGGCAGTCTGGGTGTATAATAGTTCATGAGATGAACTTCGTTCCTACCATTGTGAGACAATGGAGTTGTGGCTTATGCCAAGGAACACCCATCCCATCAGTGACCCAGGCGTATTCTGAGGCCGCATCACCTGATCATGGAGATGGTTGATCTCCAGGGTGATCGAGGTTAGGAGAGTAGACTCAGAGGACAACACAGCGGATCCACTCACAAAGGCCTGTTCCCAGAGAGAGACTTTTATGGGATGGTTGAGTATGAGATACTGCAACCACTGCTATCAGATGGCCCTAGTGCAAGTGGGAGATTGTTAGTTATATGTATGCCCTAGAGGCCATTACTGTACATAGGATGTATGTTGTAGTGGATGCTGGGACGTATATAGGGAGGACTTTCTTGCTCGACATGATAGTATGCTATCTGGTTGAACTTTACCTTAACATGTATACTGATTGTCTCTCTGTTACATGTTGGTAAAGCCCTTAGGATGTGTACTTAACTACCTGGACTATGATGCGGATCATACTAGTGGGGACATGGTAGTCCATAAGTACATCCTTCAAAGTCCCTAGTCGAAGGTGTATCGAGACGGGGCATCGATATACCAGAGTAGACTAGCGTATACCTTCTCAACCCATACAGATGGGCGATGGATGATCCCATATCCATTGGTGTTTGGCATCAGAGATGATATACAGGTGCTCAGTAGAGACTAGGTACACTGGACGGACTTGCCGAGAACTCCCAGATAGTATTATACCTCACGTCAGATGGCAGTTCTCTGGTGACACTGGTACAGAGTAGTCTGTTGACCCGAGATCGTCATAGAGTCTTGTGTGGTTCCCACTGTGCTTTGATTTCCATCTTACCACGTCCAAGAGGGCATGCAAAACGGTGGTTTTGGGTACAGTCCCGAGTCACATGGAGGCAATGAGCGATAGGAGGGGATTCGTCTCTCCCGGTATAGGGGGTTGATGTTGCGCTGTGTTCGATTGGCTATAACAGGAAGTCCCTGGCCAGGGCTGATCAGAGAATTGCTGGTAAGTGTTACCAGTAGTTTCTCGACCCGTTATGAGCTTCATATCGACATGACTTATCGAGCTATTGGGGTCTGACGTTTACCACCCCTAGGCAAGATATGCGACATATCAGACTATCAGACCGGACTGTACGGTAGTGTTACTGGTTGGATTCACTGGAGTGTGAGCGGGCTTGCTCGTCGATCTTCAGATCGCTCAATACCCGGGTGGCCGTTACGTTTAGCAGACCGCTTGCGGCTTGTGGATGTTAGATATGATCATCATCCGCTGCCGGCGTATTGACGAGTCTTTAGAGTCCTACACAGAGGTTTCCTGGCTCAAGCGAAACGAAATAGGAGCGCATATGAGATATGTGCGGGACCGAGAATAATACCAGTATGTGATACTGTATTCGATTCTCACAATGTGACATTGATCGATTATATGCGATATAGCCGGGTTATCGGATCAAGTGTTGATTCGAAAAGATGTTACTAATGATACCAGTCGGTTATGTGTGTCATGACCGGATCGTTAAATCAAGTGTTGATTTAATGATTTAATGAATAATTATATATTTGATATATTACTTTGCATCAACTAGTATCGGTTCACTTTAAAATGGATTTTCTCACTCGGGTGTGCGCATTGCATATGCGATATGATTTTGTGCACTTGATTGTATCATGTTTGATGATACATGTTTACTTGTGTTTTGTGTAAAGTTTAAACCATGGTTATGTAATGGTTAGGGTTTACATTTTCTTATTCATTTATTTGTTCATTTATTCTTTTTGGAAAAATGAATAGCATAAAGGAAAATGGTGGCTTGTTTTGGATTCTAGTTGAAGCTTCATGAAGCTTTGACCTAAGTAACCATTTTGTCTCATGCTTAACCCTAACCACTCCACTAACCCTAGTTTAATCTCTACACTTGACCATGGTTCATGTTATGATAAGTATTGATTTTCTTTTTCAATATTTATTCATCTTATCATATCTTTTCTTCTTCTTCTTCCTTGAACTCAAGAAGAAAAGCTTAGGTCATCAATGGTGATTGATGATAAAGAGTGAGAAAACCAATTCTAAATTGAACCCAACTCCCATTTCTTCATCCTCTACCTCTTGCCAAGTAGTATAGTGTGTTTACTTCACAAGTTTCTTGACTTGATGAAGTCGGAGCTTGATTTAGCGATACCTCGATGTAGATCATCTTCGGCATGGACATCGACGACCTAGCTCGCTCGTTCTCCGATGAAGTCGACGCTAGAGCCCGGATTTGATTTGGACAGCGGAGAGGACCTCATCTCGGAGCCGTGGAGGTGGAGGACCGGATCTACAAAGGTTGTATTTCCATTTCTCATTAGTTAAGTGTTAACTAGTTAGCTTTTTCGCCTAAACATCTAGCAAACGATCCGTAGTCGGGTCTCTCGGCACCGTTAAAATTTTAATTTGGCATGTTCGATGCCTTGTGTAACCTCATTAGGGTGCCTAGGAACCCTACAATTAGCCCATTCAAATTTGTATTTATCACTAATTTAATATATATTTAAAAGTTTAAAATAATATTAAAAAATACTTAATTAAGGAAAAATCTTTAAACGATTAGAAATTTATAAGTGACTAATTAATTACCAAATACTAGCAATTACCTATCTAAATTAGGTATAATTAGGCCTATATTGAAAAATAATTATAATTACATTTTACGGAAAATACCAGTTATTTACCGATTATCGGGAAAATTACCTAAACGACTTTTCAAGGCGTTAGAAAAACTGATGGTAGACATATCTCAAATCATATCATGAGAAAACCGCACTTTTTATCTTTTAAAATGAAAATGAATTTAATAAATCCTTACGGTTTCTCCAAATCCAGAAATCTCATGGAAATTCCGAAAATCCCAAAATAAAGGGTCAATAACATTAAATACTGGGCTCCGGCAATCCGGACTGGCCCCTAATATCATGACAATGAATATATAAATATACATGAAAAATCACAGTAATAAATGCAATATCTAAATTAGCACAATAATGATGTATCAGAACTAACAACTAGAAAGCGATATCAATGAATTAATATTCTCTTAAGTGTACGTGACATGGTAATTACCGATGATGATGTGTGTGAGCTGGCAAGTAAGTGTTTGTAGACAAACGCATCATCGGTAATGGTGCGGTGTCCTGATAACATGGGTTCAATATAACAATAAAACACATTTAAACATGCAATGCAATGCGAATAGCAAGAATATACAGAAAATGAATAAAAAATGCAATATTAAAGAATCTACATTAATGTATATGAGTCATACAGTTTTGCCATTTGAAATAACACGAATCGTGTGTTTAGAAAATGGGGACTACGGTGTTTTTTTAGAAAAGGTACGTCCTTTGAAATATCCGTAGTATCCCTTGGCCTGTCTTTAAAGTACTCACGATTCGTTAATTTTGGAAATAGGTATGACTCGAGCTTAGTCTAACATCTACTAAATATACTACATGACTAAACTAACAGACTAATCGAAAGGATAAGGAAAACCATCTAAGTCTGAGTCGATATATACATATATAATAGTCGGTGATCCCGCCTCAATAGTATCACGTACGATACAATATATCATATGACATCCTCGAGTGAAGATTGTGGATCTATCATCATAATTATATCTCGTACGGTAAATCCATCGTACAGCATCCAAAATCTGGGTACGGGTCAAATATCGCATTATCTCACTATTCATCTGGTATCCTTAGCATCATATCCTGTATTAGGGGTACTAATCTAAATTCTAGTACATACTGATACTGTCTACATATATATATGCGTGTGTATGAAAACACATCGCCTAAAGACCCGCTATAATATCATGTCATATCTCATAATACGAACCAAATCATATCACCTATCTCGTGTCATCATGCCCAATCATATCGACTCATCTCCAAGTACCATGTACTATCCACATCATCCATGTATATATATAAATATATATATATATATATATATATATATACACACAAGAAGTAAAATGTAAGCGAGTGTGCGTATGTGCGTGTATGCAAATCTTTACTCTAGGGTTTCGCGACTAAGAAGCTAAACTATGTTACTTCTAATTACACTAAACTAACCCATGAACACATAAACCTATCTTGAAAATCACCTAGTCTCACAATAAACATATTTATACATATAGGTATACGTATTCGTATAGTGCACTACGAACTGGGGGGGTGATATACACAATCCACCCTACTTCTCCCATAGATATATATCTACTCACATTGATCGTTACTTGCCGAACTCGATGTCGCCATCCTCTTCTTCATCGTCCGAAGTCCACATGAGGGGGGGTACCTACACATATATCACATGACATCGTAAATAGAAATCGTGCACGAAAACCAAATCGGCACGCATATCACGCATAGGTTAAAACCTATGATCTTTGCATGCACGAATAACCAAACAACTCTCCACGATCAACGTATAAACGTGAATCGACCGAGATAAAACATAAATACAAAGTTTAGGTTATAAACAAGCGCGAAACTAAAAAAGAATCTCAGAAAACATGCTCCAGATTTTACCCTAGGTGAAATTAGCCAATTTTGCACATATGGAGGGTCTAGTTTACAGGAGATAAAGCCCGGGACCAAACTGTAACGTTTTGAAAATCGTTTCGGTGAAATTTCGAAAAATCGGTAAAATAAGGGGGTTTTCTGTAAAAAGTCAAAATACAAATATCTTATTATAAAAATTAAATATACATATTCTAGCTATATAATTGCTATTATTTGGTGTTTATTGAGCCGCTGGTGAAATTTTAAATTTTCTGAAAAAAATTATTTTATTATTATTTTAAGCCGCCACTAATACATTTAATTAGGGAAAATTACAAATTGGAATGAGTTGAAACAAATTTTGTGCATCATAAAACATTAAATAAAATTTTATCATGTGGTTTTTGGAATGAAATCATTTGCCAAAACGGTTTAGAAAATATTGAAGAAAAAGGCTTATTTTGTGAAAATAAAAGGGTTTTGGTGCATATTGTATTGGTGTTTGGTGTTCATTGCTCCACACACACACCCTCTCATCCTCACCCACTCACATGGCCGGCCCCACCACCACATGACAGCAGCCCTCCCTCTCTCTTCACAATTCCCATCACATTCTCTCATCATTTAATAGAAAAAGAAATTGTAAAAAGGGTGTAATGAAGGTTTTTTTTGAAAAGATGCATTAAATAAGGTGGTTCTACACATACACCCACATTTCCACTCTCTTTCTCTCTCCCATTTCCTGCACCATGGCCGAGCCTCCTCCATGATCAGCCCAAAAAAATCCTCCTCATTTTGGCTCAAAAATCTTCTCATTTCCATTAAAATGCTTCCAAATTACCACTAATTCCTAGTTAACTCCTAACCCTTTATTTCCTTGGCCAATCAAGTGTGGATCTTGGGCAATGAAGCTAGATTTGGGAGGCTAAGTTTCTTGTAGATCTACAAAATTGTGAGGTATAAATCTCAACCCATGTTTTCATTGTTGATAAATTATCTAAATCTAGCCTAATTAGGTATTATTGTGGTTTAATTTCTAGATTTGGAAATTCTAAGAGAAGGGTTTGAATTTAATTAGGGTTTTTATCATTAGTTTATGATTTTAATATGGAGATTAACATGTTAATAGAATGCTAAAAATAATCTAGTTGTTAGTTGCATTTTTGTTAATTTAAATTGTGTTAATTACGCTAATTTGCTAACTAGGTTTTTTATAATTGGTTAAATAATTAAGAGAAAAATGTGATTAGGGTATTCATAACATTATTAACATTATAAAATGTTGTTTAATGATTTAGTTCATGGAAATCCAAACTAGATTGTAGTTTGTGCATTTTTGCTATAAAATTTTTAAAATTTAGGTATTTTGTTAACTAGAATTTTAGGGTTTTTGGAATTTAACGAGATTAAATTATGGGAATTGTTTTTATGACTTATTTAAGATATTTAATGAATATTGTGGCCTCTAGATTTGTTTAAACATCGAGTTTTGTACTAAAACGGTTAATTTTGCTTGCTAGTTTTTCGGAAAAATGACTTTTTAAGTAAAATTGGGGTTTTTGTGAGTTTTAACCTATTTTATATTAAAATTAGTGTTCGTGAATGTGCAAATGAGTGTATTTGGGTTTTTCTCGATGGTCTGGCGTTTGTACGCCGACGTCGAGGGTTTTTGGGTCGATTTGTGAAAGCAACCATAGGTTTTGACCTATGTGGGTATCGTGCGTCGTTTTGGTCATAGGTCAGATTTTAATGCGATACGGTGCGTTATGATATGTAGGTACCCATGTGGACTTCGAGACGACAAGCAAGCGCGTGGCGACGTCGGCACCGGCGAGCGAGGACCAGGTAAGTAGATTTATATCTACGGGGAGAAGTCGGGTGGATGGCGTATAGCACCCCCGCAGTTCATGGTGATGTATACGGACACGTATACACATATATATATATTAGTTATATATTGTTTGAGTTATTGATGATAAATATGGATATTTGGTGTTCTTGGATGATTGAGTGTCGCGAAACCCTAGAGTAGCGGTCGCACCACACTTGCACACACCCACCCATACTTGCATACTTTCTTCTTTCTTTTGTGCTTATTCGGGAATATATAGCTATGTGTTCACATAGGTATGTGACTGTGTGTTCACATACGGATTTGAGGATAGTACTTGGGATTTATGATGAGTCGATGAGATTTGATTTGAGGCCGTGAGATCGGTGATATAGCGGGGTTCGTATTTGAGATACGACATGACGTTGTAGCGGGTCCTTGACGTAGTTTTTACACACGTGCATGCATACTTAGGCGATATCAGTATTATACTAGACGTAGATCAGTACCAGATCATAATATTGATAAAGAGGATACCAGGTGAATAGTATGATGAATGTGATTTTGACCCGTACCCAGAATTTGAGGATGCCGTACGACGGATTTACGTACGAGCTATATCTTGATGATTGATCCGCACTCTTGACTTGGGATGTCTGATTATAGATATGGTATCGGATATGATATTATTGAGGCGGGATCACCGACTAATATATATACAGGTATGTATATGTATCGACTCAGACGTTAGGCGGTTTCCTTACCTGTAGTCCAGCTTGTTAGCTTAGCCCTTTAGCTTAGATTAGATTCGATTCTTACCTATTTCAAAGCTTACGAATCATGCGTATTTTAAAAGACAGGTCAAGGGATTCTACGGATATTTCAAAAAAATGTATCTTTTCTTAAAAACACCGTAGCCCCTATTTTCAAAACCACATGATTCGTGTTATTTCAAAAGGCACCATTTGTAGGACTTATATTAGATTATTGCAGATTAGTTATAGTTGCGTCTAGTATTCAGCTCCCGCTCATTTTTACTGTTCGCTCCGCATCGCATACTTATATTATAATTTCTTATTGCATTATTAATATCATGCTGTTAGGACACCAGCACCATTACCGATGACGCGTATGTACCACGTACACTTACTTGCCGGCTCACACACATCTTCATCGGTAATTGACATGTCACGAACACTTTAGAAAATACTATTTCATTTGACATAGGTTGTTAGCTAATAGTTTAGACATGATATTAGTGTACTTGCCTTATATGCTAGTTAGACATTGTAGTTATTGCCTACTACTTCATGCATGTTATTATTCACTGTTGTGTCGCATTCATGGATTCTCATACCTATATTCACTGTTTACATGCTATTGATGACTTGGATTCGGATTTCATGAGATTTCTTGGATTTGGAGGAAAACCGCAAAAACATAAATAAACCTTTTCTCCCTTTTAAAATAAAAAGTGCGGTTTTCCCATGATGTATGAGTCGTCCACAATGAGTTTGCTGATGGATTTCGAGACCCGATTCGAGGAGTGGAGGAACCGTTTCGGGTACATGGTGGGCCCGGTATGGTACCCCGGGGCAAGAGGAATGTGTTGTTGACGTTGAGCCTGGCTGGGGAGCACTACCTACCGGTGATATTACCCGACACGTCGGATATCCGGAGGATACCGTCGTGGTCTTGAGATGGATGGTAGGGGCCGGTCTGGACTGACGGCGCCCTAGATATTGAGATTGAGACATTGATATTTCGAGACAGTGAGATTTATGTTTTGTGTCGATGCTAGACACTGTTGATACTAATTTCATTTATGATACCTCAGTTTAAAAATACGAAGGAAATCTCACTAATTTATGAAAACAGTTTCTTCATTTACATGTATTCTGTTTCATGCATGCATACCTCATTCATATGATATATTGCTACCTGAGGCACAGACACAGGCACATGAGATTACACTCGGGTTAGATATTTACCCTAGCCTTGTTATAGGCTACATGTTATATACATTTTTGAGGCTATATTATGATCATTGACCTAGGATTGCGTTATTTACGCGATTTCTGTGCGTAGATGTTTTTCTATTCACGAGTTGGCAACTCACCCCCGTTGTGCCCCAGTTTCTTGCAGGTTTGCCGTACAGGTTTCTTTACGGCTTTGCGGGCTCAGTTTCATTCGGGTGACTTGCTAGTAGGTGGGTTTTTCTTGTATCGTACCCATCATATTACCTTGTATAATATTATTCCGTTGTATCTAGTAAATTCCATCAACCAAACATGTATTTTTTGAGATAGAGACCAGTGTTGTTTATTCTTTCGACCTTAGAGTCGCTCGTTATATATTTGGTGGTTTTGAGTTTCCTTTTGAGTTTTGATCCTCGCCGTTGGCGTTGTATATTATATTGCTTGTGTGGTTGTGACCGTCGATTGACGAAGAGCTAGCTCCCGCTTGGGGATGCCTTTTTCTTGATTTCGTATACTATTCATGTTGTATCCCGTTTGGGGGCCAGTATTTACAAAGGAGACTCTGCCGAAATTTTCAGTAAAATTTTGATGTTTTAAAAAACCGCATAATTCGGCTTATGCTATTGAAATTACTTGCTTTAAGTTGGTTTTTCCTGCACTCTACTACTTTTCTTGGTTTGGATTTCTGGGTTTTCGGTTTACTTAGATCACGTACGCCTCGAGACGTTCGTAGTTTAAGTGCCGGTCATGTTCCGTACTTTCGGGTCGTGACAAAGTTGGTATCAGAGCATTAGGTTTTAACCTTCGGAGCGTAGGATGACCCTTGGTTGATGGAATAGGTGACTAAAGTAGAGTGACGTACCGTTGATATGTTCCGCGGCATATGTACGACACACCACTCCAATTATGAAGCCTTAGGATGTACATTTCCTTGTTCAGTATTATATTCCTTCCTGATCTAGCCTCATCGGTACCAGTTTGGTTTTGCTGCTACGGTTATGGCAGGAAGAGCTACGGCTAGAGTTGCGGTCAGCACAAGCTCGTCACGAACGAGGACTGACCAGGGCATGATTCCGGCGACACACGATTGCGGAGATGTGTCTTTTTACTGTGTTTCCGCGCCACGAGCGTTTGGCTGATCGCCTTTATGAGGTTACTCGGATGTGCTGATCGACACTAGAGGATTGAGCCAATGATAGAGGCCAGCCAGATCTTGATGACCGTTCGTGTGTTGCTTACTCATGATGATTGAGGCACTGTTCAGCATGCAGACGAGTGAGCTAGTTGTTGCTGCGAGTGACGAGATATCGCCCAATATGTTTGAGCTATTGCGGGACGAGTTGTACTAATAGATGCTAGAAGGTCGCTAGTCATCGAGGATGAATGACTAGGACATGTGGATCATTCGCCTACCCCGATGCGAGGTCGTCAGATAGATTGATTCCAGCTGGAGACGACTTCACGCGGAGACGTTGAGAGTCGACAGAGACGATCGAATGTCAGAAACCTATTATTCCAAGTTTAAAGTAGTCGGAAAGACATGCAGGCAATTCTATGGTCCCTCTAGAAGAATGAAACCCTAACTCGACTTAATGACCGTGTGAAAGCCTTTGAACCTTCGGGTTTGCGGCAGTTCTACGGCGCCATTAGTGAGGCTTGGGTTTGCCCTTCTACGGCTGGACCACCGATGCTGTGGTATGTACTCGATACTATTAAACTGTGCCCAAGAGGTTGAGCTCTTGGGGGATTATGAGGTTTGACGACTCGGTCGGATGGTTCGACTTAATTCGGATGCTAGGTGGTGAGATGCATTTCTTGGGAGACTCCCGATACGAGGATAGCCGTTGGAGCCCAGTCCATGTAGCCATGATGAGACGATTCCGAAGCAGTCGACATTAGAGAAAGTGGAGTAAAGAGGTCCGTACAAGATCTGGATAAGACGACGTTCCACTCTGCCGACATCAGAGATGCGATACGCATGCCGAGGCAGAGTACTGGATATACCTTCTAGAAGGAGTCACGATGGGTATGCAGCCGTTCTGGAGCAAGATGCAGATATAGGAAAGGACGATGACTTCCGGACAGTTGGCAGAGGCGAGACATGGAAGAGACCATGAGCAGGATTCCTTCCAGGACACTGCTGCAATGATACTTGCACCCAGGATCAGATGTGTCACGTACATTCAGAGAGCTAGAGGCCGACGCCAGTAATACGCTGTCTTATGAGTGGTCGCGATGATTGACCAAGAGATGACCAGAGAAGTGCCAGAACGGAATCGTCCCCGTTAGCACACCTGACAGGCTGATGAGCCGATGGATCGAAAGATTGGTAATTCACAGTGAAGACCTTGACCCAGGAGTGGTCATTGTTACGCACACCAGCAGGCCAGAGTTCATGATCATCGACGAGACGTCCCACTAGTGACCGCGATAGTTGGCCCGAGATTCTTAGAGGATGCACTTGAGCGGTACTATTCCGCCATACTAGATTTCGATGTTTTGGGGTGAATTATTCACATGATTTTGTCGTGATGATTGAGGATTTACGATTTTCGCACAGTCGTTGCACTTGATATCGTTTTCGTGCTTGGTTTCACATGTTTATGATTTTACGGTTTTAGACATTTGAGTTGATTTTGTGCGTATATACGCACACGATTTGGTTTTTGCACGCGGTATAGTTCATATATGCTTGCAGTGCAGTGTTACGTATATTGTGCATTTAGATGCACTGGACTTTGATTTCGATGGTGATGTTCGATATTTGTTTTGTGCACCTTGTGCACCTGATTTGATTTTGCGCATGTTCGGCACTTGATATTGGATTTCATGATTTCACGCACGATGGATGCACCTGATTTGGATTTTCGCGCATGTTGGGCGCATGTTTTGAAGTGTAATTTTGGTGCACACCAGATGCACTAAATCGAGATTCTTCGTGCATGTCAGATGCACCTGATTTTGCTGTCAGGCACACATGTTGCCTACGACAGATGTTCGTGCACACCCGATGCACTTAGATGTTGTTTCTGTGCATATGCATGGCACATATTTGGATTTTGATTTCCGCGCGCACAAGACGCGCGTAGTATTCATACGCGTATTTTGGGATTGATTTTTCTTATAGAGCGGTATGTTTTTATGATATTGCTATGTGTTTTCGTACTGAGAGGGCTAGTCAGAGAACAGTACCTGAATATATTTTACATGTATAGTTTCGAGTTATGTCATATTGGTTTTGTATTGGATTTGACATTTGTGTCTTT
Source organism: Agapanthus africanus (assembly GCA_030015575.1). Taxonomy (NCBI): domain Eukaryota; kingdom Viridiplantae; phylum Streptophyta; class Magnoliopsida; order Asparagales; family Amaryllidaceae; genus Agapanthus; species Agapanthus africanus. Next base: position 265,105,595 of record CM057346.1, on the reverse strand, counting down.
ACTATGACTCCGATGATTGCGGGATGCTTGACGGAGTTTTAATTTTGAGTTATATGCTTATTTTTCATGCGCACGCGCTGCGCTACAATTTGTTTTATGTATTTACGATTCGGAACCCCGACGACTTGATGGTTTTGGCTTAGATGTTTTAGTATTTGGGGGGAGTTTTAATTTAAATTCGGGGACCGAATTTCTTTAAGGGGGGAAGATTGTAACGTTTTGAAAATCGTTTCGGTGAAATTTCAAAAAATCGGTAAAATAAGGGGGTTTTCTGTAAAAAGTCAAAATACAAATATTTTATTATAAAAATTAAATATACATATTCTAGCTATGTAATTGCTATTATTTGGTGTTTATTGAGCCGCTGGTGAAATTTCAAATTTTCTGAAAAAAATTATTTTATTATTATTTTAAGCCGCCACTAATACATTTAATTAGGGAAAATTACAAATTGGAATGAGTTGAAACAAATTTTGTGCATCATAAAATATTAAATTAAATTTTATCATGTGGTTTTTGGAATGAAATCGTTTGCCAAAACGGTTTAGAAAATATTGAAGAAAAAGGCTTATTTTGTGAAAATAAAAGGGTTTTGGTGCATATTGTATTGGTGTTTGGTGTTCATTGCTCCACACACACACCCTCTCATCCTCACCCACTCACATGGCCGGCCCCACCACCACATGACAGCAGCCCTCCCTCTCTCTTCACAATTCCCATCACATTCTCTCATCATTTAATAGAAAAAGGAATTGTAAAAAGGGTGTAATGAAGGGGTTTTTTGAAAAGATGCATTAAATAAGGTGGTTCTACACATACACCCACATTTCCACTCTCTTTCTCTCTCCCATTTCCTGCACCATGGCCGAGCCTCCTCCATGATCAGCCCAAAAAAATCCTCCTCCTCATTTTGGCTCAAAAATCATCTCATTTCCATTAAAATGCTTCCAAATTACCACTAATTCCTAGTTAACTCCTAACCCTTTATTTCCTTGGCCAATCAAGTGTGGATCTTGGGCAATGAAGCTAGATTTGGGAGGCTAAGTTTCTTGTAGATCTACAAAATTGTGAGGTATAAATCTCAACCCATGTTTTCATTGTTGATAAATTATCTAAATCTAGCCTAATTAGGTATTATTGTGGTTTAATTTCTAGATTTGGAAATTCTAAGAGAAGGGTTTGAATTTAATTAGGGTTTTTATCATTAGTTTATGATTTTAATATGGAGATTAACATGTTAATAGAATGCTAACACTAATCTAGTTGTTAGTTGCATTTTTGTTAATTTAAATTGTGTTAATTACGCTAATTTGCTAACTAGGTTTTTTATAATTGGTTAAATAATTAAGAGAAAAATGTCATTAGGGTATTCATAACATTATTAACATTATAAAATGTTGTTTAATGATTTAGTTCATGGAAATCCAAACTAGATTGTAGTTTGTGCATTTTTGCTATAAAATTGTTAAAATTTAGGTATTTTGTTAACTAGAATTTTAGGGTTTTTGGAATTTAACGAGATTAAATTATGGGAATTGTTTTTATGACTTATTTAAGATATTTAGTGAATATTGTGGCCTCTAGATTTGTTTAAACATCGAGTTTTGTACTAAAACGGGTAATTTTGCTTGCTAGTTTTTCGGAAAAATGACTTTTTAAGTAAAATTGGGGTTTTTGTGAGTTTTAACCTATTTTATATTAAAATTAGTGTTCGTGAATGTGCAAATGAGTGTATTTGGGTTTTTCTCGATGGTCTGGCGTTTGTACGCCGACGTCGAGGGTTTTTGGGTCGATTTGTGAAAGCAACCATAGGTTTTGACCTATGTGGGTATCGTGCGTCGTTTTGGTCATAGGTCGGATTTTAATGCGATACGGTGCGTTATGATATGTAGGTACCCATGTGGACTTCGAGACGACAAGCAAGCGCGTGGCGACGTCGGCACCGGCGAGCGAGGACCAGGTGAGTAGATTTATATCTACGGGGAGAAGTCGGGTGGATGGCGTATAGCACCCCCGCAGTTCATGGTGATGTATACGGACACGTATACACATATATATATATTGGTTATATATTGTTTGAGTTATTGATGATAAATATGGATATTTGGTGTTCTTGGATGATTGAGTGTCGCGAAACCCTAGAGTAGCGGTCGCACCACACTTGCACACACCCACCCATACTTGCATACTTTCTTCTTTCTTTTGTGCTTATTCGGGAATATATAGCTATGTGTTCACATAGGTATGGGACTGTGTGTTCACATACGGATTTGAGGATAGTACTTGGGATTTATGATGAGTCGATGAGATTTGATTTGAGGCCGTAAGATCGGTAATATAGCGGGGTTCGTATTTGAGATACGACATGACGTTGTAGCGGGTCCTTGACGTAGTTTTTACACACATGCATGCATACTTAGGCGATATCAGTATTGTACTAGACGTAGATCAGTACCAGATCATAATATTGATAAAGAGGATACCAGGTGAATAGTATGATGAATGTGATTTTGACCCGTACCCAGAATTTGAGGATGCTGTACGACGGATTTACGTACGAGCTATATCTTGATGATTGATCCGCACTCTTGACTTGGGATGTCTGATTATAGATATGGTATCGGATATGATATTATTGTGGCGGGATCACCGACTAATATATATACAGGTATGTATATGTATCGACTCAGACGTTAGGCGGTTTCCTTACCTGTAGTCCAGCTTGTTAGCTTAGCCCTTTAGCTTAGTTTAGTTGTTAGATTAGATTCGATTCTTACCTATTTCAAAGCTTACGAATCATGCGTATTTTAAAAGACAGGTCAAGGGATTCTACGGATATTTCAAAAAAAATGTATCTTTTCTTAAAAACACCGTAGCCCCTATTTTCAAAACCCCATGATTCGTGTTATTTCAAAAGGCACCATTTGTAGGACTTATATTAGATTAGTGCAGATTAGTTATAGTTGCGTCTAGTATTCAGCTCCCGCTCATTTTTACTGTTCGCTCCGCATCGCATACTTATATTATAATTTCTTATTGCATTATTAATATCATGCTGTTAGGACACCAGCACCATTACCGATGACGCGTATGTACCACGTACACTTACTTGCCGGCTCACACACATCTTCATCGGTAATTGACATGTCACGAACACTTTAGAAAATACTATTTCATTTGACATAGGTTGTTAGCTAATAGTTTAGACATGATATTAGTGTACTTGCCTTATATGCTAGTTAGACATTGTAGTTATTGCCTACTACTTCATGCATGTTATTATTCACTGTTGTGTCGCATTCATGGATTCTCATGCCTATATTCACTGTTTACATGCTATTGATGACTTGGAATCGGATTTCATGAGATTTCTTGGATTTGGAGGAAAACCGCAAAAACATAAATAAACCTTTTCTCCCTTTTAAATTAAAAAGTGCGGTTTTCCCATGATGTATGAGTCGTCCACCATGAGTTTGCTGATGGATTTCGAGACCCGATTCGAGGAGTGGAGGAACCGTTTCGGGTACATGGTGGGCCCGGTATGGTACCCCGGGGCAAGAGGAATGTGGTGTTGACGTTGAGCCTGGCTGGGGAGCACTACCTACCAGTGATATTACCCGACACGTCGGATATCCGGAGGATACCGTCGTGGTCTTGAGATGGATGGTAGGGGCCGGTCTGGACTGACGGCGCCCTAGATATTGAGATTGAGACATTGATATTTCGAGACAGTGAGATTTATGTTTTGTGTCGATGCTAGACACTGTTGATACTAATTTCATTTATGATACCTCAGTTTAAAAATACGAAGGAAATCTCACTAATTTATGAAAACAGTTTCTTCATTTACATGTATTCTGTTTCATGCATGCATACCTCATTCATATGATATATTGCTACCTGAGGCACAGACACGGGCACATGAGATTACACTCGGGTTAGATATTTACCCTAGCCTTGTTATAGGCTACATGTTATATACATTTTTGAGGCTATATTATAATCATTGACCTAGGATTGCGTTATTTACGCGATTTCTGTGCGTAGATGTTTTTCTATTCACGAGTTGGCAACTCACCCCCGTTGTGCCCCAGTTTCTTGCAGGTTTGCCGTACAGGTTTCTTTACGGCTTTGCGGGCTCAGTTTCTTTCGGGTGACTTGCTAGTAGGTGGGTTTTTCTTGTATCGTACCCATCATATTACCTTGTATAATATTATTCCGTTGTATCTAGTAAATTCCATCAACCAAACATGTACTTTTTGAGATAGAGACCAGTGTTGTTTATTCTTTCGACCTTAGAGTCGCTCATTATATATTTGGTGGTTTTGAGTTTCCTTTTGAGTTTTGATCCTCGCCGTTGGCGTTGTATATTATATTGCTTGTGTGGTTGTGACCGTCGATTGACGAAGAGCTAGCTCCCGCTTGGGGATGCCTTTTTCTTGATTTCGTATACTATTCATGTTGTATCCCGTTTGGGGGCCAGTATTTACAAAGGAGACTCTGCCGAAATTTTCAGTAAAATTTTGATGTTTTAAAAAACCGCATAATTCGGCTTATGCTATTGAAATTACTTGCTTTAAGTTGGTTTTTCCTGCACTCTACTACTTTTCTTGGTTTGGATTTCTGGGTTTTCGGTTTACTTAGATCACGTACGCCTCGAGACGTTCGTAGTTTAAGTGCCGGTCATGTTCCGTACTTTCGGGTCGTGACACAAACACGGATACATTTCACCTCACCCTGGCTGCAAATTGCGGCCAGAAACATTAAATTTGCGGCCAATGTCTGGGGATTGGGATCGGGTCTTTAGGGTACACTCCAAGTTGCCTGCATGATTCTCTATGTTTGCTAAATAATTTTCAGGTCACCCGGATCATAGCAGATCCCTAAACTTCATCACAAATTCAACCATTTCCCGATATTGGAGATTCTATGTTTGGGTTAAGGGCGTTTAGGCTCTGGTTTGGTCTAATATACAATACCTACAGGGTTTTAAGGTCACTATTAAACCTCAATTTATACTTCACAACACAAGAATCCATACAACCTCATCTAGGAATTTTCAAAGTTCACTAAACCACACAATATGGATTCTAAACTAGTATAGATGTGTAACATTTCAGAAAAATAAAATATTATTTTTGGGAATTTTTATAATTTAATATTATTTTTAATGAATATTTTAATATTTCGGTATAATTAAATACTGCTAAATTGGGGAAAATTTGGAAAATAATGGAAAATTCTAAAATAGGGTGTTTTATAGTATGCAATTTTTATGTTTTTATGATTAGTTTGACACTAATTTAGTGCTAATCGCGATTAAAAATCGCTAATCGGATTTTAGCATTTTTGTGCAAAACATGCACCATATTTTTTTTTACACTTGTGCATTTCTACCATGGTTATTTTGGGTTTACTATTGATGTGAGAAGGGATTAAGAAAAGAAAAGAAAAAAGGATTTGGAATATAATATTTTATATATATATATATATATATCGACTCAGATTTAGGTGGTTTCCATACCCTTCGATTAGCTTGTTAGTTAGGTCTGTAAATTACTTAGTAAACGTTAGACTAGAGCCGAGTCATACCTATTTCAAAACTAACGAATCAGGAGTATTTTAAAGACAGGCAGGGGAATTCTATGGATATTTTCAAAAGACGCATCTTTTCTTAAAAACACCATAGCCCTTATTTTCCTAAAAGCCCCGATTCGTCTTATTCCAAATGGCAAACTGTATGACCTTTTATATTGATGCAGATGAATCAATGTTGCATTTATTAGTCGATTCCGGCTTATTCTTGTTATTCGCATCATATTGCATGTGCAAATGGTTATTGCTATATTAAACTCATGCTGTTAGGACACCAGCACCATTATCGATGATGCATATGTTCCACGTACACCTGCTTGCCGGCTCACACACTTCATCATCGATAATTGCCATGTCACTACACTGTAGCGCTGTTGCATTCAGGATATGATCTCTCACATGGCATAGTTTTGTACATACCCATTGTACACCCATACATACATACATAAGTATTTGCACATACATAGATGATTCTGGCTTGATTAGAGATTTGGGAAGCGCAAGATACTCCTTAAAACTGATTCATTTTAAAAGAGTGGTTTCCCCTCAATATGTGCATATTACTATTCCATGTTGCATGATATACTGATATGCTTACATTCTTTTATATGTCGCATACATCATGCTTTTGATTATACGCATTGAGATATGTTGTTTCCATGATATTTCTGGATTTGGGAACCGTGGATATTTCAAAAGAGAGTATGCAATTGTTTTAAAACCCGATTACCCTTGATATGATATTTCAGTGCGTCCACCATGTGTTTTCTCGGTGCTGAGAGTGACATGTGAACCCGATTCGAGGAGTGGACGAGGCCGAATGCGGGTACATGGTGGACCCGGTATGGTACCCCGGGGCGAGAACGGATCTACTGTGTAGCTAGACGGTGAGCCTGGCAGAGGGACCACTACCTACCGGTAATTGTATTTGAGCTCGGTGAATATCCGGAGGATACCGACCGGAGTCGAGAGAGGATATGGGCCGATCCAGACTGATGGAGCCCGATATATGAGGATTTACGTGCCGATGATAGGCATAGGTTTCATGATGTTTTCGAGTGTCAATGCTTGACACTCAGGTTCCATGATTTTGATATGTCGCGAGCGACACCTGTTGATTTACATCCTCATACTTCCATGCATATGTTCATGATGTTTACATGCATGATGCTTATTGTCATTGGGTGACGCGTAAACGATTTCCACATACATATATTGACATTGATGATATTGATCACACTGTTAGATGATATCCACATATTCATAGACCTCATGATTATTCGACATTGATCTTACCTTATATTTATGATATGTTATTACCTGATGCACTGGCACGAGCACATGGTACTACACTCATGTATAGATGTTACATTGCCACCTTATCATGCTTCGGACTTATTCATTTGAGATTTATATATATATATATATCCGATCATATTGACCTAGGATTATGTCATGCATACGAATTCTACTCTGCGATGTTTTCTATTCACGAGTTGGCAACTCACCCCCGTTGTGCCACGGTTTGTTGCAGGTTTTGCCGTACAGGTTTCATTGCGGCTTTTCTGGCACACTCCTCCCTTTCTGGGTGATTGCATTGGTAGGTGGGTTCACTCGCATCATGACCACCCTTGTATTTATTTTATTCTGTTATATCTAGTAATTCCATCAACCAAAAACTTGTATATTGTTTCAGACTTAGAAAACCAGTTATGTATTATTTCGACCTTAGAGTCGCGCGTTGTAGTATTATGGGTTTTCATGTTGATTTTGAGTTTCTTTTGAGTTTTGATCCTCGCCCTTTGGCGTTGTATATTATATTGCTTGCGTGGTTGTGACCGTCGATTGACGAAGAGCTAGCTCCCGCTTGGGGATGACTTTTATTGTGCATATATATTATTCTTGTTGTACCCCGTTCGGGGCCAGTATTTACAAAGGAAACTCTGCCGAAATTTTCATAATAGACTATAAATTTTAAAAATGCATATTCGGCTTATTTATTTAAAAGCCTTGTTTTCAAAACATGTTTTCTTCACTTCTTAAAACTATTTCCTTTATTTATTACTTATAAATGGTTTTAGATTTCTGGGCTTTTGGCTTACTTGGATTAGATAGGGTCCTATAGACTTCATATGATTCAAGTTCCAGTCACGGGCTATTTCAGGTCGTGACAAAGTTGGTATCAAAGCGCTAGGTTAATCTTGGTTCGAGTCTAAGTTTGACTATGCGGAGCCTAGAGCGTTTATATATATACCGAACTTTGGCTTGACCTTGCGGAACTTAGACTTAGTCGAGGGAGTATTATACCCGAACTTTCATCGCGTAGGATGACCCTTGGGTTATGGAGTAGGTAGCTTGAGTAGAGTGACGTACCGTACGTATGTTCCGCGGCATCTCTACGATACGCTACTCCGCTTAAGAAACCTTAGGATGTATATTTCCTTGCACAGTATTATATTCATTCCTATGATCTATCATCATCGATACTGGTTATGATTTTCCTGCCACGATTACATGGGCAGAGACAGCTACGGCTAGAGTTGCGTCAGCTTGAGGTCATCACGGACGAGGACTGACTATGGCGTGATTCCAGAGACATACGATTTCATAGAGAGGCATCATTTTATTGTGTTTTGGCGCCATGAGCGTTTGACAGATCGCTTCTACGAAATTTCCCGGATGTGCTGATCGGCACCAGAGGATCAGGCTACTGCTAGAGGCCAGCCAGGAAGTGATGACCATTGATATATCGCTTATTCATGATGATTGAGGCGCTGTTCAGCGTATAGACGAATGAGCCAGTTGTTGCTGCAAATGACGAGATATCGCCCAGGTGTTGGAGCTACTGCAGCATAAGTATATACTTAGAGATATGATGGAAGATCGCTAGTCACCCGAGGATGGACGATTAGGACATGTAGTTCCTTCGCTTACCCCGATGCGAGGTCATCAGATAGAATGATTGCAGCTAGAGACGACTTCACGCAGATTCGTTGAGAGTCGATAGAGACAATCGAATGCCAGGAAACCATATTCCATGTTTAAAGTATTCGGAAAGATATGCAGGCGATTCTATGGACCCTCTAGAAGAATGAAACCCTAACTCGACATAATGACCGTGTGAAAGCCTTTGAACCTTACGGTTTGCGGCAGTTCCATGGCGCCATTAGTGAGGCCTGGGTTTGCCCTTCTACGGCTGGACCACTGATGCTGTGTTATGTACTCAATACTATTAACTCTACCCAAGATGTTGATCTCTTGGGGGATTATGTGGTTTTGACGAATCGATCAAAGGGCTCAACATCTTTCAGATATCATATGATGGGATGCATTGCTTGGGAGACTCCAGACATGAGTATAGCCGTTGGAGCACAGTCCATGCAGCCACGATGAGACGAGTTCGAATCATTCGACATTGGAACCGAGTGGAGTAAGGAGTTCGCACGAGATTTCGACGAGATGACGTTCCTCTCCGCTGACATCAGAGATGCGGTACGCATGCAGAGGCGTTCGGATGTGACCAGTTTCCGAGGAAATGCTGTGCTGAGGATGCAGATGACCAGAGAAGTACCAGAATGGAATCGTCCCCGTTAGCACACCTGACAGGGCCGATGAGCCGATTGATTGCGAGATAGGAAATCCGCAGAGAAGATAAGGACCCAGAGGCAGAAGACGCCAGACTGTGAGCAAGAGGCAAGTAGAGACCTTGCGCAGCTGGCATTGGATGCACCGACACATTCCCGACTTTGAAGGAGGATATATCGACAGCGGTATTTATGATTTGTAATTTTGTGATTCGATTATCACGTATCCGTCACCTTGGATTTCGGTATTTTTTTGGGAGACCTGTTCGCATGATTTAGTCTTGATGGCTGAGTACCATGATTCTGTTTTCGTGCAGCATAGTTGCACCTACTCGGTATTTATATTTTGCACATAGTTATTACGCTTGAGGTATTGATTGTGATTTCATGCTTATTTTATGCCGGTAATTTGTTTTACGCTTCCAGCATAGTTTTCATGCACTTCTAGTGTTTTGATTTGATTTGTGCACGCTGATGCACATGGTTGTGAGCTTATACACCACGGTATACCTGATTTCGATTGAGCCGTATGGTATACCGTCGATTTTGATTTTGATATTGATGTTGATTTCTTGCACTCCGTGCATTTGATTTGGATTTTCGCGCGTGTTGAGCGCATGTTTTGATATACGATTTTGGTGCACACCAGATTCACTAAATCGGGATTTCTTCGTGCATGTCAGATGCACCTGATTTTGCTGTCAGGCACACACGTTGCCCATGACAGATGTTTCGTGCACACCCGTTGCACCTAGATGTTGTTTCTGTGCACATGTATGGCACATATATGGATTTTGATTTCCATGCGCACCAGACGCACAGGGTATTCTTATATACATTTTTGGGATATATTTTGCATGCATTGATAGTTATCGAAAGGATTTCCAAAAAGAGAGCTATAGTCTCAGTATTTACCTACGTGTCAGATATGACACGAAACGTTTAAAATATGGAAACCTTTCTAAATTGTTTTCAAAACGGCGGAACGTACATATTAAACAAAGGATATATACGTATATGGTTATTTTATTATAATATACGTCTGCCACTGTGCAGTGCTATACTCATCGCACAGCGACTTAAAAAGATTTGGCATGCATTTACTCCAGCTATTTACATGTATAGATTTGATATCTACATGTATAGTTCTGATTTATATCATAGTGGTTTTATTTTGGATTTGGCATTTGTGTCTTTACCATGACTCCGATGAATGCGGGATGCTTTACGGAGATTTAATTTTGAGTTATCTGCTCATTGTTCATGCGCATGCATTGCGCTATGATGCGTTTTATGTATTGATGATTTCGGAGCCCCGACGACTTGGACTTTTTATTGAAATGTTTCAGAATTTGGGGGTTTAAATCTAAATTCGGGGACCGAATTTCTTTAAAGGGGGAAGATTGTAACATTTCAGAAATATAAAATATTATTTTTGTGAATTTTTATAATTTAATATTATTTTTAATGAATATTTTAATATTCCGGTATAATTAAATACCGATAAATTGGGGAAAAATTTGGAAAATTATGGAAAATTCTAAAATAGGGTGTTTTATGTGAATTATGCAATTTTTAAGATTTTATGATTAGTTTGAGACTAATTTAGTGCTAATCGCGATTAAAAATCGCTAATCGGATTTTAGCATTTTTGTGCAAAACATGTACCATATCTTTTTTTTTACACTTGTGCATTTCTACCATGGTTGATTTGGGTTTACTATTGATGTGAGAAGGGATTAAGAAAAGAAAAGAAAAGAAAAGAAAAGGAAAAAGGATTTGGAATATAATATATAGGTATGGTGAGAGAGAGAAAGGTGAGGTGTGTTGACTTGGCCATTCCCTCATGTTTCCAACACTCATTTTCTCTCCCCCCCCTCTTTCACTTGTTGCTGCTGCTGCTGCCCTCCTCTTCCTCCATCTTCAAATCCCCATTACTCCATGAATACAACTCCAAAACCCTATCTCCTTTTAACAAAAAAGATGCACAAGCTCAAGAGAAGCACATTGGACCAAGAAAGCAAGGATTTTGGCTACTTGGGGCAACTCAAGAAAATTCTTGAGTTGCCAAATGAGGTATTTTCTGAACCATTAGCTTAGTTTTTGCATTACTTATACCCCCATGTTAGATTAGAACCGATATAGTGTGGTTATGTGGAATTAGGAAAAACCTAGTTAGGGTTAATAGGAATTGAGAGTGGTGATGGGTAATTAAGCTCAGTAGAGGCCACACAAACCCCCTAGTGCTAGAATAAAGACTCAAACCTGAAACTAGAAACCCAAAATACGGATTTAGAAACCGATATCGAAAAATTCTGGAACCTGTGAGGGTAAAACGAAATCTGCTATCACCCCGAGACTTTGAAAATTATTTTGTATGGACAGTGATATATGCAGGCACCCAGGAAGCTAACCCCAAAACCCCAAACCCTATCTCCTCTTTCTATCCGCAGATTTAATCTGTTTGGCCGCAATTTGCGGCCTGGGTCCCACCATTTTGATTCGTTTTGGTTCTGTAGCTCCTACGTCTATAAATTAGACCCCTGGCATGTGCAAAATTGACCAATTTGACCTAGGGTGAAATCTGGGACCCTTTTCTGTAGTTGTTGTTTTGAATTCGTGTTTTGTTTCTCGTATTTTGAATTCTGGATTTGTGTATTTATGTTTTACCTCGTTTACTTGGCGTTTGTACGACGAGATCGAGGGTCGTTTGATGGTTTTGAAAGCGTAGTCTATAGGTTCTAACCAATAGGCATTAGCGTGTCGTTTTGGGTATTCCCGATGTGATTTTAATACGCATTCCGATTATGTTATCTATGTAGGTACCATCATGTGGATTCTATACGATGAAGAAGATGAAGGCAACAACGACACCGACACGCAGGATACCATGTGAGTAGATTATATCTACGGGGGAAGTCGGGTGGATGGCGTATAGCACCCCCGCAGTTCGATATCTAGTATACTATATACTATATATATATATATATATGATAGCTTATAGTGTGTCGTGGATATTTGAGATGAGATTAGGTGTACTATGGTTAGATTAGGGCATAGGAGTAAACTAGTACAGTTCCTAGTTGCGAACCCTAGAATAGGCTTACACCCACACGCACACACCTACATATTTGTTATACATATACTTAGGTGATGAGGATAGTGAATGATATTTGGAGATGAGTCGATGAGATTGGGTAAAGTGCCATGAGATCGGTGATATGATGTGATTTGTATTTTGGATACGACATGTGACTTTAGCGGGCCTTTGGACGTGCGTTCCACACACGCATTTATTTTTATATAGACGGTATCGACTTGTACTAGACTTAGATCAGTTTCCCAGATCATGGGATATGATGATAAGGATACCAGATAATTGATGAGGTGAATGTGATATTGACCCGTACCCAACTTTTGGGATGCCGTACGATGATTTACCGTACGAGATTTATCTTGATGATAGATCCGCACTCATGACTCGAGGATGTCATGTGATATTGTATCATACGCGGTACCTTGAGGCGGGTCACCGACTATTATATATACATACATATATATATATATCGACTCAGATTTAGGTGGTTTCCATACCTTTCGATTAGCTTGTTAGTTAGGTCTGTAGATTACTTAGTATACGTTAGACTAGACCCGAGTCATACCTATTTCAAAACTAATGAATCGGGAGTATTTTAAAGACAGGCAGGGGAATTCTACGGATATTTTCAAAAGACGAATCTTTTCTTAAAAACACCGTAGCCCTTATTTTACTAAAAGCCCCGATTCGTCTTATTCCAAATGGGAAACTGTATGACCTTTTATATTGATGCAGATGCATCACTGTTGCATTTATTAGTCGATTCCTGCTTATTCTTGTTATTCGCATCGCATTGCATGTGCAAATGGTTATTGCTATATTAAACTCATGCTGTTAGGACACCAGCACCATAATCGATGATGTATATGCTCCACGTACACCTGCTTGCCGGCTCACATATTTCATCATCGATAATTGCCATGTCACTGTAGGGTTCCTAGGCATACCCATGAGGTTCTACAACTGATCAACCAAACCAAATTCAAAAATTTCATGTGCCGAGAAACCCTAATTGAGATCGTTAACTAGAGGATAGGCGAAACTAAATGCAAGCAAACAACTTTACTAATAAGTGAAAGAACTACAACCTTTGTAGATCCGGTCCTCCACCTCCAAAGCTCCGTGAAGACGTCCCTTCGCTGCGATCATCGGAATCCCGGACTCTAGCGATGGTTTCGTCGGAGAAATGATCGGTCTAGGTCGTTGACTTCGATACCGAAGATGATCTACGTCGAGGCGACTCAAACCCAAGCTCCATCTTCACTAGGTCATGAAACTTGTGAAGATAACACCCTATACAACATGGCAAGTGGTAGAGGATGAACAAATAGGAAGTGGGTTCACTTTGGAATTGGATTCATCACTTGGAATTTTCTAGCAATGTTTTCTTCTCTTCATGAAGTAGGAGAAGAAGAAAGAAAAGAATGAAATGAATATATCAAAAAATAGAAAATCAAGTGATACTTATCATTTAGCAACCATGGGTGAGTGTAACTAATGTAGAGAATAAACTAGGGTTAGGATGTAATGGTTAGGTTAAGGAAAAAGAACAAAATGGTCAAGACTTTCAAAGATGCTAAGAAGTTTCATGAAACAAAGAAAAAAACCATTTTGTTTTTGCCAAAAATAAATGAAATAAAATAAATAAATAAGTTAAAACTCTAACCAATAACCTAAACATGGTTTAAAGCATACACACACCCAAGTTTGCATGTATCATCAAACATGATACATACTAGTGCACAAACATATATTATATATACAACGTGCACATCAAGTGAGAAAATCCATCTTAAGTGAACAAATACTAGTTAATGTAATGTAATATATCTAATATATAATTATACATTAAATAATTAAATCAACACTTGATTTAATGATCCGGTCATACTGCATATAACCGACTAATATCAAGTGTATCAATATATCGAATCAACATTTGATTCGGTAACCCGGCTATAACTTATATAACCGTCCGATGATACAAATCACGAAAATAGAATTCAGTATCACATACTGGCATTATTCTCGGTCCCGCACATATCTTATATGCGCTCCTATTTCGTTTCGCTTGAGCCAGGAAACCTCTGTGTAGGACTCTAAAGACTCGTCAATACACCGGCAGTAGGTGATGATCATATCAAACACCCATAAGCCGCAAGCGGTATGCTAAACGTAACGGCCACCCAGGTATTGAGCGATCAGAAGATCAACGAGCAAGCCCGCTCACACTCTTGTGAATCCAACCAGTAACACTTACCGTACAGTCCGGTCTGTTCGTCTGATATGTCACATATCTCTCCTAGGGGTGGTAAACGTCAGACCCCAGTAGCTTGATAAGTCATGCCGATGTAAGGTCTATAACAATCATGAAACTACTGATAACTCTTACCAGTATATCACTACAACCCTGGCCAGGGATTTTCAGTTATGGCCAATCAAGCATAGCGCAACATCAACCCCCAATACCGGGAGATACGAATCCCCTCCTATCACTCATTGCCTCCATGTGAATCAGGACTGTACCAAAAACCACATGTTTGCAAGACTCGGTAGAGCCGTGGTAGGGTGAAAATCAAAGCACAGTGGGAGACACACAAGACAATATGACGATCTCGGGTCAACAGACTAAGCTGTACCGGTGTCACCAGGGAACTGCCATCTGACGTGAGGTATAATACCATCTGGGAGTTCTCGGCGAGTCCGTTCAGTGTACCCAGTCTTCACTGAGCACCTGCATACCATCTCTGATGTCAAACACCAATGGATATGGGATCATCCATCGCCCATCACATGGGTCGGGAAGATATACACTAGTCTACTCTGGAATATCAATGCCCCGTCTCGATATTCCCACGACTAGGAACATTGAAGGATGTACTCATGGACTATCCAGGCCCCACTAGTATGATCTACATCATAGTCCTGGAAGTCGAGTACACATCCTAAAGGCTTTATCAACATGTAACAGAGAGACAGAAAGTATACATGTTAAGATAAAGAGCAACCAGATAGCGTACTATCATGTCGAGCAAGAAAGTCCTACCTATATATGTCCCAGCATCCACTACAATATACATCCAATGTACAGTAATGGCCTCTAGGGCATACATATAACTAACAGTCACTACACTATAGCGCTGTTGCATTCAGGATATGTTCTCTCGCATGGCATACTTGTGTACATACCCATTGTACACCGATACTTACATACATAAGTATTTGCACATACATGGATGATTCTGGCTTGATTAGAGATTTGGGAACCGCAAGATACTCTTTAAAACTGATTCATTTTAAAAGAGCGGTTTCCCCTCAATATGTGCATATTATTATTCCATTTTGCATGATACACTGATATGATTACATTCTTTTATATGTCGCATACATCATGCTTTTGATTATACGCATTGAGATATGTTGTTTCCATGATATTTCTGGATTTTGGAACCGTGGATATTTCAAAAGTGAGTATGTAATTGTTTAAAAAACCCGGTTACCCTTGATTTGATATTTCAGTGCGTCCACCATGTGTTTTCTCGGTGCTGAGAGTGACATGTGAACCCGATTCAAGGAGTGGACGAGGCCGAATGCGGGTACATTGTGGACCCGGTATGGTACCCCGGGGCGAGAACGGATCTGCTGTGTAGCTAGACGGTGAGCCTGGCAGAACGACCACTACCTACCGGTGATTGTATTTAAGCACGGAGGATATCCGGAAGATACTGACCGGAGTCGAGAGATGATATGGGCCGATCCAGACTGACGAAGCCCGATATATGAGGATTTACGTGCCGATGATAGGCACAGGTTTCATGATGTTTTCGAGTGTCGATACTTAACACTTAGGTTCCATGATTTTGATATGTCGCGAGCGACACCGGTTGATTTACATCCTCATACTTCTATGCATATGCTTATGATGTTTACATGCATGATGCTTATTGTCATTGGGTGACGCATAAACGATTTCCACATACATATATTGACATTGATGATATTGATCACACTGTTAGATGATATCCACATATTCATAGACTTCATGACATAGTCGACATTGATCATACCTCATATTTATGA
This sequence comes from Agapanthus africanus, assembly GCA_030015575.1. Classification (NCBI taxonomy): domain Eukaryota; kingdom Viridiplantae; phylum Streptophyta; class Magnoliopsida; order Asparagales; family Amaryllidaceae; genus Agapanthus; species Agapanthus africanus. Next base: position 265,089,239 of record CM057346.1, on the reverse strand, counting down.
TATGTTATTACCTGAGGCACTGGCACGAGCACTTGGCACTACACTCATGTATAGATGTTACATTGCCACCTTATCATGCTTCAGACTTATTCATTTGAGGTTTATATATATATCCGATCGTATTGACCTAGGATTATGTCATGCATACGATTTCTACTCTGCGATGTTTTCTATTCACAAGTTGGCAACTCACCCCCGTTATGCCACAGTTTCTTGCAGGTTTTGCTGTACAGGTTTCATTGCGGCTTTTCTGGCACACTACTCCCTTTCTAGGTGATTGCATTGGTAGGTGGGTTCACTCGCATCGTGACCACCCTTGTATTTATTTTATTCTGTTGTATCTAGTAATTCCATCAACCAAAAACATGTATATTGTTTCAGACTTAGAAAACCAGTTATGTATTATTTCGACCTTAGAGTTGCGCGTTGTAGTATTATGGGTTTTCATGTTGATTTTGAGTTTCTTTTGAGTTTTGATCCTCGCCCTTTAACGTTGTATATTATGTTGCTTGCGTGGTTGTGACCATCGATTGACGAAGAGCTAGCTCCCGCTTGGGGATGCCTTTTATTGTGCATATATATATTATTCTTGTTGTACTCCGTTCGGGGCCAGTATTTACAAAGGAAACTCTGCCGAAATTTTTAGAAAAGACTATACATTTTTAAAATGCATATTCGGCTTATTTATTTAAAAACAGTGTTTTCAAAACATGTTTTCTTCACTTATTAAAACTATTTCCTTTATTTATTACTTAATAATGGTTTTAGATTTCTGGGCTTTTGGCTTACATGGATTAGATGGGGTCCTATAGACTTCATATGATTCAAGTGCCAGTCACGGACTATTTCGGGTCGTGACAAGATGCTTAAGTGAATGAAATACAATGCTAATGGTAAAGGAATTACCTCATTTGGAAACTAAAGGATTTTCTTGAGTTGCCCCAAGTCTCCAAGATCCAAACTTTCTTCGTCCAAAGTGCCTGTAGTGAGCTTCTGCATGGTTTTTGTGAAAGGGAGATGGAGTTTTGAGGTGGGATTGAGGGTGTTTGTGAGGATGAAGAGAAGGTGGATGGAGGAGGCAGCCATGGTGAGGGAAGTAGGGAAAAGATGAAGGAAATGAGGGGGAAAACAAATGGGGACTTGGTCAAAGAGACCCCGCACCTCTCTCTCACTTCTCTCTCTTGCCCATACTCATTTTTTTTATCCTTTTCCTTTTTCTTTTCTTTTCTTTTCTTCTAAATTTATTTTAAAACAAATCCATTCAAAACAAAAAGAAAAGCCATGGTAGAAAAATGTAGCAATGTGAAAAATGACTTGGTGCATGTCACATGCACAAAACAAGCTTAATGCACGATTAGTGTATTTCATCACGATTAGCATAAAAATGGAATATAATTAATTATATAAAATCTATGAATGCTCCATTCTTATAATTTCTTTCAAATTCACTATTTAACATAATTTCCAAATATTTCCCAATTTATCGGTATATAAATATACCGCATTATTAAAATATTCATAATATTTATTATTTAATTATAAAAATTCCCAAAAATAATATTTTATTTTTCTGAATTGTTACACCAAATGCCACCAAGTGGCCGGCCACATTGCCTGAAATTCCAGCGAGCTCGACAAGGGTAGCTCTGTTGCGGTTCGTCTGGTCAGGGTGGTCTTCTAGTGCCCTAATTTGGTCGCTGGTATTGTTTGGTTTTCTTAAAAACGCCACGGGTCATCCCAGATTCCCTCTTGGCATGCTAAATGTCACAAAACCGATACGGAACAAATCCTAAGTTTGTATTTAGGGTTCTATGCTATGGTCCAGGTCAAGAATCACCTCGAAAGTCTTGTTAACAGGTACTACACATCATCAATTCCACACAATTATCCAAACCTTCTGTAGGAATTTCTAAGTTCACAAACCCATTCGTAAACAAATTCTAAACTAAACGAGAATGCTAGGAAAACTTGAAACTAAACTAAGTGAAGGAATTATACCTCATTTGGGCAAGTCAAGAAAAAGCCTAGCTTCTTAAAGTCTTCAAAATCTAACTTTTCTTGGTCCAATGTGATGAGGGTGAGGAGGTGATTATTTTTTGTGAAAGGGGTATAGGGTTTTGAGGTGTATTTTGAGATGGGTCATGAAGGTAGAAGATGGAGGGAAGTGAGGAAGAAGAAGGAGAAGAAGCAAAACAAATGGGGGAAATGAAATGAGGCAGCCCCTCTTTCTCTCACACAGTTATTCTCACACACACTCTCTCTCTCCAAACATTCTAAACTTTAACCCTTTTCTCTTTTTGTTTCTTTTTTAAAACCAAACCACATAATACCCCAAAACAACACAATAAACAACAAGTAATCAAAATGCAACATGACATGGTGTACTGGCCATGGAAAGCTATAAAAACACGGATTTGGCTAAATCGCGATCAACAGTTCACTAATCGGTTTTTTATCCAAACTGCATATAATAAATTATAAAAATACCAAATCCGATAAAGTTATTTTTAAATGAATAAATCATTTTAATCTCCAATTATTTCACAAATATTGGTATATATAAATTTATACCCTTTTTCGAAAACCCCGAATTCGCAAATCGGGCAGTTTTCGGGAAATATATTATTTTAATATTAAATTTCAAAAATAATATTTTATACTTTCTGAAATGTTACAAACTTCTCCGCTTAAATAAATTTGGTCCCCGAATTTAAATTTAAACCCCCAAATGTTAAAACATTTAAATACTCAACTCAAATCAACGGGGCTCTGAAATCATGGAAGATGCAGAAATAACACAGTGCATCGCGTACGCCTGAGAACGAGTACGAAACCCAAAATCGAACTCTGTCAAGCGTCACGCAAATCATCGGATTTGCACGCATATCATTGGAGTTACAATGGAGATACAGATCTCGAAATCCACTACGGAAATCCAATATACACTAGTCAATTACTATAATAGGTGTATAGTATGCATCCGTGAAACTCTCCTAAAACAGAATAACACACATGCAAAATCTTTTCTGAATCACCATGTGATGCGTAACTCACGGCACATGTGATGGACGCTCATTTGTAAAATAATAAATATAGTTTCGTATATGTTTTGCTCAGATATACGTCCCGTCCATTTTGAAATATCCTAAAAGGTTTTCCTTTGTAAACGTTCACGTCACTCACGGACACATAGGAAATAGCGAGACTATAGCTCCTTTTCGAAAACCCCTTGTTAAATTTAAATGCATGTAAAGTACTCAGGTACTGTCCTCAGATCAGCCCTGTTCAGCCACTATATAATATAGTACCCATCATGAAAACAAAGTGCTCAAAAGAAAAAACAGCCTCAAAAGGCGTATCCAGTAATCACGTGCGTCTGGTACGCACGTAAATCAAATCCAAATACAAGTGCCACAATATGCACAAAATCAAAACTAAGTGCAACGGGTGTGCATGAAAGCATCTATCCCGTGCAACGGGTGTGCACAAAATCACCTCTCATATCATGCGCCCAACATGCACGAAAATCCAAATCAAGTGCATCCGTCATGCACGAATGAAATCGAATAAAGTGCATCCCACGTGCACGAAAACGCAAATCTGATAACACAAATGCTCAAAGACATAAATCGGGTGCAACCAAGGTACTGAGTATAAATCCGGTGCAACCAACGTAAAAAATGAAAATCTAGTGCAACATATGCACGAAACACAAATCCGGTGCATCCAGTGCATGAAATACAAATACAGTGCATCCGGTGCATGAAACACAAATACAGTGCTTCCAGTGCACGAAAACTCATCAATAACTCAAATGTGTATAAAAACAACACCGAGTGTACCAAGGTGTATAAAATCATAAAGGCGTGCAACCGCGTGCACAAAAGACGTATCAATACACTGTAAGCACATGTGAGCTATACCGAGTGCATAAATCAAATCGAGTGCGTACCACATGCACCAAAATCAAATCAATCTTATGAAATCCATGAAATCATATCCACGTGCAGCCGAGGCACAAAATCAACATCAACTGCAATAGATATGCACAACTCGCAAATCCACACAATGGTGTATAAACATAAATCAAGTGCAATAACTGTGCACAAAATGTAAATACCCAGTAGGTGCAACCACGGTGCACGGAATCAATATCATGAAACTCAATCATCAAAACTCAAATCCAAGCGATATAAGCGTGATAAACGGATCACAAACACAAATCACAATAAATGGCATCGAGGTACACCTCCTACAATGTTGAAAAAAATATCGGTGCGCCCAAAATTGGCAGAGCAAGAACATCCCGTTGCCTCCTGCTCACGGTCTGGCGTCCTATGTCTTTGGGTCTTCATTTTTCTGTAGATTTACCAATCTCGCAATCCATCGGCTTGTCGGCCCGGTCCGGCATGCTAACGGAAAAGATTCCGCTCTGGCACTTCTCTGGTCATCTCTCGGCCAATTACCATGACCACTCGTAAAGCAGCACATCACTGGCGTCGGCCTCTGGCCCTCTGAATACACGTGACACAACTGGTCCTAAGTGCAAATATCATCGCAGTAGTGTCCTGTAAGGTACCTGCTCAAGGTCTCTTCCGATCTCGCCTATGCCGAACAATATGGAGGCTGGTACTCTTGCATAATCTATGCTCGTCTTCTGGACATTTGTGTTCTCCGCAAAACATTTCCTCGGGATATCCCAACGCCTCTGTATACATATCAGATCTTTAATCTCATCGGGGAGTAACAACAGCTCGTCAGCATCTCGCACGAACCTCTTGTTCCACTCGCCTTTATTATCGTCCACTTCGACGTCACGTCATGCTATCTGCGTACTGCAATAGTTCTCAGCTACAGTCAATCCGAAATCTCTCACACGGACCCGAAATCACGAACTCGGTATCTTCATCACTCTGTAGAAGAAATCTAGCCGAACATGTCCTCGGGAGCTCGTCCCAACTATCGGAGGAATACTCTGTACTTGTCCATTCTCGATCAATACACAATGCATCTGGGTGAGGTCTGTAAGTCTACGGTAGCGCCCCGGCCGTCATTCTGACGCCAAACGCGGAACAAACCTATTATAACTGGTGCTGACGCATACTATAACCCGGATCTTGCCATTAACGCTAAACTAACAAACTGTAAAGAGGTAGAAAGGCTATACCGATCGATCCGAGTCCTTCGGTCTTTAGCCATCATCCCACTCTCCTTTGCGGCAACTCCGATCTCTTTGCTCCTCGTCGAGGTGACACCACATCTACGGATCTTTAAACGGGCTCCCGCCTCCTTACCGAAGCAACTCAGTCATCAAGTCTGCTAAAAGAGATGACCAAGATGAAATAGAGAACGAGTAGAATACTTTGTCTCAAACACCCTAGGGTTCTCATCGCATGAGAGGGGTAGGGTGGAGGTAGAAAAAGATGTTTAGGATTAGAAATGGTGAACTCAAGAAACACTAGTGAGCCCAAAAAAAAACTAAGCTCAAATACTTGTGTTCTCATTTTCTTCTTATGTGAATAGATATGTGAGGTTCTCATCATATATCAAAAAAACCAAAGAGAAATATCTGATGAAAATATCTCTTCAAATATCTCTTCACAAAACAAAACACATTAACTCCTTAATGACTCACTAGATGACTCACTACATGAGTCATTAGTGAACATTCTAGAGTTAATGTGGCACCCAAAATGAGTCACCCTTTCCAAAATCCTTTTAACCATTTAAACCAAAATGATTAACCAAAAGAAATGCATCTTCTAAAATATCCTCATAATGGATTACGAAAATACCCCTCACATGTATATACATACCAGTATCTGTATTCCGACCGAATACGAATAAGAGAGACTAAAATATTCCGACCCAATATAATACATGGATCCGGCTTAAACCAAAGCCCACCAGTATTATCTGCCCAAAATATGACACGTCCGTAAACGCACGTGCATTTTCCGAACCCTGCCATAAAACCATACGGCCTCTACAACGTTTCGCCCGAACTTGAGAAACTATCTGTGGTGGACTCTAAACACTCGTCAGTACCCTGGCAGTAGGTTTAACCACAAGCACGTCTGCGGCACTAGCTGTGCGTAACGGCTGCCCATGTACTGACCTCAAGGGAAGCCGATGAGCAAACTCATCCTGGAACCCTACTGATCCTATCAGTAACAATATACATACAGTCCGGTCCGTTCGTCTATGAGTATCGCATATCGGGCCTAGAGGGCTGGTAACGTCAGACCCCTAATAACGGTATAAGTCGTGTCAGAGTGTAGCCCAGAACACCCTGAGATACTACTGGAGTACCTACCAGTAAATCTCCTGCCTCGGCCGAGGGCTATGTGTAATGGCTCTCCTAGACACAGCGCGATCTTACCCCCAATACCGGGAGAGACGAATCCCCTGCCGATCCGCTCACTTGCTTCCATGTGGCTCGGGACTGTACCCAAAAAAAACCTGTTTGCATGACTCCTTTGAGCCGTAGTAGGGTAGAAATCAAAGCACAGTGGGAACTCACACGAGAAAAATGACGATCTCAGGGTCGATGAACTAACCTATACACATGTCTCCAGGGAACTGCTATCTGACGCTAGGTATAATACCAACTAGCAGGTTCCCGGAAAGTCCTGTCCGGTGTACTCATAACCCAATGAGCACCTGTATACATCTTAGGTGATCCAACTGACACCAATGGCTTGTGAGACCGGCCACCGCCCCTCGTCGGGGTCTCGACTGCATACACTAGTCTACTCCGGAGTATCGATGCCCTGTCTCGAAACTCCCACGACTAGGGACCACTATTAAGGATGTGCTTATAGACTACCCAACTCTCACGTATATGATCGCCATCATACTGTTGGTAGTAAAGCATGATCCTAGGGGCTCTATCAACGTGTAATAAGGATCAGTCACCTGAACTTGTACACGACTGATAAGGGCAAACCAGATAGCATACTGTCATCTCGAGTAAGACTGTCCTACTGGTATAGGTCCTCCTCAATCATTGCAATCACGTGCCTACGATCCAATTATTGACTTTGAGGGCACTATATCCAACAAGGTCCTTTATCCGAATCTGGTCAGCTTGCTGATCTCTTATCATATGATATCCGGACGACGTCAAACTTTTCGATCGATTCATCAAGGTCCCATAATTCCCCGAAAGCTCAACACCAGCGCACAGTTCAATAATATCCAGTACACGCCACAGTACCTATGGACCACCCGTTGAAGGGCAAACCCAAGCCTCACTGATGGCACCGCTAAACTGCCGCAAACCCTAAGGTTCAAAAGCGGTTCCATAGTCATCATGCCAAGTTAGGGTTTCATTCTTCTAGAAGGTCCACAGAATTACTTGCATATTCCTCCGAATAACTTAAACTTAGAAAAATGGGTTTCTGACGTTCGTTCAAACCTTTTAACTTTGCCTAGACGATATGCGAATACCCTTCGTCCACATGCTAAAAAATGCCTCAATCCTCCAGGAAAAACGATACATCAACGGTCATCTCTTGATTGGTTTACTCCAGATCTGAGTAAGACTCTCCACACTGGAAATCTTCAGCTCAACTGGGCCTGCGTCGGCATATCAATCTGACGAATCACCTTCGTCTCTCAACTTGGGATAGACTAGCTATCATCTGTCGCATCTCTGCCTAGTAGCTCTAGCAATCTCAGCTCGTAAGATCTGGAAGCGACATCATATCAATCTCAGCAATAGCTGGGTCATCTGTCTGCACGGTAGACGACATCACAATCTCTGAGGTAGGTTGTACATCAACAGTCCTCTCACAACTGGCAGCTCTAACATTGGCCCGATCATCCTGTGTAAAACCAAACACTCGCTTCAACAAGAGGTCACAACACAACACTACATCGAGACGTTCCCATGTCACCAGAAAATGCAATGGTCAGTCCTCATCCATGATGATCTCACCCTAACCGCAACACTAGCAGCAGCTCAATCTACACTCAAACCATGGTGACAGGAACCTCAAGTGTGTATCGATGAAAATAGATCAAGGGCATGAAAGGAATCGACAGATCCAGAATGGATACATGATCATAAGGAGGAAAAACATCAATGAGAGTGTGATCATGGAACAAATAGAATCAAGGATCTCAAATGGATGTATAATCATGGGTACGAAGAGAATCACAGATCTCAAAATATGTAAATCCTAAGGTTTCTTAAGTGGAGTATCGTATCGTAAATATTCCGCAGAACATACGTACGATACGTCACTCTACTCAAGCTACCTACACCATCAATCAGGGTCAGCCTATAAAACGAAAGTTCGGATCTAATACCCCCCCACCCGTTCAAGTCTATGTTCCGTAAAGTCAAGCCTAGGTTCCGAAATAGATTACGCCCCAGACTCCACATAGTCAAACCTAAACTCGAACAAAGGTTAAACCTAGCGCTCTGATACAAATTTTTTCACGACCTGAAATTAGCTCGTGATCGGCACTTAAATCACGCCGCGTCTAAAGGCGTTACGTAATTCAAGTAAGCCGAAGCCCAAAAATCTAAACCCTTTTTAAGAAAATAAAATAGGTGAAGTTTTGAAATAAGGTGTAATGACATCAAAAGTTTTTCTTAAATGCATAAATAGTGGAACATGAAAAATGCAAGTGGGTTTTACTAGTTGAAAACATGTTTCGACTTTTAAAAACTTGGGCAGCACCTCCTTTGTATTTTTTTGATCCAAAACCACAATACATGATAATATAAAGGCATCCCCAAGCAGGACCTAGCTCTTCGCTAATCGGCAGATCCACAACTACGCAAAGCATAAATATAAGTATACGACGCCCAACCGCGAAGATCCCCACAAAAGATAAAGAAATAAGCAAGACATCAAAACCACTAGTAGCGGAATACCCCTCACTCTATGTCTCGCAACCACAAGTCTCACTAAGTCTCATTACTTATACAAATACTAGTTTGATTGATGGAGTTGACTAGATACAATATGAAATATAAATACATGAGTGGATACGATACAAATGTCCCACCTATAAAGCAAATCACCCAAATGTAGCTATGTGCTAGCGATGCCGCTACTGATCCGTGCGGTCAACCTGCAAGAACCGTGGCACAACGGGGGTGAGTTGCCAACTCGTGAGTAGAAAAACATCAACAAGTAGAAATCTAATAAACAACGACTCCAAGGTCAAGTATATCATGAAGGTAATACTATGATATCTAGGGTGACTGTATCTGTATATGTGCCAGCACTATAAGTAAATGCCTATCAGCATGCGGATATCATCCAACAATATAATCAATGCATGTATGCATATGGATCCTATCCACGTGTCAACCAATGACACAACAACATCATGCATGTAAATATCTTAAAAGAATATGCATGAAAGTATGAGGATATAAATCAACGTGTTCCCCTCGCGACACATCAAAATTATGGAACCTAAGTGCCCAGCATTGACACTCGAAACATCATAAAAGCTGTGTCCAGCATCGACACGTAAATACTCATATCTCAGGCTCTATCAGTCCGGATCGGCCCTTGGGCTCCGTCAGTCCGGATCGGCCCATATCATCTTTCGACTCCGCTCGGTATCCTCCAGATATCTAGTAGTCCCTCTTCCAGGCTCATCGTCTAGTGCACAACAATTCGTTCTCACCCTGGGGTACCATACCGGGTCCACCATGTACCCGCAATCGGCCTCATCCAGCTCCTCGAATCGGGTATCACTGTCACACATCTCAGAACCGAGAAAACGCATGGTGGACGCACTGAAATATCATATCAAGAGAAACCGGGTTTTTAAAACAATACATACTTTCTTTTTAAAATGACCACGGTTCTCAAATCCAGAAATCTCATGAAAACAGCATATCTCAATGCGTATAATCGTAAAGTATGATGTATGCGACATATAACAGAAATGTAAGCATATCCATATATCATGCAACATAGAACAGTAATATGCACATATCGAGGGAAAACCGCTCTTTTAAATGAATCCAGTTTTGAAATATATCCTTTGGTTCCCAAATTCTCCAAAGTCCATTGCAATATCGTATAAAGGTGCATATGCAACTAAAGCAAGTAGATTATGCAAGGAGTCATATCATGATGCAGCAATCCTACTGTGTAGTGACATGGCAATTATCGATGATGAAGTGTGTGAGCCGGCAAATCTATGTAAGTGTAACATACGCATCATCGATAATGGTGTAGTGTAATAGCACAGGTATATGTAATGCAATGAGAGTGACATGAGCGTAGCATAAAGTAAATCGTATGCAAATGCTGACAGGTATACATATCTAACATGACCGAGTCGGTGAATCTATCAATCGGCATCCAGCCTCACAACATCAGGTACGGTATAATCCATCGTACGGCATCCTCTGGTCAAGGGTATAGGTCGATCATCAAATACAACTCATCGCGTACGGTATCCATCGTACAGCGGCATTAAACTATTTAAGGGTCCTATCAACCTATATGACAATGAGGGTACGGACCTAACGTCTCGTATGACCTATCATTCAAGATTCACAACATTATTTATATCTATATACCTATGTCCCAGGTCACATCCATAACAATCTCATATCAGAGGACGGGCAAAGGTATCACTCATCACTTATCGAATCGCATCCGCATCCGACATATCAATCATGTCATCATATCATGTCGTACATTCTTTTCAAAACATTTATATTCCACATCAAGTCATTTTCTCAATACATTCTACCCTATACATCAAATGTCATGTTACTCCAAAAATCATACTTATTCTAGATCAACTACATTTCTAAAAGCCGTGATTCACATTCACTTTTCATATCCCTAAACTTTCATATCGTATCTCAATATATATATTCAATCACTAACTATCCTTTTTAACCATATTCCTAGTTTCCTGATCTAGGTTTCTATGAATGTATCCTATATATCGGTTTCCATCAAGTTGCGGGGGTGCTATACGCCATCCACCCGGCTTCCCCCGTAGATATAAATCTACTCACCTTGATCCTTGCTTGCCGATGTCGATGACGCCATGTTCCGTCGCCTCGGAATCCACGCAAAGCTACCTACAATAATACGCAATCGCTATTAAAATCGAATCCGGAAAACCGATACGGCACACGGTGCGCTCATAGGTTAGAACCTATAGCCTACGCATGAAAAACAATTAAACAACCCTTGTTGTTGATGTACAAACATCCAACAACCAAATAAAAATTCAAATATCAAAACCTACCATCCAAAATATGGAAAACATAACTAAAAATCACACCAATGTGCTCCCAGATTTTGACTCAGGTCAATTGGAGCAAAACAAGCAAGTATAGGGTGTTGTATATGGAGGATGTGAGCTACTGGAACAACCTAGACACCAAATGCCACCAAGTGGCCGGTCACATTGCCTGAAATTCCGGCGAGCTCGGCCAGGGTAGCTCCGTTGGGGATCTCTGGTCAAGGTGGTCTCCTAGTGCCCTAATTTGGTCCCTGGTATTGTTTGGTTTTCTCAAAAAATCCCCGGGTCATCCCAGATTCCCTGTAGGCATGCTAAGAGTCACAAAGCCGATACGGAAAAAATCCTAAGTTTGTATTTAGGGTTCTATGTTATGGTCCAGGTCAAGAATCACCTCGAAAGTCTTGTTAACAGCTACTACACATCATCAATTCCACACAATTACCCAAACCTTCTGTAGGAATTTCTAAGTTCACAAACCCATTCGTAAACAAATTCTAAACTAAACTAGAATGCTAGGAAAACTTGAAACTAAACTAAGTGAAGGAAATATACCTCATTTGGGCAACTCAAGAAAAACCCTAGCTTCTCAAAGTCTTTAAAATCTAACTTTTCTTGGTCCAATGTGATGAGGGTGAGGCGGTGATCATTTTTTGTGAAAGGGGTATAGGGTTTTGAGGAGTATTTTGAGATGAGTCATGAGGGTAAAAGATAGATGGAAGTGAGGAAGAAGAAGGAGATGAAGCAAAACAAATGGGGGAGATGAAATGAGGCAGCCCCTCTCTCTCACACACAATTATTCTCACTCTCTCTCTCTCTCTCCAAACATTCTAAACTTTAACCATTTTCTCTTTTTCTTTTATTTTTAAAACCAAACCACATAATACCCCAAAACAACACAATAAAGAACATGTAATCAAAATGAAACATGACATAGTGCACTAGCCATGGAAAACTGTAGAAACACGGAATTGGCCTAATCGCAAATAGCAGTGCACTAATCGGGTTTTTATCCAAACTGCATTTAATAAATTATAAAAATGCCAAATCCGATAAATATATTTTTAAATGAATAAATCATTTTAATCTCCAATTATTTCACAAATATTTGTATATATATTTATACCCTTTTTCGAAAACCCCAATTTCGCAAATCGGACAGTTTTCGGGAAATATATTATTTTAATATTAAATTCCAAAAATAATATTTTATATATTCTGAAATGTTACAGTTGCCTATTTCCTTTTATGGGTATGTGCTTGAGACACCCATACACCTATTGAATATTGTCCCTACTAAATCTGTGCCTACCACTCTATATGAGATATGGAAGAGGAAGAGACCGTGTTTAAATTATATTAAGATATGGGGTTGTCCGTCTTATATTAAAACGCAAAATCCGGACAAGCTAGAGGCAAAGTCAGTTCTGTGTAAGTTTGTAGGATATCCCAAAAATTCACGTGGGTATATCTTCTACCGTTCCGAGGAACAAACGGTGTTTGTTTCTCGCAATGCCACCTTTTTCGAAAAGGAATTTCTTGATAAAGAAATTAGTGGAAAGGAGGTAGAACTGGAAGAAGTTGCAGCGATACAAACTACAACAGAAGATTTGGTAGAACCAGAGGATTCGATAGTTGCCAACGAACCTCAGCCTCTCCGCCGATCTAGTAAGGTTCCTCATCCACCTGAGAGATACTACGGTTTTCTCATTGATGGTGGGAGCGAGGATTGCATGATGGAAGATGATAACCCGACTAGCTTTGAGCAGGCCATCATGACTAGGGACTCTGTGAAATGGCTGGATGCAATGCGATCTGAGATGGAATCCATGTGCACCAACAAAGTATGGACTTGAAAGTTGCTCCTGAAGGGGTAAAACCTATTTGGAGCAAATGGATCTTTACGAAGAAACTTGGTGTAGATGGAAAAGTTGAGACTTTCAATGCTAGACTTGTTGCCAAAGGTTTTCGTCAATGAACAGGTGTGGATTATGATGAAACCTTTTCTCCAGTGGCTATGCTTAAGTCCATCCGGATCCTACTTGCCATTGCTGCATATTATGACTACGAAATCTGGCAAATGGATGTTAAGACCGCCTTTCTAAATGGTGATTTAGAAGAGAGCGTGTACATGACTCAGCCAGAGGGCTTCGTTGACAGTAGGAGCAGCGGAAAGGTATGCAGGCTGCTTAAATCCATCTACGGATTAAAGCAGACATCATACAGTTGGAACAACTGTTTTGATGTTGTTGTCAAAAAGTTTGACTTCATCAAGAACATAGATGAACCTTGTATATAAATGAAGGTGGCAGAGAGTAAGGTTGTCTTCCTCGTATTGTTCGTGGATGACATACTCTTGATAGGAAATGATGTTCCTATGCTGCACTCGGTCAAGCTCTTCTTATCAAAAAGATTCTCAATGAAAGATCTAGGTGATGTCTCCTACATCTTGGGGATTAAGATCTATAGAGATAGAGCTAAACGGATATTGCGATTTTCCCAATCCAGGTATATTGACACCATACTAAAGAAGTTTAGTATGGAAGAATCCAAGCGTGGGAATTTACCCACGATCTCTGGACTCACTCTCTCCAAAAAGATCTCTCCCAAGAATGATTTGGAGAGAGCTCGGATACAAGGGATACCCTATGCTTCGGCAGTAGAATCTATCATGTACGCGATGCTATGTACAAGACCCGATGTACCATACTCACTAAGTGTAGTGAGTAGGTATCAAGCAGATCTATGAGAGAGTCACTGGACAGCTGTGAAGAACATTCTTAAGTACTTGAGAAGGACTAAAGAGATGTTCTTGGTGTATGGTAATGAAGAACTCCAGGTGGAGTCCTTTACCGATTCGAGCTTCCAGAGTGATAAGGACGACTCTAAGTCGCACTCGTGATTTGTCTTTACCCTCAATGGAGGGGCGGTTTGTTGGAAGAGTTCCAAATAAGAAACCGTGGCAGACTCGACGATGGAGGCTGAATACTTCGCTGCCAACGATGCTGCCAAAGAGGCTGTCTGGATGAAGAAGTTCATTAACGAACTTGGAGTGGTTCCGTCCATTGAGCATCCAATACCTTTGTATTGTGATTACGATGGAGCTGTGGCTTTGTCAAAGGAACCCAGGTCCCATCAGAGATCCATGCATATTCTGAGGCCGTATCACCCGATCCGGGAGATAGTTGATCACCGGGAGATCGAGGTCAGGAGAGTTGACACGAAGGACAACATTACGGATCCACACACGAAGGCCATACCCCAGATACAATTTCAGAGACTCTTCGGGATATTGGGTATGATATACTACAACAGCTGGCCTTAGTGCAAGTGGGAGATTGTTAGTTATGTATATGTCCTAGAGGCCATTATTGTATATATGATGTATATTGTAGTGGATGCTTGGATATATATAGAGAATACTTTCTTGCTCGATATGATAGTATGCTATCTGGTTACTCTTTTCTTAACATGTTCGCTTGTATTGTGTTACTGTCTTGCTCTCACATGTTGATAAAGCCCTTAGGATGTGTACTTGACTACTAGGACTGTGATGGAGATCATACTAGTGGGGGCAGGGTAGTCCACAAGTACATCGTATAATTGTTCCTAGTTGAGGTTGTATCGAGACAGGGCATCGATACTCAATAGTAGACTAGCATATACTCTTCTTGACCCAAATGATGGGCGATGGATGTGTAAGTCTATGGTAGCGCCCCGGCCGTCAATCGGACGCCAAACGCGGAACAAAAACTTTTATAACCGGTGCTATCGCATACTATAACCGGGATCTTGCCATTAACGCTAAACTAACATACTGTAAAGAGGTAGAAAGGCTATATCGAACGATCCGAGTCCTTCGGTCTTTAGCCATCATCCCATGCTCTTTTGCGGCATCTACGATCTCCTATCTCCTCACCGAGGTGGCACCACATATATGGATCTTTAAATGGGCTCCCGCCTCTATACTAAGGCAACTCGGTCATCAAGTCTGCTAAAAGAGATGACCAAGATGGAGTAGAGAATGAGTAGAACAATTTGTCTCGTTTCATCTAAAACCATGGATGAACGGTTAATCGGAGTTTCCTTGTGAGAAGAAGATCAAAAGGAAAGATCTTTAGATTTTGTTCTCAAATGAAATGAATGAATTTCTCGCAAAGTGAGAGAGTGGAAGAAGTGAGGGGGGGGGGCTTCCTCAAGTGGCCGGCCACTTAAAGTTGAGGAGGGGGTGATGGCAAGCTCAAGTGGTGACCACAAAGAAAATATCAAGAAGAAATATCCATTTCAAATCCAAGAAGCAATAAAAGCAAGGCATGAGTCACACAAAGCTAGAAGCTTCTTTCTAGAAGCTTCTATGTGACTCACCCTAAAACTTATCCTTTCATCAAAGATATTTTAGCCATAATGAAATGATAGAAATACGGCCAAAAGAAATGCACGGATTAAACAATGTTTAACCGGACGGTGAAAAACTGGCAACTTCGAAAAGCGATCCCGAAACGAATTTCAGGATAACCCCGTAACTGTACATACATACCCGCATTTGTATTACGACCGAATACAAATGCAACTAAGACAAAGATATTATATCTATACAGTATAATACATGGATCCGGCTTAAACCAAATCCCACCAGTATTATCTGCCCGAAATATGACACGTGCATAAATGCACGTGCATTTTCCGAACCCTGCCATAAAACCATACGGTCTCTACAACGTTTCGCCCGAACTTAGGAAACTATCTGCGTGGGACTCTAAAGACTCGTCAGTACCCTGGCAATGGGTTTAACCACAAGCACGTCAACGGCACTAGCAGTGTGTAACGGCTGCCCATGTACTAGCCTCAAGGGAAGCCGATGAGCGAACTCATCCTGGAACCCTACTGAGCCTATCAGTGACAATATACATACAGTCCGGTCCGTTCGTCTATGAGTATCGCATATCGGGCCTAGAGGGCTGGTAACGTCAGACCCCCAATAGCGGTATAAGTCGTGTCGGAGAGAAGCCCTGAACACCCTGAGAAACTACTGGAATACTTACCAGTAATTCTCACCTTCCTTGGCCAAGGACTTGGTGTAATGGCTCTCCTAGACACAGCACAATCACGCCCCCAATACCGGGAGAGACGAATCCCCTGCCAATCCGCTAACTTGCCTCCATGTGGCTCGGGACTGTACCTAAAAAAGACCTGTTTGCATGAGTCCTTTCAGCCGTGGTAGGGTAGAAATCAAAGCACAGTGGAAACTCACACGAGAAAAATGACGACCTTAGGTCAATGAACTAACCTGTACACATGTCACCAGGGAACTGTTATCTGACGCTAGGTATAATACCAACTAGCAGGTTCCCAGCGAGTCCTGTCCGGTGTACTCATAACCACATGAGCACCTGTATACATCTTAGGTGATCCAACTGACACCAGTGGCTTGTGAGACCGGCCACCGCCCCTCGTCGAGGTCTCGACTGTATACACTAGTCTACTCTGGAGTATCGATGCCCTGTCTCGAAACTCCTACGACTAGGGACCACTTTTAAGGATGTGCTTATAGACTACCCAACTCTCACATATATGATCACCATCATACTGTTGGTAGTCAATCAGGATCCTAAGGGCTTTATCAACGTGTAATAGTGATCGGTCACCTGAACCTGTACACGACTGATAAAGGCAAACAAGATAGCATACTATCATCTCGAGTAAGACTGTGCTACCGGTATAGGTCCTCCTCAATCATTGCAATCACGTACCTGCGATCAAATAATTGACTTTGAGGGCACTATAACCAACAATCTCCCACTTTCACTTAAGGCTAATTATTGCGATGTCGCATACTCACAGCCCGTGTGATACCGAACACCCAACTCCTCTACTAAACAGTTTCACAAAGCTCGTTTGTAAAACTCTTGTGTTCGAGAAATAGCCTCAGTGAGTGGATCCGCCCTGATGTTTTTTTCTATGTCTCTCTTAATCTCAAGTTCGCAGAGAAAGCCATCTCCTGAATCGAGTAATACATGTCTTATAATATGTCTGGATATCTGATGGGACCTAGTTCATAAATGAACTCCAAATCCAAACTTCTTAGACTCTATCGACAACTGAACCTAATTAGTATCCTGCACCATGCCTCCCACAGTATCCTCTTGGACGACCTGTCCATAATACTGCCCCTCACGTCAGAGGGAAAACTATAACTCTGACAATCACTCTGTCATCTATGTCACCTTTGGAAGCCTGGAATGATAACCGTCTCCCGAAGGAGGCTGCCGTCATCAAATCCGTAGAACATCCACTTATGTTCTAAAACTGCTTCCGTATGTTTCTCCAGGATTGGATTAATATAAACTTATAGCATCTAGTGCAAAAACAACATCTGGTGTGGTACTTGACATCTCACGATTGACTCAATCACCAAAGCAAGTGATATGCCAATCATGCACATCTCTCTCCCCTTTAGTCTGTAAGACACCTTTAGAGAGGGAGACTCAATCACCTGTAGGTACACCACCAAGCCATGAGTCGTCCATTCTAAAATACTATTAGAATACTGTCAAAGTACCGTTATTGGGAGACTACCCAAATCTAGATCTAAAACCATAGATCTAGTAACTAGAATGTCTGATATTATATCCATATCCTTTGTGGAGAAACAACTATGTGACAACCACAGTACAACCGATCGTAGTATAGGAATTTTACTTCCTACATTGTGTATGTCATCCAAATACCAGGACATCACACCCTACTACCTTCTTAACAGATCCATCCCCTATTCTGATGAAGTCAAATCCATCACTGTCACATCAAAAATAGATGATCTATCTCCGCTATATCTGCTCTAGTCTATAATTAGACATAAGCAACATGCCCACTATGCTTCCGTTGCTGCAACTGACCACAACAACCTTCTAGCAGAATAATATATACGTGCACTTCTAAATCTAGTTTAGAACGACGCTATACTTAACCTCCTGCCGGGTCTCATAGCCTGGAACAACAGTAGTGTCAAGTCTGGGTAAACAAGAACCTCCCTGTCACCGTCCTTGAGGCTACCGAAGTACCTCTCGCGTGCTTGAGGTTACCCACTGTAGGGTATTTTTCGTCACCCCATTGAGAATGGAATACGCGTGCGCTTGTTAGGCGCATTATAGATTCCCCCTGCATAGGGTAGGCCGGGGTTTAATGATTGTGGGGATCCGAATCTCCGGCAGCCGCGGACTAAGCTTCCGTTAATTACCCCTCGCCTTTGGAGCGAGGGAACCTCCGTTTGACGGGTTAAACTGGTCATGAGAACACAATGTGCAGTGCTGTATTTTGAAGGGGTTTTGGATATATCGGGGGCCCCGTAGAGTTTTTACGGGGTTCCCGCTACCCGGATAGCGGGCTGGGGGTCAAGGGGGCTAGCAGCCCCCTTGTGGGGTGCGGGACAGCGCCCCGTTAGAAAAATTTTTTCTAACAGGGACAGTGTCGTGGAGTATGTGTGTGTGTACATATGTATACATATGTATATATATATACGTATATACAAAAAGGGGAGAAAAGGCCTCCAAAGGATGCGTGGGGCCAGCGCCAGCGCTTTGAGCGCAAGAGCGCTAGCGCACCACGTGTCAGCACATGGACGCTCGGGCGCTAGCGCTTTGGGCGCTAGCGCTCTGAGCGCAAGAGCGCTAGCGCACTGAGCGCTAGCGCGCCACATGTTAGCACGTAGGTGTTAGATATGTATGCCCTAGAGGCCATTATTGTATAGTACTAGTTCGTATAATACATTTTGGAGGATTGGGATATATATATATACGGTTTTACGATAGTTTTGCTCGATATAGTAGTATACTACTTAGTTTGTTTCTATCTTAATATGTGTATATGTTTCTTTTAACATATCGCTAAAAACATATTGGTTGAGCCATTAGGATTTTTGCTTGACTACCGGCGTTGTGATGGCCATCACACTAGTGGGGGCTGGGTAGTCTACAAGCACATCCTTATTTTGGTCCCTAGTCGTAGGATTATCGAGACAGGGCATCGATACTCCAGAGTAGACTGGTGCATACGCTTCTCTTCACAGCAGGGGAGATGGTCTGTCCCACAGCCATCAGTACGTCGTAGTGGAGATAGTATGCAGGTGCTCGTTAGGTTACGAGTACACTGGACAGGACTCGTCGGGAACTGTTGGTTGGTATTATACCTATCGTAAGTTAACAGTTCCCAGGTGACATGAGTACAGCTTAGTCCGCTGACTTGACACTGTCACTTCACCTCGAGTGTGATCCCACTGTTCTTAGATTACTACCCCACCACGGCTCTACTAAGTCGTGCAAACAGGTAGTAGTTGGGGGCAGTCCCGAAGCACTTGGAGGCAGTGACGATTATACAGGATTCGTCTCTCCCGGTATTGGGAGTTGATATCGCGCTGTGTCTAGGAGAGCCATTACACATTGTCGTCCCGGGCCAGGGCAAGCGAGAATTGCTGGTAGGTTTTCCAGTAGATTCTCAGGGTGTTTTGGGCTACACTCCGACACGACTTATACCGCTATTAGGGGACTGACGTTTTCCGCCCCCCTGAGCCTGCCAAGCGATATTCTCAGACGAACAGACCGGACTATACGGAGACTGTCACATTCAGGCTCAATAGGAATTCGGATGGGTTTCACCTCATCAGTCTTCTTATCGGCATAGACCTGGGGGCCGTTACACACAGCCAGTGCCACTTGCGGTCTGTGGTTAAACCCACTGCAAGCGTAGTGTCGAGTCATTAGAGTCCAACACAGAGAGCTATTCGCCTTTGGGCAAAAAGAGTAGAGGTCGCATGGTTTTGCGACAAGGTTCGGTCACATCCGCGCACTTGTGCACGTTTGGTGTCCGGGCAGTTATTACTAGCCGGCTTTGGTTTAAACCAGATCCTAGTATACGTTTTGGGATTGGTTTTATCTAGTTTGTATTCGTGTTCCACGGAACGCGGATGCGGGTGTGTATGCTGTAGGGTTCCTAGGCACACTAATGAAGTCTCACAAGTGATCAAACATGCACAAATCAAATTTTACGGGTGCCTACAAACCCTAATACGGATCGTTAACTAGATATATATAGGCGAAACAAGCAAGTAAACGGAAATGTATCTAAAGGAAAGGGGCTACAACCTTTGTAGATCCGGTCCTCCACATCCTAGACTCCGTGATGAGGTCCCTCCGCTGTCCAAATCAAAACCATGACTCTAGCATCGGCTTCATCGGAGAAATGGGCGGGCTTGATCGTCGGTTCGATGCCGAAGATGATCTACGTCGAGGCATCACAAGAACAAGCTCCAACTTCACCAAGCCTTGAAAACTTGTGAAGGAAACACCCTATACTACTTGGCAAGAGGTAGAGGATGAAGAAATAGGAAGTGGGTAGACTTTAGTTTTGGATTTCCTACATTTTTCATCAATCACCATTGATGTAGCAAGCTTTCTTCTCATGTTGAAGAAGAAGAAGATGAAGAAAAAGAATATGATAAGTATTATGTAAATGATAAATAAATCAATACTTATCTTTACTAACCCTTGGTTAGTTGTAGAGAATGGACCATGGTTAACTAGAATGGTTAGGGTTAACTATAAGACAAGGATGGTGGACTAATTCAAAGCTTCAAGAATCTTCAACTAGCAAACAAAAATAGCAACCATTCTTTTCTCATCTTTTTCCAAAATAAATAAATAAGAAAAAAGAAAACCCTAATCATAATCTTAACCATGGTCTAATTCTTTACACTAACCCTAGCTTGCATGTATCATCAAACATGATACAATCATGTGCACAAAATATATCACATATGCACAAACCAAGTGAGTAAATCCATTTAAAGTGAACCAATACTAGTTAATGCAAAGTAGTATATCAAATATATATAATTATGCATTAAATCATTAAATCAACACTTGATTCAATGATCCGGTCATGTCGCATATAACCGACTAGTATTCAATGTATCGGCTTCTCGAATCAATCCTTGATTCGATAACCAGGTTATATCGCATATAACCAATCGATACATTCGTCGCGAGAATGGAATACGGTATCACATACACGAATTATTCTCGGTCCCGCACATATCTCATATGCGCTCCTATTTCGTTTCGCTTGAGCTAGGAAACCTCTGTGTAGGACTCTAAAGACTCGTCAATACGCCGGCAGCAGATGATGATCATATCAAACACCCACAAGCCGCAAGCGGTCTGCTAAACGTAACGGCCGCCCGGGTATTGAGCGATCAGAAGATCGACGAGCAAGCCCGCTCACACTCCTGTGAATCCAACCAGTAACACTTACCGTACAGACCGGTCTCATCGTCTGATATGTCGCATATCTCGCCTAGGGGTGGTAAACGTCAGACCCCAGTAGCTCGATAAGTCATGCCGACTTGAGGTCCATAACATTCGTGAAACTACTGATAACTCTTACCAGTATATCACTGCAACCCTGGCCAGGGATTTCCTGTTATGGCCAGTCGAGCATAGCACAACATCAACCCCCAATACCGGGAGAGACGAATACCCTCCTATCGCTCATTGCCTCCATGTGAATCGGGACCGTACCCAAAAACCACCTGTTTGCACGACTCAGTAGAGCCGTGGTAGGGTGGAAATCAAAGCACAGTGGGAGACACACAAGACTCTATGACGATCTCGGGTCAACAGACTAAGCTGTACCAGTGTCACCAGAGAACTGTCATCTGACGTGAGGTATAATACCATCTGGGAGTTCTCGGCGAGTCTGTTCAGTGTACCCAGTCTACACTGAGCACCCGCATACCATCTCCGATGTCAAACACCAATGGATATGGGATCATCCATCGCCCATCACATGGGTCGAGAAGATATACGCTAGTCTACTCTGGAATATCGATGCCCCGTCTCGATATTCCCACGACTAGGAACAATGAAGGATGTACTCATTGACTACCCAGGCCCCACTAGTATGATCAGCATCATAGTCCTGGAAGTCGAGTACTCATCCTAAGGGCTTTATCAACATGTAATCAGAGAGACAGAAAGTATACATGTTAAGACAAAGAGCAACCAGATAGCGTACTATCATGTTGAGCAAGAAAGTCCTACCTATATATGTCCCAGCATCCACTACAATATACATCCAATGTACAGTAATGGCCTCTAGGGCATACATATAACTAACAATCTCCCACTTGCACTAGGGCCATCTATAGAAGTGGTCGCAGTATCTAATACTCAACCATCCCATATGAGTCTCTCTCTGGGAAAAGGCCTTCGTGAGTGGATCCGCCGTGTTGTCCTCTGAGTCTTCTTTCCTAACCTCGATCACCCTGGAGATCAACTATCTCCATGATCAGGTGATGCTGCCTCAGAATTTATATGGGTCACTGATGGGATAAGGGTTCTAGGGGTGAAGCCACACTTCCATTGTCATACAATGGCAGGAACCTCGTTCATCTTATGAACCAATATACACCCAAACTTCCACTTTGGTAGTTTCTTTAATAGCGATGTTACCAGCCTTTATCGTCTAGTTTGTCACGGTATCTAGCTTGGAAATCTTCCAACATACCGTCCCTTTACCGAGGGTAAAGACAATGCCTGCGACTGACATTCAGTCGTCCATATCACTCTGGAACCCTTCCAGTGATTCTCCCCAGGATCGATTGATACCATCTCACTACAACTAGTGAGTATCCTAACATCCAATTAAGTCTATCTTATAGATCCAAAGCTTAGGATTTAGTAGGTATCACTTTGATCCTATATGGAAAATCATTGTGATAAGCGGAGATTGATCGATCGTAGCATAGGAAACTCCTTCCCTAACAATAATATGTCATCCACGTACTCTACGAGGATCGTCACCATACTCCCTACTACCTTTTTGTTTATACAAGGTTCATCTACCATTTTGATGATGTCAACTTCCTTGACTAATCCATCAAAATAGATGTTCCAACTCCGCGATGCCTGCTTTATCCTATAAAGCATCTTGCACACGTTTCCGCTGCTCCCACTGTCTACGAGGCCCTCTGGCTGTGTTCTTATAGACGTTCTCTTCTAAATCAATATTTAGAAAAGTAGTCATGGCACCCAACCACCAGATATCGTAGTCGTGGTATGTAGCCGTGACAAGTAGGATCTGGATGGATTTAAACATAGTCCCTGGAAAAGGTTTCATCATTATCCGTGCCTGGTTGATGACGAAAACCTTTAACAAGTCTAGCTTTGAAAGTCTCAACTTTTCCATGTACACCAAGCAATCTTCTCAAGATATACTTGCTCCTGATGGGGATTTAACCCTTCAGTTATAGCAACCAAAGTCCATACTTTGTTGGTGTATAAGGATTCCATCTCAGATCACTAAGCATCCAGCCATTCTTACAGAGTCCCTACTCTCGATGGCCTGCTCGAAACTGGTTGGGTCATCATCTCATGATGCAATCCTCGCTCCCACTGTCATCAAGAAACCGAGGTATCTCTCAGGCAGGCGAGGAACCCTACCAGATCGGCGGAGAGGCTAAGGTTCGTCGGGGACTATAGAATCCTTTGGTTCTGTCAAATCTTCAGCTATAGTTTCGTATAGCTGGAACCTTTCCAGTTCTACAGAACTGACCTTGCCTCGATCTTGTCCGGATTTTGCTTTTAGACATAGGCCGGACAATCCCAAATCTTAACTTACTTAAGAGATAGGATCTTCCCACACCATATCTTATATGGAGTGGTAGGCACTGATTTAATTCGAACCTAATTCAATAGGTATGCAGCTTCTCAAGCGCATAACTCCCAAAGGAAAAAGGTAACTCAGTAGTACTCATCATAGAGCACACCATATCAAATAAGGTGTATCTGCTCCGCCCCGACATACCATCGTGCTATGGTGTATTCGGAGGAGTAATGCCGAGAGAGAATCTCATTCTCCTTTAGAATAATCCAGGAATTCCGTGCTCAAGTATTCTCCTCCTCGATCACATCAAAGGACATAATACTTATACCCGTATTTTGGTTTTCTACTTCCAACTTATATTCTGTGAATACCTCAAAAGCTTCGGACTAATGTTTCAACAGGAACATACGACTGAATCTTGAGAGATTATCAGAGAATATAATGAAGTATAAAGAACCAGTCCTGGCATGTGTAGACTGGGGACCTACATACATCAACATGTATCATCCCAAGAGTTCACTAACTCTTTCTCTGTTTCCTTTAAACAGAGCTATTGTCATCTTATCTTTGTGACATGACTGGCAAGTTTTCACAAGATGTAAATTCAAACTGATTAAATATGCATCTAAAATGTAACTTCAGCCAGTCGGGTCGCATTGATATGACCTAGTCTACAATGCTTCAAGAAGAATTCGTTCATTTCTGAACTCTTCTTCCAGTGTGTGTTCAGTATACAAGGAACTGTAGTTTGATTTAGAACGTCAATGCTTTTAGATAACGTGCCTGAACCGATCAACTTTTGATATAGGAAATGTTCAAAACATTATCCATCAATACAAAATTATATCCTTTCTTTACTAATAAAGAGACTGATATGATTTTGTATATCAGGTTCGGTATCTAATAGCATTTGTTCAGAATCAATGTATTCGTAATACAGGGTGACAGTGACCAACAGACTTGGCTGCAACACTTGCCCCGTTTTCTGTCTCATGAAACTTATCACCCGTTCTCAGTTTTTCTACCCTTTTGTAGCCCTATGTAACAGATTACATATCTGGGATCCTGACCCTGTATCATATACCCAGGATCCAGAGGATACTGAGAAACAGTTATGCATAATGAACACACCCGAAGGAGATGCATCATATGCACTTTCTTCGTTTGGGCGGCATAGGAATTCTGGTATTCCCCTATTTCCTGCTCTGTCTTATAACAATTATAAGTTGGAGCGGGACCAACGTTCCCCAGCTCAGTATAACAAGCGGGTTCGGTCAATACATCCATTTTATTATCTTGATTAAGGCGTGATATGGTCGCTACCAGGAGAGAGAGAGAAGAAAACACTCAGCGTGCGCTCTTGCAAGATTAGATTGGTTATATACTTTATCTAATCAGGATGGCTCCCACTGTTTTTATCAAATCTTCCTTCAAACCTTAAAAGGAAAGACTAGCCGGGATTAATTACACTCTACAAGTTCGCCAATCTTTCAGCCAGGCCAGTGTCGGTACTTTGAGGGAGGTTCCCCATGCTTTCGCACGGACCTAATTACAGTAAACCTCGTTTTCCCAGAGGCGTAACCCCGTTGACACCTTTCTAGACACCTGCTTGATCGGCTAATTGCAAAGTGCAAAACTCTCCCAGGAGTAACAATTACTCGCAGTGGGCATCGGGATCCAACTATCATATAGAAGGTATGCAATCTCATTGCAAATTTCAACACTTGAAACTCCCGATAAAGGTTTTCACCCCTAGCACCTATGACCTTAACTATGGTCAACAAATCATAAGTACTAGTCAAGTTCTACCCGTCATTTCGTGATTAATTAGACCCACCCACATGACCCTTAACTAAGGTCAACAAAGTCACGCGACTGTCCTAACTAATCGCATCATATGCGGTGTAGGAAGACATCACTTAGCTACCGTACACTGTGCATTGACTATGGTCAACAAACACAGCACGAATACTAAGTACTCTACTTCCTAAAATGACGGAGGGTTGCGAATGGTTTTTTGTGAAAACCTTTAACGCTTTGAACTTGATCTCGTTGCGGAATCAAATGGTTTTTAAATGGAATGTTTTCGAGGCTTTTCTAGTTTTGCTAAAGGGGTCACTCCCGGTGAAGGGATCGTCGGCCCTTTCCTCGTCGAATGAGGTGCGGGATATATCATATATATCACTGTGCAAAGCGGAAACTATAGAAGCGATCAAAGACAAACCGAGGGTTGTAGCATCTGCCAGTTATTGCTAAAGGAGTCACTCCCGGTGAAGGGATCTCGGTCCTTTCCCCATCGAATAAGGTGCAGGATGTTCTACAATGAACACCGCGATGCAAAGTAAGAACTGTAGCTACCTGTTTTTATTTTGAAATTCGATTCCACAACATCAATTAGGTTTATTTTCTTTCATTAATCTCATTAATGAATATCCCATCATTTAAGTCCACCTAAACATCACAGATAAATATAACGTACGCTTAGGCCATCCGCATTCGCCTCGATGTCCCGTTTGCACCGTTAGGTTATGTAACTAACGGCAGAGCGGGGAAGGGCTAGCACGGGTGTAAAACATAAGCAACGTTTATATAATATATCATATATACTATATATAATATCTTTCACAGAACATCGCATGATCACATCACAGATAAATCACAGCAGAAGAAATATATGAAATATTGGATATGCTAGGACGTCCGTGTTTTCAATACGAGCCAGTATAAAACACGGATTCCACGGTCGTGGTGAATAGCCAATCCCACACCCCTAGACCCCTGCGAGAGCGGCAAGTAACCCTACCAATTCTAGGGTTAGGAGACCCGGACTCGACTCCTCGAGTTGGTCTCCCACTGGACCCCAGAACCCGGTTACTTGTGCTCCCCTCCTTGGGTCTATCCTAGTGCAGAAAAGTAAATAATATACATCAACGGTGACAACTTCCGCAACCTGGAAGTGCCCCAATAAAAGAATATTACGTACAAGTTTTTACATGAATGAAAATGAAAAACACTCATCTTACATAAAAACCCCCGGCTATTCAAACACGACGATCCAATATAACATATCCAGCAACACATAACATCACATGTCATCAACGTAAGTAAATATGCACATCCCAATTGTCGTTGACATATAGCAACAAAACCGGCGATATCACATATTACACTTACGGTCACAGAAAAGAAAGTGTAAAACTACAACAGTTGGAATCCGCAACCACCTCAGACATCGCATGCCTGATCAAATGAATTCTTTAGACATCGCATGCCTAACAATTATAAACCCCGCATTTTAGTCTCATTATCAAAAACACTTTTCAATATCAAGTCTGGCAATTCAACAGGATTCCCGACATTTTGATCGAATGCTCGTCGCAAACTTTAGTAGGCGGCCGCACCCCCGACGCCGTCGACGAAGTGCACCAAGGCGGAACACCGCTACCGGGAGCACCCGAACGGATGCTTTCGGCGACGGGGTTCTCCTACATTCACTTGGTCGGGGCTATGGAGTGAGGCTGTCTATTAAGTTTACCCGGCGAGTATCCGTGTACGCTACGTGATTGCGACGGACTTTTGATCACATCAAAACTCCGTGGCAACCGATCAAGTGAGACTAAACTGCTACGTTTATAATATTCATTCCGTTATCTCATAACAATTTGTGAATTTCAATTATTTTATCACATTCCGGATAAATAGAAAATGCTAAACTTTTCGATCGAACAATCGAACACCCAAGTTTTCCCGATACAGCTCAACACATGAAATAAGTCTAACAACATTCAGTTCGTGCCTCAGTACCAACGGTCCAGCCGTAGAAGGGTCAAGCCAACGCCTCACATGTGGCACGCCGTACTGCCCCAAACCCGAAGGTTCAAAGGGCATTTCAAGACGGTCACATAATCGAGTTAAGGTTTGTTGTCTTCTAGAGGGTCCATCGCGTTACTTGCACTACTTAGAACGTCGTCAATCTACGGAAAAATCCAACACTTAGAAATTTCCCGATAAGGGAAAAATTGGGTATTTATATCCGGTCGAACTTTTTAACATATTCTAAAAAATACCCGGAAACACACACAGACAAAATTAGACAGTCCGATCGAATCTCCGAATCCCCAATACAACCCAGAAAATTCAACTCTTGAAATGCAAATTAAAAATTCCCAGAAAACTCAGGAATATTAATATGAAATTACTGTGCGAAATAAATTGGCAGAACAGGCCGTACGGCCGCGGAAGCGCCGCACAAGCCAGCTTGTGCCGCTCTTCCGCGGCTACTTAATCGATTTAGGCGTTCCGTTTTGTATAGTAATTCTTATAATTTTCTTCTTAATTTTCTGCATATTTTTAATTCACAAAAATCCATAAATTTCAAAAATGTCCAGAGAGCATGTTAAATATTGGGGTTTTGGGTCGATCGGACTTCTAATTCCGTCGGGACTTCGCCTAAGGCTCTAACTAGGCTCTGATACCACTGTAGGGTTCCTAGGCATACTAATGAAGTCTCACAAGTGATCAAACATGGACAAATCAAATTTTACGGGTGCCTACTGTTGGAGATAGTGCCCTCAGAGTCAATTATTGGATCACAGGCACGTGATTGCAATGATTGAGGGAGGACCTATCCCGGTAGGACAGTCTTACTCGAGATGATAGTATGCTATCTGGTTCATCTTTATCATCGTGTACTGCTTTAGGTGACCTGACAGGTCACTATTACACGTTGATAGAGCCCCTAGGATTCTTGCTTGACAACCAGCAGTATGAGGGCGATCATATAAGTGAGAGCTGGAGTCTATAAGCACATCCTTAAAAGGTCCCTAGTCGTGGGAGTTTCGAGACAGGGCATCGATTCTCCAGAGTAGACTAGTGTATACAGTCGAGACCCCGACGAGGGGCGGTGGTCGGTCTCACAAGCCACTGGTGTCAGTTGGTTCACCTAAGATGTATGCAGGTGCTCATTGGGTTATGAGTACACCGGACAGGACTCGCCGGGAACCTGCTAGTTGGGATTATACCAGACGTCAGATAGCAGTTCCCAGGTGACATGTGTACAGGTTAGTTCATCGACCTGAGATCGTCATTTGTCTCGTGTGAGTTCCCACTGTACTTTGATTACTACCCTACCACGGCTCAAAGGAGTCGTGCAAACAGGTTTTAGTTGGGTACAGTCCCGAGCCACATGGAGGCAGTGAGCGGATCTTCAGGGGTTCGTCTCTCCCGGTATTGGGGGTGAGGTCGCGCTGTGTCTAGGAGAGCCAGAATATGAAAAGTCCTTGGCCAAGGCAGGAGATTTGCTGGTAGGTATTCCAGTAGTATCTCAGGGTGTTCTGGGCTACCCTCCGACACGACTTGTACCGCTTTTGGGGGTCTGACTTTTACCAACCCCCTAGGCCCGCCATGCGATGCTCATAGACGAACGGACCGGACTGTACGGATATTGTCACTGACAGGCTCAGTAGGGTGTCAGGCTGAGTTCGCTCATCGACGTCCCTTTTGGTCAATAGCTGGTAGCCCGTCACGTATGGCTAATACCTCTGACGTGCTAGTGGTTAAATCCACAACCATGGTGTTGACGAGTCTTTAGAGTCCCCCACATTCAGTTACTCAAGCTTTCGGGCGAAACGCTGTAGAGGCCGTATGGAGATATGGCAGGGTTCGATCAGATACGTGCGGTATTGCACGGATCGTGATCTGACGGTTTTTTACTAGCCGGCTTTGGCTTAAGCCGGATTCTAGTATTAGATAGTGTAGTTTTGTCTCTTTACATTTGTATTCAGTGGGAATACAAATGCGGGCATGTATTTGCAGTAGCGGGGTTTTTCTGTAATTTATTACAGGATCGTTTTTCAGGGGGTTGCCAGTTTGCATTCCGTTCCGGCCGGTTTTCTATTTTTCCTTCACGGCCGGACTATCTGGTGGAGGGGGTTAATTGCAGTTGGCAATTAATTTTTAGTGGAGGGCTTCCTTGCATTTTGTAGCCTTTGTCATGATTATATTCCATTCTAATCACTTCTTTGCATTTTATGAGAATGAGAAATTGATTTGATCATTTTAGTTTATCATTTCTTTTTCTCCATCATAATTTTGATTCCCTTTTTTACCATCATGATCTTGGGCCGGCCATTTTGTTCCAGAGGGGAAAAATTGATTTGTGAGGAGAGAGGTTTAATTGTGTGTGAATTGTTGCTTGATGCAATTTCGTGGGCCCCCCCTCTCATTCTTGTGTGAGTGTGCTGTGAAGGTTTATTTCCTTTACATAGTTTTAATGTGTGCACTCTTCACACACATTAATTCCAGTGAGCATTCTTTACTTTGGCCGAGCTCATTTCCATAGCATGCTTCATACTTTTTCTAGCAAGCTTCCATGAAAACTTTTGTGCAAAATTCCTCCAAAATGGCAACCTCCTTAAACCCCAAAGAGACATGGCTACTACACTATTCTACAGCATCCCTTGGACGCGTCGGCTAGCCAACTTCGCGCCCGAGTTGCCTCGGTCCAGAGGTGGGAGCCCGTATACAAGCCCGGCTACGTGGTGCCTATCCGACGAGACGATGACGGACGGAGATCCGCGGGAGATCGGAGTGGAGACGAAGACCGAAGGACTCGGATCAGTCGGTATATTTCTCTACCCGTATTTTACTTTGCTAGTTGCTAGGTTAATGGCCCGATCCGGGTGAAAAGTGCGCGGTGGTGCCGGTTCAAAAATTTTTGAAAGTTTTTGTTTCCGCGTTTCCGGCGTCGGTTCGACGGCCGGGGCGCCCCCGCGGACTTACATTGGTATCAGAGCCAGGCCATTAACCATGCCTAACTTGCTCTTGTATGTTTAAAGCTCGATCGAACGGATTTGTCCGAAAACCAGATTTCAAGTATACAAGTTTATGTCGAAATTTTTTTAAGCTCCAAAAATTTTTCAGGTCATTCCAAAAACATGTGTAGACAATTATAAGAATTCTGGTAAAATATGATACAGTGATCCCTTAGTACGACCGCGGAAACGCGGCCAAAACCCTGGTTTGGCCGCGGTTCCGCGGTAAGAATGAGTCTTCACTGCACAAAATTTTTCCAGTAGTCTTCTGATTAGGAAATAGGGGTTTTGGGATATTAATGTTGGGCCCAGATTTTCTGTTAGTGCTACAGTATTGCTTGGGGGCCCACTTGATAATTTGTTCGATCGAATATTTTAAACATGCCAGTTCACAGTATTTACATTATATCTGCGACCGTGAATGTCACTCGATCGGTAAATCCGGTCTAACTGCTATAGCCCGGTTAGACGGATTTGCGAACGTGGCATTCACGTTGATGTTCTGTGTTTGTACTGTGTTGTTGCGGATCGGTCGTGGGGGATAGCCTGGTTGCAGTGGTAGTACAGCTTTGTTGTATTATGTACATTTGATATTGCGGGGCGAGCGTCCGACATGTGGACTGCCGTCACTGCCTGTTTGTATTATTATTTTGGGGCACGACCAGGTTGCGGTCGATGTACCCTGTATATGTATATTTTACTTTCTGTACTAGGATTACCCCGCGGAGGGGTGCACGGATAGCCGGGTTCTAGAGGGCAACGAGCCCGCATCTCATGGCATTTAGACGGAGGGGGCTTCACTCTAGTATTGGCGGGCTATTCGTCGCACTCGTAGGGGGTATAGGATTGACCCAGGAGGGGTGCCTAAGTTACTGGATTCCGTGAAGTGCTGGGTGGTCCATTCACGTTGCTGAAGGGGGCTGCCTCGCTTCAGGTTTTGGCGGGTAACTTGCCGCGCCCGTAGGGGTCTAGGATTTCTTTGCACAGGCTATCCACACGACCAGGGGAACGTCGGGTTTCAGTAGCGGCTCTGTGAAACCCGGGGATCCCAGATATCTGTATTGATCTGTGTTGCTATACATTTCTGTGTTGCATTATTTCACGCCTTGAGCGAAATACTATATATTGGTATATATATTAGTAGATGTTGTGTATGTTTTGCATCTGCGCTAGTCCAGTCCCCGCTCTGTCGTTAGTTAGCTAACCTAACGGGTGATGACGGGACCCAGTGGCGAATACGGATGGCATATACGTACATCAGTATATTTTCGTTCATTTTGGTGTGATCAATTGATGGGACTGCATTGATTCGGATCAATGCAAGATAAACAAACCTATTCTGATGTTGTTGGAACACTTTTTCAAAAAGCTGTTATTGCAAGGGCGTTCTCTTTTATTTTGCATAGTGGTATTCGGTTATGAATATCCAGGACCTCAGTCGACGAGGCAAGGGCCGAGATCCCTTCACCGCGAGTGACCCCTTGGACAAAAGTTTGCGTCAGGACAATAACTTCACTATAGCCGATTGCTTTTGCTTTGCATCGTGGTATTCAGTTGGAATATCCTGCACCCCATCCTACGGGGAAAGAGCCGAGATCCCTTCACCGGGAGTGACCTCTTTAGCGAAGGTTTTCGTTACTATATTTTCTAAAAATCTATCCGTTCCTTCAACGATATCAAGTTCATTACGTTAAAGGTTTTCGCCAGAAACCATTCGTAGCCCTCCGTCGTTTCATATGAATGGTCAATAGTATTCAAGCTGTGTATGTTGGCCAAAGTCAAGGCACAGTGTTTGGTAGCTATTGGGTATTCATATGCAGCATAGATAGATGCGTTGGTTTGGGACAGTCGTACTGCCATTTTGGCCAAAGTCAAGGGTATGTACGGGTGGGTTCAAATTAACCAGGAAAATGATGGGTTGAACTTGACATGTGACTTATGATATGTTGGCCAAAGTCAAGGTCATAAGAGCATGGGGTAAAAATCCACATCGGGAGTTTCAAAAGAACTGAAACTTGCCAGATATGCGCATACCTTCTGGAGTGTGATAACGTGAGCGGATTCCGTCACGTTATCATGCGATGATAGTTGGATCCCGATTCCCACTGATGAGTTGGTTTACTCCTCGGGTGATCCCGACTAATTCTTCTTTCAGGTTTGGGGAAGAATTTGACGGTACAGTGGGAGGTTTCCAGATTAGATAAAGTGGTAACCATTCTGATCTAGGTTAGAGTGCACGCTGAGTGTTTCTTTTCTCTCTCTCTTGGCAGCGACCATTGACCCGACCTGGACTATAACTCAGTGACCAAGTTGACCGAACCTTCTTATAAGACTGGCTTTTGGATTGTCAGAGTTGCAGACTTCATTGCCACTCCTGCTTTTACCCTTTTCTCCCGAACACCCCGTATTACTACGAAAAGTCCACATCCATTGGACAAAACCATCGTATGGTTATATACGAACTCGAAGGGATTCGAGGATGGTTTCTGGTTCTGGAGAAAACGAATAAGTTTATTCAGTTGTCTTTTCCTTTTAACTTCTCTCCGGTTGCGAGTACTCCTTGGTTTAGGAGATAGTACACCTATTACGCAAATTGGAAAGTCTTCTTTCAAACCTTAGGCTGGTGCCGAACGGTGGGGAATGAAGAAAACCAATTAGCCTAAACGGTGTACAGAAGGTATTAAGTTAAGACAAAGCAAGGGATTAGTAAGAGGGCAAAGTAAATTGCGACTGCTATTCACGACCAAACCAAGTATTTCTTCGCCAATCCTAAATCACCTATTTCTAAGGTTTATTCGGTTGTCTTTTATCTTCACCTTCTCTCGCATTGCGGGTGCTCCTAGGATTAGGACAGTACACCCATTATGCTTATTGGATAGTCTTCTTCCAAACCATAGGCTGGTGCTGAACGGTAGGGAAGGAAGAAAACCATTTGGCCTAAAGGGGTGTGCAGAAGGTAATGACTAAAGACATGTAAAGGGATTTGGAAAGATGGCAAAGAATTATACGGTTATAGTTGTGAATCTGGATAATGGAAGAGGCATTACTAGGAATACCAGGATACCCCTATGAAACATTTCGATGTTTCAGTTTCACTGTGTATTGTTAAAAGAAAACTGATTTCCCAATTAGACACTTGCTCCAGGGTATGTATTTACCAGGTATGATTCTCACATCTGTATGGTTTTACAGTTGATGAGTAGGAGTGAGCTATTTGGAATTGGGTGATCATCCTCATTATATTAGGATTCGTTGTAATTAGTGATATTTGAGGAAGTCACCTGGGTTGTTTGCCGGACGGCATACATTTGGTTTTGAATATCCGCTGTTATGCACCAATTTCAAATTGATATATCTGTACGTCTATTTTCATAGAGTGAGATATACCTTTATGAAATTATGTCTATGACATTTACCTATATCAGTGGATAGTTAGGTAAGGAGCATTAAACAGCGGTGTAATTCTTCATGACCATAAGTACAGTTTTCAACCTACGACACACAGTGAATGAGTTGTAAGACTCAAGGGACTTATACAGAGTATTGTATGTTGTCCAGTGTCCATCAGGACAGAGGGGATGGTCCTCGTACTATATTCGGTTTACTTATGACTTCTCTAGTTTTTAGACAAGTGTTTCGTACAAACACAGGGTCTAAGTTTTGAGGAGTTATGGGTATATGAATAAAGTAGAGAACCAATTATTGCAAGTATCGGGATTCTTCAAGGTGATCGAAGATGTAGATACTTGTGTATGGTATTCAGTTGATAGTGATGATTAAGAGAACTTGCTTCTCTTTCGGGTTACTCATAATTGGAAGCATTCCTAAGTTGAGTAACGCCGGTCGGCCCCTTTCCATTAGTTGACATGCACTGGAGATAGCTGCATGATTTGAATCTGGTTCAATTAAATCAGTGCCTCTGGTCCTATATTGGATATAGAACAGTTCGTATCTTAACGATGTTAAGGTACGGGGAGTTGTCCGGCTTATGCTTAAAAACAGACTCTGGATAACTCAAAGGCACGTTTCTGTAATGGCTGTTTGTGGGTTGACCCAGGCTATAACGAGGGTTGACTTTCTACCATAAGAAAGATCAATAGTGATATTGTTCTTGACTCGCCACAGTTTTAATAAAATTGGATTTTTTCAGAAAACAATAGTGGGAGTATGGTAGAACTGGAAGTAATTCCAGAACCGCAAACGATTACTGAAGATTTGATAAGGAACCTACAGATTCAATCTGGATTGACATTCCATTGGCCACTCCGCAGATACGGTGGGTAACCTCAGGCACCTGAGAGGTACTCCGGTAGCCTCAAGGACGGTGGCAGGGAGGTTCTTGTTTACCCAGACTTGCCATTGCTATTGTTCCAGACTGTGAGACCCGGCAGGAGGATGAGTATAGCGTCGTTCTAAACTAGCTTTAGAAGTGCACGTGTATATGACTCTGCCAGAGGGTTGTCGTAGTCAGTGGGAGCAGCGGAAGCATTGGTGGAAAGATAGCTTATGTCTATTTATAGACTAAAGCAGATATAGCGGAGATAGATCATCTATTTCTGACATGACAGTCATAGGTTTGACATCATCAGAATAAGGGATGGATCAGTTGAGAAGGTAGTAGGGTGTGATGTCATGGTATTTAGATGACATACACAGAGTAGGAAAGGAAACTCCTATACTACGATCGGTTATACTTTGGTCGTCACACAGTGGTTTCTCCATATGGGACTTGGACTTATATCAGATATTCTGGTTACTAGATCTATAGTTTTAGATCTAGATTTGGGTGGTTTCCCAATCTGGGTACTTTGACCGCATTCTAAGAGTATTTAGAATGGACGACTCCTGGCACGGTGGTGTACCTGCAGGTAATGGAGTCACCCTCTCTAAAGGTGTCTTACAGACTAAAGTAGAGAGGGATGTGCATGATTGGCAGATCACTTGCTTAGGCAGTTGAGTCAATCATGAGATGTCAAGTACCACACCAGATGTTGTTCTTGCAGTAGATGCAATAAGTTGATATTAATCCATTCCTGGAGAAACAGTCGGAAGCAGTTTTAGAACATAAGTGGATGTTCTAGGGATATGATAACAACAGCCTCATGCAGGAGACAGTTATCATTCCAGGCTTCCAAGGTGACCTGGACGACAGGGAGGTTGTCAGAGTTATAGTTTTCCTTCTGATGAAGGGCAGTATTTTGGACAGGTGGTCCAAGGAAATACTGAGGGAGGCATGGCGCAGGATACTGATTAAGTTCAGTTGATGATACAGTCTAAGAAGTTTGGATTTGGTGTTCATTTATGAACTAGGTCCCATCAGACATCCAGACATTCTAAGACAGGTATTGCTCATTTCGGGAGATGGCTTTCTCCGCGAACTTGAGATATAGAGAGACATAGAAAGAAACACCAGAGCGGATCCATTCACTAAGGCTATTCCTCGAACGCAATAGTTTTGCAAACGAGTTTTGTGAGACTGACTAGTAGAGGAGTTGGGTGTTCGGTATCACACGGGCTGTGAGTATGCGACATCGCAATAATTAGCCTCGAGTGCAAGTGGGAGATTGTTGGAGATAGTGCCCTCAGAGTCAATTATTGGATCACAGGCACGTGATTGCAATGATTGAGGGAGGACCTATCCCGGTAGGACAGTCTTACTCGAGATGATAGTATGCTATCTGGTTCATCTTTA
Organism: Agapanthus africanus; assembly: GCA_030015575.1. Taxonomy (NCBI): domain Eukaryota; kingdom Viridiplantae; phylum Streptophyta; class Magnoliopsida; order Asparagales; family Amaryllidaceae; genus Agapanthus; species Agapanthus africanus. Next base: position 265,052,834 of record CM057346.1, on the reverse strand, counting down.
TCATCGTGTACTGCTTTAGGTGACCTGACAGGTCACTATTACACGTTGATAGAGCCCCTAGGATTCTTGCTTGACAACCAGCAGTATGAGGGCGATCATATAAGTGAGAGCTGGAGTCTATAAGCACATCCTTAAAAGGTCCCTAGTCGTGGGAGTTTCGAGACAGGGCATCGATTCTCCAGAGTAGACTAGTGTATACAGTCGAGACCCCGACGAGGGGCGGTGGCCGGTCTCACAAGCCACTGGTGTCAGTTGGTTCACCTAAGATGTATACAGGTGCTCATTGGGTTATGAGTACACCGGACAGGACTCGCCGGGAACCTGCTAGTTGGGATTATACCAGACGTCAGATAGCAGTTCCCAGGTGACATGTGTACAGGTTAGTTCATCGACCTGAGATCGTCATTTGTCTCGTGTGAGTTCCCACTGTACTTTGATTACTACCCTACCACGGCTCAAAGGAGTCGTGCAAACAGGTTTTAGTTGGGTACAGTCCCGAGCCACATGGAGGCAGTGAGCGGATCTTCAGGGGTTCGTCTCTCCCGGTATTGGGGGTGAGGTCGCGCTGTGTCTAGGAGAGACAGAATATGAAAAGTCCTTGGCCAAGGCAGGAGATTTGCTGGTTGGTATTCCAGTAGTATCTCAGGGTGTTCTGGGCTACCCTCCGACACGACTTGTACCGCTTTTGGGGGTCTGACTTTTACCAACCCCCTAGGCCCGCCATGCGATGCTCATAGACGAACGGACCGGACTGTACGGATATTGTCACTGACAGGCTCAGTAGGGTGTCAGGCTGAGTTCGCTCATCGACGTCCCTTTTGGTCAATAGCTGGTAGCCCGTCACGTATGGCTAATACCTCTGACGTGCTAGCGGTTAAATCCACAACCATGGTGTTGACGAGTCTTTAGAGTCCCCCACATTCAGTTACTCAAGCTTTCGGGCGAAACGCTGTAGAGGCCGTATGGAGATATGGCAGGGTTCGATCAGATACGTGCGGTATTGCACGGATCGTGATCTGACGGTTTTTTACTAGCCGGCTTTGGCTTAAGCCGGATTCTAGTATTAGATAGTGTAGTTTTGTCTCTTTACATTTGTATTCAGTGGGAATACAAATGCGGGCATGTATTTGCAGTAGCGGGGTTTTTCTGTAATTTATTACAGGATCGTTTTTCAGGGGGTTGCCAGTTTGCATTCCGTTCCGGCCGGTTTTCTATTTTTCCTTCACGGCCGGACTATCTGGTGGAGGGGGTTAATTGCAGTTGGCAATTAATATTTAGTGGAGGGCATCCTTGCATTTTGTAGCCTTTGTCATGATTATATTCCATTCTAATCACTTCTTTGCATTTATGAGAATGAGAAATTGATTTGATCATTTTAGTTTATCATTTCTTTTTCTCCATCATAATTTTGATTCCCTTTTTTACCATCATGATCTTGGGCCGGCCATTTTGTTCCAGAGGGGAAAAATTGATTTGTGAGGAGAGAGGTTTAATTGTGTGTGAATTGTTGCTTGATGCAATTTCGTGGGCCCCCCCTCTCATTCTTGTGTGAGTGTGCTGTGAAGGTTTATTTCCTTTACATAGTTTTAATGTGTGCACTCTTCACACACATTAATTCCAGTGAGCATTCTTTACTTTGGCCGAGCTCATTTCCAGAGCATGCTTCATACTTTTTCTAGCAAGCTTCCATGAAAAATTTTGTGCAAAATTCCTCCAAAATGGCAACCTCCTTAAACCCCAAAGAGACATGGCTACTACACTATTCTACAGCATCCCTTGGACGCGTCGGCTAGCCAACTTCACGCCCGAGTTGCCTCGGTCCAGAGGTGGGATCCCGTATACAAGCCCGGCTACGTGGTGCCTATCCGACGAGACGATGACGGACGGAGATCCGCGGGAGATCGGAGTGGAGACGAAGACCGAAGGACTCGGATCAGTCGGTATATTTCTCTACCCGTATTTTACTTTGCTAGTTGCTAGGTTAATGGCCCGATCCGGGTGAAAAGTGCGCGGTGGTGCCGGTTCAAAAATTTTTGAAAGTTTTTGTTTCCGCGTTTCCGGCGTCGGTTCGACGGCCGGGGCGCCCCCGCGGACTTACATTGGTATCAGAGCATCTCCCACAATGGGATGAGAAGCGCATACGCTAGTCTACTCCGGAGTATCGATGCCCTGTCTCGATAGTCCTGCGACTAGGGACCTGTATAAGGATGTGCTTATAGATTACCCAGCCTCCACTAGTGTGACTGCCATCACAACGCTGGTAATCAAGCAAAGATCCTAAGGGCTCCAATAATGTGTATAGGTGATATCGCAAAATAAACACATGTACACATTGAAGTAGAAACAAACCAAGTAGCATACTACTATATTGAGCAAGATTGTTTATACAAGGTGAATATCCCAAGCTTCCATTAAGTAATATACAAACTAGTATGATACAGTAATGGCCTCTAGGGCATATACACTAACAATCTCCCACTTTCACTAAGGCCATGTACTGGCGTATTGAAGACCTATCATCTCGATCATCCGCTCGAACTGATTCTGGGGTAGGGCCTTGGTGAATAGATCTGCAGTGTTTTCTTCTGAAGCAACCCTCCGAACCTCGATCTCCTTGCGATCCACGATCTCCCTGATCAGGTGATACCGCCTCAAGATGTGCCTGGATCTCTGATGGGACCTGGGTTCCTTCGCTAAAGCTATAGCCCCGTTGTTGTCGCAATACAGAGGTATTGGGTCAACAATGGACGGAACCACCTGAAGTTCTTTCAAGAACTTCCTCATCCAGACAGCTTCTTTTGCGGCATCAGATGCAGCGATGTATTCTGCTTCCATCGTCGAGTCTGCAACGGTTTCCTGTTTGGAACTCTTCCAACACACCGCCCCTCCATTGAGGGTAAAGACAAAACCCGACATGGACTTGGAATCATCCTTGTCACTCTGGAAGCTGGAGTCAGCATAGGCCTCGATCTGGAGGTCTTTTCCGCCATACACCAAGAACATCTCCTTAGTCCTTCTCAGGTACTTGAGAATGTTCTTTACTGCTATCCAGTATTTCTCCCCAGGGTTTGACTGATACCGGCTTACTACACTCAGTGCATAAGCTACATCCGATCTGGTACACAACATCGCATACATTATAGAGCCTACCGGAGAAGCGTAGGGTATAATAGACATGCGATCCCTCTCCAAATCAGTCTTGGGAGACATCTCTTTAGAGAGGGTGATCCCGTGACAAGCCGGTAGGTTACCGCGCTTGGAATCTTCCATACTGAATCTCTTCAGTATAGTGTCGATGTACCTGGACTGTGAAAGTCCTAATATCCTCTTGGATCTATCACGATGGATCCGGATCCCCAGGATGTAAGAGGCATCACCCAGGTCTTTCATGGAGAACTTGTGTGACAAGAATCCCTTGACAGATTGTAGCATAGGAATGTCATTTCCTATTAAGAGAATGTCATCCACGTATAAAACGAGGAATACTATAGTTCTCGCTACAAATCTACTATAGATGCATGGTTCATCTGGATTTTTGATAAAGCTAAATTCCTTGACCGTCTCATCAAAACAGATGTTCCAACTCCGCGATGCCTGCTTTAGTCCATAGATGGACTTAAGCAACTTGCACACCTTTCCGCTGCTCCCACTCTGAATGAAACCCTCTGGCTGATCCATATAGACACAGTCCTCTAAATTTCCATTTAGAAAAGCGGTTTTTACGTCCATCTGCCAAATCTCATAATCGTGGAAGGCAGCAATGGCAAGAAGGATCCGAATGGATTTCAGCATAGCCACTGGAGAAAAGGTTTCGTCATAGTCCAAGCCAGGTCTTTGACGGAAACCCTTTGCTATAAGTCTAGCTTTATAGGTCTCAACCTGTCCATCTACACCAATCTTCCTTTTGAAGATCCACTTGCATCCTACGGGTTTTACCCCGTCTGGAGCAATGTCCAACGTCCATACTTTGTTGGTGTACATAGACTCCATTTCGGTCCGCATTGCATCCAGCCATTTTACCGAGTCAACGCTCTGAACGGCCTGTTGGAAGCTAGTAGGCTCATCATAATCTATGATGCAATCCTCTCTATCCTCGTCTATGAGAAAACCGTAGTATCTCTCGGGCGGATGAGACTTCTTACTACTCCTGCGGAGCGGCGTAGGAATGTCCTGTTCATTTGAACCCTCTGGTTCCACTAAGCTTTCAGTAATAGTCTGTGGTTCTGGAATTTCTTCCAGTTCTACTGCGCTCCCACTTAATTCTTTTTCTAAGAACTGGTGTTCTAGAAAGTGGGCATGACGAGAAACAAGAACTTTTTGTTCCTCCTCGTAGTAGAAGAGATATCCCTTGGAATTCTTTGGATATCCCACAAACTTACACAGTACTGAGCGCGCCTCGAGCTTGTCCGCATGCTGCTTTTTAACAAAAGCTGGACTTCCCCAAGTCTTAATGTGACTGAGATGGGGCCTCTTCCCACACCACATCTCATATGGTGTAGTAGGCACAGTCTTAGTAGGAACTCGGTTCAAAAGGTATGCAGCTGATTCTAGCGCATACCCCCAGAAAGATCGCGGTAACTCAGCATTACTCATCATGGACCGTACCATATCCAATAGGGTCCGGTTCCGTCTCTTCGATACACCGTTGTGTTGCGGAGTGTATGGAGGAGTAAGTTGAGAGAGAATTCCATTCTCTTTTAAGTAATTCAGGAACTCGGCACTTAAGTATTCTCCACCTCGATCCGATCTTAGAATCTTGATACTTTTGCCGGTTTGTTTTTCTACTTCATTCTTATTTTCCTGGAACTTTTCAAAGGCTTCGGACTTATGTTTTATTAAGAAGACATAACCGTACCTTGAAAAATCATCCGTAAAAGTAATGAAGTAAGAGTAACCGCTTCGCGCATGTGTAGACATTGGACCGCATACGTCGCTGTGTACGAGTCCCAAGAGCTCGCTCGCTCTTACTCCGTGTCCAGTGAACGGAGTCTTTGTCATCTTTCCTTTGAGACAGGATTGACAAGTGGCATACGATTGATATTCGAACGGATCCAAATATCCTTCTGTATGTAACTTAGTCAACCTTCTCTCATTGATGTGACCCAGTCTACAATGCCATAAGAAAGTCTGATTGATTTCTGGAGACTTTCTTTTGTGTGTATTCTGGACATTGAAAATCTGTGGTTGGTTCAATACGTATATACCATTGCTCAGTGTACCTGACCCATTCAGAACTTGATTAAGGTGAATGTTTACAACATTACTTACAAACGCAAATTCATAACCTTCTTTAGAAACCAAAGATACAGAAATGATATTACAAGTTGCGTTGGGTACAAAAAAGCAATTACGCAAAACCAAAACATGCCCATCTGACATTCCCAGGCGATAGTCCCCCACGGCTTTAGCATCCATGCTAGCTCCATTCGCAACTCTGAGGGTCATGTCACCTGCCTTCAAAACCCTACGGTTTCTCAACGCCTGCAAAGAATTACAGATATGAGATCCTGATCCGGTATCCAATACCCAGGAAGTAGAGTTTATCGAAAGACAGTTTTCAATAACATACACACCTGAAGCTGAAGCCGCAACCTGCTTCAGTTCCTGTGTCCTGGCTTTCCAAGCCCTGCAATCTTTCTTCCAGTGTCCACTCTTATGACAATAGAAGCATTCTTCCTTTCCCACAAGCTTCCCCGCTATCTTTGTTGCCTTTTCCTTTCCCTTCGTACCCACTTTACTAACACCGCCCCTTGGTTTGGCGGGGGCTTTCTTCCTCTTTCTCTTGGCTTTCGCCTTGAACCTAGAAGAAGAAGATCCTCCTACAAACAAAGCGGGTGTTTCCCTACCTTTCTGTAGGGTGCCCTCTGCGCTCCTCAGCATGTTGAGGAGTTCTGAAAGTTCAACTTCCTTTTCTTGTAAGTTGAAGTTCGGTATAAACTGGGCGTAAGTGGATGGAAGGGACTGGAGAACTAAGTCCGTATAGAGCTCACTCTCCAACGTGGTGCCAAGTTCTGCGAGCTCCTCAATGTAGCCAATCATCTTAAGCACGTGGTCCGCTACCGATGATCCGAAGGCCAACTTTGCCGAAAATAACTTCTTCGACACTTCGTATCTTACGATACGAGACTGCTCTCCATACAGTTCTTTTGTATGAAGAAATATGGATTCCAAGTCCATATTCTCGTGCCTCCTCTGATGTTCGTTGTCCATAGAGGCAAGCACGAGGCACCTGGCCTTCGCGCAATCAATCTCCCAAGTCTTACGGATTTCCTTATCCGCGACGCTGGAGGTGGGACCTGGGACGGGGGGAGCTTTGGTGGTAAGAAGATACCCCAGCTTGTCGTAAGTGATTGCCATTTTGACATTCCTGAGCCAATCTTTGTAGTTTGGCCCTGTCAGTATGTTTTTATCTAGAAGTAACTTAAGTCCAGTCATTTTGATTTGGTCGCTGCAGGGGGGGCGAGAAGAAACACTTTAGCACGATGCTCTTGCAAGTTCAGAGTGGTTTTTAATTTGTCTAAACAGGATGGCTCCCACTGTCTCTTGAATCCCTCCTCAAACCATAAAGGAAGAATCAGTCGGGATCAATCCCATCGCACAATACTTGCTTAACCGTTCAGCCAGGCCAGTGTCGGTACTTCGAGGGAGGTTTTCCAACGCTTTCGCGAAGTTCCTTAATTTAAGAACCTCTTTTCCCTGGGGACGTAGCCCCGCTAACACCTTTCTAGGCACCTACTAGGTTTATAGCATTGATCGTTTAGTGAGAAATTTCCCGAGGAGTAGCATATACTCACAGTAGGATCGGGATCCAAATATCATCGCGTGACGAAACTGAAGGAATCCTACCAGAATCATCACACTCCAAATGGTATGCAAATCTAGCAAGTTTCAGTACTTATGAAACTCCCGATGTGGATTTTTGCCCCATGCTCTTATGACCTTGACTTTGGCCAAAATATCATAAGTCACATGTCAAGTTCTACCCATCACTATCCAGGTTAATTTGGATCCACCCGTACCTACCCTTGACTTTGGCCAAAATGGCAGTACGATTGTCCCAAACCAACGCATCTATCTATGCTACACATGAACACCTAATAGCTACCAATCACTATGCCTTGACTTTGGCCAACATACATAGCTTGAATACTATTGCCTATTCATGCGAAATGACGGAGGGCTACGAATGGTTTTGGTAAAACCGTGAACGTAGTGAACTTGATATAATCGATGGAACGAGATAGCTTTTAGAAGGAGTGGCTCAAGCTCCGCATTTAAAAGTTAGTTTTGAAAAGAACCGTGTGGTTTTTCGAAAGTGTTCCAACGACTTTAACTTGGTTTATTATGTTGCATTACTTCTTTTAATGCGTTGATATTCTTGCATTAGTTCTTTTAATGCGTCCTATCATTTAATCCTACCATTGCAGAAAACAACCAAAATATGACGTACGCTTATGCCATTCGCATTCGCCACGGGGTCCCGTCATCACCCGTTAGGTTACTTAACTAACGACAGAGAGGGGGCTGGGCTAGCGCGGCTGTAAAACATAAGCAACGCCTAAATAGTTATAAATATAGCATTGATAGACATTACAGATCACAGATGAATACATTGGATATACTAGGAATCCGCAATCCGTTCGAGCCTGCAACGAAAAGCGGATTATACGGTCGCGGTGAATAGCCAAAACCCCACCCAAGACCCCTACGGGTACGGCAAACTACCCGCCAAGTATCCGGTAGTTTGTGCACCCCTCCATGGGTCTATCCTAGGAGCAAAAACAGTAAAAATAATTATACAATGACGGCTACAACCCCGACCCGGTTGTGCGGCCATACAAATAATAGTATTACATCAATTTACATATTACAAATGAATGAAAGAAAAACAACACTCATCTCACATCCATCCCGGCTATTCACCCGCGACAATCCAATCCATTCATATACACAAACCATCAACAAACACAGATCACAGATATGTATAACCCCGACTAATCGACATATAGCGATTAGCCGACGTTCAATACATTCAAACATCACAGATATAACCAATATAGTCAAAGTGTAGTGAAGTTCGGAAAAAATACGGAATTATAGGCCCCCAAAAACAAATTTCTATTCTGGAAAATCTGGGCACATATAATATATCTCAAAAATCCTAAAACCAATCCAGAGATACACTGCACCAAAATCGAGGCAGAGAGGAGACAAGACGGCCGCGGATCCGCGGCAACATAGCTTGCTATTGCCGCGGAAACGCGGTCGTTTGGTCAGATCTCTGGCTCGTTTTTGGTGGTTATCTTTAAAAAACCCTGAGATGATTTTAGCTGTATGACAAATTTTGTTTTGACCTGAAAAAAAAATTAACAGAAACTAGGGTTTTTGAAAAGTTTGGTTTTTGGATTTTTCGGTTCCGAACTTCGTTACACTTCACTACCTAGCTAGTTTAAGTTTAGTTAGGCTCTGATACCACTGTAAGTCCACGTTGCGACCCCCGGTTCTTACGGGGAGGCGGAAACGGTATAACAATCAAATTTTTAGCGCATGGTGCAACATGGACTAACAAAGTCGGGATCTTTTCTAAACTAAACTAGCAGACATGCAAAGGAGAGTTAACTACTCGGCAAAGTGGTTATACCTAACTTGAACTCCTTCTTCTTGAAACCTAGTAGAGGTTGATGGTTCTTTCCTCGTAGGCTTCTTCCGTCAAAGATGGATCCACCTGAGGGTTCAACCTTCGGGCTCTTTCTCGAAGTTAGAGTGAACTAGGATCTCCGGCTTGCTAAACCTTGAACCCTAGAGAGAGTAGAGAGTATCTATGGGGTGGTTCTCTTTCAAGGAGAGGGATTCTCAACACATGAGAAGGATTCTCCTTGAGCTTGAGGAAGAAGAAGATGAAGTGAGGAGAGAGAATGAATATGATAGAATGAGCTCATTTTCCTTTTGCAACCATAACAAAAGGAAAAAGATTTATCTAATTAATAATAATAATTCAAAATGAAATAGTTGATGGTTGTTTTTGGAATGACCACTATCATCACTTTATTAAATGAATGTAAGCTAGAATCAAGGAGTATCCTTGCAAAGTAATGATGATGGTCAAACATTCAACCATGGTCAACAAGTCAACCATGGTCAACAAGTCAACAAAACCAACCATGACACAATTTCATTTAATTACTATTATTAATTGATATTTATAAATCCATTAGGGTTTGGAAAAAGACGACTGTCAACTGTGCATACGCACCCGTTCCGAAACCCTAATGAAAGACCTCTTCCTCCGCCTCAAACAACTGTGCATACACACCTGCATTCTCGTTCCGAGAAACAAGAATACTGAGAGATAAAAGCAACCCCAGAACATATACTAGTATCTGACTCAAACTAAAGCCAGCCAGTAATATCCTTCCGGACTCCAAACGTGCACAAGTGCGCGGATGAGAACGAACCCTGTCGCAAAACCATGCGACCTCTATTCTGTTTTGCCCAATGGCGAATAGCCCTCTGTGTGGGACTCTAAAGACTCGACACTTATGCTGGCAGTGGGTTTAACCACAGACCGCAAGCGGCACTAGCTGTGCGTAACGGTCCCCAGGTAGATGCCGATAAGAAGACTGACGAGGTGAACCCCATCTGAACTCCTACTGAGTCTGAGTGTGACAGTCTCCGTACAGTCTGGTCTGTTCGTCTGATACATCGCATGGCGGGCCTAGGGGGCGGTAAACGTCAGTCCCCTAATAGCGGTACAAGTCGTGTCGGAGTGAAGCCCAAAACACCCTGAGATAACACTGGAAGCCTACCAGTATATCTCGCTTGCCCTGGCCAGGGACTACTCGTGTAATGGCTCACCTAGACACAGCGCGATGTCAACCCCCAATACCGGGAGAGACGAATCCTATCTACCGTCACTGCCTCCAAGTGCTTCGGGACTGCACCCAACTACTACCTGTTTGCACGACTCCTTTGAGCCGTGGTAGGGTAGTGATCAAAGTGCAGTGGGAACACACTCGAGGCGAAGTGCCAGTGTCAAGTCAACGGACTAAGCTGTACTCATGTCACCTGGGAACTGATAACTGACGATAGGTATAATACCAACTGGTCAGTTCCCGACGAGTCCTGTCCAGTGTACTCGTAACCTAACGAGCACCCGTATACTATCTCCAGTACGACGTACTGATGGCTGTGGGACAGACCATCTCCCACACTGGGATGAGATGCGCATACGCTAGTCTACTCCGGAGTATCGATGCCCTGTCTCGATAGTCCTGCGACTAGGGACCTGTATAAGGATGTGCTTATAGATTACCCAGCCCCCACTAGTGTGACTGCCATCACAACGCTGGTAATCAAGCAAAGATCCTAAGGGCTCCACTAATGCGTATAGGTGATATCGCAAAATAAACACATGTACACATTGAAGTAGAAACAAACCAAGTAGCATACTACTATATTGAGCAAGATTGTTTATATAAGGTGAATATCCCAAGCTTCCATTAAGTAATATACAAACTAGTATGATACAGTAATGGCCTCTAGGGCATATACACTAACAGCTACAACCTTTGTAGATCCGGTCCTCCACATCCTATACTCCGTGATGAGGTCCCTCCGCTGTCCAAATCAAAACCATGACTCTAGCATCGGCTTCATCGGAGAAATGGGCAGGCTTGATCGTCGGTTCGATGCCGAAGATGATCTACGTCGAGGCATCACAAGAACAAGCTCCAACTTCACCAAGCCTTGAAAACTTGTGAAGGAAACACCCTATACTACTTAGCAAGAGGTAGAGGATGAAGAAATAGGAAGTGGGTAGACTTTAGTTTTGGATTTCCTACACTTTTTCATCAATCACCATTGATGTAGCAAGCTTTCTTCTCATGTTGAAGAAGAAGAAGATGAAGAAAAAGAATATGATAAGTATTAATTAAATGATAAATAAATCAATACTTATCATTTACTAACCCTTGGTTAGTTGTAGAGAATGGACCATGGTTAACTAGAATGGTTAGGGTTAAGTATAAGAGAAGGATGGTGGACTAATTCAAAGCTTCAAGAATCTTCAACTAGCAAACAAAAATAGAAACCATTCTTTTCTCATCTTTTTCCAAAATAAATAAATAAATAAATAAGAAAAAAGAAAACCCTAATCATAATCTTAACCATGGGCTAATTCTTTACACTAACCCTAGCTTGCATGTATCATCAAACATGATACAATCATGTGCACAAAATATATCACATATGCAATGTGCACAAACCAAGTGAGTAAATCCATTTAAAGTGAACCAATACTAGTTAATGCAAAGTAGTATATCAAATATATATAATTATGCATTAAATCATTAAATCAACACTTGATTCAACGATCCGGTCATGTCGCATATAACCGACTAGTATTCAATGTATCGGCTTCTCGAATCAATCCTTGATTCGATAACCAGGTTATATCGCATATAACCAATCGATACATTCGTCGCGAGAATGGAATACGGTATCACATACACGAATTATTCTCGGTCCCGCACATATCTCATATGCGCTCCTATTTCGTTTCGCTTGAGCTAGGAAACCTCTGTGTAGGACTCTAAAGACTCGTCAATACGCCGGCAGCAGATGATGATCATATCAAACACCCACAAGCCGTAAGCGGTCTGTAAACGTAACGGCCACCTGGGTATTGAGCGATCAGAAGATCGACGAGCAAGCCCGCTCACACTCCTGTGAATCCAACCAGTAACACTTACCGTACAGTCCGGTCTGTTCGTCTGATATGTCGCATATCTCGCCTAGGGGTGGTAAACGTCAGACCCCAGTAGCTCGATAAGTCATGCCGACTTGAGGTCCATAACATTCTTGAAACTACTGATAACTCTTACCAGTATATCACTGCAACCCTGGCCAGGGATTTCCTGTTATGGCCAGTCGAGCATAGCACAACATCAACCCCCAATACCGGGAGAGACGAATCCCCTCCTATCGCTCATTGCCTCCATGTGAATCGGGACTGTACCCAAAAACCACCTGTTTGCATGACTCAGTAGAGCCGTGGTAGGGTGGAAATCAAAGCACAGTGGGAGACACACAAGACTCTATGACGATCTCGGGTCAACAGACTAAGCTGTACCAGTGTCACCAGAGAACTGCCATCTGACGTGAGGTATAATACCATCTGGGAGTTCTCGGCGAGTCCGTTCAGTGTACCCAGTCTACACTGAGCACCCGCATACCATCTCCGATGTCAAACACCAATGGATATGGGATCATCCATCGCCAATCACATGGGTCGAGAAGATATACGCTAGTCTACTCTGGAATATCGATGCCCCGTCTCGATATTCCCACGACTAGGAACAATGAAGGATGTACTCATTGACTACCCAGGCCCCACTAGTATGATCTGCATCATAGTCCTGGAAGTCGAGTACTCATCTTAAGGGCTTTATCAACATGTAATCAGAGAGACAGAAAGTATACATGTTAAGACAAAGAGCAACCAGATAGCGTACTATCATGTTGAGCAAGAAAGTCCTACCTATATATGTCCCAGCATCCACTACAATATACATCCAATGTACAGTAATGGCCTCTAGGGCATACATATAACTAACATATGCACAGTTGATAGAGACAGAGGCAGAGGATCTCTTTGTATTCGTGTTCCTCGAAACACGGATGCGGGTGTGTATGCACAGTTGACAGAGACAGAGGCCGAGGATTCTCATTAGGGTTGTTGACTGTTGACTTTTTCTAAACCCTAATGAGAATAGGAAATATGATTAATAATAATATTAATTAAGTATTATTGTGCCATGGTAGGGTTGAAAGTTTGACTTTGTTGACTTGTTGACTTTGTTGACCGGTTGACTAGCTTGGACTTGTTGACCATCATCATTACATGGCTATCATTTCATGGCTATGACTTTTGGCTTACTTGTTGTTCTTTACAAAATAAGTGCATGAAATGATAATGCCATTGACATGAACCATCACAAAATACTTAATTATTATTATTATGATAATTATTTTTCCTTTTGAGATTATGGTTGTAAAAGTCCTCTCTCATTCTATCATATTGATTCTCTCTCATCCTCAAGCTCTCCCTCTTCCTCTTGCTCTCCTTCTTGCTCATGGTTCTATTGTCTCATGAGTTGAGAAATAAGAACCACAGAGATAAAACCCAAAACACTTCTATACTCGTCTTAGTGTACAAGGTCTAGCAAGCCAAGTATTCTAGTTTCCTCTAGATTGAGGTTGGAGCCAAAGGTAGAAGCTTTCGGGTGGATCCATCTTCGACACAAGGAGACGACGAGGTGAGACCGATCCGACCACACAAGGAGTCGAAGAGAAGGAGTTCAAGTTAAGGTATAACCCCTAACATAGTAGTTAAACTCTTAGTTAGGTTGTTAGATAGTTTGTCTAGCAAATATCCGTTTCTAGAGTCCATGTTATCCCCACCGTTAAAATCATTTTTCACCATTTCCGCATCCCCGAAAGAACCGGGACGGGTAACGTGGACTTACAGTGGTATCAGAGCCTAGCTAAACACTATCTAACATGTTAGCAAAGTAACTAGAAGTTCAATCGGAGAAAAAATCACAAAACATGCCCGAAATGTTAACTTTCTGCCGATTTTTATTTCTGTTCAAAAAATAATTAATCTTACACTAAAAACCGGCTCAGGGTTTTTAAAGAACACAGGAGAAAATTGGTCCACTAACTCGGTCAAAGCGCCGCGGACCCGCGGCAAGAGCTTGCTCCTGCCGCGGATCCGCGGCCGAGTTGACTCATCTGTGGGTCAATTTTCCTGCAGTGTTCTTATAGGGGTATTTGGGATTTTTAAAATATGTTTTTTCTGCCCAGATTTTCCAGAAAGCAAATTTGTGTTTTGGGGTGGTTACAAATCCGTATTTTGATCGAACTTTTATAGACTTTGGCTAATGGGTTATATCTGTGATGTGATATATGTATTCAACGTCTGCTAATCGCTATACGTCGATTAGTGGGGGTTATACATATCTGTGATCTGTAATGTTGCTGGTATGCGCATATGAATTCGTTGGATTGTCGCGAATGAATAGCCGGGGGGTTGTGAGATGAGAGTTTTCTTTATCTTTCAATTCATATAATTTGTAATTGATGTAATATTATTTATATGGCCGCACATCTGGGATGAAGTTGTAGCCGCCATTGTATAATTTCTTTTACTGTTTTTGCTCCTAGGATAGACCCAAGGTGGGGTGCACAAACTACCGGGTATCTCGAAGTGCCGAGTGGCCTACTCACGTTGTTGAGGGAGGTTGCTTCACTTCGGATACTTGGCGGGTAGTTTGCCGCATCCGTAGGGGTTTAGGGTGGGGTCTTGGATATTCATCGCGACCGTGTAACCCGCTTTTTGTTACAGGCTCGAACGAAATGCGGATTCCTAGTATATCCAATGTGTTCATCTATGATCTAGAATGGCTATCATTGTATCTGACGAATGTATATATCTATATATGATATCTATTTAGGCGTTGCTTATGTTTTGCATCCACGCTAGTCCAGCCCCCGCTCTGTCGTTAGTTAAGTAACCTAAAGGGTAATGGCGGGGCCGCGTGGCGAATGCGGATGGTATAAGCGTACGTCATATTTTTGTTGTTTTCTGCAATGGTTGAATTAAATGATGGGACGCATTAAATTAATGCAAGAAAATAAACCAATGTAAAGTCGTTGGAACAATTTCAAAACCACTCGGTTTCTTTTCAAAAACAACTTTTAAACGCGGAGCTTAAGCCACTCCTTTTAAAAGCTATCTCGTTCCTTCGATTATATCAAGTTCACTACGTTCACGGTTTCGCCAAAACCATTCGTAGCCCTCCGTCATTTCAGTTAAATATTCAATAGTATTCAAGCTATGTATTTTGACCTTCGCCAAGGCATAGTGATTGGTAGCTGCTGAATATTTATCTGTAGCATAGATAGATGCGTTGGTTTGGGACAGTCGTACTACTATTTTGGCCTTCGTCAAGGGTATGTACGGGTGGGTTCAAATTAACCTGGATAATGACGGGTAGAACTTGACATGTGACTTATGATATGTTGGCCTTCGTCAAGGTCATAAGAGCATGGGGCAAAAATCCACATCGGGAGTTTCTAAAGAAACTGAAACTTGCTAGCGCTGCATACCATTTGGAGTGTGATGATTCTGGTAGGATTCCTTCAGTTTTATCACACGATGATATTTGGATCCCGATCCTGCTGTTAGTATATGCTACTCCTCGGGAACTTTCTCAATTAACGATCAATGCTATAAACCAAGTAGGTGTCTAGAAAGGTGTTAGCGGGGCTACGCCCCCAGGGAAAAGAGGTTATTTAATTAAGGAACTTTGCGAAAGCGTTGGAAAACCTCCCTCGAAGTACCGACACTGGCCTAGCTGAACGGTTAAGCAAGTATTGTACGGTGAGATTGATCCCGACTAATTCTTCCTTTTTGGTTTGAGGAGGGATTCGAGAAACAGTGGGAGGCATCCTGTTTAGATAAATTAAAAACCAATCTAAACTTGCAAGAGCATCATGCTGAGTGTTTTCTTCTCTCTCTCTTAATTGCAGCGACCCAGTGACCACACATAGGTTACATCTGGATAATAAAATGACTGAATCTGACAGTTATGATTGGCAAAGGTATGTCTAGATGTCCATTGCCCTTGACAAGCTGGGACACCTCTTAACTAATCAAACCCCTGTTATCTCAGGACCAGTTTCCCCTGTCACGGATAGTGATATCTGTAAGACATCGGGAAAAGACTGAGCGAAAGCCAAGTGCCTCGTGTTAGCCTCAGTTGATGGTACATACTAGAGGCAGCACAAGAAGATGGACTTTGTTTCTATCTTCCTCCATAACAAAGATTTATATGGAGAGCAATCTCGTATCGCAAGATATGAGACCTCGAACGAATTGCTTCAAGCGAGGTTAGCTATCGGGTCATCTGTAGGGGGCAACGTCCTTACAGAGACCAGCTATTTTGAGCTCACGGACCTGAAGACCACGTTGAAGAACGGGTCAAATACTGACTTGATTCTACAGTCTCTGCCCTCTGCTTATACCCTGAAGGAAACCAGGGAAGTAGAAGGAAGGGGAAGGGCAAAAGTTTCGGGACTGAATGTAGTAAAGGAGGGACGTTCCTATTGTTACAGGAATGAACATTAGCAGAAGGATTGCAGGGCTAGCAAAGCCAGTAGCCAGAATTCGAAGCATGTTATGGCTTTGGCTTCGGGTGTGTTTGTAATGGAGAACTGTATGTCAGTTAACCCTACCTCCTGGGTATTTGATACTGTTAGTTATATGTATGCCCTAGAGGCCATTGCTATACATAGGATGTATATTGCAGTGGATGCTGGGACATATATAGGGAGGACTTTCTCGCTCGACATGATAGTATGCTATCTGGTTACTCTTTACCTTAACGTGTACACTGATTGTCTCTCTGTTACATGTTGGTAAAGCCCTTAGGATGTGTACTTGACTACCTGGACTATGATGCGGATCATACTGGTAGGGACATGGTAGTCCATAAGTACATCCTTCAAAGTCCCTAGTCGTGGGTGTATCGAGACGGGGCATCGATATACCAGAGTAGACTAGCGTATACCTTCTCGACCCATACAGATGGGCGATGGATGATCCCATATCCATTGGTGTTTGACATCAGAGATGATATACGGGTGCTCAGTAGAGACTGGGTACACTGGACGGACTCGCCGAGAACTCCCAGATGGTATTATACCTCACGTCAGATGGCAGTTCTCTGGTGACACTGGTACAGAGTAGTCTGTTGACCCGAGATCGTCATAGAGTCTTTTGTGGTTCCCACTGTGCTTTGATTTCCATCTTACCACGTCCAAGAGGGCGTGCAAAATGGTGGTTTTTCGGTACAGTCCCGAGTCACATGGAGGCAATGAGCGATAGGAGGGGATTCGTCTCTCCCGGTATAGGGGGTTGATGTTACGCTGTGTTCGATTGGCTATAACAGGAAATCCCTGGCCAGGGTTGCTGAGATTTACTGGTAAGTGTTACCAGTAGTTTCTCGAATTGTTATAGACCTCATATCGACACGATTTATCGAGCTATTGGGGTCTGACGTTTACCACCCCTAGGCGAGATATGCGACATATCAGACGATCAGACCGGACTGTACGGTAGTGTTACTGGTTGGATGCACTGGAGTGTGAGCGGGCTTGCTCGTCGATCTTCAGATCGCTCAATACCCGGGTGGCCGTTACGTTTAGCAGACCGCTTGCGGCTTGTGGGTGTTTGATATTATCATCATCTGCTGCCGGCGTATTGACGAGTCTTTAGAGTCCTACACAGAGGTTTCCTGGCTCAAGCGAAACGAAATAGGAGCGCATATGAGATATGTGCGGGACCGAGAATCATGCGTGTATGTGATACCGTATTTCATTCTCGCGATAAATGTATCGATTGGTTATATGCGATATAACCTAGTTATCGAATCAAGTATTGATTCAATAAGCCGATGCATAGGATACTAGTCGGTTATATGTGATATGACCGGATCGTTAAATCAAGTGTTGATTTAATGATTTAATGTATAATTATATATATTTGATATATTACTTTGCATTAACTAGTATCGGTTCACTTTAAATGGATTTTCTCACTCGGGTGTGCGCATTGCATATGCGATATGATTTTGTGCACATGATTGTATCATGTTTGATGATACATGCTTTTTGGTTAAGTGTAAAGTATTAAACTATGGTTAAGTGGATGATTAGGGTTTTTACTTATTCTTTTATTGATTTATTTATACATTTATTTATTTTGTTTTGACAAAAGAAAATTAAATGCAAAGAGAAAAATGGTGGAATTCTTTTGTTCATTCATGAAGCTTCATGAATCCTTTGACTTTGTGACCATTTTGTCTCTTGCTTTAACCTAACCATTCCACTTAACTCTAATTAATTCTCTACACCTAACCTTGGTTAGCTTATGATAAGAATTGTTTTCTTTTCTATTTTCAACAATACTTATCATAACATAATTCTTCTTCTTCTTCCTTTCTTCATTTGAAGAAAGCAAGCTCCATCAATGGTGATTGATGGAAATGAGTGAGAAATCCAATTCTAAAGTCTACCCACTTCCTATTTCTTCATCCTCTACCTCTTGCCAAGTAGTAGAGTGTGTTTTCTTCACAAGTTTCATCACTTGATGAAGTTGGAGCTTGATCTAGCGATGCCTCGACGTAGATCATCTTCGGCACGAAGCCGACGACCTTGCCCGCTCTTTCTCCGATGAAGCCGACGCTAGAGCCCGGATTTTGATTTGGACAGCGGAGATGACTTCATTGCGGAGCCGTGGAGGTGGAGCACCGGATCTACAAAGGTTGTATTTCCGTATTCTTATAGTTAAGTGTTAACTAGTTTACTTTTCGCCTAGAATTCTAGCCAACGATCCGTACACTAGGGTTTCTCGGCACCGTATTTTTGAAATTGGCATGGTTGATGCCTTGTGAGACCTCCTTGGGGTGCCTAGGAACCCTACAGTGGTATCAGAGCCTAGCTAGAGCCATAGGCGAAGTCTACACGGAATTTGAAGTCCGAACGACCCGAAAACCCAAACCCAAAATAGCTCTCTGTCCTTTTTTCAAAAACTGGGATTTTTCCAAATAAAAAATTGCTAAAAAATTCAGCAGGGAAATATAAGAATTACGGCGCAAAAATATTTTCATGAACAGTATAAACGGCGACGGAACCGCGGCAGAAGCCTTGCTTCTGCGGCGGTTCCGCGGCAACATGGTGACGTCATCCTCCCCTTTCTGCACAGTAATTCATGTATTCAGATGCTGATTTTTCTGGGAATTTTTAATATTTATTCAAGAGTTGAATTTTATGGAGTTGTTTTGGGGATTCGGTGTTTTGATCAGAGTATCAAATTTTGTCTGTGTGGCTTTCCGGATAAATTTTAGAATATGTTAAAAAGTTCGACCGGATATAAATACCCAATTTTTCCCCTGTCGGGAAATTTCTAAGTGTTGGATTTTTCCGTAGTTTAACGACGTTCTAAGTAGTGCAAGTAACTCGATGGACCCTCTAGAAGACAACAAACCTTAACTCGATTATGTGACCGTCTTGAACTGCCCTTTGAACCTTCGGGTTTGGGGCAGTACGGCGTGCCACATGTGAGGCGTTGGCTTGACCCTTCTACGGCTGGACCGTTGGTACTGAGGCACGAACTGAATGTTTTTAGACTTGTTTCATGTGCTGATCTGTATCGGGAAAACTTGGGTGTTCGATTGTTCGATTGGAAAGTTTGACATTTTCTATTTATCCGGAATGGGATACAATAATTGGAATTCACAAGAAGTTATGAGATAACTGAATGAATGTTATAAACATAGTAGTTTAGTCTCACTTGATCGGTTGCCACGGAATTTTGATGTGATCAAAAGTCCGTCGCAATCACGTAGCGTACGCGGATACTCGCCGGGTAAACTTATTAGACAGCTACATCCCTTAGCCCCGACCAAGTGACTGTAGGAGAATCCCGTCGCCGAAAGCATCCGTTCGGGTGCTCACGGTAGCGGTGTTCTGCCTTGGTGCACTTCGTCGACGGTATCAGGGGGTGCGGCCGTTTACTGAAGTTTGCGACGAGCATTCGATCAGATTGTCGGGAATCCTGTTGAATTGCCCGACTTGATATTGAAAAGAGTTTTCGATTTTGAGACTAAAATGCGGGGTTTATAATTGTTAGGCAAGCGATGTCTAAAGAATTCATTTGATTAGGCATGCGATGTCTATGCAGGTTACGGATTCCAACTGTTGTAGTTTTACAGTTTCTTTTCTGTGACCGTAAGTGTAATATGTGATATCGCCGGTTTCGTTGCTATATGTCAACGACAATTGGGATGGACATACTTACTTACGTTGATGACATGTGATGTTATGTGTTGCTGGATATGTTATATTGGATCGTCGTGTTTGAATAGCCGGGGGTTTTTATGTGAGCTGAGTGTTTTTCATTTTCATTCATGTAAAAAACTTGTATGTAATATTCTTTTATTGGGGCACTTCCCGGTTGCGGAAGATGTCACCCTTTGTATATTATTTACTTTTCCGCACTAGGATAGACCCAAGGAGGAGGGCACAAGTAACCGGGTTCTGGAGTCCAGTGGGAGACCAACTCGAGGAGTCGAGTCCGGGTCTCCTAACTCCAGAATTGGTAGGGTTGCTTGCCGCTCTCGTAGGGGTCTAGGGGTGTGGGTTTGGCTATTCATCACGACCGTGGAATCCGTGTTTTATACTGGCTCGTATTAAAAACACGGACGTCCTAGTATATCCAATATTTCATATGATTCTTATGCTGCGATATCTGTGATGTGATCATGTGATGTTCTGTGATAGATACTTTATATAGTATATATGATATATTATATAGACGTTACTTATGTTTTACACCCGTGCTAGCCCTGTCCCGCTCTGCCGTTAGTTACCTAACCTAACGGTGCACGAGGGGACATCGAGGCGAATGCGGATAGCATAAGTGTACGTCGTATTTATCTGTGATGTTTAGGTACCTAAATGATGGGACTTCATTAATATGATTAATGAAATAAAAGAAACCTAAGATGTTGTAGAATCGAATTTCAAAATAAAACAGGTAGCTATAGTTCTTGCTTTGCACAGCGGTATATGTGATATATCCTGCACCTTATTCGATAAGGAAAGGACCGAGATCCCTTCACCGGGAGTGACTCCTTTAGCAATAACTAGCAGATGCTACACACTCGGTTTGTCTTTTGATTGCTTTTAAGTGTTTTTGCTTTGCACAGTGATATATATGATATATCCCGCACCTCATTCGACGAGGAAAGGACCGACGATCCCTTCACCGGGAGTGACTCCTTTAGCAAAACTAGAAAAGCCTCAAAAGCACTCCATTTCAAAATCATTTGATTCTACAACGATATAAAGTTCATTACGCAAAAGGTTTTCAGAAAAACTTGTCCTAGCCCTCCTTCATTTCAAATAAGTAGTAGTTAGTATTCGTGTTACGTTTGTTGGCCTGCGTCAAGACGTAGTGTGCGGTAGCTAACTGGTGCTTATCTGCATAAGCATATGATGTGATTGGATTAGGGTAGTCGTGCGACTTTGTTGGCCTGCGTCAAGGGTCATGCGGGTGGGTTTAATTCAATCAGGAAATGACGGGTTGAAGTTGACTAGCGGACTATGGTTTGTTGGCCTGCGTCAAGGTCATAGGACGCTAGGGGCAAAATATTATCGGGAATTTCAAGTGTTGAAATTTGCAATGAGATTGCATACCTTCTATGAGATAGTTGGATCCCGATACCCGCTGCGAGTAAGAGTTACTCCTGGGAGAGTTTTACACATTGCAATTAGCCGATCAAGTAGGTGTCTAGAAAGGTGTTAACGAGGTTACGACTCTGGGAAAATGAGGTTTACATTAATTAGGTTCGTGCGAAAGCACAGGGGACCTCCCTCAAAGTACCGACACTGGCCTGGCTGAAAGATTGGCGAACTTGTAGTGTGTAATTAATCCCGGCTAGTCTTTCCTTTCAGGGTTTGAAGGAAGATTTGATAAAAAGCAGTGGGAGCCATCCTGATTAGATAAAATAAAAACCAATCTATTCTTGCAAGAGCGCACGCTGAGTGTTTTCTTCTCTCTCTCTCCAGGTAGCGACCATATCACGCCTTAATCAAGATAATAATACGGAATATTTGACCGAACCCGCTTGTTATACTGAGCTGGGGAACGTTGGTACCGCTCCAACTTATAATTGTTATAAAACAGAGCAGGAAATTGGGGAATACCAGATTTCCCGTGCCGCCCAAACGAAGAGAGTGCATGCTGATGCATTATCTTCGGGTGTGTTCATTATACAGAACTGTTTCTCAGTATCCTCCACATCCTGGGTATATGATACCGGATCAGGATCCCAGATATGTAATCTGTTACATAGGGCTACAAAATGGTAGAAAGACTGAGAACGGGTGATAAGTTTCATGAGGCAGAAAATGGGGCAAGTGTTGCAGCCAAGTCTGTTGGTCACTGTCACCCTGTATTACCAATACATTGATTCTGAACGAATGTTATGTTAGTGTATATGCCCTAGAGGCCATTACTGTATCATACTGGTTTGTATATTACTTAATGGATGCTTGGGATATTCACCTTGTATATACAATCTTGCTCAAAATAGTAGTATGCTAGTCGGTTTGTTTCTACTTCAATGTGTACATGTGTTTATTTTAGTATATCGCCTATACACATTAGTAGAGCCCTTAGGATCTTTGCTTGATTACCAGCGATGTGATGGCCGTCACACTAGTGGGGCTGGGTAATCTATAAGCACATCCTTATGCAGATCCCTGGTCGCAGGACTATCGAGACAGGGCATCGATACTCCGGAGTAGACCAGCGCATGCGCTTCTCATCCCAGTGTGGGAGACGGTCTGTCCCACAGCCGTCAGTACGTCGTACTTGAGATAGTATGCGAGTGCTCGTTAGGTTACGGGTACACTGGACAGGACTCGTCGGGAACTGACTAGTTGGTATTATACCTGTCGTCAGTTATCAGTTCCCAGGTGACATGAGTACAGCTTAGTCCGCTGACTTGACACTGTCACTTCGCCTCGGGTGTGTTCCCACTGTACTTTGATCACTACCCTACCACGGCTCAAAGGAGTCGTGCAAGCAGGTGGTGGTTGGGTGCAGTCCCGAAGCACTTGGAGGCAGTGACGGTTAGACAGGATTCGTCTCTCCCGGTATTGGGGGTTGACATCGCGCTGTGTCTAGGAGAGCCATTACACGAGTAGTCCCTGGCCAGGGCAAACGAGATATACTGGTAGGTTTCCAGTGTTATCTCAGGGTGTATTGGGCTTCACTCCGGCACGACTTGTACCGCTATTGGGGGACTGACGTTTACCGCCCCCTAGGCCCGCCATGCGATGTATCAGACGAACAGACCGGACTGTACGGAGAATGTCACACTCAGGCTCAGTAGGAGTTCAGATGGGTTTCGCCTCGTCGGTCTTCTTGTCGGCACTACCTGGGGACCGTTACGCACAGCTAGTGCCGCTTGCGGTCTGTGGTTAAACCCACTGCCAGCGTAGTGTCGAGTCTTTAGAGTCCCACACAGAAAGCTTTTCGCCTTTAGGCAAAAGAGTAGAGGTCGCATGGTATTGCGACAGGTCGCATGGTTTTGCGACAGGGTTCGGTCACATCCGTGCACTTGTGCACGTACAGTGTCCGGACAGTTTACACTAGCGGGCTTTGGTTTAAGCCAGATCCTAGTGTACCTTATGGGATTGGATTTATCCAGTTTGCACTCGTGTTCCTCGGAACGCGGATGCGGGTGTGTATGCACAGTTGACAGGGAGGCAGAGGCTGCGGATTCTCATTAGGGTTGTTGACAGTTGACCGTTGACTATTTGACTTTATGCTCAACCCTAATGAGAATATGATATGTGATTAACTATTATATTAATTAAGTATTATGGTGATATGGTTGTTGACTTGTTGACTTTTGTTGACTTGTTGACTTTGTTGACTTGTTGACTTTTGTTGACTTGTTGACCGGTTGACTAGGCTTGACTAGTTGACCATCATGATAACCATGGTTATCATTTCATGCCAAAGACTTTTACTTGCTTGTTCATTTGAGTAAAATGAGTGCATGACATGATAAGCTTATGGTTGCTTCAAACCATCACATAAGACTTTTTTGATATGATGAGTTATGATCACTTTGGATTATGAGAGGGTGAAAGACAAAAGAGTTGCTCATTCTTTCTTGCTCATTCTCTCTCTTGTTCTTGAGCTCTCCTCTTGCTCTCACCCTCAACCTCTTGCTCCCTCTCTTGATCTATGGTTCTCTTGTCTCATGAGTTGAGAATCAAGAACCATAGATAAAATCCTATTCTATTTCCTCTCTACTCATTCTAGTTCACTAGGTTTAGCAAACCAAGTGAACTAGTTTCTTCAAAGACCGAAGAAGGAGCTAAAGGTTGGAGCTTTCAAGTGGATCTATCTTCGGCGTACGGAGACGACGAGAAGGAGCCATCGGATCACCACCGGAGCTTGAAGAGAAGGAGTTCAAGACAAGCTAGGTATAACCATCTCTATCCGAGTAGCTAAATATCTTTAGCTTAGTATGCTAGTTTTAGTTTAGGTAAAGATCCCGACCTAGCTTAGTCCATGTTGCCTCTTGCGTTAAAATTTTGATTTTATACCGTTTCCGCCTCCCCGTAAGAACCGGGGGTCGCAACGTGGACTTACAGTGGTATCAGAGCCTAACTAAACTTAAACTAGCTTGGTAGTAAAGTGTAACAAAGTTCGGAACCGGAAAAAAATCCAAAAACCTAACTTTTACAAAACCTGAGTTTCTGTTGAAATTTTTTCTCGTCAAATTGAAAAACTTTATACTCCTAAATTCGGCTCAGGGTTTTGTGTGAACACCCAAGAAAAACGTTGCCCTAATTCGTTCAAACCGCCGCGCTTCCGCCGCATGAGGTAGGCATTTGCCGCGGAAGCGCCGCGGTTTGTCGTCTTCTCTGCATCGTTTTTCGTGCAGTGTGTGTCTGTGTTGGTTTTGGGATTTTTGGAATGTATTATATGTGCCCAGATTTTCCAGAAAAGAAATTTCCTTTTGGGGTCCTATAATTCCGTATTTTTTCCGAACTTCACTGCACTTTGACTATGATGGTTATATCTGTAATGCTTGCATGTATTGAACGTCGGCTAATCGCTATAAGTCGATTGGTCGGGGTTATACATGATCTGTAATGTGTTGGAATGTGTATATAAATATGTTGGATTGTCGCGGGTGAATAGCCGGGGGTTGTGAGACGAGAGTTTTCTTTTCTTGCAATTCATGTAAATTTGTAAATTGATGTAATAATTATTTGTATGGCCGCACAACCGGGTCGGGGTTGTAGCCGTCATTGTATAATTTCTTTTTACTGTTTTTGCTCCTAGGATAGACCCATGGAGGGGTGCACAAACTACCGGGTATGCCGAAGTGTCGAGTGGCCTACTCATGGAGATGAGGGAGGTTGCTACGCTTCAGGTACTTGGCGGGTAGTTTGCCGCACCCGTAGGGGTCTTGGGTGGGGTTTTGGCTATTCACCGCGACCGTGTTATCTGTTTTTGTTACAGGCTCGTACAAATTACAGATTGCTAGTATATCCAATGTATTTATCTGTGATCTGAAATGTTTATCATTGCAGTATATCTATATATGATATTATTTAGGCGTTGCTTATGTTTTACAGACGCGCTAGCCCAGCCCCCGCTCTGTCGTTAGTTAAGTAACCTAACGGGTAATGACGGGGCCCCGTGGCGAATGCGAATGGCATAAGCGTACGTCATATTTTGGTTGTTTTCTGCAATGGTAGGATTAAATGATGGGACGCATTAAAAGAACTAATGCAAGAATATCACGCATTAAAAGAACTAATCCAAGATAATAAACCAAGTTAAAGTCGTTGGAACACTCTCGAAAAACCACTCGGTTCTTTTCAAAACAACTTTTAAATGCGGAGCTTGAGCCACTCCTTTTAAAAGCTATCTCGTTCCATCGACCAAATCAAGTTCACTACGTTCACGGTTTTGCCAAAACCATCCGTAGCCCTCCGTCGTTTCACATGAATAGTCAATAGTATTCAAGCTGTGTTTGTTGGCCAAAGTCAAGGCACAGTGATTGGTAGCTATTGGGTATTCATGTGCAGCATAGATAGATGCGTTGGTTTGGAACAGTCGTACTGCCTTGTTGGCCAAAGTCAAGGGTAGGTGCGGGTGGATTCAAATTAACCTGGAGAACGACGGGCAGAACTTGACATGTGACTTATGATTTGTTGGCCAAAGTCAAGGTCATAAGAGCATGGGGCAAAAATCCACATCGGGAGTTTCATAAGTACTGAAACTTGCTAGATTTGCATACCATTTGGAGTGTGATGATTCTGGTAGGATTCCTTCATTTTCGTCACGCAATGATATTTGGATCCCGATCCTACTGTGAGTATATGCTACTCCTCGGGAAATTTCTCACTTAACGATCAATGCTATAAACCTAGTAGGTGCCTAGAAAGGTGTTAGCGGGGCTACGCCCCCAGGGAAAAGAGGTTCTTTAATTAAGGAACTTCGCGAAAGCGTTGGAAAACATCCCTCGAAGTACCGACACCGGCCTGGCTGAACGGTTAAGCAAGTATTGTACGGTGGGATTGATCCTGACTAATTCTTCCTTTATGGTTTGAGGAGGGATTCGAGAAACAGTGGGAGCCATCCTGTTTAGACAAACTAAAAACCACTCTAAACTTGCAAGAGCATCATGCTGAGTGTTTCTTCTTCTCTCTCCTAATTGCAGCGACCAATCAACATGACTGGACTTAAGTTACTCCTAGATAAAAACAAACTGACAGGGCCAAACTACAAAGATTGGCTCAGGAATGTCAAGATAGCAATCACTTATGACAAGCTGGGGTATCTTCTTACCACCAAAGCTCCCCCTGTCCCTGGTCCAACTTCCAGTGTCGCGGATAAGGAAATCCGCAAGACTTGGGAGATTGATAGCGCGAAGGCCAAATGCCTCCTGCTTGCCTCGATGGACAACGAACATCAGAGGAGGCATGAGAATATGGACATGGAGTCCATATTGCTCCATACAAAAGAACTGTATGGAGAGCAATCACGTATCGCAAGATACGAAGCGTCGAAAAAGTTATTTTCGACAAGAATGGCCGTCGGATCATCAGTAGCCGAGCACGTGCTAAAGATGATCGGCTTCATTGAGGAGCTCGCTGACCTAGGGATCACATTGGAGAGTGAGCTATATACGGATATAGTTCTCCAGTCCCTTCCTTCCACTTACGCCCAGTTTATACTGAACTTCAACCTACAAGAAAAAGAGGTTGAACTATCAGAGCTCCTCAACATGCTGAGGAGCGTAGAGGGCACCCTACAGAAAGGTAGGGATACATCCACTTTGTTTGTAGGAGGATCATCTTCTTCTAGGTCCAAGGCGAAAGCCAAGGGAAAGAAGAAGAAGGCCCCCGCCAAACCAAGGGGCGGTGTTAGTAAAGTGGATACGAAGGGAAAAGGAAAAGCAACAAAGATAGCGGGGAAGCTTGTGGATAAGGAAGAATGCTTCTATTGTCATAAGAAAGGACACTGGAAGAATGATTGCAGGGCCTGAAAGGCCAGAACACAGGAATTGAAGCATGTTGCAGCTTCAGCTTCAGGTGTGTATGTTATTGAAAACTGTCTTTCAATAAACTCTACTTCCTGGGTATTGGATACCGGATCAGGATCTCATATCTGTAATTCTTTGCAGGCGTTGAGAAACGGTAGTGTTTTGAAGGCAGGTGACATGACCCTCAAAGTTACGAACGGAGCTAGCATGGATGCTAAAGCCGTGGGGGACTATCACCTGGGAATGTCAGATGGACATGTTTTGGTTTTGCGTAATTGCTTTTTTGTACCCAACGCAACTTGTAATATCATTTCTGTATCTTTAGTTTCTAAAGAAGGTTATGAATTTGCGTTTGTGAGTAATGTTGTAAACATTCACCTTAATCAAGTTTTGATTGGGTCAGGTACATTGAGTAATGGTATATACGTGTTAAACCAACCACAGATTTTCAACGTCCAGAATACACACAAAAGAAAGTCTCCGGAAATGAATCAGACTTTCTTATGGCATTGTAGATTGGGTCACATCAATGAGAGAAGGTTGACTAAATTACATACAGAAGGATATTTGAATGCGTTCGAATATCAATCGTATGCCACTTGTCAATCTTGTCTCAAAGGAAAGATGACAAAGACTCCGTTTACTGGACAAGGAGTAAGAGCGAGCGAGCTCTTAGGACTCGTACACAGTGACGTGTGCGGTCCAATGTCTACACATGCCCGAAGCGGACATTCTTACTTCATTACTTTTACGGATGACTTCTCAAGGTACGGTTATGTCTTCTTGATGAAACATAAGTCCGAGGCCTTTGGAAAATTCCAGGAGTATAAGAATGAAGTAGAGAAACAGACCGGCAAAAGTATTAAGATTCTAAGATCGGATCGAGGTGGAGAATACTTAAGTGCCGAGTTCCTGGACTATTTAAAAGAGAACGGAATTCTCTCTCAGCTTACTCCTCCATACACCCCGCAACATAACGGTGTATCGGAGAGACGGAACCGCACCCTATTGGATATGGTGCGGTCCATGATGAGTAACGCTGAGTTACCGCGATCATTCTGGGGATATGCGCTAGAATCAGCCGCATACCTTTTGAACCGAGTTCCTACTAAGACCGTGCCTACTACACCATATGAGATGTGGTGTGGGAAAAGACCCTATCTTAAGCACATTAAGACATGGGGATGTCCGGCTTTTGTCAAAAAGCAGCATGCGGACAAGCTCGAGGCACGCTCAGTACAGTGCAAGTTTGTGGGGTACCCAAAGAACTCAAAAGGATATTTCTTCTACTGTGAAGAGGAACAAAAAGTTCTTGTTTCTCGTCATGCCTACTTCTTGGAAACTGAGTTTTTGGAAAACCAGATAAGTGGGAGCACAGTAGAACTGGAAGAAATTCCAGAACCACGGACTGTTACTGAAAGTTTAGTGGAACCAGAAGGTTCGGAAGAACAGGACATTCCTACGCCGCTCCGCAGAAGTAGTAGGCAGTCTCATCCGCCCGAGAGATACTACGGTTTTCTCATAGACGGGGATAGAGAGGATTGCATCATAGATTATGATGAGCCTACTAGCTTCCAGCAGGCCGTTCAGAGCGTTGACTCAGTGAAATGGCTGGATGCAATGCGGACCGAAATGGAGTCCATGTACACCAACAAGGTATGGACGTTGGACATTGCTCCAGACGGGGTAAAACCCGTAGGATGCAAGTGGATCTTCAAAAGGAAGATTGGTGTAGATGGACAGGTTGAGACCTATAAAGCTAGGCTGGTAGCAAAGGGTTTTCGTCAAAGACCTGGCTTGGACTACGACGAAACCTTTTCTCCAGTAGCCATGCTGAAATCCATTCGGATCCTTCTTGCCATTGCTGCCTTCCACGATTATGAGATCTGGCAAATGGACGTAAAGACAGCTTTTCTAAATGGAAATTTAGAGGAGTGTGTCTATATGGACCAACCAGAAGGTTTCATTCAGAGTGGGAGCAGCGGAAAGGTGTGCAAGTTGCTTAAGTCCATCTATGGACTAAAGCAGGCGTCGCGGAGTTGGAACATCTGCTTTGATGAGACGGTCAAGGAATTTGGCTTTATCAAAAATCCAGATGAACCATGTATCTATAGTAGATTTGTAGCGAGAACTGTAGTATTCCTCGTTTTATACGTGGATGACATTCTCTTAATAGGAAATGACATTCCTATGCTACAATCTGTCAAGGGTTTCTTGTCACACAGGTTCTCCATGAAAGACCTGGGTGATGCCTCATACATTCTGGGTATCCGGATCTACCGTGACAGATCCAAGAGGATACTAGGACTTTCACAGTCCAGGTACATCGACACCATACTGAAGAGGTTCAGTATGGAAGATTCCAAGCGCGGTAACCTACCGGCTTGTCACGGGATCACCCTCTCTAAAGAGATGTCTCCCAAGACTGATTTGGAGAGGGATCGCATGTCTATTATACCCTACGCTTCTGCGGTAGGCTCTATAATGTATGCGATGTTGTGTACCAGACCGGATGTAGCTTATGCACTGAGTGTAGTAAGCCGGTATCAGTCTAACCCTGGGGAGAAACACTGGATAGCGGTAAAGAACATTCTCAAGTACCTGAGAAGGACTAAGGAGATGTTCTTGGTGTATGGCGGAAAAGACCTCCAGATCGAGGCCTTTGCTGACTCCAGCTTCCAGAGTGACAAGGATGATTCCAAGTCCATGTCGGGTTTTGTCTTTACCCTCAATGGAGGGGCGGTGTGTTGGAAGAGTTCCAAACAGGAAACCGTTGCAGACTCGACGATGGAAGCGGAATACATCGCTGCATCTGATGCCGCAAAAGAAGCTGTCTGGATGAGGAAGTTCTTGAAAGAACTTCAGGTGGTTCCGTCCATTGTTGATCCAATACCTCTGTATTGCGACAACAACGGGGCTATAGCTTTAGCGAAGGAACCCAGGTCCCATCAGAGATCCAGGCACATCTTAAGGCGGTATCACCTGATCAGGGAGATCGTAGATCGCCAGGAGATCGAGGTTCGGAGAGTCGCTTCAGAAGATAACACTGCTGATCCATTCACCAAGGCCCTGCCCCAGACTCAGTTCGAGCGGCTGATCGAGATGATAGGTCTTCGATACGCCAGTACATGGCCTTAGTGCAAGTGGGAGATTGTTAGTGTATATGCCCTAGAGGCCATTACTGTATCATACTGGTTTGTATATTACTTAATGGATGCTTGGGATATTCACCTTGTATATACAATCTTGCTCAAAATAGTTGTATGCTACTTGGTTTGTTTCTACTTCAATGTGTACATGTGTTTATTTTAGTATATCGCCTATACACATTAGTAGAGCCCTTAGGATCTTTGCTTGATTACCAGCGATGTGATGGCCGTCACACTAGTGGGGCTGGGTAATCTATAAGCACATCCTTATGCAGATCCCTGGTCGCAGGACTATCGAGACAGGGCATCGATACTCCGGAGTAGACCAGCGCATGCGCTTCTCATCCCAGTGTGGGAGACGGTCTGTCCCACAGCCGTCAGTACGTCATACATGAGATAGTATGCGGGTGCTCGTTAGGTTACGGGTACACTGGACAGGACTCGTCGGGAACTGACTAGTTGGTATTATACCTGTCGTCAGTTATCAGTTCCCAGGTGACATGAGTACAGCTTAGTCCGCTGACTTGACACTGTCACTTCGCCTCGGGTGTGTTCCCACTGTACTTTGATCACTACCCTACCACGGCTCAAAGGAGTCGTGCAAGCAGGTGGTGGTTGGGTGCAGTCCCGAAGCACTTGGAGGCAGTGACGGTTAGACAGGATTCGTCTCTCCCGGTATTGGGGGTTGACATCGCGCTGTGTCTAGGAGAGCCATTACACGAGTAGTCCCTGGCCAGGGCAAACGAGATATACTGGTAGGTTTCCAGTGTTATCTCAGGGTGTATTGGGCTTCACTCCGGCACGACTTGTACCGCTATTGGGGGACTGACGTTTACCGCCCCCTAGGCCCGCCATGCGATGTATCAGACGAACAGACCGGACTGTACGGAGAATGTCACACTCAGGCTCAGTAGGAGTTCAGATGGGTTTCGCCTCGTCGGTCTTCTTGTCGGCACTACCTGGGGACCGTTACGCACAGCTAGTGCAGCTTGCGGTCTGTGGTTAAACCCACTGCCAGCGTAGTGTCGAGTCTTTAGAGTCCCACACAGAAAGCTTTTCGCCTTTAGGCAAAAGAGTAGAGGTCGCATGGTATTGCGACAGGTCGCATGGTTTTGCGACAGGGTTCGGTCACATCCGTGCACTTGTGCACGTACAGTGTCCGGACAGTTTACACTAGCGGGCTTTGGTTTAAGCCAGATCCTAGTGTACCTTATGGGATTGGATTTATCCAGTTTGCACTCGTGTTCCTCGGAACGCGGATGCGGGTGTGTATGCACAGTTGACAGGGAGGCAGAGGCTGCGGATTCTCATTAGGGTTGTTGACAGTTGACCGTTGACTATTTGACTTTATGCTCAACCCTAATGAGAATATGATATGTGATTAACTATTATATTAATTAAGTATTATGGTGATATGGTTGTTGACTTGTTGACTTTTGTTGACTTGTTGACTTTGTTGACTTGTTGACTTTTGTTGACTTGTTGACCGGTTGATTAGGCTTGACTAGTTGACCATCATGATAACCATGGTTATCATTTCATGCCAAAGACTTTTACTTGCTTGTTCATTTGAGTAAAATGAGTGCATGACATGATAAGCTTATGGTTGCTTCAAACCATCACATAAGACTTTTTTGATATGATGAGTTATGATCACTTTGGATTATGAGAGGGTGAAAGACAAAAGAGTTGCTCATTCTTTCTTGCTCATTCTCTCTCTTGTTCTTGAGCTCTCCTCTTGCTCTCACCCTCAACCTCTTGCTCCCTCTCTTGATCTATGGTTCTCTTGTCTCATGAGTTGAGAATCAAGAACCATAGATAAAATCCCATTCTATTTCCTCTCTACTCATTCTAGTTCACTAGGTTTAGCAAACCAAGTGAACTAGTTTCTTCAAAGACCGAAGAAGGAGCTAAAGGTTGGAGCTTTCAAGTGGATCTATCTTCGGCGTACGGAGACGACGAGAAGGAGCCATCGGATCACCACCGGAGCTTGAAGAGAAGGAGTTCAAGACAAGCTAGGTATAACCATCTCTATCCGAGTAGCTAAATATCTTTAGCTTAGTATGCTAGTTTTAGTTTAGGTAAAAATCCCGACCTAGCTTAGTCCATGTTGCCTCTTGCGTTAAAATTTTGATTTTATACCGTTTCCGCCTCCCCGTAAGAACCGGGGGTCGCAACGTGGACTTACATGTTATTAGATACCGAACCTGATATACAAAATCATATCTATCTCTTTATTAGTAAAGAAATGATAAAATTTTGTATTGTTGGATAATGTTTTGAACATTTCCTATATCAAAAGTTGATCGGTTCAGGCACGTTATCTAAAAGCATTAATGTTCTAAATCAAACTACGGTTCTTAGTATACAGAACACACGCAAGAGGGATAGTTCAGAAATGAACGGATCCTTCTTGAGGCATTGTAGACTAGGTCATATCAATGTGACCCGACTAGCTAGAGTTACATAAAGATACATATTTAAATTAGTTTGAATTTACATCTTGTGAAACTCGCCAGTCATG
This sequence comes from Agapanthus africanus, assembly GCA_030015575.1. Classification (NCBI taxonomy): domain Eukaryota; kingdom Viridiplantae; phylum Streptophyta; class Magnoliopsida; order Asparagales; family Amaryllidaceae; genus Agapanthus; species Agapanthus africanus. Next base: position 265,019,949 of record CM057346.1, on the reverse strand, counting down.
TCACAAAGATATGATGACCATAGCCCTGTTTATTGGAAACAGAGAAAGAGTTAATGAACTCTTGGGATGATACATGTTGATGTATTAAGGTCCCCTGTCTACACATGCCAGGACCGGTTCTTTGTACTTCATTACGTTCTCTGATGATCTCTCAAAATTCAGACCTATGTTCCTGTTGAAACACAAGTCCGAACCTTTTGAGATATTCACAGAATATAAGTAAGAAGTAGAGAACCAATACGGGTATAAGTATTATGTCCTATGATGAGATCAAGGAGGAGAATACTTGTGCACGGAAATCCTGGATTATTCTAAAGGAGAATGAGATTCTCTCTCAGCATTACTCCTCCGAATACACCATAGCACGATGGTATATCGGGGCGGAGCAGATACACCCTATCTGATATGGTGTGCTCTATGATGAGTACTACTGAGTTACCTATTTCCTTTTTGGGAGTTATGCACTTAAGAAGCTGCATACCTATTGAATAGGGTTCAAATCAAATCTGTTGCCTATCACTTCATATTTGATATGATAAGGGAAGAGCCCATCTCTTAAGTTAGTTAAGATTTGGGGTTGTCCAGCCTATGTCTGAAAAGCAAAATCCGGACAAGCTCGAGGCAAGGTCTGTAATGTAGAACTGGAAAGGTTCCAGCTATACAAACTACAGCTGATGATTTGATAGAACCAAAGGATTCAGTAGATTCCAACGAACCTCAGCCTCTCCGCCAATCTAGTAGGGTTCCTCACCCACCTGAGAGATACTTCTGTTTCTCTATGACAGTGGGAGCGAGGATTGCATCATGAGATGATGACCCAACTAGTTTCGAGCAGGCCATCAGGAGTGTGACTCTGTAAGAATGGCTGGATGCTTAGTGATCTGAGATGGAATCCATGTACACCAACAAAGTATGGACTTTGGCTGCTATATCTGAAGGGTTAAATCCCCATCAGGAGCAAGTATATCTTGAGAAGATTACTTGGTGTAGATGGAAAAGTTGAGACTTTCAAAGCTAGACTTGTTAAAGGTTTGCATCATTGACCAGGTTTGGATCATGATGAAACTTTTTCTAAAGAACTATGCTTAAGTCCATCCAGATCCTACTTGCCACGGCTACATACCATAACTACGATATCTGGCGGTTGGGTGCCATGACTGCTTTTCTAAATAATGATTTAGAAGAGGACGTCTATAAGTACACAGCCAGAGGGCTTCGTAGACAGTGGGAGCAGCGGAAACGTGTGCAAGATGCTTTATAGGATAAAGCAGGCATCGCGGAGTTGGAACATCTGTTTTGATGGATTAGTCAAAGAAGTTGACATCATCAAAATGATAGATAAACCTTGTATAAACAAAAAGGTAGTAGGGAGTATGGTGTTGATCCTCGTAGAGTACGTGGATAACATACTCTTGATAAGAAAGGAGTTTCCTATGCTACGCTCGGTCAATCTCCGTTTATCACAATGATTCTCCATATAGGATAAAGGTGATACCTCCTAAATCCTGGGTTTTGGATCTATGAGATAGATCTAATTGGATATTAGGATACTCACTAGTTGTAGTGAGATGGTATCAACTGATCCTGGGGAGAATCACTGGAAGGGTTCCAGGGTGATAAGGACGACTGAATGTTAGTCGCAGGCATTGTCTTTACCCTCAGTAAAGGGACGGTATGTTGGAAGAGTTCCAAGCAAGATACCATGACATACTAGACAATAAAGGCAGGATACATCGCTACTTAAGATGCTACCAAAGAGGCAGTCTGGGTGTATATTGGTTCATGAGATGAACTACGTTCCAACCATTGTGAGACAATGGAGTTGTGGCTTATGCCAAGGAACGCCGGTCCCATCAGTGATCCAAACATATTCTGATGCAGCATCACCTGATCATGGAGATAGTTGATCTCCAGGGAGATCGAGGTTAGGAGAGTAGACTCAGAGGACAACACAGCGGATTCACTCACAAAGGCCTGTTCCCAGAGAGAGATTTTTATGGGATGGTTGAGTATGAGATACTTCAACCACTGCTATCAGATGGCCCTAGTGCAAGTGGGAGATTGTTAGTTATATGTATGCCCTAGAGGCCATTGCTATACATAGGATGTATATTGCAGTGGATGCTGGGACATATATAGGGAGGACTTTCTCGCTCGACATGATAGTATGCTATCTGGTTACTCTTTACCTTAACGTGTACATTGATTGTCTCTCTGTTACATGTTGGTAAAGCCCTTAGGATGTATACTTGACTACCTGGACTATGATGCGGATCATACTAGTGGGGACATGGTAGTCCATAAGTACATCCTTCAAAGTCCCTAGTCGTGGGTGTATCGAGACGGGGCATCGATATACCAGAGTAGACTAGCGTATACCTTCTCGACCCATACAGATGGGCGATGGATGATCCCATATCCATTGGTGTTTAACATCAGAGATGATATACGGGTGCTCAGTAGAGACTGGGTACACTGGACGGACTCGCCGAGAACTCCCAGATGGTATTATACCTCACGTCAGATGGCAGTTCTCTGGTGACACTGGTACAGAGTAGTCTGTTGACCCGAGATCGTCATAGAGTCTTGTGTGGTTCCCACTGTGCTTTGATTTCCATCTTACCACGTCCAAGAGGGCGTGCAAAACGGTGGTTTTTGGGTACAGTCCCGAGTCACATGGAGGCAATGAGCGATAGGAGGGGATTCGTCTCTCCCGGTATAGGGGGTTGATGTTGCGCTGTATTCGATTGGCTATAACAGGAAATCCAGGGCCAGGGTTGCTGAGATTTACTGGTAAGTGTTACCAGTAGTTTCTCGAATTGTTATAGACCTCATATCGACACGACTTATCGAGCTATTGGGGTCTGACGTTTACCACCCCTAGGCGAGATATGCGACATATCAGACGATCAGACCGGACTGTACGGTAGTGTTACTGGTTGGATTCACTGGAGTGTGAACGGGCTTGCTCGTCGATCTTCAGATCGCTCAATACCCGGGTGGCCGTTACGTTAGCAGACCGCTTGCGGCTTGTGGGTGTTTGATATGATCATCATCTGCTGCCGGCGTATTGACGAGTCTTTAGAGTCCTACACAGAGGTTTCCTGGCTCAAGCGAAACGAAATAGGAGCGCATATGAGATATGTGCGGGACCGAGAATCATGCGTGTATGTGATACCGTATTTCATTCTCGCGATAAATGTATCGGTTGGTTATATGCGATATAACCTAGTTATCGAATCAAGTATTGATTCGATAAGCCGATGCATAGGATACTAGTCGGTTATATGTGATATGACCGGATCGTTAAATCAAGTGTTGATTTAATGATTTAATGTATAATTATATATATTTGATATATTACTTTGCATTAACTAGTATCGGTTCACTTTAAATGGATTTTCTCACTCGGGTGTGCGCATTGCATATGCGATATGATTTTGTGCACATGATTGTATCATGTTTGATGATACATGCTTTTTGGTTAAGTGTAAAGTATTAAACTATGGTTAAGTGGATGATTAGGGTTTTTACTTATTCTTTTATTGATTTATTTATACATTTATTTATTTTGTTTTGACAAAAGAAAATTAAATGCAAAGAGAAAAATGGTGGAATTCTTTTGTTCATTCATGAAGCTTCATGAATCCTTTGACTTTGTGACCATTTTGTCTCTTGCTTTAACCTAACCATTCCACTTAACTCTAATTAATTCTCTACACCTAACCTTGGTTAGCTTATGATAAGAATTGTTTTCTTTTCTATTTTCAACAATACTTATCATAACATAATTCTTCTTCTTCTTCCTTTCTTCACTTGAAGAAAGCAAGCTCCATCAATGGTGATTGATGGAAATGAGTGAGAAATCCAATTCTAAAGTCTACCCACTTCCTATTTCTTCATCCTCTACCTCTTGCCAAGTAGTAGAGTGTGTTTTCTTCACAAGTTTCATCACTTGGTGAAGTTGGAGCTTGATCTAGCGATGTCTCGACATAGATCATCTTCGGCACGAAGCCGACGACCTTGCCCGCTCTTTCTCCGATGAAGCCGACGCTAGAGCCCGGATTTTGATTTGGACAGCGGAGATGACTTCATTGCGGAGCCGTGGAGGTGGAGCACCGGATCTACAAAGGTTGTATTTCCGTATTCTTATAGTTAAGTGTTAACTAGTTTACTTTTCGCCTAGAATTCTAGCCAACGATCCGTACACAAGGGTTTCTCGGCACCGTATTTTTGAAATTGGCATGGTTGATGCCTTGTGAGACCTCTTTGGGGTGCCTAGGAACCCTACAGATACTGGATCAAAATCTCACATCTGTAATTCGTTACAGGCTCTCAGAAACCGTAGGGTTATAAGGAAAGGTGATATGACTCTCAGGGTTGCTAACGGAATGAGCATGGACGCTGAATCCGTAGGGGAATATTATCTTGGACTGACAACTGGGCAGATATTGATTCTGCGTAACTGTTTGTATGTACCAGGTGCGTCTTGTATTATCATATCTGTATCCTTATTTTCTAAGGAAGGATATGATTTTACTTTTGTAAGCGATGTGGTCCACATCCACCTAAATCAAGTTCTGATTGGGTCAGGTAGATTAGAAAACGGGGTATACGTATTGAATCAAGCTCAGATATTGAACACACTTAAAAGAAAGTCTCTGGAATTAAATCAGGCTTTCTTATGGCATTGTAGACTGGGTCACATTAATGAGACACGATTAACTAAGTTACATAAAGAGGGATACTTGAATCCGTTCGAGTATCGGTCTTATGCCATTTGTGAATCTTGTCTCATAGGAAAGATGACAAAGACTCCGTTCACTGGACACGGAGTAAGAGCGAGCGAGCTCTTGGGACTCATACATAGTAATGTGTGTGGTCCAATGTCTACACATGCGCGAAGTGGTTATTCATACTTCATTACTTTCATAGATGATTTCTCTAGGTATGGACATGTCTTCCTGATGAAGCATAAATCCGAGGCCTTTGAGAAATTTCGAGAATACAAGAATGAAGTTGAAAAACAAACAGGCAAGAGTATAAAGACACTGAGATCTGATCGAGGTTGTGAATACTTGAGTGCCGAGTTTGTGGACTGCTTAATAGAGAATGGAATTCTCTCTCAGCTTACTCCTCCATACACACCACAGCACAATAGTGTATCGGAAAGGCGGAATCGAACCCTATTGGATATGGTTCGTTCCGTGATGAGTAAGGCCGAGTTACCGCGATCCTTCTGGGGTTATGCACTAGAATCAGCTGCATATCTTTTGAACAAGGTTCCCTCCAAGGCAGTGCCTACCACAACATATCAGATGTGGTGTGGGAAGAAACCCCATCTTCAATATCTGAAGATATGGGGATGTCCAGCTTTTGTTAAAAAGCAGCATGCGGACAAACTCGAGGCACGCTCAGTACTATGTAAGTTTCTGGGATACCCAAAGAACTCCAGGGGATATCTTTTATATTACGCAGAGGAACAAAAGGTTTTTGTTTCTCGTCATGCCCACTTTCTGGAACATCAGTTTTGAGAAAAAGGAACAAGTAGGAGCGCAGTAGAACTGGAAGAAATTCCAGAACCACAAGCTATTACTGAAAGCTTGGAAGAACCAGAAGTTTCAGGAGAACCGGACATTCCTGTGCCGCTCCGCAGGAGTAGTAGGCAGTCTCATCCGCCCGAGAGATACTACAGTTTTCTTATAGAAGGGGATAGAGAGGATTGCATCATTGATTATGATGAGCCTACTAGCTTCCAGCAAGCCATTCAGAGCGGTGACTCAGTAAAATGGCTGGATGCAATGCGGTCCGAGATGGAGTCCATGTACACCAACAAAGTTTGGGCTTTGGACTTTGCTCCCGGAGGGGTAAAACCCGTAGGCTGCAAATGGATCTTCAGAAAGAAGATTGGTGTAGATGGGCGGGTTGAAGCCTATAAAGCTGGGCTAGTTGCAAAGGGTTTTCGTCAAAGACCTGGTTTAGACTATGAAGAGACCTTTTCTCCAGTGGCTATGCTAAAATCCATTAGGATCCTTCTTGCCATTGCTGCCTTCCACGATTATGAGATTTGGCAGATGGACGTAAAGACCGCTTTTCTAAATGGAAATTTAGAGGAGTGTGTCTATATGGACCAGCCAGAGGGTTTCATTCATAGTGGGAGCAGCGGTAAAGTGTGCAAGTTGCTCAAGTCCATCTATAGACTGAAGCAGGCATCGCGGAGTTGGAACATCTGCTTTGATGATACTGTCAAAGAATTCGACTTTATCAAAAACCCAGATGAACTATGCATTTACAGTAAGATTGTAGGGAGAACTGTAGTATTCCTCATCTTGTACGTGGATGACATTCTCCTAATAGGAAATGATATTCCTATATTACAGTCAATCAAAGTATTCTTGTCATAGAGGTTCTCCATGAAGGACCTGGGCGATGCCAACTACATTCTGGGGATCCAGATATATCATGATAGATCTAAGAGGATGTTGGGACTTTCACAGTCCAGGTACATTGACACCATACTGAAACGATTTAGTATGGAAGATTATAAGTGCGGTAATCTACCGGCTTGTCACGGAATCACCCTCTCCAAAGAGATGTCTCCCAAGACTGATTTGGAAAGGGCTTGTTCATATTCGATTTTTGCATTTTTATACCACCCAATTTTTATCACATTGCTTATCGGTAGGTACTCTTGAGCCGTGTTTGCTAGTTAATTGCAGGATACAGGTTCTCAGCTCTAAACAGTGAAATTCATGGAAAAGCACGAAAAAGTCCGGATTACTGCCAACCACAGATATAACACGGGTCTCTACTCTATCCGTATGTTGCCGCACACCAGTTTAAGGGACAAAAAGGCAAATCGATGTCATTTTCTTGCACAAAGCACAATGTCAACACAAGATCCAACATGTGTACGCGGAGCTCAAGAAAAATCATGGCAAAAGATCCACATCACATCACCTTTTGATCTGCTGAAATTTTGGAAAAATTGTGAAGAGCTTCTCAGAAACAACATATACCACACTGAAGAGTACATAAAACCAGGGAATCCCACAAAATCCGAGGAGCTAACTCACCTAGATGGCCGCGGATCCGCGGCCAACATGGGGTCTAGGCCGCGGATCCGCGGCCATGGTGGCTCATCAGATGATAATATTTCAGGGGCAGTTTGGTCAATTCATGTTGATCCTGAATGTTGCCCTAGGTTCTCTGTTTTCTGCCTATAAATAGCCCAGAACTTGCCAAGCCAAAGGTGCTTAATTCTTGTGTAAAATTTTAGGATATATTTTGTAGTTCTTCTTCCTCTTTCATCTTTTCTCCATTAAAACTTTGTAGTGAGCTTTTTATGAGTGAAGTGATGAATAAAAGAGTTCTTTTTGTTTTCATGCTTGTCTTTTTATGTTGTTAATGATAATTGCTTGTAATTTTCATTTGCTAATCTAGTTGTTGTTATTTGTTGTTGGATCTTTTTTGTTCTATTTTTCTTTATCCTTAACAACAATGATGCTTAAGTTTGATCCTTGCCAAGGTGAGGTATCAAATAGCTAGTTGTAATCATCTAACCTCTTTCTTTCTATCTTCCTCCTTTTGTTGTATTTTCTATTTCTTGTAATGGGTGAGTAGTTTTCTTACTTGTTACGGTAAGATAAGGAATGTTTGAGAGAAGGAAATCTCTCACTCTTTCCTTACCCAACATCTTGATTCGGACTCCCGTTAATTGAACCACAATCCGCTCCCTACGGCACCCTATCCTACATGATAGCGGTGATTCCTTAGTGAGACTGGTTGTGGTTGAATTAACCGGAGGTTAAGGCTAAGAGCCAAGAACGGACGGACAAGCACCAAAAGGAAGAACTTAAGCGTTGGAAAGCCTAGCTTATACTCGCAAGTTCCTTCCTAGTCATGCGAATCCCCGTTGTTGACGATTACCATAACGCCAATATTAAGAGTGGCAACGAAAGAAGTGAGCGACTCTTAACTCAAACTAACCTAATCCTAACCCTAACAAGCTCCCTTTATATAACATTTTAGCACATAGTTAATCTCAAACAAATCTGGACATTTGGACTAAACTCGTTAAAGCACATAGAAAAAGATTTCCATCTCCCTGCGGATGACCCGTACTCAATCGGCTAGCTACAAGCGAAACCGTCTTGATTGCGGTAATTAACTAAGCATGCAAAAACTCTATCAATCAAATGGCGCCGTTGCCGGGGAGACGGTAGTTTATTTTTTTTTTGTAATTTAGGGTTAATTTGTGAATATAAATATAACCGAAAAACAATACAAAAATATATTGTAAAAACCATCTTGTTATTTTTTGATTAGTTTTTGTGCAAGTGCGCAGGATAAAAAGAAGGTCGAGTTCAGTGCCAAAGATGTGGGAAGTTAGACCCATAACTCGCAGCTACACCGCGATGGATCAAGACAAGAACCAACGGTCTACTGTCAAATTTTAGAGCAGATCCAGTGAGCAAATCAAGATTCAGGAGCTCCAGAAAAGAAGAGGACACACAAGGCAGCACAGTCCAGGAATTTGAAGGGCCAATTCCACTTACATACCGCGGAACCGCGGCATAAGCGCTCTATTGCCGCGAAACCGCGGCCATTTGTGGCCGTCGGTTCCTAAAAATCCTTGTAAGTCTCTCAAACTCTCTTCCCCACTCCTCTGAACTCCACTGAACTGTGTTTTCTATAGCATTCTTTGTGCAAACTCTCTTACCCCTTCCAATAAATTGTTCTAGTGCAGGATTCTTTGCGCCGCGCTAAAAAATTAAAAAATTGATTGCAGTTGATTGTTACTGCTTTGCATATTTTAATCGGATTTTAAGGGGCTTGAAACCAATCCAGATTGGGTAGGGATTTCATCACCGTTCCCAGGACCCCAGAAATCACAAAAGGCATATGCATTGACCATTATTTAATTAAAAAATACTAAACTCAGCCCTAAGGACATCGCGCTCAATAAGACAGAGGACTGGTTATAGGCATCGGCCGTTTATCCTATCCTGACATTGCGGTGTCTAGGCAAGTGTGTCGAAGGCAAGTGGTTACTTAATTAGGACCACTACTTACATAGTGGGGAGCCTCCCACTTACCTAGAACTTACTTGGCCGCAATTGGCGGAGAAGAGACGGTTTGAGGTCCTATTTCTAGCCCTTTGGAACAGTTAGGAGATGTCTAGCTGACCTAGGTGACCCTAGATCTAGGTGTGATTGTGCATATTTTGTCTGTGATTGTTTGAAGCCGTAAGTCTGTACACATTTCTGTAAAGCTCTTTCTAAAAAAGAAAAAAAACACAAAACAAAAACTTTTATAAAAACTTGCCCTTTGTCGCCCAAAATCCCATTTTTTCACCCACCATCCATCGTATTTCTCCATTGACGTTTTCTTACCCTCACCTTCTCTGCTTTGACTACACTAAACTAGTTTAGTGTATGTCCGGTTGGACTCGGGACACTAGCGCCCGCCTAGTCCGCGTTACGTTAGTCGCTACCGACTACGCGATCGACTCAGACGTCGAAACTCCTTCCACGCCTCTTTCACCCTTACCTTTGCCGGCTAACTCCGACGTTGACCGGAATTCTGTTCATACATCCTCACCTTCACCATCACCAACCTCTTCTTCTGCGATGTCAGGATTTAATCCAAACATCCCTTTGACTCCCCCGGGATTGATTCCACCTCCTATGGATGCGAATAACCCACTACCACCGCCTGTTGTAGCGCCACAGCGAATCGCGCTCCAGGATCGTTTCTATCCCACCCGCTCTGCGCTTCCCACTTGTCTTTCTTTTCCACCGGCCAATGAGGATAATTTTGAAATTAAGCCCCACTTCATTAACATGCTTCCGAAATTTCATGGGCTTGAATATGAAGATGCCTATATCTTCATCAATAAGTTCTAGAATGTTTGTGCCATGATGAAAACAACCCTGCTGTCAGACGATGCTATATGGCTACGGGTCATTCCGTTCACTTTGTGCGATCTTGCTGAAAAGTGGCTGTATAGCACTGCTTCCCACTCCATTACCAGTTGGGATGAGTCTGTGAAAGCGTTTCTCAAGAAATTCTATCCGAATCATAAAACCGCGACGATCCGTAACGAAATCAACCAATTCTCCCAACTTCCTACTGAACCCTTTTCGAAATGCTTTGACCGGTATAAAGACCTTCTTGTTCAGTGCCCTCACCACGGTATTGAGAAATGGCAACTTTGCCAAACTTTATACGAGGGCCTGAACCCAGCAACCAAGCAGTTGTTGTTAGTTATATGTATGCCCTAGAGGCCATTACTGTACATATGATGTATATTGTAGTGGATGCTAGGACGTGTATAGGGAGGACTTTCTTGCTCGACATGATGGTATGCTATCTGGTTGCTCTTTACCTTAACGTGTATACTGATTGTCTCTCTGTTACATGTTGGTAAAGCCCTTAGGATGTGTACTTGACTACCTGGACTATGATGCGGATCATACTATTGGGGACATGGTAGTCCATAAGTACATCCTTCAAAGTCCCTAGTCGAGGGTATATCGAGACGGGGCATCGATATACCAGAGTAGACTAGCGTATACCTTCTCGACCCATACAGATGGGTGATGGATGATCCCATATCCATTGGTGTTTGACATCAGAGATGATATACGGGTGCTCAGTGGAGACCGGGTACACTGGACGGACGCGCCGAGAACTCCCAGATGGTATTATACCTTACGTCAGATGGCAGTTCTCTGGTGACACTGGTACAGAGTAGTCTGTTGACCCGAGATCGTCATAGAGTCTTGTGTGGTTCCAACTGTGCTTTGATTTCAACCTTACCACGTCCAAGAGGGCGTGCAAAACGGTGGTTTTTGGGTACATTCCCGAATCACATGGAGGCAATGAGCGATAGGAGGGGATTCGTCTCTCCCGGTATAGGGAGTTGATGTTGCGCTGTGTTCGATTGGCTATAACAGGAAATCCCTGGCCAGGGTTGCTGAGATTTAGTGGTAAGTGTTACCAGTAGTATCTCGAATTGTTATAGACCTCATATCGACACGACTTATCGAGCTATTGGGGTCTGACGTTTACCACCCCTAGGCAAGATATGCGACATATCAGACGATCAGACCGGACTGTACGGTAGTGTTACTGGTTGGATTCACTGGAGTGTGAGCAGGCTTGCTCGTCGATCTTCTGATCGCTCACTACCCGGGTGTCCGTTACGTTTAGCAGACCGCTTGCGGCTTGTGGGTGTTTGATATGATCATCACCTGCTGCCGGCGTATTGACGAGTCTTTAGAGTCCTACACAGAGGTTTCCTGGCTCAAGCGAAACGAAATAGGAGCGCATATGAGATATGTGCGGGACCGAGAATAATACGTGTATGTGATACCGTATTCTATTCTCACGATGAATGTATCGAATGGTTGTATGCGATATAACCTAGTTATCGAATCAAGGATTGATTCGATAAACCGATACAAAGGATACTAGTCGGTTATATGCGATATGACCGGATCATTAAATCAAGTGTTGATTTAATGATTTAATGCATAATTATATATTTGATATATTACTTTGCATTAACTAATATCGGTTCACTTTAAATGGATTTTCTCACTCGGGTGTGCACATTGTATATGTGATATATTTTCGTGCACTTGATTGTATCATGTTTGATGATACATGTTTGCAAGGGTATGTGTAAAGAGTTAAACCTATGGTTCAGTAAATGGTTAGGGTTTTCTTTTATTTATTTCATTTATTTTATTTTGGAAAAGAAAAAGGGAAAATGGTTGCTATTTTTGTTTTATCTTTGAAGCTTCATGAAGCTTTGACTAAAGTGACCATTTTGTCTCATGCTTAACCCTAACCATTCACTTGAACCTTAGTTAGTTCTCTACACTTGACCATGGTTCATGATTATGATAAGAATGATTTTATTATTCTTATTATAATGATGATCATATTATCTTCTTCTTCTTCTTCATCTTCTACTTGAAGAAACCTTGACTTCATCAATGGTGATTGATTAAAAAGAATGAGAAATCCAATTCTAAAGTGAACCCACTTTCTATTTCTTCATCCTCTACCTCTTGCCAAGTAGTAGAGTGTGTTTTCTTCACAAGTTTCATGACTTGGTGAAGTTGGAGCTTGATCTAGCGATGCCTCGACGTAGATCATCTTCGGCACGAAGCCGACGACCTTGCCCGCCCATTTCTCCGATGAAGCCGACGCTAGAGCCCGGGATTGCATTTGGACAGCGGAGAGGACTTCATCATGGAGCTATGGAGGTGGAGAAACGGATCTACAAAGGTTGTATTTCCGTTCTTTTAGTTTAGTTGTAAACTAGTTGCTTTGGTCGCCTAGATTTCTAGTTAACGATCCGTATTAGGGTTTCTCGGCACTTGTAAAATTTGAAATTGGCATGGTTGATGCCTTGTGAGACCTCATTAGCGTGTCTAGGAACCCTACAGTGGTATCAGAGCCTAGCTAGAGCCTTAGGCGATGCGTAGACGGAGTTTGAAGTCCGATCGAACCAAAACCCTAACCCGAAACATGGTCTCTGGACTTTTTCTAAAAACTGGGATTTTTCCACATTAAAAATGCTTAAAAAATTCAGCAGGAAGATCTAAGAATTATGGTGCAAAACGAGCTCATGATGCGTCTAAACCGCCGCGGAAACGCGGCAGAAGCATGGCTTCTGCCGCGGTTCCGCCGCCTACTGTTCACAATGCACAATATTTTTTGCACAGTAATTCCTCTTTTCTGGTGCTGAGTTTTATGGGAATTTTTAATATTTATTCAAGAGTTGAATTTTTTGGGGTTGTTTTGGGGATTCGGTGTTTCGATCGGAGCATCAGATTTTGTCTATGTGGCTTTCCGGATAATTTTTGATTATGTTAAAAAGTTCGACCGGATATAAATACCCAATTTTTCCCCTGTCGGGAAATTTCCAAGTGTTGGATTTTTCCGAGGTTTAAAGACGTTCTAAGTAGTGCAAGTAACGCGATGGTCCCTCTAGAAGACAACAAACCTTAACTCGATTATGTGACCGTCTTGAACTGCCCTTTGAACCTTCGGGTTTGGGGCAGTACGGCGTGCCATATGTGAGGCGTTGGCTTGACCCTTCTACGGCTGGACCGTTGGTACTGAGGCATGAAGTGAATGTCTTTGAACTTATTTCATGAGTTGATCTGTTTCGGGAAAACTTGGGTGTTAGATTGTTCGATCGGAAAGTTTAACATTTTCTAACTTATCCGGAATGTGATACAATAATTGGAATTCACAAGTAGTTATGAGATAACTGAATGAATGTTATAAACATAGCAGTTTAGTCTCACTTGATCGGTTGCCACGGAATTTTGATGCGATCAAAAGTCCGTTGCAATCACGTAGCGTACGCGGATACTCGCCGGGTAAACTTAATAGACAGCCTCACCCCATAGCTCCGACCAAGTGACTGTAGGAGAACCCCGTCGCCGAAAGTATCCGTCAGGGTGCTCGCGGTAGCGGTGTTCCTCCTTAGTGCACTTCGTCGACGGCGTCGGGGGTGCGGCCGCCTACTAAAGTTTGTGACGAGCATTCGATCAGGATATCGGGAATCTTGTTGAATTGCCCGACTTGATATTGAAAAGTGTTTTCGATGATGAGACTAAAATGCGGGGTTTATAATTGTTAGGCATGCGATGTCTAAAGAATTCATTTGGTCAGGCATGCGATGTCTGAGGTGGTTGCGGATTCCAACTGTTGTAGTTTTACACTTTCTTTTCTGTGACCGTAAGTGTAATATGTGATATCGCCGGTTTCGTTACTATATGTCAACGACAATTGGGATGCGCATATTTACTTACGTTGATGACATGTGATGTTATGTGTTGCTGGATATGTTATATTGGATCGTCGTATTTGAATAGCCGGGGGTTTTTTATGTGAGATGATTGTTTTTCATTTTCATTCATGTAAAAACTTGTATGTAATATTCTTTTATTGGGGCACTTCCAGGTTGCGGAAGATGTCACCGTTTGTATATTATTTACTTTTCCGCACTAGGATAGACCCAAGGAGGGGAGCACAAGTAACCGGGTTCTGGAGTCCAGTGGGAGACCAACTCGAGGAGTCGAGTCCGGGTCTCCTAACTCCAGAATTGGTTGGGTTGCTTGCCGCTCTCGTAGGGGTCTAGGGGTATGGGTTTGGCTATTCATCGCGACCGTGGAATCCGTGTTTTATACTGGCTCGTATTGAAAACACGGACGTCCTAGTATATCCAATGTTTCATATGTTTCTTCTGCTGCGATATCTGTGATGTGATCATGTGATGTTCTGTGATAGATACTTTATATAGTATATATGATATATTATATAGGCGTTACTTATGTTTTACACCCGCGCTAGCCCTGCCCCGCTCTGCCGTTAGTTACCTAACCTAACGGTGCACGAGGGGACATCGAGGCGAATGCGGATGGCATAAGTGTATGTCGTATTTAACTGTGAAGTTTAGGTACTTAAATGATGGGACTTCATTAATATGATTAATGAAATAAAAGAAACCTAAGATGTTGTAGAATCGAATCTCAAAAATAAAACAGGTAGCTACAGTTCTTGCTTTGCACAGCGGTATATGTGATATATCCTGCACCTTATTCGATGAGGAAAGGACCGAGATCCCTTCACCGGGAGTGACTCCTTTAGCAATAACTGGCAGATGCTACACACTCGGTTTGTCTTTTGATTGCTTTTAAGAGTTTTTGCTTTGCACAGTGATATATATGATATATCCCGCACCTCATTCGACGAGGAAAGGACCGACGATCCCTTCACCGGGAGTGACTCCTTTAGCAAAACTAGAAAAGCTTCAAAAGCACTCCATTTCAAAATCATTTGATTCTACAACGATATCAAGTTCATTACGCAATAGGTTTTCAGAAAAACCTGTCGTAGCCCTCCGTCATTTCAGATAAGTACTAGTTAGTATTCGTGCTACGTTTGTTGACTATGTTAAGGCGTAGTGTGCGGTAGCTAATTAGTGCTTATCTGCATAAGCATATGATGCGATTGGATTATGGTAGTCGTGCGACTTTGTTGACTATGTTAAGGGTCGTGCGGGTGGGTTTAATTCAATCGGGAAATGACGGGTTGAACCTGACTAGCACTTATGATTTGTTGACTATGTTAAGGTCATATAGCTGCTAGGGGAAAAATATTGTCGGGAATTTCAAGTGTTGAAATTTGCAATGAGATTGCATACCTTCTATGAGATAGTTGGATCCCGATACCCGCTGCGAGTAATTGTTACTCCTGGGAGAGTTTTACATATTACAATTAGCCGATCAAGTAGGTGTCTAGAAAGGTGTTAACGAGGTTACGCCTCTGGGAAAACGAGGTTTGCATTAATTAGGTTCGTGCGAAAGCACGGGGGACCTCCCTCAAAGTACCGACACTGGCCTGGCTGAAAGATTGGCGAACTTGTAGTCTGTAATTAATCCCGGCTAGTCTTTCCTTTTTGGGTTTGAAGGAAGATTTGATAAAAAGCAGTGGGAGCCATCCTGATTAGATAAAATAAAAACCAATCTATTCTTGCAAGAGCGCACGCTGAGTGTTTTCTTCTTTCTCTCTCTCCAGGTAGCGACCATATCACGCCGTAATCAAGATAATAATACGGATTATTGACCGAACCCGCTTGTTATACTGAGCTGGGGAACGTTGGTCCCGCTCCAACTTATAATTGTTATAAGACAGAGCAGGAAACTGGGGATTACCAGAATTCCCGTGCCGCCCAAACGAGGAGAGTGCATGATGATGCATCATCTTCGGGTATGTTCATTATACAGAACTGTTTCTCAGTATCCTTTACGTCCTGGGTATGTGATACCAGATCAGGATCCCAGATATGTAATCTGTTACATAGGGCTACAGAAAGGAAGAAAACTGAGAACGGGTGATAAGTTTCATGAGGCAGAAAACGGGGCAAGTGTTGCAGCCAAGTCTGTTGGTCACTGTCACCCTGTATTATCAATACATTGATTCTGAACGAATGTTATTAGATAGCGAACCTGATATACGAAATCATATCAGTCTCTTTATTAGTAAAGAAAGGATATAATTTTGTATTGTTGGATAATGTTTTGAACATTTCCTATATCAAAAGTTGATCGGTTCAGGCACGTTGTCTAAAAGCATTGATGTTCTAAATCAAACTACAGATCTTTAGTATACTGAACACACTAAAGAAGAAGAGTTCAGAAATGAACGAATCCTTCATGAGGCATTGTAGACTAGGTCATATCAATGTGACCCGACTAGCATAAGTTAAATGTAGATGCATATTTAAATCAGTTTGAATTTACATCTTGTGAAACTAGCCAGTCATGTCACAAAGATAAGATGACCAGAGCTCTGTTTAATAGAAACAGAGAAAGAGTTAGTGAACTCTTGGGATTGATACAAGTTGATGTATGTAAAGTCCCCTGTCTACATATGCCAAGACCGGTTCTTTGTACATCATTACATTCTCTGATGATCTCTTTAGATTCAGACATATGTTCCTGTTAAAACACAAGTCCGAACCTTTTAAGATATTCACAGAATATAAGTTAGAAGTAGAGAACCAATACGGGTAAAAGTATTATGTCTTTTGATGTGATCAAGGAGGAGAATACTTGAGCACGGAAATTCCTGGCCTATTCTAAAGGAGAATGGGATTTTCTCTCTCAGCATTACTCCTCTGTATACACCATAGCACGATGGTATATCGGGGCGGAGCAGATACACCCTATTTGATATGGTGTGCTCTATGATGAGTACTACTGAGTTACCTTTTTCCTTTTGGGTGTTATGCACTTATGAAGTTGCATACCTATTGAATAGGGTTCAAATAAAATCAGTTGCCTACCACTTCATATTTGATATGATAAGGGAAGAGCCCATGTCTTAAGTTAGTTAAGAGTTGGGGTTGTCCGGCCTATGTCTAAAAGCAAAATCCGAACAAGCTCAAGGCAAGATCTGTTATGTAGAACTGGAAATGTTCCAGCTATACAAACTGCAGCTGATGATTTGATAGAACCAAAGGATTCAGTAGAGACCAACGAACCTCAGCCTCTCCGCCGATCTAGTAGGGTTCCTCACCCACCTGAGAGATACTTCGGTTTCTCTATGACAGTGGGAGCGTGGATTGCATCATGAGATGATGACCCAACTAGTTTCGAACTGGCCATCAGGAGTAAGACTCTGTTGGAATGGCTGGATGCTTAGCGATCTGAGATGGAATCCTTATACACCAACAAAGTATGGACTTTGGTTGCTATATCTGAAGGGTTAAATCCCCATCAGGAGCAAGTATATCTTGAGAAGATTACTTGGTGTACATGGAAGAGTTGAGACTTTCAAAGCTAGACTTGTTAAAGGTCTACATCATTGACCAAGTATGGATGATGATGAAACCTTTTCAAGTGGCTATGCTTAAGTCCATCCAGATCCTACTTACCACGGCTACATACCATGACTACGATATCTGGCGGTTGGGTGCCATGACTGATTTTCTAAATGATGTTTTAGAAGAGAACGTCTATAAGTATACAGCCAGAGGGCTTTGTAGACAGTGGGAGCAGCGGAAACGTGTACAAGATGCTTTATAGGATAAAGCAGGTATCGCGGAGTTGGAACATCTGTTTTGATGTGATTAGTCAAAGAGTTTGACATCATCAAAATGGTAGATGAACCTTGTATAAACAAAAAGGTAGTAGGGAGTATGGTGTTGATCCTCGTAGAGTACGTGGATGACATACTCTTGATAAGAAAGGAGTTTCCTATGCTACGCCCGGTCAATCTCCGCTTATCATAATGATTCTCCATATAGGATCAAAATGATACCCCCTAAATCCTGGGTTTTGGATCTATGAGATAGATCTAATTGGATGTTAGGATTCTCACTAGTTGTAGTGAGATGGTATCAATCGATCCTGGGGAGAATCACTGGAAGGGTTCCAGGGTGATAAAGACGACTGAATGTCAGTCGCAGGCATTGTCTTTACCCTCAGTAAAGGGACGGTATGTTGAAAGAGTTCCAAGCTAGATACCGTGGCATACTAGACGATAAAGGCTCGATAAATTGCTATTTAAGATGCTACCAAAGAGGCAGTCTGGATGTATATTTGTTCATGAGATGAACTTAGTTCCTCCCAATGTGTGAAAATGGGGTTGTGGCTTATGCCAAGGAACGTCCGTCCCATCAGTGATCCAGACATATTCTGAGGCAGCATCACCTGATCATGGAGATGGTTAATCTTCAGGGTGATCGAGGTTAGGAGAGTAGACACAGAGGACAATACGGCGGATCCACTCACGAAGGCCTATTCCCAGAGAGAGATTTTTATGGGATGGTTGAGTATGAGATACTACAACCACTGCTACAGATGGCCCTAGTGCAAGTGGGAGATTGTTAGTTATATGTATGCCCTAGAGGCCATTACTGTACATATGATGTATATTGTAGTGGATGCTTGGACGTGTATAGGGAGGACTTTCTTGCTCGACATGATAGTATGCTATCTGGTTGCTCTTTACCTTAACGTGTATACTGATTGTCTCTCTGTTACATGTTGGTAAAGCCCTTAGGATGTGAACTTGACTACCTGGACTCTGATGCGGATCATACTAGTGGGGACATGGTAGTCCATAAGTACATCCTTCAAAGTCCCTAGTCGAGGGTATATCGAGACGGGGCATCGATATACTAGAGTAGACTAGCGTATACCTTCTCGACCCATACAGATGGGCGATGGATGATCCCATATCCATTGGTGTTTGACATCAGAGATGATATACGGGTGCTCAGTGGAGACTGGATACACTGGACGGACTCGCCGAGAACTCCCAGATGGGATTATACCATATGTCAGATGGCAGTTCTCTGGTGACACTGGTACAGAGTAGTCTGTTGACCCGAGATCGTCATAGAGTCTTGTGTGGTTCCCACTGTGCTTTGATTTCCACCTTACCACGTCCAAGAGGGCTTGCAAAACGGTGGTTTTTGGGTATTGTTCCGAATCACATGGAGGCAATGAACGATAGGAGGGGATTCGTCTCTCCCGGTATAGGGAGTTGATGTTGCGCTGTGTTCGATTGGCTATAACAGGAAATCCCTGGCCAGGGTTGCTGAGATTTACTGGTAAATGTTACCAGTAGTATCTCGAATTGTAATAGACCTCATATCGACACGACTTATCGAGCTATTGGGGTCTGACGTTTACCACCCCTAGGCAAGATATGCGACATATCAGACGATCAGACCGGACAGTACGGTAGTGTTACTGGTTGGATTCACTGGAGTGTGAGCGGGCTTGCTCGTCGATCTTCTGATCGCTCAATACCCGGATGGCCGTTACGTTTAGCAGACCGCTTGCGGCTTGGGGGTGTTTGATATGATCATCACCTGCTGCCGGCGTATTGACGAGTCTTTAGAGTCCTACACAGAGGTTTCCTGGCTCAAGCGAAACGAAATAGGAGCGCATATGAGATATGTGCGGGACCGAGAATAATACGTGTATGTGATACCATATTCTATTCTCGCGATGAATGTATCGAATGGTTGTATGCGATATAACCTAGTTATCGAATCAAGGATTGATTCGATAAACCGTTACATAGGATACTAGTCGGTTATATGCGATATGACCGGATCATTAAATCAAGTGTTGATTTAATGATTTAATGCATAATTATATATTTGATATATTACTTTGCATTAACTAATATCGGTTCACTTTAAATGGATTTTCTCACTCGGGTGTGCACATTGTATATGTGATATATTTTCGTGCACTTGATTGTATCATGTTTGATGATGCATGTTTGCAAGGGTATGTGTAAAGAGTTAAACCAATGGTTAAGTAAATGGTTAGGGTTTTCTTTTATTTATTTCATTTATTTTATTTTGGAAAAGAAAAAGGGAAAATGGTTGCTAGTTTTGTTTTATCTTTGAAGCTTCATGAAGCTTTGACTAAAGTGACCATTTTGTCTCATGCTTAACCCTAACCATTCACTTGAACCTTAGTTAGCTCTCTACACTTGACCATGGTTCATGATTATGATAAGAATGATTTTATTATTCTTATTATAATGATGATCATATTATCTTCTTCTTCTTCTTCATCTTCTACTTGAAGAAACCTTGACTTCATCAATGGTGATTGATGAAAAAAAGTGAGAAATCCAATTCTAAAGTGAACCCACTTCCTATTTCTTCATCCTCTACCTCTTGCCAAGTAGTAGAGTGTGTTTTCTTCACAAGTTTCATGACTTGGTGAAGTTGGAGCTTGATCTAGCGATGCCTCGACGTAGATCATCTTCGGCACGAAGCCGACGACCTTGCCCGCCCATTTCTCCGATGAAGCCGACGCTAGAGCCCGGGATTGCATTTGGACAGCGGAGAGGACTTCATCATGGAGCTATGGAGGTGGAGAAACGGATCTACAAAGGTTGTATTTCCGTTCTTTTAGTTTAGTTGTAAACTAGTTGCTTTGGTCGCCTAGATTTCTAGTTAACGATCCGTATTAGGGTTTCTCGGCACTTGTAAAATTTGAAATTGGCATAATTGATGCCTTGTGAGACCTCATTAGCGTGCCTAGGAACCCTACAGTTGTTGGAAACCATTTATCAGGGCCACTTCCTATCAAAATCTAACGAGGAAGCATGGCAATTCTTCGACGACCTTGCGGAACAAACGCTTCAATGGGAGAGTACCAGACCAACTTCTTCTTCTTTTTCCTCCGCTTCTACTGGTCAGTCTTGGGTAGGAATTCACCAACTCGATGTCTCTATTGCAATGAAAGCTGAAATGGCTGCAATAACGAGAAAACATGAAGCAATAGAGAGCAAATTTTCATCTCTTGCTCCTGGCCCTGTTCTTCCCCTTCGTACCATTTGTGCTTGTTGTTCCGATCCATCTCACATAAACAAAGAGTGTCCGTACAATCAACCATCTCAAGGACAGGATCAGGTTAATGCTGCATTTCAGCAAAGACCAAGAAATGATCCATACTCTTCTACCTACAATCCCGGTTGGAGGAACCACCCCAATTTCGCCTGGAATCAGAACCAGCATCAGTTCCAAGGCAACAATTTCCAGAGACCCCCTGCTCCGCAACAACAAGCGCAACAACAAACTCAACATCAATTTCAGCAGCCCTTCCAACCCCAACCTTTTCAAAATCAGATGAACAACTTTGCACCCAACAATTCTTTTCCCCAAAACAACTTTGTTCCGTCAAACAACGATAAGGTTTCCTCGCTCGAACGAAGTCTGGAGGCGTTTGTAAAGCAATCAACTCAGTCCACCGCCAACATCCAGTCTTCCATTCAGTCCTTAGTGCAACACACTGCCGCTCATGGGCAAAGCATCAAAACCATCAAAGGCCAGATAGCACAACGGAATGCGGCCTTAAGCGAGCGAGAGAAGGGGAAGCTTCCGTCCCAGCCACTCCCAAATTCCGGTCACCCACATAATTTACATGTTGCTCTTCAACAACATAACCATAATGTGAGTGCCGTGACTACATTGAGATCGGGAAGGATGCCGCAAAACAATATTGGCACAAGGATCGACGATGACACCCCGGCCGCTCCTTCTTCTTCTTTTTCTTCTTCTTCTTCTTTGTCTTCTGAGCCTATTCTCTATTCTTCAAAAGGCACTTCCTCTTCTTCTGATCTAAATGGACCCATTTCTCACTCCACGAAAACACCAGTTCTGGGATCCGTTCCAACTCCACAATCTCCTCCACAAGCATTAGACTCAACCAATTTTAAAAACGTTCCATTTCCAAACCGGTTGAGATCCAATAAACAAAATCCACAAAAGGAGAAGATTCTGGAGTTGTTTAAGCAGGTTAACATCAGCATTCCCCTTTTACATGCTGTCCAACAAGTCCCTTCCTACGCTAAAATCTTAAAGGACTTGTGCACGAAAAAGAGGAAATCTCAGGTACCCAAGAAAGTTTTCTTGGCTAGTGCTGTGAGTGATGCTCTTACCCAATCTTTACCTCAAAAACGGAAGGACCCTAGCTATCCTACGATTTCTATTACTATTGGGGATAAGAACATCAACCGTGCACTATTAGATCTTAGTTCCAGTGTTAACCTGCTTCCGTACTCAGTATATGAGCATCTAGGTGTAGGAGAGCTGAAACCCACACACTGTACTCTCCAAATGGCCGACCGATCAATCACCCATCCTAGGGGTGAGCTAGAGGATGCGTTAATCAAGGTTGGGGACTTCATATTCCCCGTTGACTTCATTGTATTAGACACACAGCCTGTAGCTAACCCCCGGAATCAAATTCCGGTGATACTCGGTCGCCCATTCCTTGCAACCTCAAATGCCGTGATCAATTATCGAAATGGTTCGATGAACCTATCTTTTGGAAGCATGACAATTGAACTCAACATTTTTAGCTTGGGGAAACAGCCCTCCGAACCTAATGCTCATATACTAGACATTTGCTCAATCCAGGAGATCACCCCTGAGGAGTGTGAATTCGAGGAGTTTTTGTTCGATCACGATAACCTTAACGCCACTAGTGTCTTTCTCTTTGAACCTGCTGCTGCTTCTGCGCCCGATAATGACTACGAGTGTTTCACTTTCTCGACCGATCTTATCCAGTTACCACCCGAGTTGGAATCCTTCGAATTTCCGGATGAGTTACCGGAACCATCCAACTCGGTCGCTTACACTCATTTTGAACCTTAGCTGGAATCCTTTGAGTTCGAGACCTTTTCACCAATCCTGCCTTCAATCGTTTCACCTCCAACGCTCGAACACAAGCCTTTTCGATCTCATTTTAAGTACGCTTATTTGGGTGAGAACGAGACCCTCCCTGTTATCATCTCTGCTTCTCTAGCTCCCGAGCAAGAGAGAGCCCTTCTCACGGTCTTGCACAGCAATAGGCAAGCTTTTGGCTGGTCTATGGCGGACATCAAGGGGATTAGTCCCCTGATCGTTGAACATCATATTCATCTGATGGATGATGCCAAACCAGCCAGGGATCCACAAAGGCGACTCAACCCAGTCATGAAGGAGACTGTAAAAAAGGAAATCATAAAGTGTCTAGATCGTGGTATCATTTACCCTATCTCTGATAGCCAGTAGGTTAGCCCATTTCACGTTGTCCCCAAGAAATCAGGCATAACGGTCATAACCAACGAGGCGAACGAGTTAATCCCTACTCGCACCCAGACCGGGTGGCGAGTATGCATCGATTACAGAAAACTCAACGCCGCAACGCGGAAAGACCACTTTCCGCTACCTTTCATTGACCAGATGCTTGAACGATTGGCCGGACATGAATACTACTTCTTTCTTGATGGCTACTCCGGCTATAATCAGATTCCCATCACCGAAAAAGACCAGGACAAGACCACATTCACTTG
Source organism: Agapanthus africanus (assembly GCA_030015575.1). Classification (NCBI taxonomy): domain Eukaryota; kingdom Viridiplantae; phylum Streptophyta; class Magnoliopsida; order Asparagales; family Amaryllidaceae; genus Agapanthus; species Agapanthus africanus. Next base: position 264,996,540 of record CM057346.1, on the reverse strand, counting down.
TCCTTTCGGCACGTTTGCATATCATCGCATGCCCTTTAGGTTATGCAATGCGCCCGCTACCTTCCAGCGGTGTATGATGGGAATCTTCTCAGACATGGTGGAAAAATTCTTGGAGATCTTCATGGACGATTTCTCCGTTTTCGAAGATTCCTTTAATGAGTGTTTGCTGCATCTCGACGCTGTCCTTACCCGATGTAAGGACAAGAACCTTACTATGAATTGGGAGAAGTGCCACTTCATGGTGTGCGAAGGTATTGTCTTAGGACATATCATTTCGAAAAATGGCATAGAAGTTGACAAAGCGAAGATTGAGGTCATTTCCAATCTCCCTCCTCCCAGATGCGTCAGAGACATCCGAGCCTTCCTTGGCCATGCCGGTTTCTATAGATGGTTCATCAAGGACTTTAGCAAGATTGCTAGGCCCTTGACTCATTTGATAGCCAAGGACACGACATTCGACTTCAACTTGAGCTGTATGACTGCGTTCGAGTCATTAAAAAACTCACTCACATCTGCTCCCGTTCTTTCTTCACCTGACTGGACGCACCCATTTGAGATTATGTGCGATGCATCCGACTTTGCCATTGGTGCTGTCCTTGAACACCTGATTGTTAGCGTATGTGCATGTTCAAGTTTAGTTTTAAAGACCGCAATCAAGACGGTTTCGCTTGTAGCTAGCCGGTTGAGTACGGGTCGTCCGCAGGGAGATGCGAGTCTTTTTCAAAGTGTTTTAACGAGTTAAGTCCTGTGTTCAGATTTTGTTGGATTATCTAAGTGTTGAGTTGATATTTAAAGAGAGCATGTTAGGGTTAGGATTAGGTTAGTTTGAGTTATGAGTCTCCACATCTTTCGTTGCCCCTCTTAATATCGGTGTTACGGTAATCGGCAACAACGGGGATTAGCACGACTAGGAAGGACTTTGCGAGTATAAGCTAGGCTTTCCAACGCATAAGTCTTCCTTTTGGTGCTTGTCCGTCCGTTCTTGGCTCTTAGCCATAACCTCCGGTTAATTCAACCACAACCGGTCTCACTACGGAATCACCGCTATCATGTAGGATAGGGTGCCGTAAGGAGCGGATTGTGGTTCAATTAACGGGAGTCGATTTAAGTTGTTGGGCAAGGAAAGAGTGAGAGAGATTTCCTTCTCTCAAACTTCCCTTATCCTACCCTAACACGTATTAACTACTCACACATCATGATAAGGAAAAACAAAACAAAACAAAAGAGGAAGATAGAAAGAAGGAGATTAGAAGAATACGACTAACTGTTTGCGACCTCACCTTGGCGAGGATCGAGCGTAAGTATCATTGTCGTATGAATGATAAAGAAAAAGAGAGAGAAAAGAAACAACAAGGAAATAACAACAACTAATTAACAATTAAAATTACAACAAGTAAAGAAAGAGCAAGACAAGCATGATAATAAAATGATCTTCTTTATTTACCATTCCTCTCTCACAAAGCTCACTACAAGTTTAATGGAGAAGAGATGAGAAGAAGAAGAACATGTAAACTAAATCCTAGAAAAAGAAAATACAAGAATGGACCCCCTCCTTCACAAAGTTCTGGGCTATTTATAGGCCAAAAAATGAAAACCTAGGGCAACCACCAGAACCCAAACAAGATGACCAAAATACCCCCCAAAGATCTGCATATTTGGCGCCTAAACGGCCGTGGATCCGCGGCCTAGACCCCCCTTTGGCCGGGGATCCGCGGCCCTATGGGTGAGTTGGAGTGTCGGCTTCTGTGTACTTCCCTGGTCTTCTGTCCCCTCTTGTCTGGTATATGTATTTTCTGAAAACACTTTCACATTTCTTCCAGAATTTCTGTTGAGGAAAGGTGGACTTTTTGTGAGTGTTTTTGTCATGATTGCCTCGAGCTCCGCGTAGATCTCTTGGTCTTGGTGTTGCCATAGTGCTTTGTGCATGAAGGTGACAATTGATTTGTCCTTTTGTCTCCTAAACTGGTATCTGGCAACATACGGATGAAGAGCGGAGACCGTGTTTTATCTGTGGTTGGCAGGAACCCGGATTTTGTCGTGTTTTCCATGAATTTCACCGTTTTAGAACCGAGAACCTGTATCCTGTAATTGACTAGCAAACACGGCTCAAGAGTATCTACGGATATGCAATGTGATAAAAATTGGGCGGTATGAAAATGCAAAAATCTGATATGAACAAATACCCCCAAACTTATCATTTGCTCGTCCCGAGCAAAGCCCATTTATTCACAAAAAATTTCCTAACCTCACTTTCGCGGGGAACGCGATTGCACTGAGCATGTGCAACAAGCCGTTAAACCTCTAGGTGTCCCTAGTAGGAGGAGTGTTGTCTCCTGAGGGTTTTCAGCGGATACTACCTACAAAATCCGGTCAAGTTGGTTTTGTAAAATAACTAAGATTCAAATCCTAAAGTTTTGTTTTAGAAAATAACAATTCTATAATCCTAAGTCTGGACTATCGAACCTTTATTTTTCACACCTCGCTTCTTATTTAACTACAGATTTTATATGTCTTTACGTGCAGTGCAAATAGTGTCGTTAAGTTCCAGAAGGATCGATTAAAGTCATCATGTCGCACAATAAAGCCCAGATAACAATTTTAAAAGGATCACATAAGTTTTATAAAGAGTTAAGCATTTTTCAAGTTTCGTTTTCCAGTAAGGTTTCAACTTCAGAATTTCTATCTTCCCTAACAGGAAACTAAGTCGTATTTTTCACTCCACCTTTTTCTTGTTTTCATTTCATACACACCTCTGTGAACGTGCAATAGTCTTTATCATAGAATAAAACCTTCATATCTCCGCTAAAAGTTTTTTTTTTATAAAAGCCTGTCTTTTATCAAGATTATTCTCACACAAAGAACCGTTAGGAATTTTAACTCGGAGAGAACACTTGCTTGACTTTGTTTTAAACTGGACTTTCTAGGCTTCTTACCGAGCTTTGGGCCAATGCACCCAAACCAGTTGGTTTTAGGGCATTAGGTGTAAAAACACCCCAGCGGACTTAATTACTCAAGTTACCTAGGTCCAAAAACAAAAGACAATTTGGCGTAAAAATCAGATGATTTGATACGAACGGAGATATAACCGGCAGTTCAAATATTTTTTTGGATAAAAGACGTGTTTAGTGGGTTCGGTGTGTAATCATTCCAATCAAGTTTCAGATGGGTTATTTTTCAGACTTAGCCCCAATTACGGCATCAATAACATTCCTTCATATTCGCTTTACTTCATAAACTATTCTTGACATTACTTATTTCAGAACAAACCTATTTGATCCTCAGAAAATCATTTATCTGTTTAAAAGTTTAAACATGAAAGACTTGTTATCTAATTCCCAAAATTCACGACACGTGTAGTGTGATGTAAAGACGTATATCAGATATAGTTAACTTCAAAGGAGAGTTATCTTTCAGGTTTTCAAAATCTAAACATAAGATTTAGTTATTCCTATTTTTTTTAAACAAAACCGTCGAAATGTTGAATCAGAGTTCTTCCACTAGCTAACTTGACAGAAAAGTTTTTATATTTTTAGAAAATTTTCAAATTTTTATGGATTTTATGGATATTAATATGCAGATGCAAAATATACATATGAATGCGAAGGTAAGAAATGCGTACCGAGCGTACCCCCAAACTTAAACTGGACAGTGTCCTCACTGTCGTTGCATGAAGAGATCATTGGAAGGGTCAAAATTGTCGGTTAGTGATACACAGATTTTTATTTGTTTTTAGTTTTTAAAGAAAAGAAAAAGAATATACACAAATATATACAAAATGGTTTGTACATACCCCCAAACTTATTTGGAACAGTGTCCACTGTTCTTGGCTGGATAACCGAAGTTTGGATGTAGGCAGAGGAAGATCATGCAGGGTAAACCAGCTCCTGTAAGAACAGGAGCTCCTCTGTTGGTTCGGCGCTAAGGTACGGTTTGCATCGGTGTCCATTTACCTTGAAGAGTGAACCGTCCTTTGGATTTTCTAAATCCACAGCGCCCTGCGGATACACATTCCGCACAAAATACGGCCCTTTCCAGCGAGATCTGAGCTTTCCTGGATGGAAGTGAAATCGGGTGTCGTAAAGCAATACCTGCTGACCAGGTACGAAGGTTTTGCGCAAAAGGTGTTTATCGTGAAACACCTTCGTTCGATTCTTAACGACAACCGCGTTATCGTAAGCCTCATCCCTAAGCTCGTTCAGTTCGTTCAACTGCAGCTTCCGATGGCTGCCCGCATCATTAAGAGACAGATTCAGCTCCTTTATCGCCCAAAATGCACGATACTCTATTTCGAAAGGTACGTGGCAGGCTTTTCCGTACACAAGCCGATAGGGAGACATGCCAAGGTCGGTCTTATAAGCGGTTCGAAATGCCCAAAGGGCATCAGTGAGTTTCAGAGACCAATCCTTACGGTTCTTGGAAACCGTCTTCTCCAGTATCTGCTTGATTTGCCGATTTGAAACTTCGGCCTGCCCGCAGGTTTGGGGGTGGTAGGGCGTAGAAAGCTTATGATTAATGGAGTATTTCCGCATCAAGGCTTCGAAAGTTTTATTGCAGAAATGACTTCCATTGTCGCTAATGATCGCTCGGGGGTGCCCAAACCGGGAAAAAATGTTTTCTTTAAGGAACCTAATGACAACCTTGTTGTCGTTAGTTCGGCTGGGCACAGCCTCGACCCATTTAGAGACGTAATCAACAGCTAGAAGGATGTACAAGTTCCCGAAAGAGCTGGGAAACGGCCCCATGAAATCTATCCCCCAAACATCGAAAATCTCCACAACCAAGATCGGTTGGAGCGGCATCTCGTTCCTCCGGGATATCCGGCCCATGTGTTGGCACCGGGAGCAAGTCTTGCAATAGTCGTGAGCGTCTTTGAAAAGTTGTGGCCAGTAGAAACCACATTGCAAGATCTTCTCAGCTGTCTTCCTGGGCCCAAAATGCCCGCCACACGCTTGATCATGGCAAAATGACAGCACACTCTTGAATTCCTCATCAGGGACACACCGACGAATAATCTGGTCGGGACAGTACTTGAACAAGTAGGGTTCGTCCCAGTAAAAGTGTTTTACTTGGGATAAGAAGCGAAGTCTGTCCTGACTCGACCATTCAGTCGGTAGTAATCCCGTGGCCAAATAGTTCACAATATCTGCGAACCAGGGTTCGCATGATACTGTCAAGAGCTGTTCATCCGGGAAAACGTCGTTGATCGGCATTGGAAGCGAAGGCGAAGAAGGAAGTCGTGAGAGATGGTCGGCAACTACGTTTTCACATCCTCGTTTGTCCTTAATGACAAGGTCAAACTCTTGAAGCAAGAGGATCCAACGTATTAACCGAGATTTGGCATCTTTCTTCGCAAAAAGATGGCGCAGAGCAGAATGGTCAGTGTAGACAATGACTGGAGAGCCGATGAGGTAGGGCCTGAACTTTTCTAAAGCAAATACAACAGCTAAGAATTCCTTCTCAGTTGTTGTATAGTTGAGTTGGGCGTCGTTCAGGGTTCGGCTCGCGTAATAGATTACGTGCGGCATCTTGTTGATGTGATGTCCAAGGACAGCACCAATGGCAAAGTCGGATGCATCGCACATAATCTCAAATGGGTGCGTCCAGTCAGGTGAAGAGAGAACGGGGGCAGAAGTGAGTGAGCGTTTCAGTGACTCGAAGGCAGTCACACAGCTCGAGTTGAAGTCGAATGGTGTGTCCTTGGCCAGCAAAAGAGTCAAGGGCCTAGCAATCTTGCTAAAGTCCTTGATAAACCGTCTATAGAAACCGGTATGGCCAAGAAAGGCTCGGATATCTCTGACGCATCGGGGAGGAGGCAGATTGGAAATGACCTCAATCTTTGCTTTGTCAACCTCTATGCCATTTTGCGAGATGATTTGTCCTAAGACAATACCTTCGCGTACCATGAAGTGGCATTTCTCCCAGTTCAAAGTGAGATTCTTGTCCTTACATCGGGTAAGGACAGCGTCAGGATGCAGCAAACACTCGTTGAAGGAATCGCCGAAGATGGAGAAGTCATCCATGAAAATCTCCAGAAATTTTTCCACCATGTCCGAGAAAATTCCCATCATACACCGCTGGAAGGTAGCGGGCGCATTGCATAACCCAAAGGGCATGCGTCGATATGCAAACGTGCCGAAAGGACAAGTGAAAGTGGTCTTCTCCTGGTCTTTTTCGGCGATGGGAATTTGATTATAGCCGGAGTAGCCATCAAGAAAGCAGTAGTACTCGTGTCCGGCCAATCGTTCAAGCATCTGGTCAATGAAAGGTAGCGGAAAATGGTCTTTCCGCGTTGCAGCGTTGAGTTTTCTGTAATCAATGCAAACTCGCCACCCAGTTTGGGTGCGAGTAGGGATTAACTCATTCGCCTCGTTGGTTATGACCGTGATGCCCGACTTCTTGGGGACAACATGAATGGGGCTAACCCGCTGGCTGTCAGAGATAGGGTAAATGATACCACTATCTAGACATTTGACGATCTCCTTCTTCACAGCCTCCTTCATGACTGGATTAAGACGTCTTTGTGGATCCCGGGCTGGTTTGGCATCATCCATCAGATGAATGTGATGCTCAACGATCAGGGGACTAATCCCCTTGATGTCCGCCATGGACCAGGCAAAAGCTTGCCTGTTGCTGTGCAAGACCGCGAGAAGGGCTTTCTCTTGCTCGGGAGCTAGAGAAGCCGAGATGATGACAGGAAGGGTCTCGTTCTCACCTAAGTAAGCATACTTGAGGTGAGACGGCAAAGGCTTGAGTTCGAGCGTTGGAGGTGAAATGATGGAAGGCAAGACCGGTGCAAAGGTCTCGAACTCAAAGGACTCCAGCAAAGGTTCAAAGCGAGTGTAAGCAACCGAGTTGGATGGTTCAGGTAACTCATCCGGAAAGTCGAAAGATTCAAACTCGGGTTGTGCGCGGCTAAGATCGTTCAAGAACGTGAAACACTCGTATTCGTTGTCGGGCGCAGAAACAGCAGCAGCTTCGAAGAGAAAAGCACTAGTGGCGTCGAGATTATCGTGATCAAACAGAAACTCCTCGAATTCACACTCTTCTGGGGTGATCTCCTGGATCGAGCAGACGTCCAGTATATGAGCATTAGGTTCGGCGGGCTGATTCCCCAACCTAAAAATGTTGAGTTCAATCGTCATATTTCCAAAAGAGAGGTTCATCGAACCATTGCGACAATTGATCACAGCATTTGAGGTTGCGAGAAATGGTCGACCGAGTATCACCGGAATTTGATTCCGGGGGTTAGCTACAGGCTGTGTATCTAATACAATGAAGTCAACGGGGAATACGAAGTCCCCGACTCTTATCAACACATCCTCTAGCTCACCCCTAGGATGGGTGATCGATCGGTCGGCCATTTGGAGAGTGCAGTGCGTGGGTTTCAACTCTCCGACGCCTAATTGCTCGTATACTGAATACGGAAGCAAGTTAACACTGGCACCAAGATCTAATAGTGCGCGGTTGATGTTCTTATCCCTAATGGTAATTGAAATCGTAGGACAGCCAGGGTCCTTCCGTTTTTGTGGTAAAGATTGGGTAAGGGCATCACTCACAGCACTAGCCAAGAAAACTTTCTTGGGTACCTGAGACTTCCTCTTTTTCGTGCACAAGTCCTTTAAGATTTTCGCGTAAGACGGGACTTGTTGGACAGCATCTAAAAAAGGAATGTTAATGTTAACTTGCTTAAATAACTCTAGAATCTTCTCCATTTGAGGATTTTGTTTATTAGATCTCAACCGGTTTGGAAATGGAACATTTTGAAAATTGGTTGAGTCTAAAGCTGGAGGAGGAGATTGTGGAGTTGGAACGGATCCCAGAATAGGTGTCTTCGTAGAGTGAGAAGTGGGTCCGTTCAGAGAAGAAGAGGAAGGGGAGCCTTGTGAAGAACGGAGAATAGGCTCAGAAGACGAAGAAGAAGAAGGAGAAGAAGAAGAAGAAGAAGAAGCAGCGGCCGGGGTGTCATCGTTGATCCGTGTGCCAATGTTGTTTTGCAGCATCCTCCCCGATCTCAGTGTAGTCACGGCACTCACATTATGGTTTTGTTGTTCAAGAGCAACATGTGCATTATGTGGGTGACCGGGATTTGGAAGTGGCTGGGACGGGAGCTTCCCCTTCTCTCGCTCGCTTAAGGCCGCGTTCAGCTGTGCAATCTGGGCCTCGATGGTCTTGATGCTTTGCCCGTGTGCGGCAGTGTGTTGCACTAAAGATTGAATCAAAGACTTGATGTTGGCGGTGGATTGAGTCGATTGTTTAACAAACACCTCCAGACTTCGTTCGAGCGAGGAAACCTTATCGTTGTTTTACGGAACAAAGTTGTTTGGTGGAAAAGAGTTGTTGGGTGCAAAGTTGTTCGTCGGATTTTGGAAAGGTTGGGGTTGGAAGGGCTGCTGATATTGATGTTGAGTTTGTTGCTGCGCTTGTTGTTGCGGCGGAGGGGCCCTTTGGAAATTGTTGCCCTGGAATTGATTCTGATTCTGATTCCAGGCGAAATTGGGGTGGTTCCTCCAACCGGGATTGTAGGTGGAAGAGTATGGATCATTCCTCGGTCTTTGCTGAAAGGCAGCATTAACCTGATCCTGTCCTTGCGACGGTGGGTTGTAAGGACACTCTTCGGTCAAGTGGGAATGATCGGAACTACAAGCGCAGATGGTACGAAGGGGGAGAACAGGGGTAGGAGCAGAAGCAGAAAATTTGCTCTCTATTGCTTCAAGCTTTCGTGTTATTGCAGCCATTTCAGCTTTCATCGCAATAGAGACGTCAAGTTGGTGGATGCCTACCCTAGACTGACCGGTAGAAGTGGAGGTAGAAGAAGAAGACGTCGGTCTGGTGCTCTCCCACTGTAGCGTTTGCTCCGCAAGGTCGTCAAAGAACTGCCACGCTTCCTTGTCAGATTTCGATAGGAAGTGGCCCTGACAGATGGTTTCCAGCAACCGCTTCGTTGCTGGGTTCAGTCCCTCGTATAAGGTTTGGCAGAGTTGCCATTTCTCTATACCGTGGTGAGGACACTGAACAAAAAGGTCTTTGTACCGGTAAAAGCACTTCCAGAAGGATTCAGAAGGAAGCTGGGAGAATTGGTTGATTTCATTTCGAATCCTTGCGGTCTTATGATTCGGATAGAATTTTTTCAGAAACGCTTTAACAAACTCGTCCCAGCTGGTGATTGAGTGGGAAGCGTTGCTATACAGCCATTTTTCAGCGAGATCGCATAGAGTGAACGGAATGACCCGTAGACGTATAGCATCGTCCGACAGCTGGGTGGTTTTCATCATGGCACAGACGTTTTGAAATTTGTTGATGAAGATATAGGCATCTTCAGATTCAAGCCCATGAAAACGTGGGAGCATGTTGATGAAATGGGGCTTAATTTCAAAGTTGCCCCCATTGGCCGGAGGAAGAGAAAGGCAGGTGGGAAGTGCAGAACGGGTGGGGTAGAAACGATCCTGGAGCGCAATTCGCTGCGGCGCTACAACAGGCGGAGGTGGTGGGATATTGGTCTCCATAGGAGGTGGAGCCAATCCAGCGGTGGTCAAAGAGATGTTCGGATTAAATCCTGACATCGCGGAAGAAGAGGTTGGTGAAGGTGAAGGTGAAGGAGAAGATGTATGAACAGAATTCCGGTCAACGTCGGAGTTGGCCGGCAAAGGAAGGGGTGAAAGAGGAGTGGACGGAGTATCGACTTCGGAGTCGATCGCGTAGTCGGTCGCGACTAACGTAACGCGGACTAGACGGGCGCTAGTGTCCCGAGTCCAAGCGGACATACACTAAACGAGTTTAGTATAGTCAAAGCGGAGAAGGTGAGGGTAAGAAAACGTCAATGGAGAAAGGCGATGGTTGGTGGGTGAAAAAATGGATTTGGCGACAAAGGGCAAGTTTTTATAAAAGTTTTTGATTTTTTTCTTTTTTTTTGTTTTTGTTTTTAGAAAGAGATTTACAGAAATATGTACGGAAATACGGCTTAAGCAATCACAAACAAGATATGCACAATCACACCTAGATCTAGGGTAACCTAGGTCTACTAGACCTGCTCCTGAACTTGATTGTCGAAGTTAAACAGTGTCGAGAAACGGGCTTAAAAATACACTGATCACGAGGCCAGGTAAGTGCAGAGATAAGGGGAGGTTGTCCAACGCTTTTACGAAGTTCCTTAATTAAATAACCCTTTCTCTTTCGGCGGTTGCGCCTTTAACACTTTCCTAGACACCCCGTAAACAATATACGGTTAAGCGAGGTTCTAAACAAGGTTTATCTTCTCCTAATGAGCGCGAAGTCCTTAGGGCTGAAGTCTAGTATTTTTTAATTTACAATGGACAATGCATATGCTTTAGTGATTTCCGGGGTCCTGGGAAGGGTGATGAAATCCCCACCCAATCTGGATTGGTTTCAAGCCCCTTAAGTCCGTATTAAAGAATGCAAAACAGTAACAAATCAACTGCAAACAATTTTTATTTGCGGCGCAAAGAATCCTGCACAAGAACAGTTTATTGGAAGGGGGAGAAGAGTTTGCGCAAAGAAATCTGCAGAAAACACAGTTCAGTGGAGTTCAGAGGAGTGGAGAGAGAAAGAGAGACTTACAGAGAGATTTTGGGGCTCTGAAGCCACCTAGTGGTCGCGGATCCGCGGCCTAAGCCAGGATATGCCGCGGATCAGCGGCAAGGTAAAGGAGTTGGGGCTCCGTTTTTCTGTTGTGGCCTCCTGTTGGTGTCCTCTGCTTGTATGGATCTTCTGAAATTTTATTGTCTCACTGTACTTGCTCCAGATCTTGACAGTAGACCGTTTGTTCCGTTTTGGTCCGTCACGGTGTAGCCGCGAAATGTGGGTCTATCTTCCCACGTCTTTGGCACTGTACTTGAACTCCGTATTTTCAACGTCTTGGCCACTGAACTCGAACCTTGTATTTTCCTGCACACTCGCACAAAAGCTAATCAAAAATAACAAGATGATTTTTTACAAAGTATATTTTTTTTTGTTGGTTTTTGGTTGTTTTTATATTCACAAATTAACCCGAAATTACACAAGGAAATAAACTACCGTCTCCCCGGCAACGGCGCCATTTGATTGTTAGCGTATGTGCGTGTTCAAGTTTAGTTTTAAAGACCGCAATCAAGACGGTTTCGCTTGTAGCTAGCCAGTTGAGTACGGGTCGTCCGCAGGGAGATGGGAGTCTTTTTCAAAGTGTTTTAACGAGTTAAGTCCTGTGTTCAGATTTTGTTGGATTATCTAAGTGTTGAGTTGATATTTAAATAGAGCATGTTAGGGTTAGGATTAGGTTAGTTTGAGTTAGGAGTCTCCACATCTTTCGTTGCCCCTCTTAATATCGGTGTTATGGTAATCGGCAACAACGGGGATTAGCACGACTAGGAAGAACTTTGCGAGTATAAGCTAGGCTTTCCAACGCATAAGTCTTCCTTTTGGTGCTTGTCCGTCCGTTCTTGGCTCTTAGCCATAACCTCCGGTTAATTCAACCACAACCGGTCTCACTACGGAATCACCGCTATCATGTAGGATAGTGTGCCGTAAGGAGCGGATTGTGGTTCAATTAACGGGAGTCGAATTAAGCTGTTGGGCAAGGAAAGAGTGAGAGAGATTTCCTTCTTTCAAACTTCCCTTATCCTACCCTAACACGTATTAACTACTCACACATCATGATAAGGAAAAACAAAACAAAACAAAAGAGGAAGATAGAAAGAAGGAGATTAGAAGAATACGACTAACTGTTTGCGACCTCACCTTGGCGAGGATCGAGCGTAAGTATCATTGTCGTATGAATGATAAAGAAAAAGAGAGAGAAAAGAAACAACAAGGAAATAACAACAACTACTTAACAATTAAAATTACAACAAGTAAAGAAAGAGCAAGACAAGCATGATAATAAAATGATATTCTTTATTTACCATTCCTCTCTCACAAAGCTCACTACAAGTTTAATGGAGAAGAGATGAGAAGAAGAAGAACATGTAAACTAAATCCTAGAAAAAGAAAATACAAGAATGGACCCCCTCCTTCACAAAGTTCTAGGCTATTTATAGGCCAAAAAATGAAAACCTAGGGCAACCACCAGAACCCAAACAAGATGACCAAAATACCCCCCAAAGATCTGCATATTTGGTGCCTAAACGGCCGCGGATCCGCGGCCTAGACCCCCTTTTGGCCGCGGATCCGCGGCCCTATGGGTGAGTTGGAGTGTCGGCTTCTGTGTACTTCCCTGGTCTTCTGTCCCCTCTTGTCTGGTATATGTATTTTCTGAAAACACTTTCACATTTCTTCCAGAATTTCTGTTGAGGAAAGGTGGACTTTTTGTCATGATTGCCTCGAGCTCCGCGTAGATCTCTTGGTCTTGGTGTTGCCATAGTGCTTTGTGCATGAAGGTGACAATTGATTTGTCCTTTTGTCTCCTAAACTGGTATCTGGCAACATACGGATGAAGAGCGGAGACCGTGTTTTATCTGTGGTTGGCAGGAACCCGGATTTTGTCGTGTTTTCCATGAATTTCACCGTTTTAGAACCGAGAACCTGTATCCTGTAATTGACTAGCAAACACGGCTCAAGAGTATCTACGGATATGCAATGTGATAAAAATTGGGCGGTATGAAAATGCAAAAATCTGATATGAACAACACCACATTAACAAGATGCCGCACGTAATCTATTATGCTAGCCGAACACTGAACGACGCCCAACTGAATTATACAACAACTGAGAAGGAATTCTTGGCTGTTGTATTTGCTTTAGAAAAGTTCCGTCCCTACCTCATCGGCTCTCCAGTCATCGTCTACACGGACCATTCTGCCCTGCGTCATCTTTTTGCGAAGAAAGATGCAAAATCTCGGCTGATACGTTGGATCCTCTTGCTTCAAGAGTTTGACCTTGTCATCAAGGACAAAAGAGGATGTGAAAATGTAGTCGCCGATCATCTCTCACGACTTCCTTCTTCACCATCGCTTCAAATTCCGATCAACGACGTTTTTCCGGATGAACAGCTCTTGACAGTATCTCGCGAACCCTGGTTCGTAGATATTGTGAATTATTTGGCCACATGATTACTACCAACTGAATGGTCAAGTCAGGACAGACTTCGATTCTTATCCCAAGTAAAACACTTTTACTGGGACGAACCATATCTGTTCAAGTACTGTCCCGACCAGATTATTCGTCGGTGTGTCCCTGACGATGAATTCAAGTGTATGCTGTCGTTTTGCCACGATCAAGCATGTGGCGGGCATTTTGGCCCCAGAAAGACAGCTGAGAAGATCTTGCAGTGTGGTTTCTACTGGCCACAACTCTTCAAAGACGCTGATGACTACTACAAGACTTGCTCCCAGTGCCAACACTTAGGCCGGATATCAAGGAGAAACGAGATGCCGCTCCAACCAATCTTGGTTGTGGAGATTTTAGATGTTTGGGGGATCGATTTCATGGGGCCGTTTCCCAGCACTTTTGGGAATTTGTACATCCTTCTCGCTGTTGATTATGTCTCTAAGTGGGTCGAGGCTGTGCCCAGCCGGACTAACGACAACAAGGTTGTCGTTAGATTTCTTAAGGAAAACATTTTCTCCCGGTTTAGGCACCCCCGAGCGATCATTAGCGACAATGGAACTCATTTCTGCAACAAGACTTTCGAGGCCTTGATGCGGAAATATTTCATTAATCATAAGCTATCTACGCCCTACCACCCCCAAACCTGTGGGCAAGCCGAAGTTTCAAATTGGCAAATCAAGTAGATACTGGAGAAGACGGTTTCCAAGAACCGTAAAGATTGGGCGTTGAAACTCACTGATGCCCTTTGGGCATTTCGTACGGCTTATAAGACCGATCTTGGCATGTCTCCCTATCGGCTTGTTTACGAAAAGGCTTGCCACCTTCCTGTGGAAATAGAGCATCGCGCATTTTGGGCGATAAAGGAGCTGAATCTGTCTCTCAAAGATGCGGGCAGCCATTGGAAGCTGCAGTTGAATGAATTGAGCGAGCTTCGGGATGAGGCTTACTGTCACGACCCGAAAGTACGGAACGTGACTGGCACTTAGATTACGAAGCATCTAGAGGCGCCACGTGACCTAAGTAAGCCGAAGCCCAGAAATCTAAACCATAAAAGAAGAAAAAGAAGAAAAGAAAAGAAAACAAGTATAAAAACATCAGCAAATTTTACCTAAAATTTTGGCAGAGTCTCCTCTGTAAAAACTGGCCCCCAAACGGGTACAACAAGTATAATATAAATAAACAATAAAAAGCATCCATAAACGGGTGCTAGCTCAACGCCAACAGGCGAAAACAACCACAACAAACACAATAATATACAACGCTAAAGGGCGAGACTCAAAACTCAAAAGAAAACAAAACCACCAGATCAGAATAATACATGCGCGACTCTAAGGTCGAAATAAAAGACTGGTCCAATAAACTTATCAAGTAATACAAGTATGGTTGATGGAGCTTACTAGATACAAATGAAAGAATAAAAGTACAATGGTGGTTCGGAAACAAGTGAACCAACCTACCGTGCAAATCACCCTGAAAGAATAGATATGCCAGCAAGCTGCCAGGGAAACCTGTACATCGAAACTGTAATAAAATTTGGCACAACGGGGGTGAGTTGCCAACTCGTGAGTAGAAGACATCTACGAAAAGAAATCGAATGCACGACGCTATCCTAGGTCATAATAATACACAACTATATCCCAAACATCTAGTAATAGCAGGGTAATACTACGTGTAAGTGCAGATACTCCGTGTTCGTGTCAGTGCCTCATATAATACTATGTCATATGAAATGAAATGCATGCACTATGAATGTAAAGTAACAAATCCTGAAATCCAGATATATATGTATAAGAACTCTTTAGCTGTTATCATAGTAAAGTGTGTATAAGTATCTGAAATCTCAACAATGAAATCCAAGGAAATCCGTGTCAAGCATCGACATAACACATGTAATCTTAAGTCTCAGTATGTCGGGCTCCGTCAGTCCGGATCGGCCCATATCATCAAATCTCACGACAACGGTCGGTATCCTCCGGATATCCGCCGCGCCAGACATCACCGGTAGGTAGTCTTCCCCTGCCAGGCTCATCGTCTACAACTCGATCTTCTTGCCCCGGGGTACCATACCGGGCCCACCATGTACCCGAGACGGTTCATCCACTCCTCGAATCGGGTCTCGAAATCCAACAGAAAACATGAAATACTTATGGTGGACGACACATACATCACGAGAAAACCGCATCTTATTTTAAAAAGAGAAGAGGAGAGAGAGAGAAGTTTTTATATATTTTTGCGGTTTTCCCAAAAATCCAGAAATCTCATAGAAATCCAAATCTCAAAATCATGAGTAAGTATATCATAAGTGTCGGCATATGCCCATACTACTGTGCGATAACATGAAAATATGAATGCATGAATGTCTAAGTAATAAATATCATGTCTTATACTAACATCAGAGAGTAATCACAATATTATATCGGTTTAGTTGTTAACTGATTCTATCAATAAAAGATAATATGATCTAAAGTGTACGTGACATAGCAATTACCGATGATGATGTGTGTGAGCCGGCAAATAAGTGTGCGTGGAATATGCGCATCATCGGTAATGGTGCGGGTGTCCTAACAGGTAAGGTTTATACTGATAATAGCAACATATGTAAGAACATGCACCATGATAATTACAGTATGAATGTAAATACAGATGTGCATTATCCACTCCTCTGCGATATACGAGTACAACTACCACTATGTTAGTTGAACCTAAACTAGTGTCCATCTAACATCCTAAGGACTAAACCTAATAGACTAGTCAGTAAGAAACTAGAGTCTACCTAAGGTCTGAATCAATATCTCTAATAGTCGGCGATCCCGCCTCAATAGCGTCACGTACGTAGTACGGCTTCCTCGAATCAAGAGTGCGGATCAATCATCAAATCTAAGCCTCGTACGGTAAAATCCATCGTACGGCATCCCAATATCGGGGTACGGTCAAGTATCTCCTAGGTGTCTCCTCATTCGTATAATGTCATCATCAACACATCTCATGATCAAGGTGCTAGACTGTGATCGCATACATCAATCATATATCAATGCCATCATGATAAGCATCATTATTTTATCCTCAGAAATATCATGTCATATGTATCATATTGTGATTAAGTCATACTTATATGATATCGGCATCAGGTCACACCAATATAATGTCGTAATCAAGTTATACATATATCATATCGTGATCCGTCACAAGTTACAGTCCGGGTACTATTCTAGCGTCCCATGTACATCAATATCACCACCACTCTTTATAATTTATATATTCATGTTCATTATCTCATTCTCTAATGATCCGCTAACACTTTAATACGACTGTATAGCCAAGAATTACGGCATCAAGCCCAGTTACATTGTTTCATCATACCTCGGATATCATATCACATCAATGAATCACATATACGTGTTGTATATATATGTATATACCTATACCTAGTTCTATATATATACACATACACGTATACCCCATGTCGAGTTTCAGTGTGTGCGTGGGTGTGTTTCTATCTGAAACCTACGAATCTCTTCCAGGGTACTCATCCTCTGATATGGTTTTCCTAAATCAGTCTATTCCAGCCTAGGGTCAATACTAGGGTCCTACTAGGGTCACATCTCATTTCCTAATGTCAAAAATTACTATTCCTATTCTACGTTGCGGGGGTGCTAAACGCCATCCACCCGACTTCCCTCCGTAGATATGCATCTACTCACCTGGTCCATGTATGCCGAAGACAGTGTCGCCATCCTCCTCTTTATCGCCCGCAGTCCACATGAGGGGTACCTAGACGCAAACATTTAAATAGCATCGTAAACCGAATAACATACAAAAGTCAAACGATACAAGGAACAAGCATAGGTTAAAACCTATGTCCCGTCCACGCAAAAGAACCAAATACCGCTCGATATCGGCATACAAACTGCGATGGATTGAGATAAACATTAACAAATAACTCGTAGTTTTAAAACACATTACTTATACTATAAAACATGATTAAATCCATCGAAACCCGAAAATCTATCAAACCGTCCAATTTCGCAAAACCCAAAAATGCCAGTTTACCGTTTTTCATCAAAACTTAACATTTAAATGAAACTAATGGTCATAAAACTCATTAAATAGCATAACTAGACTATACAAACTATTACTATATTTTTATTACACAAACTTGTATAAATTTGAAATTTCTAGTTTGCATCCTTTAACAATTTTCAACATTTTTCAAGCAAAATACCACAATTCCACCACAAAACATGATTTTGCATAAATTAATGACTTAAATAACAATTCATGATGATAATGATATAATGAAACCATAATTATATTTTTAATCTCATTTATATAGGAATTTCTAAAATCTAGTTTACAAAATTAGCAATTTTTATCACAATTTATCAATTAACCATAGAAACTAGCAATAAAACTAAGTTTTTCTTTCCATTAACATGCTAATATTTCCACTAAAACTATAATCCAATGATAACAACCCAAATTAGAATTTTATATTAACCACAACCACATTTTGCAAAAACCTAGTTAACTAAATTCCTAATTTAAAACAATTTTTGAATAACAATTTGTTAAACAATAACCATGCAAGATTTCCTAATACTAAAAGTGTTAAACTAACTACTATAACCCTAATTAATTATTAAAAATCATAACTTGAATTTAGAACCTTAGCTTGCATTTAAAAAAAAAAAACATAGAATTAATTCATTAAATCTAATTAAGCTTAATATGAACATCTAATAACAATAAGTCAAAAGAAAGAAAATTATACCTTCAAAATGTGAAATCCAAACAAGAAATGAGCCTCCAAAATGCATGCTTTCCATCTCCAAATTTCATATAAAAATGAGCAAGGAATAAAGAGTATGGAATAAATAGGATTTTGTAGAATTTTAATTGAATTTTTGATGTGTTTTTGATGAATTCTGAATAAAAATGATGTGGGAAATGGGGGGGGCAGCCATGGGGGGTTGTGGCCGGCCCTAGAGAGGTGAGGGAGAGAAAGAAGAGAGTGGAAAAAGTGTGTAGAAGTTTCAAGAGAAAGAACAACACTTAAGTCTTTTCATGGTTTATTTAATTATTTATTTATTTATTTACTATAGCAACTCAAGAAAGCTCTAGAAAACAGGAAAAATTTACAAATAATTTTTGCATGATACATACTAAATTCTAACATGCCATGGTTCATTTTTACAAATTAAAACCATTTAAATTTGTAATTTACACTAATTTAGTGTAAAAATAAAGCTTATGTTAATATTTAAAATAATTAATTTAGGAAAAATATTTTATTAAACTAAAAATTTATAAGTGGCTAAATAAACACCATTTAGTAGTAATTTCATAATTAAAATGGATATTTTAAAAATTATAATGAAAAACAATCACGGTTTGATTTTACGAAAAATACATTTTACTTTACCGAAAATCATAAAATTCACTTAAACAATTTTATTCATTTAATTATTTATTTAATTATTTTTAAAACGTTACAATCTTCCCCCTTTAAGAAATTTGGTCTCCGAATTTAAATTAAAACTCCCCCTCCAAATACTAAAACATTTAGCAAAACACTCAAATCGTCGGGGCTCCGAAATCATCAATACAAAACAAAAATCAACTCCGTCAAGCATAACGCAATCATCGGAGTTATGGCGAGAATAAAATATCAAAACCCAATATGAAAACCAACATAATATACATCAATCTGTAACTTATAATAGTGCGCATCATAGTATAACCGTACAAATATCTGGATAAGGAAATATGCAAACACCCCTTTTTGAAAATTGCCGTGTGATGCACGTGTCACGGCATAAGTAGCGGACGTTTATTTAAAAAAATATCTATATATATATCTTTTATTTAACATACACGTCCCGCCTGGTTATTAAATCAAATAATAATAATGATTATGAAAACATACTGCTCAAACTGAAATCAATCCCAATCACATCAATAAAATATCATGTGCGTCCGGTGCGCACTGAAATCGAAACCAAATACAGATACCACGAATACACACAACAACAAAACTAAGTGCAACAGGTGTGCACCAAAAACATCTGTCAAGTGCAACGGGCGTGCACGACTCAATATCAGGTGCAACTAATCTGCACAAAACCCCGATTTAGTGCATTTGGTGTGCACAAAATCGCATCAAGTGCGCCAAGTATGCGCAAGAATCCTAATCAGGTGCACATGGTGCACGAAAACATACATCGAATATCAAAATCGAAATCACAGCACAAAAATGCATGAAAACTAGGTCGAAGCATATGTCAGAATCATGTGTAACCCCTATTCACGAAATCAAATAAAAAAAAATCTTAAAATATATAAAACCAAATCAAGTGTACCGGGTGTGTACTAAACAACATCAATACGACTGATACATGAAACACAAATAGAATTTAATGAAGGTACACACATGAAATACCAATCGTAGAACAAGGTCCTCAAAATACCAAAATCCAATCAACGAAATATGAAATTCAAATCACTAAATCACAATCGTAAACACTATCGTCAATGTGTGCCTCTTTCTTCTGATGTCGATTGCTTCGAACTCGTCCCTTCGTAGCTATGCTGGCTGCGCTACCGACGGCAATACTCATATCTAGAGTCTCCCATGTAGTCGATCCCTTCACTTGATATCCGGACTACATTAAACTTTTCGATCGATCCATCAAAATCCCATAATTCCCCGAGAGCTCAACACTTAAGTACAGTTTAAAAATATCCGGTACATACCCCAGAATCGATGATCCAGCCGTAGAAGGGCAAACCCAAGCCTCACTAATGGCATCGTGGAACTGCCGTAAACCCTAAGGCTCAAGGGCGTTCTCATGGTCATTATGTCGAGTTAGGGTTTCATTCTTCTAGAGGGTCCATCGAAATACCTGCATGTTCTTCCGAATACCTTAAACTTAGGAAAATGGTTTTCTGATAATCCTTCGAACCCTTTAACTTCATCCGGACGGCATATGAATACCCTTCGTTCGCACGCTAAGCAATGCTTCAATCCTCAAGAATAAACGATACCCTAATGGTTATCGCATTCGAGCCGCAGCTCCCTCTGCCCGTGGTAACAGAAACCACCATCCGATATCGACGAAAATAGATCAAAGGAACGAATGAAATACGGTGCAAGCAATGTACATCCTAAGGCTCCTTAAGCAGAGTAGCGTATCGTAAGTATGCCGCGGACCATACCCACGGTACGTTACTCTACCTAAATCGCCTACTCTATCAACCAAGGGTCATCTAGACTTATACAAGGTTAAACCTAGCGCTCTGATACCAACTTTGTCACGACCCGAAAATACGGAACGTGACCGGCATTTAGATTACGAAGCGTCTAGAGGCGCCACGTGACCTAAGTAAGCCGAAGCTCAGAAATCTAAACCATAAAAGAAGAAAAAGAAGAAAAGAAAAGAAAACAAGTATAAAAACATCAGCAAATTTTACCAAAAATTTCGGCAGAGTCTCCTCTGTAAAAACTGGCCCCCAAATGGGTACAACAAGTATAATATAAATAAACAATAAAAAGTATCCCCAAACGGGTGCTAGCTCAACGCCAACAGGCGAAAACAACCACAACAAACACAATAATATATAACGCCAAAGGGCGAGGCTCAAAACTCAAAAGAAAACAAAACCACCAGATCAGAATAATACATGCGCGACTTTAAGGTCGAAATAAAAGACTGGTCCATTAAACTTATCAAGTAATACAAGTATGGTTGATGGAGCTTACTAGATACAAATGAAAGAATAAAAGTACAATGGTGGTTCGGATACAAGTGAACCAACCGACCGTGCAAATCACCCTGAAAGAATAGATGTGCCAGCAAGCTGCCAGGGAAACCTGTACATCGAACCTGTAATAAAATTTGGCACAACGGGGGTGAGTTGCCAACTCGTGAGTAGAAAACATCTACGAAAAGAAATCGAATGCACGACGCTATCCTAGATCATAATAATACACTACTATATCCCAAACATCTAGTAATAGCACGGTAATACTACGTGTAAGTGCAGATACTCCGTGTTCGTGTCAGTGCCTCATATAATACTATGTCATATGAAATGAAATGCATGCACCATGAATGTAAAGTAACAAATCCTGAAATCCAGATATATATGTATAAGAACTCTTTAGCTGTTATCATAGTAAAGTGTGTATAAGCATCTGAAATCTCAACAATGAAATCCATGGAAATCCGTGTCAAGCATCGACACAACACATGTAATCTCAAGTCTCAATATGTCGGGCTCCGTCAGTCCGGATCGGCCCATATCATCAAATCTCACGACAACGGTCGGTATCCTCCGGATATCCGCCGCGCCAGACATCACCGGTAGGTAGTCTTCCCCTGCCAGGCTCATCGTCTACAACTCGATCTTCTTGCCCCGGGGTACCATACCGGGCCCACCATGTACCCGAGACGGTTCATCCACTCCTCGAATCGGGTCTCGAAATCCAACAGAAAACATGAAATACTCATGGTGGACGACACATACATCACGAGAAAACCGCATCTTATTTTAAAAAGAGAAGAGGAGAGAGAGAGAAGTTTTTATATATTTTTGCGGTTTTCCCCAAAAATCCAGAAATCTCATAGAAATCCAAATCTCAAAATCATGAGTAAGTATATGATAAGTGTCGGCATATGCCCATACTACTGTGCGATAACATGAAAATATGAATGCATGAATGTCTAAGTAATAAATATAATGTCTTATACTAACATCAGAGAGTAATCACAATATTATATCGGTTTAGTTGTTAACTGATTCTATCAATAAAAGATAATATGATCTAAAGTGTACGTGACATAGCAATTACCGATGATGATGTGTGTGAGCCGGCAAATAAGTGTGCGTGGAATATGCGCATCATTGGTAATGGTGCGGGTGTCCTAACAGATAAGGTTTATACTGATTATAGCAACATATGTAAGAACATGCACCATGATAATTACAGTATGAATGTAAATACAGATGTGCATTATCCACTCCTCTGCGAGATACGAGTACATCTACCACTATGTGAGTCGAACCTAAACCAGTGTCCATCTTGTAAGTCTACGCTAGCGCCCCGGCAGTCTACAGACGCCAAATGCGGAACAAAAACTTTTTATCTGGCGCTATCGTATACTTTAACCCGGATCTGCCATTATTGCTAAACTAACAAACTGTAAAGAGTGTAGAAAGGTTATACCGAACGATCCGAGTCCTTCGTTCTTTAACTATCATCCCACGCTCCGTTGCGGCTGCTCCGATCTCGTCGATCTCCGATCTGCTCGTCCAGGTGGCACCACATCAACGATTCTTTAAACGGGCTCCCGCCTCTGACTTGAGGCAACTCGGTCGTCAAGTTTGCTAAAAGAGACGACCAAGAATGATGTAGAGAATGAGTGGAATACTTTGTCTCGCTTCGTCCAAAACCATGGACGAACGGTTAATGACGTTGCCGTGGGAATCGGGTGATGGAATGAAATGAGCTTTGAAATTTCCATGCACCCCAAATACTATCATAATCTTTTATTACAAATGAAACATCAAGTGAAGTAGAGAGAGAGGAGGGGCCGGCCATTTATAGGTGGAGGGAGGTGAGTGTAGGAGAGGGGAGAGTAACCTTAAGAATAAATATCATGAACAAATATCCTAAGGATAAACAAGAATCATTAATGTCAAAGCATGAGTCATAAACACCTAGTCATCATGTAATCAATGCAAGCAAAGGTTCATGAACCTAGTCACCTTTTCTAGTTGCTTCTAGAAACTTCCAGAACACTGACTCACCTCATCTCAAGAAAAGATAAATCCGTCTTTAACCGAATGTTAAAAGACGGCTGATAGAAAACTGGAAACTGGCAACTTCCAAAAGTGATCCTGAAACGACTTTCAGGATAACCCCGTAACTGTATAAATATACCCGCATTTGTATTACGACCGAATACAAATGCAACTGAGACAATGATATTATATCTACTGAATATAATACTCGGATCCGGCTTAAACCAAAGCCGACCAGTATCAACTGCCCGAAAAATAACACGTGCGTAAACACACGTGCATTTTCCGAACCCTGCCATAAAACCATACGGCCTCTACAACGTTTCGCCCGAACTTAGGAAACTGTCTGTGGGGGACTCTAATGACTCGTCAGTACCCTGGCAGTGGGTTTAACCACAAACCGTCAGCGGCACTAGCTATGCGTAACGGCTGCCCATGGACTGACCTCAAGGGAGGCCGATGAGCGAACTCATCCGGAAACCCTACTGAGCCTAACAGTGACAATGTATATACAGTCCGGTCCGTTCGTCTATGAGTATCGCATATCTGCCTAGGGGGCTAGTAACGTCAGACCCCCAATAGCAGTATAAGTCGTGTCGGAGTGTAGCCCAATAACACCCTGAGATACTACTGGAGTACCTACCAGTAAATCTCCTGCCATGGCCATGGACTATGTGCAATGGCTCTCCTAGACACAGCACGACCTCGCCCTAATACCGGGAGAGACGAATCCCCTGCCGATCCGCTCACGTGCCTCCATATGGCTCGGGACTGTACCCAAAAGCTACCTGTTTGCACGACTCCTTTGAGCCGTGGTACGGTAGAAATCAAAGCACAGTGGGAACTCACACGAGACAAATGACGACCTCAGGTCGATGAACTAACATGTACATATGTCACCAGGGAACTGCTATTTGACGATAGGTATAGTACTAACTTGCAGATTCCCGGCGAGTCCTGTCCGGTGTACTCATAATCCAATGAGCACCTGTATACATCTTAGGTGATCCAACTGACACCAGTGGCTTGTGAGACCGGCCACCGCCCCTCGTCGGGGTCTCGACTGTATACACTAGTCTACTCCGAAGTATCGATGCCCTGTCTCGAAACTCCCACGACTAGGGACCACAATTAAGGATATGCGTATAAACCACCCAACTCTAACGTATATGATCGCCATCATACTGTTGGTGGTAAAGCAAGATCCTAAGGGCTCTATCAAAGTGTAACTTGTAATCAGTCACCTGAACATGTACACGACTGATAAAGGCAAACCAGATAGCACACTATCATCTCGAGTAAGACTGTTCTACTGGTATAGGTCCTCCGCAATCATTGCAATCACGTACTTGTGATCCAATAATTGACTATGAGGGCACTATCTCCAACACATCTAACATCCTAAGGAACTAAACCTAATAGACTAGTCAGTAAGAAACTAGAGTCTACCTATGGTCTGAATCAATATCTCTAATAGTCGGCGATCCCGCCTCAATAGCGTCACGTACGTAGTACGGCTTCCTCGAATTAAGAGTGCGGATCAATCATCAAATCTAAGCCTCGTACAGTAAAATCCATCGTACGGCATCCCAATATCGGGGTACGGTCAAGTATCTCCTAGGTGTCTCCTCATTCGTATAATGTCATCATCAACACATCTCATGATCGAGGTGCTAGACTGTGATCGCATACATCAATCATATATCATTGCCATCATGATAAGCATCATTAGTTTATCCTCAGAAATATCATGTCATATGTATCATATTGTGATTAAGTCATACTTATATGATATCGGCATCAGGTCACACCAATATAATGTCGTAATCAAGTTATACATATATCATATCGTGATCAGTCACAAGTTACAGTCCGGGTACTATTCTAGCGTCCCATGTACATCAATATCACCACCACTCTTTATAATTTATATATTCATGTTCATTATCTCATTCTCTAATGATCCGCTAACACTTTAATACGACTGTATAGTCAAGAATTACGGCATCAAGCCCAGTTACATTGTTTCATCATACCTCGGATATCATATCACATCAATGAATCACATATACGTGTTGTATATATATGTATATACCTATACCTAGTTCTATTTATATACACATACACGTATACCCCATGTCGAGTTTCAGTGTGTGCGTGGGTGTGTTTCTATCTGAAACCTACGAATCTCTTCCAAGGTACTCATCCTCTGATATGGTTTTTCTAAATCAGTCTAGTCCAGCCTAGGGTCAATACTAGGGTCCTACTAGGGTCACATCTCGTTTCCTAATGTCAATAAGTACTATTCCTATTCTACGTTGCGGGGGTGCTAAACGCCATCCACCCGACTTCCCCCCGTAGATATGCATCTACTCACTTGGTCCATGTCTGCCGAAGATAGTGTCGCCATCCTCCTCTTTATCGCCCGCAGTCCACGTGAGGGGTATCTAGACGCAAACATTTAAATAGCATCGTAAACCGAATCACATACAAAAGTCAAACGATACAAGGAACAAGCATAGGTTAAAACCTATGTCCCGTCCACGCAAAAGAACCAAATACCGCTCGATATCGGCATACAAACTGCGATGGATCGAGATAAACATTAACAAATAACTCGTAGTTTTAAAACACATTACTTATACTATAAAACATGATTAAATCCATCGAAACCCGAAAATCTATCAAACCGTCCAATTTCACAAAACCCGAAAATGCCAGTTTACCGTTTTTCATCAAAACTTAACATTTAAATAAAACTAATGGTCATAAAACTCATTAAATAGCATAACTAGACTATACAAACTATTACTATATTTTTATTACACAAACTTGTATAAATTTGAAATTTCTAGTTTGCACCCTTTAACAATTTTCAACATTTTGCAAGCAAAATACCACAATTCCACCACAAAACATGATTTTGCATAAATTAATGACTTAAACCACAATTCATGATGATAATGATATAATGAAACCATAATTATATTTTTAATCTCATTTATATAGGAATTTCTAAAATCTAGTTTACAAAATTAGCAAATTTTATCACAATTTATCAATTAACGATAGAAACTAGCAATCAAACTAAGTTTTTCTTTCCATTAACATGCTAATATTTCCACTAAAACTATAATCCAATGATAACAACCCAAATTAGAATTTTATATTAACCACAACCACATTTTGCAAAAACCTAGTTAACTAAATTCCTAATTTAAAACAATTTTTGAATAACAATTTGTTAAACAATAACCATGCAAGATTTCCTAATACTAAAAGTGTTAAACTAACTACTATAACCCTAATTAATTATTAAAAATCATAACTTGAATTTAGAACCCTAGCTTGCATTTTTAAAAAAAAACATAGAATTAATTCATTAAATCTAATTAAGCTTAATATGAACATCTAATAACAATAAGTCAAAAGAAAGAAAATTATACCTTCAAAATGTGAAATCCAAACAAGAAATGAGCCTCCCAAATGCATGCTTTCCATCTCCAAATTTCATATAAAAATGAGCAAGGAATAAAGAGTATGGAATAAATAGGATTTTGTGGAATTTTAATTGAATTTTTGATGAATTTTGAATAAAAATGATGTGGGATATGGGGGGGCAGCCATGGGGGGTTTGTTAGTTGTATGTTTGCCCTAGAGGCCAGTATTGTACAGATGATGTATATTATATTGGATGCTTGGACATATATATAGAGATGACTTTCTTGCTCGATATGATAGTATGCTATCTGGTTACTCTTTATCTTAACATGTACACTTGTCTCTTTAAACTGTCTTATAGTTACATGTTGATAAAGCCCTTAGGATGTGTACTTGACTACCTGGACTATGATGCAGATCATACTAGTGGGGATATGGTAGTCCATAAGTACATACTTCAAGGTCCCTAGTCGTGGGTGTATCGAGAAGGGGCATCGATATACCAGTGTAGACTAGCGTATACGCTTCTCGACCCATGAGATGGGCGATGGATGATCCCATATCCATTGGTGTTTGACATCAGAGATGGTATACGGGTGCTCAGTGGAGACTGGGTACACTGGACGGACTCGTCGAGAACTCCCAGATGGTATTATACCTCACGTCAGATGGCAGTTCTCAGGTGACACTTGTACATGTTAGTCTGTAGACCCGAGATCGTCATAGAGTCTTGTGTGATTCCCACTATGCTTTGATCTCCATCTTACCACGTCCATGAGGGCGTGCAAAACGGTGGTCTTTGGGTACAGTTCCGAGTCACATGCAGGCAATTAGCGATAGGAGGGGTTTCGTCTCTCCCGGTATTGGGGGTTGATGTTGCGCTGTGCTTGATTGGCCGTAACAGGGAAGTCCCTGGCCAGGGCTGATCAGAGATTTGCTGGTAAGTGTTTCCAGTAGTTTCTCGACCCGTTATGCGCCTCACATCGGTATGACTTATCGGTTATTGGGGTCTGACATATACCACCCCTAGACTTGATATGCGACATATCAGACGAACAGACCGGACTGTACGGTAGGTGTTACTGGTTGGATTCACAGGAGTGTGAGAGGGCTAGCTAGTCGATCTTCTGATCGCTCAATACCCGGATGGCCGTTACGTTTAGCAGACCGCTTGCGGCTTGTGGGTGCTTGATATGATCATCATCTGCTACCGGCGTATTGACGAGTCTTTAGAGTCCTACACAGAGGTTTCCTGGCTCAAGCGAAACGAAATAGGAGCGCATATGAGATATGTGCAGGACCGAGAATAATGCGTGTATGTGATACCGTATTTCATTCTCGCGATGAATGTTTCGATTGGTTATATGCGATATAACTTAGTTATCGAATCGTAGATTGATTCGATAAGTCGATACATTGGATACTAGTCAGTTATGTGCGACATGACCGGATCATTGAATCAAGTGTTGATTTAATGATTTAATGTATAATTATATATTTAATATATTACTTTGAATTAACTAGTATTGGTTCACTTTAATAGGATTTTCTCACTTGTAGTTCACAAGTTGTATATGTGATATACTTTTGTGCACTACAATGTGTCATGTTTGATGATGCATGTAAATTGGTTTTGTGTTAAGACTTAAACCATGGTTATGATAATAGTTAGGGTTTTGATTTATTTACTTATTTATTTATCTATTCTTTTTTGATAAATAAATAAAAGATATCAAAATGGTTTCTTTCATGAAGCTTGATGAAGCTTCATGAAGCTTTGACTAAAGTGACCATTTTGTCATCATCCTTAACCCTAACCATTCTCACTTGACCATGGTCTATTCTCTACACTTAACCAAGGTTAGAAGATGATAAGTATTGATTTTTATTATTCTTTTAACAACACTTATCATAATTCTAGCTTCATATTCTTCTTCATCTTCAAGAGAGAAAGCTTGATGCCATCAATGGCAACTTGAGTTATAAAGTGAGAAATCCAATTCTAAAGTGAACCCAGCTCCTATTTCTTCACCCTCTACCTTTTGCCAAGTTGTTTTGGGTGTTTTCTTCACAAGTTTCACAAATTTGTGAAGTCGGAGCTTGAACTTGTGACGCCTCGACGTAGATCATCTTCGGCACGAAGCCGACGACCTTGCCCGCTCGTTTTTCCGATGAAGCCGACAATCGAGTCTAGGATTCAAGATGGACAGCGAGAGGACGCCTACGTGGAGCTAAAGAAGTGGTGAACCGGATCTACAAAGGTTTTGGCCTCTCTCCTTTAGTTAAGTTGTTAACTAGTTTAGTTTTTCGCCTAAACTTCTAGTCAACGATCCGTATTAGGGTTTCTCGGCACCCGTAAAATTTGAAATTGGCATGGTTGATGCCCTGTGAGACCTCTATTGTGTGCCTAGGAACCCTACAGTGGTATCAGAGCCTAGCTAGAGCCTTAGGCGAAGTCTAGACGATGTTTGAAACCCGATCGAACCCGAAACCCTAACTTTTTCATGCTCTCTGGACTTTTTCTAAAATCTGGGATTTTTCCATATTAAAAATGCTTAAAAAATTCAGCAGGGAATTCTAAGAATTACGGTGCAAATTTTTTCATATGAACAGTATATAGTGCGGCGGAACCGCGGCATAAGCATGGCTTATGCGGCGGTTCCGCGGCCTGAAGATGACGTCAGCCCTCCTCGTTTGCACAGTAACTCCTATTTAATTATGCTGAGTTTTCTGGGAATTTTTAAATTGACTCAAGAGTTGAGTATTCTGGGGTTGCATTGGGAATCGTAGATTCGATCGGATTGTTAAACTTCGTCTATGTGTTTTTCCGGATAACTTTAGAATATGTTAAAAAGTCCGACCGGATTTAAATGCCCAACTTTTCCCCTGCCGAAAAATTTCCAAGTGTTGGATTTTTCTATGGTTTAAGGACGTTCTGAGTAGTGCAAGTAATGCGATGGTCCCTCTAGAAGACAACAAACCTTAACTCGATTATGTGACCGTCTTGAACTGCCTTTTGAACCTTAGGGTTTGGGGCAGTACGGCGTGCCACATGTGAGGCGTTGGCTTGACCCTTCTACGGCTGGACCATTGGTACTGAGGCATGAAGTGAACGTCTTTGAACTTATTTCATGTGTTGAACGGTTTCGGGAAAACTTGGGTGTTCGAATGTTCGATCGGAAAGTTTAATATTTTCTATTTATCCGGAATGGGATACAATAATTGGAATTCACAAACAGTTATGAGATAACTGAATGAATGTTATAAATCTAGCGGTTTAGTCTCATTTGATATTGAAAAGAGTTTTCGATAATGGGACTAAAATGCGGGGTTTATAACTGTTAGGCATGTGATGTCTAAGTATTTCATTTGATTAGGCATGTGTTGTCTAAAGAGGTTGCGGATTCCAACTGTTGTAGTTTTAAACTTTCTTTTCTGTGACCGTAAGTGTAATATGTGATATCGCCGGTTTCGTTGCTATATGTCAACGACAATTGGGATGCGCATATTTACTTACGTTGATGACATGTGATGTTATGTGTTGCTGGATATGTTATATTGGATTGTCGTGTTTGAATAGCCGGGGTTTTTTATGTGAGATGAGTGTTTTACATTTTCATTCATGTAAAAACTTGTATGTAATATTCTTTTATTGGGGCACTTCCAGGTTGCGGAAGTCGTCACCTTTTGTATATTATTTACTTTTCCGCATTAGGATAGACCCAAGGAGGGGAGCACAAGTAACCGGGTTCTGGGGTCCAGTGGGAGACCAACTCGAGGAGTCGAGTCCGGGTCTCCTAACCCTAGAATTGGCAGGGTTGCTTGCCGCTCTCGTAGGGGTCTAGGGGTGTGGGATTGGCTATTCATCACGACCGTGGAATCCGTGTTTTATACTGGCTCGTATTGAAAACACGGACGTCCTAGTATATCCAATGTTTCATATGTTTCTTCTGCTGCAATATCTGTGATGTTCTGTGATAGATACAGTATACAGTATATATGATATATTATATAGACGTTACTTATGTTTTGCACCCGCACTAGCCCTGCCCTGCTCTGTCGTTAGTTACCTAACCTAACGGTGCACGAGGGGACATCGAGGCGAATGCGGATGGCATAAGTGTACGTCGTATTTATCTATGATGTTTAGGTATTTAAATGATGGGACTTCATTAATGTGATTAATGAAAGAAAAGAAATCTAAGATGTTGTAGAATCAAATTTTAAACAAAACAGGTAGCTACAGTTCTTGCTTTGCATAGCGGTATATATGATATACCCTGCACCTTATTCGATGAGGAAATGACCGAGATCCCTTCACCGGGAGTGACTCCTTTAGCAATAACTGGCAGATGCTACACACTCGGTTTGCTTTTGATTGTTTTTGAGTTTTGCTTTGCACAGTGATATATATGATATATCCCGCACCTCATTCGACGAGGAAAGGGCCGACGATCCCTTCACCGGGAGTGACCCCTTTAGCAAAACCAGAAAAGCCTCAAAATCACTCCATTTTAAAACTTCATTTGATTCTACGACGATATCAAGTTCATTACGCAATAGGTTTTCAGAAAAACCTGTCGTAGCCCTCCGTCATTTCAGATAAGTACTTGTTAGTATTCGTGCTACGGTAGTTTGGCCTCCGTCAAGGCATAGTGTACGGTAGCTAACTAGTGCTTATCTGCTAGCATATGATGCGATTGGATTAGGGTATTCGTACGGCGTTGTTTGGCCTCCGTCAAGGATCGTGCGGGTGGGTTTAATTCAATCGGGAAATGACGGGTTGAACTTGACTAGCGGACTATGGGTTGTTTGGCCTCCGTCAAGGTCATAGGACGCTAGGGGTAAAATATTATCGGAAATTTCAAGTGTTGAAATTTGCAATGAGATTGCATACCTTCTATGAGATAGTTGGATCCCAATACCCGCTGCGAGTAAAAGTTACTCCTGGGAGAGTTTTACACATTACAATTAGCCGATCAAGCAGGTGTCTAGAAAGGTGTTAACGAGGTTACGCCTATGGGAAAATGAGGTTTACATTAATTAGGTTCGTGCGAAAGCACGGGGGACCTCCCTCAAAGTACCGACACTGGCCTGGCTGAAAGATTGGCGAACTTGTAGTGTGTAATTAATCCCGGCTAATCTTTCCTTTTAGGGTTTGAAGGAAGATTTGATAAAAAGCAGTGGGAGCCATCCTGATTAGATAAGATAATAACCAATCTGATCTTGTACAAGCATACGCTAAAGTGTTTTCTTATCTCTCTCTCCAGGTAACGACCATTTCATGCCCTAATAAAGATAATAATATAGATGTATTGACTGAACCCGCATGTTATACTGTGCAGGGGAACATTGAACCCGTTCTATCTTATAAGTGTTATAAGAATGAACAGGAAACAGGAGAATATCTGGATTCTCACACCGCCCAAAAGAAGAACATGCATGTTGATGCATCATCTTCGGGTGTGTTTGTCATTGAGAACTGTTTCTCAGTTCACCCTACGTCCTAGGTATTAGATACGGGATCAGGATCCCACATATGTAAGATGTTACATAGGCTACGAAAATGTAGAGAACTGGGAAAAGGTGATCATTCCGTTCAAGTAGGGAATGGGGCAAATGTTGCAGCCAAAGCAGTTGGCGAATATCACCTTGTATTACCAAGTGGTGATACACTGATTCTAAATGAATGCTATTATATACCGAACATGATGTGCAACATTATAGCAGTTTCTTTATTAAGTAAAGAAGGATATAATTTTGTAGTAAAGGATAATGTTATGAACATATTCCTAGATCAAAAGTTGATTGCATCAGGCTCGTTACATAATGGCATATTCATTCTCAATCAAAATACAGTCCTCAATTTACAAAACACACACAAGAGGAAGAGTTCTGAACTGAACGAATCCTTCTTGTGATATTGTAGACTGGGTCACATCAATGTGACACGACTAGCTAAGTTGCATAAGGATGGATATTTAAATCCGTTTGAATTTTCATCTTATGACACTTGCCAGTCATGTCTCAAAGGCAAGATGACCAAATCTCCGCTTACGGGACACGGAGAAAGAGTTGCCGAACTCTTAGGACTAATACATAGTGATGTATGCGGTCCCATGTCTACACATGCCAGGGATGGTTCTTTGTACTTCATTACATTCACTGACGATCTCTCTAGATTCGGATATGTGTTCCTGATGAAACACAAATCAGAAGCTTTAGAGAAATTTAGAGAATATAAACAAGAAGTAGAGAACCAAACGGGCAAAAGTATTAAGATCCTTCGATCTGATCGAGGAGGAGAATACTTAAGTAACGAATTCAGAGATTATCTAAAAGAGAATGGGATTCTCTCTCAGCTTACTCCTCCTTATACACCACAGCACAACGGTGTATCGGAACGGAGAAATCGCACCCTATTAGATATGGTGCGCTCTATGATGAGTGCAGCTGAGTTACCTATTTCCTTCTGGGGATATGCACTGGAGACTGCTGCATATCTATTGAATAGAGTTCCAACCAAATCTGTGCCTACCACTCCATATGAGATATGGAATGGTAAGAGACCATGTCTTAATTTTATTCAGATATGGGGTTGTCCGGCCTATGTTAAAACACAAAATCCGGACAAGCTTGAGGCAAGGTCTGTTCTATGTAAGTTTGTTGGATATCCCAAACATTCGCGAGGGTATATCTTCTACCACTCCGAGGAACAAAAAGTGTTTGTTTCTCGACATGCCACTTTCTTAGAAAAAAGTTTTCTTATGAAACAGACAAGTAGCATTGAGGTAGAACTGGAAGAGGTTCCAGCAATACAAACTGTAATAGAAGACTTGGTAGAACCAGAGGATTCAGTGGAACTCGACGAACCCCAGCCTCTCCGCCGATCTAGTAGGGTTTCTCGTCCACCTGAGAGATACTACGGTTTTCTCATTGACGGTGGAAGCGAGGATTGCATCATGGAGGAGGATGACCCAACTAGCTTCGAGCAGGCCATCACGAGTAGGGACTCAGTGAAATGGCTGGATGCTATGCGGTCCGAGATGGAATCCATGTACACCAACAAAGTATGGACTTTGGAAGTTGCTCCTGAAGGGGTAAAACCCATTGGGAGCAAGTGGATCTTCAAGAAGAAACTTGGTGTAGATGGGAAAGTGGAGACTTTCAAAGCTAGACTTGTTGCAAAAGGTTTTCGTCAAAGACCAGGTGTGGACTATGACGAAACCTTTTCTCCAGTGGCTATGCTCAAATCCATCCGAATCATGCTTGTCATCGCTGCGTATCATGACTACGAAATCTGGCAAATGGATGTTAAGACCGCCTTTCTAAATGGTGATTTAGAAGAGTGCGTAGACATGACTCAGCCAGAGGGCTTCGTAGACAGTGGGAGCAGCGGGAAGTTGTGCAAGCTGCATAAATCCATTTATGGATTAAAGCAAGCATCGCGGAGTTGGAACATCTGCTTTGACGTCGTTATCAAAGAGTTTGATTTCGTCAAAAACCCAGATGAACCTTGTATTTACAAGAAGGTGGCAGAGAGTAAGGTTGTCTTCCTTGTATTGTACGTGGACGACATACTCTTGATAGGAAATGATATTCCTATGCTGCAATCGGTCAAGCTCTTCTTATCACAAAGATTCTCAATGAAAGATCTTGGTGATGCCTCCTGCATATTGGGAATTAGGATCTATAGAGATAGATCCAAACGGATTTTGGGATTGTCCCAATCCAGGTACATTGACACCATACTAAAGAGGTTTAGTATGGAAGAATCCAAGCGTGGGAACTTGCCCACGATCTCTGGAGTCACTCTCTCCAAAGAGATGTCTCCCAAGACTGATTTGGAGAGAGCTCGCATGCAAGGGATACCCTATGCTTCAGCTGTAGGCTCTATCATGTATGCGATGCTATGTACCAGACCCGATGTTGCATACTCACTAAGTGTAGTGAGCAGGTATCAAGCTGATCCTGGAGAAAATCACTGGACAGCTGTGAAGAGCATTCTCAAGTACTTGCGAAGAACTAAAGAGATGCTCTTGGTCTATGGTAACGGAGAACTCCAAGTGGAGTCCTTTACCGATTCGAGCTTCCAGAGTGATAAGGACGACTCTAAGTCGCAGTCGGGCTTTGTCTTTACCCTTTACGGAGGGGCGGTTAGCTGGAAGAGTTCCAAGCAGGAAACCGTGGCAGACTCGACGATGGAGGCTGAATACATCGCTGCCAACGATGCTGCTAAAGAAGCTGTCTGGATCAAGAAGTTCATTACTGAACTTGGAGTGGTTCCATCCATTAAGCATCTAATACCTTTGTATTGTGATAACAATGGAGCGGTGGCTTTGGCCAAGGAACACAGGTCCCATCAGCGATCCAGGCATATCCTGAGGCGGTATCACCTGATCTGGGAGATAGTTGATCGCCGGGAGATCGAGGTCAGGAGAGTTGACACGAAGAACAACACGGCGGATCCACTCACGAAGGCCATTCCCCAGATACAGTTTGAGAGACTCTTCGGGATGCTCGGTATGCGATACTACAGCGGCTGGCCCTAGTGCAAGTGGGAGATTGTTAGTTGTATGTATGCCCTAGAGGCCAGTATTGTATAGATGATGTATATTATATTAGATGCTTGGACATATATATAGAGATGACTTTCTTGCTCGATATGATAGTATGCTATCTGGTTACTCTTTATCTTAACATGTACACTTGTCTCTTTAAACTGTCTTATAGTTACATGTTGATAAAGCCCTTAGGATGTGTACTTGACTACGTTGACTATGATGCAGATCATACTAGTGGGGACATGGTAGTCCATAAGTACATACTTCAAGGTCCCTAGTCGTGGGTGTATCGAGAAGGGGCATCGATATACCAGTGTAGACTAGCGTATACGCTTCTCGACCCATGAGATAGGCGATGGATGATCCTATATCCATTGGTGTTTCACATCAGAGATGGTATACGGGTGCTCAGTGGAGACTGGGTACACTGGACGGACTCGCCGAGAACTCCCAGATGGTATTATAACTTACGTCAGATGGCAGTTCTCAGGTGACACTTATACAGGTTAGTCTGTAGACCCGAGATCGTCATAGAGTCTTGTGTGATTCCCACTGTGCTTTGATCTCCACCTTACCACATCCATGAGGGCGTCCAAAACGGTGGTCTTTGGGTACAGTCCCGAGTCATATGGAGGCAATGAGCGATAGGAGGGGTTTCGTCTCTCCCGGTATTGGGGGTTCATGTTGCGCTGTGCTTGATTGGCCGTAACAGGGAAGTTCCTGGCCAGGGCTGATCAGAGATTTGCTGGTAAGTGTTACCAGTAGTTTCTCGACCCGTTATGAGCCTCACATCGGTACGACTTATCGGTTATTGGGGTCTGACGTATACCACCCCTAGACTTGATATGCGGCATATCAGACGAACAGACCAGACTGTACGGTAGGTGTTACTGGTTGGATTCACAGGAGTGTGAGCGGGCTAGCTCGTCGATCTTCTGATCGCTCAATACCCGGATGGCCGTTACCTTTAGCAGACCGCTTGCGGCTTGTGGGTGCTTGATATGATCATCATCTGCTACCGGCGTATTGACGAGTTTTTAGAGTCCTACACAGAGGTTTCCTGGCTCAAGCGAAACGAAATAGGAGCGCATATGAGATATGTGCAGGACCGAGAATAATGCGTGTATGTGATACCGTATTTCATTCTCGCGATGAATGTTTCGATTGGTTATATGCGATATAACCTAGTTATCGAATCGTAGATTGATTCGATAAGTCGATACATTGGATACTAGTCAGTTATGTGTGACATGACCGGATCATTGAATCAAGTGTTGATTTAATGATTTAATGTATAATTATATATTTGATATATTACTTTGCATTAACTAGTATTGGTTCACTTTAATAGGATTTTCTCACTTGTAGTTCACAAGTTGTATATGTGATATACTTTTGTGCACTACAATGTGTCATGTTTGATGATGCATGTAAATTGGTTTTGTTTTAAGACTTAGACCATGGTTATGATAATAGTTAGGGTTTTGATTTATTTACTTATTTATTTATCTATTTTTTTTTGATAAATAAATAAAAGATAACAAAATGGTTTCTTTCATGAAGCTTGATGAAGCTTCATGAAGCTTTGACTAAAGTGACCATTTTGTCATCATCCTTAACCCTAACCATTCTCACTTGACCATGGTCTATTCTCTACACTTAACCAAGGTTAGAAGATGATAAGTATTGATTTTTATTATTCTTTTAACAACACTTATCATAATTCTAGCTTCATCTTTTTCTTCATCTTCAAGAGAGAAAGCTTGATGCCATCAATGGCAACTTGAGTTCTAAATTGAGAAATCCAATTCTAAAGTGAACCCACCTCCTATTTCTTCACCCTCTACCTCTTGCCAAGTTGTTTTGGGCGTTTTCTTCACAAGTTTCACAAATTTGTGAATTCGGAGCTTGAACTTGTGACGCCTCGACGTAGATCATCTTCGGCACGAAGCCGATGACCTTGCCCACTCGTTTTTCCGATGAAGCCGACAATCGAGTCTAGGATTCAAGATGGACAGCGAGAGGACGCCTACGTGGAGCTAAGGAAGTGGAGAACCGGATCTACAAAGGTTGTGGCCTCTCTCCTTTAGTTAAGTTGTTAACTAGTTTAGTTTTTCGCCTAAACTTCTAGTCAACGATCCGTATTAGGGTTTCTCGGCACCCGTAAAATTTGAAATGGGCATGGTTGATGCCTTGTGAGACCTCTATTGTGTGCCTAGGAACCCTACAGGGTTGTGGCCGGCCCTAGAGAGGTGAGGGAGAGAAAGAAGGGAGTGGGAAAAGTGTGTAGAAGTTTCAAGAGAAAGAACAACACTTAAGTCTTTTCATGGTTTATTTAATTATTTATTTATTTATTTACTATAGCAACTCAAGAAAGCTCTAGAAAATAGGAAAAATTTGCAAATAATTTTTTCATGATACATACTAAATTCTAACATGCCATGGTTCATTTTTACAAATTAAAACCATTTAAATTTTTAATTTACACTAATTTAGTGTAAAAATAAAGCTTATGTTAATATTTAAAATAATTAATTTAGGAAAAATATTTTATTAAACTAAAAATTTATAAGTGGCTAAATAAACACCATTTACTAGTAATTTCATAATTAAAATGGATATTTTTAAAATTATATTGAAAAACAATCACGGTTTGATTTTACGAAAAATACATTTTACTTTACCGAAAATCATAAAATTCACTTAAACAATTTTATTCATTTAATTATTTATTTAATTATTTTTAAAACGTTACACTTATGAAAACGCGGTTGTCGTTAAGAACCGAACGAAGGTGTTTCACGATAATCACCTTTTGCGCAAAACTTTCGCTCCTGGTCAACAGGTGCTGCTTTACGACACGCGGCTACATTTCCATCTAGGTAAGCTCAGATCTAGTTGGAAAGGGCCATATTTTGTGCGGAATGTGTATCCGCATGGCGCTGTGGATTTGGAGAATCCAAAGGACGGTTCATTTTTCAAAGTAAACGGACACAGACTAAAACCGTACCTTAGTGCCTAACCATCAGAGGAGCTCCTAGTCTTAAAGGAGCCAGTTTGCCCTGCATAATCTTCCTCTGCCTACCACCAAACTTCGGTTATCCAGCCAAAACAGTAGACACTGTTTCAAATAAGTTTGGGGGTATGTATATACCATTTTGTATATATATGTGGATATTCTTGTCCGGTGCATATCTATTTTTAATATATTTATTTTCTTTAAAAAAAAAATTCTGTATATCTAACCGACAATTTTGACCCTTCAATGATTTCTTCATGCAACGACAGTGAGGATACTGTCCAGTTTAAGTTTGGGGGTACGCTCGGTACGCATTTCTAACCTTCGCATTCATATGTATATTTTGCATCTGCATACTAAAATCCATAAAATCCATTAAAATCAGAAAATTTTCTAAAAACATAAAAACATTTTCGTCAAGTTAGCTAGTGGGAGAACTCAGATTCAACATTTCAACGGTTTTGTTTGATAAGATAAAAATAACTAAATCTTATTTATAGATTTTAAAAACCTGAAAGATAACTCTCATTTGAAGTTAACTATAGCTGATATACGTCTTTACATCACACTACACGTATCGTGAGTTTTAGAAATTAAATGACAAGTCTATTATGTCTAAAAACTTTTAAATGGATAAATGATTTTCTGAGGATCAAATAGGTTTGTTCTGAAATAAGTAACATCAAGAATAGTTTATGAAGTGAAGTGAATATGAAGGGATGTTATTGATGCCTTAATTGGAACCAATTCTGAAAAATAACCCATCTGAAACTTTAATAGAATGATTACACACCTAACCCATTAAACACATCTTTTATCCAAAAAATAACTGAACTGCCGGTTATATCTCCGTTCGCATTGAATCATCATGATTTTCACGCTAAATTGTCTTTTGTTTTTGGGCCTAGGTAACTTGAGTAATTAAGTCCGCTGGGGTGTCTCCACACCTAATGCCCTAAAGCCAACTGGTTTGGGTGCATTGGCCCAAAGCTCGTGAAGAAGCCTAGAAAGTCCAAATTAAAACAAAGTCAAGCAAGTGTTCTCTCCGAGTTAAAATTCCTAACGGTTCTTTGTGTGAGAATAATCTTGACAAAAGACAGGTTTTTATAAAAAAATATTTCTAGTGGAGATATGAAGGTTTTATTCTATGATAAAGACTATTGCACGTTCACAGAGGTGTGTATGTAATGAAAACAAGAAAAAGGTGGAGTGAAAAATAAGACCTAGTTTCCTGTTAAGGAAGATAGAAATTCTGAAATTGAAACTTTACTGTAAAACGAAACTTGAAAAATGCTTAACTCTTTATAAAACTTATGTGACCCTTTTTAAATTTTTATCTGGACTTTATTTTGTGACTTGATTACTTTAATCGGTCCTTCTGAAACTTAACGACACTATTTGCACTGCACGTAAAGACATATAAAATCTTAAGTTAAATAAGAAGCGAGGTGTGAAAAATAAAGGATCGATAGTCTAGACTTAGGATAATAGAATTGTTATTTTTAAAACAAAACCTTAGATTTTGAATCATAGTTATTTTGCAAAACTAGCTTGACCGGATTTTGTGGGTAGTATCCGCTGAAAACCCTCAGGAGACAACACTCCTCTTACTAGGGACACCTAGAGGTTTAACGGCTTGTTGCACATGCTCAGTGCAATCGCTTTCCCTGAGAAAGTGTGGGTACTAATTTTTTAGTGAATAAATTGGCTTTGCTCGGGACGAGCAAATGATAAGTTTGGGGGTATTTGTTCATATCAGATTTTTGCATTTTTATACCGCCGAATTTTTATCACATTGCTTATCGGTAGGTACTCTTGAGCCGTGTTTGCTAGTTAATTGCAGGATACAGGTTCTCAGCTCTAAACAGTGAAATTCATGAAAATGAACGAAAAAGTCCGGATTACTGCCAACCACAGATAAAACACGGGTCTCCGCTCTCTATCCGTATGTTGCCGCACGCCAGTTTAAGGGACAAAATGGCAAATCGATGTCATTTTCATGCACAAAGCACAATGTCAACACAAGATCCAACATGTCTACGCGGAGCTCAAGAAAAATCTTGGCAAAAGATCCACATCACATCACCTTTTGATTTGCTGAAATTCTGGAAAAATTGTGAAGAGCTTCTTAGAAACAATATATACCACACTGAAGAGTACATAAAACCAGGGAATCCCACAAAATCCGAGGAGCTAACTCACCTAGATGGCCGTGGATCCGCGGCCAACATGGGGTCTAGGCCGTGGATCTGCGGCCATGGCGGCTCATCATATGATAATATTTCAAGGGCAGTTTGGTCAATTCATCTTGATCCTGAATGTTGCCCTAGGTTCTCTGTTTCCTGCCTATAAATAGCCCAGAACTTGCCAAGCCAAAGGTGCTTAATTCTGGTGTAAAATTTTAGGATATATTTTGTAGTTCTACTTCCTCTTTCATCTTTTCTACATTAAAACTTTGTAGTGAGCTTTTTATGAGTGAAATGATGAATAAAAGAGTTCTTTTTGTTTTCATGCTTGTCTTGTTATGTTGTTAATGATAATTGCTTGTTATTTTCATTTGCTAATCAAGTTGTTGTTATTTATTGTTGGTTCTTTTTTGTTCTATTTTTCTTTATCCTTAACAACAA
This sequence comes from Agapanthus africanus, assembly GCA_030015575.1. Lineage (NCBI taxonomy): Eukaryota > Viridiplantae > Streptophyta > Magnoliopsida > Asparagales > Amaryllidaceae > Agapanthus > Agapanthus africanus. The sequence goes on along the minus strand of CM057346.1, from coordinate 264,956,047 downwards.
TGATGCTTAAACTTGATCCTTGCCAAGGTGAGGTCTCAAATACCTAGTCGTAATCTTCTAATCTCTTTCTTTCTATCTTCCTCCATTTTTTGTATTTTCTTTTTCTTGTAATGGGTGAGTAGTTTTCTTACTTGTTAGGGTAGGATAAGGAAAGTTTGAGAGAAGGAAATCTCTCTCACTCTTTCCTTGCCCAACATCTTGATTCGGACTCCCGTTAATTGAACCACAATCCGCTCCCAACGGCTCCCTATCCAACATGATAGCGGTGATTCCTTAGTGAGACCGGTTGTGGTTGAATTAACCGGAGGTTAAGGCTAAGAGCCAAGAACGGACGGACAAGCACCAAAAGGAAGAACTTAAGCGTTGGAAAACCTAGCTTATATTCGCAAGTTTCTTCCTAGTCGTGCTAATCCCTGTTGGTGCCGATTACCGTAACACCGATATTAAGAGTGGCAACGAAAGAAGTGAGCGACTCCTAACTCAAACTAACCTAATCCTAACCCTAACAAGCTCTCTTTATATAACATTTTAGCACATAGTTAATCTCAAACAAATCTGGACATTTGGACTTAACTCGTTAAAGCATATAGAAAAAGATTCCCATCTCCCTGCAGACGACCCGTACTCAACCGGCTAGCTACAAGCGAAACCGTCTTGATTGCGGTAATTAACTATGCACGCAAAAACTCTATCGATCATGGCTCGCATGTCATCTATACCCTACGCATCTGCGGTAGGCTCTATAATGTATACGATGTTATGTACCAGACCAGATGTAGCATACGCATTGAGCGTTGTAAGCTGGTATCAGTCGGACCTATGGGAGAAACACTGGATAGCAGTAAAGAACATTCTCAAGTACCTGAGAAGGACTAAGGAAATGTTCTTGGTGTATGGAGGAAAAGACCTCCAGATCGAGGCCTTTGCTGACTCCAGCTTCCATAGTGACAAGGATGACTCCAAGTCCATGTCGGGTTATGTCTTTACCCTCAATGGAGGGGCGGTTTGCTGGAAGAGTTCCAAGCGGGAAACCGTTGTTGACTCAACTATGGAAGCGGAGTACATAGCTGCTTGCGATGCCGTAAAGGAAGCTGTCTGGATGAAGAAGTTCCTCACGGAGCTTCAGGTGGTTCCAACCAATGTTGATCCAATACCGCTGTATTGTGACAACAACGACGCTATAGCTTTAGCGAAGGAACCCAGGTCCCATCAGAAGTCCAGGCACATTGTGAGGCGGTTCCACCTGATCTGGGAGATCGTAGATAGCCAGGAGATCGAGGTGAAGAAAGTAAATTCAGAAGATAACACTGTTGATCCACTCACGAAGGCCTTACCCCAGACTCAGTTCGAGCAGCTGATCGAGATGATAGGTCTTCGATACGCCAGTACACGGCCTTAGTGCAAGTGGGAGATTGTTAGTGTATATGCCCTAGAGGCCATTACTGTATCATACTAGTTTGTATATTACTTAATGGAAGCTTGGGATATTCACAGTTGTATAGACAATCTTGCTCAAAATGGTAGTATGCTACTTGGTTTGTTTCTACTTCAATATGTGCATGTGTTTCTTTTAGCATATTGCTTATACATATTAGTAGAGCCCTTAGGATCTTTGCTTGATTACCAGCGTTGTGATGGCAGTCACACTCGTGGGGGCTAGATAATCCACAAGCACATCCTTATACAGGTCCCTAGTCATAGGACTATCGAGACAGGGCATCGATACTCCAGAGTAGACTAGCGTATGCGCTTCTCATCTCAGCAGGGGAGACGGTCTATCCCACAGCCGTCAGTACGTCGTACTTGAGATAGTATGCGGGTGCTCGTTAGGTTACGAGTACACTGGACATGACTCGTTGGGAACTGTTGGTTGGTACTATACCTATCGTCAGTTATCAGTTCCCAGGTGACATGAGTACAGCTTAGTCTGCTGACTTGACACTGTCACTTCGCCTCGAGTGTGTTCCCACTGTACTTTGACTACTACCCCACCACGGCTTAAAGGAGTCGTGCAAACAGGTAGTAGTTGGGTGCAGTCCCGAAGCACTCGGAGGCAGTGACAGTTACACCAGATTCGTCTCTCCCGGTATTGGGAGTTGATATCGCGCTGTGTCATGGAGAGCCATTACACATAGTCATCCCTGGCCAGGGCAAGCGAGATATACTGGTAGGTTTCCAGTGTTATCTTAGGGTGTTCTTAGCTACACTCTGACCCGACTTGTATCGCTATTAGGGGACTGATGTTTACCGCCCCCTGGGCCCGCCATGCGATATTCTCAGACGAACAGACCGGACTGTACGGAGACTATCACATTCAGGCTCAGTAGGAGTTCGGATGGGTTTCACCTCATCAGTCTTCTTATCGGTATCTACCTGGGGGCCGTTACGCACAGCTAGTGCCACTTGCGGTCTGTGGTTAAGCCCACTGCTAGCGTAGTGTCGAGTCTTTAGAGTCCCACACAGAGAGCTATTCGCCTTTGGGCAAAAAGAGTAGAGGTCGCATGGTTTTGCGACAGGGTTCGATCACATCCGCGCACTTGTGCACGTTTGGTGTCCGGGCAGTTATTACTTGCGGGCTTTGGTTTAAGCCAGATCCTAGTATACGTTTTGGGATTGGTTTTATTTCGTTTGTATTCGTGTCCCACGGAAAGCGGATGCGGGTGTGTATGCAAAGTTGACAGAGACAGAGGCAGAGGATCTCTTCGTATTCGTGTTCCTCGGAACACGGATGCAGGTGTGTATGCACGGTTGACAGAGACAGAGGCAGAGGATTCTCATTAGGGTTGTTGACTGTTGACTTTTTCTAAACCCTAATGAGAATAGGAAATATGATTAATAATAATATTAATTAAGTATTATTGTGCCATGGTTGGGTTAAAAGTTTGACTTTGTTGACTTGTTGACTTTGTTGACCGGTTGACTAGTTTGGACTTGTTGACCATCATCATTGCATGGCTATCATTTCATGGCTATGACTTTTGGCTTGCTTGTTGTTCTTTACAAAATGAGTGCATGAAATTAATGCCATTGACATGAACCATCATAAAATACTTAATTATTATTATTATGATAATTATTTTTCCTTTTGAGAGCATAGTAGTAAAAGTCCTCTCTCATTCTATCATATTGATTCTCTCTCTTCCTCAAGCTCTCCCTCTTCCTCTTGCTCTCTCTCTCTTGCTCATGGTTCTATTGTCTCATGAGTTGAGAAACAAGAACCATAGAGATAAAACCCAAAACACTTCTCTACTCATCCAAATGTATAAGGTCTAGCAAGCCAAGTATTCTAGTTTCCTCTAGATTGAGGTTGGAGCCAAAGGTAGAAGCTTTCGGGTGGATCCATCTTCGGCACAAGGAGACGACGAGGTGAGGCCGATCCGACCACCACAAGGAGTCGAAGAGAAGGAGTTCAAGTTAAGTTATAACCCCTAACATACTTAGTTAGGTTGTTAGATAGTTTGTTTAGCAAAGATCCGTTTCTAGAGTCCATGTTATCCCCACCGTAAAAATCATTTTTCACCATTTCCGCATCCTCGAAAGAACCGGGACGGGTAACATGGACTTACACTATGCTTCTAGGTTTAGCACACCAAGCACCTTAGTTATCTCTAGGTTGAGATAGGAGCTCAAGTTCGAGGCCCTCGGGTGTATCCATCTACGGTAAAGAGGAGACGACGAGGAGAAGCCGTTCAAGCCCTACGAGGAGCATGCAAGGAGGTGAACCACCAAAAGAAGAAAAGGAGTTCAAGACCTAGCAATAACCATTCTACATAGTATCTAAAACTTATAGTATATTTGTTAGTTCTTGTTTAGCGAAGATCCTTCTTGCATGGTGCATGTTACCTAGTTTGGAAAATTTTGATTTTTATCTATTCCGCCTCCCCGAAAGGACCGGGGTGGGTAACGTGGACCTAACAGTGGTATCAGAGCCTAGCTAAGCAACAACTAACCGTTAGCAAAGTGTTTAGAACTTCGATCCGCAAAAAATCCCAAAAACAAACCGAAAAAATGTATTTTCTGTCGATTTTCAAAACAGGCCTAAAAATATTTTGTATGACATGAAAAATACAAGAAGGGTTTTCATGGAATTGTCAAGAAATTTGAGCCCACATCTCGGCCAACTCGCCGCGGAAGCGCGGTGGAACCATGCGTTCCGCCGCGGCTCCAATTTGTTGCAGATTCCTCTGTTTGGTGTTTTGGGATTTTTAGAATATTTTGTTTCTGCGCAGATTTTCTAGAGAACATACTTGTGTTTGGGGTGGTTACAGATCCGTATTTTGATCGAAGTTTTGTACACTTTAGCTAATGGGTTATATCTGTGATGTGATATATGTATTGAACGTCTGCTAATCGCTATACGTCGATTAGTGGGGGTTATACATATCTGTGATCTGTAATGTTGATGGTTTGTGTATATGAAATCGTTGGATTGTCGCGAATGAATAGCCAGGGGTTGTGATATGAGAGTTATCTTTATCTTTCATTTGATATAATATGTAAATTGATGTAATATTATTTGTATGGCCGCACATCCGGGATGAGGTTGTAGCCGCCAATGTATAATTTCTTTTACTGTTTTTGCTCCTAGGACAGACCCAAGGTGGGGTGCACAAACTACCGGGTACGTTGAAGTGCTGAGTGGCCTACTCACGGTGTTGAGGGAGGCTGCTTCACTTCGGCTATTTGGCGTGTAGTTTGCCGCACCCGTAGGGGTCTAGGGTGGTGTTTGGCTATTCATCGCGACCGTGTAATCCGTCTTTCGTTGCAGGCTCGAACGAAACACGGATTCCTAGCATATCCAATGAGTTCATCTGTGATCTGGAATGGCTATCATTGCATCTAACGAATGTATATATCTATATATGATATCTAGTAGGCTTTGCTTATGTTTTGCATCCGCGCTAGTCCAGCCCCCGCTCTGTCGTTAGTTAAGTAACTTAACGGGTGATGACGGGGCCCTAGGGAGAATGCGGATGGCATAAGCGTACGTCATATTTTCGTTGTTTTCTGCAATGGTAGGATTAATTAATGGGACACATTATATTAATGCAAAGAAAAAACAAACCTAATAAGACATTGTTGGAACAATTTTCAAAAAGGTGTTATTGCAAAGACGTTCTCTTTTGTTTTGCATAGAGGTATTCGGTTATGAATGCCCAGCACCTCATTCGACGAGGCAAGGGCCGAGATCCCTTCATCGGGAATGACCCCTTGGATAAAAGTTTGCGTCAGGGTAATAACTTCACTATAGTCAATTATTCTTGCTTTACATATAGGTATTCGGTTATGAATGCCCATCACCTCATCCGACGAGGAAAGAGCCGAGATCCCTTCACAGGGAGTGACCTCTTTAGCAAAAGTTTTCACTACTATATTTTCAAAAAGGCTATCATGTTCCTTCAACGATATCAAGTTCATTACGTTAACGGGTTTTTCGCCAAAAACCCAGACGTAGCCCTCCGTCATTTCTTACAAGTAACACTTAGTATTCGTGCTACGTTTGTTGACTCCGTCAAGGCGTAGTCTACGGTAGCTGAGTAGTGCTTTTTTGTAGCAGTATATTGGATTGGTTAGGATAGTTGTATAACCTTGTTGACTCCGTCAAGGGTTATATGGGTGGGATTAATGCAATCCAGATAATGACGGGTTGAACTTGACTAGGACTCTTTGATTTGTTGACTCCGTCAAGGTCACTTGGGTCCTAGGGGCAAAAATCCACATCGGGAGTTTCTAAAGAAACTGAAACTTGCAGATTTAGCATAATTTCTGGAGTGTAGTGACTAGAGTGGATTCCATCTAGGTCATCGCACAATGATAGTTGGATCCCGATCCCACTGATGAGTTGGATTACTCTCGGGAGATTATTTCACTTAACAATCAATGTTATAAACCAAATAAGTGTCTAGAACGGTGTTAGCGGGGCTACGCCTCCAGGGAAAAGAGGTTCTTTAATTAAGGAACTTCACGAAAGCGTTGGAAAACCTCGTTCGAAGTACCAACACTAGCCTGGCTGAAAGGTTAATCAAGTATTGTGATGTGTGATTAATCCTGACTAGTTCTTCTTTTAAAGGTTTGAAGAAGAATTTGAGGAAACAGTGGGAGCCATCCTGATTAGATATACTAATAAACCATTCTATTCTTGCAAGAGCGCACGCTGAGTGTTTCTTTTCCCTCCCTCCAGGTAGCAACCATTTCACGTCCTAGTCAAGATAATAAAATGTATCGCTTGACCGATCCGAATTCTTATTCGGGGCTGGGGAACGTTGGTTCGGCTCTAACTTACGACAACAGTCATAAATATGAGCAAGGGATAGAGGATTGTATGGATTCCATGGATACCCAGTTGAAGAAGAAGCATAGTTTTGCATCTACTTCAGGTGTTCTTGTAATTAAGAACTGCTTTACGGTCAGCCCTACCTCCTGGGTACTTGATACCAGGTCAGGATCTCATATTTGTAATTTATTGCAGGGACTGAGAAAAGATAAGAAAGTTGTACCTGGTGATATGTCGCTCAGGGTAGCGAATGGAGCATAAGTTAATGCTGCAGCCGTCGGTGAATATCACCAAGTGTTGCCAAATGGCAATACTATGATTTTGATCGACTGCTACTATGTACCTTCCATGGTTTGCAACATCATATCAGATTCTTTACTCGATAAAGATGGATATAACTATGTTCTTGATAGAAATATCATGAACATCTACCTTCATAAGGTACTGGTTGTAGAAGGTACACTGTGTAATGGTATCTACGTTCTAAATCAGAATACAGTTCTCAATGTACAAAACAAACGCAAGAGGAAGAATTCAGATACGAATGAATCCTACTTGTGGCATTGTAGACTTGGCCATATCGGAGAGAAAAGACTAAGTAAGTTTCATAAAGATGGACTCTTGAATACGTTCGAGTTTTCATCTTATGAAACTTGTCAGTCTTGGCTCAAAGGGAAGATGACCAAATCTTCGTTCACCGGACATGGAGAAAAAGCAACAGAGCTCTTGGGGCTCATACATAGTGATGTATATGGTCCAATGTCTATACATGCAAAGGGTGGGTTCTCGTACTTCATCACATTCACTGACGATCTCTCTAGGTTCGGATATGTGTATCTGATGAAACACAAATCTAAGCTTTTGAGAAATTAAAGGAATTCAGAAACGAAGTAGAGAACCAGACTGGAAAAAATATCAAGATCCTCCGATCGGATAGGGGAGGGGAGTACTTAAGCACGGAATTCCTAGATTACTTAAAAGAGAATGGAATTCTCTCTCAGCTTACTCCTCCTTATACACCACAGCACAACAGTGTATCGGAGCGGAGGAATCATACCCTATTAGATATGGTTCGCTCCATGATGATGTAAGTCTACGGTAGTGCCCCGACGATCTAACAGACGCCAAATGCGGAACAAAAACTTTTTACAACTGGCGCTATCGCGAACTATAAGCCGGATCTGCCATTAAAGATAAACTAACAAACTACAAAGTGGGTAGAAACGTTATACCGAATGATCCGAGTCCTTCGGTCTTCAACCATCATCCCACGCTTTGTTGCGGCTGCTCCGATCTCCTCGATCTCCAGTCTTCTCGTTCAGGTGGCACCACGTCGACGGATCTTTAAACGGGCTCCCGCCTCTGAACTGAGGCAACTCGATTGTCAAGTTTGCTAAAAGAGACGATCAAGATGATGTAGATAAGGAGTAGAACACTTTGTCTCGTTACGTCCAAGGCTATGGATGAACGGTTAATGAAGTTGCCTTTTGGATCAAATGAAAATGAGAGAATGAACTTATGAAATTTCCATGAGGCAAATTTCATATACATTTTCCAAATTAACAACCATGATCTATCTAAGGAGGGGCCGGCCACTTATAGATGAGGGGGAGGTGAGTGTAGGAGGGGGAAGGTGACCATAAGGAATAAAAGATCAAGTAGAAATATCTTAGCACAAACAAAATTCCATTAATGTAAATGACACCAAGTATGAACACAATAAATGCACAATTAAAGCTCAAATGACTCACTAGCCTCATCACCACTTCTAGAACCTTCTACAAGCATGACTCACCCTCATCAAGAAAAGATAAATCTGTATTTAACCGAATGTTAAATACGGTCGATAGAAAACTGAAAACTGGCAACTTCCAAAAGTGATCCCGAAACGAATTTCAGGATAACCCCGTATTAGTATAAACATACCCATATTTGTATTACGACAGAAAACAAGTGCAACTGAGACAAACATATTATATCTACACAGTATAATACTGGGTTCCGGCTTAAACCAAAGCCTACCAGTATTATCTTCCCGAAAATGGACACGTGCGAAAACGCACGTGAATTTTCCGAACCTTGCCATAAACCCATACGGCCTCTACAATGTTTCGTCCGAACTTGGGAATGTGTCTGTGGGGGGACTCTAATGACTCATCAACACACTGGCACTGGGTATAACCTCTAGCACGTCAGAGGTACTAGTTGTACGTAACAGTTTGCCTATGTATTGATTGGAAGGGAAGCTGACGAGCGAACTCATCTATGAACCCTACTGAGTCTAACAGTAACAATGTATATACAGTCCGGTCTGTTCGTCTAAAGAGCATCGTATATCGAGTCTAGGGGGTGGATAAAGTCAAACCCCTAACAACGCGATAAATCGTGTCCGTATGAAGCCCATCACCACCTGAGAAACTACTGATCCAAATCAGTAATTCTCTACTATCTTGGCAAAGGATTTCTAGTGATGGCCACCCGTGCACTGTGCGATATCAACCCCCAATACCGGGAGAGACGAATCCCCGACGATCCGCTCACTGCCTCCATGTGGCTCGGGACTGTACCCAAAAAAGACCCATTTGCACGACTCCTTTGAGCCGTGGTAGGGTAGAAATCAAAGCACAGTGGGAACTCACACAAGTCAAATGACGATCTCAGGTCGACAAACTAACCTGTACACATGTCACCAGGGAACTGCTATCTGACAATATGTATAATACCAACTAGCATGTTCCCGGCGAGTCCTGTCCGGTGTACTCATAACCCAATAAGCACCTGTATACATCTTAGGTGATCCAACTGACACCAGTGGCTTGTGAGACCGGCCACCGCCCCTCGTCGGCGTCTTGACTGTATACACTAGTCTACTCTGGAGTATCGATGCCCTGTCTCGAAACTCCCACGACTAGGGACAGTTTAAGGATGTGCTTACAGACCCCAGCTCCTATGTATATGATCGCCATCATACTGCTGGTAGTCAAGCAAGAATCCTATGGGCTCTATCAGTAAGTCCACGTTGCCCACCCCGGTGCTTGCGGGGAGGAGGAAAACGGAATAAAAATCGGATTTTTATCATGCTAGGCAATATGGACTAACAAAAGAAGGACCTTTGCTAAACAAAAACTAACTAAAGCTAACTAGAAATTAGCTACATGGAAGAAAGGTTATACCTTGGGCTTTATGTCCTTCTCTCCTTGCTCCTTGAAGTGAATGGAAGTTATCTCGTTGTCGTCTTCTTGAGTCAAAGAAGGATCCACCCGAAAGCGTCAACCTTTGGCTTCAACTCCAAGCTAGAAGCAACTAAAGTGCTAGAAGTGCTAATCCTGGTACCTTAGATGAGAGTAGAGATTATCAAGAAGAGGTTTTTCTCAAGCTCAAGTGTTTCTCAACACATGAGAAGGGAGAGCTTGAGGGAGAGGAAGAACAAGAGAGAGAAAGTATATGATAGAATGAGAGAATAAAATGAACCATTCTCTCATATATGGGTGAATTATGTAAATTGATAATTAGCAAGATAATTGTCATGGCTTAATCAAGACATGACCATTATCATTTCATTTTTAATGCAAATTGCAAGGATCAAAGAGTATCTTTTATATGAAATGATGATGGTCAAAGTGTCAACCTAGGTCAACAAGTCAAGAATGTCAAATGGTCAACAACCCTAACCTTGCACAATTATATTAAACTAATATCAATTAATCATAATACACACATAAGCATTAGGGTTAATAAAATGATAATGTTCATTAACCCTAATCAAAGTCCTCTCCATCTGTCTCAATCAACTGTGCATACGCACCCGTATTCGTGATCCGAGGAACACGAATACAAAGAGATAAAACCAATCCCAAATCATATACTAGGATCTGGCTTAAACCAAAGCCCGCTAGTATAAGCTGTCCGGACAGCAAACATGCACAAGTGCGCGGATGTGAACGAACCCTGTCGCAAAACCATGCGACCTCTACTCATTTTGCCTAAAGGCGAATAGCTCTCTGTGTGGGACTCTAAAGACTCGACACTACGCTGGCAGTGGGTTTAACCACAGACCGCAAGCGGCACTCACTGTACGTAACGGTCCCCAGGTAGATGCCGATAAGAAGACTGACGAGGTGACCCCATCTGAACTCCTACTGAGCCTGTATGTGACAGTCTCCGTACAGTCCGGTCTGTTCGTCTGATACATCGCATGGCGGGCCTAGGGGGCGGTAAACGTCAGTCCCCTAATAGCGGTACAAGTCATGTCGGAGTGTAGCCCAGAACACTCTGAGATAACACTGGAAACCTACCAGTATATCTCGCTTGCCCTGGGCAGGGACTACTCGTGTAATGGCTCTCCTAGATACAGTGCGATGTCAACCCCCAATACCGGGAGAGACGAATCCTATCTAACCGTCACTGTCTCCAAGTGCTTCGGGACTGCACCCAACTACTACCTGTTTGCATGACTCCTTTGAGCCGTGGTAGGGTAGTAATCTAAGTACAGTGGGAACACACTCGAGGCGAAGTGACAGTGTCAAGTCAGTGGACTATGCTGTACTCATGTCACCTGGGAACTGATAACTGACGATAGGTATAATACCAACCAACAGTTCCCGACGAGTCCTGTCCAGTGTACTCGTAACCTAACGAGCACCCGTATACTATCTCAAGTACGACGTACTGACGGCTGTGGGACAGACCGTCTCCCACGCTGGGATGAGAAGCGCATACGCTAGTCTACTCCGGAGTATCGATGCCCTGTCTCGATAGTCCAACGACTAGAGACCTGTATAAGGATGTGCTTATGGATTACCCAGCCCCCACGAGTGTGAGCGCCATCACAACGCTGGTAATCAAGCAAAGATCCTAAGGGCTCTACTAATATGTATATAAGCGATATGCTAAAAGAAACACATGCACATATTAAAGCAGAGATAAACCAAGTAGCATACTACCATTTCGAGCAAGATTGTATATACAACTGTGAATATCCCAAGCTTCCATCAAGTAATATACATACTAGTATGATACAGTAATGGCCTCTAGGGCATATACACTAACAATCTCCCACTTGCACTAAGGCCATGTACTAGCGTATCGAAGACCTATCATCTCGATCAGCCGCTCGAACTGAGTCTGGGGTGAGGCCTTCGTGAATGGATCTGCAGTGTTATCTTCTGAAGCAACCCTCCGAACCTCGATCTCCTGGCGATCCACGATCTCCCTGATCAGGTGATACCGCCTTGAGATGTGTCTGGATTTATGATGGGACCTGGGTTCCTTCGCTAAAGCTATAGCACCGTTGTTGTCGCAATACAGAGGTATTGGATCAACAATGGACGGAACCACCTGAAGTTCTTTCAAGAACTTCCTCATCCAGACGGCTTCTTTTGCGGCATCAGATGCAGCGATGTATTCCGCTTCCATAGTCGAGTCAGCAATGGTTTCCTGTTTGGAGCTCTTCCAACACACCGCCCCTCCATTGAGGGTAAAGACAAAACCCGACATGAACTTGGAATCATCCTTGTCACTCTGGAAGCTGGAGTCAGCAAACGCCTCAATCTGGAGGTCTTTCCCGCCATACACCAAGAACATCTCCTTAGTCCTTCTCAGGTACTTGAGAATGTTCTTTACTACTATCCAATGTTTCTCCCCATGGTTTGACTGATACCTGCTTACCACACTCAGTGCATAAGCCACATCTGGTCTGGTACACAACATCGTATACATTATAGAGCCTACCGCAGAAGCGTAGGGTATAATAGACATGCGATCCCTCTCCAAATCAGTCTTGGGAGACATCTCTTTGGAGAGGATGATCCCGTGACAAGCCGGTAGATTACCGCCCTTGGAATCTTCCATACTGAATCTTTTCAGTATGGTGTCGATGTACCTGGACTGTGAAAGTCCTAAAATCCTCTTGGATCTGTCACGGTAAATCCGGATCCCCAGAATGTATGAGGCATCACCCAGGTCTTTCATGGAGAATCTGTGTGACAAGAACCCCTTGACAGATTGTAGCATAGGAATGTCATTTCCTATTAAGAGAATGTCATCCACGTATAAAACGATGAATACTACAGTTCTCGCTACAAATCTACAATAGATGCATGGTTCATATGGATTTTTGATAAAGCCAAATTCCTTGACTGTCTCATCAAAACAGATGTTCCAACTCCGCGATGCCTGCTTTAGTCCATAAATGGACTTAAGCAACTTGCACAACTTTCTGCTGCTCCCACTCTGAATGAAACCCTCTGGCTGGTCCATATAGACACACTCCTCTAAATGTCCATTTAGAAAAGCGGTTTTTACGTCCATCTGCAAAATCTCATAATCGTGGAAGGCAGCAATGGCAAGAAGGATCCGAATGGATTTCAGCATAGCTACTGGAGAAAAGGTTTCGTCATAGTCCAAACCAGGTCGCTAACGAAAACCCTTTGCAACCAGTCTAGCTTTATAGGTCTCAACCTGTCCATCTACACCAATCTTACTTTTGAAGATCCACTTGCATCCTACGGGTTTTACCCCATCTGGAGCAATGTCCAACGTCCATAGTTTGTTGGTGTACATGGACTCCATTTCGGTCCGCATTGCATCCAGCCATTTTACCGAGTCGACGCTCTGAATGGCTTGCTGGAAGCTAGTAGACTCATCACAATCTATGATGCAATCCTCTCTATCCCCGTCAATGAGAAAACCATAGTATCTCTCGGGTGGATGAGACTGCCTACTACTCCTGCGGAGTGGCGTGGGAATGTCCTGTTCTTTCGAACCCTCTAGTTCTACTAAGCTTTCAGTAATAGCTCGTGGTTCTGGAATTTCTTCCAGTTCTATTGCGCTCCCACTTATTTCTTTTTCTAAGAACTGATGTTCCAGAAAATGGGCATTACGAGAAATAAGGACCTTTTGTTCCTCTGCGTAATAGAAAAGATACCCCCTGGAGTTCTTTGGGTATCCCACAAACTTGCACAGTACTAAGCGTGCCTCTAGTTTGTCCGCATGCTGCTTTTTGACATAAGCTAGACATCCCTAAATCTTCAGGTATTGAAGATAGGGTTTCTTACCACTCCATAACTCATAAGGTGTGGTAGGCACAGTCTTAGTGGGAACTCGGTTCAAAAGGTATGCAGCTGATTCTAGCGCATATCCCCCGAACGATTGCGGTAACTCAGCGTTACTCATCATGGACCGTACCATATCCAATAGGGTTCGGTTCCGTCTCTCCGATACACCGTTATGTTGCAGAGTGTATGGAGGAGTAAGCTGAGAGAGAATTCCATTCTCTTTTAAGTAACCCAGGAACTCGGCACTCAAGTATTCTCCACCTCGATCAGATCTGAGTGTCTTGATACTTATGTCTGTTTGTTTTTCTACTTCATTCTTGTATTCCTGGAATTTCTTAAAAGCTTCGGATTTATGCTTCATTAAGAAGACATGTCCGAATCTTGAAAAATCATCCGTAAAAATAATGAAGTAAGAATAACCGCTTCGTGCATGTGTAGACATTGGACCGCACACGTCGCTGTGTACGAGTCCCAAGAGCTCCCTCACTCTTACTCTGTGTCCAGTGAACGGAGTCTTTGTCATCTTTCCTTTGAGACTGGATTGACAAGTTGCATACGATTGATGTTCGAACGGATCCAAATATCCTTCTGTATGTAACTTAGTCAACCTTCTCTCATTGATCTGACCCAGTCTACAATGCCATAAGAAAGTTTTATTGATTTCTGGAGACTTTCTTTTGTGTGTATTCTGGACATTGAAAATCTGTGGTTGGTTTAATACGTATATACCGTTGTTTAATGTACCTGACCCAATCAAAACTTGATTAAGGTGAATGTTCACTACATTACTTACAAATGCAAATTCATAACCTTCTTTAGATAATAAAGATACAGAAATTATATTACAGGTTGCATTTGGTACAAAATAACAACTACGCAAAACCAAAAAGTGTCCATCTGACATTCCCAGCTGATAGTCCCCCACAGCCTCTGCATCCATGCTAGCTCCGTTTGCAACTCTGAGGGTCATGTCACCTGCTTTCAAAAACCTACGCTTTCTCAACGCCTGCAAAGAATTACAGATATGAGATCCTGATCCGGTATCCAATACCCAGGATGTAGAGTTTAATGATAGACGGTTTTCAATAACATACACACCTGAAGCTGAAGCTGTAACTTGCTTCAGATCCTGGGTTTTCGCCTTCCAAGCCTTGCAATCCTGTTTCCAGTGTCCACTTTTGTGACAGTAGAAGCATTCTTCCTTCGCCACCAGCTTTCCCGCTACCTTTGTTGCCTTTCTTTTTCCCTTCGTATCCACTTTACTGACACCGCCTCTTGGTTTGGCGTGGGCTTTCTTCTTCTTGCCCTTGGCTTTCGCCCTGGAGCTAGAAGAGGTAGATCCTCCTACAAACAAAGTGGGTGTCTCCCTACCTTTCTGTAGGGTGCCCTCTGCACTCCTCAGCATGTTGAGGAGCTCTGAAAGTTCAACTTCCTTTTCCTGCAAGTTGAAGTTCAGGATGAACTGGGCGTAAGTGGAAGGAAGGGACTGGACAATCAAGTCCGTATAGAGCTCATTCTCCAACGTGGTCCCAAGTTCCGCGAGCTCCTCTATGTAGCCAATCATCTTAAGCACGTGTTCCGCTACCGATGATCCGACGGCCAACCTTACCGAAAACAACTTCTTCAACACTTCGTATCTGGCGATACGAGACTGCTCTCCTTACAGTTCTTTTGTATGAAGAAATATGGACTCTAGGTCCATATTCTCGTGCCTCCTCTGATGTTCGTTGTCAATCGAGGCAAGTACGAGGCATTTGGCCTTTGCGCAATCTACTTCCCAGGTCTTACGGATTTCCCTATCCGCGACACTGATTTTAGGACCTGGGACAGGGGGGCTTTGGTTGTAAGGAGATACCCCAACTTGTCGTAAGTGATTGCCATCTTGACATTCCTGATCCAATCTTTGTAGTTTGGCCCTGTCAGTATATTTTTATCTAGTAATAACTTAAGTCCGGTTATCTTGAATGGTCGCTGCAATTAGGAGAGAGAAAAGAAACACTTTAGCTTGATGTTCTTGCAAGTTTAGAGTGGTTTTTAGTTTGTCTAAACAGGATGGCTCCCACTGTCTCTAGAATCCCTTCTAAAACCTTAAAGAAAGAATTAGTCGGGATCAATCTCACCGTACAATACTTGCTTAACCGTTCAGCCAGGCCAGTGTCGGTACTTCGAGGGAGGTTTTCCAACGTTTTCGCGAAGTTCCTTAATTAAGTAACCTCTTTTCCCTGTGGGCGTAGCCCCTCTAACACCTTTCTTGACACCTACTAGGTTTATAGCATTGATCGTTAAGTGAGAGTTTTCCCGAAGAGTAGCATATACTCACAGTAGGATCGGGATCCAAATATCATCGCGTGATAAAACCGAAGGAATCCTACCAGAATCATCACACTCCAAATGTTATGCAGCGCTAGCAAGTTTCAGTACTTATGAAACTCCCGATGTGGATTTTTGCCCCATGCTCTTATGACCTTGGCGTGAAGTCAAAATGTCATAAGTCACATGTCAAGTTCCTCCCATCATTATCCCGGTTAATTTGAACCCACCCGTACCAACCATTGACGTAGGCCAAAATGGCAGTACGACTGTCTCAAACCAATGCATTGTATCTATGCAACAGATAAATATCCGGCAGCTACCAATCACTATGCCTTGGCGTGGGGTCAAAATACATAGCTTGAATACTACCGAACATTTAACTGAAATGATGGAGGGCTACGAATGGTTTTGGCGAAACCGTGAACGTAGTGAACTTGATATAATCGATGGAACGAGATAGCTTTTAAAAAAGGAGTGGTTCAAGCTCCGCGTTTAAAAGTTTAGTTTTGAAAAGAACCGAGTGGTTTTCAAAGTGTTCCAATCGACCTTTACTTGGTTTATTTTCTTGCATTAGTTCTTTTAATGCGTCCCATCATTTAATCCTACCATTGCAGAAAACAACCAAAATATGACGTACGCTTATGCCATTCGCATTCGCCACGGGGCCCCGTCATCACCCGTTAGGTTACTTAACTAATGACAGAGCGGGGACTGGGCTAGCGCGGCTGTAAAACATAAGCAACGCCTAAATAGTTATAGTATATAAATATATAGCAATATTAGACATTACAGATCACAGATGAATACATTGGATATACTAGGAATCTGCAATCCGTTCGAGCCTGCAACGAAAAGCGTATTACACGGTCGCGGTGAATAGCCAAATACCCTATCCAAGACCCCTACGGGTGCGGCAAACTACTCGCCAAGTACCCGAAGCGAAGCAATCTCCCTCAACACCGTGAGTAGGCCACTCGGCACTTCGAGATACCCGGTAGTTTGTGCACCCCCTCTATGGGTCTATCCTAGGAGCAAAAACAGTAAAAAGAATTATACAATGACGGCTACAACCCCGACCCGGTTGTGCGGCCATACAAATAATATTACATCAATTTACTTGTTACAAGAATTGAAAGAAAAGAAAGCTCTCGTCTCACAAAACCCCTGGCTATTCACCCGCGACAATCCAACGCATTCATATACACATACCATCATCAAACACAGATCACAGATATGTATAACCCCCACTAATCGACGTATAGCGATTAGCCGACGTTCAATACATATAAATATCACAGATATAACCCTTTAGTCAAAGTGTAGTGAAGTTCGATCAAAAATACGGATTTATAGGCCCCCAAAAGCAAATTTCTTTTCTGGAAAACCTGGGCACAAATAAACCATCTTAAAAATCCCAAAACCATGTCAGAAGAACATTGCACCAAACTCGATCCAGAGAAGAGTCAAAACGGCGGCGGTTCCACGGCAATAGGCATGCTTTTGCCTCGGAACCGCCGCGCTTTGAACTGTTCACTTGACCGTATTTGGTGTGCTTCTTCACAAAACCATGAGACTATTTTTGAAGTATGATTTTTTATTTTTAGAGCAGAAAAAATTTCAACAGAAAGTTAGGGTTTTCATGTTTTGGTTTTGCGATTTTTCCGATCAAACTTCCATACACTTTACTACCTAGCTAGTTTATGTTTAGTTAGGCTCTGATACCACTGTAAGTCCACGTTGCCCACCCCGGTGCTTACGGGGAGGCGGAAAACGTAATAAAAATCGGACTTTTATCATGCTAGGAAACATGGACTAACAAAAGAAGGACCTTTGCTAAACAAAAACTAACTAAAGCTAACTAGAAATTACCTACATGGAAGAAAGGTTATACCTTGGGCTTTATGTCCTTCTCTCCTTGCTCCTTGTAGTGAACGGAAGTGATCTCCTTGTCGTCTTCTTGAGTCGAAGAAGGATCCACCCGAGAGCCTCAACCTTTGGCTTCAACTCCAAGCTAGAAGCAACTAAAGTGCTAGAAGTGCTAATCCTAGTACCTTAGATGAGAGTAGAGATTATCAAAAAGAGGTTTTCTCAAGCTCAAGTGTTTCTCAACAAATGAGAGGAGGGAGCTTGAGGAAGAGGAAGAATAAGAGAGAGAAAGTATATATGATAGAATGAGAGAATAAAATGAACCATTCTCTCATATATGGGTGAATTATGTAAATTGATAATTAGCAAGATAATTGTCATGGCTTAATCAAGACATGACCATTATCATTTTATTTTTAATGCAAATTGCAAGGATCAAAGAGCATCTTTTATATGAAATGATGATGGTCAAAGTGTCAACCTAGGTCAACAAGTCAAGAATGTCAAATGGTCAACAACCCTAACCATGCACAATTATATTAAACTAATATCAATTAATCATAATACACACATAAGTATTAGGATTAATAAAATGACAATGTTCATTAACCCTAATCAAAGTCCTCTCCCTCTGTCTCAATCAACTGTGCATACGCACTCGTATTCGTGATCCGAAGAACACGAATACAAAGAGATAAAACCAATCCCAAATCATATACTAGGATCTGGCTTAAACCTAAGCCCGCAAGTATAAGCTGTCCGGACAGCAAACGTGCACAAGTGCGCGGATGTGAATGAACCCTGTCGCAAAACCATGCGACCTCTACTCATTTTGCCTAAAAGCGAATAGCTCTCTGTGTGGGACTCTAAAGACTCGACACTACGCTGGCAGTGGGTTTAACCATAGACCGCAAGCGGCACTAGCTGTACGTAACGGTGCCCAGGTAGATGTCGATAAGAAGACTGACGAGGCGACCCTATCTGAACTCCTACTGAGCCTGTATGTGACAGTCTCCGTACAGTCCGGTCTGTTCGTCTGATACATCGCATGGCGGGCCTAGGGGGCGGTGAACGTCAGTCCCATAATAGCGGTACTAGTCGTGTCGGAGTGTTGCCCAGAACACCCTGAGATAACACTGGAAACCTACCAGTATATCTCGCTTTCCCTGGCCAGGGACTACTCGTGTAATGGCTCTCCTAGACACAGTGCGATGTCAACCACCAATACCGGGAGAGATGAATCATGTCTAACCGTCACTGCCTCCGAGTGCTTCGGGACTGCACCCAACTACTACCTGTTTGCACGACTCCTTTGAGCCGTGGTAGAGTAGTAATCTAAGTACAGTGGGAACACACTCGAGGCGAAGTGACAGTGTCAAGTCAGCGGACTATGCTGTACTCATGTCACCTGGGAACTGATAACTGACGATAGGTATAATACCAACCAACAGTTCCCAACGAGTCCTGTCCAGTGTACTCGTAACCTAACAAGCACCCGCATACTATCTCAAGTACGACGTACTGACGGCTGTAGGACAGATCGTCTCCTACGCTGGGATGAGAAGCGCATACGCTAGTCTACTCCGGAGTATCGATGCCCTGTCTCGATAGTCCAACTACTAGGGACATGTATAAGGATGTGCTTATGGATTACCCAGCCCCCACGAGTGTGAGCGCCATCACAACGCTGGTAATCAAGCAAACATCCTAAGGGCTCTACTAATATGTATATAAGCGATATGCTAAAAGAAACACATGCACATATTAAAGCAGAGACAAAGCAAGTAGCATACTACCATTTCGAGCAAGATTGTATATACAACTGTGAATATCCCAAGCTTCCATCAAGTAATATACATACTAGTATGATACAGTAATGGCCTCTAGGGCATATACACTAACACTATCATCATGCAATAGTGAACTAAAGCATGTATACGATGATAAAGACAAACCAGATAGCACACTATCATCTCGAGCAAGACTGTCATATCGGTATAGGTCCTTCCTCAATCATTGCAATCACGTGCCTGCGATCCAATAATTGACTTTGAGGGCACTATCTCCAACAATCCCCCACTTTCACTTAAGGCTAATTATTGCGATGTCGCATACTCACAGCCCGTGTGATACCGAACATCCAACTCCTCTACTAATCAGTTTGTAAAACTCTTATGTTCGAGAAATAGCCTCAGTGAGTGGATCCGCCCTGATGTTTTTTTCTATGTCTCTCTTAATCTCAAGTTCGCGGAGAAAGCCATCTCCCGAATCGAGCAATTCCTGTCTTAGAATATGTCTGGATATATGATGGGACCTGGTTCATAAATGAACTCCAAATCCAAACTTCTTAGACTGTATCGATAACTGAACCTAATCAGTATCCAGCACCCTGCTTCCCCTAGTATCCTCTTGGACCACCTGTCCATAATACTGTCCCTCATCAGAGGGAAAACTATAACTCTGGCAATCACTCTGTCATCCATGTCACTTTTGAAGCCTGGAATGATAACCGTCTCCCGAAGGAGGCTGCCGTCATCAAATCCGTAGAACATGCACTTATGTTCTAAAACTGCTTCCTTATGTTTCTCCAGGATTGGATTAATATAAACCTATCGCATCTAGTGTAAAAACAACATCTGGTGTGGTACTTGACATCTCATGATTGATTCAATTGCCTAAGCAAGTGATCTTCCAATCATGCACATCCCTCTCTCCTTTAGTCTCTAAGACACCTTTAGAAAGGGTGACTCCATCACCTGCAGGTACACCACTATGCCAGGAGTCATCTATTCTAAAAACTATTAGAATACTGTCACAGTACCCACATTGGGAAACTACCCAAATCCAGATCTAAAACCATAGATCTAGTACCCAGAATGTCAGATATTATATCCATATCCTTTGTGGAGAAACAACTGTGTGACGACCATAGTACAACCGATCGTAGTATAGGAATTTTACTTCCTACTCTGTGTGTGTCATCCATATACAAGGACATGACACCCTATTACCTTCTCAACAGATCCATCCCCTATTCTGATGAAGTCAAACCCATGACTTTCACATCAAAATTAGATGATCTTATCTCATCTATATCTGCTCAAGCCTATAAATAGACATAAGCTACTTGTCCACTATGCTTCCGCTGCTCCCACTGATTATGACAACCCTCTCGCAGAATAATATATACGTCCGCTTCTAAAACTAGTTTAGAATGACGTTATATTTATCCTCTTGCCGGGTCTCATAGTCTGGAACAACAGTAGTGTCAAGTCTGGGTAAACAAGAACCTCCATGTCACCGTTCTTAAGGCTACCGGAGTACCTCTCGGGTGACTGATATTACCCACCATATCTGCGGGGTGGCTATTGGAATGTCAAACCTGATTGAATATATAGGTCCTATTAAATTTTCCGTAATCGTTTGCGGTTCTGGAATCACTTCCAGTTCTACCATACTCCCACTACTGTTTTCTGAAAAAGTCCATTTTAATAAAACTGTGGCGAGTTGAGAACAATATCACTATTGATCTTCCAGATGGTAGAAATGTCAACCCTCGTCAAAGCCAGGGTCAACCCATAAACTGCTATTACAGAAACATGCCTTGAGTTATCCAGTGTCTGGTTTTAAGCATAAGCTGGAACACTCCCCGTATCTTAACATCGTTAAGATATGAACCATTCTATATACAATATAGAAATAGAGGCACTAATTTAATTGGAACCAGATTCAAAACATGCAGCTGTCTCCAGTACATATCAACGTAATGCAAAAAGGGTAATCAGCATTGCTCAACTTAGGAATCCATCAAATTATGAGTAACCTGAAAGAGAAACAAGTTTCTCAAAACCATTACTATTAATCTGAATACCAATCATAAGAATCTACATCTTCGATCTCTTTGAAGAATCCCGATACTTGCGATACCAGGTTCTCTACTTTATTCTTATACCCACAACTTCTCAAAACATAGACATTGTATTTCTACGAAACACTTGTCTAAAAACTAGAGAAGTCACAAGTAAACAAAATATAGTACGAGGACCTGCCCCTTTGTCCTGACGGACACTGGACAACATACAATACTCTGTATAGGTCCCCTGAGTTGAATAACTCAAAACCTGTGCATCGTAGGTTGAAAACTTTACCTAGGAGATTTCCTCAAATATCACCAATTATAACGAATTCCGATATAATGAGGATGATCACCTAATTCCCAATAACTTACTCCCACTCATTATCTGTAAAACCATACAGATATGAGAATCATATCTGGTAAATACATACCCTGGAGTAAGTATCTAATTGGGAAATAAGTTTTCTTTTAACAATGCACTGAAACATTAAAATGTTTCATAGGGGTATTCTGGTATTCATAGTAATGCCTCTTCCATAAACCAATTCATGACTATAACCATATATTTCTTTGCCATCTCTCCAAATCCCTTTATTTGTCTTTAGTCGTTACCTTCTATACACCTTCCTTAGGCTAAATGGTTTTCTTCCTTCCCTACCGTTCGACACCTGCCTATGGTTTGGAAAAAGACTATCCAGTAAGCATAATAGGTGTACTCTCCTAATCCTAGGAGTACTCGTAACTTAAGAGAAGGTGATGATAAAAGACAACTGAATAATACCTTATTCTATTAAAGGTGAAATAGGAGTGGCGATGAAGTACGCGGTTTGGTCGTGAATGATAACAGTCGCAATTTACTTTGCCCTCTTTCTAATCCCTTTATTTCGTTTTTAGTTATTACCTTCTGCACACCCTACTTAGGCTAATTGGTTTTCTTCATTCCCTACCTTTCGGCACCAGCCTATGGTTTGGAATAAGACTATCCAATAAGCGTAATAGGTGTACTGTCCTAAACTAAGGAGCCCTCGCAACCTGAGAGAAGGTGATAATAAAAGACAACTGAATAATTAATTCTATTTCTCCTGAACCTGGATCCATCCTCGAAGAAGTCCCTTCGAGTTCGTATATAACCATACGATGGATCTATCCAATGGAAGTGGATGTCCGTAGTAATATGGGGTGTTCTGAGAAATGTAAAGGGTAAATGAAGGAGCGGCAATGACTTATGCAACTAAGACAATCCAAAAGTCAATATTTTAAGAACGTTCGGTCAAATTGGTCACTGAGTCATAGTCTAGGGTCGGTCAAAGGTCGCTGCCAAAAAGAGAGAGAGAAAAGAAACACTCTACGTGCACTCTAACCTAAATCAGAATGGTTATCACTTTATCTAATCAGGAAACCTCCCACTGTAATCTCAAATTCTCCTCCAAACCTGAAAGAAGAATTAGTCGGGATCACCCGAAGAGTAAACCAACTCATCAGTGAGAATCGGGATCCAACTATCATCGCATGATAACTTGAAGGAAGCCACTCAAGTTATCACACTCCATAAGGTATGCGCATATGTGGCAAGTTTCAGTTTCTTTAGAAACTCCCGATGTAATTTGTGCCCCATGCACTTATGACCTTGGCGTTAGGTCAAAATATCATAAGTCACATGTCAAGTTCTATCTGTCATTATCCAGGTTAATTTGAACACACCCGCACATGCCCTTGACGAAGGGCCAAGCATGACAGAACGACTGTCCCAAACCAACGCATCTATCTATGCAACAAATGAATACCCGGCAGCTACCAATCACTATGCCTTAGCGTTAGGTCAAAATACATAGCTTGAATACTACTGACCATCCATAAGAAATGACTGAGGGCTACGGCTGGTTTTTGCCAAAAAACCTTTAACGTAATGAACTTGATCTCGTAGAAGGAAACTGATAAAATTTTATAAAAATATAGTGACGAAAAACCTTTTGCTAAAGAGGTCACTCCCGGTGAAGGGATCTCGGCTCTTTCCTCGTGGAATGAGGTGTAGGATATTCCAACTGAATACCACGATGCAAAGCAACTTGTAATCGACTATATTGAAGTTATTACCCTGACGTAAACTTCTGCCCAAGGGGTCACTCCCGGTGAAGGGATCTCGGCCCTTGCCTCGTGGAATGAGGTGCAGGATATTCCAACTGAATATCACTATGCAAAACAAAAGGAAATGTCTTTGTAATAACACTTTTTAAAATTTGTTCCAACAACATCAAATATAGGTTTGTTTTATCCTTGCATTGATAAGAATCAATGCAGTCCCATCAATCATTCACACCAGAAAAGAACGAAAATAAAATGTACGTATATGCCATCCGCATTCGCCACTGGGTCCCGTCATCACCCGTTAGGTTACTTAACTAACGACAGAGCGGGGGCTGGACTAGCGCGGGTGTAAAACATATACAACATCTAATAGTATATATACCAATATACAATAATCGCTCCAGGAGTGATAATATGCAACATTACAGAAAAGTAATAAGCATCACAGAAAAATACAGATAATCTGGGATCCCCGGGTTTCATAGAGCCACTACTGAAACATGACGTTCCCCTGGTCGTGTGGATAGCCGGTGCAATGAAACCTAGACCCCTACGGGTGCAGCAAGTTACCCGCCAAAACCTGAAGCGAGGTAGTCCCCACAGCATAGTGAATGGTGTTAGTTATATGTATGCCCTAGAGGCCATTACTGTACAAAGGATGTATATTGTAGTGGATGCTGGGACATATATAGGGAGGACTTTCTTGCTCGACATGATAGTATGCTATCTGGTTGCTCTTTACCTTAACGTGTACACTGATTGTCTCTCTGTTACATGTTGGTAAAGCCCTTAGGATGTGTACTTGACTACCTGGACTATCATGCAGATCATACTAGTGGGGACAAGGTAGCCCATAGGTACATCCTTCGAAGTCCCTAGTCGTGGGTATTTCGAGACGGGGCATCGATATACCAGAGTAGACTAGCGTATACCTTCTCGACCCATACAGATGGGCGATGGATGATCCCATATCCATTGGTGTTTGACATCAGAGATGATATACGGGTGCTCAGTAGAGACTGGGTACACTGGACGGACTCGCTGAGAACTCCCAGATGGTATTATACCTCACGTCAGATGGCAGTTCTCTGGTGACACTGGTACAGAGTAGTCTGTTGACCCGAGATCGTCATAGAGTCTTGTGTGGTTCCCACTGTGCTTTGATTTCCATCTTACCACGTCCAAGAGGGCGTGCAAAACGGTGGTTTTTGGGTACAGTCCCGAGTCACATGGAGGCAACGAGCGATAGGAGGGGATTCGTCTCTCCCGGTATAGGGAGTTGATGTTGCGCAGTGTTCGATTGGCTATAACAGGAAATCCCTTGCCAGGGTTGCTGAGATTTACTGGTAAGTGTTACCTGTAGTTTCTCGAATTGTTATAGACCTCATATCGACACGACTTATCGAGCTATTGGAGTCTGACGTTTACCACCCCTAGGCGAGATATGCGACATATCAGACGATCAGACCGGACTCTACGGTAGTGTTACTGGTTGGATTCACAGGAGTCTGAGCGGGCTTGCTCGTCGATCTTCTGATCACTCAATACCCGGGTGGCTGTTACGTTTAGAAGACCGCTTGCGGCTTGTGGGTGCTTGATATGATCATCACCTGCTGCCGGCGTATTGACGAGTCTTTAGAGTCCTACACAGAGGTTTCCTGGCTCAAGCGAAACGAAATAGGAGCGCATATGAGATATGTGCGGGACCGAGAATAATGCGTGTATGTGATACCGTATTCCATTCTCGCGATGAATGTATCGAAAGGTTGTATGCGATATAACCTAGTTATCGAATCAAGGGTTGGTTCGATATGCCGATACATAGAATACTAGTCGGTTATATGCGATATGACCGGATCGTTGAATCAAGTGTTGATTTAATGATTTAATGCATAATTATATATTTGATATATTACTTTGCATTAACTAGTATTGGTTCACTTTAAGATGGATTTTCTCACTCGGATGTGCGCATTGCATATGCGACATGATTTTGTGCACTTGCTTGTATCATGTTTGATGATGCATGCCTTTTGGTTAAGTGTAAAGAATTAAACCTTGGTTAATGAAATGGTTAGGGTTTACTTTTTCCTTATTCATTTTATTCATTTATTTATTCTTTTGGAAAAAGAAAAGCAAATGAGAAAATGGTGGCTTGTTTTGTTTTGTTCATGAAGCTTCATGAAGACTTTGACCAAGTGACCATTTTGTCTCATGCTTAACCCTAACCATCCCACTAACCATGATTTATTCTCTACACTTGACCATGGTTTGGTGACGATAAGTATTCTTTTAATTTTCTTTTTGGAATTAACTTATCATAACATTTATCTTCTTCTTCTTCTTCATTTCTTCAAGTGAAGAAAGCTTGCCTCCATCAATGGCAAGTGATGAAAAAGAGTGAGAAATCCAAATCTAAAGTCTACCCACTTCCTATTTCTTCATCCTCTACCTCTTTCCAAGTAGTAGAGTGTGTTTCCTTCATAATTTTTCAAGGCTTGGTGAAGGTGGAGCTTGATCTAGTGATGCTTCGACGTAGATCATCTTCGGCACGAAGCCGACGACCTTGCCCGCTCTTTCTCCGATGAAGCCGACGCTAGAGCCCGGATTTTGATTTGGACAGCGGAGATGACTTCATCACGGAGCCGTGGAGGTGGAGGACCGGATCTACAAAGGTTGTATTTCCGTATTCTTGTAGTTAAGTGTTAACTAGTTTCATTTTCGCCTAGAAATCTAGCCAACGATCCGTTCTAGGGTTTCTCGGCACCGTTTAAATTTGAAATTGGTATGGTTGATGCCTTGTGAGACCTCATTAGGATGCCTAGGAACCCTACAGTGGTATCAGAGCCTAGCTAGAACCTTAGGCGAAGTCTAGACGGAATTTGAAACCCGATCGAACCGAAACGCAACCCCAAAAATTGCCCTCTGGACTTTTTCCAAATTCTGGGATTTTTCCACATTAAAAATATGCAGAAAACACATCAGGAATATCTAAGATTTACTGTGAAATTCGGCGACCTAAGTCAACTATACCACCGCGGTTCCGCGGCATGAGCAAGGCTCATGCGGCGGTTCCGCGGCATGAGCAAGGCTCATGCGGCGGTTCCGCGGCCGTACGGCCACAGTATTTAAATTATTTTGCACAGTAATTCTTAGTTTCCAGTGGTGATTTTTCTGGGAATTTTTAATATTTTTTCAAGAGTTGAATTTTCTGGGGTTGTTTTGGGGATTCGGTGTTTCGATCGGAGTATCAGATTTTGTCTATGTGGCTTTCCGGATAATTTTTTGAATATGTTAAAAAGTTCGACCGGATATAAATACCCAATTTTTCCCCTATCGGGAAATTTCCAAGTGTTGGATTTTTCCGTGGTTTAACGACGTTCTAAGTAGTGCAAATAACGCGATGGACCCTCTAGAAGACAACAAACCTTAACTCGATTATGTGACCGTCTTGAACTGCCCTTTGAACCTTCGGGTTTGGGGCAGTACGGCATGCCACATGTGAGGCGTTGGCTTGACCCTTCTACGGCTGGACCGTTGGTACTGAGGCACGAACTGAATGTTTTTAGACTTGTTTCATGTGTTGATCTGTATCGGGAAAACTTGGGTGTTCGAATGTTCGATCGGAAAGTTTAACATTTTCTATTTATCCAGAATGGGATACAATAATTGGAATTCACAAGAAGTTATGTGATAACGGAATGAATATTATAAACGTAGCAGTTTAGTCTCACTTGATCGGTTGCTACGGAATTTTGATGTGATCAAAAGTCCGTCGCAATCACGTAGCGCACGCGGATACTCGCCGGGTATACTTAATAGACAGCCTCACTCCATAGCCCCGATCAAGTGACTGTAGGAGAACCCCATCGCCGAAAGCATCCGTTCGGGTGCTCGCGGTAGCGGTGTTCCGCCTTGGTGCACTTCGTCGCCGGTATCAAGGGGTGCGACCGTCTACTGAAGTTTGCGACGAGCATTCGATCAGGATGTCGGGAATCTTGTTGAATTGCCCGACTTGATATTGAAAAGTGTTTTCAATATTGAGACTAAAATGCGGGGTTTATGATTGTTAGGAATGCGATGTTTAAGTAATTCATTTGGTCAGGCATGCGATGTCTGAGGATGTTGCGGATTCCAACTGTTGTAGTTTTACACTTTCTTTTCTGTGACCGTAAGTGTAATATGTGATATCGCCGTTTTCGTTGCTATATGTCAACGACAATTGGGATGGACATATTTACTTACGTTGATGACATGTGATGTTATGTGTTGCTGGATATGTTATATTGGATCGTCGTGTTTGAATAGCCGGGGGTTTTTATGTGAGATGAGTGTTTTTCATTTCCATTCATGTAAAAACTTGTATGTAATATTCTTTTATTGGGGCACTTCCAGGTTGCGGAAGTTGTCACCTTTTGTATATTATTTACTTTTCCGCACTAGGATAGACCCAAGGAGGAGGGCACAAGTAACCGGGTTCTGGAGTCCAGTGGGAGACCAACTCGAGGAGTCGAGTCCGGGTCTCCTAACTCTAGAACTGGTAGGGTTGCTTGCCGCTCTCGTAGGGGTCTAGGGGTGTGGGTTTGGCTATTCATCACGACCGTGGAATCCGTGTTTTATACTGGCTCGTATTGAAAACACGGACGTCCTAGTATATCCAATATTTCATAAGTTTCTTCTGCTGGGATATCTGTGATGTGATCATGTGATGTTCTGTGATAGATACAGTACATAGTATATATGATATATTATATAGATGTTACTTATGTTTTACACCCGCGCTAGCCCTGCCCTGCTCTGTCGTTAGTTACCTAACCTAACGATGCACGAGGGGACATCGAGGCGAATGCGGATGGCATAAGTGTACGTCGTATTTATCTGTGATGTTTAGGTACTTAAAAGATGGGACTTCATTAATGAGATTAATGAAATAAAAGAAACCTAAGATGTTGTAGAATCGAATTTCAAAATAAAACAGGTAGCTACAGTTCTTGCTTTGCACAGAGGTATATGTGATATATCCTGCACCTTATTCGATAAGGAAAGGACCGAGATCCCTTCACCGGGAGTGACTCCTTTAGCAATAACTGGCAGATGCTACACACTCGGTTTGTCTTTTGATTGCTTTTAAAAGTTTTTGCTTTGCACAGTGATATATATGATATATCCCGCACCTCATTCGACGAGGAAAGGACCGACGATCCCTTCACCGGGAGTGACTCCTTTAGCAAAAGTAGAAAAGCCTCAAAAGCACTCCATTTCAAAATCATTTGATTCTACAACGATATAAAGTTCATTACGCAAAAGGTTTTCTTAAAAACCTGTCGTAGCCCTCCGTCATTTCAGATAGGTAATAGTTAGTATTCGTGCTGCGTTTGTTGACTCAGTCAAGGCGTAGTGTGCGGTAGCTGATTATTGCTTATCTGCAAATCATATGATGCGATTGGATTAGGGTAGTCGTGCGGCCTTGTTGACTCAGTCAAGGGTCGTGCGGGTGGGTTTAATTCAATCAGGAAATGACGGGTTGAACTTTACTTGCGGTCTATGGTTTGTTGACTCAGTCAAGGTCATAGATCGCATGGGGCAAAATATTATCGGGAATTTCAAGTGTTGAAATTTGCAATGAGATTGCATACCTTCTATGAGATAGTTGGATCCCGATACCCGCTGCGAGTAATTGTTACTCCTGGGAGAGTTTTACACATTACAATTAGCCGATCAAGTAGGTGTCTAGAAAGGTGTCAACGGGGTTACGCCTCTGGGAAAACGAGGTTTACATTAATTAGGTTCGTGCGAAAGCACGGGGGACCTCCCTCAAAGTACCGACACTGCCCTGGCTGAAAGATTGGCGAACTTGTAGTGTGTAATTAATCCCGGCTAGTCTTTCCTTTTAGGGTTTGAAGGAAGATTTGATAAAAAGCAGTGGGAGCCATCCTGATTAGATAAAATAATAACCAATCTATTCTTGCAAGAGCGCACGCTGAGTGTTTTCTTCTCTCTCTCTCTCCTGGTAGCGACCATATCACGCCTTAATCAAGATAATAATACGGATTATTGACCGAACCCGCTTGTTATACTGAGCTGGGGAACGTTGGTCCCGCTCCAACTTATAATTGTTATAAGACAGAGCAGGAAATTGGGGATTACCAGAATTCCCGTGCCGCCCAAACGAAGAGAGTGCATGCTGATGCATCATCTTCGGGTGTGTTCATTACAAGAACCGTTTCTCAGTATTCTTTACGTCCTGGGTATGTGATACCAGATCAGGATCCCAGATATGTAATCTGTTACATAGGGCTACAGAAAAGTAGAAAACTGAGAACGGGTGATAAGTTTCATGAGACAGAAAACGGGAAAAGTGTTGCAGCCAAGTCTGTTGGTCACTGTCACCCTGTATTAACAATACATTGATTCTGAACAAATGATGTTAGATACCGAACCTGATATACAAAATCATATCAGTCTCTTTATTAAAAAAGAAAGGATATAATTTTGTATTGATGGATAATGTTTTGAACATTTCCTATATCAAAAGTTGATCGGTTCAGGCACGTTATCTAAAAGCATTAACGTTCTAAATCAAACTACAGTTCTTAGTATACAGAACACACACAAGATTAAGAGTTCAGAAATAAACGATTCCTTCTTGAGGTATTGTAGACTAGGTCATATCAATGCGACCCGACTAGCTGAAGTTACTTAAAGATGCATATTTAAATGAGTTTGAATTTACATCTTGTGAAACTCGCCAGTCATGTCACGAAGATAAGATGACCACAGCTCCGTTTATTGGAAACAGAGAAAGAGTTAGTGAACTCTTGGGATGATACATGTTGATGTATGTAGGTCCCCTGTCTGCACTTGCCAAGACCGGTTCTTTATACTTCATTACATTCTCTGATGATCTTTCGAGATTCAGACCTATGTTCCTGTTGAAACATAAGTCCGAACCTTTTGAGATATTCACAGAATATAAGTTAGAAGGAGAGAACCAAATACGGGTAAAAGTATTATGTCCTATGATGAGATCAAGGAGGAGAATACTTGAGCACGGAAATACTGGACTATTCTAAAGGAGAATGAGATTCTCTATCAGCATTACTCCTCCATATACACCATTGCACGATGGTATATCGGGGCGGAGCAATCACACCCTATATGATATGGTATGCTCTATGATGAGTACTACTGAGTTACCTATTTCCTTTTGGGAGTTATGCACTTGAGAAGCTGCATACCTATTGAATAGGGTTCCAATCAAATCAGTTGCCTACCATTTCATATGTGATGTGGAAAGGGAAGAGCCCATATCTTAAGTTAGTTAAGATTTGGGGTTGTCCAGCCTATGTCTGAAAAGCAAAATCCGGACAAGCTCGAGGCAAGGTCTGTAATGTAGAACTGGAAAGGTTCCAGCTATACAAACTATAGCAGATGATTTGATAGAACCAAAGGATTCAATAGTTACCAACGAACCTCAGCCTCTCCGCCGATCTAGTAGGGTTCCTCATCCGCCTGAGAGATACTTCTGTTTCTCTATGACAGTGGGAGCGAGGATTGCATCATCAGATGATGACCCAACTAGTTTCGAGCTGGCCATCGAGAGTAGAGACTCTGTAAGAATGGCTGGATGCTTAGCGATCTGAGATGGAATCCTTATACACCAGCAAAGTATGGACTTTGGTTGCTATATCTGAAGGGTTAAATCCCCATCAGGAGCAAGTATATCTTGAGAAGATTACTTGGTGTAGATGGAAAGGTTGAGACTTTCAAAGCTAGACTTGTTAAAGCTTTTTCGTCATCGACCAGGCGTGGATAATGATGAAACCTTTTCAAGTAGCTATGCTTAAGTCCATCCAGATCCTACTTGCCACGGCTACATACCATGACTACGATATCTGGCGGTTGGGTGCCATGACTGCTTTTCTAAATGATGTTTTAGAAGAGTGCGTCTATAAGTACTCAGCCAGAGGGCTTCGTAAATAGTGGGAGCAGCGGAAACGTGTGCAAGATGCTTTATAGGATAAAGCAGGCATCGCGGAGTTGGAACATCTGTTTTGATGTCTTAGTCAAAGAAGTTGACATCATCAAAATGGTAGATGAACCTTGTATAAACAAAAGGGTAGTAGGGAGTATGGTGGTGATCCTCGTAGAGTACGTGGATGACATACTCTTGATAGGGAAGGAGTTTCCTATGCTACGCTCGATCAATCTCCGCTTATCACAATGATTCTCCATATAGGATCAAATTGATACCTACTAAATCCTAGGTTTTGGATCTATGAGATAGATCTAAATGGATGTTAGAATTCTCACTAGATGTAGTGAGAAGGTATCAATCGATCCTGGGAAGAATCACTGGAAGGGTTCCAGGGTGATAAAGACGACTGAATGTCAGTCGCAGGCATTGTCTTTACCCTCAGTAAAGGGACGGTATGTTGGAAGAGTTCCAAGCTAGATACCGTGACATACTGGACGATAAAGGCTGGATACATCGCTACTTAAGATGCTACCATAGAGGCAGTCTGGGTGTATATTAGTTCATAAGATGAACTTTGTTCCTATACCATTGTGAGACAATGGAGTTGTGGCTTATGCCAAGGAACGCCCGTCCCATCAGAGACCCAGACATATTCTAAGGCAGTGTCACCTGATCATGGAGATGGTTGATCTCCAGGGTTATCGAGGTTAGGAGAGTAGACTCAGAGGACAACACAGCGGATCCACTCACAAAGGCCTGTTCCCAGAGAGAGACTTTTATGGGATGGTTGAGTATGAGATACTACAACCACTGCTATCAGATGGCCCTAGTGCAAGTGGGAGATTGTTAGTTATATGTATGCCCTAGAGGCCATTACTATACATAGGATGTATATTGTAGTGGATGCTGGGACATATATAGGGAGGACTTTCTTGCTCGACATGATAGTATGCTATCTGGTTGCTCTTTACCTTAACGTGTACACTGATTGTCTCTCTGTTACATGTTGGTAAAGCCCTTAGGATGTGTACTTGACTACCTGGACTATCATGCAGATCATACTAGTGGGGACAAGGTAGTCCATAGGTACATCCTTCAAAGTCCCTAGTCGTGGGTATATCGAGACGGGGCATCGATATACCAGAGTAGACTAGCGTATACCTTCTCGACCCATACAGATGGGCGATGGATGATCCCATATCCATTGGTGTTTGACATCAGAGATGATATACGGGTGCTCAGTAGAGACTGGGTACACTGGACGGACTCGCCGAGAACTCCCAGATGGTATTATACCTCATGTCAGATGGCAGTTCTCCGGTGACACTGGTACAGAGTAGTCTGTTGACCCGAGATCGTCATAGAGTCTTGTGTGGTTCCCACTGTGCTTTGATTTCCATCTTACCACGTCCAAGAGGGCGTGCAAAACGGTGGTTTTTGGGTACAGTCCCGAGTCACATGGAGGCAACGAGCGATAGGAGGGGATTCGTCTCTCCCGGTATAGGGAGTTGATGTTGCGCAGTGTTCGATTGGCTATAACAGGAAATCCATGGCCAGGGTTGCTGAGATTTACTGGTAAGTGTTACCAGTAGTTTCTCGAATTGTTATAGACCTCATATCGACACGACTTATCGAGCTATTGGGGTCTGACGTTTACCACCCCTAGGCGAGATATGCGACATATCAGACGATCAGACCGGACTGTACGGTAGTGTTACTGGTTGGATTCACAGGAGTATGAGTGGGCTTGCTCGTCGATCTTCTGATCGCTCAATACCCGGGTGGCCGTTATGTTTAGAAGACCGCTTGCGGCTTGTGGGTGCTTGATATGATCATCACCTGCTGCCGGCGTATTGACGAGTCTTTAGAGTCCTACACAGAGGTTTCCTGGCTCAAGCGAAACGAAATAGGAGCGCATATGAGATATGTGCGGGACCGAGAATAATGCATGTATGTGATACCGTATTCCATTCTCGCGATGAATGTATCGAAAGGTTGTATGCGATATAACCTAGTTATCGAATCAAGGGTTGGTTCGATAAGCCGATACATAGAATACTAGTCGGTTATATGCGATATGACCGGATCGTTGAATCAAGTGTTGATTTAATGATTTAATGCATAATTATATATTTGATATATTACTTTGCATTAACTAGTATTGGATTACTTTATGATGCATTTTCTCACTCGGATGTGCGCATTGCATATGCTATATGATTTTGTGCACTTGCTTGTATCATGTTTGATGATGCATGCCTTTTGGTTAAGTGTAAAGAATTAAACCTTGGTTAATGAAATGGTTAGCGTTTACTTTTTCCTTATTCATTTTAATCATTTATTTATTCTTTTGGAAAAAGAAAAGCAAATGAGAAAATGGTGGCTTGTTTTGTTTTGTTCATGAAGCTTCATGAAGACTTTGACCAAGTGACCATTTTGTCTCATGCTTAACCCTAACCATCCCACTAACCATGACTTATTCTCTACACTTGACCATGGTTTGGTGATGATAAGTATTCTTTTAATTTTCTTTTTGGAATTAACTTATCATAACATTTATCTTCTTCTTCTTCATTTCTTCAAGTGAAGAAAGCTTGCCTCCATCAATGTCAAGTGATGAAAAAGAGTGAGAAATCCAAATCTAAAGTCTACCCACTTCCTATTTCTTCATCCTCTACCTCTTGCCAAGTAGTAGAGTGTGTTTCCTTCACATGTTTTCAAGGCTTGGTGAAGGTGGAGCTTGATCTAGTGATGCTTCGACGTAGATCATCTTCGGAACGAAGCCGACGACCTTGCCCGCTCTTTCTCCGATGAAGCCGACGCTAGAGCCCGGATTTTGATTTGGACATCGGAGATGACTTCATCACGGAGCCGTGGAGGTGGAGGACCGGATCTACAAAGGTTGTGTTTCCGTATTCTTGTAGTTAAGTGTTAAATAGTTTCATTTTCGCCTAGAAATCTAGCCAACGATCCGTTCTAGGGTTTCTCGGCACCGTTTAAATTTGAAATTGGCATGGTTGATGCCTTGTGAGACCTCATTAGGATGCCTAGGAACCCTACAAATGGAACACCCGGCACTTCACGGAATCCGGTAAATTGAGCACCCCTCGTTGGGTCAACCTGTACCCCCTACGAGTGCGGCGAATAGTCTGCCAATTCTAGAGTGAGATCCCACTGCCTCTCAAAGCCATGAGATACGGACCCGTTGCCCTCCAGAACCCGGCTATCCGTGCACTCTGTCACAGTATAAACCTAGTACAGAAATAAAAATATGTACAACGGGTACATCGACCTCAACCCGGTCGTGTCCCAAAAGAATATTATACAAACAGGCAGTGACGGCAGTCCACATGTTGGATGCTCGCCCCGCAATATCAAATGTACAAATAAATCCAAATTGCAATATCATTGCACTCTGCTATCCACCACGACATATCCGCAACATCACAGCACAACACAGAACATCAACGCGAATGTCACGTTCGTAAACCCGTCTAAAAGAACTTTAGCAATCAGACGCGGTTTACCGATCAAATGACATTCCCGGTCGGAGATATAAAGTAAGTACTGTAAACTAACATGTTTAAATTTCGATCGACTAAATTTCCCGAAATGGGCCCCACGTACATCTGCTGTACAGTAACAAAATCTAGGCCCAAAAGAAATATACCAGAAACCACAATTCCCTGTGTAGAGTCCCCTGTATAATTTTGGAGCACTGTTCCCACTAAACCGCCGCGGATACACGGTCAAACCCTGGGTTTGACCGTGGCTCCGCGGTTGTTCTATGTGATCACGTGACCAAATTTGTACGGATTGCTTAAAAAAGCCTGCTTGTTTTTCTGTGACATACAAAATAATTTTTAGAACAGTTTAAAAAACAACAGAAACCTTTTGTACAGAAAAATGTAGTTTCGGAAATTTCGTTCGATCGATCTTTTAAACGCGTTAGCACAAGTTAGTATAGCTTAATGGTGAGGCCCTGATACCACTGTAAGTCCACGGTAACGCCCCGGCCATCTAACAGACGCCAAATGCGGAATAAAAACTTTTTACAACTGGCGCTATCGCGTACAATAACCCGTATCTACCATTAAAGCTAAACTAACAAACTACAAGTGGGTAGAAACCTTATACCGAATGATCCGAGTCCTTCGGTCTTCAACCATCATCCCACGCTTTGTTGCGGCTTCTCCGATCTCCTCGATCTCCAGTCTTCTCGTCCAGGTGGCACCACGTCGACGGATCTTTAAACGGGCTCCCGCCTCTGAACCGAGGCAACTCGATTGTCAAGTTTGCTAAAAGAGACGACCAAGATGATGTAGAGAATGAGTAGAACATTTTGTCTCGTTACATCCAAGGCTATGGAGGAACGGTTAATGAAGTTGCCTTTTGGATCGAATGAAAATGAAAGAATGAACTTATGAAATTTCCATGAGGCAAATTTCATATACAGTTTCCAAATTAACAACCATGATCTATCTAAAGAGGGGCCGGCCACTTATAGATGAGGGGGAGGTGAGTGTAGGAGGGGGAAGGTGACCACAAGGAATAAAAGATCAAGTAGAAATATCTTAGCACAAACAAAACTCCATTAATGTAAATGACACCAAGTATGAACACAATAAATGCACCATTAAAGCTCAAATGACTCACTAGCCTCATCACCACTTCTAGAACCTTCTAGAAGCATGACTTACCCTCATCAAGAAAAGATAAATCCGTATTTAACCGAATGTCAAATACGGTCGATAGAAAACTGGAAACTGGCTACTTCTAAAAGTAATCCCGAAACGAATTTCAGGATAACCCCTTATCAGTATAAACATACCCGTATTTGTATTACGACCAAAAAGAAATGCAACTGAGACAAAGATATTATATCTATACAGTATAATACTGGGTTCCGGCATAAACCAAAGCCTACCAGTATTATCTGCCCGAAAATGGACACGTGCGAAAACGCACGTGCATTTTCCGAACCTTGCCATAAACCCATTCGGCCTCTACAACGTTTCGCCCGAACTTGGGAAAGTGTCTGTGGGGGTACTCTATTGACTCATCAACACACTGGCACCGGGCATAACCTCTAGCACGTCAGAGGTACTAGCTGTACGTAACGGTTTGCCTGTGTATTGATTAGAAGGGAAGCTGACGAGCGAACTCATCTATGAACCCTATTGAGTCTAACAGTAACAATGTATATAGAGTCCGGTCCGTTCGTCTAAAGAGTATCGCATATCGAGTCTAGGGGGGTGGATAAAGTCAGACCCCTAATAACGCGATAAATCGTGTCGGTATGAAGCCCATCACCACCAGAGAAACTACTGATCCAAATCAGTAATTCTCCACTACCTTGGCCAAGGATTTCTAGTGATGGCCACCCGTGCACTGTGCGATATCAACCCCCAATACCGGGAGAGACGAATCCCCGACGATCCGCTCACTGCCTCCATGTGGCTCAGGACTGTACCCAAAAAAGACCTGTTTGCACGACTCCTTTGAGCCATGGTAGGGTAGAAATCAAAGCACAGTGGGAACTCACACAAGACAAATGACGATCTCAGGTCGACAAACTAACCTGTACACATGTCACCAGGGAATTGCTATCTGACGATATGTATAATACCAACTAGCATGTTCCCGGCGAGTCCTGTCCGGTGTACTCATAAGCCAATGAGCACTTGTATACATCTTAGGTGATCCAACTGATACCAGTGGCCTGTGAGACCGGCTACCGCCCCTTGTCGGGGTCTCGACTGTATACACTAGTCTACTCTGGAGTATCGATGCCCTGTCTCGAAACTCCCACGACTAGGGACAGTTTAAGGATGTGCTTACTGACCCCAGCTCCCACGTATATGATCGCCATCATACTGGTGGTAGTCAAGCAAGAATCCTATGGGCTCTATCATCATGCAATAGTGAACTAAAGCATGTATACATTGATAAAGACAAACCGGATAGCAATCTATCATCTCGAGCAAGACTGTCATATCGGTATAGGTCCTTCCTTAATCATTGCAATCACGTGGCTGCGATCCAATAATTGACTTTTAGGGCACTATCTCCAACAGATGAGTTATGCCGAGTTGCCACTTTCATTTTGGGGACAAGCGCTTCAGACAGTGGCATACCTACTGAATTACGTTCCATCCAAATCTGTGCCTAAGACTCCATATGAAGTATGGAGTGGAAGAAATCCGTATCTTAAGCGATTTAAGATATGGGGTTGTCCGGCCTATGTGAAAACACAGAAACCGGACAAGCTAGAGGCACGGTCAGTTCTATGTAAATTTGTGGGATATCCTAAAGACTCATTAGGATACCTATTCTACCACACTGAGGGACAGAAGGTGTTTGTATCTCGCCATGCTACCTTTTTAGAAAGGAAGTTTCTTGCAAAAGAAACTAGTGGGAGTTCGGTAGAACTGTGAGAAATCCGTGAACCACAAAATGTAACTGAAAATTTAGAGGAACCACTGGATTCAATAACCCCAAAAGAACCTCAGCCACTCCGCAAATCTGGTAGGATTTCTCATCCGCCCGAGAGATACTACGGTTTTCTCTTAGACGGGGATCGAGAGGATTGCATCTTGGAAGAAGATGACCCTACCAGTTTCAGGCAGGCCATTATCAGTAGGGACTCTGATAAGTGGCTGGAAGCAATGTAATCCGAAATGGAGTCTATGTACACCAATAAAGTGTGGACCTTGGATATTGCTCCACCGGGGGTAAAACCCGTTGGATGCAAATGGATCTACAAAAGGAAACTTGATGTAGATTGTAGGAGAGGGGAGAGTGACCATAACATTTAATGAAGAGAATGATTCATCTAACACCTTGCATTTATCATTAATGCATACATTGAATCAAAAAACCCTAGTCATCAAAACATTAAATGAACAATTAATGCAACCATGAGTCATGATTCTAGAAGGTTCTAGAAGGTGATTAGGTGTAGATGGGCAGGTGGAAACCTATAAGGCTAGACTCGTTGCAAAAGGTTTTTCGTCAAAGACCTGGTGTGGACTATGACGAAACTTTTTCTCCAGTGGCTATACTCAAATCCATTCGGATCCTACTTGCCATTGTTGCCTTCCATGACTATGAAATTTGGAAGATGGACGTTATAACGGCTTTTCTAAACGGCTGTTTGGAAGAGTGCGTTTACATGGATCAGCCAGAAGGTTTCGTAGACAGTGGGAGCAGCGGGAAGGTGTGCAAGTTGCTTAAATCGATTTATGGATTAAAGCAGGCATCGCGGAGCTGGAACATCTGTTTTGATGAGGCAATCAAGGAATTTGATTTCATCAAGAACGAAGATGAACCTTGTGTCTATAAGAAGATTGTAGGACGAATTGTCGTGTTCCTAGTCTTGTACGTAGACGACATTCTTTTGATAGGAAACAACATTCCTATGCTACAATCGGTCAAGCTATTCTTGTAACAACGGTTCTCCAAGAAGGACCTGGGTGATGCCTCGTACATTCTGGGGATCAAGATCTACAGAGATAGATCCAAAAGACCACTGGGATTTTCGCAGTCCAAGTACATAGAGACTGTACTAAAGAGATTTAGTATGTAAGATTCTAAGAACGTTAATGTACCTGCATTGCACGGAATCACCCTCTCCAAGAAGATGTCTCCTAAAACTGACGAGGAGAGGGTTCGCATGAGCACTATACCCTACGCTTCGGCGGTAGGATCTATAATGTATGCAATGCTATGTACAAGACCAGATGTAGCTTACGCGCTGAGCGTGGTGAGCCGGTATCTGTCAGACCCAGGTGAGGGCCACTGGACAACAGTGAAGAACATTCTCAAGTACCTGAGAAGGACTAAGGAGATGTTCCTGGTTTACGGTAATGGAGACCTCAGGGTCGAGTCCTCTACTGATTCAAGCTTCCAGAGTGACAAAGATGACAGCAAGTCTGTCTCGGGTACTCTCAATGGAGGGGCGGTATGTTGGAGGAGTTCCAAACAGAATACTGTCGCAGACTCGACGATGGAGGCTGAATACATTGCTGCTAGCGATGCCGCAAAAGAGGCGGTCTGGATGAAGAAGTTCATTAGTGAACTTCAGGTGGTTCCTTCCATTGTTGACCCAGTAACTTTGTATTGCGGCACACCAATTACTGGCCTTTAGTGCAAGTGGGAGATTGTTAGATATGTATGCCGTAGAGGCCATTATTGTATATTACTAGTTTGAATAATACATTTTGGAGGCTTGGGATATATATATATATATATATACGGTTTTACGATAGTCTTGCTCGATATAGTAGTATGCTACTTGGTTTGTTTCTATCTTAATATGTGTATATGTTTCTTTTAACATATCGCTAAAAACATATTGGTAGAGCCCTTAGGATTTTTGCTTGACTACCGGCATTGTGATGGCGATCACACTAATGGGGGCTGGGTAGTCTATAAGCACATCCATATTTTGATCCCTAGTCGTAGGATTATCGAGACAGGACATCGATACTCCAGAGTAGACTGGTGCATACGCTTCTCTTCCCAGCAGGGGAGATGGTCTGTCCCATAGCCATCAGTACGTCGTACTGGAGATAGTATGCAGGTGCTCGTTAGGTCACGAATACACTGGACAGGACTCATCGGGAACTGTTGGTTGGTATTATACCTATCGTCAGTTAACAGTTCCCAGGTGACATGAGTACAGCTTAGTCCGCTGACTTGACACTGTCACTTCACCTCGAGTGTGTTCCCACTGTTCTTAGATTACTACCCTACCACTGCTCTACTGAGTCGTGCAAACAGGTAGTAGTTGGGTGTAGTCCCGAAGCACTTGGAGGCAGTGACGGTTAGACAGGATTCGTCTCTCCCAGTATTGGGAGTTGATATCGCGCTGTGTCTAGGAGAGCAATTACACATTGTCGTCCATGGCCAGGGCAAGCGAGAATTGCTGGTAGGTTAGATTCTCAGGGTGTTTTGGTCTACACTCCGACACGACTTGTACCGCTATTAGGGGACTGACGTTTACCACCCCTAGGCCCGCCATGTGATATTCTCAGACGAACAGACCGGACTGTACGGAGATTGTCACATTCAGGCTCAGTAGGAGTTAGGATGGGTTCACCTCATCAGTCTTCTTGTCGGCAACTACCTGGGGACCGTTACGTATAGCTGGTATTGCTTGCGGCCTGTGGTTAAACCCACTGCCAGCGTAGTGTCGAGCCTTTAGAGTCCCACACAGAGCGTTACTCGCCTTTGGGCAAAACAGAGTAGAGGTCGCATAGTTTTGCGACAGGGTTCGTTCACACTCGCGCACTTGTGGACGTTTGGTGTCCGGACAGTTATTACTAGCGGGCTTTGGTTTAAGCCAGATCCTAGTACTTGTTTTAGGATTGGTTTTGTCTCAGTGTATTCGTGTTCCATAGAACACGGTGTTAGTTATATGTATGCCCTAGAGGCCATTACTATACATAGGATGTATATTGTAGTGGATGCTTGGACATATATAGGGAGGACTTTCTTGCTCGACATGATAGTATGCTATCTGGTTGCCCTTTATCTTAATGTGTACACCGATTGTCTCTCTGTTACATGTTGGTAAAGCCCTTAGGATGTGTACTTAACTACCTGGACTACGATGCGGATCATACTAGTGGGGACATGGTAGTCCATAAGTACATCCTTCAAAGTCCCTAGTCGTGGGTGTATCGAGACGGAGGATCGATATATCAGAGTAGACTAGCATGTACCTTCTCGACCCATACAGATGGGCGATGGATGATCCCATATCCATTGGTGTTTGACATCAGAGATGATATACGGGTGCTCAGTGGAGACTGGGTGCACTGGACGGACTCGCCGAGAACTCCCAGATGGTATTATACCTTACGTCAGATGGCAGTTCTCTGGTGACACTGGTACAGGTTAGTTTGTCGACCCGAGATCGTCATAGAGTCTTGTGTGATTCCCACTGTGCTTTGATTTCCACCTTACCACGTCCAAGAGGGCGTGCAAAACGGTGGTTTTTAGGTACAGTCCCGAATCACTTGGAGGCAATGAGCGATAGGAGGGGATTCGTCTCTCCCGGTATAGGGAGTTGATGTTGCACTGTATTCGATTTGGTATAACCGGAAATCCCTGGCCAGGGTTGCTGAGATTTACTGGTAAGTGTTACCAGTAGTTTCTCGAATTGTTATAGACCTCATATCGACACGACTTATCGAGCTACTGGGGTTTGACGTTTACCACCCCTAGGCAAGATATGCGACATATCATACGAACAGACCGGACTGTACGGTAAGTGTTATTGGTTGGATTCACAGGAGTGTGAGCGGGCTTGCTCGTCGATCTTCTGATCGCTCAATACCCGGGTGGCCGTTACGTTTAGCAGACCGCTTGCGGCTTGTGGGTGTTTGATATGATCATCATCTGCTACCGGCGTATTGACGAGTGTTTAGAGTCCTACAAAGAGGTTTCCTGGCTCAAGCGAAACGAAATAGGAGCGTATATGAGATATGTGCGGGACCGAGAATAATGCGTGTATGTGATACCGTATTCTATTCTCGCGATGAATGTATCGAATGGTTGTATGTGATATAACCTAGTTATCGAATCGAGGATTGATTCGATAAGTCGGTACATTGGATATTAGTCGGTCATATGCGATATG
The DNA here is from genome assembly GCA_030015575.1 of Agapanthus africanus. Taxonomy (NCBI): domain Eukaryota; kingdom Viridiplantae; phylum Streptophyta; class Magnoliopsida; order Asparagales; family Amaryllidaceae; genus Agapanthus; species Agapanthus africanus. The sequence goes on along the minus strand of CM057346.1, from coordinate 264,913,972 downwards.
ACCGGATCGTTAAATCAAGTGTTGATTTAATGATTTAATGTATAATTATATATTTGATATATTACTTTGCATTAACTAATATTTGTTCACTTTAGATGGATTTTCTCACTTGAAGTGCACATTATATATATGATATAATTTTGTGCACTAAATTGTATCATGTTTGATGATACTTTCAAACTTGGGTGTGTATGATTAAACCATGGTTATGTTAATGGTTAGGGTTTTGATTTACTTATCTATTTATTTTTATTTATTCATTTATTTTGGAAAGAAATGAAATGGTTGCTTCTTTTGTCTTTTGTTGAAACTTCATGAAGCTTTGAAGCTTTGACCATTTTGTTTCTTAGCCTTAACCCTAACCATTTACTTAACCTTAGTTTATTCTCTACACTTAACCATGGTTGCTAATATGATAAGAATGACTTTAATTTCTTTTTTAAAATATTCTTATCATATTCTTTTTCTTCTTCTTCTTCTTCTTCAAGAAGAAAGAAACTTGCTAGCTTCAATGGTGACTTGAGAAAAAGAGTGAGAAATCCAATTCTAAAGTGAACCCACATCCTATTTCTTCATCCTCTACCACTTGCCAAGTAGTATACGGTGTTTTCTTCACAAGTTTCATGGCTTGGTGAAGTTGGAGCTTGATCTTGTGTTGCCTCGACGTAGATCATCTTCGGCATCATAGTCGACGACCTAGCCCGATCATTTCTTCGATGAAACCATTACTAGAGTCCGGGATCCGATGATCGCAGCGGAGGGACGTCAACGCGGAGCTATGGAGGTGGAGGACCGGATCTACAAAGGTTGTATTTCCGTTCACTTAGCACTAAAGTAGTTTAGTAGCTTGTAGTTTCGCCTAAACTCTAGTTAACGATCGCATTAGGGTTTCTCGGCATCGGAAATTTTTGAATTTGGCATTGTTGATGCCTTGTGAGACCTCATTAGTGTGCCTAGGAACCCTACAGTGGTATCAGAGCCTAGCTAGAGCCTTAGGCGATGTGTAGACGAAGCTAGAAGTCCGTTCGAACTCGAAACCATAACCGAATACCCCTCTCTGTACATTTTTTCAAAACTGGGTTTTTTCCTGATTAAAAATATGCTGAAAATTCAGCAGGGTTTTCTAAGAAAAACAGTGTAAAACGAGCACCTGATTCAATTAAACTGCCACGGAACCGCGGCAAAAGCCTGCCTTAGGCGGCGGTTCCGTGGCCGTACGGTCGCTTCTCCCATTAGTTTTGGCACAGTAATTTCTATATTTGGGTGCTGTATTTTCTGGGAATTTTTAAATCTTACTCAAGAGTTGAGTTCTCTGGGTTGTATTTGGGATTCGATAATTCGATCGGTTTATTTAACTTCGTCTATGTGTTTTCCGGATAATTTTTTAATATGTTAAAAAGTTCGACCGGATATAAATACCCAATTTTTCCCCTGCCGGGAAATTTCCAATTGTTGGATTTTTCTGTAGTTTGAAAACGTTCAAAGTAGTGCAAGTAACGCGATGGTCCCTCTAGAAGACAACAAACCTTAACTCGATTATGTGATCGTCTTGAACTGCCCTTTGAACCTTATGGTTTGGGGCAGTACGGCATGCCACATGTGAGGCGTTGGCTTGACCCTTCTACGGCTGGACCGTTGGTACTGAGGCACGAAGTGAATGTTGTTAAACTTATTTCATGTGTTGAGCTGTTTCGGGAAAACTTGGGTGTTCGATTGTTCGATCGGAAAGTTTAACATTTTCTATTTATCCGGAATGTGATATAACATTTGGAATTCACAAGTAGTTATGAGATAACTGAATGAATGTTATAAACGTAGCAGTTTAGTCTCACTTGATCGGTTTCCACGGAATTTTGATGTGGTCAAAAGTCCGTCGCAATCATGTAGCGTACGCGGATACTCGCCGGGTAAACTTAATCTACAGCCTCACTCCATAGCCCCGACCAAGTGACTGTAGGAGAACCCCGTCGCCGAAAGCATCCGTTCGGGTGCTCACGGCAGCGGTGTTCCGCCTTAGTGCACTTCGTCGACGGTATCAGGGGTGCGGCCGTCTACTAAAGTTTGCGACGAGCATTCGATCAGGATGTCGGGAATCTTGTTGAATTGCCCGACTTGGTATTGAAAAGAGTTTTCGATAATGAGACTAAAATGCGGGGTTTATAATTGTTAGGCATGCGATGTCTTAGTAATTCATTTGATTAGGCATGCGATGTCTAAAGAGGTTGCGGATTCCAACTGTTGTAGTCTTACACTTTCTTTTCTGCGACCGTAAGTGTAATATGTGATATCGCCGGTTTCGTTGCGATATGTCAACGACAATTGGGATACGCATGTTTACTTACGTTGATGACATGTGTTGTTATGTGTTGATGTATATGTTATATTGGATCGTCGTGTTTGAATAGCCGGGGTTTTTTTTTATGTGAGATGAGTGTTTTTCATTTTCATTCATGTAAAAACTTGTATGTAATATTCTTTTATTGGGGCACTTCCAGGTTGCGGAAGATGTCACCTTTTGTATATTATTTACTTTTCCGCACTAGGATAGACCCAAGGAGGGGAGCACAAGTAACCGGGTTCTAGAGTCCAGTGGGAGACCAACTCGATGAGTCGAGTCCGGGTCTCCTAACTCTAGAATTGGTAGGGTTTCTTGCCGCTCTCGTAGGGGTCTAGGGGTGTGGGTTTGGCTATTCATCGCGACCGTGGAATCCGTGTTTTATACTGGCTCGTAATGAAAACACGGACGTCCTAGTATATCCAATGTTTCATATGTTTCTTCTGCTGCGATATCTGTGATGTGATCATGTGATGTTCTGTGACAGATACAGTATATAGTATATATGATATATTATATAGACGTTACTTATGTTTTACACCCGCGCTAGCCCTGCCCCACTCTGCCGTTAGTCACCTAACCTAACGGTGCACGAGGGGACATCGAGGTGAATGCGGATGGCATAAGTGTACGCCGTATTTATCTGTGATGTTTAGGCGACTTAAATGATGGGACTTCATTAATATGATTAAGGAAATAAAAGAAACCTAAAGATGTTGTAGAATCGAATTTCAAAAATAAAACAGGTAGCTACAGTTCTTGCTTTGCACAGCGGTATATATGATATATCCTGCACCTTATTCGATGAGGAAAGGGCCGATGATCCCATCACCGGGAGTGACCCCTTTAGCAATAACCGGCAGATGCTACACACTCGATTTGTCTTTTGATTGCTTCTATAGTTTCTGCTTTGCACAGCGATATATATGATATATCCCGCACCTCATTAGACGAGGAAAGGGCCGACGATCCCTTCACCGGGAGTGACCCTTTTAGCAAAACTAGAAAAGCCTAAAAAACGCTCCATTTTAAAATCATTTGATTCTACAACGATATCAAGTTCATTACGTAATAGGTTTTCAGAAAAACCTGTCGTAGCCCTCCGTCATTTCAGATAAGTCCTGTTTAGTGTTCGTGCTGCGTTTGTTGACCTTGTCAAGGCGCAGTGTGCGGTATCTTACCAGTATTTATCTGCTTATGCATATGATGCAGATTGGGTTGGGATAGTCGTACGGCCTTGTTGACCTTGTCAAGGGACGTGTGGGTGGGTTTGATTCAATCAAGAAATGACGGGTTGAACTTGACTTACGGTCTATGGTTTGTTGACCTTGTCAAGGTCATAGATCGTTTGGGGCAAAATATTATCGGGAATTTCAAGTGTTGAAATTTGCAATGAGATTGCATACCTTCTATGAGATAGTTGGATCCCGATACCCACTGCGAGTAATTGTTACTCCTGGGAGAGTTTTACACATTACAATTAGCCGATCATGTAGGTTTCTAGAAAGGTGTTAACGAGGTTACGCCTCTGGGAAAACGAGGTTTACATTAATTAGGTTCGTGCGAAAGCACGGGGGACCTCCTTCAAAGTACCGACACTAGCCTGGCTGAAAGATTGGCGAACTTGTAGCGTGTAATTAATCCCGGCTAGTCTTTCCTTTTAGGGTTTGAACGAAGATTTGATAAAAAACAGTGGGAGCCATCCTGATTAGATAAAATAATAACCAATCTGATCTTGGAAGAGCATACGCTGAGTGTTTTCTTCTCTCTCTCTCTCCAGGTAGCGACCATATCACGCCTTAATCAAGATAATAATACGGAATATTGACCGAACCCGCTTGTTATACTGAGCTGGGGAACGTTGGTCCCGCTCCAACTTATAATTGTTATAAGACAGAGCAGGAAATAGGGGATTACCAGAATTCCCGTGCCGACCAAACGAAGAAAGTGCATGCTGATGCATCATCTTCGGGTGTGTTCATTACAAAGAACTGTTTCTCTGTATCCTCTACGTCCTAGGTATTAGATACTGGATCAGGATCCCAGATATGTAATCTGATACATAGGGCTACAGAAAGGTAGAGAACTGAGAACGGGTGATAAGTTTCATGAGACAGAAAACGGGGCAAGTGTTGCAGCCAAGTCTGTTGGTCACTGTCACCCTGTATTCCAAATACATTGATTCTGAACGAATGTTATTAGATACCGAACCTGTTATACAAAATCATATCAGTCTCTTTATTAGTAAAAAAATGATAAAATTTTGTATTGTTGGAAAATGTTTTGAACATTTCCTATATCAAAAGTTGATCGGTTCAGGCACTTTATCTAAAAGCATTGATATTCTAAATCAAACTACAGTTTTTAGTATACGGAACACACACAAGAGGAAGAGTTCAGAAATGAACAAATCTTTCTTGAGGTATTGTAGACTAGGTCATATCAATGCGACCCGACTAGCAGAAGTTATATATAGATGCATATTTAAATCTGTTTGAATTTACATCTTATGAAACTTGCCAGTCATGTCACAAAGATTAGATGACCATAGCTCCGTTTATTGTAAACAGAGAAAGAGTTAGTGAACTCTTGGGATTGATACATACTGATGTATAAAGGTCCCCTGTCTATACATGCCAAGACCGGTTCTTTGTACTTCATTACATTATCTGATGATCTCTCAAGATTCAGACATATGTTCCTGTTGAAACACAAGTCCGAACCTTTTGAGATATTCACGGAATATAAGTTAGAAGTAAAGAACCAAAATAGGGTATAAGTATTATGTCCTATGATGACATCAAGGAGGAGAATACTTGTCATAGAATTCCTGGACTATTCTAAATGAGAATGAGATTCTCTCTCAGCATTACTCCTCCGTATACACCATAGCACGATGGTATATCAGGGTAGAGCAATAGCACCCTATGTGTTATGGTGTGCTCTATGATGAGTACTACTGAGTTTCCTATTTCCTTTTGGGAGTTATGCGCTTGAGAAGCTGCATACCTATTGAATAGGGTTCAAATCAAATCAGTTGCCTACCACTTCATATGTGATATGGAAAGGGAAGAGCCCATATCTTAAGTTAGTTAAGATTTGGGGTTGTCCGGCCTATGTCTAAAAGCAAAATCCGGACAAGCTCGAGGCAAGGTCTGTAATGTAGAACTGGAAATGTTCCAGCTATACAAACTGCAGCTGATGATTTGAAAGAACCAAAGGATTCAATAGTTACCAACGAACCTCAGCCTCTCCGCCGTTCTAGTATGGTTACTCACCCGCCTGAGAGATACTTCGGTTTCTCTATGACAGTGGGAGCGAGGATTGCATCATGAGATGATGACCCAACTAGTTTCGAGCTGGCCATCAGGAGTGGGATTCCGTAAGAATGGCTGGATGCTTAGTGATCTGAGATGGAATCCTTATACACCAACAAAGTATGGACTTTGGTTGCTTCATCGGAAGGGTTAAATCCCCATCAAGAGCAAGTATATCTTGAGAAGATTACTTGGTGTACATGGAAAGGTTGAGACTTTCAAAGATAGACTTGTTAAAGGTTTGCATCATCAACCAGGCGTGGATAATGATGAAACCTTTTCTGGGGCCTATGCTTAAGTCCATCCAGATCCTACTTGCCACGACTACATACCATGATTACGATATCTGGTGGTTGGGTGTCATGACAGCTTTTCTAAATGATGTTTTAGAAGAGGGCGTCAATAAGTACACAGGCAGAGGGCTTCGTAAAAAGTGGGAGCAGCGGAAACGTGTACAAGATGCTTTATCGGATAAAGCAGGCATCGCGGAGTGGAACATCTGTTTTGATGTAGTAGTCAAATAGTTTGACTTCATCAAAATGGTAGATGAACCTTGTATATACAAAAAGGTAGTAGGGAGTATGGTGGCGATCCTCGTAGAGTACGTGGATGACATACTCTTGATAAGAAAGAAATTTCCTATGCTGTGCTCGGTCAATCTCCGCTTATCAAAATGATTCTCCATATAGGATCAAAGTGATACCTACTAAATCCTGGGTTTTGGATCTATGAGATAGATCTAAATGGATGTTAGGATTCTCACTAGTTGAAGTGAGATGGTATCAATTGATCCAGGGAAGAATCACTGGAAAAGTTCCAGAGTGATAAGGACGACTGAATGTCAGTCACAGGCATTGTCTTTACCCTCAGTAAAGGGTCGGTATGTTGGAAGAGTTCCAAGCTGGATACCGTGGCATACTAGATGATTAAAGGCAAGATACATCGCTACTTAAGATTCTACCAAGAGGCAGTCTGGGTGTATATTGGTTCATGAGATGAACTTAGTTCCTCCCATTGTGTGACAATGGAGTTGTGGCTTATGCCAAAGAACGTCCGTCCCATCAGTGATCCAGACATATTCTAAGACAGTATCACCTGATCATGGAGATGGTTGATCTCCAGGGTGATCGAGGTTTGGAGAGTAGACTAAGAGGACAACACGACGGATCCACTCACAAAGGCCTTTTCCCAAAGAGAGACTTTTATGGGATGGTTGAGTATGAGATACTACAACCACTGCTATCAGATGGCCCTAGTGCAAGTGGGAGATTGTTACTTATATGTATGCCCTAGAGGCCATTACTATATATAGGATGTATATTGTAGTGGATGCTTGGACATATATAGGGAGGACTTTCTTGCTCGACATGATAGTATGCTATCTGGTTTCCCTTTACCTTAACGTGTACACCGATTGTCTCTCTGTTACATGGTGGTAAAGCCCTTAGGATGTGTACTTGACTACCTGGACTATGATGCGGATCATACTAGTGGGGACATGGTAGTCCATTAGTACATCCTTCAAAGTCCCTAGTCGTGGGTGTATCAAGACGGGGCATCGATATACCAGAGTAGACTAGCGTGTACCTTCTCGACCCATACAGATGGGCGATGGATGATCCCATATCCATTGGTGTTTGACATCAGAGATGATATACGGGTGCTCAGTGGAGACTGGGTACACTGGACGGACTCGCCGAGAACTCCCAGATAGTATTATACCTTACGTCAGATGGTAGTTCTCTGGTGACAATGGTACAGCTTTGTCTGTAGACCCGAGATCGTCATAGAGTCTTATGTGATTCCCACTGTGCTTTGATTTCCACCTTACCACGTCCAAGAGGGCATGCAAAACGGTGGTTTTTGGGTACAGTCCTGAATCACCTGGAGGCAATAAGCGATAGGAGGGGATTCGTCTCTCCCGGTATAGGGAGTTGATGTTGCACTGTGTTCGATTGGCTATAACCGGAAATCCCTGGCCAGGGTTGCTGAGATTTACTGGTAAGTGTTACCAGTAGTTTCCCGAATTGTTAGAGACCTCATATCGACACGACTTATCGATCTACTGGGGTCTGACGTTTACCACCCCTAGGCAAGATATGCGACATATCAGACGAACAGACCGGACTGTACGGTAAGTGTTACAGGTTGGATTCACAGGATTGTGAGCGGGCTTGCTCGTCGATCTTCTGATCGCTCAATACCCGGGTGGCCGTTACGTTTAGCAGACCGCTTGCGGCTTGTGGGTGTTTGAAATGATCATCATCTGCTACCGGCGTATTGACGAGTGTTTAGAGTCCTAAACAGAGGTTTCCTGGCTCAAGCGAAACGAAATAGGAGCGCATATTAGATATATGCGGGACCGAGAATAATACGTGTATGTGATACCGTATTCTATTCTCACGATGAATGTATCGAATGGTTGTATGTGATATAACCTAGTTATCGAATCGAGGATTGATTCGATAAGCCGATACATTGGATATTAGTCGGTCATATGCGATATGAACGGATCGTTAAATCAAGTGTTGATTTAATGATTTAATGTATAATTATATATTTGATATATTACTTTGCATTAACTAATATTTGTTCACTTTAGATGGATTTTCTCACTTGAAGTGCACATTGTATATATGATATAATTTTGTGCACTAGTTTGTATCATGTTTGATGATACTTTCAAACTTGGGTGTGTGTGATTAAACCATGGTTATGTTAATGGTTAGGGTTTTTATTTACTTATCTATTTATTTTTATTTATTCATTTATTTTGGAAAGAAATGAAATGGTTGCTTCTTTTGTCTTTTGTTGAAACTTCATGAAGCTTTGAAGCTTTGACCATTTTGTTTCTTAGCCTTAACCCTAACCATTTACTTAACCTTAGTTTATTCTCTACACTTAACAATGGTTGCAAATATGATAAGAATGACTTTATTTTCTTTTTTAAAATATTCTTATCATATTCTTTTTCTTCTTCTTCTTCTTCTTCAAGAAGAAAGAAGCTTCCTAGCTTCAATGGTGACTTGAGAAAAAGAGTGAGAAATCCAATTCTAAAGTGAACCACTTCCTATTTCTTCATCCTCTACCACTTGCCAAGTAGTATAGGGTGTTTTCTTCACAAGTTTCATGGCTTGGTGAAGTTGGAGCTTGATCTTGTGTTGCCTCGACGTAGATCATCTTCGGCATCAAAGTCGACGACCTAGCCCGATCATTTCTTCGACGAAACCATTACTAGAGTCCGGGATCCGATGATCGCAGCGGAAGGACGTCAACGCGGAGCTATGGAGGTGGAGGACCGGATCTACAAAGGTTGTATTTCCGTTCACTTATCACTAAAGTAGTTTAGTAGCTTGTAGTTTCGCTTAAACTCTAGTTAACGATCGCATTAGGGTTTCTCGGCACCGGAAATTTTTGAATTTGGCATGGTTGATGCCTTGTGAGACCTCGTTAGTATGCCTAGGAACCCTACACACGGATGCCGGTGTAGGGTTCCTAGGCACTCTTGTGAAGGTTCATAAGGCATCAAACATGCCAGAATAACATTTTAGACGTGCCGAACAACCCAAAGCCGGGATCTTTGCAAGATTATTAGGGTTTAACATGAAAGAAAACATATTTACTACTAAGTGTGAGGGATTACAACCTTTGTAGTCCGCTCCTTAGCTTCATATGCTCCGAGTAGAAGTCCCTTCGCCGCGATCCACGATCTCTCGGACTCAAGAGAGGCTCCACGACTCGAACGATCCATGATAGCTTATCGTATTCCTTTTCTCCGATGATCTACGTCGAAGTTGCAATAACTCAAGCTCTCTCACTCTAAAGAGGTGAACACCCTAATCTAATGGGCTAGATTAGATGAGGATGATGGAGTAGTATTTTTGCTTTCTTTTTATATCATAATCTCACATGAAATCATCACTTAAGGAAAATCTAGTGAGCCTTTTCAAAGCTAAAGGAAAGAAGAAGATGATGAATGAAAAGATAATCCTTTTGTGATGAATAGGAGTAAAGAATATATGATAGATTATGGAACCATGGTCAAGGATGAGAAGCTTAACCTTTGTAGAGAATAAACTAGAGCTAGGGTTTGCTTAGGTTAAGTAATGAGTCATGGATAAATATCAACCATAATATCTTAACCAAGACAAAAGCAATGCTTCTAGATGGTGCAAGAAGAAGCTAACCCTAATCAAACCCAAATCTCTTTTTATCATCCTTAAACATGTTTCATAATAAATCATATCATGTTACTATAATATATATCACATATATATTATATTTGTAACAAAAGAGAATAATACAATTAACATATATCGCATATACATCAATGTATTAATCCGGTGAGAAAATGAAATAATAAAGCAAGCCAATATTAGAAATGTAATACAATATATCATATATATCATTATACATTAAATCATCGAATCAACACTTGATCCGACGATCCGGCTATATCGAATATAACAGACTAATATATCATGTACCGATTCATCGAATCAACACTCGATCCGATGTCCCGGTTCATATCTAAATATCCCGAGAATATAATACGGTATCACATATCGCATTATCCTCGGTCCTGCACATATCACATATGTGCCTTTTCTCCGATTTGCCTGAGCTAAGAAACCTCTGTGTAGGACTCTAAAGAATCGTTAATACGCCGGTAGCAGGTGATGATCATATCAAACACCCACAAGCTCCAAGCGGTCAGCTAAACGTAACAGCCATCCAGGTATTGAGCGATCAGAAGATCAACAAGCTAGCATGTACGTTCTCTTGTGAATCCAATCAGTAACACTCCCGTACAGTCCGGTCTGTTCGTCTGATATGTCGCATATCAAGTTTAGGGGTGGTATACGTCAGACCCCAGTAACCGATAAGTCGTGTCGATGTGAGGCTCATAACAGGTCGAGAAACTACTGGTAACACTTACCGGTATATCTCTATATCAGCACTGGCCAGGGACTTCCAGTTACAGCCAATCGAACACAGCGCAACATCAACTCCCTATACCGGGAGAAACGTATCCCCTCCTATCGCTCATTGCCTCCATATGATTCGGGACTGTACCCAAAAGCCACCGTTTTGCACGCCCTCTTGGACGTGGTAAGGTGGAAATCAAAGCACAGTGGGAATCACACAAGACTCTATGACGATCTCGGGTCTACAGACTACCCTATACCAGTGTCACCAGAGAACTGCCATCTGACGTGTGGTATATCACCATCTGGGAGTTCTCGGCGAGTCCGTCTTGTGTACCCAGTCTCCACTGAGCACCCGTACACCATCCTTGATATCAAACACCGATTGATATGGGATCATCCATCGCCCATCATATGGGTCAAGATGCGTATACGCTAGTCTACTCTGTTGTATCGATGCCCTGTCTCGATATACTCTCAACTAGGAACAGTTATAGGTTGTACTCATCGACTACCGTGGCCCCACTAGTATGATCTCATCATAATCCCAGTAGTCGAGTACAGATCCTAAGGGTTTTATCAACCGGTGAGAGAAAGACAGTAAACAAATACAAGTCAACATGTTAAGATAAAGTGAAACCAAATAGCATACTATCATGACGAGCAAGAAAGTCCTCTCTGTATATATCCAAGCATCCATCATAATATACATCATATGTACAACAATGGCCTCTAGGGCATATACATAACTAACAATCTTCCACTTGCACTAAGGCCAGCTGCTGTAGTATCTCATACCTAGCATCCCGAATAATCTCTCAAACTGTATCTGGGGAATGGCCTTCGTGAGTGGATCCGCAGTGTTTTCCTTCGTATATACTCTCCTGACCTCGATCTCCCGGCGATCAACTATCTCCCTGATCAGGTGATACCGCCTCGGAATATGTCTAGACTTCTGATGGGATCTGGGTTCCTTGGCCAAAGCCACAGCTCCATTGTTACCGCAATACAGAGGTATTGGATGCTCAATGGATGGAACCACACCAAGTTCAGTAATGAACTTCTTCATCCAGACAGCCTCTTTGGCAGCATTGTTGGCAGCGATGTATTCAGCGTCCATCGTCGAGTCTGCAACGGTATCCTGTTTGGAACTCTTCCAACATACCGCCCCTCCATTGAGGGTAAAGACAAATCCCGATTGCGACTTAGAGTCGTCCTTATCACTTTGGAAGATGGAATCGGTAAAGGACTCCACCCGGAGTTCTCCGTTACCATACACCAAGAACATGTCTCTAGTCCTTCGCAAGTACTTGAGAATGTTCTTCACAGCTGTCCAGTGACTCTCTCCAGGATCTGCTTGATACCGACTCACTACACTTAGTGAGTATGCTACATCGGGTCTGGTACATAACATCGCATACATGATAGAGCCTACAGCCGAAGCATAGGGTATCCCTTGCATGTGAGCTCTCTCCAAATCAGTCTTGGGAGATCTCTTTGGAGAGAGTGAGTCCAGAGATCGTGGGTTGGTTCCCACGCTTGGATTCTTCCATACTAAACCTCTTTAGTATGGTGTCAATGTACCTGTATTGGGACAATCCCAGTATCCTTTTGGATCTATCTCTATAGATCCTTATCCCCAATATGCAGGAGGCATCACCTAGATCTTTCATTAAGAATCTTTGTGATAAGAAGAGCTTGACTGATTGCAGCATAGGAATATCATTTCCTATCAAGAGTATGTCAACTACATACAATACGAGGAAGACAACCTTACTCTCTGCTACCTTCTTATAGATACAAGGTTCATCTATGTTTTTGATGAAGTCAAACTCTTTGACTACAACATCAAAACAGATGTTCTAACTCCGCGATGCTTGCTTTAACCCATAAATGGATTTAAGCAGTTTGCACACCTTTCCGCTGCTCCCACTATCTACGAAGCCCTCTGGCTAAGTCATATACACGCACTTTTCTAAATCACCATTTAGAAAGGCGGTCTTAACATCCATTTGCCAGATTTCGTAGTCATGGTATGCAGCAATGGCAAGTAAGATCCGGATGAACTTAAGCATAGCCACTGGAGAAAAGGTTTCGTCATAATCCACACCTGGTCGTTGACGAAAACCCTTTGCTACAAGTCTAGCTTTGAAAGTCTCAACTTTTCCATCTACACCAAATTTCTTTTTAAAAATCAACTTGCTCCCAATGGGTTTTACTCCTTCAGGAGCATTTTCCAAAGTCCATAATTTATTGGTGTACATGGATTCCATCTCAGATCGTATTGCATCCAGCCATTTTACAGAGTCACCACTCGTGATGGCCTGCTCGAAACTAGTTGGGTCATCATCTTCCATGATGCAATCCTCGCTTCCACCATCAATGAGAAAACCGTAGTATCTCTCAGGTGGACGAGAAACCCTGCTAGATCGACGGAGAGGCTGGGGTTCGTCGGGTACTACTGAATCCTCTGGTTCTACCAAGTCTTCTGTTATAGTTTGTGTTGCTGGAACCACTTCCAGTTCTACCTCAATGCCACTATTCTGTTTCATAAGAAAACCTTTTTCTAAGAAAGTGGCATGTCGAGAAACAAACACCTTTTGTTCCTCGGGGTGGTAGAAGATATACCCTTGTGAATTTTTGGGATATCCTACAAACTTACATAAGAGAGATCTTGCCTCGAGTTTGTCCGGATTTTGCCTTTTGACATAGGCCGGACAACCCCATATCTTAATATAATTAAGATGTGGTCTCTTCCCTTTCCATATCTCATATGGAGTGGTAGGCACAGATTTGGTAGGAACTCTATTCAATAGGTATATGGCTGTCTCAAGCGCATACCCCCAGAAGGAAATAGGTAACTCAGCTGTACTCATCATCGAGCGCACCATATCTAATAGGGTGCGATTCCTTCGTTCTGATACACCGTTGTACTGTGGTGTATAAGGTGGAGTAAGCTGAGAGAGAATCCCATTCACTTTTAGATAATCTTGGAACTCATTGCTTAAGTATTCTCCTCCTCGATCAGATCGAAGGATCTTAATACTTTTGCCCGTTTGGTTCTCTACTTCGTGCTTATATTCTCTGAATTTCTCAAAAACTTCAGACTTGTGTTTCAACAGGAACACATGCCCGTATCTAGAGAGATCGTCAGTGAATGTAATGAAGTAGGAAGAACCGTTCCTAGCGTGTGTAGACATGGGACCGCATACATCACTATGTACCAGTCCTAAGAGTTCCGTAACTCTTTCTCCGTGTCCACTAAACGGAGCTTTGGTCATTTTTCCTTTGAGACATGAATGGCAAGTATCATAAGATGATAATTCGAATGGGTTCAAATATCCATTTTTATGTAACTTAGCTAGTCGTGTCGCATTGATATGGCCAAGTCTACAATGCCACAAGAAGGATTCGTTCATTTCTGAACTTTTCCTCTTGTGTGTGTTTTGTATATTGAGAAATGTATTTTGATTTAGAATGAATATGCCATTATGTAACGAGCCTGATGCAATCAACTTTTGATCTAGGAATATGTTCATAACATTATCCTGTACTACAAAATTATATCCTTCTTTACTTAATAAAGAAACTGATATAATGTTGCACATCATATTCGGTATATAATAGCACTCATTCAGAATCAGTGTATTACCACTTGGTAATACTAGGTGATATTCGCCAACTGCTTTGGCTGCAACATTTGCCCCATTCCCTACTTGAACGGAATGATCACCTTTTCCCAGTTCTCTACCTTTACGTAGCCCATATAACAATTTACATATGTGGGATCCTGATCCGGTATCTAATACCCAGGACGTAAGGTGAACTGAGAAACAGTTCTCAATAACTAACACACATGAAGAAGATGCATCAACATGCATGTTCTTTTGGGCGGCTTGAGAATCCAGATATTCTCCAATTCCCTGTTCAGTCTTATAACTCTTATAAGAAAGAACGGGTCCTACGTTCCCCTGCTCAGTATAATAAGCGGGTTCAGTCAATACATCCATATTATTATCTTGATTATGGCCTGACATGGTCGCTACCTGGAGAGAGAGAGAAGAAAACACTTTAGCGTATGCTCTTGCAAGATTAGATTGGTTATTATCTTATCTAATCAGGATGTCTCCCACTGTTTTTATCAAATCTACCTTCAAACCCTAAAAAGTAAGATTAGCCAGGATTAATTACACCATGCAATTTCGTCAATCTTTCAGCCAAATCAGTGTCGGTACTTGAGGGAGGTTCCCCGTGCTTTCGCACGGACCTAATTAAAGTAAACCTCGTTTTCCAAGAGGCGTAACCACGTTAACACTTTTCTAGACACCTACTTGATCGGCTAACTGTCCTATGTAAAACTCTCCCAGGAGTAACTCTTACTCGCAGTGGGTATCGGGATCCTACTATCTCATAGGAGGTATGCAATCTCATTGCAAATTTCAACACTTGAAATTCCCAATAATATTTTGCCCCTAGCGTGCTATGACCTTGACGCATGCCAAACAACCCATAGTTCGCTAGTCAAGTTCAACCCGTACAATTTGTGATTGAATTAAACCCACCCGTACGACCCTTGACGCAGGCCAAACAACGCCGTACGAATACCCTAATCCAATCGCATATCATGCTACAGATAAGTAATAATCAGCTACCGTACACTACGCCTTGACGCATGCCAAACTACTGCAGCACGAATACTAAATATTACTTATCTAAATTGACGGAGGGCTACGCAAGTTTTTTAGAAAACCATGAGCATAATGAACTTGATATCGTTGTAGAATCAAGTGGAATTTTGAAATAGAGTGCTTTTGAGGCTTTCATTAGTTTTGCTAAAGAGGTCACTCCCGGTAAAGGGATCTCGGCTCTTTCCTCATCGAATAAGGTGCAGGATATATCATATATATCGCTATGCAAAGCAAAACTCCAAAAGCAGTCAAAAGTCAAACCGAGTATTGTAGCATCTGCCAGTTTTGCTAAAGAGGTCACTCCCGGTGAAGGGATCTCGGCTCTTTCCTCATCGAATAAGGTGCAGGGTATATCATATATACCGCTATGCAAAGCAAAACTGTAGCTACCCTTTTTATTTGAAAATTTGATTCTATAACATCTTTTAGGTTTCTTTTCTTTCATTAATCACATTAATGAAGTCCCATCATTTAAGTCACCTAAACATCACAGATAAATACGACGTACACTTATGCCATCCGCATTCGCCTCAATGTCCCCTCGTGCACCGTTAGGTTAGGTAACTAACGGCAGAGCAGGGCAGGGCTAGCGCGGGTGTAAAACATAAGTAACGTCTATATAATATATCATATATACTATATACAGTATTTATCACAGAACATCAAATGATCACATCACAGATATCACAGTAGAAGAAACAAATGAAACATTGGATATACTAGGACGTCCGTGTTTTATTTTGAGCCTCTATAAAACACGGATTCCACGGTCACGACGAATAGCCAAACCCACACCCCTAGACCCGTGCAAGAGCGGCAAGCAACCCTACCAATTCTAGAGTTAGGAGAGCCGGACTCGACTTCTCGAGTTGGTCTCCCACTAGACTCCAGAACCCGGTTACCTGTGCTCTCCTCCTTGGGTCTATCCTAGTGCGGAAAAGTAAATAATATACAAAAGGTGAAATCAACCTTATCCCGGAAGTGCCCCAATAAAAGAATATTACATACATTTAATTTTACATGAATGAAAATAAGAAAAACTCTCATCTCACATAAAAAAAACCCGGCTATTCAGAACGCGACGATCCAATATAACATATCCAGCAACACAGAACATCACATGTCATCAACGTAAGTAAATATGCGCATCCCAATTGTCGTTGACATATAGCAACGAAACCGGCGATATCACATATTACACTTACAGTCGCAGAAAAGAAAGTATAAAACTACAACATTTGGAATTCACAATCTTTTTAGACATCGTAAATCCGAAATATCACATATTTCGCATTTCATGCCTAACTGTATAAATTCTAGATATTGTATCAGATTCCAGATAAATAGACAATATTAAACTTTCTGATCGAATAATCAAATACCCAAGATTTCCTCAATAGCTCAACACTTGAGCGGAGTTCAAAAGTTCCAGAATACGTCACAGTAGCAACGGTCCATCCGTAGAAGGGTCAAGCCAATGTCTCACATGTGGCACGCCGTACTGCCCCAAACCCGAAGGTTCAAAAGGCAGTTCAAGAAGGTCACATAATCGAGTTAAGGTTTATTGTCTTTTAGAGGGTCCATCGCGTCACATGCACGTTTTTCCGAAAGATTTAAACCCGAGAAAAATTCAACACTTGAATGTTTTTCGTGCCGGGAAATAATGAGTTAATGATATCCGTTCGAACATTTTAGTACTTTCTAAATTATCCGGAAAACATAACAAAATTAAATTCTCCGATCAAATCTACGATTTCAAAATAAACCCCAAAATACTCAATACTTGAGTCAGATCAAAAATACCCAGAAAATATAAATAACAGAATCTAACATTACCGTGCAAACAAAGAGGCCAGATGTTACCATACTGCCGCGGTTCCGCGGCACAAGCAGGGATTTGCCGCGGAACCGCGGTCGACCGTACGACTCAGGTCCTCGTTTTGCACAATAATTCTTAAAAAACCCTGCTGAATTTTTTAGGTATTTTTAATTCGGAAAAATCCCAGATTTTTAAAATTGTCCAGAGAGGGGGTTATCTTGACGTGTTCGGGTTCGTTCGGAGTTTTAACTTCGTTAACTCATCACCTAATGCTCTAGCTAGGCTCTGATACAACTGTAGGGTTCCTAGGCACTCTTGTGAAGGTTCATAAGGATCAAACATGCCCGAATAAAATTTTAGACGTGCCAAACAACCCAAAGCCGGGATCATTGCTAGATTATTAGGGTTTAACATGAAAGAAAACATCTTTACTACTAAGTGTGAGGGATTACAACCTTCGTAGTCCGCTCCTTAGCTTCATATGCTCCGACTAGAAGTCCCTTCGCCGCGATCCACGATCTCCCGGACTCAAGAGAGGCTCCACGACTCGAACGATCCATGATAGCTTATCGAATTCCTTTTATCCGATGATCTACGACGAAGTTGAAATAACTCAAGCTCTCTCACTCTAAAGAGGTGAACACCCGAATCTAATGGGCTAGATTAGATGAGGATGATGGAGTAGTATTTTTGCTTTCTTTTTATATCATAATCTCACATGAAATCATCACTTAAGGAAAATCTAGTGAGCTTTTTCAAAGCTAAAGGAGAGAAGAAGATGATGAATGAAAACATAATCCTTTTGTGATGAATAGGAGTAAAGAATATATGATAGATTATGGAACCATGGTCAAGGATGAGAAGCTTAACCTTTGTAGAGAATAAACTAGAGCTAGGGTTTGCTTAGGTTAAGTAATGAGTCATGGATAAATATCAACCATAATATCTTAACCAAGACAAAAGCAATGCTTCTAGATGGGGAAAGAAGAAGCTAACCCTAATCAAACCCTAATCTCTTTTTATCATCATTAAACATCTTTCATAATAAATCATATCATGTTACTATAATATATATCACATATATATTATATTTGTAACAAAAGAAAATAATACAATTAACATATATCGCATATATATCAATGTATTAATCCGGTGAGAAAATGAAATAATAAAGCGAGCCAATATTAGATAATGTAATACAATATATCATATATATCATTATACATTAAATCATCGAATCAACACTTGATCCCACGATCCGGTTATATCGAATATAACCGACTAATATATCATGTACCGATTCATCGAATCAACACTTGATCCGATGTCCCGGTTCATATCTAAATATCGCGAGAATATAATACGGTATAACATATCGCATTATCCTCGGTCCAGCACATATCACATATGTGCCTCTACTCGGTTTTGCCTGAGCCAAGAAACCTCTGTGTAGGACTCTAAAGAATCGTCAATACGCCGGTAGCAGGTGATGATCATATCAAACACCCACACGCTGCAAGCGGTCAGCTAAACGTAACAGCCACCCAGGTATTGAGCGATCAGAAGATCAACAAGCTAGCCTGTACGTTCCCCTATGAATCCAATTAGTAACACTCCCGTACGGTCCGGTCTGTTCGTCTGATATGTCGCATATCAAGTCTATGGGTGGTATACGTCAGACCCCAGTAACCGATAAGTCGTGTCGATGTGAGGCTCATAACAGGTCGAGAAACTACTGTTAACACTTACCAGTATATCTCTATATCAACCCTGGCCAGGGATTTCCAGTTACAGCCAATCGAACACAGCACAACATCAACTCCCTATACCGGGAGAAATGAATCCCCTCCTATCGCTCATTGCCTCCATGTGATTCGGGATTGTACCTAAAAGCCACCATTTTGCATGCCCTCTGGGACGTGGTAAGGTGGAAATCAAAGCACAGTGGGAATCACACAAGACTCTATGACGATCTCGGGTCTACAGACTACCCTGTACCAGTGTCACCGGAGAACTGCCATCTGACGTGTAGTATATCACCATTTGGGAGTTCTCGGCGAGTTCGTCCAGTGTACCTAGTCCCCACTAAGCACCCGTACACCATCCTTGATGTCAAACACCGATGGATATGGGATCATTGATCGCCCATCATATGGGTCAAGATGCGTATACGCTAGTCTACTTTGGTGTATCGATGCCCTGTCTCGATATACTCTCGACTAGGAACAGTTATAGGATGTACTCATCGACTACCGTGGCTCCACTAGTATGGTCTCATCATAATCCCAGTAGTCGAGTACAGATCCTAAGGGCTTTATCAACATGTGAGAGAAAGACAGTAAACGAATACAAGTCAACATGTTAAGGTAAAGTGAAACCAAATAGCATACTATCACGACGAGCAAGAAAGTCCTCTCTGTATATATCCAAGCATCCATCATAATATACATCATATGTACAACAATGGCCTCTAGGGCATATACATAACTAACAGCGGGTGTGTATGCACAGTTGACAGAGGCAGAGGCAGAGGATTCTCATTAGGGTTGTTGATCATTTGACTTTGGTTGACTTGTTGACAATTTGACTTTGGTTGACTTGTTGACGATTTGACTTTGGTTGACTTGTTGACCATTTGACTTTGGTTGACTTGTTGACCATTTGACTTTTGTCGACTTGTTGACCATTTGACTTTGGTCGACTTGTTGACCGTTGACTTTTTCTAAACCCTAATGAGAATGAGAAATAATATGATTAATAATATTAATTAAGGATTATTGTGTCATGGTTGAGTTGAATATTTGACTTTTGTTAACTTGTTGACTTTGTTGACCAGTTGACCATTGTGGACTTGTTGACCATCATCATTTCATTGCTATGACTTTTGTTTACTTGTTGTTCTTTACAAAATGCAATAATTGCATGAAATGATAGTGGTCATTGAAACTAACCATCACAATTCTTAATTATTATTATTATCATTATTATTTTTTCTTTTGTGAGCATGGTTGCATTATGAGAGCTCATTCTATCATTTTCTTTCTCTCTCATGAAAAAAGCTCTCCCTCTTCCTCTCTCAAGGTTCAAGTGTTTCATGAGTTGGAAATCATGAACCTTTGAGACAAAACCACCATAACTCTTTTCTACTCATTCTAAGGTTCTAGATTTAGCACACCAAGCACCATAGTTATCTTTAGGTTGAGATAGGAGCTCAAGTTCGAGGCCCTCGGGTGGATCCATCTACGGCAAAGAGGAGACGACGAGGAGAAGCCGTTCAAGCCACTACGAGGAGCAAGCAAGGAGGTGAACCACCAAAAGAAGAGAAGGAGTTCAAGACCTAGGTATAACCATTCTACATAGTAGCTAAAACTTGTAGTATATTTGTTAGTTCTTTTTTAGCAAAGATCCTTCTTGCATGGTCCATGTTACCTAGTTAGGAAAATTTTGAGTTTTACCTATTCCGCCTCCCCGAAAGGATCGGGGTGGGTAATGTGGACCTAACAGTTGGCGCTCGGGCATTAGCGCACTGAGCGCTTGCGCGCCACGTGTCAACACGTGGACGCTGTTAGTGTATATGCCCTAGAGGCCATTACTGTATCATACTAGTTTGTATATTACTTAATGGAAGCTTGGGATATTCACCTTGTATATACAATCTTGCTCAAAATAGTAGTATGCTACTTGGTTTGTTTCTACTTCATTGTGTACATGTGTTTATTTTAGTATATCGCCTATACACATTAGTGGAGCCCTTAGGATCTTTGCTTGATTACCAGCGTTGTGATGGCAGTCACACTAGTGGGGCTGGGTAATCTATAAGCACATCCTTATGCAGGTCCCTGGTCACAGGACTATCGAGACAGGGCATCGATACTCCGGAGTAGACTAGCGCATGCGCTTCTCATCCCAGTGTGGGAGACGGTCTGTCCCACAGCCGTCGGTACGTCGTACGTGAGATAGTATGCGGGTGCTCGTTGGGTTACGAGTACACTGGACAGGACTCTTCGGGAACTGACTAGTTGGTATTATGCTTATCGTCAGTTATCAGTTCCCAGGTGACATGAGTACAGCTTAGTCCGCTGACTTGACACTGTCACTTCGCCTCGAGTGTGTTCCCACTGTACTTTGATTACTACCCTACCACGGCTCAAAGGAGTCGTGCAAACACGTGGTAGTTGGGTGCAGTCCCGAAGCACTTGGAGGTAGTGACGGTTAGACAGGATTCGTCTCTCCCGGTATTGGGGGTTGACATCGCGCTGTGTCTAGGAGAGCCATTACACGAGTAGTCCCTGGCCAGGGCAAACGAGATATACTTGTAGGCTTCCAGTGTTATCTCAGGGTGTTTTGGGCTTCACTCCGACACGACTTGTACCGCTATTGGGGGACTGACGTTTACCGCCCCCTAGGCCCGCCATGCGATGTATCAGACGAACAGACCGGACTGTACGGAGAATGTCACATTCAGGCTCAGTAGGAGTTCAGATGGGTTTCGCCTCGTCAGTCTTCTTGTCGGCATCTACCTGGGGACCGTTACGCACAGCTAGTGCCGCTTGCGGTCTGTGGTTAAACCCACTGCCAGCGTAGTGTCGAGTCTTTAGAGTCCCACACAGAAAGCTATTCGCCTTTAGGCAAAAGAGTAGAGGTCGCATGGTTTTGCGGCAGGTCGCATGGTTTTGCGACAGGGTTCGGTCACATCCGCGCACTTATGCACGTACAGTGTCCGGACAGTTATCACTAGCGGGCTTTGGTTTAAGCCAGATTCTAGTGTACGTTTTGGGATTGGATTTATCCAGTATGTATTCGTGTTCCTCGGAACACGGATGCTGGTGTGTATGCACAGTTGACGGAGAGACAGAGGCAGAGGATTCTCATTAGGGTTGTTGAACGTTGACTGTTGACTATTGACTTTTTGGTCAACCCTAATAAGAATATGATATGTGATTAACAATTATATTAATTAAGTATTGTGGTGACATGGTTGTTGAGGGGTTGACTTTGTTGACTTGTTGACTTTGATGACCGGTTGACTAGGTTGGACTAGTTGACCATCATGATGACTATGGCTATCATTTCATGGCAAAGACTTTTTACTTGCTTGTTTCTTTTGTGAGAAATGAGTGCATGAAATGATTTAGCCATTTTGACTTGAACCATTTTACACAATACTTGATTATTATTTTTGTGATGATGGTTTTGGATTATGAGAGCCAAATGAGAAAAGTCCTCTCTCATTCTTTCATGCTCATTCTCTCTCTTGTTCTTGAGCTCTCATCTTCCTCCTCTTGCTCTCCCTCTCTTGACTCTATGGTTCACTTGTCTCATGAGTTGAGAATCAAGAACCATAGATAAAATCCTATACAAACTCTTCTCTACTCACTCTAGTTCACAAGGTTTAGCAAACCGAGTGAACTAGTTTCTTCAAAGATCGAAGAAGGAGCCAAAGGTTGAAGCTTTCAGGTGGATCTATCTTCGGCGTAAGGAGACGACGGGAAGAAGCCGATCCGGACCACCGTCGAGGTTTGAAGACGAAGGAGTTCAAGACAAGAAAGGTATAAACCCCCTAACCGAGTAGTTAACGACTCCTAGTTAGGTTGTTAGTTAGATGTTTAACAAAGATCCGGGTTTTAAGACCATGTTACCACCTCTAAGAAAATCGTTTTTTATCAAATTCCGCATGCCCGAAAGTACCGGGAGAGGTAGCATGGACTTACAGTGGTATCAGAGCCAGGTTAAACTCTATCTAACATGTTAGCAAAGTAGCTAGAAGATCGATCAACGAAAAAGTCGCAAAACGAACCCCGGTTTTTAAACTTTCTGTCGATTTTAAAAGTGCTGGAAAATTTTTTTGAGATACACCAAAATCGACTCAGGGTTTTCTGAAGAAACTGCAAAAATTTGACCCTCTAACTCGATCAAAGCGCCGCGGAACCGCGTCCGAGTTGACTCGGTCATGGGGTTTCTTCTTTGCAGTTTGCTCATAGGGGTATTTTGGGATTTTTGGAATATATATTTTCTGGCCAGATTTTCCAGAACGAAAATTTTATTTTTGGGGTCCTGAAAATCCGTATTTTTTTATCGAACTTCTAAAAGACTTTAGCTGACGGGTTTTTCTGTAATGTGATATTTGTATTGAACGTCTGCTAATCGCTATATGTCGATTAGTGGGGGTTATACAAATCTGTGATCTGTAATGTTGCTGGAATGTGTATATGAATATGTTGGATTGTCGCGGGTGAATAGCCGGGGGTTGTGTGACGAGAGTTTTCTTTTCTTTCAATTCATGTAAATTTGTAAATTGATGTAATAATTATTTGTATGGCCGCACAACCGGGTCGGGGTTGTAGCCGTCATTGTATAATTTCTTTTTACTGTTTTTGCTCCTAGGATAGACCCATGGAGGGGGTGCACAAACTACCGGGTATACCGAAGTGCCGAGTGGCCTACTCACGGGGATGAGGGAGGTTGCTTCGCTTCGGGTACTTGACGGGTAGTTTGCCGCACCCGTAGGGGTCTTGGGTGGGGTATTGGCTATTCACCGCGACCGTGTAATCTGCTTTTCGTTACAGGCTCGTACGAATTGCAGCTTCCTAGTATATCCAATGTGTTCATCTATGATCTGAAATGGCTATCATTGCAATATTTCGATATATGATATTATTTAGGCGTTTCTTATGTTTTACAGCCGCGCTAGACCAGCCCCCGCTCTGTCGTTAGTTAAGTAACCTAACGGGTAATGACGGGGCCCCATGGCGAATGCGAATGGCATAAGCGTACGTCATATTTTGGTTGTTTTCTGCAATGGTAGGATTAAATGATGGGACGCATTAAAAGAAGTAATGCAAGAATATCACGCATTAAAAGAACTAATGCAAGAAAATAAACCAAGTTAAAATCGTTGGAACACTTTCGAAAAACCACTCGGTTCTTTTCAAAACTAACTTTTAAATGCGGAGCTTGAGCCACTCCTTTTAAAAGCTATCTCGTTCCATCGATTATATCAAGTTCACTACGTTCACGGTTTTGCCAAAACCATTCGTAGCCCTCCATCATTTCAGTTAAATATTCGGTAGTATTCAAGCTATGCATTTTGACCTCACGCCAAGGCATAGTGATTGGTAGCTGCCGGATATTTATCTGTTGCATAGATAGAATGCGTTGGTTTGGGACAGCCGTACTACCATTTTGGCCTACGTCAAGGGTAGGTACGGGTGGATTCAAATTAACCTGGATAATGATGGGAAGAACTTGACATGTGACTTATGACATTTTGACCTCACGCCAAGGTCATAAGAGCATAGGGCAAAAATCCACATCGGGAGTTTCATAAGTACTGAAACTTGCTAGAATTGCATACCACTTGGAGTGTGATGATTCTGGTAGGATTCCTTCAGTTTCGTCATGCAATGATATTTGGATCCCGATCCTACTGTGAGTATATGCTACTCCTCGGGAAATTTCTCACTTAACGATCAATGCTATAAACCTAGTAGGTGTCTAGAAAGGTGTTAGCGGGGCTACGCCCCCAGGGAAAAGAGGTTATTTAATTAAGGAACTTCGCGAAAGCGTTGGAAAACCTCCCTCGAAGTACCGACACTGGCCTGGCTGAACGGTTAAGCAAGTATTGTACGGTGAGATTGATCCTGACTAATTCTTCCTTTTTGGTTTGAGGAGAGATTCGAGAAACAGTGGGAGCCATCCTGTTTAGACAAACTAAAAACCACTCTAAACTTGCAAGAGCATCATGCTGAGTGTTTCTTCTCTCTCTCCTAATTGCAGCGACCAATCGACATGACTGGACTTAAGTTACTCCTAGATAAAAACATACTGACAGGGCCAAACTACAAAGATTGGCTCAGGAATGTCAAGATGGCAATCACTTACGACAAGCTGGGGTATCTTCTTACCACCAAAGCTCCCCCTGTCCCTGGTCCCACTTCCAGTGTCGCGGATAAGGAAATCCGTAAGACTTGGGAGATTGATAGCGCGAAGGCTAAATGCCTCGTACTTGCCTCTATGGACAATGAACATCAGAGGAGGCACGAGAATATGGACTTGGAATCCATATTTCTTCATACAAAAGAACTGTATGGAGAGCAATCTCGTATCGCAAGAAACAAAGCGTCGAAAAAGTTATTTTCGGCAAGGATGGCCGTCGGATCATCAGTAGCAGAGCACATGCTTAAGATGATCAGCTACATTGAGGAGCTCGCGGACCTAGGGACCACATTGGAGAGTGAGCACTATACGGACTTAGTTCTCCAGTCCCTTCCTTCCACTTACGCCCAGTTTATAATGAACTTCAACTTACAAGAAAAAGAAGTTGAACTTTCAGAGCTCCTCAACATGCTGAGGAGTGCAGAGGGCACCCTACAGAAAGGTAGGGAAACATCCACTTTGTTTGTAGGAGGATCAACTTCTTCTAGGTCCAAGGCGAAAGCCAAGGGAAAGAAGAAGAAAGCCCCCGCCAAACCAAGAGGCGGTGTTAGTAAAGTGGATACGAAGGGAAAAGCAAAAGCAACAAAGAAAGCGGGGAAGCTTGTGGATAAGGAAGAATACTTCTATTGTCATAAGAAAGGACACTGGAAGAATGATTGCAGGGCTTGGAAAGCCAGGACACAGGAATTGAAGCAGGTTGCAGCTTCAGCTTCGGGTGTGTATGTTATTGAAAACTGTCTTTCAATAAACTCTACTTCCTGGGTATTGGATACCGGATCAGGATCTCATATCTGTAATTCATTGCAGGCGTTGAGAAACCATAGGGTTTTGAAGGCAGGTGACATGACCCTCAGAGTTGCGAACGGAGCTAGCATGGATTCTAAAGCCGTGGGGGACTATCTGTTGGAGATATTGCCCTCATAGTCAATTATTGGATCGCAGGTACGTGATTGCAATGATTGCGGAGGACCTATACCGGTAGGACAGCCTTACTCGAGATGATAGTATGCTATCTGGTTTGCCTTTATCAGTCGTGTACATGTTCAGGTGACTGATTACATGTTACACTTTGATAGAGCCCTTAGGATCTTGCTTTACCACCAACAGTATGATGGCGATCATATACGTGAGAGTTGGGTGGTTTATATGCATATCCTTAATTGTGGTCCCTAGTCGTGGGAGTTTCGAGACAGGGCATCGATACTCCGGAGTAGACTAGTGTATACAGTCGAGACCCCGACGAGAGGCGGTGGCCGGTCTCACAAGCCATTGGTGTCAGTTGGATCACCTAAGATGTATACAGGTGCTCATTGGGTTATGAGTACACCGGACAGGACTCGCCGGGAATCTGCTAGTTAGTACTATACCTATCGTCAAATAGCAGTTCCCTGGTGACATGTGTACAGGTTAGTTCATCGACCTGAGGTCGTCATTTGTCTCGTGTGAGTTCCCACTGTGCTTTGATTTCTATCCTACCACGGCTCAAAGGAGTCGTGCAAACAGGTAGCTTTTGGGTACAGTCCCGAGCCATATGGAGGCACGTGAGCGGATCGGCAGGGGATTCGTCTCTCCCGGTAGTGGGGGTGAGGTCGTGCTGTGTCTAGGAGAGCCATTACACAAAGTCCATGGCCATGGCAGGAGATTTACTGGTAGGTACTCCAGTAGTATCTCAGGGTGTTATTGGGCTACACTCCGACACGACTTATACTGCTTTTGGGGGTCTGACGTTACTAGCCCCCTAGGCAGATATGCGATACTCATAGACGAACGGACCGGACTGTATATACATTGTCACTGTTAGGCTCAGTAGGGTTTTCGGGTGAGTTCGCTCATCGGCCTCCCTTGAGGTCAGTCCATGGGCAGCCGTTACGCATAGCTAGTGCCGCTGACGGTTTGTGGTTAAACCCACTGCCAGGGTACTGACGAGTCATTAGAGTCCCCCACAGACAGTTTCCCAAGTTCGGGCGAAACGTTGTAGAGGCCGTATGGTTTTATGGCAGGGTTCGGAAAATGCACGTGCGTTTACGCACGTGTTATTTTTCGGGCAGATGATACTGGTCGGCTTTGGTTTAAGCCGGATCCGAGTATTATATTGAGTAGATATAATATCTTTGTCTCAGTTGCATTTGTATTCGGTTGTAATACAAATGCGGGTATATTTATACAGATACGGGGTTATCCTGAACGTCGTTTCAGGATGACTTTTGGAAGTTGCCAGTTTCCAGTTTCCTATCAGCCGTCTTTTAGCATTCGGTTAAAGACGGATTTATGTTTTCTTGAATGAGATTGAGTCATGCTTCTAGAAGGTTCTAGAAGTTTCTAGAAAGTGGTGACAAGGATTATGACTCATGCTTTGACTTTAATGATTCTTGTTTTCCTTAAGATATTTGTTCTTGATCTTTTGTTATGATAAGGATCATTCTTTATGGTCACCTCCTTGATTGCTCCTACACTCACCCTCCTCCTCCTTTAAAGTGGTCGGCCCCCTCTTCTCCTTCTCCATTCACTCACATGAGAAAATTATGGTTGCTAAAAAGAAAAGACTAAAGTTTTGGAAGCATGGAAATTTCATAGTTCATTTCTTGTTCCATTTCATTTCCATCGGCAACTTCATTAACCGATCGTCCACAGACTTGGAAGAAGTGAGACAAAGTCATCTACTCATTCTCTACATCATTCTTGGTCGTCGCTTCTAGCAAACTTGACAACCGAGTTGCCTAGAATCAGAGGCGGGAGCCCGTTTAAAGAATCAGTGACGTCGTGCCACCTGGACGAGCAGATCGGAGAGATCGGTGCAGCCGCAATGGAGCGTGGGATGATGGTTAAAGAACGAAGGACTCGGATCGTTCGGTATAACCTTTCTACACTCTTTACAGTTTGTTAGTTTAGCAATAATGGCAGATCCGGGTTAAAGTATACGATAGCGCCAGATAAAAAGTTTTTGTTCCGCATTTGGCGTCTGTAGACGGCCGGGGCGCTAACGTTGACTTACAGTGGTATCAGAGCCTCACCATTTTGCTATACTAACTTGTGCTAACGCGTTTAAAATATCGATCAAACCGGAAATCAAAAACCGCATTTTTACAATTTCATAGTTTCTGTCGATTTTAAATGATGTCCTAAAATTATTCCACATATCACAGAAATCTGTGCAGGGTTTTATAAGAGCACCGACAAAATTTGGGCACGTGATTCCACCAAACCGCCGCGGAAACGCGGCCAAACCCATGGTTTGGCCGCGCATCCGCGGCCACTTAGTGAGATCATGCTCCCAAATTTGTACAGTGTGTTCTCCTCTAGAAATTGCGGTTTTTGGTATATATCTTTTGGGCCCAGGTTTTGTTACTGTTCACCAGATTTGCGTGGGGCCCACTTTGTGATATTTAGTCGATCGAAATTTAAACATGTTAGTTTACAGTGCTTACATTATATCTCCGACCGGGAATGTCATTTGATCGGTAAACCGCGTCTGATTGCTATAGTTCTTTTAGACGGGTTTGCGAACGTGACATTCGCGTTGATGTTCTGTGTTGTGCTGTGATGTTGCGGATTTGTCGTGATGGATAGCAGTGTGCAATGGTAGTACAGTTTGAGTTTATTTATACATTTTATATTGCAGGGCGAGCGTCTAACTTGTGGACTGCCGTCACTACCTGTTGTATAATATTCTTTTGCGGCATGACCAGGTTGCGGTCGATGTACCTGTTGTACTATTTTTGATTACTGTACTATGTTTTACCCTGCGACGGAGTGCACGGATAGCCGGGTTCTGAGGGGCAACGGGTCCGTATCTCATGGCTTTGAGAGGCAGAGGGGTCCCACTCTAGAATTGGCAGACTATTCGCCGCACTCGTAGGGGGTACAGGTTGACCCAAGGAGGGGTGCCCTAGATTACCGGATTCCGTGAAGTGCAGGGTGGTCCATTCACTTTGCTGTAGGGGGCTGCCTCGCTTCAGGTTTTGGCGGGTAACTTGCATCACCGGTAGGGGTCTAGGTTTCATTGCACAGGCTATCCACACGACAGGGGAACGTCGGGTTTCAGCAGCGGCTCTGTGAAACTCGGGGATCCCAGATTATCTGTATTGTTCTGTGATGCTTATTACTTTTCTGTAATGTTGCATATTATCACGCCTGGAGCGATTATTGTTTATTGGTTTATATACTATTAGATGTTGTATATGTTTTACACCCGCGCTAGTCCAGTCCCCGCTCTGTCGTTAGTTAAGTAACCTAACGGGTGATGACGGGACCCAGTGACGAATGCGGATGGCATATACGTACATTTTATTTTCGTTCTTTTCTGGTGTGATTTTTGATGGGACTGCGTTGATTCTGATCAATGCAAAGTTAAACAAACCTGTTTATAGTTGTTGGAACAAATTTAAAAAGTGTTATTGCAAAGACGTTTCCTTTTGTTTTGCATGGCGGTATTCAGTGGAATATCCTACACCTCATTCGACGGGGCAAGGGCCGATATCCCTTCACCGGGACTGACCCCTTGGGCAGAAGTTTGCGTCAGGGTAATAACTTCACTATAGTCGATTACAAGTTGCTTTGCATCGCGGTATTCAGTGGAATATCCTGCACCACATTCCACGAGGAAAGAGCCGAGATCCCTTCACCGGGAGTGACCTCTTTAGCAAAGGTTTTCGCCACTATATTTATAAAAAGCTATCAGGTTCCTTCAACGAGATCAAGTTCATTACGTTAAAGGTTTTTTCGCCAAAAACAAGCCGTAGCCCTCCGTCGTTTCTTATGGATGGTCAGTAATATTCAAGCTATGTTTGTTGGCTTTCGTCAAGGCATAGTGTTTGGTAGTTACTGGGGTATTCATTTGTTGCATAGATAGATGTGTTGGTTTGGGACAGTCGTATTACCTTGTTGGCTTTCGTCAAGGGTATGTACGGGTGGGTTCAAATTAATAAGATAATGACGGGCAGAACTTGACATGTGACTTATGATTTGTTGACTTTCGCCAAGGTCATAAGAACATGGGGTAAAAATCATATCGGGAGTTTCTAAAGAAACTGAAACTTGCCAGGCATGCGCATACCTTCTGGAGTGTGATAACGCGAGTGGATTCCGTCACGTTATCATGCGATGAGAGTTGGATCCCGATTCCCACTGATGAGTTGGTTTACTCTTCGGGTGATCCCGATTGATTCTTCTTTAGGTTTGGAGGAGAATTTGACAGGACAGTGGGAGTTTTCCGGATTAGATAAAGTGATAACCATTCTAATCTAGGTTAGAGTGCACGCAGAGTGTTTCTTTTCTCTCTCTCTTTGGCAGCGACCTTTGACCGACCCTAGACTATGACTCAGTGACCAAGTTGACCGAACCTTCTTAAAATACTGGCTTTTGGATTGTCTATGTTGCATAAGTCATTGCCTCTCCTTCTTTTACCCTTTGAATTTCTCAGAACACCCGTATTACTACGGACATCCACTTCCATTGGATAAATCATCGTATGGTTATATACGAACTCGAAGGGACTTCTTCGAGGATGGATCCAGGTTCAGGAGAAATAGAATTGGTTTATTCAGTTGTCTTTTATTATCACCTTCTCTTAGGTTGCGAGAGCTCCTTGGTTTAGGAGAGTACACCTATTACGCTTATTGGATAGTCTTATTCCAAACCATAGGCAGGTGCCGAAAGGTACGGAATGAAGAAAACCAATTAGCCTAAGCAGGGTGTGCAGAAGATAATATGTAAAGACAAAATAAAGGGATTAGAAAGAGAGCACAGTAAATTGCGACTGATATCATTCACGACCAAAACCGCGTACTTCATCGCCACTCCTATTTCACTTTTAAAAGAATAAGGTATTATTCAGTTGTCTTTTATCATCACCTTCTCTCAAAATACGAGTACTCCTTGGTTTAGGACGGTACACCTATTATGCTTACTGGATAGTCTTCTTCCAAACCATAGGCTGGTGCCGAACGGTAGGGAAGGAAGAAAACCATTTAGCCTAACGATGGTGTACAGAAGGTAACGACTAAAGACAAATAAAGGAATTTGGAGAGATGGCAATAAAATATACGGTTGAAGTCATGAATAGGATTATGGAAGAGGCATTGCTATGAATACCAGGATACCCCTACGAAACATTTTCATGTTTCAGTGCATTGTTAAAGAAAAACTGTTTTCCCGATTAGACACTTACTCCAAGGGTATGTATTTACCAGGTTTCATTCTCATATCTGTATGGTTTTACAGATAATGAGTGGGAGTAAGTTATTGGGAATTAGGTGATTATCCTCATTATATCGGAATTCGTTGTAATTGGTGATATTTGAGGAATTCGCCAGGGTACAGTTTTCCACCTACGACGCACAGGTTTTGAGTTATTTAACTCAGCGGACTTATACAGAGTATTGTATGTTGTCCAGTGTCCATCAGGACAAAGGGGTAGGTCCTCGTACTATGTTCTGTTTACTTATAACTTCTCTAGTTTTTAGACAAGTGTTTCGTACAAATACAAGGTCTAAGTTTTGAGAAGTTATGGGTATAAGAATAAAGTAGAGAACCAGGTATCACAAGTATCGGGATTCTTCAAAGAGATCGAAGATGTAGATTCTTGTGATTGGTATTCAGATGATAGTAATGATTTTGAGAAACTTGTTTCTCTTTCAGGTTGCTCATAATTGGATGGATTCCTAAGTTGAGTAATGCTGATTAGCCTTTTTCCATTAAGTTGATATGCACTGGAGACAGCTGCATGATTTGAATCTGATTCCAATTAAATAAGTGCCAAAGTTTCTATATTGGATATAGAATAGTTCGTACCTCAAAAGATGTCAAGGTACGGGGAGTTGTCCAGCTTATGCTTAAAACCAGACTCTGGATAACTCAGGGCACGTTTCTGTAATGGCTGTTTATGGGTTGACCCTGGCTATGACGAGGGTTGATATTCTACCATTTGGAAGATCAATAGTGATATTGTTCTTGACTCGCAACAGTTTTAGTAAAATGGATCTTTTTCAGAAAACAGTAGTGGGAGTATGGTAGAACTGGAAGTGATTCCAAAACCGCGAACGATTACGGAAAATTTAATAGGACCTATATATTCAATCAGGTTTGACATTCCATTAGCCACTCCGCAGATACGGTGGGTAACCTCAGACACCCGAGCGGTACTTCGGTAGCCTCAAGGACAGTGACAGGGAGGTTCTTATCTACCCAGACTTGACACTACTGTTGTTCCAGACTATGAGACCCGGTAGGAGGGTTGTCGTAGTCAGTGGGAGCAGCGGAAGCATAGTGGGCAAGATGCTTATATCTATTTATAGACTTGAGCAGTTATAGCGGAGATAGATCATCTAATTTTGATGTGACAGTCATGGGTTTGACTTCAATCAGAATAGGGGATGGATCTGTTAAGAAGGTAGTAGGGTGTGATGTCAAGGTATCTGGATGACATACACATAGTAGGAAGTAAATTCCTATACTACGATCGGTTGTACTGTGGTCGTCACACAGTTGTTTCTCCAGACAGGATATGGATATAATATTTGACATTCTGTTTTCTGGATCTATGGTTTTAGATCTGGTTTTGGGTAGTTTCCCAATGTGGGTGCTTTGACAGATATTCTAATGGTTTTTAGAATATGTTACTCCTAGCATGGTGGTGTACCTGCAGGTAATGGAGTCACCCTCTCTAAAGGTGTCGTATAGACTGAAGGGGAGAGGGATGTGCATGATTGACAGATCACTTGCTTAGGCAATTGAGTCAATCGTAAGATGTCAAGTACCACACCAGATGTTGTTTTTGCACTAGATGCAATAAGTTTGTATTAATCCAATACTGGAGAAACATAAGGAAGCAGTTTTAGAACATAAGTACATGTTCTACGGATTTGATGACGGCAGCCTCCTTCGGGGGACGGTTATCATTCCAAGCTTCAAAGGTGACAGGGATGACAGAGTGATTGTCAGAGTTATAGTTTTTCCCTCTGACGCAGAGGGACAGTATTGTGGATAGGTGGTCCAAGAGAATACTGTGGGAGGCATGGTGCCGGATACTGATTAAGTTCAGTGATCGATACAGTCTAAGAAGTTTGGATTTGGAGTTCATTTATGAACTTGGTCCCATCAGACATCCAGACATGTTCTAAGATATGTATTACTCAATTCGGGAGATGGCTTTCTCCGCGAACTTGAGATTAAGAGAGATATAGAAAGAAACATCTAGGCGGATCCACTCACTGAGGCTATTTCTCGAACACAGTAGTTTTACAAACGGGCTTTGTGAAACTGATTAGTAGAGGAGTTGGATGTTCGGTTTCACACGGGCTGTGAGTAGTCGACATCGCAATTATTAGCCTTGAGTGCAAGTGGGAGATTGTTGGAGATAGTGCCCTCATAGTCAATTATTGGATCGCAGGTACGTGATTGCAATGATTGCGGAGGACCTATACCGGTAGGACAGTCTTACTCGAGATGACAGTATGCTATCTGGTTTGCCTTTATCAGCCGTGTACATGTTCAGGTGACTGATTACATGTTACACTTTGATAGAGCCCTTAGGATCTTTCTTTACCACCAACAGTATGATGGCGATCATATACGTGAGAGTTCGGTGGTTTATATGCATATCCTTAATTGTGGTCCCTAGTCGTAGGAGTTTCGAGACAGGGCATCGATACTCCGGAGTAGACTAGTGTATACAGTCGAGACCCCGACGAGGGGCGGTGGCCGGTCTCACAAGCCATTGGTGTCAGTTGGATCACCTAAGATGTATACAGGTGCTCATTGGGCTATGAGTACACCGGACAGGACTCGCCGGGAATCTGCTAGTTAGTACTATACCTATCGTCAGATAGCAGTTCCCTGGTGACATGTGTACAGGTTAGTTCATCGACCTGAGGTCGTCATTTGTCTCGTGTGAGTTCCCACTGTGCTTTGATTTCTACCCTACCACGGCTCAAAGGAGTCGTGCAAATAGGTAGCTTTTGGGTACAGTCCCAAGCCATATGGAGGCACGTGAGCGGATCGGCAGGGGATTCGACTCTCCCGGTATTGGGGGTGAGGTCGTGCTGTGTCTAGGAGAGCCATTACAAAAAGTCCATGGCCATGGCAGGAGATTTACTGGTATTTACTCCAGTAGTATCTCAGGGTGTTATTGGGCTACACTCCGACACGACTTATACTGCTTTTGGGGGTCTGACGTTACTAGCCCCCTAGGCAGATATGCGATACTCATAGACGAACGGTCCGGACTGTATATACATTGTCACTGTTAGGCTCAGTAGGGTTTCCGGGTGAGTTCGCTCATCGGCCTCCCTTGAGGTCAGTCCATGGGCAGCCGTTACGCATAGCTAGTGCCGCTGACGGTTTGTGGTTAAACCCACTGCCAGGGTACTGACGAGTCATTAGAGTCCCCCACAGACAGTTTCCCAAGTTCGGGCGAAACGTTGTAGAGGCCGTATGGTTTTATGGCAGGGTTCGGAAAATGAACGTGCGTTTACGCACGTGTTATTTTTCGGGCAGATGATACTGGTCGGCTTTGGTTGAAGCCGGATCCGAGTATTATATTGAGTAGATATAATATCTTTGTCTCAGTTGCATTTGTATTCGGTTGTAATACAAATACGGGTATATTTATACAGATACGGGGTTATCCTGAAAGTCGTTTCAGGATCACTTTTGGAAGTTGCCAGTTTCCAGTTTCCTATCAGCCGTCTTTTAACATTCGGTTAAAGAAGGATTTATTTTTTCTTGAATGAGAGTGAGTCATGCTTCTAGCAGGTTCTAGAAGTTTCTAGAAAGTGGTGACAAGGATTATGACTCATGCTTTGACTTTAATGATTCTTGTTTTCCTTAAGATATTTGTTCTTGATCTTTTGTTATGATAAGGATCATTCTTTATGGTCACCTCCTTGATTGCTCCTACACTCACCCTCCTCCTCCTTTAAAGTGGCCGACCCCCTCTTCTCCTCCTCCATTCACTCACTTGAGAAAATTATGGTTGCTAAAAAGAAAAGACTAAAGTTTTGGATGCATGGAAATTTCATAGTTCATTTCTTGTTCCATTTCATTTCCATCGGCAACTTCATTAACCGATCGTCCACGGACTAGGACGAAGTGAGACAAAGTCATCTACTCATTCTCTACATCATTCTTGGTCGTCTCTTCTAGCAAACTTGACGACCGAGTTGCCTAGAGTTAGAGGCGGGAGCCCGTTTAAAGAATCAGTGACGTGGTGCCACCTGGACGAGCAGATCGGAGATCGAAGAGATCGGTGCAGCCGCAACGGAGCGTGGGATGATGGTTAAAGAACGAAGGACTCGGATCGTTCGGTATAACCTTTCTACACTCTTTACAGTTTGTTAGTTTAGCAATAATGGCAGATCCGGGTTAAGTATACGATAGCGCCAGATAAAAAGTTTTTGTTCCGCATTTTGCGTCTGTAGACGGCCGGGGCGCTAACGTAGACTTACACTATCACCTGGGAATGTCAGATGGACATGTTTTGGTTTTGCGTAATTGTTTTTTTGTACCCAGCGCAACTTGTAATATCATTTCTGTATCTTTAGTTTCTAAAGAAGGTTATGAATTTGCGTTTGTAAGCAATGTTGTAAACATTCACCTTAATCAAGTTCTGATTGGGTCAGGTACATTGAGCAATGGTATATACGTATTAAACCAACCACAGATTTTCAATGTCCAGAATACACACAAAAGAAAGTCTCCGGAAGTAAATCAGACTTTCTTATGGCATTGTAGACTGGGTCACATCAATGAGAGAAGGTTGACGAAGTTACATACAGAAGGATATTTTAATGCATTCGAATATCAATCGTATGCCACTTGTCAATCCTGTCTCAAAAGAAAGATGACAAAGACTCCGTTCATTGGACACGGAGTAAGAGCGAGCGAGCTCTTGGGACTCGTACACAGCGACTTGTGCGGTCCAATGTATACACATGCGCGAAGCGGTTATTCTTAGTTCATTACTTTTACGGATGAATTTTCAAGGTACGGTTATGTCTTCTTAATGAAACATAAGTCCAAAGCCTTTGGAAAATTCCAGGAATATAAGAATGAAGTAGAAAAACAAACCGGCAAAAGTATCAAGATCCAAAGATCGGATCGAGGTGGTGAATACTTGAGTGCCGAGTTCCTGGACTATTTAAAAGAGAACGGAATTCTCTCTCAGCTTACTCCTCCATACACTCCGCAACATAATGGTGTATCGGAGAGACGGAACCGAACCCTATTGGATATGGTACGGTCCATGATGAGTAATGCTGAGTTACCGCGATCATTCTGGGGGTATGCGCTAGAATCAGCTGCGTACCTTTTGAACCGAGTTCCCACTAAGACTGTGCCTACCACACCATATGAGATGTGGTGTGGGAAGAGGCCCCATCTTAATCACATTAAGACATGGGGAAGTCCAGCTTTTGTCAAAAAGCAGCATGCGGACAAGCTCGAGGCACGCTCAGTACAGTGCAAGTTTGTGGGATATCCAAAGAACTCCAAGGGATATTTCTTCTACTGCGAAGAGGAACAAAAAGTTATTGTTTCTCGTCATGCCCTCTTTCTAGAACACCAGTTCTTAGAAAAGGAAATTAGTGGGAGCACAGTAGAACTGGAAGAAATTCCAGAACCACAGACTATTACTGAAAGTTTAGTGGAACCAGAGGGTTCAAAAGAACAGGACATTCCTACGCCGCTCCGCAGGAGTAGTAGGCAGTCTCATCCGCCCGAGAGATACTACGGTTTTCTCATAGACGGGGATAGAGAGGATTGCGTCGTAGATTATGATGAGCCTACTAGCTTCCAGCAGGCCGTTCAGAGCATTGACTCAGTAAAATGGCTGGATGCAATGCGGACCGAAATGGAGTCCATGTACACCAACAAAGTATGGACGTTGGACATTGCTCCAGACGGGGTAAAACCCGTAGGATGCAAGTGGATCTTCAAAAGAAAGATTGGTATAGATGGACGGGTTGAGACCTATAAAGCTAGACTTGTTGCAAAGGGTTTCCGTCAAAGACCTGGCTTGGACTATGACGAAACCTTTTCTCCAGTAGCTATGCCATTGCTGCCTTCCACGATTATGAGATCTGGCAAATTGACGTAAAGACCGCTTTTCTAAATGGAAATTTAGAGGAGTGTGTCTATATGGACCAACCAGAGGGTTTCATTCAGAGTGGGAGCAGCGGAAAGGTGTGCAAGTTGCTTAAGTCCGTCTATGGACTAAAGAAGGCATCGCGGAGTTGGAACATCTGTTTTGATGAGACGGTCAAGAAATTTGGCTTTACCAAAAATCCAGATGAACCATGCATCTATAGTAGATTTGTAGCGAGAACTGTAGTATTCCTCGTTTTATACGTGGATGACATTCTCTTAATAGGAAATGACATTCCTATGCTACAATCTGTCAAGGGGTTCTTGTCACACAGGTTCACCATGAAAGACCTAGGTGATGCCTCATACATCTTGGAGATCCGGATCCATCGTGATAGATCCAAGAGGATATTAGGACTTTCACAGTCCAGGTACATCGACACCATACTGAAGAGATTCGGTATGGAAGATTCCAAGCGCGGTAACCTACCGGCTTGTCACGGGATCGCCCTCTCTAAAGAGATGTCTCCCAAGACTGATTTGGAGATGGATCGCATGTCTATTATACCCTACGCTTCTGCGGTAGGCTCTATAATGTATGCGATGTTGTGTACCAGACCGGATGTAGCTTATGCACTGAGTGTGGTAAGCCGGTATCAGTCAAACCCTGGGGAGAAACACTGGATAGCAGTAAAGAACATTCTCAAGTACCTGAGAAGGACTAAGGAGATGTTCTTGGTGTATGGCGGAAAAGACCTCCAGATCGAGACCTTTGCTGACTCCAGCTTCCAGCGTGACAAGGATGATTCCAAATCCATGTCGGGTTTTGTCTTTACCCTCAATGGAGGGGCGGTGTGTTGGAAGAGTTCCAAACAGGAAACCGTTGCAGACTCGACGATGGAAGCGGAATACATCGCTGCATCTGATGCCACAAAAGAAGCTGTCTGGATGAGGAAGTTCTTGAAATAGCTTCAGGTGGTTCCGTCCATTGTTGATCCAATACCTCTGTATTGCGACAACAACGGGGCTATAGCTTTAGCGAAGGAACCCAGGTCCCATCAGAGATCCAGACACATCTTGAGGCGGTATCACCTGATCAGGGAGATCAAGGATCGCCAGGAGATCGTGGATCGGAGAGTCGCTTCAGAAGATAACACTGCAGATCCATTCACCAAGGCCTTGCCCCAGACACAGTTCGAGCGGCTGATCGAGATGATAGGTCTTCGATACGCCAGTACATGGCCATAGTGCAAGTGGGAGATTGTTAGTGTATATGCCCTAGAGGCCATTACTGTATCATACTAGTTTGCATATTACTTAATGGAAGCTTGGGATATTCACCTTGTATATACAATCTTGCTCAAAATAGTAGTATTCTACTTGGTTTGTTTCTACTTCAATGTGTACATGTGTTTATTTTAGTATATCCCCTATACACATTAGTGGAGCCCTTAGGATCTTTGCTTAATTACCAGCGTTGTGATGGCAGTCACACTAGTGGGGCTGAGTAATCTATAAGCACATCCTTATGCAGGTCCCTAGTCGAAGGACTATCGAGACAGGGCATCGATACTCCGGAGTAGACTAGCGCATGCGCTTCTCATCCCAGTGTGGGAGACGGTCTGTCCCACAGCCATCGGTACATCGTATTTGAGATAGTATGCGGGTGCTCGTTGGGTTACGAGTACACTGGACAGGACTCGTCGGGAACTGACTAGTTGGTATTATGCCTATCGTCAGTTATCAGTTCTCAGGTGACATGAGTACAGCTTAGTCCGCTGGCTTGACACTGTCACTTCGCCTCGAGTGTGTTCCCACTGTACTTTGATTACTACCCTACCACGGCTCAAAGGAGTCGTGCAAACAGGTGGTAGTTGGGTGCAGTCCCGAAGCAATTGGAGGCAGTGACGGTTAGACAGGATTCGTCTCTCCCGGTATTGGGGGTTGACATCGCGCTGTGTCTAGGAGAGCCATTACACGAGTAGTCCCTGGCTAGGGCAAACGAGATATCATGGTAGGCTTCCAGTGTTATCTCAGGGTGTTTTGGGCTTCACTCCGACACGACTTGTACCGCTATTGGGGGACTGACGTTTACCGCCCCCTAGGCCCGCCATGCGATGTATCAGACGAACAGACTGGACTGTACGGAGAATGTCACATTCAGGCTCAGTAGGAGTTCAGATGGGTTTCGCCTCGTCAGTCTTCTTGTCGGCATCTACCTGGGGACCGTTACGCACAGCTAATGCCGCTTGCGGTCTGTGGTTAAACCCACTGCCAGCGTAGTGTCGAGTCTTTAGAGTCCCACACAGAAAGCTATTCGCCTTTAGGCAAAAGAGTAGAGGTCGCATGGTTTTGCGGCAGGTCGCATGGTTTTGCGACAGGGTTCGGTCACATCCGTGCACTTATGCACGTACAGTGTCCGGACAGTTATCACTAGTGGGCTTTGGTTTAAGCCAGATCCTATTGTACATTTTGGGATTGGATTTATCCAGTATGTATTCATGTTCCTCGGAACGCGGATGCGAGTGTGTATGCACAGTTGACGGAGAGACAGAGGCAGAGGATTCTCATTAGGGTTGTTGACCGTTGACCGTTGACTGTTGACTTTTTGGTCAACCCTAATGAGAATATGATATGTGATTAACAATTATATTAATTAAGTATTGTGGTGACATGGTTGTTGAGGGGTTGACTTTGTTGACTTGTTGATTTTGTTGACCGGTTGACTAGGTTGGACTAGTAGACCATCATGATGACTATGGCTATCATTTCATGGCAAAGACTTTTTACTTGCTTGTTTCTTTTGTGAGAAATGAGTGCATGAAATGATTTAGCCATTTTGACTTGAACCATTTTACACAATACTTGATTATTATTTTTGTGATGATGGTTTTGGATTATGAGAGCCAAATGAGAAAAGTCCTCTCTCATTCTTTCATGCTCATTCTCTCTCTTGTTCTTGAGCTCTCATCTTCCTCCTCTTGCTCTCCTTCTCTTGACTCTATGGTTCACTTGTCGCATGAGTTGAGAATCAAGAACCATAGATAAAATCCCATACAAACTCTTCTCTACTCACTCTAGTTCACAAGGTTTAGCAAACCGAGTGAACTAGTTTCTTCAAAGATCGAAGAAGGAGCCAAAGGTTGAAGCTTTCAGGTGGATCTATCTTCGGCGTAAGGAGACGACGGGAAGAAGCCGATCAGGACCACCATCGAGGTTTGAAGACGAAGGAGTTCAAGACAAGAAAGGTATAAACCCCCTAACCGAGTAGTTAACGACTCCTAGTTAGGTTGTTAGTTAGATGTTTAACAAAGATCCGGGATTTAAGTCCATGTTACCACCTCTAAGAAAATCGCTTTTTTTCAAATTCCGCATGCCCGAAAGTACCGAGAGAGGTAGCATGGACTTACAGGCGCTCGGGCGCTAGCGCTTTGGGAGCTAGCGCACTAAGCACTAGCGCGCCACGTTTCTGCACGTGGGAGCTCGGGAGCTAGCGCTTTGGGCGCTAGCGCTCTGAGCGCAAGAGCGCTAGCGCGCCACGTATCAACACGTGGGTGCTCGAGTAGGCACTTGCGCTCTGAGCTTTGTGCGCTAGCTCTATGAGCGCTAGCACGCCACGTGTCAGCACGTGGGCGCTCGGGCGCTAGAGCGCTAGCGCTTTGAGTGCTAGCGCACCACGTGTCAGCACGTGGGCGCTCGAGCAGCAAAAGGGACTTGGTCCCTGCAATGGGTGTTGTACTCCCAGAAAGGAGCACTTATTATTCTGTATATATATATATATATATATATATATATATATATATATGAGGAGTTAAACTCCTAAGATGTTTTGAAGCTGATGAAAGGCTTCTCCCCTTGAGCCCTAGTTCTTCCCCAAAGTCGGGTTTCTGGAGATGGATCTCCTTCTTCTTCCTTTGTTGGCCGGATCTTGAAGATCAAGAGATGTGAGATCTAAAAATCTCTCCATTCTGAGATCTGATGGCAGATCTGAGTTCCCCTTTGTGGGTTTTGTGGTGAAAAACTATATAGTTTTGGAAAAGAATTAGTAAACTCATAATTTAATTCAAAAGAAATGAGAAGGTTTAGAACGTTGGAGAAGGAGCAGGAGGCACAAAGAACCATATTTTTTGGGGGAATGAAAATTGTCTTAGATACTTTCATAATGTTTCCTTTTATAGGCTTACATGTTTATATATAGCCCCTTGGGCTTTGCAAAATGGCATTTTGCCCATCCTATAGCTCATGTGCCATTTCTTTTTGCACAAAAGCCATGGGCTTACAAGAAATTGGCTTTATGCCCATTTTGCATACATTCATGCACAAAAATTACATCAAAATTACTTGTTACATGATTTTTTTAATTTGGTATGGCGGAAGGCCGGACGCTTCGTGTTCGGGCTCGACGTAGGCATTGGCCCACTTGCTTGGGCTTGGGCCCACCTGGCTTGGGGTGGACCTTGACTTTGACTTGGTCAACCGGGGTGCAAATTTTGACTTCAACAAAGTGCCCCCCATCAATAAATGCACACCACATATGTGAGTCGCGTGCATGAAATTGATGGATCTTCTTTCACGTGGAGGCAACTTGCCTTGGTTCCCACTTTTTGGGATGCACTGCCCTTTTTATGACGTGGACGGTCGACGCTTGATGCATCTCCGAGACGGAGTGTCCGTGGTAGACGTTTCCCTTGCCCGAAGTGATCTGGTTCCTGCTTTGTAGGAAGCATGCACTGCCCTTTTTGCGACATGGACGGTCGACGCTTGACGCGTCTCCGAGACGGAGTGTCCGTGATAGACTTTTCCCTGGTTCGGAGTGATCTGGTTCCTTCTTTGTAGGAAGCCTGCACTGCCATTTTTGCAACATGGACGGTCGACGCTCTGATACGGAGCGATTTGGTTCACGATTTGTGGGAAGCCTGCACTGCCCGTTCTACGACATGGACGGTCGACCCTCTAATCCAGAGCAATTTGGTTCCCGATTTGTGGGAAGCCCGCACTGCCCATTTTGCGACATGGACGATCGACGCTCTGATCCGGAGCGATTTGGTTCCCTGCTTTGTAGGAAGCCTGCACTGCCCGTTTTGCGACATGGACGGTCGACGCTCTGAGCCGGGGCGATTTGGTTCCCGATTTGTGGGAAGCCTGCACTGCCCGTTTTGCGACATGGACAGTCGACTGATTTGTGTCAAAAATATGAGTTTACCGCAATCAGAAACGGCGTCGCTTCGCAGCTAGCCGGTGAGTACGGGTCGATCCACAGAGATGGGTAAATTTCTTTTATGTGTTTTAACGAGTTGATTCAAGATGTCGTTTTGGTTGGTTTATAAAAATCTATAAAAACTGGATCTAATTAATCTAATTAAGAGTCTTGTTAGGGTTAGGCTTAGGGGAAGTTTTGGAGATTAACGTTTTTCCTCACCGCTTTCAATGCCTTCTTTTTTTAGATCTATTAGATGTTAATGTAATTATTAATAAAGTGGATCCAAATCTTTTGGGAAGATGTTTCTTCCTCTAGATTTGTATCCTTCCATTGTTGATAATTACCCTAACCCCCACGGAAAACGCGCGCAACCGGCCCTTTATACTACGGTTCATCATTACCTCGAAGGGTAGGATGCCGCAGGGAGCGGTTGTACTCGTATGCGTGGAGTTCTAATTCATTAGGTGAAAGTGGCATTGAAAGGGGTGAGAGATCTCATCTCTCAACCCTTTCCCTAAGGCTAACCCTAACAAGCGAGGAGATTACTCGCTCATTAGGGGATGAGAAAACATTTTAATTAAAAGAAACAGAAATAAAATACCTTCCTAAGTTGACGGCTCCCTCCAAACAAGAAGAACAGATCTGAATTTGTCTCTCTGAAATTCTGAAATTTATTGATTGAAAAGAGGCATACATTTTACAGATCTAAAATTACAATTTATAAGCAAACAGGAGAATTAGGGTTTCAGAGTCTCGTAGATGTGCAATTACAGATTTGCCCTCGAAAAATCCTAACATCTGCACCGACGCAACAGCTCAGAAAATATGCACCGACGTACGCTCTATATGGCCGCGGAACCACGGCGCCAGGCTTGGTTTGGCCGCGGTTCTGCGGCCAAACTATGGAGTTAGGCTTTGTGATTTATGGGCTTTTTCCTTGGCTTCTTGGGCTTTCTCTTTTTACACTTCTTCCTCTGTTTGGACTTCTGGGTCTTCTCCAGATCTCCAGTGAAGACTTGTAAGGATCTTTTGACCGTTCACTTGACATTTTGGACCTTGCAATGTTCTTCGACTAGGCTTGACTAGGATCCGTCTACTTGTTTGTCAAAAGTCCATTTTCTGTGTCAGCTTTCGTCCTTTTTCACTGTATTTTCTCCAAGAGCCTGTATCCTGTAACATGCAGCAAAAGTGCGTCAAGAGTACCTGTTTATTTATAAAACGGATAAGAATAGGGGAATGAAAAATGCAATATTATGATCTGAACAAATATCCCCAAACTTATCTTTTGCTCGTCCTCGAGCAAACTTATTATTTTATTCACTAAAATCCTAACCGCACTTTCGCAGGGAAACGCGATTGCACTGAGCACGTGCAGCAAGCCGTTAAACCTCTAGGTGTCCCTAGTAGGAGGAGTGTTGTCTCCTGAGGGTTTTCAGCGGATTACACCCACAAAATCCTATCAACTTGGCCCATTCACTATTGTTCTCCAATTAGGTTTTCTAATAAGGAATTCTATTATCTTTTGACTCGCAAATCATCCACCCACATTTTTCACACTTCCTTATCATTTAACTTAAGATCATATATGTTATGTAGACCTACTTAGCTTTCGGCATTTCTTAAGTTTTCCTTCTAGGGTTTCATCTCCACTTAGGAATTTCTATCAACTCTATTAAAGAAACAAGTTCTATCTTTCATTCCTTTCTCTTATCTAAATTCCAATCACATACCCCTACGTGTGTGTATAGATCACCCCTACACTTGGAAATTCAAATCAAGCAATCATACTTTCGTCCATTGTCCAAAGCACTTATTAATTCGTGAATTTTGAATTTCGCTTACACATCCTTCATGCGACTGTTATTACTTCTTGAGGTACCAACAACCGATTACAAGATGCGTTAGCACATTAAAGCGTACTTTCTAGTTTTGCAACACCCAAGGCTTTAGAAGTGACTCCCAAACCAGTTGGTCTAAGGCACTAGGTAATGAAGCACCCTCGCTAAATATTTTTCTATTTTTGCAGCCTTAAGTAATCACAAAAACCAGTGTCCATTTTTTTCTTTATTCACTTTTTTTTTCTTTTATTTTCTTTGTACTAAGGACTTTAGACAAGAGCATTTCAAGGTCTCTTCTACTATTCCAAGTTTCAAGGTGCGTGATTGTGCAAATTGTAGGATATACGTTTTCAGAATCTAGACTTAAGCTAGAAACTATTTTTCAAACTTATACTCTAATAAGAACATCAATACTCTTCCCTTGTTTCGACTTAGCCCAAGAAGTCAACCCAAAATTTGCCTATTTCTAAATAAACTACAAGGCATATACTTTCTACCGTTAAACTTTAAGGAATGTTATTTT
Source organism: Agapanthus africanus (assembly GCA_030015575.1). Classification (NCBI taxonomy): domain Eukaryota; kingdom Viridiplantae; phylum Streptophyta; class Magnoliopsida; order Asparagales; family Amaryllidaceae; genus Agapanthus; species Agapanthus africanus. Next base: position 264,869,311 of record CM057346.1, on the reverse strand, counting down.
TAGGGTTTTTAATTTACTAAGTCTAAGATCTAGTTGTTCCTAGCCAATTAACCCATTTGTCAAACTTAAATCAATTAGACCAAATTGAATACATTGATTTTTATAATTTTTGAAATTTTTCAATTTTTATGGGTTTTCAAATAGGTATGCAAATGCAAAAATATGTACAAATGAATGCGAAGGAAGAAGACGTACCGAGCATAAATACCCCCAAACTTGAACTTGACAGTGTCCTCACTGTCATACTAAACCAAGAGGGTCAAAATACCGGCACTTCCCTGTTTATTTATTTGTAGTTTTTTTTATTGTTAAGAAAAACAAAAATATATACAAAAAGGCCCTCCCCCAAACTTCATTTAAACTATGTTAGATATTACCGCCAAACTTTGCATAGACCAACACCAACCAGTTGAAAAATTTATCAGTAAAGCGTATAGGTTGGTAGAAGAATACGTTGAAACGATCCACAAAGAATTGGGGAAGAGAGAAGTAGTGGTATGGGAGGTGTGGAGGTAAATATACAAGTGATGGTGATGCATCGAAACGAGAATGTAAATGATCAGCAATCAGTGGAGTGTTGGCATTCTCGTAGCTTATTAAAAGAAATGGGGGTATTTCAACTTCTAAAGGAGGAGGTTGACTCACCACAATACCCCCAAGATGTTCCTGTGGGTCCTCTAGTGACTTGGCATCATCCATCAATTGTGTATGATATTCAATTATGAGGGAACTTATCTCCTCGATATCCGCCATAGTCCAACCGAAAACTTGCCGCCTCTCTTGTAAGACTTCTAAGTAGGCGTTCTCTCGCTCGAGGGCTAGAGAGGCCGATATGATAATGGGAAAGGTCTCATTCTCACCTATGTAAGCATATCTAAGGTGAGAAGGAAAGGGCGTGAGTTCGAGTTTCAGAGGCGAAAGAATCATTACGGGATCTACCTCGAACTCAAAGGACTCCAACACAGGTTCGAAATCACTGCAAACAACCGATTCGGATGGCTCGACTGACTCATCCAAAAATTCAAACGACTCATATTCGGGCTGTGAGTCGTCATCATCCAAAAAAGTGAAACATTCATAATCAACATCGGTTGTGTCAACGGTGGTAGGCTCAAGGAGGGACGCACTAGTGGCGTCAAAACTGTTTTCATTAAACAAGAATCTTTCAAGCTCGCAGTCCTCCTGCATGATTTCGTGAATAGAGCAAACTTCTCGTGTACTAGTTTTAGGCACGGGGGGCAGACTTCCCATCTTATAAATATTGAACTCACTAGATATTTTTCCAAAGGATAAAGTCATGGAGCCATTGCGACAGTTTATCACAGCATTGGAAGTGGCCAAAAATGGTCGACCGAGAATCACCGGAATTTGGTTTCTTGGGTAAGCAACAGGTTGTGTGTCCATAACGATAAAATCAACAGGGAATATGAACTCCCCGACTTTGATCAACACATCCTCTACTTGACCCCTTGGATGGGTGATTGATCGATCAACCATTTGGAGAGTGCAACGAGTGGGTTTCAACTCTCCAACCCCTAATTGTTCGTACACGGAGTAGGGAATCAGGGTAACACTAGACCCAAGATCTAGAAGTGCTCGATTAATTTTCTTATCCCCAATTGTGATGGAAATCGTAGGACAGCCGGGGTCCTTTCGTTTTTTGGGTAAGGTTTGATGGTGGTTAATAGCATTGCTCACTGCACTAGCCACTATCACTTTCTTGGGTACTTGAGATGCCTTTCTCTTCGAGGTGCATAAGCCCTTTAAGATTTTCGCGTATGAAGGGACTTGTTGGATGGCATCCAAGAGAGGTATATTTATGCTAACCTGCTTAAATAACTCCACAATCTTTTCCACTTGTGCATTTGGTTTATTAGGACTCAACCTGTTTGGAAATGGCGTATTTTGAAAATTTGTTGAGTCACATGTTTGTGGAGTAGAATGTGGAGTAGGAACGGATCCCGGTGAAGATGTGTTCATATTGTGAGAAATGGGTCCGTTAGAGCTAGAAGAAATAGAGCCATGTGAAGGGTGGAGAATAGGCTCTAAAGAAAAAGGTGAAGAAGAAAGTGAAGAAAATGAAGAAGGGGAAGGTGACGATGGAGAAGAAGAAGAAGAACCACCGGTGGGGATGTCATCATTAGTTCCCACATTATTTTGCAACACTCTTCCGGATCTCAACGTGGTCACCGCATTTACATTGTGATTGTGATATGCGTTTTGTGGGTGACCGGGATTTGGCAATGGTTGAGATGGAAGCTTTCCCTTTTCTTTCTCGCTCAACGCCGCAGTTAATTGTGCAATTTGTGCCTCAATAGATTTGATACTTTGATCGTGTGAGGCATTGTTATTCATTAAAGATTGAACATAACTTTCAAATCTTGCTGCGGATTCTGTAGATTGCTTGAGAAATGCATCTAGACTTTTCTCGAGCGAGCTAACCTTATCATCATTTGGTTGAACTAAATTGTTCGTTTGATTTGCATAAGGTTGTTGTTGGAAAGTTTGCTGGTTTTGAGTTTGTAAGGGTGCTTGTTGTTGTTGTGGAGGAGGTCTTTGAAAATTATTGTTTCCTTGGACTTGTTGATTTTGGTTTCAAGCGAAATTCGGGTGACTCCTCCACCCCGGATTGTATGTCGAAGAGTACGGATCATTTCTTTGTCGTTGCTGAAATGCAGCATTGACTTGATCCTGTCCTTGAATAGGTGCATTGTAAGGACACTCTTCGGTTAGATGCGATGGATTCGCACAACATGCACAAACAATTCGTGTAGGTAGAGTGGGGGCAGGAGAAGACGATGAGATTTTGGTCTCAATGGCTTCTAGCTTTTTCATAAGTGAGGCCATCTCGGCCTTCATAGCAATCGACATATCTATTTGATGTATGCCTGCCGTAGATTGACCAACAGAAGAAGATGATGTGGTCTTGGTACTCTCCCACTGAATTGTCTGCTTACTAAGATCCTCAAGAAACTGCCATGCTTCATCACTAGACTTGGAGAGAAAATGACCTTGACATATTGTTTCTAGCAACTGCTTCGTTGCTGCGTTCAATCCCTCGTATAATGTTTGGCAAAGTTGCCAACTTTCGATCCCATGATGAGGGCATTGAACAAGTAGGTCTTTAAATCTCTCGAAACACTTCCAAAATGGTTCGGAAGGAAGCTGTGAAAATTGTATAATTTCGTTACGGATTCTAGCAGTTTTGTGATGAGGATAGAACTTTTTCAGAAAAGCTCTCACAAACTCGTCCCAATTTCTAATAGAGTGTGATGCGGTGCTGTATAGCCACTTCTCGGCTAGGTCACAAAAGGTAAAAGGAATAACCCTTAGCCTTATAGCGTCATCACTTAATTGGGTAGTTTTCATCATGGCACAAACGTTTTGGAATTTATTAATAAAAATATATGCATCTTCAGATTCCAAACCATGAAATTTTGGCAGCATATTGATGAAATGTGGTTTTATTTCAAAATTATCCCCATTTGCCGGTGGGGGTGAAAGACATGTAGGTAAAGACGTACGGACGGGGTAGAAGAGATCCTGGAGCGCAACTCGTGCGGGCGCTACAACAGGCGGTTGATTCGGGTTATTCGCACCTGGCGGAGGTGGAATCATTCCCGTCGGTAAGGTATCGTTGGGGTTGAATCCCGACATACCTTCGAAAGAAGAATTTAAAGGTGGAGGTAAGGAAATGGACGGAATGTCGACGAAGGGTTCGTCGAAGGGTTCATCGGTCGGTACCAATGAAACACGGACTAATCGGGCGTTAGTTCCCTAGTCCAAAGTGACATACACTAAAGGAGTAGTGTAGTCAGAAAAAAAATAGAAAAACAGAATGTGGGGGTAAGATAACGTCAATGAAAAGAAGTGATGGAAGTGAGTTGCAAGTTTTCTTAGCGGCAAGTTGCAAGTTTTGAAAAGATTTTTCTTTATTTATTTTTTTATTTATGTGAGAGTTTTGCAAAAAGGTTTTAGAAAATGGGACTCGTGACACAAATGTATCAACCACACATGCACAATCAGGCCTAGATCTAGGGTTGCCTAGGTCTGCTAGACAGCTCCTAACTAGGGCTAGAAATAGGACCTCAAACCGCCTCTTCACGGACAAATACGGCCGGGTAAGTGGGAAGGAACCACCACTACAGTGGGCCTAATTAATAACCACTAGCCTAGACACCGCAAAGTCGGTTAGGATAAACGGCCGATGCCTATACTAGTCCTTTTCCTATTGAGCTCGATGTCCTTAGGTCTGAGTCTAATCTTTTTTAATTAATTGTGGTCGATGCAAAATGCTTTAGGTGTTTTCTGGGGTCCTGGGAAGGGTGATGAAATCCCCACCCAATCTGAGTTTGGTCAATTAGCCCCTTAAAGTCCGATTAAATTATGCAAAACAATATAATTTCACTTGCAATCAATTTTTAGCGCGGCGCAAAGAAACCTGCAGAAAATCTGTTATTTTGAAGGGGGAGAAAGACTCTTCACGCAAAGAATTCCTGCAGAAAATTTTTTTACAGTGGAGATATGGAGGTTGAAGAGGGGAGGAAAAGAGAGCAAACCATGCAAATTTAGTGCACTGAAGAGGCAGAGGGAGCGCGGAAACGCGGTCTGGGACCCCCCTATGCGGCGGAAACGCGGCAAGATGAGGAGATCAGTAGCTCAAAAAAATTTTGTGTCTCTGTTGTGATCTTCCCTCACTGTTCTGATATGATTTATTTTGTTTTTCCCCTCTGTAAAATTCCAGATTCGCAATCCTTCACTGTTCCTGCAAGATTCAAACAACAAACCCATCAAACAGACCAAAATTGATAATTTTTGTATTTTATTTTTATATATTTTCAGATTTTTATAATTTTTAAAATTTATATCAACCCGAAAATTCACAAAAAGAAAAATTACGCCATCCCCGGCAACGGCGCCATTTGATTTGTGTCAAAAATATGAGTTTACCGCAATCAGAAACGGCGTCGCATCGCAGCTAGCCGGTGAGTACGGGTCGATCTACAGAGACGGGTAAATTTCTTTTATGTGTTTTAACGAGTTGATTCAAGATGTCGTTTTGGTTGGTTTATAAAAATCTATAAAAACTGGATCTAATTAATCTAATTAAGAGTCTTGCTAGGGTTAGGCTTAGGGGAAGTTTTGGAGATTAACGTTTTTCCTCACCGCTTTCAATGCCTTCTTTTTTTAGATCTATTAGATGTTAATGTAATTATTAATAAAGTGGATCCAAATCTTTTGGGAAGATGTTTCTTCCTCTAGATTTGTATCCTTCCTTTGTTGATAATTACCCTAACCCCCATGGAAAACGCGCGCAACCGGCCCTTTATACTACGGTTTATCATAACCTCGAAGGTTAGGATGCCGCAGGGAGCGGTTCTACTCGTATGCGTGGAGTTCCAATTCATTAGGTGAAAGTGGTATTGAAAGGGGTGAGAGATCTCATCTCTCAACCCTTTCCCTAAGGCTAACCCTAACAAGCGAGAAGATTACTCGCTCATTAGGGGATGAGAAAACATTTTAATTAAAAGAAACAGAAATAAAATGCCTTCTTAAGTTGACCGCTCCCTCCAAACAAGAAGAACAGATCTGAATTTATCTCTCAGAAATTCTGAAATTTATTGATTGAAAAGAGGCATACATTTTACAGATCTAAAATTACAATTTATAAGCAAACAGGAGAATTAGGGTTTCAGAGTCTCGTAGATGTGCAATTACAGATTTGCCCTCGAAAAATCCTAACATATGCACCGACGTGCGCTCTATATGGCCGCGGAACCGCGGCGCCAGGCTTGGTTTGGCCGCAGTTCCGCGGCCAAATTATGGAGTTAGGCTTTGTGATTTATGGGCTTTTTCCTTGGCTTCTTGGGCTTTCTCTTTTTACACTACTTCCTCTGTTTGGACTTCTGGGTCTTCTCCAGATCTCCAGTGAAGACTTGTAAGGATCTTTTGACCGTTCACTTGACATTTTGGACCTTGCAATGTTCTTCGACTAGGCTTTACTAGGATCCGTCTACTTGTTTGTCAAAAGTCCATTTTCTGTGTCAGCTTTCGTCTTTTTTCACTGTATTTGCTCCAAGAGCCTGTATCCTGTAACATGCAACAAAAGTGCGTCAAGAGTACCTGTTTATTTATAAAACGGATAAGAATAGGGGAATGAAAAATGCAATATTATGGTCTGAACATCGACGCTCTGATCCGGAGCGATTTGGTTCCCGATTTGTGGGAAGCCTGCACTGCCCGTTTTGCGACATGGACGGTCGACGCTCTGAGCCGGAGCGATTTGGTTCCCGTTTTGTGGGAAACCCGCACTACCCTTTTTGCGAAATGGACGATCGACGCACTGATCCGGAGCGATTTGGTTCCCTGCTTTGTAGGAAGCCTGCACTGCCCGTTTTGCGACATGGACGGTCGTCGCTCTGAGCCGGAGCGATTTGGTTCCCGATTTGTTGGAAACCCGCACTGCCTTTTTGCGACATGGACGGTCGACGCTCTGATCCGGAGCGATTTGGTTCCCTACTTTGTAGGAAGCCTGCACTGCCATTTTTTCGACATGGACGGTCGACGCTCGACGCGTCTCCGAGACGGAGTGTCCGTGGTACACTTTTCCCTGGCCCGGAGTGATCTGGTTCCTGCTTTGTAGGAAGCCTGCACTGCTCTTTTTGCGATATGGACGGTCTACGCTCTAATCCGAAGTAATTTGGTTCCCGATTTGTGGGAAGCCTGCACTGCCCGTTTTGCGACATAGACGGTCGACGCTCTGAGCCGGTGCGATTTGGTTCCCGATTTGTGGGAAAACCCACACTGCCATTTTTGCGACATGGACGGTCGACACTCTGATCCAGAGCGACTTGGTTCCCGATTTGTGGGAAGCCTGCACTGCCCGTTTTGTGACATGGACGGTCGACGCTCTGAGCCATAGCGATTTGCTTCCCGATTTGTGGGAAACCCGCACTGCCCTTTTTGCGACATGGATGGTCGACGCTCTGATCCGGAGCGATTTGGTTCCCGATTTGTGGGAAGCCTGCACTGCCCGTTTTGCGACATGGACGGTCGATGCTCTGATCCGGAGCGATTTGGTTCCCGATTTATGGAAATCCTGCACTGCCCGTTTTGCGACATAGACGGTCGACGCTCTGAGCCGGAGCGATTTGGTTCCCGATTTGTGGGAAACCCGCACTGCCCTTTTTGCGACATGGACGGTCGACGCTTGACGCGTCTCCGAGACGGAGTGTCCGTGGTAGACGTTTCCCTGGCCCGGAGTGATCTGGTTCCTGCTTTGTAGGAACCCTGCACTGCCCTTTTTGCGACATGGACGGTCGACGCTTGATTTGACTTGCTCCGCTTCTTGCAGTGTCATGGGTGAACTTGACTTGCTCCGCTTCTTGCGGTGTCGAGATTAGATTCTGACTTGCTCCGCTTTCTGCGGTGTCGGAGTTGGAGTTGACTTGTTGATTGTGATTTTGGTTGACATCAGCATCGCTACACTGGAATATGGCACCAGGAGCGGATCATCATTTGCCATGAGAGGATTTAGGGATTTTGGTTTTCTGTCGGCATCTGCATTGCTACATTGGAATAATGCTAGGAGCAACTCATCATTTGCCCCGGAAGGATTTGGGAATTGGTTTTTGTTTGGCATCTGCATTGCTGCACTGGAATAATGCACGGAGCAACTCATCATTTTCCCCGGAAGGATTTAGGAATTGGTGGCTTAGGAGACAGGTTTAAATCCCTATCACCTAAGGCTTTTCGATTTTATGGGTCGTAAGGGTCCCACAAAAGCATTTTCTCCCTACGAGTCGAAAGGATCTCGTAGGTGTATTTTCTCCTTAGGAGTCGTGGGGACTCCTAAGTGTGTTGCTCCTTTGTGAGTCGTAAGGTCTCACGCGGGAATTTTCTCCTCACAAAGTCGAGAGGACTTTGCGAGTGCATTTCATCTCTTTTTTTTACGAGTTTGCGCACTTTCGGGTTTTCACAAACTCTCCGGCAGTCCTACTGTTTTTGCTCATGGCGCCCTTTCGGGTTTTCATCCATGCCCATTTTGCTTGTGGACATACTGTTTTTTTTTTTGACTTTGAATGTGGTCTCACCGTAGGACATGGGAGAGACTGGGATTGTTTTACGCTGTATACGGTTTTGCAGGATGTATGATCTAGACCATAGGGCCAAAAACATTTTGGGACTTTGTTGGCGTCTGCATCGCTGCACTGGAATATGGTACCAGGAGCGACTCATCATTCGCCGTTGGGATTTAGAATTTGGCTGGCGTCTGTATCGCTGCGCTAGAATATGGTACCAGGAGCGACTCATCATTCGCCACTTGGGGTTTTGATTTTGGCCGGCGTCTGCATCGCTGCACTGGAATATGGTACCAAGAGCGACTCATCATTTGCCACTTGGGGGTTTGGAATTTGGAATTTGGTTGGCGTATGCATCACTGCACTGGAATATGGAACCAGGAGCGACTCATCATTCGCCACTTGGGGGTTGGGGAGCGATGGCTTAAGAGACAGGTTTAGATCCCTATCACCTAAGGCTTTTCAATTTTATGGGCCGTAACGGTCCCATAAAAGCATTTTCTCCCTACGACTCGTAAGGATCTCGTCGGTGCATTTTCTCCTTAGGAGTCGTGGGGACCCCCAAGTGTGTTTTTCCTTTGCGAGTCGTAAGAATCCCATGAAAGTTTGTTCTCCTCATGTATCGTGAGGATACATGAGTGGGTCTTCCCAGTGGAGCATAATTTCAAGGACGGAGACCAGCCGCGTAACTGGTGATTGCGGTGGGACATGGGTATGATGAGAATTATTTGAGCCCGTAGATTGTATACGGTGGTCAGCATGGGGACGAACCGTAGGGCCGAGGGAATTTTGAAAAATTGGATTTTTGTTGACGTCTGCATCGCTGCACTAGAATATGGTACCAACAGCGACTCATCATTCGCCGTTGTTTTGTTTTTTTTGTTTTACCGCGATTGCTCTATCATTTCAGCTTGTCTTATCGCGAAGATCGCGATTGCCCTATCATTTCGGCTTTTATTCGCGGTTTCCCCATCATTTCGGCTGTTTATTTTCCCATTTATTTGTACTCGCTGATTTTTATTGCGAGTTGCCATATCATTTCGGCTGTTTATTTTCCTCTTTATTTTTACTCGCTGATTTTTATTGCGAGTTGCCCTTTCATTTCGGCTTTTTATTATTTTTGTTTTATTTACACATTTTTTGTTTATTTACATATATATATATATATTTTTTACATTCCCAGTTTAACGACTTAGAGGTCGAATATTCCCAGTTTAATGACATGGTGGTCAGCTGCTTCCAGTTTAACGACTTAGTGGTCATCTGTTTCCAGTTTAAAGACTTAGAGATCTATCATTCCCAGTTTAACGACGTGGTGGTCCTCTTTGCTTTTCCCAGCTCCTTGAACTTTGATCTTGGCGGAGCTGTGTTGATGACCTAGCTCTGTGGCTTGCCGATACATCCGAGGATTGTGAGGTTTTTCCAAGCTTATATTGGTCCTCTGCCCAATCTTTGAAAACACAGCAGTCTTCAATGGTATGACTCCGCACTCTATAGTATGGGCAGTATACGGGATTGCCAGTTATATTCATTTCATGTGGCCTTTTCGGAATAGGCAGTTGCAGAACGTTGTTCAAGGCTTCCTCGAATATAATGCGGACCTCATCCCTCCTGAAGGAGTACACCTTCTTTTTTCACTCCATTAGAGTAGGTGCCCATACTAGTGCTGGTCCTTGAGGCCGATCAGTCCTTGGTTTGTCCTTTTCAGATAATGGCATATGTCTGGGAGGGTTGGGCTCCCGAAAGGCTTCGGTCTCCATTTGTGTGAAATCGGCAGTCGTAGCTTGACCGTCTACAAGCACGCCTTTAGACAGTTCTATCTCTCCCGTCTTGTATTGCCTTTTGACCCAATCTTTGAAGATGAAGCAGTCCTCAATGGAAAGACCTATCACCCTGTGATAGTGGCAATATTTTAGGTCGTTGGTCAAATTCGCTTCTTGCGGTCTTTTTGATTCTGGCAGTTGTAAATCGTTTCTTAGGGCGCCCCTTAATATCTTGTGGAACTTTTCCCTTTTGGAGGAATAGACATTTTCCAGTTTCACTTTTAGAGGCGACTCCCCCTCGGTGTATGTATCGGAGGGACAGGAGGCTGATTGCGGCCGTTTTTCGCGAAGGCGCTCCGCACTTAGGTTGAAGGGGGTATCAGTTGCCTGCCTCCGGGTATCAATCCCTGGCTCATGAACCAAAATTTGATTCTGCTGTAATTGCAATCGGGCGACTTGGGTCGCGAGATCTGCCGCGTCATTTGCCAATTCGTCGACCTTGGACTGTACCCTGGCTAACTTCTCATCCCTGTCCTGAAGCTACCCCTGAAGCCATCGGAATAATGCTTGTTCTGTAGTTCCGGTTATGACAACCGGGTCATCCTTATTGCCTGAGCTCAATTCCGCAGGAAACACGGGCTCCCCTGGCTTATCGGCCTGAGCAGGCTCATCATCATTTAGATCGAACCGATGCTGGGTAGCTTCAACCATATCATCACCATGGCTGTGAAGAAGAGGAGGGTTCGTTTCTTCATGTCCGGCCATGTAGACAGTGTGGATAACACATTCAGCCATTCTTTCATCACTGGCAGCTGGTTTCGCGGAGCGGTCCGGGCATTGGAAATTCATAAATTTTAACATGGCCAGAGCCCTAGCACTTTTGTTGGCTCTATATCTGAGCCGCTTCTGCCTCAGCTTCTTTGCCTTAAGTGCTTGGCAGGCTTCTGCTCTTCGGGAAGCCGCCATAGGCCGAGTGATGGGGATGCTTGAGAAGACATCTGCCCGCGTATCCGTCGAAGGTATCGTATGGGCTTTCCCACGACGTCTGGCAACTTCTTTTGTTCTGATTGCTTTGCCCCTAGTTGGGGCCATGGAAAGCCGTCTAGACACCGATTTACGTTTGGGTTGGGACGCCTTCGAGACCACCACATTTGGCCTCTTGCCTTTCGAGGCTGGTTTGTCGGTTACCAGAGCTTGAGGAGCTGGGATGGCGTTAGCTGACACGAACAGGATGGAGCCGAATGGTAGCGGCGGCTCCTTCCATTGTCGCCCGAGACTGGCCGGGAGGACCGTCCTGCCGTCCATCTTCATCGTGTAGAGGATGGGAGCTCAGTTCATCTTTGGAGACATTGTTGAAAGGTGATTGCTCGAAAACCCTGCAAGGAAGGGCACTATTTTAGTATAAATATAGATATGTATATTGATTGAGTTCGCATGAACATTTAACCCGAAATATGGGAGGAGAGATAGGTCCCACCGGGCATGCCAGAATCTGTAGGGTGTTTTTCGTCACCCCATTGAGATAGGAATACGCGCGTGCTTTTCAGGCGCATTACAGAATCCCCCTGCTTAGGGTAGGCCGGGGTTTAATGATTGTGGGGATCCGAATCTCTGGCAGCCGCGGACTAAGCTGCCGTTAATTACCCCTCGCCATTGGAGAGAGGGAACCTCCGATTGACAGGTTAAACTGGTCATGCGAACTCAATGTTCAGTGCTGTGTTTTGAAGGGTTTTGGATATATCGGGGGCTCCGCAGAGATTTTACGGGGTCCCGCTACCCCGATAGCTGGCTGGGGGTTAAGAGGGCTAGCAGCCCCCTTGCGGGTGCGGGGCAGCGCCTCGTTAGAAATTTTTTATTCTAACAGGGACAGTGTCGTGGAGTATGTGTGTGTGTATATATGTATACATATGTATATATATATATATATGTATATATATAAAAAGGGGAGAAAAGGCATCCAAAGAATGCATGGGGCCAGCGCCAGCGCTTTGAGCGTAAGAGCGCTAGCGCACCACGTGTCAGCACGTGGGCGCTCGGGCGCTAGCATTTTGGGTGCTAGCGCTCTGAGCGCAAGAGCGCTAGCGCACTGAGAGCTAGCGCGCCACGTGTCAGCACGTAGGCGCTCGGGCGTTAGCGCTCCACGTATCCGCACGTGGGCGCTCGGGCGCTAGCGCTTTGGGTGCTAGCGCTCTGAGCTCAAAAACCCTAGCGCACTGAGCACTAGCGTACCACGTGTCAGCACGTGGGCGCTCGGGCGCTAGCGCTTTGGGCGCTAGTGCTCTTAGTGCAAGAGCGTTAGCGCGCCACGTGTCAACACGTGGGCGCTCGAGCGCTAGCGCTTTGGGTGCTACCGCTCTGAGCGCAAGCGCGCTAGCGCTATGAGAGCTAGCACGCCACGTGTCAGCACGTGGACGCTCGGGCGCTAGAGTGCTTTGAGCGCTAGCGCACCACGTGTCAGCACGTGGGCGCTCGAGCAGCAAAAGGGACTTGGTCCCTGCAATGGGTGTTGTACACCCAGAAAGGAGCACTTATTATTCTGTATTTATATATATGAGGAGTTAAACTCCTAAGATGTTTTGAAGCTAATGAAGGGCTTCTCCCCTTGAGCCCTAGTTCTTCCCCAAAGTGGGGTTTCTGGAGATGGGTCTCCTTCTTCTTCTTTTGTTGGATGGATCTTGAAGATCAAGAGATGTGAGATCTAAAAATCTCTTCTTTTTGAGATCTGATAGCAGATCTGAGTTCCCCTTTGTGGGTTTTGTTGTGAAAAACTATTTAGTTTTGGGAAAGAAAGAGTAAAACTCTTAATTTAATTCAAAAGAAATTAGAAGGTTTAGAACCTTAGAGAAGGAGCAGGAGGCACAAAGAACCCTATTTTTTTGGGAAATGAAAATTGTTTTTGATATTTTCATCATGTTTCCTTTTATAGGCTTACATGTTTACATATACCCCCTTGGGCTTTGCAAAATGGCATTTTGCCCATCCCATGGCTCCTGTGCCATTTCTTTTTGCACATAAGCCATGGGCTTACAAGAAATTGGCTTTATGCCAATTTTTCATACATTCATGCACAAAAATTACATCAAAATTACTTGTTACATGATTTCTTTATTTTGGTATGGCGGAAGGCCGGACGCTTCGTGTTCGGGCTCGACCTGAGCATTGGCCCACTTGCTTGGGCTTGGGCCCACCTGGCTTGGGGTTGACCTTGACTTTGACTTGGTTAACCGGTGTGCAAATTCTGACTTCAACACCCACCATATCTGCGGAGTGGCTAATGGAATGTCAAACCTGATTGAATCTTTAGGTCCTATTAATTTTTCCGTAATCGTTTGTGGTTCTGGAATCACTTCCAGTTCTACCATACTCCCAGTACTGTTTTCTGAAAAAAAATCCATTTTACTAAAACTGTGGCGAGTCAAGAATAATATCACTATTGATCTTCCAGATGGTAGAAAGTCAACCCTCGACATATCCCGGGTCAACCCACAAACTGCCATTACAGAAACGTGCCTTGAGTTATCCAGAGTCTGGTTTTAAGCATAAACCGGACAACTTCTCGTACCTTAACATCGTTAAGATATGAACCATTCTATATCCATTATACAAACTTTTGCACTTATTTAATTGGAACCAGATTATAATCATGCAGCTGTCTCCAGTGCATATCAACTTAATGGAGAGAGGCTAATCAGTATTACTCAACTTAGGAATGCATCCAATTATGAGTAACCCGAAAGAGAAACAGGTTTCTCAAAACTTTTACTATCAACTGAATACCAATCACAAGTATCTACATCTTCGATATCTTTGAAGAATCCCGCTACTTGCGACATCTGGCTCTCTACTTTATTCCTATACCCACAACTTCTCAAAACTTAGACCTTGTATTTCTACGAAGCACTTGTCTAAAAACTAGAGAAGTCATAAGTAAACAGAACATAGTACGAGGACCAACCCCTTTGTCCTGATGGACACTGGACATCATACAATACTCTGTATGAGTCCCTTGAGTCGAATAACTCAAAACTTGTGCATCGTAGGTTGAAAACTGTACTTATGGTTTAAGAACTACTCCGTTGTTCAATGCTCCTTACCCAATCGTCAACGGATATAGGTAAATGTCACCAACATAATTTCAAAAAATTATATCTCACTTTATAAAATAAACGTACAGATATATCATTTTGAAATTGGTGCACAACAACGGATACTCAAAACCAAATACATGCCGTTCGGCAAATACTCAGGCGATTTCCTCAAATATCACCAATTAGAACGAATTCCGATATAATGAGGATGATCACCTTATTCCCAATAACTTACTTCCACTCAGCATCTGTAAAACCATACAGATGTGAGAATCATACCTGGTAAATACATACCCTGGAGTAAGTATCTAATCGGGAAATCAGTTTTCCTTTAACAATGCACAGTGAAACTGAAACATGAAAATGTTTCGTAGGGGTATCCTGGTATTCCTAGTAATGCCTCTTCCATAATCCAATTCATGACTGTAACCGTATATTTCTTCGCCATCTCTCCAAATCTCTTTATTTGTCTTTAGTCGTTACCTTCTGTACACCCCCTTTAGGCTAAGTGGTTTTCTTTCTTCCCTACCGTTCGGCACCAGCCTATGGTTTGGAAGAAGACTATCCAGTAAGTATAATAGGTGTACTCTCTACCAAGGAGTACTCGTAATCTGAGAGAAGGTGATGATAAAAGACAACTGAATAATACCTTATTCTATTTCTCCCGAACTGAGGAAAAAAAGCAAAGGTGAAGTAGGAGTGGCGATGAAGTACGCGGTTTGGTCGTGAATGATAGTAGTCGCAATTTACTTTGCCCTCTTTCTAATCCCATTATTTTGTCTTTACTTATTACCTTCTGCACACCCTACTTAGGCTAATTGGTTTTCTTCATTCCCTACCTTTCGGCACCTGCCTATGATTTGGAAGAAGACTATCCAATAAGCGTAATAGGTGTACTCTCCTAAACCAAGGAGCCCTCGCAACCTGAGAGAAGATGATGATAAAAGACAACTGAATAAACCAATTCAATTACTCCTGAACCTTGATCCATCCTTGAAGAAGTCCTTTCGAGTTCGTATATAACCATACGATGGATCTATCCAATGGAAGTGGATGTTCATAGTGATACGAGGTGTTCTGAGAAATTCAAAGGGTAAAAGACGGAGCGGCAATGACTTATGCAACTAGGACAATCCAAAAGCCAGTATTTTAAGAAGGTTCGGTCAACTTGGACACTGAGTCATTGTCTAGTGTCGGTCAATGGTCGCAGCCAAAGAGAGAGAGAAAAGAAACACTCTGTATGCACTCTAACCTAGATCAGAATGGTTATCACTTTATCTAATCAGGAAACCTCCCACTGTACTGTCAATTTCTCCTCCAAACCTGAAAGAAGAATCAATCGGGATCACCCGAAGAGTAAACCAACTCATCAGTGGGAATCGGGATCCAACACTCATCGCATGATAACGTGAAGGAATCCACTCATGTTATCACACTCCAGAAGGTATGCGCAAGCTTGGCAAGTTTCAGTTTCTTTAGAGACTCCCGATATGATTTTTGCCCCATGCCCTTATGCCCTTGACGTAGGCCAAAATGCCATAAGTCACATGCCAAGTTCTACCCGTCATTATCTTGTCAATTTGAACCCATCCGCACATGCCCCTGACGTTGGCCAAATGGCAGAACGACTGTCCCAAACCAACTCATCTATCTATGCAACAGATGAATACCCAGCAGCTACCAAACACTATGCCTTGGCGTAGGTCAAAATACATGGCTTGAATACTACTGAATACCCAAATGAAATGACGGAGGGCTACGGCTGGTTTTCGGCGAAAAACCTTTAACGTAACGAACTTGATATCGCTGAAGGAACCTGATAGATTTTTTATAAAAATATAATGGCGAAAACCTTTGCTAAAGAGATCACTCCCGGTGAAGGGATCTCCGCTCTTTCCTCAGGGAATGAGGTGCAGGATATTCCAACTGAATACCGCGATGCAAAGCAATATGTAATCGACTATAGTGAAGTTATTACAATGACACAAACTTCTGCCTAAGCGGTCACTCCCGGTGAAGGGATCTCGGCCCTTGCCTCATCGAATGAGGTGCAGGATATTCCAACTGAATACCACTGTGTAAAACAAAAGAAAATGTCCTTGTAATAACACTTTTTAAAACTGTTCCTACAACGTCCAAACAGGTTTGTTTTTGCTTTGCATTGATCAGAATCAACGCAGTCCCATCAATTAATCACACCAGAAAAGAACGAAAATAAAATATACGTATATGCCATCAACATTCATCACTGGGTCCCGTCATTGCCCGTTAGGTTACTTAACTAACGACAGAGCGGGGACTGGACTAAAGTGGGTGCAAAACATATACAACATCTACTAGTATGTATACCAATATACAATAATCGCTCCAGGCGTGATAATATGCAACATTACAGAAAAGTAATAAGTATCACAGAACAATACAGATAATCTGGGATCCCCGGGTTTCACAGAGCCTTTGCTGAAACTCGACGTTCCCCTGGTCGTGTGGATAGCCTGTGCAATGAAACCTAGACCCCTACGGGCGCGGCAAGTTACCCACCAAAACCTGAAGCGAGGCAGCCCCTTACAGCAAAGTGAATGGACCACCCTGCACTTCACGGAATCCGGTAACTTGGTCACCCCTCCTTGGGTCAACCTATACCCCCTACGAGTGCGGCGAATAGTCTGCCAATTCTAGAGTGAGGCCTTTTGCCACTCAAAACCATGAGATACGGACCCGTTGCCCTCCAGAACCCGGCTATCCGTCCACTCCGTCGCGGGGTAAAACTAGTACAGAAATGAAAAATATGTACAACGGGTACATCGACCTCAGCCCGGTCGTGCCCCAAAAGAATATTATACAAACAGCTAGTGACGGCAGTCCATATGTTGGACGCTCGCCCCACAATAACAAATGTTCAAATAAATCAAAACTGCACTACCATTGCACACTGCTATCCACCACGACAAATCCGTAACATCACAGCACAACACAGAACATCAACGCGAATGTCACATTCGCAAACCCGTCTAAAAGGACTATAGCAATTAGATGCAATTTACCGCTCGAATGACATTCACGGTCGGAGATATAATGTAAGTACTGTAAACTAACAAGTTTAAAATTTTGATCGACAAAACTTCCCGAAGTAGGCCCTACGTACATCTGCAGTACTGTAACAAAATCTAGGCCCAAAAGAAATATTCCAGAAATCACAATTTTCTATGCAGGAGGTTACTGTAGAAAAATGGTACTCTGATGCTCCAAACCTGCGACGGGACCGCGGCCAAACCATCGTTTGTGCGGCGGTTCCGCGGCAGTACTGTGGAGTCAGAGAACCAAATTTCTACAGTTTACATAAAAAAGACTGCTCGATTTTCTGAGATGCTCAAAATGATTTTTAGACCTGTTTAAAAAATCGACAGAAACTTTACACTGAAAAATGCGGTTTTGGAAATTTCGTTCGATCGTTGTTTTAAACGCGTTAGAACAAGTTAGCAAAGGTTAATGGCGTGGCTCAGATACCATATAAGTCTACGGAAGCGCCACGGCCATCAATCTGACGTCAAACGCGGAACAAAAACTTTTATAACTGGCGCTATCGCATACTATAACCCGGATCTTGCCATTAATGCTAAACTAACATACTGTAAAGAGATAGAAAGGCTATACCGAACGATCCGAGTCCTTAGGTCTTTAGCCATCATCCCACGCTCCTTTGCGGCATCTACGATCTCCTGTCTCCTCACCGAAGTGGCACCACATCTACGGATCTTTAAACGGGCTCCAGCCTCTATACCGAGGCAACTCGGTCATCAAGTCTGCTTAAAGAGATGACCAAGATGAAGTAGAGAATGAGAAGAACACTTTATCTCGTTTCATCCAAAACCATAGATGAACGGTTAATCAGAGTTGCCTTGTGAGAAGAAGATCAAAAGGAAAGAGCTTTGGATTTTGTTCTCAAATGAAATGAATGAATTTCTCACAAAGTGAGAGAGTGGAAGAACTGAGGTGGGCTTCCTCAAGTGGCCGGCCACTTAAAGGGGAGGAGGGGGTGATGGCAAGCTTAAGTGGTGACTACAAAGAAAATATCAAGAAGAAATATCCATCTCAAATCCAAGAAGTAATAAATGCAAGGCATAAGTCACACAAAGCTAGAAGCTTCTTTCTAGAAGCTTCTATGTGACTCACCCTAAAACTTATCCTCTCATCAAAGATATTTTGGCCATAAAGAAATGATAGAAATACGGCCAAAAGAAATACACGGATTAAACAATGTTTAACCGAGCGGTGAAAAACTGGCAACTTCGAAAAGCGATCCCGAAACGAATTTCAGGATAACCCCGTAACTGTACATACATACCCGTATTTGTATTACGACCGAATACAAATGCAACTGAGACAAAGATATTATATCTACACAGTATATTACATGGATCCAGCTTAAACCAAAGCCCACCAGTATTATCTGCCCGAAATATGACACGTGCATAAATGCACGTGCATTTTCGGAACCCTGCCATAAAACCATACGGCCTCTACAACGTTTCGCCCGAACTTGGGAAACTATCTGTTGGGGACTCTAACGACTCGTCAGTACCCTGGCAGTGGGTTTAACCACAAGCACGTCAGCGGCACTAGCAGTGCATAACGGCTGCCCATATACTGACCTCAAGGGAAGCCGATGAGCGAACTCATCCTAGAACCCTAGTGAGCTTATCAGTGAAAATATACATACAGTCTGGTCCGTTCGTCTATGAGTATCGCATATCGGGCGTTCGGGGCTGGTAACGTCAGACACCCAATAGCGGTATAAGTCGTGTCGGAGAGAAGCCCTGAACACCCTGAGAAACTACTGGAATACTTACCAGTAATTCTCACCTGCCTTGGCCAAGGACTTGGTGTAATGGCTCTTCTAGACACAGCACGATCTCACCCCCAATACCGAGAGAGACAAATCCCCTGCCGATCAGCTCACTTGCCTCCATGTAGCTCGGGACTGTACCCCAAAAAGACCTGTTTGCACGAGTCCTTTGAGCCGTGGTAGGGTAGAAATCAAAGCACGGTGGGAACTCATATGAGACGAATGACGACCTCAGGTCGATGAACTAATCTGTACACATGTCACCAGGGAACTGCTATCTGACGCTAGGTATAATACCAATTAGCAGGTTCCCGGCGAGTCCTGTCCGATGTACTCATAACCCAATGAGCACCTGTATACATCTTAGGTGATCCAACCGACACCAGTGGCTTGTGAGACCGGCCACCTCCCATCGTCGGGGTCTCGACTGTATACATTAGTCTACTCTGGAGTATCGATGCCCTGTCTCGAAACTCCTATGACTAGGGACCACTTTTAAGGATGTGCTTATAGACTACACAAATCTCACTTATATGATCGCCATCATACTGGTGGTAGTCAAGCAGGATCCTAAGGGCTCTATCAACGTGTAATAGTGATCAGTCACCTGAACCTGTACACGACTGATAAAGGCAAACCAGATAGCATACTATCATCTCGAGTAAGACTGTGCTACCGGTATAGGTCTTCCTCAATCATTGCAATCACGTACCTGCGATCCAATAATTGAATTTGAGGGCAATATAACCAACAGGATGATCACACAACCATTGGTGTTTGACATCAAAAATGGTATACGGGTGCTCAGTGGAGACTGGGTACACTGAACGGACTCGCTGAGAACTCCTAGTTGGTATTATACCTATCGTCACATAGCAGTTCTCTGGTGACACTGGTACAGGTTAGTCTGTACACCCGAGATCATCATTGAGTCTTGTGTGATTCCCACCGTGCTTTGATTTCTACCTTACCACGTTCAAGAGAACGTGCAAAACAGTGGGTTTTGAGTGCAGTCACGAATCACATGGTGGCAATGAGCGATAGGAGGGGTTTCGTCTCTCCCGGTATTGGGTGTTGATGTTGCGATGTGCTCGATTGGCTATAACTGGAAGTCCCTGCTCAGGGCTGATATGGAGATCTACTGGTAAGTGTTATCAGTAGATTCTCGACTCGTTATGAGCCTCACATCGACACGACTTATCGGTTACTGGGGTCAGACGTTTACCACCCCTAGACTGGATATGCGACAAATCAGACGAAGAGACCGAATGTACGGCAGTGTTACTGATTGGATTCGCAGGCGTATGTACATGCTTGCTTGTTGATCATCTGATCGCTCAATACCCGGGTGACCATTACGTTTAGCAGACCGCTTGCGGCTTGTAGATGTCTGATATGATCATCACCTACTGCCGGCGTATTGACGAGTCTTTAGAGTCCTACATAGTGGTTTCCTGGTTCATGCGAAACGGAGTAGGAGCACATATGTGATATGTGCGGGACCGAAATTGATGCGCGTATGTGATACCGCATTCTATTCTCATGACTTGTGATATTAGTCGGTTATATGTGATATAGCCGGATTATTAAATCATGTGTTGATTTAATAATTTAATGTAGAATTATATATTTGATATATTAAATTACATTAACTAATATTAGCACAATTAAGCTTTACTTTTTCTCACTTGATGATACATTAATATATATGCGATATATGTTAATTGTAATGTTTATTTTGTTCACAAATAATATATAAGTGATATATATCATTGTGACATGCTAGGTTATACATGCAACATGGGTGTATGAGACTCACACCATGTTAAGGTTAATGTTAGGGTTTAATATTTATTATTAAGTAATTAAACATCATTTGGAATCAGTCATGGTTGAGCTTTGAGGAAGCTAGTAGAACCTTTGACTTAGTCCACTCGTTTATTTTTACTTAAGATATTTATTAACCTAACCTTCACACTTAGCCATGGTTTAGTCTCTACAAGGGTTAAGGCATGACGTATACTCACCATGGTTGCATTTCTAATCTCATGTGTTTTATTCATTCATCACTTCATCTTCTTCTTCCTCATGAAAGCTTGCTAGCTTTTTTCTTTGTGATGAAATATTGTGAGAAAAAGAAAACTAAAGAGAGCCCATTTCCTACTTCATCATCCTCTACTATTAGCCATTTAGTTTCGGGTGTTTGCTTCACTAAACCCTAATTTAGTGAAGAGCTAGCATGAGCTTGAGTCTCCTGGACGTAGATTATCTTCGGCCTCAAAGACATCGAGCAAGTTTGCATCTTTCACCTTATGGAACCTCTCAAGAGTTCCGGAGATCATACTCGCAGCGAAGGGACTTCTACACGGAGCATTTGAAGTGAAGGACCAGTCTACAAAGGTTGTATTCCGCATTCACTTAGTTGTAAATTTGTTTATATTTAGTTTTCGTATGATTCTCTAATTAAACATCCAAGGTTAGAGTTCTTTAGCATGACAAAAATTTGAATTTGGCATGGACGATGCCACCCAAAACCTTGATGTCGTGGTTAGGAGCCCTACAGTAATATCATATCTATATCCTTACTTTCTAAGGAAGGATATGATTTTACATTTGTAAGCGATGTGGTCCACATCCACCTAAATTAAGCTTTGATTGGGTCAGGTACATTAGATAACGGTATATACGTAGTAAATCAATCTCAGGTTTTTCAGTATCCAGAACACACTTAAAAGAATGTCTCCGGAACTAAATTAGGATTTCTTATGGCACTGTAGACTGGGTCACATCAATGAAACACGGTTGACGAAGCTACATAGAGAGGGATATTTGGATCCGTTCGAATATCAGTCTTATGCAACTTGTCAATCTTGTCTCATGGGAAAGATGACAAAGACTCCGTTCACTGGACACGGGGTAAGAGCGAGCGAGCTCTTGGGACTCATACACAGCGATGTGTGTGGTCCAATGTCTATACATGCACGAAGTGGTTATTCCTATTTCATTACTTTTACGGATGATTTCTCTAGATATGGACATGTCTTCTTGATAAAGCATAAATCCGAGGCCTTTGAAAAATTCCGGGAATACATGAATGAAGTGGAAAAACAAACAGGCAAAAGTATCAAGACACTAAGATCTGATTAAGGTGGTGAATACTTAAGTGCCGAGTTCCTGTATATCGGAAAGGTGGAATCGAACACTATTGGATATGGTTCGTTCCATGATGAGTAAGGCTGAGTTACCGCTATCCTTCTGGGATTATGCACTAGAATCAGCTGCATATCTTTTGAAGAAGGTTCCTACTAAGTCAGTGCCTACCACATATATCAGATATGGAGTGGGAAGAAGCCCTGTCTTATGTACCTTAAGACAAGGAGATGTCCAGCTTTTGTAAAAAAAGTAGCATGCAGACAAGCTCGAAGCACGCTCAGTACTGTGCTTCCGTTTGTGGGATACCCTAAGAACTCAAGGGGGTATCTTTTCTATTATGCAGAGGAATAAAAGGTTTTTGTTTCTCAAAATCCCCATTTCTTGGAAGCTGAAATTTTAGAAAATCAGAAAAGTTAGAGCGCAACAGAACCGGAAGAAATTCCAGAACCACAAGCTATTACTGAAAGCTTGGTAGAACCAGAGGTTTCAGAAGAACCGGACATCTCTGCGCCACTCCGCAGAACTAGTAGGCAATATCATCCGCCCGAGAGATACTACGGTTTTCTTATAGACGGGGATCGAGAGGATTGCATCATTGATAATAATGAGCCTACTAGCTTCCAGCAAGCCATTAAGAGCGGCGACTCGGTAAAATGGCTGGATGCAATGCGGACCGAAATGGAGTCCATGTACACCAACAAAGCTTGGACTTTGGACATTTCTCCAGAAGCGGTAAAACTCGTTGGCTGCAAATGGATCTTAAGAAAGAAGACAGTTAGCACTTTGAATGATTAGTTTGCCTTTGGTGTAGATGGACAGGTTGAAACCTATAAGACTAGACTTGTTTCAAAGTGTTTTCGTCAAAGACCTGGTTTGGACTATTATGAAACCTTTTCTCCAGTGGCTATGCTCAAATCCATTCGGATACTTGTTGCCATTGTTTCCTTCCACGATTATGAGATCTGGCAGATGCACGTAAATATGGCTTTTCTAAATGGAAATTTGAAAGAGTGTGTCTATATGGATTAGCCAGAGGGTCTCATTCAGAGTGGGAGCAGCGGTAAAGTGTGCAAGTTGCTTAAGTCCATTTATGGACTAAAGCAGGCATCACGGAATTGGAACATCTGTTTTGATGATACTGTCAAAGAATTCGACTTTATCAAAAATCCAGATGAACCATGCATATATAGTAAGATTGTAGGGAGAACTGTGGTATTCCTCATCTTGTACGTGGATGACATTCTCTTGATAGGAAATGATATTCCTATGCTACAATCAGTCAAAGGATTCTTATTACAGAGGTTCTCCATGAAGGACCTGGGTGATGCCTCCTATATTGTAGGGATCCAGATCTATCATGATAGATATAAACGGATGTTGGGACTTTCGCAGTCCAGGTACATCGACACCATACTGAAAAGATTCAGTTTGGAAGATTCAAAGCGCGGTAATCTACCGGCTTGTCATGGAATCACCCTCTCCAAAGAGAAGTCTCTAAAGACAGATTTGGAAAGGGATCGCATATCATCTATACCCTACGCTTTTGCGGTAGGCTCTATAATGTATACGATGTTGTGTACCAGACCAGATGTAGTCTACGCATTGAGCGTTGTAAGCCGGTATCAGTCAAACATAAGGGAGAAGCACTGGATAGCAGTAAAGAACAATCTCAAGTATCTGAGAAGGACTAAAGAGATGTTCTTGGTGTATAGCAGAAAAGACCTCCAGATCAAGGCCTTTGCCGACTCCAGCTTCTAGAGTGACAAGGATGACACTATGTCCATATCGGGTTATGTCTTTACCCTCAATGGAGGGGCGGTCTGTTGGAAGAGCTCCAAGCAGGACACCGTTGCTGACTCGACGATGGAAGCGGAGTACATAGCTGCTTGTGATGCCGCAACAGAAGCTGACTGGATGAACAAGTTCCTCATAGAACTTCAGGTGGTTCTGACCATTGTTGATCCAATACCGTTGTATTGCGACAACAACAGCACTATAGCTTTAGCGAAGGAACACAGGTCCCATCGGATGTCCAGACACATTTTGAGGCGGTACCACCAGATCAGGGAGATCGTAGATCATCGGGAGATCGAGGTAAGGAGAGTAGATACGAAGAATAACACTGCAGATCCACTCAAGAAAGCCATCCCTCTGACACAGTTCGAGCGGCAGATCGAGACGATAGTTCTGCAATATGCCAGTACATGTCCCTAGTGCAAATGGGAGATTGTTAGTGATGTATTCCCTAGAGGCCATTATTGTATCATACAGGTTTGTATATGACTTAATGGAAGCTTTGGATATTCACAGTTGTATTGACAGTCTTGCTCAAAATGGTAGTATGCTATTTGGTATGTTTCTACTTCAATATGTGCATATGTTTCTTTTAGCATATCGCTTATACGTATTAGTAGAGCCCTTAGGATTTTTGCTTGATTACCAGCATTATGACGGCAGTCACACTAGTAGGGGCTGGGTAATATTCAAGTACATCCTTATACAGGTCCCTAGTCGTAGGATTATCGAGACAGGGCATCGATACTCCAGAGTAAACTAGTGCATATGCTTCTCATCCCAGCAGGGGAGATGGTCTGTCCCATAGCCATTAGTACATCGTACTGGAGATAGTATGCAGGTGCTCATTAGGTTATGAGTACACTGGGCAGGACTCGTCAGGGAACTGTTGGTTGGTATTATACCTATCGTCGAGTAGCAATTCCCAGGTGACATGAGTACAACTTAGTCCGTCGACTTGACACCGCTACTTTGCCTCGAGTTTCTTCCCACTGTAATTTGATTACTATCCTACCATGGCTCAAAGAAGACGTGCAAACAGGTAGTAGTTGGGTGCAGTCCCGAAGCACTTGAAGGCAGTGGCGGTTAGATATAATTCGTCTCTCCCGGTATTGGGGGTTGATATCGTGATGTAGTTGGAGAGCCATTACACAAAGTCCCTAGCCAGGGTAAGTGAGATTTACTGGTAGGTATTCCAGTAGTTTCTCAGGGTGTTTTGGGCTACACTCCGGCACGACTTGTTGCGCTATTAGGGGTCTGACGATTATCGCCCCCATAGGCCCGATAAGCGATACTCTTAGACGAACAGACCGGACTTTACGGAGATTGTCACATGCAGGCTCAGTAGGATTTCGGATGGGTTTGCTCATCGTCTTTCTTATCGACAGATGCCTGGGTAGCCGTTACGTGCAGCTAGTACCTCTTGCGGCTTGTTGTTAAACCCACTGCCAGCATACCGTCGAGTCTTTAAAGTCCCGCATAGAGAGTTTCCTTGCATCGGGAGAAAGATGTAGATGTCGTATGGTTTTATGACAGAGCTTCAAATACTTACGTGCACTTGTGTGCGTATGATGTTCGGGCGGATAATACTAGTGGCTTGGGTTTAAGCCGGATCCTAGTATTGTACTGATAGATTTGTTTCGTCTCTTTGTATTCGTATTCTTTGGAATGCGGATGCGGGTATGTATATACGGATGAGGGGCATTCTCGTAATTAGTTCGGGAAAGCTTCTAGAAGGGGACACCTATTAGGTTTTGATTCTTTTATGGATTAAGCAATATGGGTGGAGAAATGAGGGGGAATTGAGCATTGAATCTAGCATGGCTATTTGGTGACTCACTCACTTGACAAAATAGATATTTGTGAAGCTTGTGAGATATTTTGTGGTGAGATATTTATCTCCAAATATATTATTTACTTCATTCTTTATCTTTTGGACAGCCAAGCTTTTTTCAAGAGCTCACAAGTTCACTCTCATTTCTCAAGTCTTCTTCTTTTCTCATATGAAACCCTAATTGTCTCATGAGTTGAGAAACCTAGGGTTCCATGAGACCAAGTATTCCATCTTCACTCTCTATATCACCTAGGCCATCTAGTCTAGCAAGCTACCTGCCCTAGTTACCTCGGAGTTGAGGTTGGAGCTCGGACTATAGACTCTTGGGCGGATCTTCTTTGACTCGAGGAAGCCGATGAAAAATCTTCGATCCGTTTCGATCCTCAGAGCCTATGATGACGAGGACGACAGTGAGAAGACCTGAAGGACAAGATACTATGAGGTATAACATTCATCCTAGTAGTTAAACCTCATGTAGTTTGCTAGCTAGGGTTTATGTTCGATCCTTGGTTCAAGTCGGTGTTGCGAAACCCGTAAAAATCATTTTTTGCAATTTTCGCCTCCCCGCGAAGACATAGGGTGCGCGACATCGACTTACAAAAAATGCATACAATTCGTCAGTTTTGGAAATAAGTATGGTTCAGGTGGCATCTTTACGTCAGTGATCCCGCCTCATAGCATCCGATATGGAAAATCCTCAATCATCATCCTAAAATCACGAACGTGGATCAATCATCCGGTATAACTCATCGCGTACCGTAATCCATCGTACGGTGACATCAAACATAATAGAGATTCTATCGTCATATTCATCAATATGGGTACGGATCTATGGTCTCGTACATCATATCTTTTAAATCTTACGACGCATCTATCTAATCTCTTGTCGTATTCATCATTGGCGTATCACATCGATATTGATCTCGTATCATGCCACTATAAATCTCATATCAATCGTATCCGCTCGTATCATCTTATCTGTCACGACCCGAATTTTGGATGTGACCGGCACTTAAATTGGATGATATCTAAAGATGTCGACGCAATCTGATTAAGCCAAAAACCTAGATCAAAATCCTTTTTGGCGGAATTTAGAAAATCTTAGTTCTAAGTAAAAGAATGATGTAGCATGCAGAATGATTTTTAATAACAACTGATTTTAAAATTTCGACAGTACTTCCTTTTAATTATTAATAACAAGCAGTTATAGGTGTGTAAATAAGTTGCATCCCTAGTTGGGAGCAAAACAATGCCAAACAGCGGAAATCAATACGCAATAATAATACGACATTGTAAAGGAGAATCTCATGCATAAGTAAAGGAAGCAAAAATTAACACAACTAAATGATCTCATCAGTCGAAATAAAATACATACAATCACATCTCGTTCTAAGTCAATTATACAGGGTCTGATGGAGTAATACTAGATTCAAAATACATATACCAAAATAGGAGGTTACTACATAGATAACCTACCTAGCAAAATAAACGATATAAGCTGACAAGTGGATCCGCACTGCTGCTATGCGTCCACACGACTCCTGCAAGGAACTATGGCACAACGGGGGTGAGTTGCCAACTCAGTGACTAAAACTAACATATAACGGCTGATAATGTAAGTATGACGAATTAGAGCTAATATCAACAAAGATGAATATAATGCATGATAGTATGTGGAAGCATGAGCATGAACTACTATATATATAAATCAAAACGGAAATCTCATCAATTATTTCCAAATAAGCTTAATTTTCCGTGTCCAACATCATTTTCCGTGTCCAACATCAACACAAATCTTCTGTTTCCATCAGGCATCGTTCCCCGAACGATCCTGTCAATCAATAACAACGGTCGGTATCTCCTAGATATCCTCCATGTTCTACAACTAACTCCGGTATCGAGCATTCTCGTTAGGCTCCCAGTATATAGTACGGCTTTCCTGCCCCTCGGTCTCAACCGAGTCCACCATCAATCCGACTATATAGCTACCCTACTCAGTCCAGATAACGTAAAAATCCGCAACTGTATAGCTACCCCACTCGGTTCAGAATAAAACCAAATCAAAAAAACAACATCTCATGGTGGACATGTCACATCAATCATGAAGATTTACTGAATACACTAATAGTGCATAAAAACTCAAAACCAGAAATTCAAAATACTCCAATGCATCTTATATCATACTTACTAATACTTGAATATGAAACATGATAAGTATTTATAATAACATTGATACAATTTAACTACCATTATTGATGCTTAAGGTATGATATGAATCATATTTGACATAATAAGTACTAGGTGTGTATGTGACATGTCAATATCGACGAAGTATAGTGTAACATGCAAATATGTGCGCGTGTAGCATGACTCGTCGATAATTTGTGCGGTGTTCTAGTAATCCTTAAAGATGACGATTTATGAATGCATACGATGAAGTTACTAAAAATCAACTTTTATACACCAAGGAACAAATTTTAATTTAAACTTAAAGCTACGGGCGTATTACGCCATCAATACAAAATCCCCCGGTAGATGTTTAGTCTACTCACCGGAATATGTCGAATCTACTCAGATATCACCAATCATTTTCCTTTCCTTGCGGCCTCCGAAGTTTCCATATTCGAATCTAATATTGAAATTAACTTCGTATAAGAAACGGCTAAATTCCGATACGGCGAAAACATGAAAATACAAGTTTTACGTACTAACTATACTACGTACGACTATTGTAAACTATCTAATAATTGTAATAACTGGATTTTACCCATTCGCTGTTCGTAAAAGAAAACAGAGATGTGTCATGAAACATCCGTGTCGTATTTTAGAATTTGAACTCCATTACAGATATTAGCTTCCATATTTCGTATACTGATAAAATAACTTACACTAGCAATACCAAACATCCTAACACATATACAGAGAGCTACCCTAAAAACCCCAACACCCAACTCCCACAAAAACCCGGCGAGCTCGGATTTTTGGCAATTGTCGCGGCCAAAATCCGAGGGAATGAGGTCGTCTTCCTTGGGGTTATTCTAAGTCCAATTTATAAGATGAAGGCACTGTTTGATTATGTTAATTATTATCTAAACTATAGCAGATTTAGCATAGAGCCTATATTTATCAAAATACGATATATCCGATATCCGATTTCTAAATTAAAACAGTACTGAACTAAAATTCTATAGAGTTTAGTGATTATACCTACAGAAGATTACTGAAAAGGCTTCCTCCAAGATGCACAAACTCAAAGATCCTAGCTTGATGGTAGTGCTGAATGTCCTTAACACTTAGTTCTTCTTCTCTTCTCTCTTTTCTTTTTCTTTGTTTTGTTCTAAGATATTTCTTTTTTTTTTTCTAAACCAGTTTATTTTCCTTAACCTGATATATACTAACTGAACCAATTGGTAAAATTAAAGGATAAGAAGTGATAAGGTAGTAGGTGGTGTCACCATGCAAGATGGTGGTGGTTTCATGCAAGGAGAAGGTGTGGCCATTAGGTTTACCTAAGGTGTGGTGTCTAAGAGGTATATTTTAACCTTAACCACTATCTAACCCTCTTTGCATAAAAACCCTCATACAACTCTAATTTGCATAAGGAAACTAACCTTTTCACATAAACCCCTCATTATGCATATTATTATATACACTATTTTCTTTACTAATTTACTTCCACTTCAATTTAAAAAGCCCTCTCTACTAAAATAAAAATTAAATAACATTATCTATTTAAATAAATATGTAAAATATTTCAAAATGTTACATTATCTCATCATATTAATATCTCAAATCTCGTCATCTCGTATGAATCATATCATCTCCTACTAACTCTTTCGACCATAACCCTAAGTTTCTAACATGGATTCTTCAACAATATTCTATATATCAGTTTCCATATTATAATTTGCGGGGGTGCTATATGCCATCCACCCGACTTCCCTGTAGATATAAATCTACTCACCTCCTAACTCCTTATTTAGCCGAAGTCGAAGTGCTTCGTCATCTCGAAAATCCATGCGAAAGTATCTACAATAAATACACAATCGCAATACCATTAAAATCAAGTCTGAAAACCGATACGGCACACGAATTGCTTATAGGTTAGAACCTATTGCTTACGCATGCAAAAACAACCCAATAACCTTCGTTGTTGATATACAAATGTCCAACGACCAAATCCAAATCTCAAATGTCAAAGCCAAGAATTCAAATATCGGAAAACTTAATATGGCAACAGAGGAATTCATTCCCAGATTTTAGCTCAGGTCAATTGGGGCTAAACTAACAATACAGTAGCTAATATATATGGTAAGTGAGCAACAGGCAATACCACTACACCAATGGACAACATTGGCCCGGTGAGAAGACCCAAAAATCCGGCGTCGCCGGCCATGGTGGGGAGTTCTGGGCACGTGTTCTGATGATGTTCTTCTAGTGGTTTATCTAGGTCAAAGAACTTGTTTTATTTTCTTAAAAATATCCCAGATAGCTCCAGATACCCTGTAAACCAACAAAACTTCACAAAACCGACACGGGACAAATTCTAAATTCGCGTATCGGGTTCTAATCTCTAGTCTAGACCATTAAACATCACCAATGTCAAGTAAAACACTCACTACACCTCAAATACACCATCACAACTCAACTCAAACCCTAAGCCTCATCTAGGAAATTCTAAGATCATCAAATCATATCGATTTAACTCTAAACTAACATAAGACATAATAAAATCTAAATATTTAACAACAAGAGTAGAAATATACATCCTTTGGCAACTCAAGAAAATTCTTGGGTTGCCCAAGTCTTCAAAATGCAAATTTGATTGGTCCAAAGGGTTTAGGAAGAGATAGAGATCATTTATTGTGAAGGCGATATGGGGTTTTGGTGAAGCTTTGAAGATGCTTTCAAGGGATAGTGAGGGTGGAGGAAGGAGATGAAGAAGGAATTGAGAAGATGAAGAAGAAGGAATTGAAATGAAGAAGAAAAAGAGATGAAGGATTTTGGTTAAGGGTCTCTCTCTCTTTCTCACCCACACTCTCTCTCATGGCATGCTCTCATGCCATCATTTGGTCCCTTCTCTCACTTCCCTCGATAAATGTCTCTTTATCTTTCTTTTCTCTCTTTTTCTTTTCTTTCCCATTCTTACAAATAAAACCAAACACAATGAAAACAACATGCAACCAAAATGTAACATGATATGGTGCACTAGCCATGGAAAATGTAAAAATACGTATTTGGCCTAATCGCGATTAGTAGTGCACTAATCAGATTTAATTTAAACTTGTATATTATTAATTATAAAAATGCCAAAATCCGATAAATATCTTTTTAATAAATAAATCATTTTAATCTCCACTTATATTCTAAATATTGGTATATACTTATACCATTTTACAAAAAACCCCTATTCGCAAATCGAATAGTTTTCGCAAAATATATTATTTTAATATTTAAATTCAAAAAATAATATTTTATATTTCTAAAATGTTACAAATTGGTTTTACAAATATATAGTGGCGAAAACTTTTGCTAAAGAGGTCACTCCCTGTGAAGGGATCTCGGCTCTTTCCTTATCGAATGAGGTGCAGGATATCCCAAACAGAATACCGCGATGCAAAGCAAAAGAATCGACTATAGTGAAGTTATTACGATAATGCAAACTTTTGCTCAAGAGGTCACTTCTGATGAAGGGATCTCGGATCTTGCCTTGTCGAATGTGGAGCTGGATATTCATAATCGAATATCACTATGCAAAGAAAAAAAAAACGTCTGTAATGTCTGTTTTTCAAAAAAATTGGTTCCAACAACATCAAATATAGATTTGTTTTTCCTTGCATTGATCAGAATCAATTCAGTCCCATCTATTAATCATATCACACAAGATAAAGGAACCAAAATATAATGTACATAAATTCCATCAACATTCACCACAGGGCCCAGTCATCACCCGTTAGGTTACTTAACTAACGACAGAGCGGGGGCTGGACTAGCACGGGTGCAAAACATATACAACATCTACTAGAATATATATAAATATATATAACATTCGTCTCAGGTATAATACAAAGCAACATCACAGATTCTCAGCCAACTAATACAGAATGGTGGATAATCCTGGAGCCTCGGGTTTCATTTGAGCTGCAAATGAGACCCGACGTTCCCTGTCGTGCGGATAGCCTGTGTATTGAAAACCTGGACCCCTACGAGCGTGGCAAGTTACCCGTCAATCCCAGAAGTGAGACAACCCCAATGAACAAAGTGAATGGGCCATCCAGCACTTCACGGAATTCGGTAACTTGAGCATCCCACCTTGGGTCAACCTACACCCCCTATGAGTGCGGCGAATAGCTCGCCAATTCTAGAGTAAGGCCCCTTCTGTCTCAACGCCATGAGATGCAGGCCCGTTTCCCTCTAGAACCCGGCTATTCGTGCACTCCACCCTAGGGTAATCCTAGTAGAGAAAAGAAAATATATACAAAGGTGATATCATCCTCAACCCGGTCGTGCCACAAACAAATAATATACAGAGTGGTAGAGACGGCAGTCCACATGTCGGACACTCGCCCCGCAATATCAAATGTACAAATGAATCTGAACTGTACAACTATCATTGCACCACTGGCTATCCGCCATGACAATCCAACCATAATTTCAGCACAACACAGAACATCAACGTGAATGTCATGTTCGCAAACCCGTCTAAAAGAACATATAGCAATTAGATGAGTTGTATCGCTCTAATGACATTCACGGTCGCAGATAGTAATGTATATACTGAAATTTTTTAAACAGAGTTAAAAATAGCGACTTCGAAATACCCCGTATTGCCCCCAAACAAAAGATAACACAATATGCAATCTGAGCAAAAACAAACAATACCAGAGAACCAATATTCAAGATACTAGAACACAGCCGAAACCCCAAGTCCCAAGTCCCTAATAAAACCGGCGGCGCCGAGATTTTACCCAATCTCGCCGGCCAAATGAAGGAAATTGGGGCTCGTTTTTTAGGTCTGTTCTAGTTACCACAACAATAGTCTTCTACAATTGTTTAAAAATTTTTAGAAGACTATTTAAAAATTGACAGAAACTTGAAGAATGTTCGTATTGTTTAGGAGTTGTTTCGGTTTCGTTACATTAATATCGTCTAAAACTACTACTATAGGGTTTATGGGTTGGCTCTGATACCATGTTGGGTTATGCTAGCGCCCTGGCCATCAAACCATAACCGATTGCGGAAAAAAATTTCTAAACTGGCGCTTGAACAACCCGAAATACGGATCGACCATAAACCCAAAAGCTAGCAAACTATAAAGAAAGGAGATAGGAATGGTTATACCGAATGATCTGTGTCCTTCGATTTTCAACCACCTTCCCAAGCTCTTAGAGGCCACCATGATCAAGCTTGGTCACCGGTCTCCCTCCATCGAAGATAATCCACCAGAGGATTTCTATTCCGAGCTCCAACCTCAATAGCCGAGGTAACTAGGGTACCTTATTCCCTAAATTAGATAGCCTAAAGGATGTAGAGTGTAGTGGTGGATTAATATGTCTCCAAACACCCTAGGTTTCTCAACACATGAGACTTGAAGGGTAGAGGTAGAAGAAGAAGCTTGAGGATGAGAGTGTAAAGGAACTCAAGAAAAATGGCTAAGTGCTGTGAGAATAATTATGAAGCCACCAATAAAGATCTCAAGTCTAGAAAATATCTCAAGACTCCAAAATCGCTCACTGCCCAAACAAAATATCTTGCATACCTCAATAGTGAATGCAAGAGTCACCCCCATAAGTCACCAAGTGAGTCATGCTTGAATAAATGCACACAACACCTCATCCTCGAACTTATTAACCATTTAATCAAATGGTTAAAACATAAATGAGGTAGCATCTTCTAGAAACAATCTTGTAATAAATTATAAGAATACCCCTCATCCATATATACATATCCGCATCCGTATTCCAAAAAATACAAATACAAAGTGACGAAAATAATCCAACAATCTAATACTAGAATCCGGCTTAAACCAAAGCATACTAGTATAACCCGTCCGAATCATGATACGTGCACAAGCGCACGTATATGATCGAACCCTGCCATAAAACCATACGGCCTCTACATCGTTTTGACCGAAGCAGGGAAACCCTCTTTGTGGGACTCTAAAGACTCGTCAATACGCTGACAGTGGGTTTAACCACAAGCACATCAGCAACACTAGTTGTACGTAATGGCTTCCCAAGGATTGAGTGAAAGGGAGGCCGACAAGCAAACTCATCTGGACCCCTACTGAGCCTGTCCGTGACAATATCCGTACAGTCCGGTCTATTCATCTAAGATTATCGCACATCGTGTCTAGGAGGGTGGATAAAGTCAATGGTGGGTTCCCTAGCTCCACCACCGGGAGGCATCGACCATGCCATTTTCATGAAACTGGCGCGCTAAAGAACCCTAACCTAGAATCTTAACTTGAGAATTAGACGTAAACTAGAATGTAAACATCTTTACATCTAAGTGAACAAGGAATACAACATTTGTAGACCGGTCCTTCACATCAATAGCTTCTTGTAGTAGTCCCTTCGCTCCAAGTAGTGAAATCCCAGACTCTAGAAAGGCTCCACAAGATGAAAGGAACAAACTTTCTTGAAGTCTTCGAGGCCGAAGATGATCTACGTCGAGGTGACACCAACTCAAGCTACCTCCTCACTAATTAGGAATTGGTGAAGGAAACAACCTAAACTAAATGGCTAATCTAGTGTAGCTTGATGAAGTAGGAATTTTGCTCACTTTAGAAATATTTTTCACACTAATTTTCTTCACCTCCCAAAATGCTAGAGAGCTTGAAGAAGGTGATGAAGAAGAACAGCCATGGAGAGAATAGAATGAATCCATGAGTGAGAATAGCAACCATGGATGAGATAATATCTCATTCTAACTCATGTAGAGACTTAACCATGGCTTAAGGTAATGGCTGGGTTAATAAATATCTCAAATAAAACAAAATTAGTGGACTAAGTCAATGGTTCTACAAGCTTCCACTAAGCTTAAACCATGTGACTAATTTCCAACTAATTTTGATTTACTTTAAATAAATAAAACCCTTCTTTGTGTTAAGCATGGTGTGAGTCTCATACACCCATGCAGCATGTTACAACAAGCATGACACAATAATATATATCACATATATATTAAGTGCACACAAGTGAGAAAAAGAAATCCTTAAGAGAGCTAACATTAGTTATTGTAAATTAATATATCAAATATATAATAATACATTAAATTATTAAATCAACACTTGATTTAATAATCCGGCTATATCACATACAACCGGCTAATATTATTTTTATCAACTTATCGAATCAACACTTGATTCGATAACCCGGCTATATCACATATAACCGACCGATATCACATATCGCGAGAATAGAATACGGTATCACATATGCGTATTAATCTCGGTCCCGCACACATCACATATGTGCTCCTACTTCATTTCTCCTTAGCCAGGAAACCTCTGTGTAGGACTCTAAAGACTCGTCAATACGCCGGCAGTAGGTGATGATCTTATCAGTCACCCACAAGCCGTCAGCGGTACTAGCGGGACGTAATGGCTACCCGGGTATTAAGCGATCAGAAAATACAACAATAAAGCCTGCTCATAATCCTGCGAATCTAATAAGTAACACTACCGTACAGTCCAGTCTCTTCGTCTGATATGTCGCATATCCAGCCTGGGGGTGGCAAACGTCAGACCCCAATAGCATGAAAAGTCATACCGATGTGAGGCCCGTAACGGTTCGAGAAACTACTGATAACACTTACCAGTAAATCTCAGCAACCCTGGCAAGGAATTTCCTGTTATGGCCAATTGAGCATAGCGCAACATCAACCCCGAATACTTGGAGAGATGAAATCCCCTCCAATCGCTCATTGCCTCCATGTGACTCGGGACTGTACCCAAAAACCAACGTTTTGCACGTTCTCTTGAACATGGTAAGGTGGAAATCAAAGAACGGTGGGAATCACACAAGACTCTATGACGATCTCGGGTCTACAGACTAACCTATACTAGTGTCACCAGAGAACTGCTATCTGACGTGAGGTATAATACCATCTAGGAGTTCTCGGCGAGTCCTGTTCAATATACCCAGTCTCCACTGAGCACCCGTATAACATCTTTCCTGTCAAACACCAATAGATGTGGGATCATCCATTGCCAATCATATGGGTCAAGAAGCGTATACGCTAGTCTATTCTGGAATATCGATGCCCCATCTTGATACTCCCACGACGAGGAACAATTGAAGGATGTACTTGCCGACTACTCTTGCCCCACTACTATGATCTGCATCATAATCCCGATAGTCAAGTACTCATCCTAAGGGCTTTATCAACATGTAACAGAGAGACAATAAGTGCACATGTTAAGATAAAGAGCAACCAGATAGCATACTATCATGTCGAGCAAGAAAGTCCTCCCTATATATGTCCAAGCATCCACTATAATATACATCTTATTTACAATAATGGCCTCGAGGGCATACATATAACTAACAATCTCCCCCTTTCACTAAGGCCATTTGTTGTAGTATCTCATACGCAACGCCCCATAAAAGTCTCACTAGGGAAAGGCCTTTGTGAGTGGATCCGCCGTGTTTTTCTTCGCATCAACTCTCCTATCCTCGAGCCCTTGGCTATCAACCATCTCCTTGATTAGGTGATTCTGCCTTAGAATATGTCTGGATCGCTGATGGGACCGGGGTTTCTAGGCCAAAGCCACAACTCCATTGTATGTCATAATAACAGTTATTGGACGCTCAATGGTAGGAATTATGTTCATCTCATGAACAAGAAATATCCAGACAACCACTTTAGCAGCATCGTTGGTAGCGATGCATTCAACTTTTATCATCTAGTTTGCCAAGGTATCTTGCTTGGAACCCTTCCAACATACCGTCCCTCCACTGAGGGTAAAAGCAAAGCCAAAGCCTGAGACTGACATTCAGTCGACCTTATCACTCTGGAAGCTCAAATCGGTAAAAGACTCCCACTGGAGTTTACCGTTACCAACCACAAAGAACATTTCTTCAGTTCTTCTCAAGTACTTAAGAATGTCCTTCACAGCTGTCCATTGATTCTCCCTAGATCCAATTGATTCCTGATCACTACTCCTAGTGAGTCAGCTACATATGGACTGGTGCATACCATCGCATACATGATATAGCCTACTGCCAAAGCATAGGGTATCCCTTGCACGTGAGCTCTCTCCAAATCAGTCTTGGGAGACATCTTTTGGAGAGAGTGATTCCAGAGTAAGTGGGCGAATGTAGCGCCTTGAAAAGTCGTTTTGGTGTTTTCCTGAAAATCGGTGAAAATTCGGTATTTTTCCGAAAACCGTCCTTTTTGTTATTTTGCAGTTTAGGACTAATTATACCTAATTTGGATAGGTAATTGCTAGTTTTTAGTAGCAAATGAGTTACTTATAAAATTCTGGTCGTTTAAAAATTTTCCCTATTTTTCAATTTTTAATATTATTTTAAGCCGGTAAGAAAATACATTAAATTAGCGATAAATACAAATTTAAATGGGCTAAATATAAGCTTTAAAATCATGTTAATTAAAATCTAGTTGTAACATAAATTTTTAGTAATTTATTTTAAGTTTTAACTAATTTTTATTATGGAAAACAAAATTTATTGAATTTTAAGCTAAAACTTGCAATTTTGGACTTGTAGGGAGGCTTTTTGCACAAATTTTTTTTTGTGCACTCACTCTCACTTTTCCCTCACCCTAGGCCGGCCATTTCCAGCAGCTCATGGAAAAAAAATTCCATGCTCCTTTGACTTTTTATATTGTATGGGAATGAGGTTTTTTTTAATGGATTTTGAATTGTTAATTAGGTATGGGTCTTTTGTGGGTTGGTAGGGGTTGACCATGACTTTTTTCCACACCCCACACCACTCCCCTCTCCCTCATCTGGCCGAGAGCATCTCCCCCCCCCCATTCCATTATTTTTCCTTCTCTTTTCTCTCATTTTCTTCAAAAAATTGCATCAAAATTCAATAGAAATCAACAAATCCTTCACTATTTCAACACAAAACCTTAATCCATCTCTTCTCACACCCACTTTAGTTTAAATCTTGGAGAAAGGAGGCATCTTTGGAGGCAATTTATTCTTGCTAGATCTCTAGTTGAGGTATAAATTCTTCCTAATTAAATTCTTTTGGCTAATTCCTTTAATTTAGTTTTTTTAGTGTTAATTTTAGTGCTATTTGCATACTATTTTTTTTTAAAAGTTTGTGGTTTGAAATTAATTTAGGGTTTAGAACACCATTAAGAGATTAATTAAACTATTTTGTTATCTAGTTATTTTGTTAGCTTAATCTAAGTGGTTAACATGCTAATTGGGCTAAAATTTAGTGTTAGTTTCTAATCTAGTTTTTTTTTGGGTTATGGTTAGAGTTAAACTAGGGTTTTTAGAAACCATTATTTAGTTAATTAAAGCTAATTAGCTATCTAGTTGTTTACTAAACCAATCTTTAAGGTTACTTTGCTTAAGTAGCTTCATATTATGCTAATCTATGTTAAACTTGTGTGAAATTTTCATTAAGATTGCTATTTACCAAATTCCAGAAAGGGTTGTGTTTGGATATTGGGTTTTGTAGCATGGTAAATGAGTTAAAATTTGTGTTATTGTGGCTAACTAATTGTGTGGTTGGATGGTTGTGTTGGACTGTGATAACTTTGTCTCTAATTGTCGATGTTTGCACCAAATTGCAAATTCTAGCTTACCAGTTTTTATTAAAATATTGTGATGAATTAATTGCGATGTCTTGATGACATTTTTAGCGTATCCTATGAATTTTAGGATGTGTGAGTGCGGATTTTTGAGTGTTCGGGTTTTAGTTTTTCCGGGCGACCAAATCGGCGATTCTAGTTAGTTTTGTGATTTTCGCGTGTGTTCCGCGCACCTTGTGCACGTTGTACCTAGCTTGTGAACGTTAGTATCTTCGTTTGGGTTTTGTGTCGTTCTTGATATGTAACCTTATATTTGGTATTGATGTAAATTCCAGGTTCGGTCGCGGAGACGCCAAACGCGGCACGAAAGGGGAAAGCGGTGATTGGACGTGACTAGCTAGGGATTCCGGTGAGTAGATGTAACATCTACGGGGGACTATCGTTGGATGGCGCAAGTCGTCCGATAGTTTTAGTAACTTAAAAGATTCTTAGTAATGTTAGTAATTAGGGGTGTAATACTTGTATGAATATTTGCTACATTCATGCCTTATATTGACATACATATGCGTACCCATTTTATAGGACACCTGCACCATTGCCAGGGTTTTTATATGCAGCACGAGCACTATTCATGCTTACACCCATGCCCTGGTGATTGCCATGCCACCACACTAGATAACCTTTAAATTGAAACCTTTTACTATAATTGATACTTAAACTTGTGCTATTGCCTTTAATTCCTTAAAATGAAATCGTAGGATTGCTATTCTTGTGCATGTACCTCATCATATTATTTGTTCATGCCTAGTCTATTGATCACACATTGCAACTTGATTATTGATACTATATGCATTCATTATCATTGACCTATGCACTTATGAGGGTTTCTTGAGATTTTATGATATTTCTGGATTTCGGGGGAAAGCCGCAAAATTTATAAACTTATTATATTTTTAAAATATGTAAATTACGGTTTTCTAGTGATGTAAGTGTCGTCCACCATGAGTTTGCTGTGGTTTTTGAGACCCGTTTCGAGGAGTTGGATGAACCATCTCGGGTACATGGTGGGCCCGGTACGGTACCCCGGGGCAAGAAGCTCGTGGTGCTGACGATGAGCCTGGCAGGGGACGGATTACCTACCGGTGACTGTTTGGGACGGCGGATATCCAGAGGATACCGACCGTGGCCGTGAGATGATGAGATATTGATATTGAGATGGGTCAGCCGGATGGCTGAGGCCAGAGATACTATGAAATGGATATATGAGATTTGTGATAGTTTTGAGGTGTCGTTGCTGGACACAGGTTCTTGTTGATTCTAGTGGTATTATGCTGGTATTTCAAAAGAGGTTCCTAAAGGAAAAACATGATTCTTAAACTTACACATTCAGATCATGAGTTGATTCACATTGCATTCATACCTGCTAGTATATTCATATTGCATACATACCTGCTATTATGTCCTGCCATACCTGTATTATAGATGCTAGGATGCTTGTATGCATGCATTCGATAGCCTGTGTAGATGTTATTTATTACTCACGAGTTGGCAACTCACCCCCGTTGTGCCACAGCCTTTTGCAGGTCCGCTCCGTCAGTACAGTAGCGGCGGGTGCACTTGCTTCTTTTGCCTCTTTTGCCTGGACTCGAGGTTTTGCTCTTAGGTGGGTTATATTATTATTTTTGTACCACCTTGTAAATTCTTTGTATCTAGTGTACTCCATCTACTGTATCTACCAGTATTGTTGTATATTGACCTAGAGATGAGACTGTGAGATTTGTGGACTTTTATGCTGTATTTGGGGTCGAGCTCACTTGAGTCGACATGCAGTTTTTCTCATGCTCTTTATGATTATTTGGCATGTTGTTGTTTTATATTGCGTGGGATTTGTGACCGCCTTGTGGCGAAGAGCTAGCCCCCGCTTGTGGATGCCATATTTGTTGGATTCATATATATTCTTGTTGTACCCATTTTGGGGGCCAGTATTTACAAAGGAGACTCTACCGAAATTTTCGGAAAAATTGGTATTGTTTTTAAAAAGGGTTTTACATGACTTATTTGATAAACTCGCTTTCAATTGATTGGGTTTTCTTCACTCTTTTGCTTATTTGGTTTTGGTTTTCTGGGCTTTGGCTTACTTATTTTACGGACGTCTTGAGACGTTTCGTAAACTTAAGTGCCAGTCACGTTCCGTACCCTGCGGGTCGTGACAAAGTTGGTATCAGAGCGATAGGTTTTACCTTTTTGAGTGTAGGATGACCCTTGGTAGATGGAGTAAGTGACTTAAGTAGGGTAACGTAGCGTGTGTATGTCCGCGGCATACTTGCGATACGGTACTCCGCCTAAGTGACTTTAGGATATACTTGCTTGAAATTCCTTCTTCATTTCCGTGTATCCTATGATTCTATTGCACTGTTCTTACTATCCGTTTTCCTGTAACAGCCACTATGCCGCCGAAGGCTACGAGGGCACAGAGGGCTGCCGCCCGAGACGAGATTCGAGCTGGCTCGTCCGAGACTAGGACTGAGCAGGGTGGTATGCCTACGCCGCAGGGACGGACCGATCACCTTCCCCAGGCCGTATGGATAGGCTCGAGACTGGTATGGAGGAGTTGCGACAGATGATGGGGGGCATGCAGGAGCTACGTCAGATGGTAGGATCCCTAGCTGCAGCCAGTCGTACACCGAGGCCGGATGACGTACCTACTACATCACAGACGACCATGATACCTGCTCCTACTACTACCACCGTGGCCATTCCGGTTTCTCTACAGGATTTCATGAGGCTGAG
Source organism: Agapanthus africanus (assembly GCA_030015575.1). NCBI lineage: Eukaryota > Viridiplantae > Streptophyta > Magnoliopsida > Asparagales > Amaryllidaceae > Agapanthus > Agapanthus africanus. The sequence goes on along the minus strand of CM057346.1, from coordinate 264,828,227 downwards.
ACCTCCAGTATTCACCGGCACCGAGGCAGCGGAGGACCCACAGACGTTCCTTGACAGTTTAGCCAGGATCTGCCGTTCGCTGAGATGTTCGGATGATCGATGGGTAGAGCTTGCGAGTTTCCGACTAGAGGGTCTCGCGCAGACATGGTGGGAGTCAGTCTTGAGAGGTCGAGCTGCAGGTCTACCGCCTATGACGTGGGCCGAGTTTATAGCAGTCTTTCTAGCTCGTTTCCTCCCAGAGAGCCTTCGTGACGCCAGAGTTCGTAGCTTCGAGGCCTTAGTCAAGACACCTGGGATGACGGTGTCTGAGTATGACATCCAGTTTACACAGTTATCCCGATATGCTCAGTATTTGGTGGATACCGAAGAGAAGATGGTGAAGAGGTTCGTACAGGGACTTGATGCCCAGCTATATCTTGCTATTGGCGCCCAGCACTACGACACTTATTCAGCTGCTATGGATACGGAATTACGGATGGAGGCACGCATATCACAGACTTCGCCCGTTTCTGGGCCGAAGAGGATTCGCACCGATGTACCGTCTCAGAGACAGCGCGCCAGATTCTTTCCGAGAGATAGGCCTGGCAGAGGATTTAGACGGGGACAGTTATATGGTTCATATCCCCAGGGACAGCAGCCGTCGCCAGGGTGTTTTGGGTGCGGGAGTCCGCACCATCTTGTCAGAGACTGTCTGGCGAGACGACAGGGAGCAGCGACAGTTCCGCATGTGACCCTACCACCATCACCACCCCCTCCTTAGAGAGCCCTACTTCCTACCACCGGCGATGCTCCACGCTAGTTAGGTGCACCCAGAGGCCGTGGACGCGGCAGTCCTGTTCAGAGAGGATGAGGAGGCAGAGGCCGAGGTCGAGGTCAGCCCGCTATCGGTGGAGGACAGGCCCGAGTATTTACTTTGACACCGCAGGATGCGCAGGCATCCAATGCCGTTGTGACAGGTACCTTGCCAGTTTGTTCTTTCGACGCACGGGTATTATTCGACCCAGGTTCCACACATTCGTACGTATCTACACACTTTGCACCGATGTTGGGCCGTGAGTCGTCGTCGTTAGATCATCCGCTTGTTGTTAGTACTCCGGTAGGCGAGTCGTTTGTCGCTCGTTTTGTATTTCGTTTGTGTTCCGTTCGTATCGGGGAGAGGGATTCATCGGTTGATTTGATTCTCCTCGATATGTTGGACTTTGATGTGCTTCTGGGCATGGATTGGCTAGCCACTTGTTATGCTTCGGTGGACTGCCGTGAGAAGGCAGTCATATTTAGCTTTCCGGAAGAGCCAGTCCTTGTTATTCAGGGAAACCGCAGCGTCACCCTTCCCAGCTTGATTTCGTCTCTTCGCGCTGGTCAGCTCTTGCGGAAGGGATGTCAGGGATTCTTAGCGTATATTTGTGATACTCGAGCTGCAGAGGTTCCGTTGGACCGGGTCCCGATTGTTTGTGAGTTCCCTGATGTTTTCCCTGATGAACTACCTGGGCTACCGCCAGAGCGCGATGTTGAGTTCTGCATTGAGTTGATTCCCGGCTCGGGGCCTATTTCTATACCGCCTTATCGGATGGCCCCGGCAGAGCTTCGAGAGCTGAAGGATCAGTTGCAGGATTTGTTAGATAAGGGGCTTATTCGACCTAGTGTTTCTCCGTGGGGTGCTCCGGTCCTGTTTGTCAAGAAGAAGGATGGAAGTTTGCGCTTATGCATCGACTACCGCCAGCTGAACAAAGTTACCGTTCGGAATAGATATCCGTTGCCACGCATTGATGATTTGTTCGACCAGCTTCAGGGTGCGGGGTATTTTTCGTGGATCGACTTGCGATCAGGATACCATCAGCTGCGAGTTCGAAAGGAAGATATACCGAGGACAGCTTTCCGCACGCGCTACGGCCACTACGAGTTCTTGGTGATGTCGTTCGGACTCACCAACGCCCCAGCAGCATTCATGGATTTGATGAACCGTACATTCAGGCCGTACCTTGACTTGTTCATCATCGTGTTTATCGACGATATCTTGGTGTACTCCCGGAGCAGAGAGGAGCACGAGCAGCACTTGCAGATTACATTACAGACTCTGAGGGAGCACCAGCTGTTCGCAAAGTTCTCCAAGTGTGCATTCTGGCTGGACAGCGTCGGATTCTTGGGTCACGTGGTTACGAGAGACGGCATTTGTGTGGACCCGAAGAAGATTGAGTCTATTCAGCAGTGGCCCCGACCTACATCGGTTACTGAGATCCGTAGTTTTCTAGGCCTGGCAGGCTACTACAGGCGTTTTGTTCAGGACTTCTCCCGTATAGCTGCACCTTTGACCGGTTTGACCCGGAAGGGAGTTCCTTTCGTTTCGACAGAGGAGTGCGAGCGCAGTTTTCAGCAGCTACGGACTTGTTTGACTACGGCGCCGGTATTATCTTTGCCTTCTGGATCAGGCGGATTTGTGGTCTACTGTGATGCTTCGCGAGTGGGGTTAGGATGCCTATTGATGCAGCATGGCCGGGTGATCGCTTATGCTTCTCGGCAGTTGAAGAAGCATGAACAGAACTACCCCACTCATGATTTGGAGATGGCTGCAGTGGTCTTTGCATTGAAGATTTGGCGACATTACCTATATGGCGAGTCGTGCCAAATATTCACAGACCACAAGAGCTTAAAATACATATTTCAGCAGCGAGACCTGAACCTCAGACAGCGTCGTTGGATGGAGTTGGTGAAAGACTACGACTGCGAGATCTTATATCACCCAGGCAAGGCGAATGTGGTGGCAGATGCGTTGAGTAGGAGGCCCGGGGGTAGTCTATCCTTTTTGCGCGCAGTGCAGAGGCAGTCGTCAGCAGATTGGTAGATGTTATGCGACAGCCGAGTTGAGTTCGAGTTCACTCAGACAGGGGGACAGCTCGCACATGTTCGTGCACGCCCACAGTTGCTTCACCGTATATATGAGGCACAGCGCAGTGACGACCGTTGCTCAGAGATCATGGCACAGATGGGACAGGGCAGATTTTCCGAGTTCGTGATTGACGATCAGGGGATTTTACGCTATGGATCTAGACTGTGCGTACCAGATGCTGATGGATTGCGGCGCGACATTCTTGAGGAGGCATACCGATCAGTGTATAGTGTCCACCCCGGTTCCACCAAGATGTACCATGATATGAGAGAGACCTACTGGTGGGACGGGTTGAAGAGGGACATTGCGGAGTTTGTATCGAGATGCCTGACTTGTAAGCAAGTCAAGGCCGAGCACCAGAGGCCCGCAGGAGAGCTACAGCCGTTACCCAATCCGGTGTGGAAATGGGAGCAGATTTCGATGGATTTCGTTGTGGGTCTACCCAGGACCAGTCGAGGGTATGACTCCATCTGGGTGATCGTAGATCGATTGACGAAAGCGGCTCACTTCCTGCCAGTGAAGACGACTTTCATCTTCGCTCAGTATGCCCAGCTTTACATCGACGAGATCGTGCGGTTGCATGGCGTACCGACTTGTATCGTGTTAGATCGAGGCACCCAGTTCACCAGCCGACTTTGGCAGAGACTTCAGGAGGCTTTGGGCACTCGTTTGAGCTTCAACACAGCGTTTCATCCGCAGACCGACGGACAGTCAGAGCGGACCATTCAGACTCTCGAGGACATGCTGAGAGCATGCGTTTTAGACTTCGGCGGTAGCTGGGATCGTCATTTACCTCTAGTGGAGTTCTCCTACAACAACAGCTTCCAGGATACTATTCAGATGGCACCTTTCGAGGCATTGTATGGGAGGAGATGCAGATCGCCCGTCTGTTGGACAGAGCTCAGCGAGAGCAGCATTTTGGGGCCGCAGCTTGTTGAGGAGACGACAGCGAAGATACAGTTGATCCGAGACCGGATGAGAGCAGCTCAGAGCAGGCAGAAATCGTATGCAGACAGGCGCCGTCGCAGGTTAGAGTTCGCAGTTGGCGATCATGTTTTTCTGAGGGTCTCTCCGATGAAGGGCGTGATGCGTTTTGGGCGAAAGGGGAAGCTTAGCCCTAGATTCGTAGGTCCCTTCGAGATCCTCGAGCGTGTCAGCGCTGTTGCATATCGTTTGGCTCTTCCACCCAGCTTTCCCGATGTTCACCCCGTCTTCCATGTTTCGATGCTCCGCAAGTACCTTCACGACCCTTCGCATGTGATTCAGCACCCGACAGTCCAGCTAGAGCGCTACCTTTCTTTTGCAGAGCAGCCGGTGGCCATCCTAGATCGGCAGGTGAAGAAGTTGAGATCGAAGATTATACCAACCGTTAAGGTCCTTTGGCGTAGCCCGAGCAGCGAGGAGGTTACCTGGGAGACCGAGGGCGAGATGAGGAAGAAATATCCCCATCTCTTTGAAGGTACGCGTACTTATATTTTTAAATTCAGGGACCGAATTTCTTTAAGGGGGGAAGATTGTAGCGCCTTGAAAAGTCGTTTTGGTGTTTTCCTGAAAATCGGTGAAAATTCGGTATTTTTCCGAAAACTATCCTTTTTGTTATTTTGCGGTTTAGGACTAATTATACCTAATTTGGATAGGTAATTGCTAGTTTTTAGTAGCAAATGAGTTACTTATGAAATTCTGGTCGTTTAAAAAATTTTCCTAATTTTTCAATTTTTAATATTATTTTAAGCCGGTAAGAAAATACATTAAATTAGCGATAAATACAAATTTAAATGGGCTAAATTTAAGCTTTAAAATTATGTTAATTAAAATCTAGTTGTAACATAAATTTTTAGTAATTTATTTTATGTTTTAACTAATTTTTATTATGGAAAACGAAATTTATTGAATTTTAAGCTAAAACTTGCAATTTTGGATTTGTAGGGGGTCTTTTTGCACAATTTTTTTTTTGTGCACTCACTCTCACTTTTCCCTCACCGTAGGCCGGCCATTTCCAGCAGCTCATGGAAAAAAAATTCCATGCTCCTTTGACTTTTTATATTGTATGGGAATGAGGTTTTTTTTAATGGATTTTGAGTTGTTAATTGGGTATGGGTCTTTTGTGGGTTGGTAGGGGTTGACCATGACTTTTTCCCACACCCCACACCACTCCCCTCTCCCTCATCTGGCGGAGAGCAGCTCCCCCCCCCATTCCATTATTTTTCCTTATCTTTTCTCTCATTTTCTTCAAAAAATTGCATCAAAATTCAATAGAAATCAACAAATCCTTCACTATTTCAACACAAAACCTTAATCCATCTCTTCTCACACCCACTTTAGTTTAAATCTTGGAGAAAGGAGGCATCTTTGGAGGCAATTTGTTCTTGCTAGATCTCTAGTTGAGGTATAAATTCTTCCTAATTAAATTCTTTTGGCTAATTCCTTTAATTTAGTTGTTTTAGTGTTATTTTTAGTGCTATTTGCATACTAGTTTTTTTTTAAATATTTGTGGTTTGAAATTAATTTAGGGTTTAGAACACCATTAAGAGATTAATTAAGCTATTTTATTATCTAGTTATTTTGTTAGCTTAATCTAAGTGGTTAGCTTGCTAATTGGGCTAAAATTTAGTGTTAGTTTCTAATCTAGTTTTTTTTTGGGTTATGGTTAGAGTTAAACTATGGTTTTTAGAAACCATTATTTTGTTAATTAAAGCTAATTAGGTATGTAGTTGTTTACTAAACCAATCTTTAAGGTTACTTTACTTAAGTGGCTTCATATTATGCTAATCTATGTTAAACTTGTGTGAAATTTTCATTAAAATTGCTATTTACCAAATTCAAGAAAGGGTTGTGTTTGGATATTGGGTTTTGTAGCAAGGTAAATGAGTTAAAATTTGTGTTATTGTGGCTAACTAGTTGTGTGGTTGGATGGTTGTGTTGGACTATGATAACTTTGTCGCTAATTGTCGATGTTTGCACCAAATTGCAAATTCTAGCTTACCAGTTTTTATTAAAATATTGTGATGAATTAATTGCGATGTCTTGATGACATTTTTAGCGTATCCTATGACTTTTAGGATGTGTGAGTGAGGATATTTGAGTTTTCGGGTTTTAGTTTTTCCGGGCGACCAAATCGGCGATTCTAGTTAGTTTTGCGATTTTCGCGTGTGTTCCGCGCACCTTGTGCACGTTGTACCTAGCTTGTGAACGTTAGTATCTTCGTTTGGGTTTTGCGTCGTTCTTGATATGTAACATTATGCTTGGTATTGATGTAAATTCCAGGTTCGGTCGCGGAGACGTCAGACGCGGCACGAAAGGAGAAAGCGGTGATTGGACGTGACTAGCTAGGGATTCCGGTGAGTAGATGTAACATCTACGGGGGACTATCGTTGGATGGCGCAAGTCGCCCGATAGTTTTAGTAACTTAAAATATTCTTAGTAATGTTAGTAATTAGGGGTGTAATACTTGTATGATTATTTGCTACATTCATGCCTTATATTGACATACATATGCGAACCCATTTTATAGGACACTTGCACCATTGCCAGGGTTTTTATATGCAGCACGAGCACTATTCATGCTTACACCCACGCCCTGGTGATTGCCATGCCACCACACTAGATAACCTTTAAATTGAAACCTTTTACTATAATTGATACTTAAACTTGTGCTATTGCCTTTAATTCCTTAAAATGAAATCGTAGGATTGCTATTCATGTGCATGTACCTCATCATATTATTTGTTCATGCCTAGTCTATTAATCACACAATGCAACTTGATTATTGATACCATATGCATTCATTATCATTGACATATGCACTTATGAGGGTTTCTTGAGATTTTATGATATTTCTGGATTTCGGGGAAAGCCGCAAAATTTCTAAACTTATTATATTTTTAAAATATGTAAATTGCGGTTTTCTACTGATGTAAGTGTCGTCCATCATGAGTTTGCTGTGGTTTTCGAGACCCGTTTTGAGGAGTTGGATGAACCGTCTCGGGTACATGGTGGGCCCGGTAAGGTACCCCGGGAAAAGAAGCTCGTGGTGCTGACGATGAGCCTGGCAGGGGACGGATTACCTACCGGTGACTGTTTGGGACGGCGGATATCCAGAGGATACCGACCATGGCCGCGAGATGATGAGATATTGATATTGAGATGGGTCAGCCGGATGGCTGAGGCCAGAGATACTATGACATGGATATATGAGATTTGTGATAGTTTTGAGGTGTCGTTGCTGGACACAGGTTCTTGTTGATTCTAGTGGTATTATGCTGGTATTTCAAAAGAGGTTCCTAAAGGAAAAACTTGATTCTTATACTTACACATTCAGATCATGAGTTGATTCACATTGCATTCATACCTGCTAGTATATTCATATTGCATACATACCTGCTATTATGTCCTGCCATACCTGTATTATAGATGCAAGGATGCTTGTGTGCATGCATTCGATAGCCTGTGTAGATGTTATTTATTACTCATGAGTTGGCAACTCACCCCGGTTATGCCACAGCCTTTTGCAGGTCCGCTCTGTCAGTACAGTAGCGGCGGGTGCACTTGCTTCTTTTGCCTCTTTTGCATGGACTCGAGGTTTTGCTCTTAGGTGGGTTATATTATTATTTTTGTACCACCTTGTATATTCTTTGTATCTAGTATACTCCATCTACTGTATCTACCAGTATTGTTGTATATTGACCTGCAGATGAGACTGTGAGATTTGTGGACTTTTATGCTGTATTTGGGGTCGAGCTCACTTGAGTCGACATGCAGTTTTTCTCAAGCTCTTTATGATTATTTTGCATGTTGTTGTTTTATATTGCGTGGGATTTGTGACCGCCTTGTGGCGAAGAGCTAGCTCCCGCTTGGGGATGCCATATTTGTTGGATTCATATATATTCTTGTTGTACCCATTTTGGGGGCCAGTATTTACAAAGGAGACTCTGCCGAAATTTTCGAAAAAATTGGTATTGTTTTTAAAAAGGGTTTTACTTGACTTATTTGATAAACTCGCTTTCAATTGATTGGGTTTTCTTCACTCTTTTGCTTATTTGGTTTTGGTTTTCTGGGCTTTGGCTTACTTATTTTACGGACGTCTTGAGACGTTTCGTAAACTTAAGTGCCAGTCACGTTCCGTACCCTGCGGGTCGTGACAGCGAACCACCATGCTTAGAATCTTCCATACTAAACCCCTTTCGTATGGTGTTAATGTACCTGGATTTGGGACATTTCTAACATCCATTTAGATCTGTCACTATAGAACATAATCCATATGATGTAGTAGGTATCATCCAGATCTTCCATGGAGAATCCTCGTGATAAGAGTGTTGGCTATAGTGCCCTCAAGTGAATTATTGGATCGCAGGAACGTGATTGCAATGATTGAGAGAGGACCTATACCGGTAGAACAATCTTGCTCGAGATGATAGTATGCTATTTGGTTTGTCTTTATCATCGTGTACATGCTTAAGCTGACATTACAGATCCCTATTACATGTTGATAGAGCACATATGATTCATGCTTGACTACCAGCAGTATGATGGCAATCATATACGTCAGAGTTTGGTGGTCTATAAGCACATCCTTAAAATGTCCCTAGTCATGGGAGTTTCAAGACCGGGCATCGATACTCCAAGAGTAGACTAGTGTATATGGATTGAGACCCCGACGAGGGGAGGTGGCCGGTCTTATAAGCCATTGGTATCAGTTGGTTCACCTAAGATGTATACAGGTGCTCATTGGGTTACGAGTACACCGGACGGACTCACTGGGAACATGGTAGTTGGTATTATACCTATTGTCAGATAGCAGTTCCCTGGTGACATGTATGCAGGTTAGTCTATCGACCTGAGATCGTCATTTGTCTCGTGTGAATTCCCACTGTGCTTTGATTACTACACTACCACGGATCAAAAGAGTCGTGCAAACAGGTTTTAGTTGGGTACAATCCCGAGCAACATTGGGGAAGTGAGTGGATCGTCAAGGGATTCGTCTCTTCCGGTATTGGGGGTTGATGTCGCGGTGTGCACGGATGGCCTTCACCATAAATTCTTGGCCAAGATAGTCGAGAATTACTGATATAGAATCGGTTATTTATCAGGTGGTGATAGGTTTCATACCAACACTAAATGTCGCGTTATTAGGTGTCTAACTTTATCCACCCCCTAGACTCGATATGCGATACTTATAGACGAACGGACCGGGCTGTATGGATATTGTCACTGTCAGGCTCAGTAGGGTTTCAGGGTAAGTTTGGTCGTCGGCCTCCCTTTTGCTCAATATCTGGGTAGCCGTTACATACAGCTAGTGCCACTAACGTGCTTGTGGTTAAACACACTACTAGTGTATTGACGAGTCTTTAAAGTCCCACACAGTGGGTTTCCTTGATTCGGGTGAAACGTTGTAGAGGCTGTATGGTTTTATGGCAGGGTTCGATCATATACGTGCACTTGTGCATGGACGATGATCGGACGGATAATACTAGTGGGCTTTGGTTTAAGATAGATCCTAATATTATATTGTTGGATTATTTTCGACTCGTTGTATTCGTATTCAGTCGGAATACGGATGCGGGTATGTATATGCGGATGATGGGTATTCTTGTAATTTGTTACAAGTTTACTTTAGATGTTGCCATTTCATTTTGTATAAGACATTTTGGTTTAAATGTTTATTTGGTGGGATAGCGTGAGTCATGGATTTTTCATTAACTCTTGGTGCATGCACTTAGTGACTCATGGTTATGAGTCATGGGATGAGTCATGGTGACTTGTGAGATATTTGTTTTTGAGCTTCTGAGATATTGGAGTTGTGACAGATCTTTTCTGAAAAACGTTTTTCTTTAGTTTAGTCATGAGCTCATAAAAAAATATCTCACAAAATAACACATAAAAACCAACACAAGAAAAGGCAGACACTTCATTTCTTTCTTCACTTGATTTTTCCTGAGCTCACACTCTTCACCCATGGCATCTTCTTCAACCTCCACCATACATGTCTCATGTGTTGAGAAACCTAGGGTGTATTGAGACAAAATGATTACACACACTCTCTACTTCATCTTAGCTATCTAGGCTAGCAAACTAGATACCCGAGTTGCTTCGGTTTTAAGGTCGGAGCCCGTAATTACTAACCCTCGACGTGGATCTTCTTCGATGGGGGAGACCGGAGATCAAACTTGATCGAGGAAGCCATGAGGAGCTTGGGACAGAGGTTGAAGACCGAAGGACTCTGATCATTCAGTATAATCACTATAACCCTTTGCATGTTTTTGTTATCTAGGGCTTATGGGTCGATTCATAGACTCGGGTTCCGTTAGCGCCGGGATTCTAAAAGTTTTTGTTCCACATTTGGCCACGGATTGATGGCCGGGACGCTGGTGTAACCCAACCACAGTATCAGAGCCACTCCATAAGCCTTAGTTAACTCATTGTGACATTGGAAATCCTCCGTTTTTGTCGTGCAAAAACTACCGACAAAAACAGTTCCGAAAAATGAAAGTTTGAGATGTTTTCACACCCCGCAGACTCACGGTTTGAACTGAGAAGCCATAGGGTGGTTCATGGGCACCCTGGGGAACTCCTTGAGTGGACCGAATGGCTGGGCCCACTCCGCCAAGGCCACCACAAGGTGGTCTTGGCGGTGGGGACCTAAAACTGCCCCACCTTAGGCAGTTTCTGGTCTACCTCACCCCCTGGCCACCTCGTGGTGGCCTCAGGAGTGGGGTACCCCTTTTAGGTCCCCTGACTCGAAGTTAATTTCGTGCTCTAACTCCACATGAAGGTTCTGTCGAGTTTCGTTTTGATTCGGACTTCCGAATTGGATTTAAACAGTCGGTTTTTGGAAGTTTAGCTCACTGTTTTTTTCCAAGGTTTGGAATAGGTTTTGTTTGCTAATGGTCCGGCAATTCTAATGTCGAGTTTTCAGTATATATACATTACTATCTATGACCGTGAATTTCATTAGAGCGGTACAACTCGCCTAACCTGCTATATGCTCTTTTAGACGGGTTTGCGAACGTGACATTCACGTTGAGTTTGAGTTGTTGTGCTGGGTTTTGGGCGGGATTGTCGTGGTTGATAGCTTGGGTGCAATGGTATTACAGTTTGGATTTTTTTGTACATTTTATATTGCGGGGGTGTAATTGGTTGTGGCAGAAAGCCATGTTTGGCCGTGTTCCGCGGCCATATGGTGAGATCTTGAGTTCAACTTCTCAGGGTTGCTTCATGTTGCTTTTTCCTTCTGTTTTCTTCACTTGGTTCCCCATAATCTTTTTTACTTTCTTCCAGATTTCCAACAGTGCAGAATTATGTGGACTTTTACCGTGAGCTTCGTGTTGAAGTCTTGAATCTTATGCTACCCTTGTGCTTTGTGCATTGAACTGTCTATTGATCTTCATTTGTTCCTTGAACTTGTAGGCCACATCATACGGATTCATTTATTGTTGGTCGTAATGACCTGAGAACCTGCAACCTGCTACTATTTAGCAGACATGGATCAAAAGCACCTATTTATTTGTAATATGATTAAGAATGGGCGATATAATAATGCAATATTCTAATATGAACACTACTACATGTTATTTTTGACGGGTTTGCGAACGTGACATTCACGTTGATGTTTTGTGTTATGCTGTGGTTGTGGCGGGATTGTCGTAGTGGATAACTTGGGTGCAATAGTAGTACAGTTTGGATTTATTTGTACATTTGATATTGCGGGGCGAGCGACCGACATGTGGACTGTTGTCACTGCCTGTTTATATATTATTTGTTTGGGGCACGACCGGTTTGAGGTCGATGTCACCGTTGTACATATTTTTCTTTTTTGTACTAGGATTACCTCGCGGTGGAGTGCACGGATAGCCGGGTTCTAGAAGGCAACGGGTCCGCATCTCATGGTGTTGAGACGGAGAGGGCCTCACTCTAGAATTGGTGGGCTATTCGCCGCACTCGTAGGGGGTACAGGTAGACCCAAGGAGGGGTGCTCAAGTTATCGGATTCCGTGAAGTGTCGGGTGGCCCATTCACTTTGATGAAGGGGTTGCCTCACTTCTGGTTTTGGCGGGTAACTTTTCGCACTCGTAGGGGTCTAGATTTTCATTGGACAGGCTATCCACACGACCAAGAAAACGTCCGGTTTCACTTGCGGCTCAAAGGAAACCGGTGGCTTCCAGATTATCAGTATTGTTCTGTGATGCTTATACCTTATCTGTGATGTTGCATTTATCATGTCTGGAACGATTATTATATATTTTTATATATATACTCGTAGATGTTGTATTTGTTTTACACCCGCGCTAGTCTAGTCCCCGCTCTGTCGTTAGTTAAGTAACCTAACGGTTGATGACGGCGTCTAGTGGCGAATGCAGATGGCATATACGTACATCATATTTTCGTTCTCTGGTGTGATTAATTGATGGGACTTCGTTGATTCTTTTCAATGCAAGGAAAACAGACCTATATGATGTTGCTGGAACAATTTCAAAAGCTGTTATTACAAGAACGTTTTCTTTTGTTTTGTATAGCGGTATTCGGTTAAGAATATCCAGCACCTCATTTGACGAGGCAAGAGCCGTGATCCCTTCACCGGGAGTGACCTCTTGTGCAGAATTCTGCGTCAGGGTAATAACTTCACTATAGTCAATTACTTTTGTGCTTTGCATCAAGGTATTCAGCTAGAATATTCTGCACCTCATTCTACGAGGAAAGAGCCGAGACCCCTTCACCGGGAGCGACCTCTTTAGCAAAGGTTTTCGCCACTATATATTTGTAAAAATCTATCTGGTTCCTTCAATGATATCAGGTTCATTACGTTAAAGGTTTTTTGCCAAAAACCATTCGTAGCCCTCCGTTATTTCAGATGGGTAGTACATCGTATTCATGCTATGTTTGTTGGCCTTAGTCAAGGCATAGTGTATGGTAGCTATTGATTACTTTTTTGTTTCATAGATAGATGCGTTAGTTTAGAATAGTCGTCCAGCCTTGTTGACCTTAATCAAGGGCCAGTACGGGTAGGTTCAAATTAACCTGGACAATGACGGGTAGAACTTGACATGTGACTTATGATTTGTTGGCCTTAGTGAAGGTCATAAGAGCATGGGGTAAAAATCACATCGGGAGTTTCAAACATACAAGAAACTTGCCAGACATGCGGATACCTTCTGGAGTGTGATAACTTGAGAGGATTCCATCAAGTTATCATGCGATAATAGTTGGATCCCGATTCCCACTGATGAGTTGGTTTACTCCTCGGGTGATTTAAGATGATCCCAACTAATTCTTTTTTCAGGTTTGGAGGAGAATTTGAGGATACAGTAGGAGACATCCTGATTAGATAAAGTGATTAACCATTCTGATTTAGGTTAGAGTCTACGCTGAGTGTTTCTTTTCTCTCTCTCTTTGCTAGCGACCATGGCCCGACCCTAGACTAGGTCTCATAAACCATGTTAAATGAACCTTCTTAAAACACATTGGCTTTTGGATTGTCAGAGTTGCATACTTCATTGCCACTCCTACTTTTACCCTTTGCTTTTCTCCGGAACATTCCGTATCACTACGAAGATCCACAGTTATTGGATATGACCATCGTATAGTTACATACGAACTCGAAGAAACTTGTTTCAAATTCGAGAATGGTTTCCGATTCGGGAGAAATTGAATAGGACTATTCAACTGTCTTTTCCTTTTACCTTCTCTTAGGTTGTGAGGGCTCCCGGGATTAGGAGAGGGTACACCTATTGCGCTTATTGGATAGTCTTCTTCCAAACCATAGGCTGGTACTGAAGGATGGGGAAGGAAGGAAAGCAATTAGCCTAAGTGTGGTGTACAGAAGGTAATGAGTAAAGACAAATAAAGGGATTAGAATGAGGGAAAAATAAAATACTACTGCTATCATTCACGACCAAACCGTGTATATCATCGCCACTTCTACTTCACCTTTGAATTTCTTCAGAATACCCCGTATCACTATGAAGATCCACATTTATTGGATAATCCATCATATAGTTACATACGAATTCGAAGGAACTTTTTCCAGTTCGAGAATGGATTCTGGTTCAGGAGAAATAGAATAAGGATTATTCAGTTGTCTTTTCCCTTTACCTTCTTTCAGGATGCGAGGGCTCCTAGGATTAGGAGGGTACACCTGTAACACTTTTTGGATAGTCTTCTTCCAATGCTTAGGCTGGTGCCAAAAGTTAGGGAAGGAAGAAAACCAATTAGCCTAAGGGTGGTGTACAGAAGGTAATAAGTAAAAACAAATAAAGGGATTGGAGAGATGGAAATGAATATACGGTCACAGTCATGAATATGGATAATGGACGAGGCATTACTAGGAATACCCGGCTACCCCTTCGAAACATTTTCATGTTTCAGTTTCACTATGTGTTGTTAATTGAAAATTGATTTCCCAATTAGACCCTTACCCCAGGGTATGTATTTACCAGGTTTGATTCTCACATCTGTATGGCTTTACAGATGATGAGTAGGAGTAAGTTATTGGGAATTAGGTGATTATATCCTCATTATATCGGAATTCGTTGCAATTGGTGATATTTGAGGAAATCACCTGGGCTTTTGCCTGACGGCAAATATTCGGTTTTGAATATCCGTTGTTATGCACCAATTTCAAACTGATATATCTGTACATTTATTTCATAAAGCGAGTTATAACTTTATGAAATTATGTCCATGACATTTACCTGTATCAGTTGATGATTAGTTAAGGAGCATTAAACAGTGGTGTAATTCTTTTTAACCATAGTACAGTTTTCAACCTACGACGTACAGGGTTTGAGTTATTCAACACAGGGGACTTATACAAAGTATTGCATGTTGTCCAGTGTCATTAGGACAAAGGTGTTGGTCATCGTACTATATTCTATTTACTTGTGACTTCTCCAATTTTAGACAAGTATTTCGTAGAAATGCAAGGTCCAAGTTTTGACAAGTTATAGGTACAAGAATAAAGTATAGAACCATGTGTTGCAAGTATCAGGATTCTTCAAGGTGATCAAAGATGTAGATACTTGTGTTTGGTATTCAGTCGGAAGTAATGGTTTTGAGAACTTGCTTCTCTTTCAGGTTACTTATATTTGGCTGCACTCCTAGTTGAGTAATGATGATCGGCCTCTCTCCATTTAGTTGACATGCACCGGAGACAGCTGCATGATTTGAATCTGGTTCCAATTAAATCAGTGCCTCTGTTTCTATATTGTATATAGAATGGTTCATATCTTAACGATGTTAAGGTATATGGATTTGTCCGGCTTATGCTTAAAACCAGACTCTAGATAACTCAAGGCACGTTTCTATAATGGAAGTTTGTGGGTTATCCCGGGCAATGACGAGGGTTAACTTTCTACCATCTGGAAGATCAATACTGATATTGTTATTGACTCGCCACAGTTTAAGTAAAATGGACTTTTTCAGAAAACAATAGTGAGAGTATGGTAGAACTGGAAGTGATTCTAGAACCACAAACGATTACTGAAAATTTAATAGAACCTGAAGATTCAATCGGGTTTGACATTCCATTAGCCACTCCGCATATATGGTGGGTAACCTCAGGCACCCGAGAAGTACTTTGGTCTTCTCAGAAACGGTGATAAGTGTTAGTTATATGTATGCCCTAGAGGCCATTACTGTACATTGGATGTATATTGTAGTGGATGCTGGGACATATATAGGGAGGACTTTCTTGCTCGACATGATAGTACGCTATCTGGTTGACCTTTACCTTAACGTGTATGCTGATTGCCTCTCTGTTACATGTTGGTAAAGCCCTTAGGATCTGTACTTGACTACCTGGACTATGATGCGGATCATACTAGTGGGGACATGGTAGTCCATAAGTACATCCTTAAAAGTCCCTAGTCGTGGGTGTATCGAGACGGGGCATCGATATACCAGAGTAGACTAGCGTATACCTTCTCGACCCATACAGATGGGCGATGGATGATCCCATATCCATTGGTGTTTGACATCGGAGATGATATACGGGTGCTCAGTAGAGACTGGGTACACTGGACGGACTCGCCGAGAACTCCCAGATGGTATTATACCTCACGTCAGATGGCAGTTCTCTGGTGACACTGGTACAGAGTAGTCTGTTGACCCGAGATCGTCATAGAGTCTTGTGTGGTTCCCACTGTGCTTTGATTTCCATCTTACCACGTCCAAGAGGGCGTGCAAAACGGTGGTTTTTGGGTACAGTCCCGAGTCACATGGAGGCAATGAGCGATAGGAGGGGATTCGTCTCTCCCGGTATAGGGGGTTGATGTTGCGCTGTGTTCGATTGGCTATAACAGGAAATCCCTGGCCAGGGTTGCTGAGATTTACTGGTATGTGTTACCAGTAGTTTCTCGAATTGTTATAGACCTCATATCGACACGACTTATCGAGCTATTGGGGTCTGACGTTTACCACCCCTAGGCGAGATATGCGATATATCAGACGATCAGACCGGACTGTACGGTAGTGTTACTGGTTGGATTCACTGGAGTGTGAGCGGGCTTGCTCGTCGATCTTCAGATCGCTCAATACCCGGATGGCCGTTACGTTTAGCAGACCGCTTGCGACTTGTGGGTGTTTGATATAATCATCATCTGCTGCCGGCGTATTGACGAGTCTTTAGAGTCCTACACAGAGGTTTCCTGGCTCAAGCGAAACGAAATAGGAGCGCATATGAGATATGTGCGGGACCGAGAATGATACCAGTATGTGATACTGTATTCGATTCTCGCGATGTAACATTGATCGGTTATATGCGATATAGCCGGGTTATCGGATCAAGTGTTGATTCGATAAGTTGTTACTATTTGATACCAGTCGGTTATGTGCGACATGATCGGATCATTGAATCAAGTGTTGATTTAATGATTTAATGTATAATTATATATTTGATATATTACTTTGCATTAACTAGTATCGGTTCACTTTGAATGGATTTTCTCACTTGATTTGTGCACATTGTATATGTGATATGTTTTTTGTGCACTTGTATGTATCATGTTTGATGATGCATACTAACTTGGATTTGTGTGAAGATTAAACCATGGTTGTGAGAGTGGTTAGGGTTTTATTTTCCATTACTCATTTATTCATTTATTTATTTGTTTATACATTTTGGAAAATAAATGGAAAAGAGAAAAGAATGGTGGCTTTTTTTGTTCTTTAGTTGAAGCTTCATGAAGCTTTGATCAAGTCAACCATTCTTATCTCATCCTTAACCCTAACCATTCCCACTAACCCTAGTTTAGTCTCTACACTTGACCATGGTTAATTTTATGATAAGAATTCATTTTCTTTTCTTTTTCAAATAACTTATCATAACAATTAGCTTCTTCTTCTTCATCTTCTTCAAAGAAGAAAAGCTTTCTTCATCAATGGTGGATTGATGAAACAAGTGAGAAATCCAATTCTAAAGTCTACCCACTTCCTATTTCTTCATCCTCTACCTCTTGCCAAGTAGTAGAGTGTGTTTCCTTCACAAGTTTTCAAGGCTCGGTGAAGGTGGAGCTTGATTTAGCGATGCCTCGACGTAGATCATCTTCGGCGTGGACATCGACGACCTAGCTCGTTTATTCTCCGATGAAGTCGACGCTAGAGCCCGGATTTGATTTGGACAGCGGAGAGGACCTCATCTCGGAGCCGTGGAGGTGGAGGACCGGATCTACAAAGGTTGTATTTCCGTTTCCCATTAGTTAAGTGTTAACTAGTTTATGTTTTCGCTTAAACATCTAGCAAACGATCCGTAGTCGGGTTTCTCGGCACCGTTAAAATTTTAATTTGGCATGATCGATGCCTTGTGAGACCTCATTAGGGTGCCTAGGAACCCTACAGTGGTATCAGAGCCTAGCTAGAGCCTTAGGCGAAGTCTAGACGGATTTTGAAGTCCGAACGACCCGAAACCCCAACCGGAAAATGCTCTCTGGACGTTTTCTGAAAACGTGGATTTTTTCAAATTAAAAATTGCTAAAAAATTCAGCAGGAAAAAATAAGAATTATGATGTAAAATTTTTTCGATGAACAGTACAAACCGCGGCAGAAGCCTGCCTTCTGCGGCGGTTCCGCGGCGGAATGATGACGTCATCGTACACTGTTTGCACAGTAACTCCTATTATTTTATGCTGGATTTTCTGGGTATTTTTAAAATTTATTCCAGAGTTGTATTTTCTGGGATTATTTTGGGGATTCGGTGTTTCGATCGGAGTATCAAATTTTGTCTATTTGGCTTTCCGGATAAATTTTAGAATATGTTAAAAAGTTCGACCGGATATAAATACCCAATTTTTCCCCTGTCGGGAAATTTCCAAGTGTTGGATTTTTCCGTTGTTTAACGATGTTCTAAGTAGTGCAAGTAACGCGATGGTCCCTCTAGAAGACAACAAACCTTAACTCGATTATGTGACCGTCTTGAACTGCCCTTTGAACCTTCGGGTTTGGGGCAGTACGGCGTGCCACATGTGAGGCATTGGCTTGACCCTTTTACGGCTGGACCGTCGGTACTGAGGCACGAACAGAATGTTGTTATACTTGTTTCATGTGTTGATCAGTTTCGGGAAAACTTGGGTGTTCGAATGTTCAATCGGAAAGTTTAACATTTTCTAATTATCTGGAATGTGATACAATAATTGGAATTCACAATATGTTATGAGATAACTGAATGAATGATATAAACATAGCAGTTTAGTCTCACTTGATCGGTTGCCACGGAATTTTGATGTGATCAAAAGTCCGTCGCAATCACGTAGCGTACGCGGATACTCGCCGGGTAAACTTAATAGACAGCCTCACTCCATAGCCCCGACCAAGTGACTGTATGAGAACCC
Source organism: Agapanthus africanus (assembly GCA_030015575.1). NCBI lineage: Eukaryota > Viridiplantae > Streptophyta > Magnoliopsida > Asparagales > Amaryllidaceae > Agapanthus > Agapanthus africanus. The sequence continues at coordinate 264,809,529 of CM057346.1, read as the reverse complement.
CGTCGCCGAAAGCATCCGTTCGGGTGCTCGCGGCAGCGGTGTTCCGCCTTGGTGCACTTCGTCGACGGTATCGGGGGTGCGGCTGCCTACTAAAGTTTGCGACGAGTATTCGATCAGGATGTCGGGAATCCTGTTGAATTGCCCGACTTGATATTGAAAAGAGTTTTCGATTTTGAGACTAAAATGCGGGGTTTATAATTGTTAGGCATGCGATGTCTAAGTATTTCATTTGGTCAGGCATGCGATGTCTGAGGAGGTTGCGGATTCCAACTGTTGTAGTTTTACACTTTCTTTTCTGTGACCGTAAGTGTAATATGTGATATCGCCGGTTTCGTTGCTATATGTCAACAACAATTGGGATGGACATATTTACTTACATTGATGACATGTGATGTTATGTGTTGCTGGATATGTTATATTGGATCGTCGTGTTTGAATAGCCGGGGGTTTTTATGTGAGATGAGTGTTTTTCATTTTCATTCATGTAAAAACTTGTATGTAATATTCTTTTATTGGGGCACTTCCAGGTTGCGGAAGTAGTCACCGTTTGTATATTATTTACTTTTCTGCACTAGGATAGACCCAAGGAGGGGAGCACAAGTAACCGGGTTCTGGGGTCCAGTGGGAGACCAACTCGAGGTGTCGAGTCCGGGTCTCCTAACCCTAGAAGTGGTAGGGTTGCTTGCCGCTCTCGTAGGGGTCTAGGGGTGTGGGCTTGGCTATTCATCACGATCGTGGAATCCGTGTTTTATACTGGCTCGTATTGAAAACACGGACGTCCTAGTATATCCAATATTTCATATGTTTCTTCTGCTGCCTTATCTGTGATGTGATCATGTGATGTTCTGTGATAGATACAGTATATAGTATATATGATATATTATATAGACGTTACTTATGTTTTACACCCGCGCTAGCCCTGCCCTGCTCTGTCGTTAGTTACCTAACCTAACGGTGCACGAGGGGACATCGAGGCGAATGCGGATGGCATAAGTGTACGTCGTATTTATCTGTGATGTTTAGGTAGTTATATGATGGGACTTCATTAATGTGATTAATGAAATAAAAGAAACCTAAGATGTTGTAGAATCGAATTTCAAAATAAAACAGGTAGCTACAGTTCTTGCTTTGCACAGAGGTATATGTGATATATCATGCACCTTATTCGATGAGGAAAGGACCGAGATCCCTTCACCGGGAGTGACTCCTTTAGCAATAACTGGCAGATGCTACACACTCGGTTTGTCTTTTGATAGCTTTTAAGTGTTTTTGCTTTGCACAGCGATATATATGATATATCCCGCACCTCATTCGACGAGGAAAGGGCCGACGATCCCTTCACCGGGAGTGACCCCTTTAGCAAAACTAGAAAAGCCTCGAAAACATTCCATTTAAAACCATTTGATTCCGCAACGAGATCAAGTTCAAAGCGTTAAAGGTTTTCATAAAAACCAGTCGCAACCCTCCTTCATTTTAGGAAGTAGAGTACTTAGTATTCGTGCTATGTTTGTTGACCATAGTCAAGGCACAGTGTACGGTAGCTAAGTGATGTCTTCCTACACCGCATATGATGCGATTAGTTAGGACAGTCATGTGGCTTTGTTGACCTTAGCCAAGGGTCATGTGGGTGGGTCTAATTAATCATGAAATGACGGGTAGAACTTGACTAGTACCTATGATTTGTTGACCTTAGCCAAGGTCATAGGTGCTAGGGGTAAAAACCTTTATCGGGAGTTTCAAGTGTTGAAATTTGCAATGAGATTGCATACCTTCTATATGATAGTTGGATCCCGATACCCACTGCGAGTAATTGTTACTCCTGGGAGAGTTTTGCACTTTGCAATTAGCCGATCAAGTAGGTGTCTAGAAAGGTGTTAACGAGGTTACGCCTCTGGGAAAATGAGGTTTACATTAATTAGGTTCGTGCGAAAGCACGGGGGACCTCCCTCAAAGTACCGACACTGGCCTGGCTGAAAGATTGGCGAACTTGTAGTGTGTAATTAATCCCGGCTAGTCTTTCCTTTTAGGGTTTGAAGGAAGATTTGATAAAAAGCAGTGGGAGCCATCCTGATTAGATAAAATAAAACCAATATATTCTTGCAAGAGCGCACGCTGAGTGTTTTCTTCTCTCTCTCTCTCCAGGTAGCGACCATATCACGCCTTAATCAAGATAATAATACGGAATATTGACCGAACCCGCTTGTTATACTGAGCTGGGGAACGTTGGTCCCGCTCCAACTTATAATTGTTATAAGACAGAGCAGGAAATTGGGGAATACCAGATTTCCCGTGCCGCCCAAACGAAGAGAGTGCATGCTGATGCATCATCTTCGGGTGTGTTCATTACAAAGAACTGTTTCTCAGTGTCCTTTACGTCCTGGGTATTTGATACCAGATCAGGATCCCAGATATGTAATCTGTTACATAGGGCTACAGAGAGGTAGAGAACTGAGAACGGGTGATAAGTTTCATGAGGCAGAAAACGGGGCAAGCGTTGCAGCCAAGTCTGTCGGTCACTGTCACCCTGTATTACCAATACATTGATTCTGAACGAATGTTATTAGATACCGAACCTGATATACAAAATCATATCAGTCTCTTTATTAGTAAAGAAAGGATATAATTTTGTATTGTTGAATAATGTTTTGAACATTTCCTATATCAAAAGTTGATCGGTTCAGGCACGTTATCTAAAAGCGTTGATGTTCTAAGTCAAACTACAGTTCTTAGTATATAGAACACACACAAGAGGAAGAGTTCAGAAATGAACGAATCCTTCTTGAGGTATTGTAGACTAGGTCAGATCAATGTGACCCGACTAGCTAGAGTTACATAAAAATGCATATTTAAATTAGTTTGAATTTACATCTTGTGAAACTCGCCAGTCATGTCACAAAGATATGATGACCATAGCTCCGTTTACTGGAAACAGAGAAAGAGTTAGTAAACTCTTGGGATGATACATGTTGATGTATGTAGGTCCCCTGTCTGCACATGCCAAGACTGGTTCTTTATACTTCATTACGTTCTCTGATGATCTCTTTAGATTCAGACATATGTTCCTGTTGAAACACAAGTCCGAACCTTTTGAGATATTCACAGAATATAATTTAGAAGTAGAGAACCAAAATACGGGTATAAGTATTATGTCCTATGATGATATAAGGAGGAGAATACTTGAGCACGGAAATACTGGACTGTTCTAAAGGAGAATGAGATTCTCTCTCAGCATTACTCCTCTGTATACTGTCAGTGTTTATGGCCTAGAAGGCCATTACTGTATCATACTAGTTTGTATATTACTTAATGGAAGCTTGGGATATCCACATGTATATAACAGTCTTGCTAAACATGGTAGTATGCTACTTGGTTTTTCTATCTTAATATGTGAGTGTACGTATTGATAGAGCTCTTAGGATCTTGCTTGTCTACCAGCGTTGTGATGGCAGTCACACTAGTGGGGGCTGGGTAGTCTACAAGCACATCCTTATTCAGGTCCCTGGTCGTTGGATTATCGAGACAGAGCATCGATACTCCGGAGTAGACTGGTGTGTACGCTTCTCATCCCAGTTGGGGAGATGGTCTGTCCCACAGCCGTCAGTACGTCGTACTGGAGATAGTATGCAGGTGCTCGTTAGGTTACGGGTACACCGAACAGGACTCACAGGGAACTGTTGGTTGGTTTGATACCAGTCGTCAGTGAGCAGTTCCCTGGTGACATGAGTACAGCATAGTCCGCAGACTTGACACTGCTACTTCGCCTCGAGTGTGTCCCACTGTTCTTAGATTGCTACCCTACCACGGCTCATAAGAGTCGTGCAAACAGGTAGCAGTTGGGTGCAGTCCCGAGCACATGGAGGCAGTGGCGGTTAGACAGGATTCGTCCCTCCCGGTATTAGGAGTAGATATCGTGCTGTGTCAGAGAGCCATTACGCAAAGTCCCTGGCCAGGGCAAGCGAGATTTGCTGGTAGGTTCCAGTAGTTTCTCAGGGTGTAATGGGCTTCCCTCCGACACGACTTATACCGCTATTAGGGGACTGACGCTTGCCGCCCCCCTAGGCCCGATATGCGATAGTCTTGGACGAACGGACCGGACTGTATGGAGATTGTCACATCAGACTCAGTAGGAGTTCGGATGGGTTTCCTCATCGGCCTTCTTATCGACAACTACCTAGGGACTGTTACGTACAGCCAGTGCCGCTTGCGGTCTGTGGTTAAACCCACTGCCAGCGTAGTAGTCGAGTCTCTAGAGTCCCACACAGAGAGTTTCCTATTCCAGGTGAAACGATATAGAGGTTGCATGGTTTTGCGACAAAGGGTTCGGACGCATACGTGCGTTTACGCGCGTACGACTTTCGGACAGTTTTTATCAGTCGGCTTTGGTTTAAGCCAGTTACTGGTATCCGGTTATTGGATTTATACAGTCTAAAGTTTTTCCGTATTTTTACGGATAGGAGGGGCGTTCTCGTAATTGTGCGAGAAGCTTCTAGAAGATGGTGACTAAGGAGGGTTATGTGTCATTTGCATGAAATGAGTTTAGTGAGTCATGAGGGTGATTCATGCATATCATTAATGCATGATAAATGCTTAGTGAGTCATGATAATGAATCACCATTAGATATTTATGAAGCAAGCTTATTCATCATTTTCTTGTTAAAAGATAATGCTTCATATATATTATGATAACTTACTATTCTCATCATAATTCATTCTCACATTCTCTCTCCTCAAGCTCTCTCTCTTCAAAAGACTAATCCTCACCCTCATGTGTTGAGATCTAGGATTAGTAAGACTAATCAATCCATAACCATCACTCTATTTCATTCTAGCTTCTTTGATTAGCAATCCAAGAAGGTTAGTTGCCTCAAGTTTAGAGGCTAAGCTTGGAGTTTTGCTCTCGGGTGGATCGTCTACTACCTAGAGAAGGCCGAGGAGAACAAGGAGATCGTAAAGACGAAGGACTAGTTTCGATAGGTATAATCCCTAAGCATAGTAGTTTAGAACAACTATATGATTGGTTAGTTATCGTTTCGCTTCGATTTAAGCGGTTAGTCGATGTTCGTTCACTAAACAAGTTCGTTTTTGAAAATTCCGCCTCCTCACAAGTTCTGGGGTGTAGTACATCGACTTACAGTGGTATCAGAGCCTCGCTAAACAATAAATAACTTAATTGCAAATTTGTACGAATTTCGAACGGAAAAACGAAGCCGGAAAACCCTAAAAAATACAAGTTTCTGTCGAATTTAAAATGATGTCCAAAAATTTTTCAGGTGAGTTCAGAGAGCTTGGTAAGACACCAGAAGAACACACAAAAAATTTGGTGCCCTAAACCGTCTACGGAGCCGCGGATCCGCGGCGCATAGCACTGTTGCCGCCGCGTAACCGCCGCCGTTTAGACGATTCAGGGACCCATTTTTATTGTGGTGGTTCTCTGTGTTATTTGGGGTTTTCTGGAATATTTTAATTTTGCTCAGGTTTCCAGTTTACAGAGCAGTTTTTGGAGCAATATTAATGTTGTTTAATCGATCGAAATTGTACAGTATTTGCATGTTGGATTATATCTGTGATTGATAAATGTGTTCGTAAACCTCCCCTAACTGCTAGTATGTCGGTTGGCAGGGGGTTGCACATTTCTGTAATGGTTATATCTGTTTGTGCATATAAACTGTATTGGACTGTTGTGGTGTATAGCCGGGGTTTGCAATGGGTTATTGATTAATTCATTTGTTGTAAATGTAATTTGTTGTAATATTATTTTTGCGGGGCACATCCAGGTTGCGGTTGTAGCCACCGTTGTATTATTTCATTTTACTGTTTTTGCTCCTAGGACTGACCCAAGGTGGGGTACACAAACTGCCGGGCGGGTAGTTTGCCGTACCCGTAGGGGTCGAGGGTGGGGTAACGGCTATTCATCACAACTGTGTAATCTGTCTCTTCTTGCAGGCTCAAAAGAAATACAGATTGCTTGCAAATCCAATATTGTTTATCTGTGTTCTGGAATGTATATCATTGCGTCAGACGAATGTAAAATATCTATATATATGATAGCTATTTAGACGTCACTTATGTTTTACACCCGCACTAGCCCAGCCCCCGCTCTGTCGTTAGTTAAGTAACCTAACGGGTGATGACGGGACCCCGTGGCGAATGCGGATGGCATAAGAGGACGTTGTATTTTCGTTGTTTTCTGCAATGATAGGTTAATGATGGGACGCATTATCTGTAATGCAAAGAAAACAAACCAAAGTTTAAATCGTTGGAACAATTTAAAAGAAATCACTCGGTTAATTTTAAAAACAGATATTTTTAAATGCGGAGCTTTAACCACTCCTTTTAAAAGCTATCAGGTTCCTTCGGTTATATCAAGTTCACTACGTTCACGGTTTCGCCAAAACCATTCGTAGCCCTCCGTCATTTCATCTGGGTATTCAGTAGTATTCAAGCTATGTATTTTGACCTAACGCCAAGGCATAGTGTTTGGTAGCTACTGGGTATTCAGTTGTTGCATAGGTAGATGAGTTAGTTTGGGACAGTCTTATTATCATTTTGGCCGAACGTCAAGGATATATACGGATGGGTTCAAATTGACAAGATAATGATGGGTAGAACTTGACATGTGACTTATGACATTTTGACCTAACGCCAAGGTCATAAGAACATGGGGCAGAAATATATATCGGGAATTTCTAAAGAAACTGAAATTTACAAAGAGATGCATACCATTTGGAGTTTGATGAATGTTGGTAGGATTCCTTCAACATTATCATACGATGATATTTGGATCCCGATCCTACTGTGAGTATATGCTACTTATCAGGATATTCGTCACTTAACGATCAATGCTATAAACCTAGTAGGTGTCCAGAAAGGTGTCAACGGGGTTACGCCCCCAGAGAAAAGAGGTTATTTAATTAAGGAACTTCGCGAAAGCGTTGGAAAACCTCCCTCGAAGTATCGACACTGGCCTGGCTGAACGGTTAAGCAAGTATTGTACGGTGAGAATAGTCCTGGCTAATTCTTCTTTTATGGTTTGAGGAAGGATTCGAGAAACAGTGGGAGCCATCCAGTTTAGATAAACTAAAAACCACTCTAAACTTGCAAGAGCATCATGCTAAAGAGTTTTCTTCTCTCTTTCCTAATTGCAGCGACCCTGAAAATGACTGGACTTAAGTTACTTTTAGAAAAAAATATACTGACGGGGCCAAACTATAAAGATTGGCTGCGGAATGTCAAAATGGCTTTGACCTATGACAAACTGGGGTACGTCCTCACCGCTACGGCACCTGCTGTCCCTGGTCCCAAATCCAGCAATGTGGATAAGGAAATCCGCAAAACCTGGGATTTAGATTGCGCGAGAGCCAAGTGCGTCGTGCTTGCCTCTATGGACAATGAACATCAGAGGAGGCACGAGGATATGTCCCTGGATGGCATATTTCTCCATACAAAGGAACTTTATGGAGAGCAATCTCGTATAGCAAGATACGAGACCTCTAAGAACTTATTTCGAGCGAGGTTGGCTGTCGGGTCATCGGTAGGTGAACATGTCCTACAGATGATCGGCTATATTGAAGAGCTCGCAGACCTTGGGACGACTTTGGATAATGAGCTGTATACAGACCTTATTCTCCAGTCCCTTCCTCCTACCTACGCCCAGTTTATCCTCAACTTCAATCTTCAAGGAAAAGAAGTTGAACTTGCGGAACTCCTGAACATGTTAAGGAGTGCAGAGGGCACCTTGAAGAAAGCAAGGGAAACACCCGCTATGTTTGTTGGCGGTGCATCTTCTTCCGGTTCCAAGGCTAGGGCCAAAGGAAGGAAGAAGAAGGCCGCACCCAAACCTAGAGGAGGTGTTAGTAAGGTGGGAAAGAAGGGAAAGAAAAAGATAGCAGTACCGATAGTTGGCCCGGATGAGTGCTTCCATTGTCACAGGAAAGGGCACTGGAAGAAGGATTGCAAGGCGTGGAACGCCAAGAACCAGGAACCGAAGCAAGCTGTGGCTTCGACTTCAGGTGTGTTTGTAATTGAGAATTGTCTGTCGATCAACTCTACTTCCTGGGTATTGGATACCGGATCAGGATCTCATATTTGCAATTCATTGCAGGCACTGAGAAACCGTAGAGTGCTGAAGGAAGGTGATATGATCCTCAGGGTTGCTAACGGAGCTAGCTTGGGAGCTGCGTCCGTCGGGGATTATCACCTAGGATTGACGAGTGGACATATTTTGGTTTTACATAACTGTTATTTTGTACCAAGCTTAACGTGTAATATCATATCAGTTTCCTTGTTATCAAATAAAGGTTATGATTTCACGTTTGTAAAAGATGTTGTTAACATCCACCTTAATCATGGTTTGATTGGGTCCGGTACTCTAAATAACGGCATATATGTGTTAAACCAACTCCAAATTTTCAATGTCCAGAACACACTAAAAAGAAAGTCTCCAGATTTAAATAAAGCTTTCTTATGGCATTGTAGACTGGGTCACATCAATGAGAGAAGGTTGACTAAGTTGCATAGAGAAGGATATTTGGACTCGTTCGAATATCAATCTTATGACACTTGTCAATCTTGTCTCAAAGGAAAGATGACAAAGACTCCATTCACTGGACAAGGAGTAAGAGCGAGCGAGCTCTTAGGACTCATACACAGTGATGTATGCGGTCCAATGTCTACACATGCGAGATGTGGTTTTTCCTATTTCATTACTTTTACGGATGATTACTCAAGATACGGATTCATTTATCTGATGAAACATAAATCCGAGGCTTTTGAGAAATTCCGAGAGTATAAGAATGAAGTAGAAAACCAAACCGGCAAAAGTATTAAGACACTAAGATCTGATCGAGGTGGAGAATACTTAAGTGCCGAGTTCCTAGGTTACCTAAAAGAGAAAGGAATTCTCTCTCAGCTTACTCCTCCATACACTCCACAGCATAACGGTGTATCGGAGAGACGGAATCGAACCCTATTGGATATGGTACGATCCATGATGAGTAATGCTGAGTTACCGCGATCTTTCTGGGGTTATGCGCTAGAATCAGCGGCATATCTTTTGAACATGGTTCCTACCAAGACTGTGCCTACCACTCCATATCAGATGTGGAGCGGGAAGAAACCCCATCTACAGTATATAAAGATTTGGGGATGTCCAGCTTTTGTTAAGAAGCAGCATGTGGACAAGCTCGAGGCACGATCAGTAAAGTGTAGTTTTGTGGGATATCCAATGCACTCCAGGGGATATCTATTCTATTACGCAGAGGAACAAAAGGTATTTGTTTCTCGTAATGCCCATTTTCTAGAACATCAGTTTTTGGAAAAGGAATCAAGTGGGAGCGAAATAGAACTGGAAGAAATTCCAGAACCACAAACTGCTACTGAAAGTTTGGTAGAACCGGGAGTTCAAGAAGAACAGGACATTCCCGCACCCCTCCGCAGGAGTAGTAGGCCGTCTCATCCGCCTGAGAGATACTACGGTTTTCTCATAGATGGGGATAGAGAGAATTGCATCATAGATGATGATGAACCTACTGACTTCCAGCAGGCCATCCAGAGCGGCGACTCGGTACGATGGCTAGATGCAATGCGGACCGAAATGGAGTCCATGTACACCAACAAAGTATGGACTTTGGACTTTGCTCCAGATGGGGTAAAACCCATAGGATGCAAATGGATCTTCAAGAAAAAGATTGGTGTAGATGGACAGGTGGAAACCTATAAGGCTAGACTTGTTGCAAAGGGTTTTCGTCAAAGACCTGGTTTGGACTATGACGAAACTTTTTCTCCAGTGGCTATGCTCAAATCCATTCGGGTCCTTCTTGCTATTGCTGCCTTCCATGATTATGAAATCTGGCAGATGGACGTAAAGACGGCTTTTCTGAATGGAAATTTAGAAGAGAGCGTCTATATGGATCAGCCAGAGGGTTTCAATCAGAGTAGGAGCAGCGGGAAAGTATGCAAGCTGCTTAAGTCTATTTATGGACTAAAGCAGGCATCGCGGAGTTGGAACATCTGTTTTGATGAGACAGTCAAAGAGTATGACTTTATCAAAAATCCAGATGAACCGTGCATATATAGTAAAGTTGTGGCCAGAAGTGTCGTATTCCTCGTCTTGTACGTGGATGACATTCTATTGATAGGAAATGACATTCCTATGCTACAATCTGTCAAAGGATTCTTGTCACACAGGTTCTCCATGAAAGACCTGGGTGATGCCTCGTACATTCTGGTGATCCGGATCTATCGTGATAGATCCAAGAGGATGTTGGGACTTTCGCAGTCCAGGTATATCGACACTGTACTGAAAAGATTCAGTATGGAAGATTCTAAGCGCGATAATCTACCGGCTTGTCACGGAATCACCCTCTCCAAAGAGATGTCTCCCAAGACTGATTTGGAAAGGGAACGCATGTCTATTATACCCTACGCTTCTGCGGTAGGCTCTATAATGTATGCGATGTTGTGTACCAGACCAGATGTTGCTTACGCACTGAGCGTGGTAAGCCGGTATCAGTCAGACCCAGGGAAGAAACACTGGATAGCAGTAAAGAACATTCTCAAATACCTGAGGAGGACTAAGGAGATGTTCTTGGTTTACAGCGGAAAAGACCTCAGGTTGGAGGCATTTGCTGATTCCGGCTTCCAGAGTGATAAGGACGATTCCAAGTCCATGTCGGGTTATGTCTTTACCCTCAATGGAGGGGCGGTGTGCTGGAAGAGCTCCAAGCAGGACACCGTTGCTGACTCGACGATGGAAGCGGAATATATAGCTGCTTGCGAGGCCGCAAAAGAAGTAGTCTGGATGAAGAAGTTCCTAACAGAACTTCAGGTTGTTCCTACCATAGTTGATCCAATACCTCTGTATTGCGACAACAATGGAGCTATAGCTTTAGCGAAGGAACCAAGGTCCCATCAGAAGTCCAGACACATCTTGAGGCGGTATCACCTGATCAGGGAGATCATTGATCGTCAGGAGATCGAGGTTCGGAGAGTTGCTTCTGAAAAGAACATTGCTGATCCATTCACGAAGGCCCTTCCTCAGATTCAGTTCGAGAGGCTACTCGAGATCATTGGTCTACGATATGCCAGTACATGGCCCTAGTGCAAGTGGGAGATTGTTAGTGTTTATGCCCTAGAAGGCCATTACTGTATCATACTAGTTTGTATATTACTTAATGGAAGCTTGGGATATTCACATGTATATAACAGTCTTGCTAAACATGGTAGTATGCTACTTGGTTTTTCTATCTTAATATGTGAGTGTACGTATTGATAGAGCTCTTAGGATCTTGCTTGTCTACCAGCGTTGTGATGGCAGTCACACTAGTGGGGGCTGGGTAGTCTACAAGCACATCCTTATTCAGGTCCCTGGTCGTTGGATTATCGAGACAGAGCATCGATACTCCGGAGTAGACTGGTGTGTACGCTTCTCATCCCAGTTGGGGAGATGGTCTGTCCCACAGCCGTCAGTACGTCGTACTGGAGATAGTATGCAGGTGCTCGTTAGGTTACGGGTACACCGGACAGGACTCACAGGGAACTGTTGGTTGGTTTGATACCAGTCGTCAGTGAGCAGTTCCCAGGTGACATGAGTACAGCATAGTCCGCAGACTTGACACTGCTACTTCGCCTCGAGTGTGTCCCACTGTTCTTAGATTGCTACCCTACCACGGCTCATAAGAGTCGTGCAAACAGGTAGCAGTTGGGTGCAGTCCCGAGCACTTGGAGGCAGTGGCGGTTAGACAGGATTCGTCCCTCCCGGTATTGGGAGTAGATATCGTGCTGTGTCAGAGAGCCATTACGCAAAGTCCCTGGCCAGGGCAAGCGAGATTTGCTGGTAGGTTCCAGTAGTTTCTCAGGGTGTAATGGGCTTCCCTCCGACACGACTTATACCGCTATTAGGGGACTGACGCTTGCCGCCCCCCTAGGCCCGATATGCGATAGTCTTGGACGAACGGACCGGACTGTATGGAGATTGTCACATCAGACTCAGTAGGAGTTCGGATGGGTTTCCTCATCGGCCTTCTTATCGACAACTACCTGGGGACCGTTACGTACAGCTAGTGCCGCTTGCGGTCTGTGGTTAAACCCACTGCCAGCGTAGTAGTCGAGTCTCTAGAGTCCCACACAGAGAGTTTCCTATTCCAGGCGAAACGATATAGAGGTTGCATGGTTTTGCGACAAAGGGTTTGGACGCATACGTGCGTTTACGCGCGTACGACTTTCGGACAGTTTTTATCAGTCGGCTTTGGTTTAAGCCAGTTACTGGTATCCGGTTATTGGATTTATACAGTCTAAAGTTTTTCCGTATTTTTACGGATCGGAGGGGCGTTCTCGTAATTGTGCGAGAAGCTTCTAGAAGATGGTGACTAAGGAGGGTTATGTGTCATTTGCATTAAATGAGTTTAGTGAGTCATGAGGGTGATTCATGCATATCATTAATGCATGATAAATGCTTAGTGAGTCATGATAATGAATCACCATTAGATATTTATGAAGCAAGCTTATTCATCATTTTCTTTTCTTTTCTTGTTAAAAGATAATGCTTCATATATATTATGATAACTTACTATTCTCATCATAATTCATTCTCACATTCTCTCTCCTCAAGCTCTCTCTCTTCAAAAGACTAATCCTCACCCTCATGTGTTGAGATCTAGGATTAGTAAGACTAATCAATCCATAACCATCACTCTATTTCATTCTAGCTTCTTTGTTTAGCAATCCAAGAAGGTTAGTTGCCTCAAGTTTAGAGGCTAAGCTTGGAGTTTTGCTCTCGGGTGGATCGTCTACTACCTAGAGAAGGCCGAGGAGAACAAGGAGATCGTAAAGACGAAGGACTAGTTTCGATAGGTATAATCCCTAAGCATAGTAGTTTAGAACAACTATATGTTTGGTTAGTTATCGTTTGGCTTCGATTTAAGCGGTTAGTCGATGTTCGTTCACTAAACAAGTTCGTTTTTGAAAATTCCGCCTCCCCACAAGTTCTGGGGTGTAGTACATCGACTTACATATACACCATAGCACGATGGTATATCAGGGCGGAGCAATCACACCCTATATGATAAGGTGTGCTCTATGATGAGTACTACTGAGTTACCTGTTTCCTTTTTGGGAGTTATGCACTTGAGAAGCTGCATACCTATTGAATAAGGTTCCAATCAAATCAATGACTACCACTTCATATGTGATATGGAAAGGGAAGAGCCCATATCTTAAGTTAGTTAAGATAGGGGGTTGTCCGGCCTATGTCTAAAAGCAAAATCCGGACAATCTCGAGGCAAGGTTAGTTGTGTAGAACTGGAAAGGTTCCAGCTATGCAAACTACAGAAGATGTTTTGATAGAACCAAAGGATTCAGTAGATTCCAACGAACCTCAGCCTCTCCGCCGATCTAGTAGGGTTCCTCACCCACCTGAGAGATACTTCTGTTTCTCTATGACAGTGGGAGCGAGGATTGCATCATGAGATGATGACCCAACTAGTTTCGAGCTGGCCATCAAGAGTGAGACTCTATAAGAATGGCTGGATATTTATCGATCTGAGATGGAATCCTTATACACCAACAAAGTATGGACTTTGGTTGCTATATCTGAAGGGTTAAATCCCCATCAGGAGCAAGTATATCTTGAGAAGATTACTTGGTGTACATGGAAGAGTTGAGACTTTCAAAGCTAGACTTGTTAAAGGTCTACATCATTGACCAGGTATGGATGATGATGAAACCTTTTCTAAGTAGCTATGCTTAAGTCCATCCAGATCCTACTTGCCACGGCTACATACCATGACTACGATATCTGGTGGTTGGGTGTCATGACAGCTTTTCTAAATGATATTTAGAAGAGAGTGTCTATAAGTATACAGCCAGAGGGCTTCGTAGACAGTGGGAGCAGCGGAAACGTATGCAAGATGCTTTATAGGATAAAGCAGGCATCGCGGAGTTGGAACATCTGTTTTGATGAATTAGTCAAAGAAGTTGACATCATCAAAATGGTAGATGAACCTTGTATAAACAAAAAGGTGGTAGGGAGTATGGTGACGATCCTCGTAGAGTACGTGGATGACATACTCTTGATAGGGAAGGAGTTTCCTATGCTACGCTCGGTCAATCTCCGTTTATCACATTGATTCTCCATATAGGATCATAATGATACCTACTAACTCCTGGATTTTGGATCTATGATATAGATCTAAATGGATGTTAGGATTCTCACTAGTTGTAGTGAGATGGTATCAATCGATCCTGGGGAGAATCACTGGAAGGGTTCCAGGGTGATAAAGACGACTGAATGTCAGTCGCAGGCATTGTCTTTACCCTCAGTAAAGGGACGGTATGTTGGAAAAGGTCCAAGCTAGATACCGTGACATACTAGACGATAAAGGCTGGATACATCGCTACTTAAGATGCTACCAAAGAGGCAGTCTGGGTGTATATTGGTTCATGAGATGAACTTTGTTCCTCCCATTGTGTGACAATGGAGTTGTGGCTTATGCCAAGGAACGCAGGTCCCATCAGTGATCCAGACATATTCTAAGGCAGTATCACTTGATCATGGAGATGGATGATCTCCAGGGTGATCGAGGTTTGGAGAGTAGACTCAGAGGACAACACAGCGGATCCACTCACAAAGGCCTGTTCCCAGAGAGAGACTTTTATGGGATGGTTGAGTATGAGATACTACAACCATTGCTACAGATGGCCCTAGTGCAAGTGGGAGATTGTTAGTTATATGTATGCCCTAGAGGCCATTACTGTACATTGGATGTATATTGTAGTGGATGCTGGGACATATATAGGGAGGACTTTCTTGCTCGACATGATAGTACGCTATCTGGTTGACCTTTACCTTAACGTGTATGCTGATTGTCTCTCTGTTACATGTTGGTAAAGCCCTTAGGATCTGTACTTGACTACCTGGACTATGATGCGGATCATACTAGTGGGGACATGGTAGTCCATAAGTACATCCTTAAAAGTCCCTAGTCGTGGGTGTATCGAGACGGGGCATCGATATACCAGAGTAGACTAGCGTATACCTTCTCGACCCATACAGATGGGCGATGGATGATCCCATATCCATTGGTGTTTGACATCGGAGATGATATACGGGGGCTCAGTAGAGACTGGGTACACTGGACGGACTCGCCGAGAACTCCCAGATGGTATTATACCTCACGTCAGATGGCATTATACCTCACGTCAGATGGCAGTTCTCTGGTGACACTGGTACAGAGTAGTCTGTTGACCCGAGATCGTCATAGAGTCTTGTGTGGTTCCCACTGTGCTTTGATTTCCATCTTACCACGTCCAAGAGGGCGTGCAAAACGGTGGTTTTTGGGTACAGTCCCGAGTCACATGGAGGCAATGAGCGATAGGAGGGGATTCGTCTCTCCCGGTATAGGGGGTTGATGTTGTGCTGTGTTCGATTGGCTATAAGAGGAAATCCCTGGCCAGGGTTGCTGAGATTTACTGGTAAGTGTTACCAGTAGTTTCTCGAATTGTTATAGACCTCATATCGACACGACTTATCGAGCTATTGGGGTCTGACGTTTACCACCCCTAGGCGAGATATGCGACATATCAGACGATCAGACCGGACTGTACGGTAGTGTTACTGGTTGGATTCACAGGAGTGTGAGCGGGCTTGCTCGTCGATCTTCAGATCGCTCAATACCCGGGTGGCCGTTACGTTTAGCAGACCGCTTGCGGCTTGTGGGTGTTTGATATGATCATCATCTGCTGCCGGCGTATTGACGAGTCTTTAGAGTCCTACACAGAGGTTTCCTGGCTCAAGCGAAACGAAATAGGAGCGCATATGAGATATGTGCGGGACCGAGAATGATACCAGTATGTGATACTGTATTCGATTCTCGCGATGTAACATTGATCGGTTATATGCGATATAGCCGGGTTATCGGATCAAGTGTTGATTCGATAAGTTGTTACTATTTGATACCAGTCGGTTATGTGCGACATGACCGGATCATTGAATCAAGTGTTGATTTAATGATTTAATGTATAATTATATATTTGATATATTACTTTGCATTAACTAGTATCGGTTCACTTTGAATGGATTTTCTCACTTGGTTTGTGCACATTGTATATGTGATATGTTTTTTGTGCACTTGTATGTATCATGTTTGATGATGCATACTAACTTGGATTTGTGTGAAGATTAAACCATGGTTGTGAGAGTGGTTAGGGTTTTATTTTCCATTACTCATTTATTCATTTATTTATTTGTTTATACATTTTGGAAAATAAATGGAAAAGAGAAAAGAATAGTGGCTTTTTTTGTTCTTTAGTTGAAGCTTCATGAAGCTTTGATCAAGTCAACCATTCTTATCTCATCCTTAACCCTAACCATTCCCACTAACCCTAGTTTAGTCTCTACACTTGACCATGGTTAATTTTATGATAAGAATTCATTTTCTTTTCTTTTTCAAATAACTTATCATAACAATTAGCTTCTTCTTCTTCATCTTCTTCAAAGAAGAAAAGCTTTCTTCATCAATGGTGGATTGATGAAACAAGTTAGAAATCCAATTCTAAAGTCTACCCACTTCCTATTTCTTCATCCTCTACCTCTTGCCAAGTAGTAGAGTGTGTTTCCTTCACAAGTTTTAAAGGCTCGGTGAAGGTGGAGCTTGATTTAGCGATGCCTCGACGTAGATCATCTTCGGCGTGGACATCGACGACCTAGCTCGCTTATTCTCCGATGAAGTCGACGCTAGAGCCCGGATTTGATTTGGACAGCGGAGAGGACCTCATCTCGGAGCCATGGAGGTGGAGGACCGGATCTACAAAGGTTGTATTTCCGTTTCCCATTAGTTAAGTGTTAACTAGTTTATGTTTTCGCCTAAACATCTAGCAAACGATCCGTAGTCGGGTTTCTCGGCACCGTTAAAATTTTAATTTGGCATGATCGATGCCTTGTGAGACCTCATTAGGGTGCCTAGGAACCGTACAACAAGATGGTTCTTGTTTACCCAGACTTGCCATTACTACTGTTCTAGACTAAAAGACCCGGTAGGAGGATGAGTATAGCGTCGTTCTAAACAAACTTTGGAAGTGCACGTGTATATGACTCTAGCAGAGGGTTTTTGTAGTCAGTCGGAGCAGCGGAAGCATAGTGGAAAAGTAGCTTATGTCTATTTATAGACTAAAGCAAGGATAGCGGAGATAGATCGTCTATTTTTTATGTGACAGTCATAAGCTTTGACTTCATTAGAATAGCAGATGGATCTGTTAAGAAGGTAGTAGGGTGTGATGTCCTGGTATTTGGATGACATGCACTTTGTAGGAAGTGAAATTCCTATACTACGATCCGTTATACTGTAGTTGTCACACAGTGGTTTCTTTAATAGGATATGGATATTATATCAGGCATTCTAGTTACTAGATCTATGTCTTTACATCTACATTTGGGTAGTTTTCCAATCTGGGTAATTAGACAGTATTCTAAAGGTGTTTTAGAATGGACGACTCCTGGCATGGTAGTGTACATGCAGGTGATGGAGTCACCCTCTCTAATGGTGTCTTACAGACTAAAAGGGAGAAGGATGTGCATGATTGGCATATCACTTGCTTAGGCAATTGAGTCAACGATGAGATATCAAGTACCACACCAGATGTTGTTTTTGCAATAGATGCAATAAGTTTATATATTAATCCAATCCCGGAGAAACGTTTGGAAGAATTTTAAGAACATAAGAGGATGTTTTAGGGATTTGATAACGGCAGCCTCCTTCGGGAGACGGTTATCATTCTAGGCTTCCAAGATGACCTGGATGACAGAGTGACTGTCAGAGTCATAGTTTTCCCTCTTGACGATGGGCGGTAGTTTTGACAGGTGGTTGAAGAGGATACTGAGGAAGGCATGGAGCAGGATACTGATTAAATTCAGTTGACGATATAGTCTAAGAAGTTTTCTAGATTAGGAGTTCATTTGTGAACTGGATCCCATCAGATATCCAGACATATTCTAAGACAGGTATTGCTCATTTCTGGAGATGACTTTCTCCGCGAACTTGAGATAAAGAGAGACAAAGAAAGAAACATTTGAGCGGATCCACTCACTGAGGCTATTTCTCGAATGCAATTGTTTTACAAACGAGCTTTGTGAAACTGATTAGTAGAGAAGTTGGGTGTTCGGTATCACACGAACTGTGAGTATGCGACACCGCAACAATTAGCCTTAAGTGCAACTGGGAGATTGTTGGCTTTAGTGCCCTCAAGTCAATTATTGGACCGTAGGCATGTGATTGCAATGATTGAAGGGGGACCTATACCGGTAGAACAGTCTTACTCGAGATGATAGTATGCTATCTGGTTTGTCTTTATCATCGTGTACGTGCTTAAGGTGACATTACAGATCACTATTACATGTTGATGGAGCCTATAGGATTCATGCTTGACTACCAGCAGTATGATGACGATCATATACGTGAGAGTTGGATGGTATATAAGCACATCCTTAAAATGTCCTTAGTCATGGGAGTTTCGGGACTGGGCATCGGTACCCCAAGAGTAGACTAGTGTATACCGATTGAGACCTCGAAGAGGGGTGGTGGCCAGTCTCACAAGCCATTGGTGTCAGTTGGTTCACCTAAGATGTATACAGCTGCTCATTGGGTTATGAGTACACCGGACGGACTCGCCAGGAACATGCCAGTTGGTATTATACCTATCGTCAGATAGCAGTTCCCTGGTGACATTTTTGCAGGTTAGTCTATCGACTTAAGATCATCATTTGTCGCGCGTGAGTTCCCACTGTGCTTTGATTACTACCCTACCACAGGTCAAAGGAGTCTTTTAAACAGGTTTTAGTTGGGTACAGTCCCGAGCCACATGGAGGCAGTGAGCGGATCGTCAGGGGATTCATCTCTATCAGTATTGAGGGTTGATGTCGCGGTGTGCACGGATGGCCATCACCAGAAATCCTTAGCCAAGGTAGTCGAGAATTACTAATTTAGGATCGGTAGTTTCATGTGGTGATAGGTTTCATACCGACACCAAATGTCTCATTATTAGGGGTCTGACTTTATCCATCCCCTAGACTCGATATGCAATACTCATTGACGAATGGACTGGACTGTACGGATATTGTCACTGTCAGGCTCAGTAGGGTTTCAGGATGAGTTTGCTCGTCGGCCTCCCTTTCGCTCAATACCTGGATAGCCGTTACATACATCTAGTGCCACTGACGTGCTTTTGTTTAAACCCACTGCCAGCATATTGATGAGTCTTTACAGTCCCATACAGAGGGTTTCCCTGATTCGGGCGAAACGTTGTAGAGGTCGTATGGTTTTATTCCAGGGTTCGATCATATACGTGCACTTGTGCACGGATCATGATCGGACGGATAATACTAGTGGTCTTTGGTTTAAACCGGATCCAAGTATTATATTGTTGGAGTATTTTCGTCTCGTTGTATTCGTATTCAGTCGGAATACGGATGCGGGTATGCATATACGGATGAGGGGTATTCTTGTAATTCGTTACAAGTTTACTTTAGATGTTGCCATTTCATTTTGTATTAAATGTTTTGGTTTAAATGTTTATGAAAGGTTCCGCAGCACCGCTACTGGGTTTCGGGAGGCATCGACCATGCCGTTTTCAAAAAATTGGCGTGCTAAAGAAGTCTAACCTAGAATATTAACTTGAGAATTAGACGAAGCTAGCATGTAAACATCTTTCTATCTAAGTGAACAAGGAATACAACCTTTGTAGACCGGTCCTTCACTTCAATAGCTCCATGTACTAGTCCCTTCGCTCCAAGTAGTGAACTCCCGGACTCTTGAATGGCTCCACAAGATGAAAGGAACTAGCTTGCTTGATGTTTTCGAGGCCGATGATAATCTACGTTGAGGAGACACTAACCCAAGCTACCTCTTCACTAAATGTGAAGTAAACAACCTAAACTAAATGGCTAATCTAGTGTTGGTTGATGAAGTAGTAATTTTGCTCACTTTAGAAATATTTTTCTCACTAATTTTCTTCACCTCCCAAAAAGCTAGAGAGCTTGAGAAAGGAGATGAAGAAAAGCAACCATGGAAAAGGGCTAGTGCAGAATGGCAACTATGGGTGAGTTAATATCATATACTAACTCATGTAGATACTAAACCATGGCTAAACAATAATTGTTAGGTTATTAAATATCTCAAGTAAAACAAAATTAGTGGACAAAATCAATAGTTCTACAAGCTTTCACTAAGCTTAACCATGTGACTAATTTCCAACTAATTTGATTTACTTTAAATAAATAAAACCTTACATTATTATGAGCATGGTGTGAGTCTCATACACCCATGTACCATGTTGCAACTGGCATGACACAATAATAATATATATCACATATATATATTAAGCGCACACAAGTGAGAAAAAGAAATGCTTAAGTGAGCTAATATTAGTTAATGTAAATTAATATGTCAAATATATAATTATACATTAAATAATTAAATCAACACTTGATTCAATAATCCGGCTATATCACATATAACCGACTAACATCATGTGTATCAACTTATCGAATCAATACTTGATTCGATAACCCGACTATATCACATATAACAGAAAGATAACACAAATCACGAGAATAGAATACGGTATCACATACACGTATTAATCTCGGTCCCGCACATATCACATATATGCTCCTACTTCGTTTCACTTGAGCCAGAAAACCCTTTTGTAGGACTCTAAAGACTCATCAATACGCCGACAGTAGGTGATGATCATATCAGTTACCCACAAGCCGTCAGCGGTACTAGCTGGATGTAACGGCTACCCGGGTATTGAGCGATCAGAAGATAAACAAGCAAGCCCGCTCATACTTCTACGGATCCAATATGTAACACTACCGTACAGTCTGGTCTTTTCGTCTGATATGTCGCATTTCACAGCGTGGGGGTGGTAAACGTCAGACCCTAATAGCCTGATAAGTCATGGCGATATGAGGACCATAACAATTCGAGAAACTACTAATAACACTTACCAGTAAATCTCAGCAACCCTGGCTAGTGATTTCCTGTTATGGCCAATCGAGAATAGCGCAACATCAAACCCCAATACCGGGAGAGACGAAATCCCCTCCTATCGCTCATTGCCTCCATGTGACTCGGGACTGTACCCAAAAACCACTATTTTGCACATTCTCTTGAACGTGGTAAGGTGGAAATCAAAGCACACTGGGAATCACACAAGACACTATGACGATCTTGGATCAACAGACTAACCTGTACCTGTGTCACCAGAGAATTGCTATCTGACGCGAGGTATAATACCATCTAAGAGTTCTCGGCGGGTCATGTTCAGTGTACCCAGTTTCCACTGAGCACCCGTATACAATCATTGATGTCAAACACCAATGGATGTAGGATCATCCATCGCCCATCATATGGGTCAAGAAACGTATACGCTAGTCTACTCTGGAATATCGATGCCCCATCAAGATACTCCCATGACTAGGAACAATTAAAGGATGTACTTACGGACTGCCCTGGCCCCACTAGTATAATCTGTATCATATACACATCCTAAGGGCTTTATCAAGATGTAACAGAGAAACAATAAGTGTACATGTTAAGATAAAGTGCAATCGGATAGCATACTATCATGTCGAGCAAGAAAGTCCTCCATATATATGTCCAAGCATCCACTATAATATACATCATATGTACAATAATGGCCTCTGGGCATACATACAACTAACAGTTTATTTGGTGGGAAAGTTTGAATCATGGATTTTTCATTAACTCTTGGTGCATGCACTTGGTGACTCATGGTTATGAGTCATAGGATGAGTCATGGTGACTTGTGAGATATTTGTTTTTGAGCTTGTAAGATATTGGGGTTGTGACAGATCTTTTCTTTAAAATGTTTTTCTTTAGTTGAGACATGAGCTCATAAAAAAATAGCTCACAAAATAACACACAAAAACTAACACAAGAAAAGGCAGCCACTTCATTTCTTTCTTCACTTGATTTTTCTTAAGCTAACACAACTCTTCACCCATGGCATCTTCTTCAACCCCCATCCTACATGTCTCATGTGTTGAGAAACCTAGGGTGTATTGAGACAAAATGATCACACACACTCTCTACTTCATCTTGGCTCTCTAGGCTAGCAAACTAGATACCCGAGTTGATTCGGTTTTGAGGTCGGAGCCCGTATTACTAAACCTCAACGTGGATCTTCATCGATGGGGGAGACCGAAGATCAAACATGATCGAGGAAGCCACGAAGAGCTTGGGACAGAGGTTGAAGACTGAAGGACTCGGATCGTTTGGTATAATCACTCTAACCCTTTGCATGTTTTTGTTATCTAGGGCTTATGGGTCGATCCGTAGACTCAGGTTCCGTTAGCGCCGGGATTCTAAAATTTTTTGTTTCGCATTTGGCCACGGATTGATGGCCGGGACGCTGGCATAACCCAACAAAGAGGAGCTTGATCGAGTGTAGCATAGGAAACCATTTCCTATCAAGAGTATGTCATCTACATACAATATGTGGAAGACAACCTTACTCTCTAAAACCTTCTTGTATATACAAGTTTCATCTACCTTTTTGATGAAATCAAACACTTTTACTGCCACATCAAAACAGATATTCCAATTCCGCGCTGCCTGCTTTAATCCTGATGGACTTAAGCATAGCCACTCGAGAAAAGGAATCATCATAATCCACACCTGGTTATTGACGAAAACCTTTTACTACAAGTCTAGCTTTGAAAGTCTCAACTTTTCTATCTATACCAAGAATCTTCTCAAGATCCACTTGCTCACGATGGCTTTTACCCCTTCTGGTGCAACTTTCAAAGTCTTACTTTATTGGTGTATATGGATTCCATCTCAGATCTCATTGCATCCAGCCTTTTCACAGAGTCCCCACACATGATGGCCTGCCTGAACCTAATTGGGTGATCATCTACTATGACGCAATCCTCGCTCCCATCATCATTGAAGAAACCTGTCACGACCCGAAGCGGCACGTGACTAGTACTTGAATCATATGAAGTCTATAGGACCCCATCTAATTCAAGTAAGCCAAAAATCCAAGAAATCTAAACCATTTTATGGAAAAAAATAACAAAACTTTTTTTAAAGCAAATGGTTTTAATAATATAAGCCGAAGTATGCATTATTAAAATTTCAAGTCTTTTCTGAAAATTTTGGCAGAGTTTCCTTTGTAAATACTGGCCCCAAAAGGGTACAACAAGTATAATATGAATAAAGGCATCCTCAAGCGGGAGCTAGCTCTTCGTCAAACGATGGTCACAACCATGTAAGCAGTATAATATACAGCACCGAAGGGTGAGGATCAAAACTCAAAAAGGAAACTCAAAACATCAAGAAAACCATAATAATACAACGCACGACTCTAAGGTCGAAAGAATAACAACTGGTTTTCTAAGTCTGAAATAATATACATGTCTGGTTGATGGAGTTACTAAATTCAACTGATTAAAAATAAATACAAGGGTGGTCACGATGGGAATGAACCCACCTATAAAAGTAATCACCCGAAAAAGGACAGTGTGCCAGCAAAGCCGCAACGAACCTGTACGGAAAAACCTGCAAGAAACTGTGGCACAACGGGGGTGAGTTGCCAACTCGTGAGTAGAAAATATCACAGAGCAGAAATCATATGTATGACTGAATCCTAGGTCAATACGATGATTAATACATATATATATATATATATCCTCAATATGATAAAATCTAAAGCATGGAAGGTGGCAAGGGTAAACATCTATACATAAGTGTAATACCAAGTGCCCGTGTTAGTGCCTCAGATAGCAACATATCATAAATATGAAGTATGATCAATGTAATCAACATGAAATCAGTGTCAACTATATCATGAAGGTAATACTATGATATCTAGGGTGGCCGTATCAGTATAGGCGCCAACTATATACTCAAGTCTAAGTATGTGGATATCATCCAACCATAAACAATGCATGAATGCATGTGGATCTCGTCCACCAGATAATCAATGTATGTATGCATGTGGATCTCGTCCACGTGTCAACTAATGACACAACAACATCATGCAAGTAAATGTCATAAAAGCATATGCATGAAAGTATGAGGATATAAATCAACGTGTGTCCCTCGCGACACCTCAAAATCATGGAACCTGAGTGTCCAGCATCGACACACGAAATATTATGAAACCCGTGTCCAGCATCAACACGTAAATCCTCATATATCTCAGGCTCCGTCAGTCCGGATCAGCCCACGAGCTCCGTCTACGGGATCGGCCCTCGTGCTCCGACAGAACGGGTCGGCCCAATATCCATCTTTCGACTCCGGTCGGTATCCTCCGGATAACTGCCAGGTCCAATCAATCACCGGTAGGTAGTGGTCCCTCTGCCAGGCACACTGTCTACTGGACAGCAAATCCGTTCTCGCCCTGGTGTACTATACCGGGTCCACTATGTACCCGTAATCGGCCTCATCCAGCTCCTAGAATCGGGTATCACTGTCACACGTCTCAGAACCGAGAAAACACATGGTGGGCGCATTGAAATATCATATCAAGAGAAACCGGGTTTTTAAAACAGTACATACATTCTATTGAAATACCCATGGTTCTCAAATCCAGAAATCTCATGGAAACAGCATATCTCAAAGTGTATAATCATAAAGCATGATGTATGCGATATATAATAGAAATGTAAGCAGATCCGTATATCATTCAACGTAAAATAGTAATATGCACATATCGAGGGAAAACCGCGCTTTTAAATGAATCCAGTTTTTTAAAATATATCTTGCGGTTCCCAAAACTCCAAAACAAAACCAGCATCATCTATGTATGTGCAAACTTGTATATACGCAAGTATGGGTGTACAATATGTATGTACGCAAGTATGGGTGTACAATATGTATGTACGCAAGTATGTGTGTACAATATGTATGTACGCAAGTATGTCATGCAAGAAGTCATATCCTGATGCAACAATCCTACTGTGTAGTGGCATGGCAATTATCGATATGAAGTGTGTGAGCTGGCAAACAGGTGTACGTGGAGCATACGTATCATCGGTAATTGTTCTGGTGTCCTGACAGCATGGGTTTAATATAACATAAATCATAAGTACATAAGCATGCAATGCGCTAATAACAACATGAATATATGGAAATGGAAAGTAAATGCAACAATAAGGAATCTACATTAGTTATATGAGTCGTACAGTTTGTCATTTGAAATCACACGAATCGTGGTGTTGGAAAATAAGGGCTACGGTATTTTTAAGAAAAGAGGTACGTCCTTTGAAATATCCGTAGAATCCTTTGGCCTGTCTTTAAAATACTCATAATTCGTTAGCTTTGGAAATAGGTATGACTCGAGTCTAGTCCAACATCTACAAGTAAACTATAGGACTAAACGAACAGACTAATCGAAAGGATAAGGGAAAACCACCTGAGTCTGAGTCGATATATATAAATACAATAGTCGGTGATCCCGCCTCAATAGTATCAAGTACGATAAAATATAAAGCATGACATCCTTGAGTCAAGAGTGTGGATCTATCATCAATATAAAGCTCGTACGGTAAATCCATCGTAAGGCATCCCAATCTAGGTACGGGTCGAATCTCACATTTATCTCATCATTTATCTGCTATCCTTATCATCATATCTCATGAAATGGGGGTACTGATCTATGTCTAGTAAACACTGATACCATCTGTATAAATATGCGTGTATGAAAACACACGCCTAAAGGCCCGCAAAAATATCATGTCATATCCCACAATACGAAAAAAAGATATCGCCGATCTCATAGCATCATGCCTAAACTCATCGACTTATCTCCAAGTACCATGTACAATCCTCATCATCCATGTGTGTGTGTGTGTGTGTGTGTGTGTGTGTATACATAGTCCCATTCCTGTGTGTGTCTGTGTGTATATACATATCCCCATATACGCACAAGTTAACCAAAGTAAGCATGTGTATGCGTGTGGGTGTAAACCTTATTCTAGGGTTCGCAAATAAACTAACTAATGACGCTATCACCCAATTACACTAAAGTTATCCATGACTCCCAAAGTCTATCTAGATAATCATAATCTCACAATAAACATATAAATATATACATATAATATAAACCATACACTAGACTACGAACTGCGAGGGTGCTATACGCCAACCACCTGACTTCCCCCGTAAATATAGATCTACTCACATGATCCTCGCTTGATGGAGTCGATGACGCTACGCTCATCCTCGTCGTCTTGAAATCCATGTGGGGGTACCTACAACCAATACACAATCGCAAATGAGTATTAAAATCAAGTCGGAAAACCAAAACGGCACACGTTTCGCTCATAGGTCAAAACCTATAGCTTACGCTTGCAAAACCACTAAACAACCCCCGTCGCTGACGTACAAACATCAGACGACGGAACACAAAATCAAATACCAAATCACACATTAAAATGAAGTCGCAAAACAATGCAGCAACTCAAGAAAATGGTCCCAGATTTTACCCAAAGTGAAATTAGCCAATTTTGCACATATGGAGGGTCTAAATTACTGGAGATAAAACCCTGGACCAAACACGGATCATTTCCACTCTACCCAAGACGCAATTTGCTGCCAAAATGAGTAAATTTGTGTCCAGAACTTGAAGTGGGGGTCTCAGGTTTTGGGTATAAGTTCTAGGTTTCCTGCACATCTCTTAGTCTTCGCTAAATATTTTTCAGGTCACCCGGGATATAGCAGATCACCAAAACACATCACAATTCCCACAAATTCCCGATATCGGGGTTTCTAAGTTTGGGGTTTGGGGTTTAAGTCACTGTTTTAGTTCAATTTACCATCACTACAGGGGTTGTAGTCTCTAATTACACCTCAATTGCACCTTTGGAATCAATTCAAACCCAAATCCCTAACTTGGAATTTTCAAAATTCGCTAAACTACACAATATCGATTCTAAACTTGTATGGATGCTTAAGGAATTGAAATACTATTCTAATGGTGCAGAAATTACCTTATTTGGCAACTCAAGAATTTTCTTGAGTTGCCCCAAGTCTTCGAAATCTGATTTTTCTTGGTCCAAAGTGCTTCTAGTGAGCTTGTGCATGTCTTTTGTGAAGTGGTGATGAACTTTTGAAGAATTTTTCATGGAGTTGTGAGGGTTTAGAGATGGGGGAGGAAGAGGGAAGCCATGGGGTAATGAGGGAGAGGAAAATAATGAAGGGATGAAGAAAGAATGGGAGTTTGGTCAAAGGAAGTCCCCTCACCTCTCACTCTCTTCTCTCTCTTGCCCTTGCTTCACTTGTTTATTCATTTTCTTTTCTTTCGTTATCTTTTCTTTTCTTTTAATTAAAACCATGCATGAAAAGACGAAAGAAACCATGGATGAAAAATGTAACAAATGTGAAAAATGACATGGTGCATGTCATGTCACAAATCCGGCTTAATACACGATTAGTGATATCTAATCGCGATTAGCATTAAAAGTAATATAATTAATTATATAAAAATCTATAAATGCTCAAATCTTATAAAGCACCCTCTTTTCAGTAATTCTCATAATATTCCTAATATATTCCACTTTATCGGTATTTAAATATACCGATATATTAAAATATTCATAATATTTATTATTTAATTATAAAAATTCCGAAAAATAATATTTTATTTTTCTAAAATGTTACAGTCTTCCCCCCTTAAAGAAATTCGGTCCCCAAATTTAAATTTAAACCCCACATTACTAAAACATTTCAGTAAAATGACCATGTCGTCGGGGCTCCGAAATCATAAATACATAAAACACATCGTAGCGCAATGCATGCGCATGAAAAATGAGCAGATAACTCAAAATCAAAACTCCGTCAAGCATCCCGCAATCATCTAAGTCATGGCGAAGACACCAATGTCAAAGCCCAAAACGAAAACCAACATGATATACATCAAAACTATAACACGTACATAGTACGCGTCGGTGTAAACTCGTCAAAACATCTTAAAGAAATACATGCTAAACTCTTTTCAAATCGTTGTGCGATGCACGTATCACTGCACAGTGGCGGACTTCTATAGTAATAAAATAACTATATATTTGTATACATATATCCTTTATTTAACATACACGTCCCGCCATTTTGAAAAAATAATTTAGTAGGGTTTCCTTTATAATTATTTCGTGTCATCTCGGACACATAAGTAAATACTGAGGCTATAGCTCCTTTTTGGAAATCCCTTCGATAACTATCAATGCATGCAAAAATATATTCAGGTACTGTCCTCTGACTAGTCCTACTCCGCTACTATACCAAATAGTAAATATCATAAAAAGCATACTGCTCAAAGGAAAATCCCAATGTATATATGAATGCCGCGAGCGTCTGGTGCGCACGGAAATCGAAATCAATGAATGTGCCATACATGTACACAGAAACAAAATCTAAATGCAACAGGTGTGCACGAAAACCCTTATCAAGGGCAACGGGTGTGCCTGACAACAATATCAGGTGCATCTGATATGCACGAAGAATATCGATTTAGTGCATCTGGCGTGCACCAAAATCGCATCAAGCGCCCAAGTATGCGCAAGAATCCAAATTAAGTGCACAGAGTGCACAAAATCAACATCAATATCATAATCGAAATCGACGGTATACAATAAAGCTCAATCCAAATCAGGTATACCGTGGTATATAATCTCACAACCATGTGCATCAGCGTGCATAAATCAAATCAAAACACTAAAAGTGCATGAAAACTATGCCGAAAGCACAAGTCAAATCATATGCCTATCATATGCAAGAAATCAAAATCAACCTCTCGAATGACATCAAATCGTAGTTAAGTGCAACCGTAGTGTACAAAAATCTCAATCATGCTAACAAATCGTCCAAAATACCGAAATCCAAAAATGACGGATGCGTGATATTCAAATCACCAAATCCCAGATCGTAAACGTTGTCGTCGATATGTCCTTCCTTCGCAGTCGAGAAGGTGTCGGTGCATCCAAAGCTAGAAGAGCAAGATATCTACTTGCCTCCTGTTCATCGTCTGGCGTCTGGTTCCTTTAGGCTCTTGTCTCTCACTGCGAATAGCTAGATATATAGCTCCTCGGCTCAACTGCCCAATATGGAATGACGACGGAAACAGTCCAGCTCTGGCACATCATCTAAAGATCTCTGGCCAACTATCTCGTCGACGATGCCGATCTATGGCCTGCTGGGTATGCATAATATGACCTCTCCTGTGTCCAAGTTTTCTCATATAGTATTCCAGAAAGGTTCTGTCGAAGTCTCTCCCAAATCTCGTTTCTGCTGAACTTCCCGGAAATCATCATCCTTTACTAAATCTATTTCCTGTTCCGGAACGGCTGCATACTCATCACGACTCCTTCTGGAAGATATTTCCATATATAACTCTTCTGCACGCGTATCACATCTATGATGTCAGCGGAGTGGAACATCATCTCATCAAGATCTCGTACGAACCGCTTACTCCCCTTTTCTCCAATGTCGACTGATTCGGACTCGTCTCTTCGTGGCTGCATGGACTGCGCTCCAACGGCTATACTCGTATCTAGAGTCTCCCAAGTAATGTATCCCATCACATGATATCCGAATGACGTCGAACCTTTCGATCGATTCGTCAAGTTCTATAATCCCCCAAGAGCTCAATATCTTGAGTACAGTTTAATAGTATTCCAGTACATGCCACAGTACCTATGGACCAACCGTAGAAGGGCAAACCTAAGCTTCACTAATGGCACCGCGGAACGGCTGCCAACCATAAGGTTCAAAAGCGTTCCCATGGCCATTATGTCGAGTTAGCGTTTCATTCTTCTAGAGGGTCCACGGAATTACTTGCATTTTTTTCCGAATAATTTAAACTTGGAAAAATAGGTTTTCTAACATTCGATCGTCTTCTTTCGACTCTCAACGTACCTGCGGGAAGTCGTCTCTAGCTGGAATCAATCAATCTGATGACCTCACATCTGTAAGTCTATGGTAGCGCCCCGGCTGTCTATCCGAGGCCAAAATGCGGAATCGAAAACTTTTTCAAAACATGAAACTGGCGCTATCGTATACTATAAATCCGGATCGAACCATTAACCTACAACTAGCAACTAGAGAAAGGGTTGGAAGTCTATATCGATCGATCCGTGTCATTCGGTCTTTGGCCACCATCCCAAGCTCCTTGCGGCATCTCCGGTCTCGATCTCCTCATCGGAAAGGGCACCACATCTTCGAGACTTTTTACGGGCTCCCGCTTCATCCGAAGAAACTCGGGCACGAAGTTCGCTAGCCGACGTGTCCTAGGCGAACTAGAGAATGTTTGTGACAACTTTGTCTCTTGCATCCATAGCATGGATGGAGGTTGAAGATGAAGCCATCAATGGTGGTTGTGAGCTAGAGGAGGAAGAAGAAGAAGAAGCCTTTTCTTTCTTGAGTTGTATGATAAAAATGAGAGCAAGAAAAATGAATAATACAAGAGCAAGCCCAAAGGGATATGGCTGCCTTTCTCTCTCTTCCTCTCATTTCAACTTACAAATCCATCACCAAATGTGACATATGCACAATAAAAGAGACCATGAGTCACTAGGTTTGCATGTGTCACAATTAATGCACCTCATGATGATATCTAGCTCACAATTTCCATTTGTAAACATTAATCCAAATGTTTACAACAATAAAAAGATACGGAAACATCTAAAGTAAACTCGTGACGGATCACAACGATACCCCTCACCTGTATATACATACCTGCATCCGCATTCCGACTGAATGCGAATGCGATGAGACTAAAGTAATCCAACAAATCTAATACTAAGATCCGGCTTAAAACAAAGCCCACTAGTTTGATCTGCCCGATCATGATCCGTGCACTACTGCACGTATATGATCGGACCCTACCATATATCATACGACCTCTACAACGTTTCGCCCGAAACTTGAAAACTGTCTGTTGGGGACTCTAAAGACTTGTCAATACTTTGGCTGTGGATTTAACCACTAGCATGTCAGAGATACTAGCTGTACGTAACGGGCTACCAGGTATTGACCAAAAGGGAGGTCGATGAGCGAACTCATCCTCACACCCTACTGAGCCTGTCAGTGACAATATCCGTACAGTCTGGTCCGTTCGTCTATGAGCATCGCATGGCGGGCCTAGGGGGTTGGTAAAATTCAGACCCCCAAAAGCGGTACAAGTCGTGTCGGTGTGTAGCCCAGAACACCCTGAGATACTACTGGAATACCTACCAGTAAATCTCCTGCCTTGGCCAAGGACTTCGTGTAATGACTCTCCTAGACACAGCGCAATCTCACCCCCAATACCCGGAGAGACGATACTGTAGGGTTACTAGGCACACTAACAAGGCTCTACAAGGCATCGACCATGCCAAAATTAAAATTTTATGTGCCGAACAACCCTAAGCAAGATCGTATACTACAGATTAGGCGAATCATATAGCAAGTAAACAACTGTACTTCTAAGGGTATGCGAAATACAACCTTTGTAGATCGCTGCTTCACTTCTTTAGCTCCTTGTTGAAGTCCCTTCGCTGCGATCGTGGTTCTCCCGGGCTCTTGCATGGCTTCACGAGGCGAAAGAACGTCCTTGCTTGAAGTCTTCGAGGCCGAAGATGATCTACGTCGAGGGGATGCCAACTCAAGCTTTTACTTCACTAACTTGAGAATTATTGAAGCAAGCACCCTAAACTAAAGTGCTAGTCTAGTAGAGGATGGAGAAATAGGAAGTAGGTTCTCTTTAGAATTTTGTTTCTCACAATCTATTTCACTTTGAATCAAACCCTAGCAAGCTTTTCTTTTGAACTCAAGAAAGATGAAGATGAACAAAAGAAATGAGATGAGGATAATGATCAAGTGTGTGAGCTAACCATGGTGATTGAGTATCATATACTAACTCTTGTAGAGACTTAACCCATGGCTAAGCTTTATGGTTGGGTTAAGAAATATCCATAGTAAAAACAAATTTAGTGGAATTAGTCAATGCTTCCACAAGATTCAAGCATATTTAGCTAATCCTCCACTAATTTTGTAATTACTTTGAATTTTAAAATCCATAATAAATAAATAGCATGGTGTAAGTCTCATACACCCAAGTCAAGTGTATCATCAACCATGATACAATAAAAGAAAACACAATTTTAATATATATCATATATACATTAAAATTGTGCTCATGTGAGAAAAACCCTAAAGTGAACAAGTGTTAGTAAATGTAAACTAGTATATCTAATATACAATTTTACACTTAATTATTAAATCAACACTTGACTTAATAATCCGGTCATATCTCATATAACCGACTAACATTCATCGTATCGACTTATCGAATCAACACTTGATTCGATAACCCAGTCATATCATATATAACCGACCGATACTAAAAGTCGCGAGAATAGAATACGGTATCACATACACGCATTATTCTCGGTCCCGCACATATCACATATGCGCTCCTATTTCGTTTTGCCTGAGCCAGTAAAACCTCTATGTAGGACTCTAAAGACTCGTCAATACCCCGGCATTAGGTGATGATCACATGAAGCATCCACAAGCCGTCAGCGGTACTAGCAGGACGTAACGGCTACCCGGGTATTGAGCGATCAGAAGATCAGCAAGCAAGCCCGCTCCAACTCCTGTAAAAGCCTGCCGGTAACACTTCCCGTACAGTCCGGTCTACTCGTCTGATATGTCGCATATCAAGTCCAGGGGTGGTAGACATCAGACCCCAATAACCGATAAGTCGTGCCGATGTAAGGCTCATAACGGGTCGAGAAACTACTGGTAACACTTACCAGTAAATCTCTAAATCATCCTTGGCCAGGGACTTCACTGTTATGGCCAATCGAGCACAGCGCAACATCAACCCTCAATACCGGGAGAGACGAAACCCCTCCTATCGCTCATTGCCTCCATGTAACTCGGGACTGTACCCAAAAACCACCGTTTTGCATGCCCTCATGGACGTGGTAAGGTGGAAATCAAAGCACAGTGGGAATCACACAAGACTCTATGACGATCTCGGGTCTACAGACTAACCTGCACAAGTGTCACCAGAAACTGCCATCTGACGTGAGGTATAGTACAATGTGGGAGTTCTCGGCGAGACCGTCCAGTGTACCCAGTCTCCATTGATCACCCGTATACCATCTCTGATGTCAAACACCAATGGATATGGGATCATCCATCGCCTATCTCATGGGTCGAGAAGCGTATACGCTAGACTACTCTGGTATATCGATGCCCCGTCTCGATACACCCACGAATAGGGACCTTGAAGGATGCACTTATGGACTACCATGTCCCCACTAGTATGATCTGCATCATAGTCCAGGTAGTCAAGTACACATCCTAACGGCTTTACCAACATGTAACTATAAGACAGTATCAATAGACAAGTATACATGTTAAGATAAAGAGCAACCAGATAGCATGCTATCATATCGAGCAAGAAATTCCTCTCTATATATGTCCAAGCATCCAATATAATATACATCATCTGTACAATACTGGCCTCTAGGGCATATATACAACTAACAATCTCCCACTTGCACTAGGGCCAGCTGCTGTAGTATCGCATACCGAGCATCCCGAAGAGTCTCTCAAACTGTATCTGGGGAATGGCCTTCGTGAGTGGATCCGCTGTGTTGTTCTTCGTGTCAACCCTCCTGACCTCGATCACCCGGCGATCAACTATCTCCCGGATCAGGTGATACCGCCTCAGAATATGCCTGGATCGCTGATGGGACCTGGGTTCCTTGGCCAAAGCCACCGCTCCATTGTTATCACAATACAAAGGTATTGGATGCTCAATGGATGGAACCACTCCAAGTTCAGTAATGAACTTCTTGATCCAGACAGCCTCTTTGGCAGCATCGTTAGCAGCGATGTATTCAGCCTCCATCTTCGAGTCTGCCATGGTTTCCTGCTTGGAACTCTTCCAGCTAACCGCCCGTCCGTAAAGGGTAAAGAAAAATCCCGACCGCGACTTAGAGTCGTCCTTATCACTCTGGAAGCCTGAATCGGCAAAGAACTCCACTTGGAGTTCTCCATTACCATACACCAAGAACATCTCTTTAGTTCTTCGCAGGTACTTGAGAATACTCTTTACAGTTATCCAGTGATTTTCTCCAGGATCAGCTTGATACCTACTCACTATACTTAGTGAGTATGCTACATCGGGTCTGGTGCATAGCATCGCGTACATGATAGAGCCTAATTCTGAAGCATAGGGTATCCCTTGCATGCGAGCTATCTCCAAATCAGTCTTGGGAGACATCTCTTTGGAGAGAGTGAGCCCTGAGATCGTGGGTAAAAACCCACGTTTGGACTCTTCCATACAAAACCTCTTTAGTATGGTGTCAATGTACCTGGATTGGGACAATCCTAATATCCTTTTAGATCTATCTCTATAGATCATAATCCCCAATATGCAGGAGGCATCACCAAGATCTTTCATTGAGAATCTTTGTGATAAGAAGAGCTTGACCGATTGTAGCATAGGAATATCATTTCCTATCAAGAGTATGTCGTCCACGTACAATACGAGGAAGACAACCTTATTCTCTGCTACCTTCTTGTAGATACAAGGTTCATCTACGTTTTTGACGAAATCAAACTCTTTGATAGCAACGTCAAAACAGATGTTCCAGCTCCGCGATACTTGCTTTAATCCATAAATGGATTTAAGCAGCTTGCACACCTTCCCGCTGCTCCCACTATTTACGAAGCCTTCTGGCTGAGTCATGTACACGCACTCTTCTAAATCACCGTTTAGAAAGGCGGTCTTAACATCCATTTGCCAGATTTCGTAATCATGATATGCTGCGATGGCAAGCATGATCCGGATGGATTTAAGTATAGCCACTGGAGAAAAGGTTTCGTCATAGTCCATACGTGGTCTTTGACGAAAACCCTTTGCAACAAGTCTAGCTTTGAAAGTCTCCACTTTCCCATCTACACCAAGTTTTTTCTTGAAGATCCACTTGCTCCTAATGGGTTTTACCCCTTTAGGAGCAACTTCCAAAGTCCATACTTTGTTGGTGTACATGGATTCCATCTCGGACCGCATTGCATCCAGCCATTTCACTGAGTCTCCACTCGTGATGGCCTACTCGAGGCTAGTTGGGTCATCATCCTCCATGATGCAATCCTCGCTCCCACCATCCATGAGAAAACCATAGTATCTCTCAGGTGGGTGAGGAACCCTACTAGATCGGCGGAGTGGCTGGGGTTCATCGGGAACTACCGAATCCTCCGGTTCCACTAAATCTTCAGTTGCAGTTTGTGTATCTGGAACCTCTTCCAGCTCTACCACTTTGCCACTAATTTCTTTTACAAGAAATTCCTTTTCTAAAGAGATGGCATGTTGAGCAACAAACACCTTTTGTTCCTCACTGTAGTAGAAAAAATACCCATATGAGTTCTTTGGATATCCCACAAACTTGCAAAGAACTGACCGTGCCTCGAGTTTGTCCGGATTTTGTCTTTTGACATAGGCCGGACAACCCCATATCTTAACTCGTTTAAGATATGGTCTCTTCCCACTCCACATCTCATATGGTGTGGTAGGTACAGATTTAGATGGAACTTGATTCAATAGGTATGCTGCTGTCTCCAGCGCATACCCCAGAAGAAAATAGGTAACTCAGA
The DNA here is from genome assembly GCA_030015575.1 of Agapanthus africanus. NCBI lineage: Eukaryota > Viridiplantae > Streptophyta > Magnoliopsida > Asparagales > Amaryllidaceae > Agapanthus > Agapanthus africanus. The sequence continues at coordinate 264,773,863 of CM057346.1, read as the reverse complement.
TATGCTTTTCAAAGAGCGCACCATATCTAATAGGGTGCGGTTCCTCCGTTCCGATACACCGTTTTGTTGTGGTGTATATGGAGGAGTCAGCTGAGAGAGAATCCCATTCTCTTTTAGGAAGTCCAGGAATTCATTGCTTATGTATTCACCTCCTCGATCAGATCGAAGGATTTTAATACATTTTCCGGTTTGGTTCTCGACTTCTTGTTTATATTCTCTAAATTTCTCAAAAGTTTCTGATTTGTGTTTCATCAGGAACACATATCCGAACCTAGAGAGATCGTCAATGAATGTAATGAAGTACGCAGAACCATTCCTGGTATGTGTAGACATGGGGCCGCATATGTAGGGTTCCTAGGCACCCTATGAAGGTCTCACAAGGCATCGAACATGCCAATATAAAAATTTACGGGTGCCGAGAGACCCGACTATGGATCGTTTGCTAGAAAACTAGGCGAAAGACAATCTAGTTAACAACTTAACTAATGGGATATCGGAAATACAACCTTTGTAGATCCGGTGCTCCACCTCCATAGCTCCGCAACGAAGTCGTCTCCGCTGTCCAAAAGGAATCCGGGCTCTAGAGTCGGCTTCGTCGGAGAAAAAGCGAGCTAGGTCGTCGATGTCCATGCCGAAGATGATCTACGTCGAGGCATCGCTAAATCAAGCTCCACCTTCACCAAGCCCTAAAAACTTGTGAAGGAAACACACTCTACTACTTGGCAAGAGGTAGAGGATGAAGAAATAGGAAGTGGGTAGACTTTAGATTTGGATTTCTCACTCTTTTTCATCACTTGCCATTGATGGAGGCAAGTTTTCTTCACTTGAAGAAATGAAGAAGAAGAAGGAAATTGTTATGATAAGAATAATTAAAAAAGAAAAGAAAATCCATTCTTATCATAAGCAAACCATGGTTAGGTGTAGAGATTAAACCAAGGTTAGTTTGAATGGTTAGGGTTAAGGATGAGATAAGAATGGTTGACTAAAGTCAATGCTTCATGAAGGTTCAAAGAATAAAACAAAACTAGCAACCATTCTTCTCATTATCATTTCCATAATAAATAGATATGAAAATGTAAACCCTAATCATTTAAATAACCATGGTTCAATCTTTACACAAACACAAGCAAACATGTATCATCAAACATGATACAATCAAGTGCACAAAACTATATCGAATATACAATGTGCACATCCGAGTGAGAAAATCCATCTTAAGTAAACCGATACTAGTTGATGCAAAGTAATATATCAAATATAGAAATATGCATTAAATCATTAAATCAACACTTGATTCAATGATCCGGTTATGTCGCACACAACCGACTAGTATACAATATATCGGCTTATCGAATCAACGCTTGAATCGATAACTAGGTTATATCGCATACAACCATTCGATACATTTATCGCGAGAATAGAATACGGTATCACATACACGCATTATTCTCGGTCCCGCACATATCTCATATGCGCTCCTATTTCGTTTCGCTTGAGCCAGGAAACCTCTGTGTAGGACTCTAAAGACTCGTCAATACGCCGGCAGCAGGTGATGATCATATCAAACACCCACAAGCCGCAAGCGGTCTGCTAAACGTAACGGCCACCCGGGTATTGAGCGATCTGAAGATCGACGAGCAAGCCCGCTCACACTCCGGTGAATCCAACCAGTAACACTACCGTACAGTCTGCTCTGATCGTCTGATATGTCGCATATCTCGCCTAGGGGTGGTAAACGTCAGACCCCAATAGCTCAATAAGTCGTGTCGATACGAGGTCTATAACAATTTGAGAAACTACTGGTAACACTTACCAGTAAATCTCAGCAACCCTGGCCAGGGATTTCCTGTTATGGCCAATCGAACACAGCGCAACATCAACCCCCTATACCGGGAGAGACGAATCCCCTCCTATCGCTCATTGCCTCCATGTGACTCGGGACTGTACCCAAAAACCACCATTTTGCACGCCCTCTTGGACGTGGTAAGATGGAAATCAAAGCACAGTGGGAACCACACAAGACTCTATGACGATCTCGGGTCAACAGACTACTCTGTACCAGTGTCACCAGAGAACTGCCATCTGACGTGAGGTATAATACCATCTGGGAGTTCTCGGCGAGTCCGTCCAGTGTACCCAGTCTCTACTGAGCACCCGTATATCATCTCCGATGTCAAACACCAATGGATATGGGATCATCCATCGCCCATCTGTATGGGTCGAGAAGGTATACGCTAGTCTACTATGGTATATCGATGCCCCGTCTCGATACACCCACGACTAGGGACTTTGAAGGATGTACTTATGGACTACCATGTCCCCACTAGTATGATCCGCAACATAGTCCAGGTAGTCAAGTACAGATCCTAAGGGCTTTACCAACATGTAACAGAGAGACAAACAGTATACACGTTAAGGTAAAGATCAACCAGATAGCGTACTATCATGTCGAGCAAGAAAGTCCTCCCTATATATGTCCCAGCATCCACTACAATATACATCCTATGTACAGTAATGGCCTCTAGGGCATACATATAACTAACAATCTCCCACTTGCACTAGGGCCATCTGATAGCAGTGGTTGCAGTATCTCATACTCAACCATCCCATAAAAGTCTCTCTCTGGGAACAGGCCTTTGTGAGTGGATCCGCTGTGTTGTCCTCTGAGTCTACTCTCCTAACCTCGATCTCCCTGGAGATCAACCATCTCCATGATCAGGTGATACAGCCTTAGAATATGTCTGGATCACTGATGGGACCTGCGTTCCTTGGCATAAGCCACAACTCCATTGTCACACAATGGGAGGAACATAGTTCATCTTATGAACCAATATACACCCAAACAGCCTCTTTGGTAGCATCTTAAGCTGCGATGTATTCAGCCTTTATCGTCTAGTATGTCACGGTATCTAGCTTGGAACTCTTCCAACATACCGTCCCTTTACTGAGGGTAAAGACAATGCCTGTGACTGACACTCAGTCGTCGTTATCACTCTGGAACCTTTCCAGTGATTCTCCCCAGGATCGTTTGATACCATCTCACTACATCTAGTGAGTATCCTAACATCCAATTACATCTCTCTCATAGATGAGAACTCAGAATTTAGGAGGTATCACTTTGATCCTATATGGAGAATCTTTGTGATAAGCGGAGATTGATCGATCGTAGCATAGGAAACTCCTTCCCTATCAAGAGTATGTCATCCACGTACTCTACGAGGATCACCACCATACTCCTTACTACCTTTTTGTATATACAAGGTTCATCTACCATTTTGATGATGTCAAACTCTTTGACTAATTCATCAAAACAGACGTTCCAACTCCGCGATGCCTGCTTTATCATATAAAGTATCTTGCACACGTTTCCGCTTCTCCCACTGTCTACGAGGCCCTCTGGCTGTGTACTTATAGACGCTCTCTTCTAAAAAATCATTTAGAAAAGCTGTCATGACACCCAACCACCAGATATCGCAGTCATGGTATGTAGCCGTGGCAAGTAGGATCTGAATGGACTTAAGCATAGATCCTTAGAAAAAGTTTCATCATGATCCACGCCTGGTCGATGACGAAAACCTTTAACAAGTCTAGCTTTGAAAGTCTCATCTTTTCCATGTACACCAAGTAATCTTCTCAAGATTTACTTGCTCCTGATGGGGATTTAACCCTTCAGATATAGCAACTAAAGTCCATACTTTGTTGGTGTATAAGGATTCCATCTCAGATCGATAAACATCCAGCCATTCTTACAGAGTCTCACTCTTGATGGCCAGCTCGAAACTAGTTGGGTCATCATCTCATGATGCATTCCTAGCTCCCACTGTCATAGAGAAACCGAAATATCTCTCAGGTGAGTGACGAACCCTACTAGATCGGCGGAGAGGCTGAGGTTCGTTGGTAACTATTGAATCCTTTGGTTTTATCAAATCATCTGCTGTAATTTGTATAGCTGGAACCATTCCAGTTCTACATAACAGTATTTGCCTCGAGCTTGTCCGGATTTTGCTTTTAGACATAGGCCGGACAACCCCAAATCTTAACTATCTTAAGACATGGGCTCTTCCCTTTCCATATCTCATATGGAGTGGTAGGCAATTGATTTGATTCGAACCCTATTCAATAGGTATGCAGCTTCTCAAGTGCATAACTCCCCAAAAGGAAAAAGGTAACTCAGCAGTACTCATCATAGAGCACACCATATCATATAGGGTGTATTTGCTCCGCCCCGATATACCATCGTGCTATAGTGTATACGGAGGAGTAATGCTGAGAGAGAATCTCATTCTCCTTTAGAATAGTCCAGGAATTCCGTACTCAAGTATTCTCCTCCCTGATCACATCAAAGGACATAATACTTCTACCCGTATTTTGGTTCTCTACTTCTAACTTATATTCTGTGAATATCTCAAAAGGTTCGGACTCATGTTTCAACGGGAACATATGACTGAATCTTGAGAGATTATCAGAGAATATAATGAAGTATAAAGAACCAGTCCTGGCATTTGTAGACTGGGGACCTACATACATCAACATGTATCATCCCAAGAGTTCACTAACTCTTTCTCTGTTTCCAATAAACGGAGCTTTGGTCATCTTATCTTTGTGACATGACTGGCGAGTTTCACAAGATGTAAATTCAAACTGATTTAAATATGCATCTTTATGTAACTCTGCTAGTCGGGTCGCATTGATATGACCTAGTCTACAATACCTCAAGAAGGATTCGTTCATTTCTGAACTCTTCCTCTTGTGTGTGTTCTGTATACTAAGAACTGTAGTTTGATTTAGAACATCAATGCTCTAAGATAACGTGCCTGAACCGATCAACTTTTGATATAGGAAATGTTCAAAACATTATCCAACAATACAAAATTTTATCATTTCTTTACTAATAAAGAGACTGATATAATTTTGTATATCAGGTTCGGTATCTAATAACATTCGTTCAGAATCAATGTATTTTTAATACAGGGTGACAGTGACCAACAGACTTGGCTGCAAAACTTGCCCCGTTTTCTGTCTCATGAATCTTATCACCCGTTCTCAGTTCTCTACCTTTCTGTAGCCCTATGTAACATATTACATATCTGGGATCCTGATCTGGTATCACATACCCAGGACGTAAAGAATACTGAGAAACAGTTCTGTATAATGAACACACCCGAAGATGATGCATCAGCATGCACTCTCTTCGTTTGGGCGGTACGGGAAATCTGGTATTCCCCAATTTCCTGCTCTGTCTTATAACAATTATAAGTTGGAGCGGGACCAACGTTCCTCAGCTCAGTATAACAAGCGGGTTCGGTCAATATTCCGTATTATTATCTTGATTATGGCGTGATATGATCGCTACCTGGAGAGAGAGAGAAGAAAACACTCGGCGTGCCCTCTTGCAAGAATAGATTGGTTATTATTTTATCTAATCAGGATGGCTCCCACTGCTTTTTATCAAATCTTCCTTCAAACCCTAAAAGGAAAGACTAGCCGGGATTAATTACACACTACATGTTCGCCAATCTTTCAGCCAGGCCAGTGTCGGTACTTTGAGGGAGGTCCCCCGTGCTTTCGCACGAACCTAATTAATGTAAACCTCGTTTTCCCAGAGGCGTAACCTCGTTGACACCTTTCTAGACACCTACTTGATCGGCTAATTGTAATGTATAAAACTCTCCCAGGAGTAACTCTTACTCGCAGCGGGTATCGGGATCCAACTATCTTATAGAAGGTATGCAATCTCATTGCAAATTTCAACATTTGAAATTCCCGATAATATTTTGCCCCTAGCTCGCTATGACCTTGACGCATGCCAAACAACCCATAGTCTGCTAGTCAAGTTCAACCCGTACATTTCTTGATTGAATTAAACCCACCCGCACGACCCTTGACGCATGCCAAACAACGCCGTACGAATAACCTAATCCAATCGCATCGTATGCTAGCAGATAAGCACCAGTTAGCTACCGTACACTACGTCTTGATGCATGCCAAACAACCGCAGCACGAATACTAACTAATACTTATCTGAAATGACGGAGGGCTACGACAGGTTTTTCTGAAAACCTATTGCGTAATGAACTTGATATCGTTGTAGGATCGAATGATTTTTGAAATGGAGTGTTTTTGAGGCTTTTCTAGTTTTGCTAAAGGAGTCACTCTCGGTGAAGGGATCGTCGGTCCTTTCCTCGTCGAATGAGGTGCGGGATATATCATATATATTACTGTGCAAAGCAAAAACTCTTAAAAGCAATCAAAAGACAAACCGAGTGTGTAGCATCGGCCAGTTATTGCTAAAGGAGTCACTCCCGGTGAAGGGATCTCGGTCCTTTCCTTATCGAATAAGGTGCAGGATATATCACATATACCTCTGTGCAAAGCAAGAACTGTAGCTACCTGTTTTATTTTGAAATTCGATTCTACAACATCTTTAGGTTTCTTTTATTTCATTAATCACATTAATGAAGTCCCATCATTTAAGTACCTAAACATCGCAGATAAATACGACGTACACTTATGCCATCCGCATTCGCCTCGATGTCCCCTCGTGCACCGTTAGGTTAGGTAACTAACGACAGAGCGGGGCAGGGCTAGCGCGGGTGTAAAACATAAGTAACGTCTATATAATATATCATATATACTATATACTGTATCTATCACAGAACATCACATGATCACATCACAGATATCGCAGCAGAAGAATCATATGAAATATTGGATATACTAGGACGTCCGTGTTTTCAATACGAGCCAGTATAAAACACGGATTCCACGGTCGTGATGAATAGCCAAACCCACACCCCTAGAACCCTACGAGAGCGGCAAGCAACCCTACCAATTCTAGAGTTAGGAGACCCGGACTCGACTCCTCGAGTTGGTCTCCCACTGGACTCCAGAACCCGGTTACTTGTGCCCTCCTCCTTGGGTCTATCCTAGTGCGGAAAAGTAAATAATATACAAAAGGTGACAACTTCCGCAACCTGGAAGTGCCCCAATAAAAGAATATTACATACAAGTTTTTACATGAATGAAAATGAAAAACACTCATCTCACATAAAAACCCCCGGCTATTCAAACACGACGATCCAATATAACATATCCAGCAACACATAACATCACATGTCATCAACGTAAGTAAATATGCGCATCCCAATTGTCGTTGACATATAGCAACGAAACCGGCGATATCACATATTACACTTACGGTCAAAGAAAAGAAAGTGTAAAACTACAACAGTTGGAATCCGCAACCACCTCAGACATCGCCTGCCTGACCAAATGAATTTCTTAGACATCGCATGCCTAACAATTATAAACCCCGCATTTTAGTCTCTTTATCGAAAACACTTTTCAATACCAAGTCGGGCAATTCAACAGGATTCCCGACATTTTGATCGAATGCTCGTCGCAAACTTCAGTCGACGGCTGCACCCCCGATACCGTCGACGAAGTGCACCAAGGCAGAACACCGCTACCGCGAGCACCCGGAGGGATGCTTTCGGCGACGGGGTTCTCCTACAGTCACTTGGTCGGGGCTATGGAGTGAGGCTGTCTATTAAGTTTACCCGGCGAGTATCCGCGTACGCTACGTGATTGCGACGGACTTTTGATCACATCAAAATTCCGTGGCAACCGATCAAGTGAGACTAAACTGCTATGTTTATAACATTCATTCAGTTATCACATAACTTTTGTGAATTCTAATTATTGTATCCCATTCCAGATAAATAGAAAATTTTAAACTTTTCGATCGAACAATCGAACACCCAATTTTTCCCGATACAAATCAACACATGAAATAAGTCTAACAACATTCAGTTCGTGCCTCAGTACCGACGGTCCAGCCGTAGAAGGGTCAAGCCAACGCCTCACATGTGGCACGCCGTACTGCCCCAAACCCGAAGGTTCAAAGGGCAGTTCAAGACGGTCACATAATCGAGTTAAGGTTTGTTGTCTTCTAGAGGGACCATCGCGTTACTTGCACTACTTAGAACGTCGTTAAACTACGGAAAAATCCAACACTTGGAAATTTCCCGACAGGGGAAAAATTGGGTATTTATATCCGGTCGAACTTTTTAACATATTCTAAAATTTATCCAGAAAGCCACACAGACAAAATTTGATAATCCGATCGAAACACCGAATCCCCAAAACAACTGCAGAAAATTCAACTCTTGAAAAATTATTAAAAATACCCACGAAAACCAGCACTGTTAAATAGGAGTTACTGTGCAAACATCACCTCACAAAACGACAAAGAGGCCGCGGTTCCGCCGCACGAGCCAAGCTCGTGCCGCGGAAGCGCGGCGCTTTAATGGAATTAGGGTTACGAATTGCACAGTTACTCTTATATTTTCCTGCTGATATTTCTACATATTTTTAATACTGAAAAATCCCTGTTTTTTGAAAAAGGACAGAGAGCTATTTTGGGTTCGTGTTTTCGGTTCGTCCGGGTTTCAAACTCCGTCTAGACTTCGCCTAAGGCTCTAGCTAGGCTCTGATACCACTGTAGGGTTCCTAGGTACCCTATGAAGGTCTCACAAGGTATCGAACATGCCAATATAAAAATTTACGGGTGCCGAGAGACCCGACTACGGATCGTTTGCTAGAAAACTAGGCGAAAGACAATCTAGTTAACAACTTAACTAATGGGATATCGGAAATACAACCTTTGTAGATCCGGTGCTCCACCTCCATAGCTCCGCAACGAAGTCATCTCCGCTGTCCAAAAGGAATCCGGGCTCTAGAGTCGGCTTCGTCGGAGAAAAAGCGAGCTAGGTCGTCGATGTCCATGCCGAAGATGATCTACGTCGAGGCATCGCTAAATCAAGCTCCACCTTCACCAAGCCCTAAAAACTTGTGAAGGAAACACACTCTACTACTTGGCAAGAGGTAGAGGATGAAGAAATAGGAAGTGGGTAGAATTTAGATTTGGATTTCTCACTCTTTTTCATCACTTGCCATTGATGGAGGCAAGCTTTCTTCACTTGAAGAAATGAAGAAGAAGAAGGAAATTGTTATGATAAGAATAATTAAAAAAGAAAAGAAAATCCATTCTTATCATAAGCAAACCATGGTTAGGTGTAGAGATTAAACCAAGGTTAGTTTGAATGGTTAGGGTTAAGGATGAGATAAGAATGGTTGACTAAAGTCAATGCTTCATGAAGGTTCAAAGAATAAAACAAAACTAGCAACCATTCTTCTCATTATCATTTCCATAATAAATAGATATGAAAATGTAAACCCTAATCATTTAAATAACCATGGTTCAATCTTTACACAAACACAAGCAAACATGTATCATCAAACATGATACAATCAAGTGCACAAAACTATATCGAATATACAATGTGCACATCCAAGTGAGAAAATCCATCTTAAGTAAACCGATACTAGTTGATGCAAAGTAATATATCTAATATATAAATATGCATTAAATCATTAAATCAACACTTGATTCAATGATCCGGTTATGTCGCACACAACCGACTAGTATACAATATATCGGCTTATCGAATCAACGCTTGAATCGATAACTAGGTTATATCGCATACAACCATTCGATACATTTATCGCGAGAATAGAATACGGTATCACATACACGCATTATTCTCGGTCCCGCACATATCTCATATGCGCTCCTATTTCGTTTCGCTTGAGCCAGGAAACCTCTGTGTAGGACTCTAAAGACTCGTCAATACGCCGGCAGCAGGTGATGATCATATCAAACACCCACAAGCCGCAAGCGGTCTGCTAAACGTAACGGCCACCCGGGTATTGAGCGATCTGAAGATCGACGAGCAAGCCCGCTCACAATCCAGTGAATCCAACCAGTAACACTACCGTACAGTCCGCTCTAATCGTCTGATATGTCGCATATCTCGCCTAGGGGTGGTAAACGTCAGACCACAATAGCTCAATAAGTCGTGTCGATACGAGGTCTATAACAATTCGAGAAACTACTGGTAACACTTACCAGTAAATCTCAGCAACCCTGGCCAGGGATTTCCTGTTATGGCCAATCGAACACAGCGCAACATCAACCCCCTATACCGGGAGAGACGAATCCCCTCCTATCGCTCATTGCCTCCATGTGACTCGGGACTGTACCCAAAAACCACCGTTTTGCATGCCCTCTTGGACGTGGTAAGATGGAAATCAAAGCACAGTGCACACAAGACTCTATGATGATCTCGGGTCAACAGACTACTCTGTACCAGTGTCACCAGAGAACTGCCATCTGACGTGAGGTATAATACCATCTGGGAGTTCTCGGCGAGTCCGTCCAGTGTACCCAGTCTCTACTGAGCACCCGTATATCATCTCCGATGTCAAACACCAATGGATATGGGATCATCCATCGCCCATCTGTATGGGTCGAGAAGGTATACGATAGTCTACTCTGGTATATCGATGCCCCGTCTCGATACACCCACGACTAGGGACTTTGAAGGATGTACTTATGGACTACCATGTCCCCACTAGTATGATCCGCATCATAGTCCAGGTAGTCAAGTACAGATCCTAAGGGCTTTACCAACATGTAACAGAGAGACAAACAGTATACACGTTAAGGTAAAGATCAACCAGATAGCGTACTATCATGTCGAGCAAGAAAGTCCTCCCTATATATGTCCCAGCATCCACTACAATATACATCCTATGTACAGTAATGGCCTCTAGGGCATACATATAACTAACAGCATACATCACTATGTATCAGTCCCAAGAGTTCGGTGACTCTTTCTCCGTGTCCCGTAAACGGAGTTTTGGTCATCGTGCCTTTGAGACATGACTGGCAAGTATCATAAAATGAAAATTCAAACGGATTTAAATATCCATCCTTATGCAACTTAGCTAGTCGTGTCGCATTGATGTGACCCAGTCTATAATGCCACAAGAAGGATTCTTTCAGCTCTGAACTTTTCCTCTTGTGTGTGTTTGTTATGCTCAGAACTGTTGATTGATTTAGAACATAAATGCCATTGCACAACGTGCTTGATCCAAACAACTTTTGGTTAAGGAAAATGTTCATAACATTATCCTGTAATACAAAATTATATCCCTTTTTACTCAACAAAGAAACCGATATAATGTTGCATATCAGGTTCGGCATGTAATAGCATTCGTTCAGAATCAACGTATTACCAGTTGGCAATACAAGGTGATATTCCCCGACGGTTTTAGCTGCAACAATTGCACCATTTCCAACCCTTATGTCTTTATCACCTTCTCCAAGTTCCCTACCTTTCCTAAGCCCATATAACCGATTACATATATGGGATCCTGACCCGGTATCTAATACCCAGGATGTAGAGCAAATGGAGAAACAGTTCTCTGTAACGAACACACCCGAAGAAAATGCATCAACATGTACTTTCTTCATTCGGGTGGCATGGGAATCCTGGTATTCCCCTATATCCTGTTCAGTCCTATAACACTTATAAGAAAGAACGGAACCAACGTTCCCCAGCACAGTATAACATGCGGGTTCGGTCAATACATCCATATTATTATTTTGATTAAGGCATGATATGGTCGCTACCTGGAGAGAGAGAGAAGAAAACAATTTAGCGTATGCTCTTACAAGATCAGATTGGTTATTATTTTATCTAATCAGGATGGCTCCCACTGTTTTTATCAAATCTTCCTTCAAACCCTAAAAGGAAAGACTAGCCGGGATTAATTACACCGTACAACTTCGCCAATCTTTCAGCCAGGCCGGTGTCGGTACTTTGAGGGAGGTTCCTCGTGCTTTCGCACGGACCTAATTAAAGTAAAACTCGTTTTCCCAGAGGCGTAACCCCGTTGACACCTTTCTAGACACCTACTTGATCGGCTAATTGTCCTGTGTAAAACTCTTCCAGAAGTAACAAATACTCGCAGTGGGTATCGAGATCCAACTATCTAATAGAAGGTATACAATCTCATTGCAAATCTCAATACTTGAAATTCCCGATAATATTTTGCCCCAAACGATCTATGACCTTGACAAGGTCAACAAACCATAGACCGTAAGTCAAGTTCAACCCGTCATTTCTTGATTGAATTAAACCCACTCGTACGACCCTTGACAAGGTCAACAAGGCCATATGACTACCCTAATCCAATCCGCATCATATGAATAAGCAGATAAATACTGGTCAGCTACCGCACACTGCGCCTTGACAAGGTCAACAAATGCAGTATGAATACTAAGCAGGACTTATCTGAAATGACGGAGGGCTACGACAGGTTTTTCTGAAAACCTATTGCGTAATGAACTTGATATCGTTGTAGAATCGAGTGAATTTTGAAATGGAGTGATTTTGAGGCTTTCATTAGTTTTGCTAAAGAGGTCACTCCCGGTGAAGGGATCTCGGCTCTTTCCTCATCGAATAAGGTGCAGGATATATCATATATATCGCTATGCAAAGCAAAACTCCAAAAGCAGTCAAAAGTCAAACCGAGTATTGTAGCATCTGCCAGTTTTGCAAAAGAGGTCACTCCCGGTGAAGGGAACTCGGCTCTTTCCCCATCGAATAAGGTGCAGGGTATATCATATATACCGCTATGCAAAGCAAAACTGTAGCTACCCTTTTATTTGAAAATTTGATTCTATAACATCTTTTAGGTTTGTTTTCTTTCATTAATCACATTAATGAATTCCCATCATTTAAGTCACCTAAACATCACAGATAAATACGACGTACACTTATGCCATCCGCATTCGCCTCGATGTCCCCTCGTGCACCATTAGGTTAGGTAACTAACGGCAGAGCGGGGCAGGGCTAGCGCGGGTGTAAAACATAAGTAACGTCTATATAATACATCATATATACTATATATAGTATCTATCATAGCACATCACATGATCACATCACAGATATCGCAGCAGAAGAAACATATGAAACATTGGATATACTAGGACGTCCGTCTTTTATTTTGAGCCTCTATAAAACACAGATTCCACGGTCGCGACGAATAGCCAAACCCACACCCCTAGACCCCTACGAGAGCGGCAAGCAGCCTTTCCAATTCTAGGGTTAGGAGACCCGGACAAGACTCCTCGAGTTGGTCTCCCACTGGACCCTAGAACCCGGTTACTTATGCTCCCCTCCTTGGGTCTATCCTAGTGCGGAAAATTAAATAATATACAAATGGTGACATCAACCTCATCCCGGAAGTGCCCCAATAAAAGAATATTACAAACATTTAATTTTACATGAATGAAAATAAAAACTCTCATCTCACATAAAACCCCCCGGCTATTCAAAACGCGACGATCCAATATAACATATCCAGCAACACATAACATCACATGTCATCAACGTAAGTAAATATGCGCATCTCAATTGTCGTTGACATATAGCAACGAAACCGGCGATATCACATATTACACTTACGGTCGCAGAAAAGAAAGTGTAAAACTACAACATTTGGAATACACAATCTCTTTAGACATCGTAAATCCGAAATATCACAAACTTCGCATTTCATGCCTAACTATATGAATTCCACATATTGTATCACATTCCAGATAAATAGACAGTATTAAAGTTTCCGATCGAATAATCAAATACCCAAGATTTCCTATATAGCTCAACACTTGAGCGAAGGTCAAAAATTCCAGAATACGTCACAGTAGCAACGGTCCAGCCGTAGAAGGGTCAAGCCAACGTCTCACATATGGCACGCCGTACTGCCCCAAACCCTAAAGTTGAAAAGGAAGTTTAAGACGGTCACATAATCGAGTTAAGGTTTGTTGTCTTCTAGAGGGTCCATCACGTCACTTGCACGTTTTTCCGAAAGATTTAAACCCGAGAAAAATTCAACACTTGAATGTTTTTCGTGCCGGGAAAAATTGAGTTAATGATATCCGTTCGAACATTTTAATACTTTCTAAATTATCCGGAATAACATAAGAAAATTAAATTCTCCGATCGAATCGACGATTACAAAATAAACCCCAAAATACTCAACACTTGAGTCGGATTAAAAATACCCATAAAATAGCAATTACAGAAAAAGTAATTACAGTATAAAAATGATGGCATTGTTCCTCTGTACGGCCGCGGTTCCGCGGTGGATTGTACGGAACATGCTGTCATTTTTCAGTACAATTCTTAGAAAACCTTGCTGAATTTTTAAGGTATTTTTAATACTGAAAAAACACATATTTTAAAAAATGTACAGAAAGGGGTCCATTTTGACGTGTTCGGGTTCGTTCGGAGTTTTAACTTCGTTAGCACATCGCCCAATGCTCTAGCTAGGCTCTGATACCACTGTAGGGTTACTTGGCACACTAACAAGTCTACAAGGCATCGACTATGCCAAAATTAAAATTTTATATGCCGAACAACCCTAAGCAAGATCGTATACTAGAGATTAGGCGAATCATATAGGAAGTAAACAACTTTACTTCTAAGGGTATGCGAAATACAACCTTTGTAGATCGCTCCTTCACTTCTTTAGCTCCTTGTAGAAGTCCCTTTGCTGCGATCGTGGTTCTCCCGGGCTCTTGCATGGCTTCACGAGGCGAAAGAACGTTCTTGCTTGAAGTCTTCGAGGCCGAAAATGATCTACATCGAGGGGATGCCAACTCAAGCTTCTACTTCACTAACTTGAGAATTATTGAAGCAAGCACCCTAAACTAAAGTGCTAGTCTAGTAGAGGATGGAGAAATAGGAAGTGGGTTCTCTTTAGAATTTTGTTTCTCACAATCTATCTCACTTTGGATCAAACCCTAGCAAGCTTTTCTTTTGAACTCAAGAAAGAAGAAGATGAACAAAAGAAAAGAGATGAGGATAATGATCAAGTGTGTGAGCTAACCATGGTGAGTGAGTATCATATACTAACTCTTGTAGAGACTTAACCCATGGCTAAGCTTTATGGTTGGGTTAAGAAATATCCATAGTAAAAACAAATTTAATGGAATTAGTCAATGCTTCCACAAGCTTCCACAAGCTTCAACCATTTAGCTAATCCTCCACTAATTTTGTAATTACTTTGAATATTAAAATCCAACATAAATAAATAGCATGGTGTAAGTCTCATAAACCCAAGTCAAGTGTATCATCAACCATGATACTATAAAAGAAAACACAATTTTAATATATATCATATATGCATTAAAGTTGTGCTCATGTGAGAAAAACCCTAAAGTGAACAAGTGTTAGTAAATGTAAACTAGTATATCTAATATACAATTATACACTTAATTATTAAATCAACACTTGACTTAACAATCCGGTCATATCTCATATAACCGACTAACATTCATCGTATCGACTTATGGAATCAACACTTGATTCGATAACCCGGTAATCATATATAACCAACCGATACTAAAAGTCGCGAGAATAGAATACGGTATCACATACACGCTTTATTCTCGGTCCCGTACATATCATATATGCGCTCCTATTTCGTTTTGCCTGAGCCAGTAAAACCTCTATGTAGGACTCTAAAGACTCGTCAATACGCCGGCAGTAGGTGATGATCACATCAAGCACCCAGAAGCCGTCAGCGGTACTAGCTGGACGTAACGGCTACCCGGGTATTGAGCGATCAGAAGAACAGCAAGCAAGCCCGCTCCAACTGCTGTAAAAGCCTGCCGGTAACACTTCTCGTACAGTCCGGTCTCCTCGTCTGATATGTCGCATATCAAGTCTAGGGGTGGTAAACGTCAGACCCCAATAAACGATAAGTCATGCCGATGTGAGGCTCATAACGGGTCGAGAAACTACTGGTAACACTTAAAAGTAAATCTCTAAATCAGCCCTGGACAGGGACTTCCCTTTTACGGCCAATCGAGCAGAGCGCAAAATCAACCCCCAATACCGGGAGAGACGAACCCCTCCTATCGCTCATTGCCTCCATGTAATTCGGGACTATACCCAAAAACCACCATTTTGCACGCCCTCATGGACATGGTAAGGTGGAAATCAAAGCACAGTGGGAATCACACAAGACTCTATGACGATCTCGGGTCTACAGACTAACCTGCACAAGTGTCACCAGAGAACTGCCATCTGACGTGAGGTATAATACCATGTGGGAGTTCTCGGCGAGTGCGTCCTGTGTACCCAGTCTCCACTGAGCACCCGTATACCATCTCTGATGTCAAACACCAATGGATATGGGATCATCCATCGCCCATCTTATGGGTCGAGAAGCGTATACGCTAGTCTACTCTGGTATATCGATGCCCCGTCTCGATACACCCACGACTAGGGACCTTGAAGGATGTACTTATGGACTACCATGTCCCCACTAGTATGATCCGCATCATAGTCTAGGTATTCAAGTACACATCCTAAGGGCTTTACCAACATGTAACTATAAGACAGTATCAAGAGACAAGTATACATGTTATGATAAAGAGCAACCAGATAGCATACTATCATATCGAGCAAGAAAGTCCTCTCTATATATGTCTAAGCATCCAATATAATAAGCATCATCTGTACAATACTGGCCTCTAGAGCATACATACAACTAACAGAAACCCCTGCCGATCCACTCACTGCCTCCTTGTGGCTCGGGACTGTACCCAACTAAAACCTGTTTGCACGACTCTTTTGAGCCATGGTAGGATAGTAATCAAAGTATAGTGGGAACTCACACGAGACAAATGACGATCTCAGGTCGATGAACTAACCTATACACATATCACCAGGGAACTGCTATCTGACGCTAGGTATAATACCAACTAGCATGTTCCCGGCGAGTCCTGTCCGGTGTACTCAAAATCCAATGAGCACCTGTATACATCTTAGGTGAACCAACTGACACCAATGGCTTGTGAGACCGGTCACCGCCCCTCGTCGGGGTCTCGACTATATACACTAGTCTACTCTGGAGTATCGATGCCCTGTCTCGAAACTCCCTCGACTAGGGACCTTTTAAGAATGTGCTTATAGACCCCAGATCCCACGTATATGATCGCCATCATACTGCTGGCCGTCAAGTAAGAATCCTAAGAGCTCTATCAACATGTAATATTGACCTGTAAGGTCACCTGAAGCAGTACACGATGATAAAGGTAAACCAGATAGTATACTATCATCTCGAGTAAGACTGTCCTACCGGCATCGGTCCTCCCTCAATCATTGCAATCAGGTGCCTGTGATCCAATAATTGACTCTGAGGGCACTATATCCAACAATCACCCACTTGCACTCAAGGCTAATTATTGCGATGTCGCATACTCACAGCCCGTGTGATACCGAACACCTAACTCCTCTACTAATCAGTCTCACAAAGCCCGTTTGCGAAACTATTGCGTTCGAGGAATAACCTCAGTGAGTGGATCCGCCCTGATGTTTCTTTCTATGTCTCTCTTAATCTCAAGTTTGCGGAGAAAGCCATCTCCCGAAATGAGCAATACCTATCTTAGAATATGTCTGGATATCTGATGGGACCTAGTTCGCAAATGAACTCCAAATCCAAACTTCTTAGACTGTATCGTCAACTGAACTTAATCAGTATCCGGCGCCACACCTCCCTCAGTTTCCGCTTGGACCACCTGTCCAAAATACTGCCCCTCGTCAGAGGGAAAAGTATAACTCTGACAGTCACTCTGTCATCTAGGTCACCGTGGAAGCCTGGAATGATAACAGCCTCCCGAAAGAGGCTGCCGTTATCATTTCCCTAGAACATCCATTTATGTTCTAAAACAGCTTCCGAACATTTCTCCAGTATAAGATTAATATCAACTTATTGCATCTAATGCAAAAACAACATCTGGTGTGGTACTTGACATCTCATGACTCAATTTTCTAAGCAAGTGATCTGCCAATGATGCACATCCCTCTCCTCTTTAGTCTGTAAAACACCTTTAGAGAGGGTGACTCCATTACCTGCAGGTGTACTACCGTGCCAGGAGTCGTCCATTCTAAAACATCTTTAGAATGCTGTCTAAGTATCCTGATTGGGAAACTACCCAAATCTATATCTAAAACCATAGATCTAGTAACCAGAATGTCTGATATTATATCTTTATCCTATGTGGAGAAACCACTGTGTGACAACCAAAGTATAACCGATTGTAGTATAGGAATTTCACTTTCTACTCTGTGTATGTCATCAAATACCAGAACATCACACCCTACTACCTTCTTAATAGATCCATCCCCTATTCTGATGAAATCAAACCTATGACTGTCACATCAGAAATAGATGATCTATCTCCGCTATATCCGCTTTAGACCATAAATATACACAAGCTACTTATCCACTATGCTTACGCTGCTTCCACTGACTACGACAACCCTCTGGCAGAGTCATATACACGTATACTTCTAAAGCTAGTTCATAACGATGCTATACTCATCCTCCTGCCGGGTTTCACAGTCTGAAGCAACAGCAATGGCAAGTCTGGGTAAACAAGAACCTCCCTGTCACCGTCCTTGAGGCTACCAGAGTACCTCTCGGGTGCTTGAGGTTACCCACTATATCTACGGACTGGCCAATGGAATGTCAATCTAGATTGAATCTTTAGGTTCGTATCAATTTTTCAGTAATCGTTTGCGGTTCTGGAATCACTTCCAGTTCTACCATACTTCCAGTACTGTTTTCTGAAAAAATCCATTTTTACTAAAACTATGGCGAGTCAAGAACAATATCACTATTGATCTTCAAGATGGTTGAAAGTCAACCCTCATCATAGCCCGGGTCAACCCACAAATAACCATTACAGAAACGTGCCTTGAGTTATCCAGAGTCTGGTTTTAAGTATAAGCCGGACAACTCCCCGTACTTTAACATTGTTCAGATATGAACTTTTCTATATTCAATATAGAAACAGAGGCACTGATTTAATTGGAACCAGATTCAAATCATGCAGCTGTCTCCAGTGCATGTCAACTAAATGGAGAGAGGCCGATCATCATTACTCAACTTAGGAATACATCCAGATATGAGTAACCTGAAAGAGAAGCAAGTTCTCATAATCATTACAATTAACTGAATACCATACACAAGTATCTACATCTTCGATCACCTTGAAGAATCCTGATACTTGCAACGCCTGGTTCTTTACTTTATTCTTATACCTATAACTTCTCAAAACTTAGACCTTGCATTTCTACGAAACACAAGTCTAAGAACTAGAGAAGTCACAAATAAACAGAATATAGTACGAATACCAACCCATCTGTCCTTATGGACACTGGACAACATACAATTCTATGTATAAGTCCCTTGAGTTTAATAACTCATTCCCTGTGAGTCGTAGTTTGAAAACTGTACTATGGTTATGAAGAATTACACCGTGTTTAATGCTCATTACCTAACCATCCACTGATATAGGTAAATGTTATAGACATAATTTCAAAAAGTTATATCTCACTTTATAAAAATAAACGTACAGATATATCAATTTGAAATTGGTGCATAACAACGGATATTCAAAATCAAATATTTTCCATCCGGCAAACAACCCAGGTGATTTCCTCAAATATCTCCAATTACAACGAATCGCGATATAATGAGGATGATCACCAATTCCCAATAACTTACTCCCACTCATCATCTGTAAAACCATACAGAGGTGAGAATCAAACCTGGTAAATACATACCCTAGAGCAAGGGCTAATTGGGAAATCAGTTTTCTTTGAACAATATACAGTGAAACTGAAACATGTAAACGTTTCAAAGGGGTATCCGGGTATTCTAATTAATGCCTCTTCCATTATCAGATTCACAACTGTAACCGTATATTTCTTTGCCATCTCTCCAAATCCCTTTATATGTCTTTAGTCATTACCTTCTGTACACCTCTTTAGGCCCAATAGTTTTCTTCATTCCCTAACGTTCGGCACCATCCTATGTTTTGGATGAAGACTATCCAATAAGCGTAATAGGTGTACTCTCCCAATCCTAGGAGCACTCGCAACCCGAGAGAAGGTGAAGATAAAAGACAACTGAATAAAACCTTATTCCTATTTCTCCTGAACCAGAATCCATCCCCGAACTGGAACAAGTTCCTTTCGAGTTCGTATATAACCATTGATGGAGTATCCAAATAACTGTGGATCTTCGTAGTGATACAGAGTGTTCTGGAGAAATACAAAGGTGAAGTAGGAGTGGTAATAAAATACGTGGTTTGGTCGTGAATAGCAGTCGCAGTTTACTTTGCCCACTTACTAATCCCTTTATTTGTCTTTACTTAATACCTTCTGCACACCTTCGTTAGGATAATTGGTTTTCTTCATTCCCTACCATTCGGCACCTGCCTATAGTTTGGAAGAAGACTATCCAATTTGCGTAATAGGTGTACTATCCTAATCCAAGGAACACTCGCAACCTAAGAGAAGGTAAAAGGAAAAGACAACTGAATAGTCATATTCGTTTTCTCCAGAACCAGAAACCATCCTCGAATCTGGAACACGTTCCTTCAAGTTCGTATATAACCATACGATGGCTTTATCCAATGGAAGTGGATGTTCGTAGTAGTACGGGGTGTTCTGGAGAAAAAGGTAAAAGCAGGAGTGGCAATGAGGTATGCAACTTAGACAATCCAAAAGCCAGTGTTTTAAGAAGGTTCGGTCAACTTGGTTACTGAGTCATAGTCAAGGGTCGGGTCATGGTCGCTGCCAAAGAGAGAGAGAAAAGAAACACTCTGCGTGCACTCTATCCTAGATCAGAATGGTTATCACTTTATCCAATCAGGAAACCTCCCACTGTAACCTCAAATTCTCCTCCAAAACTGAAAGAAGAATTAGTCGGGATCACCCGAGGAGTAAACCAACTCATCAGTGGGAATCGGGATCCAGCTATCATCGCATGATAATGTGATGGAATCCACTCACATTATCACACTCTAGAAGGTATGCGTATGCCTGGTAAGTTTCAGTTTCTTTAGAAACTCCCGATGTATGTTTTTACCCGTTGGACCCAAGTGACCTTGACAATGCCAACATATCAAAGAGTCCTAGTCAAGTTCAACCCATCATTATCTTGATTGCGTTAAACCCACCCGTACGAGTCCTTGACAATGCCAACATAACCGTACAACTGTCCTAACCAATCCACATATCCATGCGACAGAAAAGCATTACAGAGCTACCGACACTACGCCTCGGCAATGCACGACAAACGTAACACGAATACTAAGCAATACTAATCTGAAATGACGGAGGGCTACGGCAGGTTTTTGGTGAAAAACCTTTAATGTAATGAACTTGATATCGTTGAAGGATAAAAACATAGTGGCGAAAACCTTTGCTAAAGAGGTCACTCCCGGTGAAGGGATCTCGGCTCTTTCTCCGTAGAATGAGGTGCAGGATATTCCAACTGAATACCATGATGCAAAGCAAAAAGTAATCGACTATTGTGAAGTTATTACCCTGACGCAAACTTCTGTCCAAGGGGCCACTCCCGGTGAAGGGATCTCTGCCCTTGCCTCGTCGACTGAAGTACTGGATATTCATAACCGAATACCACTGTGCAAAACAAAAGAGAACGTCCTTGCAATAACAGCTTTTTGAAAAATGTTCCAACAACATCAGAATAGGTTTGTTTAGCTTGCATTGATCCGAATCAATGCAATCGCATCAATTAATCACACCACAAAAGAACGAAAATATGATGTACATATATGCCATCCGCATTCGCCACTGGGTCCCGTCATCACCCGTTAGGTTACTTAACTAATGACAGAGCAGGGACTGGACTAGCGCGGGTGTAAAACATATACAACATCTACTAGTATATATATCAATATATAATAATTGCTCTAGGCATGATAAAATGCAACATCACAGAAATGTAATAAGCATCACAGAACAATACAGTTAATCTAGGATACCCGGGTTTCATAGAGCCGCTAATGAAACCCGACGTTCCCCTGGTCATGTGGATAGCCTGTTCATTGAAATCCTAGACCCCTACAGGCATGGAAAGTTACCCGCCAAAACCTGAAGCGAGGCAGCCTCCTTCAACAACGTGAATGGACCACCCAGCACTTCACGGAATCCGATAACTTGAGCACCCCTCATCGGGTCAACCTGTACCCCCTACGAGTGCGGCGAATAGCCCGCCGATTCTAGAGTGAAGCCCCCTCCATCTCAAAGCCATGAGATGCGGGCCCGTTGCCCTCTAGAATTCGGTTATCCGTGCACCCCTCCGCGGGGTAATCCTAGTACAGAAAGTAAAATATACAACGGGTACATCGACCTCAGCCCGGTTGTGCCCCAAAAGAATAATATACAAACAGGCAGTGACGGAAGTCCACATGTCGGACGCTCGCCCCGCAATATCAAATGTACAAATACAACAAAACTGTACTACCATTGCATCTAGGCTATCCACCACGATAAATCCGCAACATCACAGCACAACACAGAACATCAACGTAAATGTCGCGTTCGCAAATCCGTCTAAAAGAACTATACTAATTAGACAAGATTTACCGATCAAATGACATTCACGGTCGCAGATATAATGTAAATACTATGAACTAACATGTTTAAAATTTTCGATCGACAAAATTTTCCGAAGTGAGCCCCAAGCACAATACCTAGTACTCAAACAAATCTGGGCCTAAACAAAAAATACCAGAAACACCATTTCCAAGTCAGAAACCACTGTAGGAAAATTGGTGGACTGATGCTACAGTACGGCGGCGGAACCGCGGCCAAAAAGTGGGTATGGCCGCGGTTCCGCGCTGCTACAGTGGAATCAGTGAACCAATTTTTCTCAGATTTCTTAAAAAAGCCTGCCTGATTTTCTGCAATACTCAAAATAATTTTTTGACGATAAAACAAATTCAACAGAAACTTCAGAATCGGAAATGCAGTTTTGGAAAATTTCATTCGATCGAAGTTCTAAACACGTTAGAGCATGCTAGTAAAGGTTAATGGCTTGGCTCTAATACCATGTAAGGCTTCGGTAGCGCGCCGGCCGTCTGTCCGAGGCGAAAATGCGCAAACGAAAACTTTTTCAAAACTTGAAACTGGCGCTATCATATACTATAAATCCGGATCGAACCATTAACCTACAACTAGCAACTAGAGAAAGGGTTGGAAGGCTATACCGATCGATCCGTGTCCTTCGGTCTTTGGCCACCATCCCAAGCTCCTCGCGGCATCTCCGGTCTCGATCTCCTCGTCGGAAAGGGAACCACATCTTCGAGTCTTTTTATGGGCTCCCGCTTCATCCGAAGAAACTCGGGCACAAAGTTCGCTAGCCGACAAGTCCAAGGCGAAGTAGAGAATGTTTGTGACAACTTTGTCTCTTGCATCCATAGCATGGATGGAGGTTGAAGATGAAGCCATCAATGGAGGTTGTGAGCTAGAGGAGGAAGAAGAAAAAGAAGCCTTTTCTTTCTTGAGTTGTATGATAAAAGAGAGCAAGAAAAATGAATAATACAAGAGCAAACCCAAAGGGATATGGCCGCCCTTCTCTCTCTTCCTCTCATTTCAACTTACAAATCCATCACCAAATGTGACATATGCAAAATAAAAGAGATCGTGAGTCACTAGGTTTGCATGTGTCACAATTAATGCACCTCATGATGATATCTAGCTCACAATTTCCATTTGTAAACATTAATCCAAATGTTTACAACAATAAAAAGATACGGCAACATCTAAAGTACACTCGTGACGGATCACAAGGATACCCCTCACCTGTATATATATACCTGCATCTGCATTCCGACTAAATGCGAATGCGATGAGACTAAAGTAATCCAACAAATCTAATACTAGGATCCGGCTTAAAGCAAAGCCCACTAGTATGATCCCCCCGATCATGATCCGTGCACTACTGCACGTATATGATCCGACCCTACCATTATCATACGGCCTCTACAACGTTTCGCCCGAAACTTGAAAACTGTCTGTGGGAGACTCTAAAGACTCGTCAATAATTTGGCAGTGGATTTAACCACTTGCACATCAGAGGTACTAGTTGTACGTAACGGACTACCAGGTATTGACCAAAAGGGAGGTCGATGAGTGTTCATAGCAGAATATTGCATTTTATACCGCCCATTCTTACGCTCGTGTGTTTATAGGTAGGTGCTTTTTATCCGTGTTTGTTACATGTTTACAGATTGCAGGTTTCCAGTCCAAATATTGTAAATCAAGATAAAATCTCCACAGTTACACCAAATACAGAACATCTGTTGACAACAGATAAAAGCCGGGTTCCGGTAATCCATATCCGTCCGGTGCTGCGTACCGGTTCCAGGGACAAGACATATGACAGCGGTCATTCGTGTCTCGGACAAGCACAGAGCACGAGAGGGGCTGCACAAGAATCAATGGGTGCACGGAGCTCGAGGGAGATAGAAGTCAAAAGTGAAAAAGATAATGCAATCTTGGACTAAGAATCTGAAGATATTCTGGAAGAAATTATCATAAAATACATGTACCAGACAACAGGGGACAGCAGATCAGGGCCGTACAAGAAACACCACACCCTAACCCTACAGTAGGGGCGTGGATCCGCGGCCAATAAAGGGTATTGGCGGCGGATCCGCGGCCGTACAGGCGCCGCAGGCAGAGAACTTTGGGGGGTATTTTGGGTGTTTCATCTTATGTCTGCTGGTTGCCCTAGAACTCCATTCTCCTGCCTATAAATACAGCAGATCTAAGCCAAACCAAGGGAGCTTTTCTTTAGCCTCTTTTTTGTAGTTTTGTTCTTCTTCTTCCTCTTCTTCATTCTTTCTCCATTAAAATTGTAGTGAGAGCTTTTTGAGTGGAAGATTAATGAAGATGAGGGTTTTTTATCTTTCTTGTTAGTTTGCTCCCCCTTGAGATTCTTGCTTTCTCTTGCTCATTCAACCTCTTCATTGAGCTTGAATGGGTAAGGGTTAGTTATTGATCTCAAGGGTCGTATTTTCTCACGGGACTAGTTCTTCACTTCACATGCGTTCGCTACCCTTCCCTTGATCTTGCAACCTCTTCATTGAGCTTGCAAGTTTAAGGGTTGGCTATTGAGCACATGCTTGGCTTGGGTTCTACTTCCGTGTTCTTTTTATTTGCTTATTTATTACTTGCATTTTTCATTCTTGCTTTTATTACTTGCAATTTTATTCATGCACTTTAATACTTGTATCTTTTCTTTTCTTTGTTCTTTTCTTTTGTTCTCTTTTGTTTATTTTGTGAATGTTGTAATTATCGTCGTTGTTAAGAATTAATACGGTATTGTAAGTTAACGTTTCTTTGCCAATTCCTTTTCCCGTTATTTTCCATTTGAACTTCGCCCAAACCATACGCAAGCGCTCCGTTAGGCACCGTACCCTGACAAGGTAACGGTGATTCCTAACCGCAACCGGTTGCGTTCGGTTTGGCCGGAGGCGAAAGCAAGAGACAAGAACGGAAGGACAAGGGTAAATAAGTCGGATTCCACGAATACCGCGCTTAAATCCCCTAATCCACGTTGTTGCCAATTGCTTAGCTTCAATTGGTCAAGACTCGGCTCAAAGGTTTTGAGTACGGATTTCTTAGCTTACAATCTCGTATCTTTTCTTAACAACTTTATACTTGCAGATAAACACATAGGTTAGATCAAACAAACATACAGATTCTTTATTGACTCGTCTAAAACAAGAAGGTAAGATAACACCATCTCCCTGTGGACCGACCCGTGCTCACCGGCTAGCTGCAAAGCGACACCGTCCTGATCGCGGTTACACTTAAATTCTTTGAACATCCGACACGCCAAAAGCGTGCGATCAAATGGCGCCGTTTCCGGGGAGACGGTAGCGTATTTTCTTTCTTGTTATTCGGGTTGATATTCTTTTTGTACATATATAAAAAAAAATATTCTTTTTTTTTATCATTTTTGTGGGCAAGTGTGCAGATTTTTGCAGATTTGCAAACTGCGATTGTGGGAGCAAAGTGTACATTCAAAGTTTAGGTGATTACGGAGTACAGTGCCAAAGATCCGGGTAGTTTGACCCGCGCAAGCGAACCATTCAAGCTTACCGGATTTGATTCAACGGGGGTTTTCTAACCCAAAAACTTAACGGTACGTACTTTCCTAACACCTTCTTCTCAAATCCGACGCTTCCAATATACTATTCTTTTGCAGGATTCTTTGCAAGTTCGCTAGCAAACGCTAAAAATCGACTAACCCGTATTTGTTGCAGTGCTGAGCTTAAACTAAAAAACGATTGTTTTATTCTTTATAGAATTTTTTGAATTGTGCATTGCATCAATTAATACGGACTTAAGGGCAAGCGAACCCCACAACATACGGTAAAGGATTTCATCACCTTTTCCGTGGCCCACAAATCACGAACTTGCGCATAACGTTTACCCGCACAAATTTAAAAGAAACTAGACTTTAAGCCTTAAGGACTTCGCGCTCACTAGGAGAAGTTAACTGTATTTAGAAGCTTGCTTAACGGTATATTGTTTACGGGGTGTCTAGGAAAGTGTTAACGGCGAAACTGCCAAAAGAGAAAGGGTTATTTAATTAAGGAACTTCGCGAAAGCGTTGGAAAACCTCCCCTTATCTCTGCACTTACCTGGCCTCGTGATCAGTGTATCTTGAGTCTGTTTCTCGACACAGTTTAACTTCGACAATCAAGTTCTTGAGCAGGTCTAGTTGACCTAGGTGAACCCTAGAACGTTTAAGTGTGTGGTATTTTTGTGTCGTGATTGTTTTTGTTCATATTCTTTTTGTGTATACTCCATTCTTTTGTAATATATATTTAAAAAAAAAAAAACCACATTCTTTTCCCCTCCTTTTCTCTACCTTTCTTTTTCTCTCTTCATATCATGGGTACCCCACCTCGCAAAACTCTTGCCGAACTTTGGTACCCACAACCAGACATTACTTCATACGGTTCTTGCTTTGGCCGAACATCGAACGATCCCTCCATGCCCAAAGTTTCACTGAAAGATCGCATAGCAGCGTCTAGGACAAACACTTGCACTCTACATTCCACTTTGTATCAACCTTTTCAACCTCCCGCACCCGCTTATGTTGATACCCCTTCTGCAAGTCGTCCTTTGTCCATCGCTGAACGTATTGAACAATCCCGTAGCCGATCTTTCACTCCTTTCACCACTTCAAACTCTTGGGATCAACAATTCCATTCACCTTCTTATCCAAATGTTGATCCTGCTCCTGTCCAGCCATTCAATTCCTACCAGTCCTACCCGACTTTTTCACCTTCCCTAGACATTGCTTCTACACAGCCTTTTGGGAATTTTCAGTATACAAACAACTTTGAATTTTTTACTGAAACCCCATCACAACCTATGTCTAGTCTGGAACAGTCGTTGGAAGATTTTAGGGTAGCGTCAAGCCAACAGATGATGAATTTGAATGCGTCCTTGGCCGCCCTCATGCAACCTAGTGACCCGGTAGCTAGTTTTCAACTAGCTCCAACTTTTTCAATGTATGATGAGGTGGCAGGACAGGCTGTGAATTTGAGTGGAGAGAGTGAGATGTACCCCCTTCCGAATCAAACCTACCCGTCTGAAATTGAATCCCACAACTCCTATGTTGAAAGTCTATCTAGTGTTCCAAACGATTCACCAGTTGAAGATAGAATGATTAATGAGTTGTGCGACTTTGTGGTATTTGATTTACCTGATTGTGACGGGTCCATTCCAAGTGAAACCAATCCCAATCCTTTTGACCTCTACACCTCCATCTTAGAACCAGAATCGATTAATATCCATGCTTTTGATGAGGTGTCTGAGAATATAAATTTTCACTTGATTGAGGATATTGACGCTGGGAATAATTTGGATGATGAACCCATAGATTTGACTGAGTTTTTCTTTTCAAATCATCATCCCGAGTCATTAAATGTTTTTCCCGAACCCCATATGCGTCTGGACTTTGATGAAATAGGCATGGATGAGATAAATTTTGAGGAGAATATTGAGGATAGTTTTGAGGATGAACCAATTTTGATTGATGAGTCGGATTTTCCAATTCATCCTAATCCTTCCACTGACTGTGTACACCCTCCTGAACCTTTAACCGATAACCTTCCTCAACCACTTCCCTCCATCCTTTCCATCGTTCCGACCTTGCAAGAACCCGTATCACTTCCATTTCCATTGTCTGGTTTACCAAGTTCGGCGTACCCATGGTTTCTTACGAATCTTGAGGGATTTGACCCAATCTCTCGACGGGTTAATAGATTAGCACAATCGCTGTTTACACATCGCTCATCACGAATTGTGCTAATCTATTTACTCCATTTGCACCCTCAAGTTCGTATTCCACTTCCTTTTCCCTTCCGCCATTCTTCTTCTCATCTACCGAGACCGCATTCCACTTCTCTCCACAAGCGGTCTCGCGTAGTCTCCATTTCTTACCTCTCCGCATTCTTCCACCAGCCACTGCTTTATAGAGATACAATCTTTGAATGGTTGGTGTTAACTTTTGGCCTGTGTAAGGCCTTGTATAGTTGGATACTGTTCTTTCCCCCCTAATCCTGAATTTCAACGCTTAGCAGTGGAAACACTGTTTTACTTAAGTTTGGGGGGGACACTTTTTTTTTGTATATATTTTTTGTTTTCTTTTTTGTTTTGTATATAATTTTTTTTTAGGGAGCGCCGGCAATTTTGACCCTCTTGGTATAGCCTGACAGTGAGGGCACTGTCAAGTTTAAGTTTGGGGGTGTGCTCGGTAAGCTTTCTTCCTTCGCATTCATATGTATATTTTGCATCTGCATATTAAATCCATAAAATCCATAAAAATCTGAAAATTTTCTAAAAATATAAAATCTTTTTTGTCAAGTTAGCTTGTGGAAGAACTCTGATTCAACATTCGACGGTTTTTGTTTGATAAGATAAGAATAACTAAATCTTATTTTTTGAAAACCTGAAAGATAACTCTCCTTTGAAGTTAACTATTGCTGATATACGTCTTTACATCACACCACACGTGTCGTGTGTTTTGGAAATTAGATGACAAGTATGTTATGTTTAAAAAACTTTTAAATAGATAAATGATTTTCTGAGGATCAAATAGGTTTGTTCTGAAATAAGTAATATATCAAGAATAGTTTATGAAGTGAGTGAATATGAAGGAATGTTATTGATGCCTTAATTGGAACTAAGTCTGAAAAATAACCCATCTGAAACTTGATTGGAATGATTACACACCAAACCCACTAAACACGTCTTTTATCCAAAAAAATAATGGAACTGCCGGTTATATCTCCGTTCGTATTAAATCATCTGATTTTCACGCCATCTGTCTTTTGTTTTTGGACCTAGGTAACTTGAGTAATTATGTCCGCTGGGGTGTTTCTACACCTAATGCCCTAAAACCAACTGGTTTGGGTGCATTGGCCCAAAGCTCGCTAAGAAGCCTAGAAAGTCCAGATAAAAACAAAGTCAAGCAAGTGTTCTCTCCGAGTTAAAATTCCTAACGGTTCTTTGTGTGAGAATAATCTTGATAAAAGACAAGCTTTTATAAAAAATTTTAATGGAGATATGAAGGTTTTACTCTATGATAAAGACTATTGCACGTTCACAGAGGTGTGTATGAAATGAAAACAAGAAAAAGGTGGAGTGAAGAATAAGACATAGTTTCCTGTTAGGGAAGATAGAAATTCTGAAGTTGAAACTTTACTGGAAAACGAAACTTGAAAAATGCTTAACTCTTTATAAAACTTATGTGATCCTTTTAAAATTGTTATCTGGGCTTTATTGTGTGACATAATGACTTTATTCGACCTTTCGGGAACTTAACGACACTATTTTGCACTGCACGTAAAGACATATAAAATCTGTAGTTAAATAAGAAGAGAGGTGTGAAAAATAAAGGTTCGATAGTCTAAACTTAGGATTATAGAATTGTTATTTTCTGAAACAAAACTTTAGGGGCTTGAATCTTAGTTATTTTACAAAACCAACTTGACCGGATTTTGTAGGTAGTATCCGCTGAAAACCCTCAGGAGACAACACTCCTCCTACTAGGGACACCTAGAGGTTTAACGGCTTGTTGCACATGCTCAGTGCAATCGCGTTCCCTGCGAAAGTGCGGTTATCATTTTATTTTTGTGAATAATTGGTTTTGCTCGGGACGAGCAAAAGTTAAGTTTGGGGGTATTTGTTCATAGCAGAATATTGCATTTTATACCGCCCATTCTTACGCTCGTGTGTTTATAGGTAGGTGCTTTTTATCCGTGTTTGTTACATGTTTACAGATTGCAGGTTTCCAGTCCAAATATTGTAAATCAAGATAAAATCTCCACAGTTACACCAAATACAGAACATCTGTTGACAACAGATAAAAGCCGGGTTCCGGTAATCCATATCCGTCCGGTGCTGCGTACCGGTTCCAGGGACAAGACATATGACAGCGGTCATTCGTGTCTCGGACAAGCACAGAGCACGAGAGGGGCTGCACAAGAATCAATGGGTGCACGGAGCTCGAGGGAGATAGAAGTCAAAAGTGAAAAAGATAATGCAATCTTGGACTAAGAATCTGAAGATATTCGGGAAGAAATTATCATAAAATACATGTACCAGACAACAGGGGACAGCAGATCAGGGCCGTACAAGAAACACCACACCCTAACCCTACTGTAGGGGCGCGGATCCGCGGCCAATAAGGGTATTGGCGGCGGATCCGCGGCCGTACAGGCGCCGCAGGCAGAGAACTTTGGGGGGTATTTTGGGTGTTTCGTCTTATGTCTGCTGGTTGCCCTAGAACTCCATTCTCCTGCCTATAAATACAGCAGATCTAAGCCAAACCAAGGGAGCTTTTCTTTAGCCTCTTTTTTGTAGTTTTGTTCTTCTTCTTCCTCTTCTTCATTCTTTCTCCATTAAAATTGTAGTGAGAGCTTTTTGAGTGGAAGATTAATGAAGATGAGGGTTTTTTATCTTTCTTGTTAGTTTGCTCCCCCTTGAGATTCTTGCTTTCTCTTGCTCATTCAACCTCTTCATTGAGCTTGAATGGGTAAGGGTTAGTTATTGATCTCAAGGGTCGTATTTTCTCACGGGACTAGTTCTTCACTTCACATGCGTTCTCTACCCTTCCCTTGATCTTGCAACCTCTTCATTGAGCTTGCAAGTTTAAGGGTTGGCTATTGAGCACATGCTTGGCTTGGGTTCTACTTCCGTGTTCTTTTTATTTGCTTATTTATTACTTGCATTT
The DNA here is from genome assembly GCA_030015575.1 of Agapanthus africanus. Taxonomy (NCBI): domain Eukaryota; kingdom Viridiplantae; phylum Streptophyta; class Magnoliopsida; order Asparagales; family Amaryllidaceae; genus Agapanthus; species Agapanthus africanus. Next base: position 264,742,795 of record CM057346.1, on the reverse strand, counting down.
TTCATTCTTGCTTTTATTACTTGCAATTTTATTCATGCACTTTAATACTTGTATCTTTTCTTTTCTTTGTTCTTTTCTTTTGTTCTCTTTTGTTTATTTTGTGAATGTTGTAATTATCGTCGTTGTTAAGAATTAATACGGTATTGTAAGTTAACGTTTCTTTGCCAATTCCTTTTCCCGTTATTTTCCATTTGAATTTCGCCCAAACCATACGCAAGCGCTCCGTTAGGCACCGTACCCTGACAAGGTAACGGTGATTCCTAACCGCGACCGGTTGCGTTCGGTTTGGCCGGAGGCGAAAGCAAGAGACAAGAACGGAAGGACAAGGGTAAATAAGCCGGATTCCACGAATACCGCGCTTAAATCCCCTAATCCACGTTGTTGCCAATTGCTTAGCTTCAATTGGTCAAGACTCGGCTCAAAGGTTTTGAGTACGGATTTCTTAGCTTACAATCTCGTATCTTTTCTTAACAACTTTATACTTGCAGATAAACACATAGGTTAGATCAAACAAACATACAGATTCTTTATTGACTCGTCTAAAACAAGAAGGTAAGATAACACCATCTCCCTGTGGACCGACCCGTGCTCACCGGCTAGCTGCAAAGCGACACCGTCCTGATCGCGGTTACACTTAAATTCTTTGAACATCCGACACGCCAAAAGCGTGCGATCAATGAGCGAACTCATCCTGACACCCTACTGAGCCTGTCAGTGACAATATCCGTACAGTGCGGTCCGTTCGTCTATGAGCATTGCATAGCGGGCGTAGGGGGTTGGTAAAAGTCAGACCCCCGAAAACGGTACAAGTCTTGTCGGAGCGTAGCCCAGAACACCCTGAGATATTACTAGAATACCTACCAGTTAATCTCCTGCCTTGGCCAAGGACTTCGTGAAATGGCTCTCCTAGACACAGCGCGATCTGACCCCCAATACCGGGAGAGACGAAGCCCCTACCGATCAATTCACTGCCTCCATGTGGCTCGGGACTGTACCCAACTAAAAGCTGTTTGCACGACACCTTTGAGCCCTGGTAGGGTAGTAATCAAAGTACAGTGGGAACTCACACAAGACAAATGACGATCTCAGGTCGATGAACTAACCTGTACACATGTCACCAGGGATCTGCTATCTGACGCTAGGTACAATACCAACTAGCATGTTCCCGGCGAGTCCTGTCCGGTGTACTCATAACCCAATGAGCACCTGTATACATCTTAGGTGAACCAACTGACACCAATGGCTTGTGAGACCGGCCACCGCCCCTCGTCGGGGTCTCGACTGTATACACTAGTCTACTCTGGAGTATCGATGCCCTGTCTCGAAACTCCCCCGACTAGGGACCTTTTAAGGATGTGCTTATAGACCCCAGCTCCCATGTATATGATCGCCATCATACTGCTGGCCGTCAAGCAAGAATCCTAAGGGCTCTATCTACGTGTAATAGTGACCTGTAAGGTCACCTAAAACATTACACGATGATAAAGGTAAACCAGATAGTATACTATCATCTCGAGTAAGACTGTCGTACCGGCATAGGTCCTCCCTCAATGATTATAATCACGTGCCTGTGATCCAATAATTGACTCTGAGGGCACTATATCCAACAGCATCGAGGTAGGCAATGTATCATATGTCCTAGCCATTCCTCCTTGGGTGACTAGCGATCTTCTGTCGCATCTCTAAGTACAACTCGTGCGGCATAGCTCCAACATCTGTGGCGATATCTCGTCATTCGCAGCAACAACTGGTTCATTTGTTCGCACGCTGGACAGTGCCTCAATTATCAAATAAGCTGTGCATCGACGGTCATCACATTCTGCCTGGCCTCTATCAGTAACCTGATCCTCTGGTACCGATCTGCACATCCGAGAAATCTCGTAAAAGCTATCCATCAAACGCTCATGGCGCGAAGACACAATAAAATGACACCTCTATGCAATCGTGTGTCCCTGGAATCATGCCCTGGTCAGTCCTCGTCCATGACAAGCTCATGCTGATGCAATTCTAGCCGTAGCTCTCTCTCTGCCCGTGTAATCGTGGCAGCAAAAACCATAACCAATAATGATGAGGATAGATAATAGGAATGAATATAATGCTGTGCAAGGAAATGTACATCCTAAGTCTTCTTAAGCGGAGTAGCGTATCGTAAGTATGCCGCGGAACATACACACGGTACGTCACTCTCCTTAAGTCACATACTCCATCAACCAAGGTCAACCTACACGACGAAATTTCGAGTCTAATACTCCCTCGAACAAGTCTAAGTTCCGTAAGGTCAAGCCTAGATTCCATATATATACAAATGCCTTAGGCTCCGCATAGTCAAACATAGACTCGAACCAAGGTTAACCTAGCGCTCTGATACAAACTTTGTCATGACCCGAAATGGCACGTGTCTGTCACATGAATCATATGAAGTCTATAGGACCCTATCTAATTCAAGTAAGCCAAAAATCCTAGAAATCTAAACCATTTAAAGGAAAAAATGAAGAAAACTTATTTTAAAGCAGGTGGTTTTAATAACATAAGCCGAAGTATGTATTTTAAAAATCTCAAATCTTTTCTCAAAATTTCGGCAGAGTTTCCTTTGTAAATACTGGCCCCAAAAGGGTACAACATGCATAATATGAATAAAGGCATGCCCAAGCAGGAGCTAGCTCTTCATCAAACGATGGTCACAACCATGCAAGCAGTTTAATATACAACGCCGAAGGGCGAGGATCAAAACTCAAAAAGGAAACTCAAAACATCAAGAAAACCATAATAATACAACGCGCGACTATACGGTCGAAAGAATAGCAACTGGTTTTCTAAGTCTGAAATAATATACAAGTCTGGTTGATTGAGTTACTAGATACAACTGATTAAAAATAAATACAAGGGTGGTCATGATACGAGTGAACCCACTTACCAAAGCAATCACCCGAAAAAGGACAGTGTGCCAGCAAAGCCGCAATGAACCTGTACGGAAAAACCTGCATGAAACTGTGGCACAACGGGGGTGAGTTGCTAACTCGTGAGTAGAAAACATCACAGAGCAGAAATCGTATATATGACTCAATCCTAGGTCAATACGATCAGTAATATATATATATATATATATATATATATATATATATCCTCAATATGATAAATTCTGAAGCATGGAAGGTGGCAAGGGTAAACATCTATACATAAGTGTAATACCAAGTGCTCGTGTCAGTGCCTCAAATAGCAACATATTATAAATATGAGGTATGATCAATGTAATCAACATGAAATCAGTATCAACAATATCATGAAGGTAATACTATGATATCTAGGGTGGCCGTATCAGTATAGGTGCCAACAATATACTCAAGTCTAAGTATGTGGATATCATCCAACCATAAACAATGCATGAATGCATGTGGATCTCGTCCACCAGATAATCAATGTTTGTATGCTTGCGGATCTCGTCCACATGTCAACCAATGACACAACAACATCATGCAAGTAAATGTCATAAAAGCATATACATGAAAGTATGAGGATATAAATCAACGTGTGTCCCTCGTGACACCTAAAAATCATGGAACTTGAGTGTCCAGCATCGACACTCAAAACATCATGAAACCCGTGTCCAGCATCGACACGTAAATCCTCATATATCTCAAGCTCCATCAGTCCGGATCAGCCTACGGGCTCCGTCTGCGGGATCCGCCCTCGGGCTCCGGCAGAACGGGTCGACCCAATATCCATCTCTCGACTCCGGTCGGTATCCTATGGATAACCGTCAGGCCCAACCAATCACCGGTAGGTAGTGGTCCCTCTGCCAGGCTCATTGTCTACTGTACAGCAAATCCGTTCTCGCCTCGGGATACCATACCGGGTCCACCATGTACCCGTAATCGGCCTCATCCAGATCCTCGAATCGGGTATCAATGTCACACGTCTCAGAACCGAGAAAACGCATGGTGGACGCACTGAAATATCATATCAAGAGAAACCGGGTTTTTAAAACAGTACATACTTTCTTTTGAAATACCCACGGTTCTCAAATCCAGAAATCTCATGGAAACAGCATATCTCAAAGTGTATAATCATAAAGAATGATGTATGCGACATATAATAAAAATGTAAGCATATCCGTATATCATGCAACGTAAAATGGTAATATGCATATATAGATGGAAAATCGCGCTTTTAAATGAATCCAGTATTTTAAAATATATCATGCGGTTCCCAAAACTCCAAAACCAAGCCAGCATCATCTATGTATGTGCAAACATGTATGTACGCAAGTATGGGTGTACAATATGTATGTACGCAAGTATGGGTGTTCAAAATGTATTTACGCAAGTATGGGTGTGAAATATGTATGTACGCAAGTATGGGTGTACAATATGTATGTACGCAAGTATGGGTGAACAATATATATGTACGCAAGTATGGGTGTACATTATGTATGTACGCAAGTATGGGTGTACAATATGTATGAAAGTATGTCATGCAAGGAGTCATATCCTGATGCAACAATCCTACTGTGTTGTGACAAGGTAATTATCGATGATGAAGTGTGTGAGCCGGCAAAAAGATGTACGTGGAGCATACGCATCATCGGTAATGGTGCTGGTGTCCTGACAGCATGGGTTTAATATAACATAAATCACAAGTACATAAGCATGCGATGCGCTATTAACAACATGAATATATGGAAATGTAAGGTAAATGCAACAATAAGGAATCTACATTAGTTTTACGAGTCGTACAGTTTGTCATTTGAAATCACACGAATGGTGGCGTTGGAAAATAAGGGCTACGGTGTTTTCATGAAAAGGGGTACGTCCTTTGAAATATCCGCAGAATCCCTTGGCCTGTCTTTAAAATACTAACTATTCGTTAGTTTTGGAAATAGGTATGATTCGAGTCTAGTCTAACATCTACAAGTAAACTACAGGACAAAACGAACAGACTAATCGAAAGGGTAAGGGAAATCCATCTATGTCTTAGTCGATATATGTAAATGTAATAGTCGGTGATCCCGCCTCAATAGTATCACGTACGATACAATATATTGCATTATATCCTCGAGTCAAGAGTGCGGATCTATCATCAATATAAAGCTCATACGGTAAATCCATCGTACGGCATCCCAATCTGGGTATGGATCGAATCCTACATTTATCTCATCATTTATCTGGTATCCTTATCATCATATCTCATGAACTGGGGGTACTGGTCTAAGTCTAGTACAAACTGATACCATCTGCATATATTTGCGTGTATGAAAATACACGCCTAAAGGCCCGCTAAAATCTCATGTCGTATCCCACAATACGAAACAAAATATATCACCGATCTCATAGCATCATGCCTAAACTCACCGTCTCATCTTCAAGTACCATGTACAATCCTCATCATCCATGTATATGTATATGTATATATATATATATATATACATAGTCCCATACCAATGTGTGTGTATATAAATACATATCCCCATATACGCACAAGTAAACCAAAGTAAGCATGTCTGTGCGTGTGGGTGTAAACCTTATTCTAGGGTTCGCGACTAAACTAACTAATGACGCTATCACCCAATTACACTAAAGTTATCCATGACTCCCAAAGTCTATCTAGATAATCATAATGTCACAATAAACATATAAATATATCCATATAATATATACCATACACTACATTACGAACTGCGGAGGTGCTATACGCCATCCTCCCGACTTCCCCTGTAGATATAGATCTACTCACGTGATCCTCGCTTGATGGAGTCGATGATGCCACGCTCATCCTCGTCATCTCGAAATCCACATGGGGGTAGCTACAACCAATACACAATCGCAAATGTGTATTAAAATCAAGTCGGAAAACCAAAACGGCACACGTTTCGCTCATAGGTTAAAACCTATAGCCTATGCCTGCAAACAACCCCCGTCGCTGACGTACAAACATCAGACAAAGGAATACAAAATAAAATAACAAATCTCAAATTAAAAAGAAGTCGCAAAACAACGCAACAACTTAAGAAAATGGACCCATATTTTACCCTAAGTGAAATTAGCCAATTTTGCATATATGGAGGGTCTAAATTACTGGAGATAAAGCCCTGGACCAAACACGGATCATTTCCACTCTACCCAGGCCGCAATTTGTGGCCAAAATGAGTAAATTTGCGGCCAAAACTTGGGGTGAGGGTCTCAGGTTTTTGGTACAGGTTCTAGGTTGCCTGCACATCGCTTAGTCTTCGCTAAATATTTTTCAGGTCACCCGGGTTATAGCAGATCACCAAAACACATCACAATTCTCACAAATTCCGGATATCGGGGTTTCTAAGTTTGGTATTTGGGGTTTAACTCTCTGTTTTAGTTCAATTTACTATCATTACAGGGGTTGTATTCCCTAATTACACCTCAGTTGTACCTTTGGAATCAATTCAAACCCCAATCCCTAACTTGGAATTTCCAAAATTCGCTAAACTACACAATATCGATTATAAACTTGTATGGATGCTTAAGGAATTGAAATACTATTCTAATGGTACAGAAATTACCTAATTTGGCAACTCAAGAATTTTCTTGAGTTGCCCTAAGTCTTCAAAATCCGATTTTTCTTGGTCCAAAGTGCTTCTAGTGAGCTTGTGCATGTCTTTTATGAAGTGGGGATGAACTTTTGAAGAATTTTTCATAGTGTTGTGAGGGTTTAGAGATGGGGGAGGAAGAGGGCAACCATGGGGGAATGAGGGAGAGGAATATATTGAAGGGATGAAGAATGAATGAGAGCTTGGTCAAAGGAAGACCCCTCACCTCTCACTCTCTTCTCTCTCTTGCCCATGCTTCACTTGTTTATTCATTTTCTTTTCTTTTGTTATCTTTTCTTTTCTTTGAATTAAAACCATGCATGAAAAGAAAAAAGAAACCATGAAAGAAAAATGTAACAAATGCGAAAAATGACATGGTGCATGTCATGTGCACAAATCAGGCATAATACACGATTAGTGATATCTAATCGCGATTAGCATTAAAAGTAATATAATTAATTATATAAAAATCTTTAAATGCTCAAATCTTATAAAGCACCCACTTTTCAGTAATTCCCATAATTTTACAAATATTTTTCCACTTTATCGGTATTTAATTATACCGAAATATTAAAATATTCATAATATTTATTATTTAATTATAAAAATTCCCAAAAATATTATTTTATTTTTCTAAATTGTTACAAAACCATATTATCTCTCATATGGATGAGGAACCCTACCAGATTCGCGGAGAGGCTGAGGTTCGTTGGAAACTATCGATTCCTTAGGTTTTACTAAATCATCAGCTGTTAGTCTGTCTAGCTGGAACTCCTTCTAGTTCTACATCATGACCAATAATTTCTTCCATAAGAAATTTATTTTCTAAAAAGGTGGCAAGCTGAGAAACAAAACACCTTTTGCTCCTCAGTGTGGTAGAAGATATACCCTCGCGAATGTTCGGGATATCCAACAAACTTTTACAGGATTGACCTTGTATCGAGCCTATCCGGATTTTTCTTTTCAACATAGGCCAGACAACCCCATATCTTAACTCGTTTAACAAATGGTCTCTTCCCATTCTATATCTCATATGGAGTGGTAGGCACAGATTTGGATTGAACCCCATTCAATAGGTATGCAACTTCTCAAGTGCATAACTCCAAAAGAAAACAGGCAACTCAGCAGTACTCATCATAGAGCGCACCATATCTAAGAGGGTGCGATACCTTCGCCCCGATACACCATTATGCTGTGGTGTACTCGGAGGAATAAGCTGACAGTGAATCCTATTCTCTTTTCAATAATCCACGAACTCCGTGCTCAAGTATTCTCCTCCCCGATCACATCGAAGGACTTAATACTTCTACCCATTTGGTTCTCTACTTCGCACATATATTCCTTGAATTTCTCAAAAGATTCATACTCGTGTTTCAACAGGAACACATGTCCGAATCTTAAGAGATCATCGATAAATGTAATGAAGTACTAAGAACCAGCCATGGCATATGTAGATATAGGGCCGTATACACACTATGTATCATTCCCAAGAGTTCAGTAACACTTTCTCCGTTTCCAGTAAACGGAGTATTGGTCATTTTCCCTTTGAGACAAGACCGACAAGTATCATAAGATGAAAATTCGAATGGATTCAAATATCCATCCTTATGTAACTTAGCTAGTCGTGTCGCATTGATATGACCTAGTCTACAATGCCTCAAGAAGGATTCGTTCATTTCTGAACTTTTCCTCTTGTATGTGTTCTATATACTTTGAACTGTGGTTTGATTTAGAACGTATATACTATTACATAACGTGCTTGATCCAATCAACTCTTGATTCAGGAAAATGTTCACAACATTGTCCTCCAATACAGAATTATATTCTTCTTTAACTTAATAAAGAAACTGATGTAATGTTGTATATCAGGTTCGGCATGTAATAACATTTGTTCAGAATCAATGTATTTACCTTTTGGTAATACAAGGTGATATTTGCCAACTATTTTGGCTGCAACATTTGAACCATTCCTTACTCTAGAGAAAGATCACCTTTTCCCAGTTCTCTACCTTCCCTTAGCCCATGCAACATATTACATATGTGGGATTCCGATCCGGTACCTAATACCCAGGATGTAGAGTGTACTGATAAACAGTTCTCAGTAAATAACACACCCGAAGAAGATGCATCAGCATCCACATTCCTCGTTTGGGTCGTATGGGAATCCTGGTATTCCCCTATTTCCTGCTCAGACTTATAACAATTATAAGGTAGAGCGGAACCAACGTTCCCTAGTATAGTATAATAAGTAGGTTCGGTTAAAACATCTATATTATTATCTTGATTAAGGCATGTTTCGGTCTCTACCAGGGGAGAGAGAGGGAGAAGAAAACACTCTGCGTATGCTCTTGCAAGATCAGATTGATTATTTATTTTATCTAATCAGGATGGCTTCCACTGTTTTTATCAAATCTTCCTTGAAACCCTAAACTGTAAGACTAGCCGGGATTAATTACACCCTACAAGATCGCACATCTTTTGGCCAGACTAGTGTCGGTACTTTGAGAGATCTTCCCCGTGCTTTCGCACGGACCTAACTAAAATAAACCTCGTTTTCCTATGGGAGTAACCATGTTAGCACATTTCTGGACACTTACTTGATCGTCTAATTGTAATGTGCAAAACTCTCTCAGGAGTAACTCTTACTCGTAGTGGGTATATGGATCTAACTATCTCATAGAAGGTATGCAATCTCATTGCAAATTCCAACACTTGAAATTCCCGATAATATTTTTACCCCTAGTGACTTATGACCTTAACTATGGTCAAAAAATCATAAGCACTAGTCAAGTTCTACCTGTCATTTCTTGATTAATTAGACCCACCCACATGACCCTTACCTATGGTCAACAAAGTCACATGACTGTACTAATTAATCACATCATATGCCGTGTAAGAAGATATCACTTTGCTACCGCACATTACGCCTTAACCATGGTCAACAAACATAGCACGAGTACTAAGTACCCTACTTCCTAAAATGATGGAGGGTGTAACACCTTAGGATGTGATTAGTGGTTAATTACACTTTAATATATGGTTTTTAATAAAAAGTTTACCAAAACGATTTTCAAATATTTTATCAAAATTAATGAATATTTTATTAGAATTTATTTAGGCTTGCACACACAAGTGCATGTAAACTGGGGTTAAATTGGGGTTAGACCATGATTAGGAACCATGGTGGACTAACCATTTTGTTAAGCTAATTTAAAATTTTAATTAAGTGTTTTTGGTTGTTTTTTTTTAAATGGAAAAATGATTTGAATGGTGGTTGACTTGGAGAGAGAGAGAGGGGGTGTGGGCATCATGGCTTGAGCCATGCTCACATTAAATGAAGAGAGAGAGGGGGGGTTGACAAGCTTGGCTCTCATTCCCTTCTTTTGTTAACTCTCATTTTCTCACATCTCTCTCTCACTCTTACTCACAACATCAACTGCAGTAGCAGCAGAAGAAGCAGCAGCAGCAGGAGCTTCAGCAACAGCAGCAAGCAACAACAACAACAAGTAGCAGCAGCAGCAGAAGAAGAAGAAGCAGCACAAGTAGCAGCAGCAACATGCACCAGCAGCAGCAGCACCCCAGCATCAGCAACCCCTTCTCTTCTTCTCCTTCTCCTTCTCCTTCTCCTTGTACCTAGGGACAAGTGAGGTATACTTCTTAGACTTAACTTCCTTGCTTGCTAAACTTATGTGTTAATTAGCATCGGTTAGTGTTAAATATGAGTTTAGTGATAGAAATTGTGATTAGTGTGAATTTTTGGCCAAGTGATGATTTTGATGGTTAGCCTACCTTAACTAAGTGTTGTTAGGGCCACGTAAACCTAGTCTTGCACCAGATTTCACTAAAATACCATAGGGTTTCATTTAGTGCAAAATTTAACGTTTTTAAGCAAAATTTGGCCTTTCTGTGATCTGCTGTAGACCCATATGCTTCAGAAAAAATCTGGGATAACTGGAGCATGAACACTAGACCTAGACCACACACACGACGCACGAGCCCTAAATTCCCAACCTGGGCCGCCGAAATATTCGTTCTGGCCGCAATTTGCGGCCAGATGGGGGATGTGGGTGTCTGGGTTTGTTGTGTTGCTGTCTGCTGTGTTTTTAAGGTCTGTGGTACATGCAACTTTTTAAGTTTTCACCCGAGTCAAAATCTTGAGCTAAATATCATTTTTCCTATACGTTTAGTTTGCGTGACACGTATGATACGTGAGTGGGTTTAACGTTCCTGCGTGTCGCGACGTGTCGGGGTAGCTTAAGAAGCGTATACACAAGATCTAGCGTATCGGACACACGCGCGTTTAGTTCGCGACGCGAGTTTCTCATTTGATTTCGATATCGCGTTTTTGTAGGATTTTGCTTATATATGGATTCTTTGTGTAAATTCTAGGTTCGCAGGCCGGTACGTCGGACGCCGCAAAGAAAGGGAAGCAACTGGTCGGCTACGCTTAGCACGTGACCAGGTGAGTAGAATTAACATCTACGGGGAAATCGCCCGTATGGCGTTAAGTGTCAGGGCGTGATAGGATATTTAGTCGTAAATGTCTATATGTACTATCGTAGCATACCATCCTTTGTTGCATATAGAATGGTAGTTATAGAACACTGCACGGACACTAACGGTTCAAGCTGCACGAGCACTATTTGCATGTTACACTCACACCGTTTGTGATTGACATGACACTCGCACTTTAGGGTTGCTACGAATTATATATCCTTTGATTACCGCATCATTAATGATTGTCATGACTTGTCGCATATTGGCATATATTTATCTTGATATATCACTACCTGCGCACATGCACACTGTATATTCATACTAGTGCACACATATATTGATATCTTTACACTTGCGCACAAGCACACTGTGTATTCATACTAGTGCACACATATATTGATATCTTTATACTTGCGTACATGCACACTGTGTATTCATACTAGTGCACACATATATTGATATCTTCATACTTGCCCACATGCACACTGTATATTCATACTAGTGCACACATATATTGATATCTTCATACTTGCACACATAGACATTATATATTAATACTAGTGCACACATATATTGATATATCCATACTTGCGCACATGCACACTGTATATTCATATTAGTGCATACATCTTTGATATATCCATACTTGCGCACATGCACACTGTATATTCATATTAGTGCATACCTTCATTGATATATCACTAACTGCGCACATGCACACTGTATATTCATACTAGTGCACACAAATATTGATATCTCCATACTTGCGCATATGCACACTGTATATTCATATTAGTGCATACCTTCATTGATATATCACTACCTGCGTACATGCACACTGTATATTCATACTAGTGCACACATATATTGATATCTCAATACTTGCGCACATGCACACTGTATATTCATATTAGTGCATACATATTGATATATCCCTACTTGCGCACATGAACACTGTGTATTCATAGTAGTGCTACACTCATATTCGCGTATATATCAATTTGCACATCCATACCTACACACATACATATGTTACATACATGGATGATATTGACTTGATTTCAAGAAAATAGGGACCTCATGCGATACTTTCAAAACCGGATTCTTTTCAAAGAGCGGTTTTCCGTTTTTACTCTTAATGCCATACGACACATTGCATGGATTTACGCATTGAGTTTGGATTATGGGATTTCTAGATTTGAGAACCATGGTATTGTTTTAAGAAAATACGAACTGTTTTAAAAACCCGGTTTCTCTTGATATGATATTTCAGTGCGCCCACCATGAGTTTTCTCGGTTCCAGAGAGCATGCGTGAGTATACCCGATTCGAGGAGTGGTAGGCACCGATTGCGGGTATATAGTGGACCCGGTATGGTACCCCGGGGTAAGAAGACTCGTATTGTTAGACGGTGAGCCCGGCGGAAGGACTACTACCTACCGGTGATTGGTTGGACCTGGCGGTCATCCGGAGGATACCGACCGGAGCTGAGAGATGGATACGGGCCGACCCGTACTGCCGGGGCCGAGGGCCGATTCCACAGACGGAGCCCGTGGGCTGATCCGTACTGACGGGGCCCGATACATGAGGGTTTGCGTGTCGATGCTGGACACGATTATTTTATGATATTTCAAGTGCCGATGTTGTGTAAGTCCACGTTACCCGTCCCCAGTTCTTTGGGGTTGCAGAAATGGTGAAAAACGATTTTTTACTTTGGGGTAGCATAGACTCAGAATACGGATCTTTGTTAAACAACTATCTAACAACCTAACTAGGAGTTTTACCTACTCGGTTACGGGGTTATACCTTAAGTTGAACTCCTTCGTCTTCAACTCCTTGCGGTGGTCGGATCGGCCTCACCTCGTCGTCTCCTCGCGCCGAAGATGTATCCACCCGAAAGCTTCTACCTTTTGGCTTCTACTTCAAACTTGAAGAAACTATAACACTTGGCTTGCTAGACCTTGTGTACTAGGATGAGTAGAGAAGTGTAATGGGTTTTGATCTCTATGGTTCTTGCTTCTCAACACATGAGACAATAGAACCATGAACTAGAAAGAGAGCAAGAGGAAGAGGGAGAGCTTGAGCATGAGAGAGAATACAAATGATAGAATGAGCCAAACTTTTTCCTCCCATGCTCTCATAACAAAAATAATAATAATAATAATAGTAATTGAGTATTATTTGATGGTTCATATCATATCAAATGGTAATATCATCTCATGCACTCATTTTGTAAAGAATAACAAGCAAGCAAAAGTCTTTGCCATTAAAATGATAGCCATTGTAATGATGATGGTCAACAAGTCCAACCTAGTCAACCGGTCACCCAAGTCAACAAGTCAACAAAGTCAACCTTTTAACCCAACCATGGCACAATAATACTTAATTAATATTATCATTAATCATATTTCATATTCTCATTAGGGTATAGCAAAAGTCAACAGTCAACAACCCTAATGAGAATCCTCTGCCTCTGTCTCTGTCAACCGTGCATACACACCCGCATTCGCGTTCCGAGGAACACGAATACAACAGAGATAAAATCAATCCCAAAACGTATACAAGGATCCGGCTTAAACCAAAGCCCGCTAGTAATAACTGCCCGGACACCAAACGTGCACAAGTGCGCGGATGTGACCGAACCCTGTCGCAAAACCATGCGACCTCTACTCTTTTGCCTAAAGGCGAATAGCTCTCTGTGTGGGACTCTAAAGACTCAACACTACGCTGGCAGTGGGTTTAACCACAGACCGCAAGCGGCACTAGCTGTGCGTAACGGCCCCTAGGTAGATGCCGATAAGAAGACGAACGAGGTTACTGAGCCTGAATGTGACAGTCTCCGTACAGTCCGGTCTGTTCGTCTGAGAATATCGCATGGCGGGCCTAGGGGGCGGTAAACGTCAGTCCCCTGATAGCGGTACAAGTCTTATCGGAGTGTAGCGCAGAACACCCTGAGATAACACCGGAAACCTACCAGTGCATTTCGCTTGCCCTGGCCAGGGACGACTGTGAGTAATGGCTCTCCGTGATACAGCGCGATATCAACTCCCAATACCGGGAGAGACAAATCATGTCTAACCGTCACTGCCTCCAAGTGCTTCGGGACTGCACCCAAATACTACCTGTTTGCACGACTCCATTAAGCCGTGGTAGGGTAGTAATCAAAGTACAGTGGGAACACACTCGAGGCGAAGTGACTGTGTCAAGTCAGCGGACTAAGCTGTACTCATGTCACCTGGGAACTGACAACTGACGATAGGTATAGTACCAACCAAACAGTTCCCAACGAGTCCTGTCCAGTGTACTCATAACCTAACGAGCACCGGCATACTATCTCAAGTACGACGTACTGACGGCTGTGGGACAGACCGTCTCCCCTGCTGGGATGAGAAGCGCATACGCTAGTCTACTCCGGAGTATCGATGCCCTGTCTCGATAGTCCTACGATTAGGGACCTGCATACGGATGTGCTTGTGGATTACCCAGCCCCCACGAGTGTGACTGCCATCACAATGCTGGTAATCAAGCAAAAATCCTAAGGGCTCCACTAATGTGTATAGGCGATATGTTAAAAGAAACACATGTACACACATTGAAGTAGAAACAAACCAAGTAGCATACTACTATTTTGAGCAAGATTGTCTATACAAATGTGAATATCCCAAGCTTCCATCAAGTAATATACAAACTAGTATGATGCAGTAATAGCCTCTAGGGAATATACACTAACAATCTCCCACTTGCACTAAGGCCATGTACTGGCGTATCGAAGACCTATCATCTCGATCAGCCACTCGAACTGAGTCTGGGGCAAGGCATTCATGAGTGGATCTGCAGTGTTATCTTCTGAATTCACTCTCTTCACCTCAATCTTCCGGCGATCTACGATCTCCCTGATCATGTGGTACCACCTCAAATTGTGCCTGGACTTCTGATGGGACCTGGGTTCCTTCGCTAAAGCTATAGCGCCGTTGTTGTCACAATACAGCGGTATTGGATCAACACTGGTAGGAACCACTTGAAGCTCCGTGAGGAACTTCTTCATCCAGACAGCTTCCTTTGCGGCATCGCAAGCAGCTATGTACTCCGCTTCCATCGTTGAGTCAGCAACGGTTTCCTGCTTGGAGCTCTTCCAGCAAACCGCCCCTCCATTGAGGGTAAAGTCATAACCCGACATGGACTTGGAGTCATCCTTGTCACTCTGGAAGCTGGAGTCAGCAAAGGCCTCGATCTGGAGGTCTTTTCCGCCATACACTAAGAACATCTCTTTAGTCCTTCTCAAGTACTTGAGAATGTTCTTTACCGCTATCCAGTGTTTCTCCCCTGGGTCCGACTGATACTGGCTTACAACGCTCAATGCGTATGCTACATCTGGTCTGGTACACAACATCGCATACATAATAGAGCCTACCACAGATGCGTAGGGTATTGATAACATGCGAGCCCTTTCCAAATCAGTCTTGGGAGACATCTCTTTGGAGAGGGTGATTCCGTGACATGCCGGTAGATTACCGCGCTTGGAATCTTCCATACTGAATCGTTTCAGTATGGTGTCGATGTACCTGGACTGTGAAAGTCCCAACATCCTTTTAGATCTATCACGATAGATCTGGATCCCCAGAATGTAGTTGGCATCGCCCAGGTCTTTCATGGAGAACCTTTTTGACAGTAATCCTTTCACTGACTGTAGCATAGGAATATCATTTCCTATTAGGAAAATGTCATCGATGTACAAGACGAGGAATACCACATTTCTCCCTACAATCATACTGTAAATGCATGGTTCATCTGAGTTTTTGACAAAGTCGAATTCTTTGACTGTATCATCAAAGCAGATGTTCCAACTTCGCGATGCCTATTTCAATCCATAGATGGACTTGAGCAACTTGCACACTTTACCGCTGCTCCCACTCTGAATGAACCCCTCTGGCTGATCCATATAGACGCGCTCTTCCAAATTTCCATTTAGAAAAGCCGTCTTTACGTCCATCTGCCAGATCTCATAATCGTGGAAGGCAGCAATGGCAAGAAGGATCCGAATGGATATGAGCATAGCTACCGGAGAAAAGGTTTCGTCATAGTCCAAACCAGGTCTTTGACGAAAACCCTTTGCATCAAGCCTAGCTTTATAGGTTTCAACCGGCCCATCTACTCCAATCTTCTTTCTGAAGATCCATTTGCAGCCTACGGGTTTTACCCCTTCTGGAGCAAAGTCCAAAGTCCAAACTTTGTTGGTGTATATGGACTCCATCTCGGCCCGCATTGCATCTAGCCATTTTACTGAGTCACCGCTCTGAATGGCTTGCTGGAAGCTAGTAGGCTCATCATAATCAATGACGCAATCCTCTCTATCTGCCTACTACTCCTGTGGAGCGACGCAGGAATGTCCGGTTCTCCTGAAACTTCTGGTTCTTCCAAGCCTTTAGTAATAGCTTATGGTTCTGGAATTTCTTCCAGCTCTACTACGCTCCCACTTGTTCCTTTTTCTAAAAACTGATGTTCCAGAAAGTGGGTATGACGAGAAACAAAAACCTTTTGTTCCTTTGCGTAATAGAAAAAATACCCCCTGGAGTTCTTTGGGTATCCCACAAACTTACACAGTACTGAAAGTGCCTCGAGTTTGTCCGCATGCTGCTTTTTAACAAAAGCTGGACATCCCTATATCTTCAGATATTGAAGATGGCGTTTCTTCCCACACAACATCTGATATGGTGTGATAGGCACAGTCTTGGAGGGAATCTTATTCAAAAGATATGCAGCTGATTCTAGTGCATAACCCTAGAAGGATCGCGGTAACTCAGCCTTACTCATCATGGAACGAACCATATCCAATAGAGTTCGATTCCGTCTTTCCGATACACCGTTGTGTTATGGTGTGTATGGAGGAGTAAGCTGCGAGAGAATTCCATTCTCTTTTAAGTAGTCCAGAAACTCGGCACTCAAATATTCTCTACCTCGATCAGATCACAGTGTCTTGATACTTTTGCCTGTTTGTTTTTCAACTTCATTCTTGTATTCCCGAAATTTCTCAAAGGCCTCGGATTTGTGCTTCATTAAGAAGACATGTCCATACCTAGAGAAATCATCTGTGAAAGTAATGAAGTATGAATAACCACTTCGCGCATGTGTAGACATTGGACCACACACATCGCTGTGTATGAGTCCCAAGAGCTCGCTCGCTCTTACTCCGTGTCCAGTGAACGAAGTCTTTGTCATCTTTCCCATGAGACAAGATTCACAAGTGGCATAAGACTGATACTCGAACGGATTCAAGTATCCCTCTTTATGTAACTTTGTTAACCCTGTCTCATTAATGTGACCCAGTCTACAATGCAATAAGAAAGCCCGATTTAATTCCGGAGACTTTCTTTTAAATGTGTTCTGGACACTGAAAATCTGAGCTTGATTCAATACGTATATCCCGTTATTTAATGTACCTGACCCAATCAGAACCTGATTTTGGTGGATGTGTACCACATCGCTTACAAAAGTAAAATCATATCCTTCCTTAGAAAGTAAGGATACAGATATGATATTACAAGTCGCACCTGGTACATACAAACAGTCACACAGAATCAATATCTGGCCAGTTGTCAGTCCAAGATGATATTCCCCTACGGATTCAGCATCCATGCTCACTCCGTTAGCAACCCTGAGAGTCATATCACCTTTCCTGATAACCCTACGGTTTCTCAGAGCCTGTAATGAATTACAGATGTGAGATCCTGATCCGGTATCCAATACACAGGAAGTAGGGTTAACTGACATATAGTTCTCTATTATAAACACACCCGAAGACGAAGCCACAACATACTTCAAATTCTGGCTACTGGCTTTGCTAGCCCTGCAATCCTTCTGCCAATGTTCATTCCCGTTACAATAGGAATGTCCCACTTTTACTACATCCAGTCCCGAAACATTCGCCTTTCCTTTTCCTTCTTCTTCTCTGGTTTCCTTCAGTGTATAAGCAGAGGGCAGGGACAGTAGAATCAAGTCAGTAGTTGACCCGTTCTCCAATGTGGTCTTCAGGTCCGTGAGCTCAAAATAGCTGGTCTCTGTAAGGACGCTGCCCCCTACAGATGACCCGACAGCCAACCTCGCTTGAAGCAATTCGTTTGAGGTCTCATATCTTGCGATACGAGATTGCTCTCCATATAAATCTTTATGGAGTGTAACACCCGAGCCCAATACTACTATTTTCTGTTACTGGTTGAGTATTAGATAGTACTCATTTCATTTAGCTTGCCTGTTTGTCACATACTGCAAAATTTTATCTAGAAAGGTCATTTCTGCATGTAACAAATTTTAGCATTTAAAATGAAAATAAAAATATCCATCTTGGCCTACTCGACACCCCTAGCCTCATGGTAGCGTCCGTGCATCGAGTTCTCGCCGCGTTCGGTGAAACGGGCGAGTTTGCACGGCTACGCGCGTGTACAGGTGTCCGTCTTGGGGGTAGGCTTTTTAATCATAAAACACCTCATTTTAAAATTTGGAACCCGCTTAAAATCCTATTATTTAAATTTCGAATTTTTGCACCCGACCCGGGCGCGATTTGGAAATGTTTCATATAGCGCCAAAATACCAAATTTAATATAACATTCAAACCATATAATATTTCGTTATATATAAGGATTTCACTGTTTTATAATCTGGGAAATCTTTTAAATATTATTTTAACCCCTAAATCTTTCCTGGCTTCCTTTCTCAACCAATCATCGTGGGCACATAAACCCCGTGGGCCCCTCTCCATTAACTCTCTCTCTCTCTCTCTCTCTCTTTCGCTCTCTATCCCTCACCGTATCTCTATCTCTTTCTCTCTAACTCTCTTTCTCTCTCTCCCTTATATATATATCCCCCCTCACCTTTTTCATTCCTTATGAGAACTGTAGCAACCGCGAACCCAAAACCCAGCGCGCCTTAAACCCTAGCTGCCTCGTCACCATCGCCGCCGCAGCCCCGACGCCGGCGCCAACATCACCGTCGCCCTCGCCTCCGCCTCCTCGCCTCAACCAACCCTTGTTTTCTCCCCCGCGCACCCTGCACGTCTGCTGCGACCACCTGCAGAACTCTCTGCCGTCGCCTGCTCGCCGGCGGCCCTCGTCGTCGCCATCCGCGCCATCACCAGCGCCTTCCTCACCACCTGCGCACTCCAGCACCCCGACCATCTCCTCTCCCTCTCCGTTTTCCTTTCACCGAACTTCCATACCCGAGCCCTAACCCTAACGGCTGCAACCTCCTCGCCGGCGCCTCACCACCGTCGACCTCATCGCCGTCACACCTTCTGCAACACCAGTATGCCTTCTCTCCTCTTCCTCCTTCCATTTTTCCCCCGGTTTATCCTTTGGCTGTGCATTAAATTTCTGGATTTTGTTGTCGCTGTTCGCCGGAATCCGGCCGTGCCGGTGACGTGTCCCGACAATCCAGCGGAGTGCTCTGACCCGTGAGGTCTCTTGGTTCGTTGTTTGGGTCAATCCGTGAACCGTGCGTTCGTCGCGTGTTTCCCCGCCGACGTTACGTTCCGTTTTTCCCGGTTCGCGACCCGTCGAGGCAAGTATCCCTTGCTACATGCTATACGATACATTTATATATGTTTTGACACATTAAAACTGTAAAACTTAACTTGGTATAGTAGTTTCTCATTTGGTTGCAATATGGCATTATATCATTTTACAGTTAACATAAAATTTACAGTTTTTCAATTTAACCCTAATAACCAAGTTTTCCTGTTAATCACATTTTACTGTCTAATAGATGGTAACACTTACCCATGTAGTTCTATTACATTCGGACATTCGTATTCAAAGGCTTGATATAACTGTATTGCATCAATATCTAAACGATTGCACCGCTAAGGGTGCTCAAACCTATTAATATAATAAAACGGCTGCACTGTATTACTGCACTCTTGAGATTGAATGAAACATGCTTATTATTTAGTCCATTGCTCATTCTATGTTGTTTAATACCCTGTTCGATTATATATCTGTTTGTGAGCACACTCACGATATTGTTACACCTTGACTTGACTTTGCTACACATGGTATATATTGTTACACCTGACATGGTACCGTTTACTGTTGACTTGACCTGATGAGCCATGACCCGACCTGTTACCTGATCTCGTGCCTAATGCCAACAAACCTGACATGTAGTCCCCATGGACCGTTCCTGTTGTCTATCCAGACAAATCTGCTTTTACCTGATCTTGTGTTGGCATTAGTTCTTGATTACTGAATACCTGACCTGATATATATAACTTGGGGGTATGGGGAGATCAAAGGTGAAACCTGACTTGTAACTCGACAGTTCACTACCTGTTCTGGGTGTACACATTCTTGTTTTGTGCCTAGCGTCATGTCTCGGTTTCGGCCGAGAATATTGTGGCCGTGGTCCCGGGTATGTACGGGATACTATCGAGTGTACATATTCCTGATTTGTGCCTAGCGGCATGTCTCGGCAGCAGCCGAGAATATTGTGGCCGTGGTCCCGGGTATGTACGGGATACTATTGAGTTACATCGACGATTCATTAATTGATTTCAAAGACTTTAGACTAGAAAGCCTGATAGAACTGTTTAGTTACCCACTGCACACTACCCTGCACTGCTTGTTTCACATTGTTGATTTATTCATATTTATTTTCGCATTGCCTATTACATTGTTCATATTATATTACTTGTTGACATGACGCGCTGACGTCTGGGTTTTGCATGGCCCAGATTCTGTACCACAGTCGCAATCCGAGTAGGAGTACTTCAGCCAGCAGGCTGTGTTGTGAGTTCTGTAGTGGTTAGTTTATTTCCTGCATTTATTTTCTGACGTGAGCCCGCATTATGGGACATACCTTTCAGATATTGTATTGGATCATTTGCTTCCGCATTTATTTATCATTGACTCTTGTTATTCTGGATTATGGACATGTTTTTAGATAGTTTTATCTTGTTCTTGATATCTCTACTGTAGGGTTCCTAGGCACTCTCAAGAGGTCTCACAAGGCATCAACCATGCCAATTTCAAATTTTATGGTGCCGAGAAACCCTAGACTAGATCGTTGGCTAGAAGTTTAGGCGACAAAAGAAACTAGTTTACAACTAAACTAAAAGAACGGAAATACAACCTTTGTAGATCCGTTTCTCCACCTCCATAGCTCCATGATGAAGTCCTCTCCGCTGTCCAAATCGAACCATGACTCTAGCATCGGCTTCATCGGAGAAAAAGCGGGCTAGGTCATCGACGACGATGCCGAAGATGATCTACGTCGAGGCATCACAAGATCAAGCTCCACCTTCACCAAGCCATGAAAACTTATGAAGGAAACACCCTATACTACTTGGCAAGAGGTAGAGGATGATGAAATAGGAAGTGGGTTCACTTTAGAATTGGATTTCTCACTCATTTCATCAATTCACCATTGATGAAGTCAAGCTTTCTTCATTGAAGAAGATGAAGAAGAAGAAGAAAGAATATCATAAGTATTTTCAAAATAGAAAATAATATGAATACTTATCATATCCTAACCCTTGTTAAGTGTAGAGAATAGACCATGGTTTGTTTAAATGGTTAGGGTTAAGCATGAAGACAAAATGGTTACAAAGTCAAACCTTCATGAAGATTCAACTACAAACAAAGAAAGCCACCATTTTCTCTTTATTCTTTCCAAAATAAATAAATAAATAAATAAGAAAGAAAAGCAAAACCCTAATCATTAACTTAACAATGGTTTAATCTTTACACTTAACCAAGTTAACATGTTTCATCAAACATGATACAATCAAGTGCATAAAAGTATATCACATATACAACTTGTGAACTTCTAGTGAGAAAATCCATTTAAGTGAACCTATATTAGTTAATGTAAAGTGATATATCAAATATATAATTATACATTAAATCATTAAATCAACACTTGATTTAACGACCCGGTCATATCGCATATAACCGACTAATATCAATTGTAACAACTTATCGAATCAACACTTGATCCGATAACCCGGCTATAACGCATATAACCGATCAATGTTACAAATCGCGAGAATCGAATATAGTATCACATACTGGTATCATTCTCGGTCCCGCACATATCTCATATGCGCTCCTATTTCGTTTCGCTTGAGCCAGGAAACCTCTGTGTAGGACTCTAAAGACTCGTCAATACGCCGGCAGCAGGTGATGATCATATCAAGCACCAACAAGCCGCAAGCGGTCTGCTAAACGTAACGGCCACCCGGGTATTGAGCGATCAGAAGATCGACGAGCAAGCCCGCTCACACTCCAGTGAATCCAACCAGTAACACTACCGTACAGTCCGGTCTGATCGTCTGATATGTCGCATATCTTGCCTAGGGGTGGTAAACGTCAGACCCCAAATGCTCGATAAGTCGTGTCGATATGAGGCCTATAACAGTTCGAGAAACTACCGGTAACACTTACCAGTAAATCTCAGCAACCCTGTCCAGGGATTTCCGGTTATAGCCAATCGAACACAGCGTAACATCAACTCCCTATACCGGGAGAGACGAATCCCCTCCTATCGCTCATTGCCTCCATTTGATTCGGGACTGTACCCAAAAATCACCGTTTTGCACGCCCTCTTGGACGTGGTAAGATGGAAATCAAAGCACAGTGGGAACCACACAAGACTCTATGACGATCTCGGGTCAACAGACTACTCTGTACCAGTGTCACCTAAGAACTGCCATCTGACGTAAGGTATAATACCATCTGGGAGTTCTCGGCGAGTCCGTCCAGTGTACCCAGTCTCTACTGAGCACCCGTATATCATCTCTGATGTCAAACACCAATGGATATGGGATCATCCATCGCCCATCTGCATGGGTCGAGAAGGTATACGCTAGTCTACTCTGGTATATCGATGCCCCGTCTCGATATATCCACGACTAGGGACTTTGAAGGATGTACTTATGGACTACCATGTCCCCACTAGTATGATCCGCATCATAGTCCAGGTAGTCAAGTACACATCCTAAGGGCTTTACCAACATGTAACAGAGAGACAATCAATATACACGTTAAGGTAAAGAGTAACCAGATAGCATACTATCATGTCGAGCAAGAAAGTCCTCCCTATATATGTCCCAGCATCCACTACAATATACATCCAATGTACAGTAATGGCCTCTAGGGCATACTTATAACTAACTGTTAGTGTATATGCCCTAGAGGCCATTACTGTATCATACTAGTTTGTATATTACTTGATGGAAGCTTGGGATATTCACCTTGTATAAACAATCTTGCTCAATATAGTAGTATGCTACTTGGTTTGTTTCTACTTCAATGTGTACTTGTGTTTATTTCAGTATATCACTCATACGCATTAGTGGAGCCCTTAGGATCTTTGCTTGATTACCAGCGTTGTGATGGCAGTCACACTAGTGGGGGCTGGGTAATCTATAGGCACATCCTTATACAGGTCCGTAGTCGTAGGACTGTCGAGACAGGGCATCGATACTCCGGAGTAGACTAGCGTATGCGCTTCTCATCCCAGTGTGGGAGATGGTCTGTCCCACAGCCATCAGTACATCGTACTAGAGATAGTATACGGGTGCTCGTTGGGTTACGAGTACACTGGACAGGACTCGTCGGGAACTGACAGGTTGGTATTATACCTATCGTCAGTTATCAGTTCCCAGGTGACATGAGTACAGCTTAGTCCGCTGACTTGACACTGACACTTCGCCTCGAGTGTGTTCCCACTGCACTTTGATCACTACCCTACCACAGCTCAAAGGAGTCGTGCAAACAGGTGGTGGTTGGGTGCAGTCCCGAAGCACTTGGAGGCAGTGACGGTTAGACAGGATTCGTCTCTCCCGGTATTGGGGGTTGACATCGCGCTGTGTCTAGGAGAGCCATTACACGAGTAGTCCCTGGCCAGGGCAAGCGAGATATACTGGTAGGTTTCCAGTGTTATCTCAGGGTGTTTTGGGCTTCACTCCGACACGACTTGTACCGCTATTGGGGGACTGACGTTTTACCGCCCCCTAGGCCCGCCATGCGATGTATCAGACGAACAGACCGGACTGTACGGAGAATGTCACATTCAGACTCAGTAGGAGTTCAGATGGGGTTTCACCTCGTCAGCCTTCTTGTCGACATCTACCTGGGGACCGTTACGCACAGCTAGTGCCGCTTGCGGTCTGTGGTTAAACCCACTGCCAGCGTAGTGTCGAGTCTTTAGAGTCCCACACAGAGGGTATTCGCCTCTGGGCAAAACAGAGTAGAGGTCGCATGGTTTTGCGACAGGGTTCGTTCTCATCCGCGCACTTGTGCACGTTTGGAGTCCGGACGGATTATACTGGCAGGCTCTGGTTTGAGCCAGATACTGGTATATGTTTTGGGGGTTGCTTTTATCTCTTGGTATTCTTGTTCCTCGGAACGAGAATGCAGGTGTGTATGCACAGTTGCTTGAGGCGGAGAATGAGGTTTTTCATTAGGGTTTCGGATCGGGTGCGTATGCACAGTTGACAGTTATCATTTTCCAAACCCTAATGGATTTATATATTATCTATTAATAATAGTAATTAAATGAGAATTATGTTATGGTTGATTTTTTGTTGACTTGTTGACCTTGGTTGACTTGTTGACCATTGACCACCATCATGCTTTGAAAGATCCTCCTTGATTCATGCTTACACTTCATTTAAAGAAGCATGATAGTGGTCATTCCAAAATTACCATCAACTATTCTTATTTTAATTATTATCATTTAGATAATTCTTTTCTTTTGCAATATGGTTGCAAGAAAGAAATAATTGAGCTCATTCTATCATAACTTCTCTCTCTCCTCATTTCATCTTCTTCTTCCTCTAGCAAAGAGAAACCTTCTCATGTGTTGAGATTCATTCTCTTTAGAAAGAAAAGCAAACCCTAATCACTCTCTACTCATTCTAGGATGAAGGTTTAGCAAGCCGGAAACCCTAGTTCACTCAAAGATCGAGGAAGAGCCCAAAGGTCGAGCCTTCGAGGTGGATCCATCTTCGACGGGAGAAGGCGACGAAAAGAGAACCATCAACCTCTACAAGGTTTGAAGAAGAAGGAGTTCAAGTTTAGGTATAACCATCTTCCATAGTAGCTAACTCTCTTTAGCTTGTATACTAGTTTTAGTTTAGACAACGATCCCGACCTTGTTTAGTCCATGTTGCCTCTTGCGATAAAAATTCGGCTTTTATACCGTTTCCGCCTCCCCGTAAGCACCGGGGGTCGCAATATGGACTTACAGTGGTATCAGAGCCTAACTAAACTTAAACTAGCTTGGTAGTGAAGTGTAACGAAGTTCGGAACCGAAAAATCACAAAAACCGGAAAACCAAAACCCTAAGTTTCTGTTGAAATTTTTTCTGCTCAAAATGAAAAACTTTATACTTGTAAATTCGTCTCAGGGTTTTCTAAGAACACCCAAGAAAAACGATAGCATGATTCATCAAAAGCGCCGTCCTTCCGCGGCCTCACCTATTCATCTGGCCGCGGAACCGCCGCTGTTTGGTGTCATCTTTGCATCGTTTTTCGTGCAGTGTTCTTCTGTGTTGGTTTTGGTATTTTTAAAATATATTATATGTACCCAGATTTTCCAGAACTGAAATTCACTTTTGGGGTCCTATAATTCCGTATTTTTTCCGAACTTCACTGCACTTTGGCTATGTTGGTTATATCTGTGATGTTTGCATGTATTGAACGTCGGCTAATCGCTATAAGTCAATTAGTCGGGGTTATACATGATCTGTGATGTGCTGGAATGTGTATATGAATGTGTTGGACTGTCGCGGGTGAATAGCCGGGGTGGATGTGAGATGAGCTTTTGTTTTTCTTTCATTCATTGTAAATGTAAATTGATGTAATAATATTATTTGTTTGGCCGCACAACCGGGTCGGGGTTGTAGCCGTCATTGTATAATTCTTTTTACTGTTTTTGCTCCTAGGATAGACCCATGGAGGGGTGCACAAACTACCGGGTTCTTGGCGGGTAGTTTGCCGCACCCGTAGGGGTCTTGGGTGGGGTATTTGGCTATTCACCGCGACCGTGTTATCCGCTTTTCGTTTCAGGCTCGAAAGGATTGCGGATTGCTAGTATATCCAATGTATTCATCTGTGATCTGTAATGTCTATCATTGCTTTCTATTTAGGCGTTGCTTATGTTTTACAGCCGCGCTAGCCCAGCCCCCGCTCTGTCGTTAGTTAAGTAACCTAACGAGTGATGACGGGACCCCGTGGCGAATGCGAATGGCATAAGCGTACGTCATATTTTGGTTGTTTTCTGCAATGGTAGGAACTAAATGATGGGACGCATTAAAAGAACTAATGCAAGAATATCACGCATTAAAAGAACTAATGCAAGATAATAAACCAAGTTTAAGTCGATGGAACACTTTCAAAAAACCACTCGGTTCTTTTCAAAACTAACTTTTAAATGCGGAGCTTGAGCCACTCCTTCTAAAAGCTATCTCGTTCCAATCGATTATATCAAGTTCACTACGTTCACGGTTTCGCCAAAACCATCCGTAGCCCTCCGTCGTTTCATATGAATATTCAACAGTATTCAAGCTGTGTTTGTTGGCCTTAGTCAAGGCACAGTGTTTGGTAGCTGGTGGGTATTCATATGTTGCATAGATAGAATGCGTTGGTTTGGGACAGTCGTATTGCCTTGTTGGCCATAGTCAAGGGTATATACGGGTGGGTTCAAATTAACCTGGATAACGAAGAACTTGACATGTGACTTATGATTTGTTGGCCTTAGTCAAGGTCATAAGAGCATGGGGCAAAAATCCACATCGGGAGTTTCATAAGTACTGAAACTTGCTAGATTTGCATACCATTTGGAGTGTGATGATTATGGTAGGATTCCTTCATTTTCGTCACGCGATGATATTTGGATCCCGATCCTACTGTGAGTATATGCTACTCCTCGGGAAATTTCTCACTAAACGATCAATGCTATAAACCTAGTAGGTGCCTAGAAAGGTGTTAGCGGGGCTACGCCCCCAGGGAAAAGAGGTTCTTAAATTAAGGAACTTCGCGAAAGCGTTGGAAAACCTCCCTCGAAGTACCGACACTGGCCTGGCTGAACGGTTAAGCAAGTATTGTACGGTGGGATTGATCCCGGCTAATTCTTCCTTTGTGGTTTGAGAAGGGATTCGAGAGACAGTGGGAGCCATCCTGTTTAGACAAATTAAAAACCATTCTAAACTTGCAAGAGCATCGTGCTAAGTGTTTCTTCTCTCCCCCAGCAGCGACCAAATCGAAATGACTGGACTTAAGTTACTTCTAGATAAAAACATATTGACAGGGCCAAACTACAAAGATTGGCTCAGGAATGTCAAATTGGCAATCTCTTACGACAAGCTGGGGTATCTTCTTACCACCAAAGCTCCCCCCATCCCAGGTCCCACCTCCAGCGTCGCGGATAAGGAAATCCGTAAGACTTGGGAGATTGACAGCGCGAAGGCCAGATGCCTCGTACTTGCCTCGATGGACAACGACCATCAGAGGAGGCACGAGAATATGGATTTGGAATCCATATTTCTTCATACAAAAGAACTGTATGGAGAGCAGTCTCGTATCGCAAGATACGAAGTGTCGAAGAAGTTATTTTCGACTAAGTTGGCCGTCGGATCATCGGTAGCGGACCACGTGCTTAAGATGATTGGCTACACTAAGGAGCTCGCGGAACTTGGGACCACGTTGGACAGTGAACTTTATACGGATATAATTCTCCAGTCCCTTCCATCCACTTACGCCCAGTTCATACTGAATTTCAACTTGCAAGAAAAGGAAGTTGAACTTTCCGAACTCCTCAACCTGCTGAGGAGCGCAGAGGGCACCCTACAGAAGGGTAGGGATACATCCACTTTGTTTGTAGGAGGATCTTCTTCTTCTAGGTCCAAGGCGAAAGCCAAGGGAAAGAAGAGGAAAGCCCCCGCCAAACCAAGGGGCGGTGTTAGTAAAGTGGGTACGAAGGGAAAGGAAAAGGCAACAAAGATAGCGGGGAAGCTTGTTGGTAAAGAGGAATGCTTCTATTGTCACAAGAGTGGACACTGGAAGAAAGATTGCAGGGCTTGGAAAGCCAGGACACAGGAACTGAAGCAGGTTGCGGCTTCAGCTTCAGGTGTGTATGTTATTGAAAACTGTCTTTCTATAAACTCTACTTCCTGGGTATTGGATACCGGATCAGGATCTCATATCTGTAATTCTTTGCAGGCGTTGAGAAACCGTAGGTTTTTGAAGGCAGGTGACATGACCCTCAGAGTTGCGAACGGAGCTAGCATGGATGCTAAAGCCGTGGGGGACTATCACCTGGGAATGACAGATGGGCATGTTTTGGTTTTGCGTAATTGCTTTTTTGTACCCAACGCAACTTGTAATATCATTTCTGTATCTTTGGTTTCTAAAGAAGGTTATGAATTTGCGTTTGTAAGTAATGTTGTAAACATTCACCTTAATCAAGTTCTGATTGGGTCAGGTACACTGAGCAATGGTATATACGTATTAAACCAACCACAGATTTTCAATGTCCAGAATACACACAAAAGAAAGTCTCCAGATATCAATCAGGCTTTCTTATGGCATTGTAGACTGGGTCACATCAATGAGACACGGTTGACTAAGTTACATAAAGAAGGATACTTGGATCCGTTCGAGTATCAGTCTTATGCCACTTGTGAATCTTGTCTTATGGGAAAGATGACAAAGACTCCGTTCACTGGACACGGAGAAAGAGCGAGCGAGCTCTTGGGACTCATACACAGTGACGTGTGTGGTCCAATGTCTACACATGCCCGAAGCGGTTATTCATACTTCATTACTTTCACAGACGATTTCTCTAGGTATGGACATGTCTTCTTAATGAAGCACAAATCCGAGGCCTTTGAGAAATTTCGGGATTACAAGAATGAAGTTGAAAAACAAACAGGCAAAAGTATCAAGATCCTAAGATCGGATCGAGGTGGTGAATACTTGAGTGCCGAGTTCCTGGACTATTTAAAAGAGAATGGTATTCTCTCTCAGCGTACTCCTCCATACACTCCGCAACATAACGGTGTATCAGAAAGGAGGAATCGAACCCTATTGGATATGGTTCGTTCCATGATGAGTAAGGCTGAGTTACCGCGATCTTTCTGGGGATATGCACTAGAAACAGCTGCACATCTCTTGAACCAAGTTCCTACTAAGACTGTGCCTACCACACCATATCAGATGTGGAGTGGGAAGAAACCCTGTCTTAAAGCCTTTAAGACATGGGGATGTCCGGCTTTTGTAAAAAAGCAGCATACGGACAAGCTCGAGGCACGCTCAGTATAGTGCAAGTTTGTGGGATACCCAAAGAACTCCAAGGGGTATCTATTCTATTACGCAGAGGAGCAAAAAGTCCTTGTTTCTCGTCATGCCCACTTCTTGGAAACTGAGTTTTTGGAAAATCAGATAAGTGGGAGCGCAGTAGAACTGGATGAAGTTCCAGAACCTCAGACTATTACTGAGAGCTTAGTGGAACCAGAGGGTTCAAAAGAACAGGACATTCCTATGCCGCTCCGCAGAAGTAGTAGGCAGTCTCATCCGCCCGAGAGATACTACGGTTTTCTCATAGACGGGGATAGAGAGGATTGCATCATAGACTATGATGAGCCTAATAGCTTCCAGCAGGCCGTTCAGAGCATTGACTCGGTAAAATGGCTGGATGCAATGCGGACCGAAATGGAGTCCATGTACACCAACAAAGTATGGACGTTGGACATTGCTCCAGACGGGGTAAAACCCGTAGGATGCAAGTGGATCTTCAAAAGGAAGATTGGTGTAGATGGACAGGTTGAGACCTATAAAGCTAGACTTGTAGCAAAGGATTTCCGTCAAAGACCTGGCTTGGACTATGATGAAACCTTTTCTCCAGTGGCTATGCTGAAATCCATTCGGATCCTTCTTGCCATTGCTGCCTTCCACGATTATGAGATTTGGCAGATGGACGTAAAAACCGCTTTTCTAAATGGAAGTTTAGAGGAGTGTGTCTATATGGATCAGCCAGAGGGTTTCATTCAGAGTGGGAGCAGCGGAAAGGTGTGCAAGTTGCTTAAGTCCATCTATGGACTGAAGCAGGCATCGCGGAGTTGGAACATCTGTTTTGATGAGACGGTCAAGGAATTTGACTTTATCAAAAATCCAGATGAACCATGCATCTATAGTAGATTTGTAGCGAGAACTGTAGTATTCCTTGTTTTATACGTGGATGACATTCTCTTAATAGGAAATGACATTCCTATGCTACAATCTGTCAAGGGTTTCTTGTCACACAGGTTCTCCATGAAAGACCTGGGTGATGCCTCTTACATCCTGGGGATCCGGATCCATCGTGATAGATCCAAGAGGATATTAGGACTTTCACAGTCCAGGTACATCGACACCGTACTGAAAAGATTCAGTATGGAAGATTCCAAGCGCGGTAACCTACCGGCTTGTCACGGGATCACCCTCTCTAAAGAGATGTCTCCCAAGACTGATTTGGAGAGGGATCGCATGTCTATTATACCCTACGCTTCTGCGGTAGGCTCTATAATGTATGCGATGTTGTGTACCAGACCGGATGTAGCTTATGCACTGAGTGTAGTAAGCCGGTATCAGTCAAACCCTGGGGAGAAACATTGGATAGCGGTAAAGAACATTCTCAAGTACCTGAGGAGGACTAAGGAGATGTTCTTGGTGTATGGCGGAAAAGACCTCCAGATTGAGGCCTTTGCTGACTCCAGCTTCCAGAGTGACAAGGATGATTCCAAGTCCATGTCGGGTTTTGTCTTTACCCTCAATGGAGGGGCGGTGTGTTGGAAGAGTTCCAAACAGGAAACCGTTGCAGACTCGACTATGGAAGCGGAATACATCGCTGCATCTGATGCCACAAAAGAAGCTGTCTGGATAAGGAAGTTCTTAAAAGAACTTCAGGTGGTTCCGTCCATTGTTGACCCAGTACCTCTGTATTGCGACAACAACGGGGCTATAGCTTTAGCAAAGGAACCCAGGTCCCATCAGAGATCCAGGCACATCTTGAGGCGGTATCACCTGATCAGGGAGATCGTGGATCGCAAGGAGATCGAGGTTCGGACGGTTGCTTCAGAAGAGAACACTGCAGATCCATTCACCAAGGCCCTACCCCAGACTCAGTTCGAGCGGCTGATCGAGATGATAGGTCTTCGATACGCCAGTACATGGCCTTAGTGCAAGTGGGAGATTGTTAGTGTATATGCCCTAGAGGCCATTACTGTATCATACTAGTTTGTATATTACTTGATGGAAGCTTGGGATATTCACCTTGTATAAACAATCTTGCTCAATATAGTAGTATGCTACTTGGTTTGTTTCTACTTCAATGTGTACTTGTGTTTATTTCAGTATATCACTCATACGCATTAGTGGAGCCCTTAGGATCTTTGCTTGATTACCAGCGTTGTGATGGCAGTCACACTAGTGGGGGCTGGGTAATCTATAGGCACATCCTTATACAGGTCCCTAGTCGTAGGACTGTCGAGACAGGGCATCGATACTCCGGAGTAGACTAGCGTATGCGCTTCTCATCCCAGTGTGGGAGATGGTCTGTCCCACAGCCATCAGTACGTCGTACTGGAGATAGTATACGGGTGCTCGTTGGGTTACGAGTACACTGGACAGGACTCGTCGGGAACTGACAGGTTGGTATTATACCTATCGTCAGTTATCAGTTCCCAGGTGACATGAGTACAGCTTAGTCCGCTGACTTGACACTGACACTTCGCCTCGAGTGTGTTCCCACTGCACTTTGATCACTACCCTACCACGGCTCAAAGGAGTCGTGCAAACAGGTGGTGGTTGGGTGCAGTCCCGAAGCACTTGGAGGCAGTGACGGTTAGACAGGATTCGTCTCTCCCGGTATTGGGGGTTGACATCGCGCTGTGTCTAGGAGAGCCATTACACGAGTAGTCCCTGGCCAGGGCAAGCGAGATATACTGGTAGGTTTCCAGTGTTATCTCAGGGTGTTTTGGGCTTCACTCCGACACGACTTGTACCGCTATTGGGGGACTGACGTTTTACCGCCCCCTAGGCCCGCCATGCGATGTATCAGACGAACAGACCGGACTGTACGGAGAATGTCACATTCAGACTCAGTAGGAGTTCAGATGGGGTTTCACCTCGTCAGCCTTCTTGTCGACATCTACCTGGGGACCGTTACGCACAGCTAGTGCCGCTTGCGGTCTGTGGTTAAACCCACTGCCAGCGTAGTGTCGAGTCTTTAGAGTCCCACACAGAGGGTATTCGCCTCTGGGCAAAACAGAGTAGAGGTCGCATGGTTTTGCGACAGGGTTCGTTCTCATCCGCGCACTTGTGCACGTTTGGAGTCCGGACGGATTATACTGGCAGGCTCTGGTTTGAGCCAGATACTGGTATATGTTTTGGGGGTTGCTTTTATCTCTTGGTATTCTTGTTCCTCGGAACGAGAATGCAGGTGTGTATGCACAGTTGCTTGAGGCGGAGAATGAGGTTTTTCATTAGGGTTTCGGATCGGGTGCGTATGCACAGTTGACAGTTATCATTTTCCAAACCCTAATGGATTTATATATTATCTATTAATAATAGTAATTAAATGAGAATTATGTTATGGTTGATTTTTTGTTGACTTGTTGACCTTGGTTGACTTGTTGACCATTGACCACCATCATGCTTTGAAAGATCCTCCTTGATTCATGCTTACACTTCATTTAAAGAAGCATGATAGTGGTCATTCCAAAATTACCATCAACTATTCTTATTTTAATTATTATCATTTAGATAATTCTTTTCTTTTGCAATATGGTTGCAAGAAAGAAATAATTGAGCTCATTCTATCATAACTTCTCTCTCTCCTCATTTCATCTTCTTCTTCCTCTAGCAAAGAGAAACCTTCTCATGTGTTGAGATTCATTCTCTTTAGAAAGAAAAGCAAACCCTAATCACTCTCTACTCATTCTAGGATGAAGGTTTAGCAAGCCGGAAACCCTAGTTCACTCAAAGATCGAGGAAGAGCCCAAAGGTCGAGCCTTCGAGGTGGATCCATCTTCGACGGGAGAAAGCGACGAAAAGAGAACCATCAACCTCTACAAGGTTTGAAGAAGAAGGAGTTCAAGTTTAGGTATAACCATCTTCCATAGTAGCTAACTCTCTTTAGCTTGTATACTAGTTTTAGTTTAGACAACGATCCCGACCTTGTTTAGTCCATGTTGCCTCTTGCGATAAAAATTCGGCTTTTATACCGTTTCCGCCTCCCCGTAAGCACCGGGGGTCGCAATATGGACTTACACTAACAATCTCCCACTTGCGCTAGGGCCATCTGATAGCAGTGGTTGTAGTATTTCATACTCAACCATCCCATAAAAACCTCTCTCTGGGAACAGGCCTTTGTGAGTGGATCCGCCGTGTTATCCTCTGAGTCTACTCTCCTGACCTTGATCCCCTGGAGATCAACCATCTCCATGATCAGGTGACACTGCCTTAGAATATGTCTGGATCACTGATGGGACCGGGGTTCCCGGGCAAAAGCCACACTTCCATTGTCACACAATGGTAGGAACCTAGTTCATCTCATGAACCAATATACACCCAAACAACCTCTTCGGTAGCATCTTAAGTAGCGATGTATCCTGCCTTTATCATCTAGTATGTCACGGTATCTAGCTTGGAACTCTTCCAACATACCGTCCCTTTACTGAGGGTAAAGACAATGCCTGTGACTGACACTCAGTCGTCATTATCATCCTGGAACACTTCCAGTGATTCTTCCCAGGATCAATTGATACCATCTCACTACATCTAGTGAGTATTCTAACATCCATTTAGATCTATCTCATAGGTCCAAAACCCAGGATTTAGGAGGTATCACTTTGATCCTATGTGGAGAATCATTGTGATAGGCGGAAATTGATCGAGTGTAGCATAGGAAACTTTTTCCCTATCAAGAGTACGTACTCTACGAGGATCATCACCATACTCCCTACTACCTTTTTGTATATACAAGGTTCATCTACCATTTTGATGATGTCAAACTCTTTGACTAATTCATCAAAACAGACATTCCAACTCCGCGATGCCTGCTTTATCCTATAAAACATCTTGCACACGTTTCCGCTGCTCCCACTGTCTATGAGGCCCTCTGGCTGTGTACTTATAGACTCCCTCTTCTAAAACATCATTTAGAAAAGCTGTCATGACACCCAACCACCAGATATCGTAGTCATGGTATGTAGCCATGGCAAGTAGAATCTGGATGGACTTAAGCATAGATACTTGAAAAAGGTTTCATCATTATCCACGCCTGGTCAATGACGAAAACCTTTTACAAGTCTAGCTTTGAAAGTCTCAACTTTTCCATCTACACCAAGTAATCTTCTCAAGATATACTTGCTCTTGATGGGGATTTAACCCTTCAGATATAGCAACCAAAGTCCATACTTTGTTGGTGTATAAGGATTCCATCTCAGATCGCTAAGCATCCAGCTATTCTTACAGAGTCCCACTCCTGATGGCCAGCTCGAAACTAGTTGGGTCATCATCTTATGATGCAATCCTCGCTCCCACTGTCATAGAGAAACCGAAGTATCTCTCAGGTGGGTGAGGAACCCTACAAGATCGGCGGAGAGGCCGAGGTTCGTTGGTAACTATTGAATTCTTTGGTTCTTTCAAATCATCAGCTGCAGTTTGTATAGCTGGAACATTTCCAGTTCTACATAACAGACCTTGCCTCGAGCTTGTCCGGATTATGCTTTTAGACATAGCCCGGACAACCCCAAATCTTAACCAACTTAAGATATGGGCTCTTCCCTTTCTATATCACATATGAAGCGGTAGGCAACTGATTTGATTGGAACCCAATTCAATTAGTATGCAGCTTCTCAAGTGCATAACTCCCAATAGGAAATAGGAAACTCAGTAGTACTCATCATAGAGCACACCGTATCACATAGGGTGCTATTGCTCCGTCCCGATATACCATCGTGCTATGGTGTATACGGAGGAGTAATGCTGAGAGAGAATCTCATTCTCCTTTAGAATAATCCAGGATTTCCATGCTCAAGTATTCTCCTCCTTGATCTCATCAAAGGACATAATACTTTTACCCGTATTGGTTCTCTACTTCTAACTTATATTCTGTGAATATCTCAAAAGGTTCAGACTTGTGTTTCAACAGGAACATATGTCTGAATCAGAAGAGATCATCAGAGAATGTAATGAAGTATAAAGAACCGGTCTTGGCATTTGTAGACAGGGGACCTACATACATCAGCATGTGTTATCCCAAGAGTTCACTAACTCTTTCTCTGTTTCCATTAAACGGAGCTATGGTCATCTTATCTTTGTGACATGACTGGCAAGTTTCACAAGATGTAAATTCAAACTGATTTAAATATGCATCTATATGTAACTTCAGCTAGTCGGGTCACATTGATATGACCTAATCTACAATACCTCAAGAAGGATTCGTTCATTTCTGAACTCTTCCTCTTGTGTGTGTTCCGTATACTAAAGAACTGTAGTTTGATTTAGAACATTAATGCTTTTAGATAACGTGCCTGAACCGATCAACTTTTGATATAGGAAATGTTCAAAACATTATCCATCAATACAGAATTTTATCATTTCTTTACGAATAAAGAGACTGATATGATTTTGTATATCAGGTTCGGTATCTAATAACATTCGTTCAGAATCAATGTATTGGTAATACAGGGTGACAGTGACCAACAGACTTGGCTGCAACACTTGCCCCGTTTTCTGCCTCATGAAACTTATCACCCGTTCTCAGTTCTCTACCTTTCTGTAGCCCTATGTAACAGATTACATATCTGGAATCCTGATCTGGTATCACATACCCAGGACTTAGAGGATACAGAGAAACAGTTCTTTGTAATGAACATACCCGAAGATAATGCATCAGTATGCACTCTCTTCGTTTGGGCGGCACGGGAATTCTGGCATTCCCCAATTTCCTGCTCTGTCTTGTAACAATTATAAGTTGGAGCGGGACCAACGTTCCCCAGCTCAGTATAACAAGTGGGTTCGGTCAATATCCGTATTATTATCTTGATTAAGGCGTGATATGGTCGCTACCTGGAGAGAGAGAGAGAAGAAAACACTCAGCGTGCGCTCTTACAAGAATAGATTAGTTTTTATTTTATCTAATCAGGATGGCTCCCACTGCTTTTTATCAAATCTTCCTTCAAACCCTAAAAGGAAAGACTAGCCAGGATTAATTACACACTACAAGTTCGCCAATCTTTCAGCCAGGCCAGTGTCGGTACTTTGAGGGAGGTCCTCCGTGCTTTCGCACGAACCTAATTAATGTAAACCTCGTTTTCCCAGATGCGTAACCCCGTTGACACCTTTCTAGACACCTACTTGATCGGCTAATTGTAATGTGTAAAACTCTCCCAGGAGTAACTTTTACTCGCAGTGGGTATCGGGATCCAACTATCTCATAGAAGGTATGCAATCTCATTGCAAATTTCAACACTTAAAATTCCCGATAATATTTTGCCCCTAGCAGCTATATGACCTTAACATAGTCAACAAATCATAAGTGCTAGTCAAGTTCAACCCGTCATTTCTCGATTGAATTAAACCCACCCGCACGACCCTTAACATAGTCAACAAAGTCGCACGACTACCCTAATCCAATCGCATCATATGCTTATGCAGATAAGCACTAATTAGCTAACGCACACGACGCCTTAACATAGTCAACAAACGTAGCACGAATACTAAC
This sequence comes from Agapanthus africanus, assembly GCA_030015575.1. Lineage (NCBI taxonomy): Eukaryota > Viridiplantae > Streptophyta > Magnoliopsida > Asparagales > Amaryllidaceae > Agapanthus > Agapanthus africanus. The sequence continues at coordinate 264,705,983 of CM057346.1, read as the reverse complement.
TAGTACTTATCTGAAATGACGGAGGGCTACGACAGGTTTTTCTGAAAACCTATTGCGTAATGAACTTGATATCGTTGTAGAATCAAATGATTTTGAAATGGAGTGTTTTCGAGGCTTTTCTAGTTTTGCTAAAGGGGTCACTCCTGATGAAGGGATCGTCGGCCCTTTCCTCATCGAATAAGGTGCGGGATATATCATATATATCGCTGTGCAAAGCAATAACTTCTTAAAAGCAATCAAAAGACAAACCGAGTATGTAGCATCTGCCAGTTATTGCTAAAGGAGTCACTCCCGGTGAAGGGATCTCGGTCCTTTCCTAATCGAATAAGGTGCAAGATATATCATATATACCGCTGTGCAAAGCAAGAACTGTAGCTACCTGTTTTAATTTTGAAATTCGATTCTACAACATCTTAGGTTTCTTTTTACTTTCATTAATCTCATTAATGAAGTCCCATCATTTAAATACCTAAACATCACAGATAAATACGACGTACACTTATGCCATCCGCATTCGCCTCGATGTCCCCTCGTGCACCGTTAGGTTAGGTAACTAACGGCAGAGCGGGGCAGGGCTAGCGCAGGTGTAAAACATAAGTAACGCCTATATAATATAACATATATACTATATACAGTATCTATCACAGAACATCACATGATCACATCACAGATATCGCAGCAGAAGAATCATATGAAATATTGGATATACTAGGACGTCCGTGTTTTCAATACGAGCCAGTATAAAACACGGATTCCACGGTCGTGATGAATAGCCAAACCCACACCCCTAGACCCCTACGAGAGCGGCAAGCAACCCTACCAATTCTAGAGTTAGGAGACCCGGACTCGACTCCTCGAGTTGGTCTCCCACTGGACTCCAGAACCCGGTTACTTGTGCTCCCCTCCTTGGGTCTATCCTAGTGCGGAAAAGTAAATAATATACAAAGGGTGACATCTTCCGCAACCTGGAAGTGCCCCAATAAAAGAATATTACATACAAGTTTTTACATGAATGAAAATGAAAAACACTCATCTCACATAAAACCCCCCGGCTATTCAAACACGACGATCCAATATAACATATCTAGCAACACATAACATCACATGTCATCAACGTAAGTAAATATGCGCATCCCAATTGTCGTTGACATATAGCAACGAAACCGGCGATATCACATATTACACTTACGGTCACAGAAAAGAAAGTGTAAAACTACAACAGTTGGAATCCGCAACCTCCATAGACATCGCATGCCTGACCAAATGAATTCTTTAGACATCGTATGCCTAACAATTATAAACCCCGCATTTTAGTCTCATTATCGAAAACTCTTTTCAATATCAAGTCGGGTAATTCAACAAGATTCCCGACATCCTGATCGAATGCTCGTCGCAAACTTCAGTAGACGGCTGCACCCCCCATACCGTCGACGAAGTGCACCAAGGCGGAACACCACTACCGCGAGCACCCGAACGGATGCTTTCGGCGACGGGATTCTCCTACAGTCACTTGGTCGGGGCTATGGAGCGAGGCTGTCTATTAAGTTTATCCGGCGAGTATCCGCGTACACTACGTGATTGCGACGGACTTTTGATCACATCAAAATTCCGTGGCAACCGATCAAGTGAGACTAAACTGCTATGTTTATAACATTCATTCAGTTATCTCATAACTACTTGTGAATTCCAATTATTGTATCCCATTCCAGATAATTAGAAAATGTTAAACTTTCCGATCGAACATTCAAACACCCAAGTTTTCCCGATATAGATCAACACATGAAACAAGTCTAAAAACATTCAGTTCGTGCCTCAGTACCAACGGTCCAGCCGTAGAAGGGTCAAGCCAACGCCTCACATGTGGCAAGCCGTACTGCCCCAAACCCGAAGGTTCAAAGGGCAGTTCAAGACGGTCACATAATCGAGTTAAGGTTTGTTGTCTTCTAGAGGGACCATCGTATTACTTGCACTACTTAGAACGTCTTTCGACCACGGAAAAATCCAACACTTGGAAATTTCCCGACAGGGGAAAAATTGGGTATTTATATCCGGTCGAACTTTTTAACATATTCAAAAATTATCCGGAAAGCCACATAGACAAAATCTGATACTCCGATCGAAACACCGAATCCCCAAAGCAACCCCAAAATACTCAACTCTTGAGTACAGATTAAAAATTCCCATAAAACTCAGCACCTGAAACCATGAGTTACTGTGCAAAATAGAAAGGCAACTTCCATCATTTGGCCGCGAAACCGCCGTAGAAGCCAGGCTTCTGCCGCGGTTCCGCCGCACTATGAACAGTTCATGGAAAAAAAATTTCACCGTAATTCTTAGATTTCCCTGCTGAATTTTTTAAGCATTTTTAATGTGGAAAAATCCCAGATTTTAGAAAAAGTCCAGAGAGCATGTTTGGTTTAGGGTTTCGGGTTCGTTCAGGTTTCAAACTTCGTCTACGCATCGCCTAAGGCTCTAGCTAGGCTCTGATACCACTGTAGGGTTCCTAGGCACTCTCAAGAGGTCTCACAAGGCATCAACCATGCCAATTTCAAATTTTACGGTGCCGAGAAACCGTAGACTAGATCGTTGGCTAGAAGTTTAGGCGACAAAAGAAACTAGTTTACAACTAGACTAAAAGAACGGAAATACAACCTTTGTAGATCCGTTTCTCCACCTCCATAGCTCCATGATGAAGTCCTCTTCGCTGTCCAAATCGAACCATGACTCTAGCATCGGCTTCATTGGAGAAAAAGCGGGCTAGGTCATCGACGACGATGCCGAAGATGATCTACGTCGAGGGATCACAAGATCAAGCTCCAACTTCACCAAGCCATGAAAACTTGTGAAGGAAACACCCTATACTACTTGGAAAGAGGTAGAGGATGAAGAAATAGGAAGTGGGTTCACTTTAGAATTGGATTTCTCACTCATTTCATCAATTCACCATTGATGAAGTCAAGCTTTCTTCATTGAAGAAGATGAAGAAGAAGAAGAAAGAATATCATAAGTATTTTCAAAATAGAAAATAATATGAATACTTATCATATCCTAACCCTAGTTAAGTGTAGAGAATAGACCATGGTTTTTTTAAATGGTTAGGCATAAGCATGAAGACAAAATGGTTACAAAGTCAAACCTTCATGAAGATTCAACTACAAACAAAGAAAGCCACCATTTTCTCTTTATTCTTTCCAAAATAAATAAATAAATAAATAAATAAGAAAGAAAAGCAAAACCCTAATCATTAACTTAACAATGGTTTAATCTTTACACTTAACCAAGTTAACATGTATCATCAAACATGATAAAATCAAGTGCACAAAAGTATATCACATATACAACTTGTGAACTTCTAGTGAGAAAATCCATTTAAGTGAACCTATATTAGTTAATGTAAAGTGATATATCAAATATATAATTATACATTAAATCATTAAATCAACACTTGATTTAACGACCCGGTCATATCGCATATAACCGACTAATATCAATTGTAACAACTTATCGAATCAACACTTGATCCGATAACCCGGCTATAACGCATATAACCGATCAATGTTACAAATCACGAGAATCGAATATAGTATCACATACTGGTATCATTCTCGGTCCCGCACATATCTCATATGCGCTCCTATTTCGTTTCGCTTGAGCCAGGAAACCTCTGTGTAGGACTCTAAAGACTCGTCAATACGCCGGCAGCAGGTGATGATCATATCAAGCACCCACAAGCCGCAAGCGGTCTGCTAAACGTAACGGCCACCCGGGTATTGAGCGATCAGAAGATCGACGAGCAAGCCCGCTCACACTCCAGTGAATCCAAACAGTAACACTACCGTACAGTCCGGTCTGATCGTCTGATATGTCGCATATCTTGCCTAGGGGTGGTAAACGTCAGACCCCAATAGCTTGATAAGTCGTGTCGATATGAGGCCTATAACAGTTCGAGAAACTACTGGTAACACTTACCAGTAAATCTCAGCAACCCTGGCCAGGGATTTCCGGTTATAGCCAATCGAACACAGCGCAACATCAACTCCCTATACCGGGAGAGACGAATCCCCTCCTATCGCTCATTGCCTCCATGTGATTCGGGACTATACCCAAAAACCACCGTTTTGCACGCCCTCTTAGACGTGGTAAGATGGAAATCAAAGCATAGTGGGAACCACACAAGACTCTATGACGATCTCGGGTCAACAGACTACTCTGTACCAGTGTCACCTGAGAACTGCCATCTGACGTAAGGTATAATACCATCTGGAAGTTCTCGGCGAGTCCGTCCAGTGTACCCAGTCTCTACTGAGCACCCGTATATCATCTCTGATGTCAAACACCAATGGATATGGGATCATCCATTGCCCATCTGTATGGGTCGAGAAGGTATACGCTAGTCTACTCTGGTATATCGATGCCCCGTCTCGATATACCCACGACTAGGGACTTTGAAAGATGTACTTATGGACTACCATGTCCCCACTAGTATGATCCGCATCATAGTCCTGGTAGTCAAGTACACATCCTAAGGGCTTTACCAACATGTAACAGAGAGACAATCAGTATACACGTTAAGGTAAAGAGTAACCAGATAGCATACTATCATGTCGAGCAAGAAAGTCCTCCCTATATATGTCCCAGCATCCACTACAATATACATCCAATGTACAGTAATGGCCTCTAGGGCATACATATAACTAACATCTACAGCCGTAATGTGACTGTGGATGGATACTTCCTACCCACAGGTAGGATGGTTGGCTATGTCACGTGCCCAATCTAGCGTACTCTGGGAAGCGGGGCGTGACATGGTTCTTTTGGTATCAGAGCCATATGTTAGTTGGTTTGATTCTTTGTAGTTGGGTATTGTACCCAATACACGAATCAGAATACCCGTGTTAGGAAACATGTCCTACCACTTTGCCGTTTACCATTCTTGAATCACATCCTTGCTGATTATATCTTTTACAACGTGCAAACTTACTTTGCAAGTCGACTCGAAAAACCTGATTTCTTGTTACCTCTAGGACTTAGGCGACTTGGGTGGAGTTAAGTAATTGTGGCTATGATACCGCGGCATAGTTACAATGTGGTACTCTATTTAAGTATCTTGGAGTTCTAGCCTTGATCTATATTAAATCTATCATCATGCTAATGTTGGGTGTTTTGATTTCAGGAAGATGGCAGATAAGAATTTCATGACATACCAGAGGCGGGTGGACGAAGCCGCCATGCTGGGAGTAATAAGAGGAATGCTGGAAAATCAGAAGAGGCAGACTGAGCTGATCCAGCAGCAAGCAGACTCGTTTCAGGAAGGTTTGCAGATCGTTCGGCAGTCTGTAAACAACGCTGGAGCTAAACCAGTTGACCGAGTAGGGACCGTGGCAGATTTCAGACGTTTGGGTCCGTCTACATTCACTGGTTCGGAGGAGTCGTTGCTAGCAGAGCAGTGGCTAGTCGACACAGAGAATTTGCTGATTGCGGCACAGATTCCAGAAGATAAAAGGGTTGATGTGGTACGCATTCAGCTAGTGGACTACGCCCCAGAGTGGTGGCTTGTGGAAGAGACCCGCTTGCCCAAGCCGATCAGTTGGGCGGATTTTTCTAAGAGTTTCCTGGAGAAGTTCTTCCCGCGGACTGCACGGGAGGAAATTGAAGAGAAATTTATTGGGCTGAGGCAGAATGGAGCACCCGTGGACGTGCATGCGGCTGAGTGGACGAGACTCAGCAGATTCGCTGGACCTTTAGTCGCCAACGAGGCAGACAGGGCACGAAGGTTCATGCGCAGTTTGGATGTGGACATCCAGAGGCAGATTTTCTCTCTCGGTTTGACCACTTTCTCACAGGTTCTTACGGCAGCTCGGGAACAACAGAGTTTATCTGGGATGAAAGGTAGCTTGCAGCAGACAGCAGTTGCGGCCAGGAAGCCCGCATTTGTACCTAACCGAGCTCATGGGCGCAAGGGTATTCCAGTGGACCGTCGTGGTGTAGCACCCATGAAGAAGCCTGTGGTCATCGATCCAAGAAAGAGCATGAATTGTAACTACTGCAATTTACCTGGCCACATGCAAAAGGATTGTCGAAGGAGGCTGGGACTCTGTTTGGTTTGTAGAGCGGCTGATCACGCAGTTGGTGCCTGTCCGTCGAAGCTTCGCATGAGAGATGATATGCAGAAGCCTCCGCAGAGACCGTTCCAAGGACAGAAACAGCTGACTCAAGGACCTAATCAGCCTCGAGCTTTTACCTTGACAGCTGAGGAGGCCAAGGCGTCAGGAGAGGTGGTTTCAGGTACTTTGCTCGTTCATGGTTTTCCCGCATTGGCATTATTTGATTCTGGTGCATCCCACTGTTTTATGTCATCCAAATTTATAACTACACACTCGATTACCTACACGACCCTGTCTAGTTTTTGGGACATACACACTGGGAATGGGAAAATCATAGCTAGTAGGGAGTGTAGAGATTGTACAGTTGTTGTGTGCGGACGGGAACTCTTTGCAGATTTCTTGGTGATAGATACGGGCAGCTATGAAGTTGTCTTGGGAATGGATTTTCATGGCACTTTCCACGCCCACATTGACTGTAGGGAAAAGAAAGTAATTTTCCAGATTCTCGGACATCCTCGGTTTACTTTCAATGGAGGAAGCAGTTCTATCGGGCCAGTCGAGTTTAGGGCTAGGCCGACAAACATTGTTCTTGCAGCAAAGGAAATTGATGGTAGTGAAGAGCCGGCGGTGGTTCACGATTTTATGGACGTATTTGAAGATATATCGGGTTTACCGCCGAAGCGAGACGTGGAGTTCGCGAATGACCTTATTCCTGGTGCAGCGCCAGTATCTAAAGCGTATTATCTAATGGAGCCAGTGGAATTGGAAGAAGTTAAGAAACAAGTTGCTGAATTGCTTGAGAAGGGTTGGATTCGAAGCAGTAACTCGCCTTGGGGAACTCAAGTTCTTGTAGTAAAGAAGAAGGATGGCACAAGAAGAATGTGCATCGACTATCGAGAATTAAACCGGGTGACTATTAAGAACAAGTACCCGATCTCTCGCATTAGAGAACTTTTTGAGCAGCTTAGTGGCGCGATGGTATTCTCGAAGCTGGATTTACGATTTGGATATTATCAGGTTCGAATGAAAGCAGAATATATTTGCACGACGGCGTTTCGAACTCGGTATGGGCATTACGAGTAGTTGGTGATGCCCTTCGGAGTGACGAATGCGCCGGCAGTATTCATGGACTTGATGAACCGAATCTTTTCACCATTCTTGGACCAGTTTAATGTGGTGTTCATCGATGATATTCTGGTTTACTCGAAGAGTTTTGAGGAGCATGCTGAGCATTTGAAGATCGCACTACAGACATTGAGACAGGAGAAATTGTATGCGAAGATGAGTTAGTGCGAATTTTGGCTGGAGGAAGTGAAGTTTCTGGGGCATGTTGTGTCGGGCGATGGAATCGCCGTCGATCCCGAAAAGATTGCAGCAGTTCGAGATTGGCCGATTCCAAGGAATGTTGCTGAGATAAGAAGTTTCCTTGGATTACCCGGATACTACAGGAGATTTGTGGAGAACTTCGCTCGTCTGGCAGAGCCGTTGACCAAGCTTACGCGCAAGGAGGTGCCTTTTGTATGGACGGATAAATGTGTTATAGCTTTTGAGACGTTGAAACAGAAGATGATAACCGCCCCTATTCTGACCGTGCCAGACAATTCCGGAGGATTGGTGATTCACAGCGACGCATCTAGGAAAGGATTAGGATGTGTTTTGATGCAGCATGTGAAGGTTGTAGCATACGCATCGAGACAATTGAAGACCCATGAGAAGAATTATCCGACTCATGACTTGGAACTTGCGGCTGTGATCTTCGCTTTGAAGATTTGGAGACACTACCTTTTGGGCGAGAGAGTCGAAGTTTTTACAGATCACAAGAGTTTGAAGTATGTATTCACTCAGAAGGAGTTGAATATGAGGCAGCGTAGATGGTTGGGGCTGATGGCTGACTACGATCTTGATCTTAAGTACCATCCGGGAAAGGTTAACGTCGTGTCGGATGCGCTTAGTCGGTTACCAGCAATTCAGGTGTTAACTACGCAGGGGGAGATCATTGCAGATTTTCGAAGATTTGACTTGGAGGTTGTGCTACCGCGTTCTACGGGACAGTTGATGCAGTTGCAAGTACAGTCATCTTTAATTGAGAAAATTAAAGCAGCCCAATCGCAGGATCCTAGACTGCAAAAGTTTCGAGAGCAAGTTGAAGCTAGACTACGAACTGATTTATTGATCCACGAAGATGGTTCGTTGAGGTATGGTAGCCGTTTGTGTGTGCCAAAGGGAGATGTTCGTTAAGAGGTTATGAAGGAGGCACACGGTTCAGCTTACTCTGTACATCCAGGAGACACAAAGATGTACCGAGATATTCGACAGCATTTCTGGTGGGAAGGCATGAAACGGGAGATTGCTCGCTTTGTGGCTAAGTGCTTGGTGTGTCAGCAAGTGAAGGCTGAACACCAAAGGGTTGCTGGTTTATTGCAACCACTTCCGATTCCTCAGTGGAAGTGGGAACATATAACCATGGATTTCGTGATGGCTTTACCGCGGAGTCCAAAAGGCAACAATGCAGTATGGGTGATTGTTGATCGGTTGACCAAGGCAGCTCACTTTATCCCTTTCCGGGTTGGTCAATCAACGGAGACTTTGGCATAGCGGTACATGCAGGAGATTGTAAGATTACATGGTGTACCGGTGAGCATCGTGTCCGATCGGGACACTCGGTTCTTATCACACTTCTGGAGGAGTTTACAGGAATGTTTGGTGACTCGATTGAAATTTAGCACAGCCTATCATCCTCAAACTGATGGTCAGTCGGAGAGAATGATCCAAACTCTTAAAGACATGTTGAGAGCATGCATGTTGGACTTCAAGGGTTCGTGGGAGGATCATCTACACTTGGTGGAGTTTTCTTACAACAACAGTTTTCAAGCAGCTATCCAGATGGCTCCGTTTGAAGCTTTGTATGGGCGTAAGTGCCGTTCACCTGCTTGTTGGGATGATGTTGGTGAACGAAGATTATTGGGACCAGATTTGGTGGTGCAGATAGTTGAGAAGGTTAACACAATCAGAAAGCATATGAAGGCAGCTCAAGACCGACAGAAGAGTTGGGCTATCATGTCAAGAAGACCTCTAGAGTTCGCCGTGGGTGATTAGGTTTTCTTGAAGATATCGCCGACTAGAGGGGTGATTCGTTTTGGGAGTCGAGGAAAGCTTAGTCCTCGATTCGTTGGACCCTTTGAGATCTTGGAGCGTGTTGGAGAGGTAGCGTACCGCTTGGCGTTACCGCAGTCCTTGGCAGGTGTGCACGATGTGTTTCACGTATCTCAACTACGAAGGTATGTCCGAGATGAAACACACGTTTTGGATCATTCGGAGTTAACTGTACGGGAAGACCTGACTTTTGAGGAGCGACCGGTTGAAATCGTGGATCGAAGGGAAAAGGTTCTTAAGAACAAGGTCATCCCGCCTGTGCTTGTTTCTTGGGGTAATCGATCGCATGGGGAGTCCACTTGGGAACGAGAAGATGAGATCCGGCAGAAGTTTCCTCACCTTTCCTGTAATTTCTATCCTTGTATTCTTAGAATTTCGAGGACGAAATTCTTTTTGTAGTTGGGTATAATATAACACCCGAGCCCAATACTACTATTTTCTGTTACTGGTTGAGCATTAGATAGTACTCATTTCATTTAGCTTGCCTGTTTGTCACTTACTGCAAAATTTTATCTGGAAAGGTCATTTCTGCATATAACAAATTTTAGCATCTAAAATGAAAATAAAAATATCCATCTTGGCCTACTCGACACCCCTAGCCTCGTGGTAGCGTCCGTGCATCGAGTTCTCGTCCCGTTCGGTGAAACGGGCGAGTTTGGACGGCTACGCGCGCGTACAGGTGTCCGTCTTGGGGGTATGCTTTTTAATCATAAAACACCTCATTTAAAAATTTGGAACCTGCTTAAAATCCTATTATTTAAATTTCAAATTTTTGGATCCGACCCGTGCGCGATTTGGAAATGTTTCATTTAGCGCCAAAATCCCAAATTTAATATAAAATTCAAACCATATAATATTTCGTTATATATAAGGATTTCACTATTTTATAACCTGGGAAATCTTTTAAATATTATTTTAACCCCTAAATCTTTCCTGGCTTCCTTTCTCAACCAATCATCGTGGGCACATAAACCCTGTGGGCCCCTCTCCATTAACTGTCTCTCTCTTTCTCCCTCTCTATCCCTCACCGTATCTCTATCTCTCTCTCTCTCCCCCTCAAATCTCTATCTCTCTCTCTCTCTAACTCTCTTTCTCTCTCTCCCTTATATATATATTCCCCCTCACCTTTTTCATTCCTTACGAGAACTGTAGCAACCACGAACCCAAAACCCAGCGCGCCTTAAACCCTAGCCGCCTCGTCACCGTCGCCGCCGCAGCCCCGACGCCGGCGCCAACGTCACCGTCGCCCTCGCCTCCGCCTCCTCGCCTCAACCAACCCTTGTTTTCTCCCCTGCTCACCCTGCACGTTTGCTGCGACCACCTGCAGAACTCCCTGCCGGCGACCCTCGTCGTCGCCATCCGCGCCATCACCAGCGCCTTCCTCACCACCTGCACACTCCAGCACCCGACCATCTCCTCTCCATCTCCGTTTTCCTTTCACCGAACTTCCATACCCGAGCCCTAACCCTAATGGATGCAACCTCCTCGCCGGCGCCTCACCGCCATCGACCTCATCGCCGTCACACCAGTAAGCCTTATCTCCTCTTCCTCCTTCCATTTTTCCCCCGGCTTATCCTTTGGCTGTGCATTAAATTTCTGGATTTTGTTGTCGCTGTTCGCCGGAATCCGGCCGTGCCGGTGACGTGTCCCGATGATCCAGCGGAGCGCTCTGACCCGTGAGGTCCCTTGGTTCGTTGTTTGGGTTCAATCTGTGAACCGTTCGTTCGTCGCGTGTTTCCCCGCCGACGTTACGTTCCATTTTTCCCGGTTCGCGACCCGTCGAGGCAAGTATCCCTTGCTACATGCTATACGATACATTTATATATGTTTTGACACATTAAACCTGTAAAACTTAACTAGGTATAGTAGTTTCTCATTTGGTTGCAATATGGCATTATATCATTTTACAGTTAACATAAAATTTACAGTTTGCCAATTTAACCCTAATAACCAAGTTTACCTGTTAATCAAATTTTACTGTCTAATAGATGGTAGCACTCACCCATGTAGTTCTATTACATTCGGACATTCGTATTCAAAGGCTTGATATAACTGTATTGCATCAATATCTAAACGATTGCACCGCTAAGGGTGCTCAAACCTGTTAATATAATAAAACGACTGCACTATATTACTGCACTCTTGAGATTGAATGAAACATGCTTATTATTTAGTCCATTGCTCATTCCATGTTGTTTAATACCCTGTTCGATTATATATCTGTTTGTGAGCACACCCACGATATTGTTACATCTTGACTTGACTTTGTTACACATGGTATATATTGTTACACCTGACATGGTACCGTTTACTGTTTACTTGACCTGATGTGCCATGACCCGACCTGTTACCTGATCTCGTGCCTAATGCTAACAAACCTGACATGTAGTCCTCATTGACCGTTCCTGTTGTCTATCCAGACAAACCTGCTTTTACCTGATCCTGTGTAGGCATTAGTTCTTGATTACTGAATACCTGACCTGACATATATAACTTGGGGGTATGGGGAAATCAAAGGTGAAACCTGACTTGTAACTCGACAGTTCACTACCTGTTCTGGGTGTACACATTCTTGTTTTGTGCCTAGCATCATGTCTCGGTTTCGGCCGAGAATATTGTGGCCGTGGTCCCGGGTATGTATGGGATACTATCGAGTGTACACATTCCTGTTTTGTGCCTAGCGGCATGTCTCGGCTGCAGCCGAGAATATTGTGGCCGTGGTCCCGGGTATGTACGGGATACTATTGAGTTACATCAACTATTCATCAATTGATTTCAAAGACTTTAGACTAGAAAACCTGATAGAACAGTTTAGTTACCCACTGCACACTACCCTGCACTGCTTGTTTCACATTGTTGATTTATTCATGTTTATTTTTGCATTGCCTATTACATTGTTCATATTATATTACTTGTTGACATGACGCACTGACGTCTGGGTTTTGCATGGCCCAGATTCCGTACCACTGTCGCAGTCCGAGCAGGAGTACTTCAGCCAGCAGGCTGAGTTGTGAGTTCTGTAGTGGTTAGTTTATTTCCTGCATTTATTTTCTGACGTGAGCCCGCATTATGGGACATACATTTCAGATATTGTATTGGATCATTTGCTTCCGCATTTATTTATCATTGACTCTTGTTATTCTGGATTATGAACATGTTTTTAGATAGTTTTATCTTGTTCTTGATATCTCTACAGCCGTAATGTGACTGTGGATGGATACTTCGTACCCACAGGTAGCATGGTTGGCTATGTCACGTGCCCAATCTAGCGTATTCTGGGAAGCGGGGCGTGACATGGAGGAAGATAGAACTGAGTCCATCTTCTCGTGCTGCCTCTGGTTTGCACCATCAACTGAGGCTAAAACGAGGCACTTGGCTTTCGCACAGTCTTTTTCCGATGTCTTACGGAAGTCAATATCCGCGATAGGGGAAACTGGTCCTGAGACGGTAGGGGTTTGATTAGTTAAGAGGTATCCCAGCTTGTCATGGGCAATGGACATCTAGACAGACCTTTGCCAATCATAACAGTCTGGTTCAGTCAGTTTATTATCTAGATGTAACCTACGTGTGGTCACTAGGTAGCTGCAATTAAGAGTGAGAGAAGAAAACACTCAGCATGATGCTCTTGCAAGTTTAGATTGGTTTTTAATTTATCTAAACAGGATGGCTCTCACTGTTTCTCGAATCCCTCCTCAAACCAAAAAGGAAGAATTAGTCGGTATCAATCTCACCGTACAATACTTGCTTAACCGTTCAGCCAGGCCAGTGTCGGTACTTCGAGGGAGGTTTTCCAACGCTTTCGCGAAGTTCCTTAATTTAAGAACCTCCTTTTCCTGGGTGCGTAGCCCCGCTAACACTTTTCTAGACACCTACTTGGTTTATAGCATTGATCGTTAAGCGAGAAATTTCCCGAGGAGTAGCATATACTCACAGTAGGATCGGGATCCAAATATCATCGCGTGACAAAACTGAAGGAATCCTACTAGAATCATCACACTCCAAATGGTATGCAGCGCTAGCAAGTTTCAGTTTCTTTTGAAACTCCCGATGTGGATTTTTGCCCCATGCTCTTATGACCTTGATGAAGGCCAACATATCATAAGTCGCATGTCAAGTTCTACCCGTCATTATCCAGGTTAATTTGAACCCACCCGTACATACTCTTGACGAAGGCTAAAATAGTAGTACGACTGTCCCAAAACAACTCATCTATCTATGCTACAGATAAATATTCAGCAGCTACCAATCTCTATGCCTTGGTGAAGGTCAAAATACATAGCTTGAATACTATTGAATATTTAACTGAAATGACGAAGGGCTACGAATAGTTTTGGCGAACCGTGAACGTAGTGAACTTGATATAATCGATGGAACCTTGATAGCTTTTAAAAGGAGTGGCTTAAGCTCCGCGTTTAAAAGTTGTTTTTGAAAAGAAACCGAGTGGTTTTGAAATTGTTCCAACGACTTTAACTTTGGTTTATTTTCTTGCATTAATTTTAATGCGTCCCATCATTTAATCCTACCATTGCAGAAAAAAACGAAAATATGACGTACGCTTATGCCATCCGCATTCGCCATGGGGCCCCGTCATTACCCGTTAGGTTACTTAACTAACGACAGAGCGGGGGCTGGACTAGCGCGGATGCAAAACATAAGCAATGCCTAAATAGATATCATATATAGATATATACATTCGTCACATGCAATGATAGCCATTCCAGATCAAAGATGAATACATTGGATATACTAAGAATCCGCAATTCGTACGAGCCTGTAAAGAAAAGCGGATTACACGGTCGCGGTGAATAGCCAATACCCCACCCTAGACCCCTACGGGTGCGGCAAACTACCCGCCAAATACCCGAAGTGAAGCAACCTCCCTCAACAACGTGAGTAGGCCACTCGACACTTCGAGGTACCCGGTAGTTTGTGCACCCCCTCCATGGGTCTATCCTAGGAGTAAAAACAGTAAAAGAAATTATACAATGACGGTTACAAACTCATCCCAGTTGTGCGGCCATATAAATAATATTACATCAATTACAAATTACATAAATTGAAAGATAAAGAAAAAACTCTCATCTGACAACCCCCCGGCTATTCATCCGCGACAATCCAATGAATTCATATACATATACCATCAACATTACAGATCACAGATATGTATAACCCCCACTAATCGACGTATAGCGATTAGCAGACGTTCAATACATATATCACATCACAGATATAAACCCGTTAGCTTAAGTATTTAGAAGTTCGATCAAAATACGGATTTTTAAGCCCCCAAAACAAATTTTTCTTTCTGGAAAATCTGGGCAGAAAAATCATATTGTAAAAATCCCAAAACAACCCCAGAAACACACTGCATGAAGATTGTGCCACGGCCGAGTCAACTCGGCCGCGGATCCGCGGCGGGAGCATGCTCCTGCCGCGTTTCCACGGCGATTTGACCGAGTCGGTGGACCAATTTTCTCGGGTGTCTTATAAAAAGCCTGAGACGATTTTTAGTGGAAGATTTATTAATTTTTGAACAGAAAACAGAATCCGCAGAAACTTGATTTTCCGGGCGTGTTTCGTGACTTTTTCTCCGATCGAATTTCTACTTACTTTGCTAACAGGTTAGAAAGTGTTTAACTAGGCTCTGATACCACTGTAAGTCCACGTTACCCATCCCCGGTTCTTTGAGGTTGCGGAAATGGTGAAAAACGATTTTTTTACTTTGGGGTAGCATCGACTCAAAATACGGATCTTTGTTAAACAACTATCTAACAACCTAACTAGGAGTTTTACCTACTTGGTTAGGGGGTTATACCTTAACTTGAACTCCTTCGTCTTCAACTCCTTGCGGTGGTCGGATCAGCCTCACCTCGTCGTCTCCTCACGCCGAAGATGGATCCACCCGAAAGCTTCTGCCTTTTGGCTTCTACTTCAAACTAGAAGAAACTAGAACACTTGGCTTGCTAGATCTTGTGTACTAGGATGAGTAGAGAAGTTTGATGGGTTGTGATCTCTATGGTTCTTGCTTCTGAACACATGAGACAATAGAGCCATGAACTAGAGAGAGAGCAAGAGGAAGAGGGAGAGCTTGAGCATGAGAGAGAATAAAAATGATAGAATGAGCCAAACTTTTTCCTCCCATGCTCTCATAACAAAAAAAATAATAATAATAATAGTAATTGAGTATTATGTGATGGTCATACCATATCAAATGGCAATATCATTTCATGCACTCATTTTGTAAAGAATAACCAGCAAGCAAAACTCTTTGCCATGAAATGATAGCCATTGTAATGATGATGGTCAACAAGTCCAACTTAATCAACCGGTCAACCAAGTCAACAAGTCAACGAAGTCAACCTTTTAACCCAACCACGGCACAATAATACTTAATTAATCATATTTCATATTCTTATTAGGGTCTAGCAAAAGTCAACAGTCAACAACCCTAATGAGAATCCTCTGCCTCTGTCTCTGTCAACCGTGCATACACACCCGCATCCGTGTTCCGAGAAACACGAATACAACCGAGATAAAATCAATCCCAAAACGTATACTAGGATCTGGCTTAAACCAAATCCCACTAGTAATAACTGCCCGGACACCAAACGTGCACAAGTGCCCGGATGTGACTGAACCCTGTCGCAAAACCATGCGACCTCTACTCTTTTGCCTAAAGGCGAATAGCTCTCTGTGTGGGACTCTAAAGACTCGACACTACGTTGGCAGTGGGTTTAACCATAGACCGCAAGCGGCACTAGCTGTGCGTAACGGCCCTTAGGTAGATGCCGATAACATGACGGACGAGGTGAAACCCATCTGAACTCCTACTGAGCCTGAATGTGACAGTCTCCGTACAGTCCGGTCTGTTCGTCTGAGAATATCGCATGGCGGGCCTAAGGGGCGGTAAACGTCAGTCCCCTAATAGCGGTACAAGTCGTGTCGGTGTGTAGCCCAGAACACCCTGAGATAACACTGGTAACCTACAAGTGCATCTCGCTTGCCCTGGCCAGGGACGACTGTGTAATGGCTCTCCGTGACACAGCACGATATCAACTCCCAATACCGGGAGAGACGAATCCTGTCTAACCATCACTGCCTCCAAGTGCTTCGGCACTGCCTCCAAGTGCTACATGTTTGCACGACTCCTTTGAGTCGTGGTAGGGTAGTAATCAAAGTACAGTGGGAACACACTCGAGGCGAAGTGACAGTGTCAAGTCAGAGGACTAAGCTGTACTCATGTCACCTGGGAACTGACAACTGGCGATAGGTATAGTAACAACAAATCAGTTCCCGACGAGTCCTATCCAGTGTACTCGTAACCTAACGAGCATCCGCATACTGACGGCTGTGGGACAGACCGTCTCCCCTGCTGGGATGAGAAGCGCATACGCTAGTCTACTCCGGAGTATCGATGCCCTGTCTCGATAGTCTTACGACTAGGGACCTGCATAAGGATGTGCTTGTGGATTACCCAGCCCCCACGAGTGTGACTGCCATCACAACGCTGGTAATCAAGCAAAGATCCTAAAGGCTCCACTAATGTGTATAGGCGATATGTTAAAAGAAACACATGTACACACATTGAAGTCGAAACAAACCAAGTAGCATACTACTATTTTGAGCAAGACTATCTATACAAATGTGAATATCCCAAGCTTCCATCAAGTAATATACAAGCTAGTATGATACAGTAATGGCCTCTAGGGCATATACACTAACATGTTGGGCACTCACGATTCTAAGAGCTGTACAGGATTTGAGGGATGATTACAGTGACGACGCCTCTGTTTTTACTGGGATTTGGGTGTATTGGATGGACCCCGGTTATTCTTCCACGTTGACATTCCGTGTAGATGATATTTTATCCCATACTCAACATTCAGTGTTATGCATCTCATCCTATATCTGTAGTACCTGGTAGAGTATTTTGCATGACTATTGCATACCGTGCTCTTCCTATATAGATGTTATTAGATTGCACTTGCTTTGCATGATAGTACCCTGCTCATCCTATATAGATGTTATTAGATTGCACTTGCTATGCATGATCATCGCATATCCTGCTTATCATATAAAGATGTTATTAGATCGCACTTGTTGCATGATTATTGCGCATCCAGCTCATCATATAGATGTTATTTGTTGGCATATGTTAGAGTATCGCAGTATGTGCATACTCGTGATTACCTTTATATGTTATTCTCTATTCAAGAGTTGGCAACTCACCCCCGTTGTGCCACAGTGTTTGCAGATTGCCCATCAGAGTAGTCGCGGCAGGCTGCCTTCTTGTATCTTTTCATACAGATACCACTGCAGTTGGCGCGTGAGCCTTTTGCTGATAGGTGGGTTTTTGCGGTATCTGTTTATTTTCCTGTTGTATATACTGTTGTATCTAGTACTCTCTATCTACTACTTATGTATTGACTTAGAGACCAGTTGTGAGGACGATATATATTATTTTTTACTCTGGTGTCGAGCTCGTTGTGAGCCGACTTTACTTATGCAGTTTTATATTTCATGTTGTCTTCACTTATTTTTTTTACACATTCTTTGCTACGGCGTCGTATATTTTTATCGTGGTGATTGTTTCCGCCGTTGGGTGTGATTGCTCCCGTTTGGAATGCTTTTGTAACACCTGAGTTTAGGGTTAGTGGTAATTGTGTGTTAATGTGGGGTTTTTGGTAAAAAGTTTACCAAAACGGGTTTTTAGTGATTTATCTGGTTTTATGGTTATTTTAGTGGAATTTTATCTCGACCGCACACACTTGTGCACGTTAACTAGGGTTAAGACTAGGGTTGGCCATATAATAGAGCTTGTGGGTTGTCCATGTTTAAGTTAACCATGGTCGTCTAACACACTTGTTTAGGCTAATTAGGATTAATTAGGGTGGTTGTCTTTGACCAAGGGTGTTTAGGGTGTTTTAAGGTTGACTTGCTTGAGAGAGAGAGAGAGATGTGATGGTTGTATGATGGTTTAAGGTTAAGTCACACCATTTCAACTCAAACCTTTTTGCATGTCTCCTCAAACTCACACCTCTCTCACTCACACACACAATTATCAGCCCAAATACCGTCAAATCAGCAACCCAAACCGGCCTCTATTGCTGCTACAGCGGCTGATGATTCACCATCAGCCCAATCTCAGCTCATTTCAGCACACTTCAGCTTCAGTTCTTCACAAAATAGCATATTAACTGCTGCACAAACAGCTACTTCAGTCCCAAACATCATTACAAGTAGCCCCAACCTCAAATCCCTCTCTTACACCCACAGATCAGCCACCTAAACCATCACCAATCAGCCCTTCAGCTGCTGAAACAACAGCTGTTTCAGCCACCAAAACAGCAGCATCAGCCCAAAACATCAGCCATATATCATCATTCCTGCCCCTAATATACCCTCCATCAGCAGCAGCTACCCCAACACCACACTTCACACCCCAACAGCCACAATACAACCCCTGCTGCTGCTACAACGACACAAAGCAAACACCAAAACAAAAACACAGCAGCAGCAGCAGCTGAAACAGCAAACAATCACCTTAAAAACAGCAGCAGCCTCAGCCATCAACCCCACAGCAGCTACACCAACACAACCCCAACAAACCAACACCACAAAAACAGCCACACCATCACAAACAACAGCAACAACAGCTGCTTCTGTAAGCTTCAGCCAGTTTCAGAACAGCAAGTGTAGATAAGCTCTTTTCCAGCCAAAGTTTGCAGCACCAGGAGCTGTAGCAACAGCACACCGCCTCCTACTCTTCTCTTCTCCTTCACCTAGGGTCTCTAGAGTTATAGTCCCTTAACCCGACTCCTAATTGCTAAAATTATGGTTATCTAGCTTAGTTATGGTTAAGAATGTGCTTTAATGGTAATTTTGGGTAATTTAGGGGAATTTTGGCAAACCCACCGTTGCCGGTCCCAAGTCCGGATGAGAAAGGGTGAGGATTGTGGTAGGCTTGTGACAGCCAACGTAAAACTTTGTCACATTCTATGACATGAACCATAATAAGAATATCGTTGGGGCGTCCCCTACTCAGCGACGCGCTACATCGGATCCCGGGTGTAGTGTTAAATATGCAAGGGCTTGGTCGTCGTCCAGATGCGGCGCGCTACATCGGACCCCGGGTATAGTGACAAATAAGCAAGGGTCGTCGTCCAGAGACGGCGCGCTACATCGGACCCCGGGTGTAGTGACAAATAAGCAAAGGTCGTCGTCTACAGACGGCGCGCTACATCGGACCCCGGGTGTAGTGACAAATAAGCAAAGGTCGTCGTCCAGAGACGGCGCGCTACATCGGACCCCGGGTGTAGTGACAAATAAGCAAGGGTTTCATAGGATCCGTCGAGCTTCCTAGAACATAGGTTCCCTTACGGGTAGACTAATAGAATTAGTGGAGGTGATGATTAGGAGGAGAGTTGGTATTATGTGTTTGCAAGAAACTAAGTGGGTAGGTGAAAAGAGTAGAGTTATAGAGCCTTGGGGTTATAAGCTTTGGTATACGGGTAGAGATAAAAATCGTAATGGGGTAGGTATAATCATAGATAGACGGTTGCTTGAGGATGTAGTTGAGATTAGGAGAAAAGGTGATAGAATTTTACTGGTTAAGCTTATTCTAGGTGGAGAGATCTTTAATGTTATTAGTGCTTATGCACCACAGATAGGTCTTGATGACACTAGTAAGCGTCTATTCTGGGAGGATTTAGACGAGGTGGTGCAAAGTATACCTAGTGGAGAGAATTTATTTATTGGTGGTGATCTTAATGGACATGTAGGTACTAGTCGTAGTGGGTTTGATACTATCCATGGAGGTTTTGGTTTCGGACAAAGGAATGAAGTAGGTGACTCGATTCTAGATTTTGCTTTATCTTATGACTTGATCTTAGCAAACACCTGATTTAGGAAAAGAGAGTCCCACCTTATCACTTTTAGGAGCGGATCAAATGCTAGTCAAATAGACTTTTTTCTGACGAGAAGAATAGATAGAGGTTGTTGTATCGACTGTAAGGTAGTGCCAGGTGAGAGTGTAACTACTTAACATAGACTTTTAGTTCTAGATTTTCGATTTAGAAGAGAACCTAGGAAGATTAGACGTAAGGTAGAGCCTAAAATTAAATGGTGGCGATTGAAAGAAGGTAATCAAAAGGCTTTTATAGATCGTGTAGTACATGAAGAGGATTGGCAGTCGGAAGATGATCCAGACAAAACATGGAACAAAATGGCTAGTTGTATCAAGAAAGTAGCTAGAGATCTACTTGGTGAGTCGAGAGGTGGTGCTCCACCATCTAAGGACATATCATGGTGGAATGAAGATGTAAAGGCTGCTATTAAAATTAAAAGAGATTCTTATAAAGATTTGAAGAAAAGTAGAGATGTGGAGAGATTTGAGAAGTACAAAATGGCTAAAAAGAAAGTTAAGAAAGCTGTTCGGGAAGCTAAATCTAAGGTCTACAAGGAGGTGTACGAGAAATTAGACACTAAAGAGGCTGCAAATGATATATACCGGATTGCTCGAATGCGGGAAAGGAAGACTAGAGACTTATGTGCGGTGAAGTGTGTCAAAAATGAAAATCAGAAGGTTTTAGTTCGAGATGAGGATATCAAGGAAAGATGGAGAGATTATTTTGACAAATTGTTCAATGAGAGCTTTACTAAGAATTTGGATGGACTTGTCATTCAATCTCAAGATATAAATCGTGATTTCATGCGTAAAATAAGACTTACTGAGGTTAAAGAAGCTTTGAACAGAATGGGTTTAAGAAAAGCGGTTGGTCCTGACGGGATTCCTATAGAGATTTGGAGATGCTTAGGAGAAATAGGCGTTAAATGGCTGACAGATCTGTTTAATAAGATTTGGCAGACAAAAAAGATGCCAAATGAATGGAGGAAAAGTATCCTTGTACCTATCTACAAGAATAAGGGTGACATTCAAAGTTGCTCAAACTACCTTGGAATAAAACTAATGTGTCACACCATGAGACTTTGGGAGAGAGTGATTGAACACAGGCTAAGGAAGGATATTAAGATAACAGAGAACACAGGCTATTGGTTTACATCAAGGATGTGCATTAAGTCCTTTCCTGTTTACCATCGTGATGGATGAGCTTACTAGAACTATCCAAGATGAGGTCCCTTGGTGTATGCTATTCGCTGATGATATTGTTCTAGTAAATGAGACGAAAGCAGGGGTTAATGCCAAATTGGAATTATGGAGACAAACATTGGAATCTCGGGGATTCAGATTGAGCAGGTCCAAGACAGCATATATGCACTGCAAATTTAGTAGCCAGAGAAGTCAAAACCATATTGGTATAACATTGGAAGGGCAAGAGATATCACCGAGCGACCAGTTTAGATATCTAGGTTCCATCATCCAAAGGAATGGGGAGATCGATAGTGATGTTAATCAAAGGATCCAAGCTGGTTGGTTGAAATGGAGGAGTGCAACAGGGATTTTGTGTGATCGTAACTTTCCGTTAAAATTGAAAGGGAAGTTTTATCGGAGCGCTATTCGGCCTGCCTTATTATATGGTACAGAATGCTGGGCTCCTAAGAAGCATCATACACAGAAGATGCACGTAGCGGAGATGCGCATGCTTCGTTGGATGTGCGGTAACACTAGAAAAGACAAGGTGCGAAATGAGGATATTCGTGCAAAAGTTGGTGTAGCACCCGTGGAGGAGGAGATGCGGGAAAACCGGCTTAGATGGTTTGGTCATGTGCGACGCAGACCTATGGAAGCACCGGTTCGACGAATAGATACTCTCGATATGGGTAATGGCAAAAGGGCAAAAGGGAGACCGAAGAAAACATGGATGGAGGTGATACGAAACGATATGGTTGCCAAAGGACTCAATGAATGTATATTGTTCGATAGAAGTGAGTGGAGACAGAGGATTCATGTGCTGGACCCGGCGTGATTCTCATGTTGGTTCATGTAGCCTACCCCATATGCTTGGGATAAAAGGCTCAGTTGTTGTTGTTAGGGGAATTTTGGCAAAGTGGTGGTATGGATTGTTAATATAATCTTAGTAAGTGTTGTTAGGACTAGTGGAACCAAGATTTGTCCCAGACTCCATAGAAATACCTGATTTGTCCGACTTGGCGTAAATTAGCAGTTTTAGCGACTTTTAGCCTTTCTGAAATCTGCTTTTGACCCGATCCACTCAGGTAAAAATTGTGAAAACTGTAGCATGGTGAGATTGGCAGGGACACACACAGAGCACGGGGACCCACCTCCCCCTCTCGGCCTCTGGTTTAATCATTCTGACCGCAAATTGTGGCCAGAGTAGGGGGTGGGGTGTGGGGATTTTGGGTGTAGGGTCTTGCTTGGTAGCTTAGTCTGTTGGTACCTGCAAATTTTTAAGTTGGGTCCAGAGGAAAAATCTGGAGCTAATAACGTATTTTCGATGTTTTAAAACTTGTGCAACATGCGCGTGACACGCGTGGTTCTGTGGCGCGTTGCGCGACACAGTATGTCAGAGTAGGTTCTGGTGGGTTTTTGCGCGTCGCGACGTGTCATTTGCACGCGCGTTTAGTTTCACGCATGCGTATCCCTTTTTATCGATATATCGTGTTTTTGCAGGATTTTCCTGATGTATGTGACTTTTGTAAATTCTAGGTTCGCCGGCGGGGACTTCAAGCGCAGCGGAGAAAGGGAAGCAGGTGGTCGGATACACCAAGCACGGGATCACGGGTGAGTAGATTTAACATCTACGGGGGACGATCGTTTGGATGGCGCAAGTCGGCCAATAGATTAGTAAACCTGAAAATAGTAAACTTGATATTACTTGTGACATTAGAATAATAGTACTTGCATGATAATTGCTGCAGTTAGGATCTATATGTTGTTCCATATTCGCAAGCTCATTTGGAGGACACATGCACCATTTCCAGGCTTTTATATGCAGCACGAGCACTATTCCTGTGTACACACACACCCTGGTAATTGCCATGTCACGACACTAGATAACTTGTAATCTGAAACATGTTAATAATTAATGTTTAGAAATGTGTTATTGCTATACATATATAAAACGAAATCATAAGAATTGCTATTCTCGTGCATATGTATTAGCATATCATTTGCTCATGCCTAGTATACATCATACATTGCAAATTAATACCACATGCATTCATTCTCATTGACATATGCATTCATGATGATTTCATGAGATTTATGATATTTCTGGATTTCGGGGGAAAGCCGCAAGATTTCAAACTTATAATCTTTTAAAATATAAAAGTTGCGGTTTTCTAAGTGATGTAAGGTGTCGTCCACCATAAGTTTGATGTGGTTTTCGAGACCCGTTTCGAGGAGGTGGATGAACCGTCTCGGGTACATGGTGGTCCCGGTACGGTACCCCGGGGCAAGAAGATCGCAGGAGATGGCGTTGAGCCTGGCAGGGGACGGATTACCTACCGGTGACTTCATTTGGCACGGCGGATATCCAGAGGATACCGACCGTGGCCGCTGGATTGGGATATCGATATTTGATATGGACCAGCTGGACGGCTGAGGCCAGAGATACTTGACATAGATATATGAGATTTGAGACGGTTTTGAGATGTCGTTGCTAGACACGGATTTTGTTGATTTTCCTGGATTTTACGCTGATATTTGAAAGGAGTTTCAAAAAAAAAGGAAGAATATTTCTTATACCTACATGATGAGATCTTGAGTTGACTCATATAGCATACCTGTTATTACATCCATGTGACATACATACTTGATAGTACACTGATGATGCATACATACGTGCTAGTATATATAGCCATACCTGTTCTAGGGATGCTAGGATACTTGTGGACATGCATGCGATAGCCTTTGTAGATATTATTTATTACTCATGAGCTAGCAACTCACCCCCGTAGTGCCACAGCTTTTCTGCAGGTCCGTTCTATCAGCACTGTGGCGGCGTATACCTTTGCCTCTTTTGCTCTTTTTTCCTGGACTCGAGGCTTTTGCTCATAGGTGGGTTGTTATCATTTTGTACCAACTTATTTATGTTCATTGTATCTAGAGTACTCCATCTACTACTACTATTTCAGCTGTACCAGTTTATTTGGATTACTGTATATTGACCTAGAGGCGAGGTTGTGAGACTTGTGGATTTATGTTATTTGGGGTCAAGCTCACTTGAGTCGACATGTTATTTTACTTATGCTTCATGCTTATTTATGCACATTGCTATTTTACATTGCTTGGGATTTGTGACCGCCTTGAGGCGAAGAGCTAGCTCCCGCTTGGGGATGCCATATTCACTTGTATTTCTATTGTACTCGTTGGGGGGACTATTTTACAAGAAGATTTTGCCGGAAATTGGAAAAAGGAAGTTGTTTTTCATAAAAAGAGACTTCATGAAACTAAATGAAACAAGGTGCTTTAAATAAAAATGGTTTCTCCTTCACTCCAATTCTTAACTGGGTTTTGATTTCTGGGCTTCGGCTTACTTATCTTACGGACGCCTTGAGACATTTCGTAACTTAAGTGCCGGTCACGTTCCGTACTCTGCGGGTCGTGACAAAGTTTGTATCAAAGCGATAGGTTTCACATTTCCGAGTGTAGGATGACCCTTAGTAGATGGACTAAGTGACTTAAGCAGGGTAGCGTAGCGTACGTATGTCCGCGGTATACTTGCGATACGGTAATCCGCCTAAGTGACTTTAGGATATACTTGCTTGAAATTCTTTCCTCAATTCCGTGTATCCTTCGATTCTTTTCCGCCGTTCTTATTGTCCTGTTTCCTGTACCTGTCACTATGCTGCAGAGGATTACCAGAGCACAGAGGGCTGCCACCCGAGACGAGATTCAAGCTGGCTCGTCCGAGACTAGGACTGAGCAGGGTGGTATGCCTACACCGCAGGGACAGACTGATCCGCCTTCCCCAGGCCGTATGGATAGGCTTGAGACTGGTATGGAGGAGCTGCGACAGATGA
Organism: Agapanthus africanus; assembly: GCA_030015575.1. Taxonomy (NCBI): domain Eukaryota; kingdom Viridiplantae; phylum Streptophyta; class Magnoliopsida; order Asparagales; family Amaryllidaceae; genus Agapanthus; species Agapanthus africanus. The sequence continues at coordinate 264,680,781 of CM057346.1, read as the reverse complement.
TGGGGAATATGCCGGAGCTACGTCAGATGGTAGGATCCTTAGTTGCGGCCAGTCATGCACCGAGGCCGGAGGACGTACCTACTGCATCCCAGACTACTATGATACCAGCTCCTACTACTACCACTGTGACCATCCCGGTTTCGCTACAGGAGTTCATGAGGCTGAGACCTCCAGTCTTCACGGGTACCGATGCAGCAGAAGACCCGCAGACGTTCCTTGACAGTTTGGCCAGGATCTGCCGCTCGTTGAGGTGTTCTGATGACCGATGGGTAGAGCTGGTGAGTTTTCGACTAGAGGGCCTCGCACAGATATGGTGGGAGTCAGTTCTGAGAGGACGAGCTGCAGGTCTACCGCCCATGACCTGGACCGAGTTCACAGCAGTCTTTCTAGCCCGTTTCCTTTCGGAGAGCGTTCGTGATGCCAGAGCTCGTAGTTTTGAGGCCTTGATCAAGACACCAGGGATGACGGTGTCTGAGTATAACGTCCAGTTTCCACAGTTGTCCCGATATGCTCCGTATCTGGTGGATACCGAGGCGAAGAGGGTGAAAAGGTTCATACAGGGACTGGATGCCCAGCTATTTCTTGCCATTGGCACCCAGCACTTCGATACCTATTCGGCGGCTATGGATACGGCGTTGCGGATGGAGGCACGTATTTCAGCGACTTCGGCCGTTCCCGGGCCGAAAAGGATTCGTATCGGCACGCCAGATTAGAGGCAGCATGCCAGATTCTTTCCGAAAGATAGGGCCGGCAGAGGGTTTGGACGAGGTCAGCTGTATGGATCGTACACACAGGGACAGCAGTTGTAACCAGGATGCTCTGGGTGCGGGAGTCTGCACCACCGTGTTAGAGATTGTCCAGCGAGACGACAGAGAGCGGTGACAGTTCCGCATGTGACCCTACCACCATCACCGCCCCCTCCTCAGAGAGCTCTACTTCCGGCCACAGGCGATGCTCCACGCCAGTTAGGTGAACCCAGAGGCCGTGGATGCGGCGGACCGATCCAGAGGGGATGAGGAGGCAGAGGCCGAGGCGAGGTCAGCCCGCTATTGGAGGAGGTCAGGCCTGGGTATTTGCGTTGACAACCCAGGATGCGCAGGCGTCCAATGCCGTCGTGACAGCTACCCTATCAGTATGCTCTATTGATGCACACGTGTTGTTTGATCCCGGATCCACACACTCTTATGTTTCCACACACTTCGTGCCGAGTTTGGGTAGAGGGTCTGGTTTTCTTGATCAGTCGCTTGTTATGACCACTCCCGTGGGGGAGTCATTTGTCGCTGGCACGTGTTCCGATCCTGTACCGTCCGTATTTACGAGCGAGAGCTGCCTGTCGATATGATCCTTCTTGAGATGTTGGACTTCGACGTTCTTTTGGGCATGGATTGGTTAGCTACGTGCTATGCGTCGGTAGACTGCCGCGAGAAGACAGTTACGTTTTGTTTTCCCGGCAAGACGGCTTTTGTTGTGCAGGGGGACCGTGGTGCCGCCCCTCACATATTGATTTCTTCTCTTCGCTCTGATCAGCTGTTGAGAAAGGGATGTCGGGGATTTCTAGCCTATGTTTGCGATACTAGAGCTACAGATATTCCATTGGACCAGGTTCCGATTTTATGCGAGTTCCCCGATGTTTTCCCTGATGAGCTGCCAGGATTGCTGCCTGAGCGCGATGTCGAGTTCTGTATTGATTTGATTCCCGGCTTGAGGCCTATTTCTATACCGCCATATCGGATGGCCCCGGCGGAACTTAGAGAGTTGAAGATTCAGCTGCAAGATTTATTAGATAAGGGACTTATTTGACCCAGTGTTTCTCCATGGGATGCCCCGGTCCTGTTTGTCAAGAAGAAGGACGGAAGCTTGCACTTATGTATCGACTACCGCCAGCTGAACAGGGTTACCGTACGGAACAGATACCCGTTGCCACGCATTGATGATTTGTTCGATCAGCTTCAGGGTGCGGGTTATTTTTCGAGGATCAACTTCCGATCAGGATACCATCAGCTGCGAGTCCGACAGGAAGATATACCGAAGACAGCGTTCCGTACACGCTATGGCCACTATGAGTTTTTGGTGATGTCGTTCGGACTCACCAACGCCCCCGCAGCATTCATGGACTTGATGAACCGTACCTTCAGACCGTATCTCGAATTGTTCATCATAGTGTTCATTGATGATATTTTGGTGTATTCCCGGAGCCGAGAAGAGCACGAGCAGCATTTGCGGATTACTTTGCAGACCTTGAGGGAGCACCAGCTTTTCGCAAAATTTTCTAAATGTGCATTCTGGTTGGACAGCGTTGGTTTCTTAGGTCACGTGATTATGAGAGATGGCATATGTGTGGACCAAAAGAAGATTGAGGCTGTTCAGCAGTGGCCCAGACCGACATCGGTTACGGAGATCCATAGTTTTCTAGGCCTGGCGGGCTACTACAGGCGATTCGTTCAGGATTTCTCCCGTATTGCTGCACCTTTGACCGGTTTGACCTGGAAGGTAGTTCCTTTCATTTGGACGGAGGAGTGTGAGCACAGTTTTCAGCAGCTACGGACTTGTTTGACTACGGTGCCGGTATTATCATTGCCTTCAGGATCAGGCGGATTCATAGTTTATTGTGACGCTTCACGGGTGGGGCTAGGATGCGTATTGATGCAGCATGACAAGGTGATCGCGTATGCTTCGAGGCAATTGAAGAAACATGAACAGGACTACCCCACTCATGATTTGGAGATGGCTGCAGTGGTCTTTGCACTTAAAATCTGGCGACATTACCTATATGGCGAGTCGTGCCAAATATTCACTGACCACAAGAGCTTAAAATATATATTTCAGCAGCGAGACCTGAACCTCAGACAGCGTCATTAGATGGAGCTGGTAAAAGATTATGACTGTGAGATCTTGTACCACCCGGGCAAGGTGAATGTAGTGGCGGATGCTTTGAGTAGGAGGCCCGGGGGTAGTCTATCTTGTTTGCGCGCTGTACAGAGGCAGTCATCGGCAGATTGGCAAATTTTATGCGACAGCCGAGTTGAGTTTGAGTTCACTCCGACAGGGGGACAGCTTGCGCATGTTCGTGCACGTCCGCAGTTACTAGACCGCATTCGAGAGGCACAGCCCAGTGATGACCGACTTTCAGAGATCATGGAGCAGATTAGACAGGGCAGAGATTCCGAGTTCGTGATCGACGATCAGGGAGTACTACGATTCGGGACTCGATTGTGCGTACAAGATTCGGAGGGACTACGACGTGAGATTCTTGAGGAGGCGCATAGATCTACATACAGCATTCACACAAGTTCCACCAAAATGTACCGCGACTTGAGAGATGTCTATTGGTGGGACGGGATGAAGAGGGATGTCACTGACTTCGTATCAAGATGCCTGACTTGTCAGCAAGTCAAGGCCGAGCACCAGAAGCCAGCAGGAGAGTTGCAGCCTTTGCCCATTCCGGAGTGGAAATGGGAGCAGATTTTGATGGACTTCGTTGTGGGTCTACCCAGGACCAGTCGAGGGTATGACTCTATTTGGGTGATTGTGGATCGATTGACGAAAGCGGCTCACTTCCTGCCAGTGAAGATCACTTTCAGTTTTGCTCAGTATGCCCAGATTTATATCGACGAGATCGTGCGGTTACATGGCGTACCGACTTGTATAGTATCAGATCTAGGCACCCAGTTTACCAGCCGACTATGGCAGAGACTTCAGGAGGCATTGGGCACCCGTTTAAGCTTCAGCACAGTATTTCATCTGCAGACCGACGGGCAGTCAGAGCGGACTATTCAGACTCTCGAGGACATGCTCAGAAAGTGCGTTTTGGACTTTAGCGGTAGCTGGGATCGTCATTTACCTTTAGTGGAGTTCTCCTACAACAACAGCTTCCAGGATTCTATCCTGATGGCACCTTTCGAGGCCTTGTATGGGAGGAGATGCAGATCGCCCGTCTGTTGGACTGAGCTGAGCGAGAGCAGTATTTTTGGGCCGCAGATCGTACAGGAGACGACCGAGAAAGTGCAGTTGATTCTAGACCGGATGAGAGCAGCTCAGAGCAGGCAGAAATCGTATGTAGACAGGCGCCGTCGCAGATTAGAGTTCGCAGTTGGCGATCATGTTTATCTGAGGGTCTCTCTGATGAAGGGCGTGATGAGATTTGGGCGAAAGGGAAAGCTTAGCCCCAGATTTGTGGGCCCCTTTGAGATCCTCGAGCGTGTCGGCGTTGTTGCATATCGTTTGGCTCTTCTACCCAGCTTTTCAGATGTCTGCCCCGTCTTCCACGTGTCGATGCTACGCAGATATCTTCATGACCCTTCCCACACGATTCAGCATCAGACCGTTCAGCTTGAGCCCGACCTTTCGTTCACCGTGCATCCAGTTGAGATATTAGATCGGAAGGTGAAGAAACTTCGATCAAAGTACCTGCCGTCGGTGAGGGTTCTTTGGCGTAGCCTGAATGGTGAGGAGATCACTTAGGAGGCCGAGGGAGAGATGCGGAAGAAATCCCCTCATCTTTTTGAAGGTACGCGTAGTTACATATTTTAAAATTCGGTGACGAATTTTCTTAAGGGGGGAAGACTGTAACACCTGAGTTTAGGGTTATGGTAATTGTGTGTTAATATAGGGATTTTGGTAAAAAGTTTACCAAAACGGGTTTTTAGTGATTTATCTGGTTTTATGGTTATTTTAGTGGAATTTTATCTCAACCGCACACACTTGTGCACGTTAACTAGGGTTAAGACTAGGGTTGGCCATATAATTGAGCTTGTGGGTTGTCCATGTTTAAGTTAACAATGGTGGTCTAACACACTTGTTTAGGCTAATTAGGTTTAATTAGGGTGGTTGGCTTTGACCAAGGGTGTTTAGGGTGTTTTAAGATTGACTTGCTTGAGAGAGAGAGAGAGATGTGATGGTTGTAATGATGGTTTAAGGTTAAGTCACACCATTTCAACTCAAACCTTTTTGCATGTCTCCTCAAACTCACACCTCTCTCACTCACACACACAATTATCAGCCCAAATACCGTCAAATCAGCCACCCAAACCAGCCCCTATTGCTGCTACAGCAGCTAATGGTTCACCATCAGCCCAATCTTAGCTCATTTCAGCACACTTCAGCTTCAGTTCTTCACAAAACAGCACATTACCTGCTGCACAAACAGCTACTTCAGCCTCTAACATCATTACAAACAGCCCCAACCTCAAATCCCACTCTCACACACACACATCAGCAACCCAAACCATCACCAATCAGCCCTTCAGCTGCTGAAACAGCAGCTGTTTCAGCGACCAAAACAGCACCATCAGCCCAAAACATCAGCCATATATCATCATTCCAGCCCCTAATATACCTTCCATCTGCAGGAGCTACCCCAACACCACACTTCACCCCCAACAGCCACAATACAACCCCTGCTACTGCTACAGCAACACAAAGCAAACACTAAAACAAAAACACAGCAGCAGCATCAGCTGAAACAGCAAACAATCACCTTAAAAACAGCAATAGCCTCAGCCATCAACCCCACAGCAGCTACACCAACACAACCCCAACAAACCAACACCACAACAACAGCCACACCATCATGAACAACAGCAACAGCAGCTGCTTCTGTAAGCTTCAGCTAGTTTCAGAACAGCAGGTGCAGATCGGCTCTTTTCCAGCCAAAGTTTGCAGCACCAGGAGCTGTAGCAACAGCACACCCCCTCCTAATCTTCTCTTCTCCTTCACCTAGGGTCTCTAGAGGTATAATCCCTTAACCCGACTCCTAATTGCTAAAATTATGGTTAACTAGCTTAGTTATGGTTTAGTATGTGCTTTAATGGTAATTTTGGGTAATTTAGGGGAATTTTGGCAAAGTGGTGGTATGGATTGTTAATATAACCTTAGTAAGTGCTGTTAGGACTAGTGGAACCAAGATTTGTCCCAGACTCCATAGAAATACCCGATTTGTCCGACTTGGCGTAAATTAGCAGTTTTAGCGACTTTAAGCCTTTCTTAAATCTGCTTTTGACCCAATCCACTCAGGTAAAAATTGTGAAAACAGTAGCATGGTGAGATTGGCAGGGACACACACACAGAGCACGGGGACCCACCTCCCCCTCTCGGCCGCCGGTTTAATCATTCTGGCTGTAAATTGCGGCCAGAGTAGGGGGTGGGGTGTGGGAATTTTGGGTGTAGGGTCTTGCTTGGTAGCTTAGTCTGTTGGTACCTGCAACTTTTTAAGTTGGGTCCAGAGAAAAAATCTGGAGCTAATAACGTGTTTTCGATGTTTTAAAACTTGTGCGACACGTGCGTGATATGCGTGGTTCTGTGGCGCGCTGCGCGACACAGCATGTCAGAGTAGGTTCGGGTGGGTTTGTGTGCGTCGCGACGTGTCGTGTGCACGCATGTTTAGTTTCACGCACGCGTATCCCTTTTGATCGATATATCGTGTTTTTGCAGGATTTTCCTGATGTATGTGACTTTTGTAAATTCTAGGTTCGCCGGGGGGGACATCAAGCGCAACGGAGAAAGGGAAGCAGGTGGTCGGACACACTTAGCGTGGGATCACGGGTGAGTAGATTTAACATCTACGGCGGACGATCGTTTGGATGGCGCAAGTCGCCCGATAGATTAGTAAACCTAAAAGTAGTAAACTTGATATTACTTGTGACATTAGAATAATAGTACTTGCATGATAATTGCTGCAGTTAGGATTTATATGTTGTTCCATATTCGCAAGCTCATTTGTAGGACACATGCACCATTACCAGGCTTTTATATGCAGCACGAGCACTATTCCTGTGTACACACACACCCTGGTAATTGCCATGTCACGACACTAGATAACTTGTAATCTGAAACATGTTAATAATTAATGTTTAGAAATGTGTTATTGCTATACATCTATAAAACGAAATCATAAGAATTGCTATTCTCGCGCATATGTATTAGCATATCATTTGCTCATGCCTAGTATACATCATACATTGCAAATTGATACCACATGCATTCATTATCATTGATATATGCATTCATGATGATTTCAAGAGATTTATGATATTTCTGGATTTCGGGGGAAAGCCGCAAGATTTCGAACTTATAATATTTTAAAATATAAAAGTTGCGGTTTTCTAAGTGATGTAAGGTGTCGTCCACCATTAGTTTGATGTGGTTTTCGAGACCCGTTTCGAGGAGGTGGATGAACCGTCTCGGGTACATGGTGGGCCCGGTACGGTACCCCTGAGCAAGAAGATCGCAGGAGATGGCGTTGAGGCTGGCAGGGGACGGATTACCTACCGGTGACTTCATTTGGCACGGCGGATATCCAGAGGATACCGACCGTGGCCGCTGGATTGGGATATTGATATTTGATATGGATCAGCTGGACGGCTGAGGCCAGAGATACTTGACATGGATATATGAGATTTGAGACGGTTTTAAGGTGTCGTTGCTAGACACGGATTTTGTTGATTTTCCTGGATTTTACGCTGATATTTGAAAGGAGTTTCAAAAACAAAGGAAGAATATTTCTTATACCTACATGATGAGATCTTGAGTTGACTCATATAGCATACCTGTTATTACATCCATGTGACATACATACGTGATAGTACACTGATGATGCATACATACCTGCTAGTACATATAGCCATACCTGTTCTAGGGATGCTAGGATACTTGTGTACATGCATGCGATTGCCTTTGTAGATGTTATTTATTACTCACGAGATGCAACTCACCCCCGTTGTGCCACAGCTTTTCTGCAGGTCCGTTCCGTCAGCACTGTGGCGCCGGATACTTTTTCCTCTTTTGCTCTTTTTGCCTGGACTCGAGGCTTTTGCTCATAGGTGGGTTGTTATCATTTTGTACCACATTATTTATGTTCATTGTATCTAGAGTACTCCATCTACTACTACTATTTCAGCTGTACCAGTTTATTTGGATTACTGTATATTGACCTGTAGGTGAGGTTGTGAAACTTGTGGATTTATGTTATTTGGGGTCTAGCTCACTTGAGTCGACATGTTATTTTACTTATGCTTCATGCTTATTTATGCACATTGCTATTTTACATTGTGTGGGATTTGTGACCGCCTTGAGGCGAAGAGCTAGCTCCCGCTTGGGGATGCCATATTCACTTGTATTTCTATTGTACCCGTTGGGGGGACTATTTTACAAGAAGATTTTGCCGGAAATTGGGAAAAGGAAGTTGTTTTTCATAAAAAGAGACTTGATGAAACTAAATGAAACAAGGTTCATTAAATAAAAATGGTTTCTCCTTCACTCCAATTCTTAATTGGGTTTTGATTTCTGGGCTTCGGCTTACTTATCTTACGGACGCCTTGAGACGTTTCGTAACTTAAGTGTCGGTCTCGTTCCGTACTCTGCAGGTCGTGACAGCTTTATTCTTATTGTATATCATTTTACTCAGATCTTGTCTTGTACCCGATTTCGGGGCTAGTTTTTAAAAAGGAAATGCTGCCAAAATTTTTAAGATAATAACTTGAACTTTAAAGAATTTTCCTAAACTACTTAAGGTTTTCTAAATGTTTTAAACTAATGTTTTCTCTTCGCTCTTTTTTCAAATGGTTTTGATTTTTCGGTTTCGGCTTACTTAGTCGAGTTACGCCTGTAGATGTTACGTGGTTAAGTGCCGGTCATGGGCCGAACTTTGGGTCGTGACAAAGTTGGTATCAGAGCGTAGGTTTTACCTTTCGGAGTGTAGGATGACCCTGGTATGATGGAGTAACTAGCTGAAGCAGAATGGCGTAGCGTGTGTATGTTCCGCGGCATATTCACGACACGGTACTCCGCCTAAGTGAGCTTAGGACTTATTGATTGAAATTCCTTCATGATTATATACATTCTTGTGATTCGATTTCCGTATCCTTATCGAATCCTACCTTCCTTTCAGCCATTATGCTGCCAAAGATTACGAGGACGCAGAGAGCGGCCATGAGGGCCGAGATTCGAGTTGACTCGTCTGAGACGAAGACTGACCAGGGCAGTACACCCGTTGTACCAGAGCAGACTGTTCCTCCTACGACAGATCAGATCGCTATGCTAGGGGCCGGTATGCAGGAGATGCGCCAGATGATAGGGTCGCTAGTTGAGACACTTCAAGCGCAGTGACCAGAGGTAGTTCCACCCGTTACGGAGACCGCGATGGTACCTACAGTACAGGCAGTTGCACCTGCAACCACAGAGGTTATCAAAGTATCGCTATCAGAGTTTATGAGGTTGAAGCCTCCGGTCTTCACAGGCACCGATGCTGCCGAGGACCCACAGTCTTTTATTGACAGGATGGCCCGGATATGTCATTCGCTAAGTTGCTCAGATGCGAGATGGGTAGAGTTTGCGAGCTTTCGCCTGGAAGGTCTTGCGCAGAAATGGTGTGAATCGGTCGAGAAGGGCAGAGCAGCAGGTCTTCCTCCTTTGACCTGGACCGAGTTTGTGACGGTATTTCTAGCCTGTTTCCTTCCCCAAAGTGTCAGTGATGCCCGAGCGCGCAAGTTCGATTCTTTAAGTCAGACTCCGGAGATGACAGTGGCAGAGTACGACGTACTGTTCACCGAGCTATCTGCTTATGCCCCATACTTAGTGGCTACTGAGAAGATGCGAGTCAAGAGATTTGTTCGGGGCTTACTTATCCCACTGTTCCTGGCAATCAGCGCACAGCATTGAGAGACATATGCAGCAGCCGTAGACGCAGCCCTATTAGTCGAGGAGCGCCTTGCTGAGACTTCGGAAGTTCCAGGGCCGAAGAGGGTTCGTACTGACACAGCAGCACGGAGACTTCCATTCGGACGCCATGATAAACGTCGTACAGGTGACAGAGACTCGAGGCGAGGTCAGATGTTTAGCTCTTATCCCCAGGAGGGTCAGCAGTCGTCGCATGGATGCTTTGGGTGTGGTAGTCCCCATCACCGCATCAGAGGTTGTACCGAGATACGCCGGAGGGAGGCAGCAGTACCATATGTCACACTTCCACCTTCCCCACCCCACAGGGCGTTGCCTATTGTACCTACTGTTGCTCCGCGTTAGACTCATGCATAGAGAGGCCATGGTCGCGGAGGATTTGCTCATAGAGGACGAGGTGGCCGAGGCAGAGGACAACCAACTGCCGGAAGAGTACAGCCAGTTGCTAGTAGGGACCGCTAGTCGCAGGTGGAGGATAGGCACGGGTTTTCGCTTTAATGCATCAGGACGCGCAGGAGTCCAATGCAGTAGTCTTAGGTACCCTCTCAGTTTGTTCTGTTGACGCATACGTGTTGTTTGATCCCGGATCCACGCACTCATACGTTTCCACACACTTCGTGCCGAGTTTGGGTAGAGAATCCGATTTGCTTGATCAGCCGCTTGTTGTAACCACTCCTGTAGGCGAGTCGTTTCTTGCTAGGCACGTGTTCCGATCCTGTGTTATCCGTATTGGCAAGGAGCACCGGCTATTCGCAAAATTCTCCAAGTGCGCATTCTTGCTTGATAGCGTAGACTTCTTGGGTCACGTGATTACACGAGATGGTATATGTGTGGACCCGAAGAAGATCGAGGCCGTTCAGCGTTGGCCTAGACCCACATCAGTTACTAAGATCCGCAGCTTTCTAGGACTGGCCGGTTGCTACAGGCGATTTGTATAGGATTTCTCCCATATTGCTGCACCTTTGACCGGGTTGTCCCGGAAGGGAGTTCCTTTCGATTGGACGGAGGAGTGCGAGCATAGCTTTCAGCAGCTACGGACTTGTTTGACTACGGCGCTGGTGTTATCATTGCCTTTAGGATCGGGCGGATTTATGGTCTAATGTGACGCTTCTCGAGTGGGGCTAAGGTGCGTATTGATGTAGCACGACAGGGTGATCACGTATGCTTCTCCATAGTTGAAGAAACATGAACAGAACTACCCCACTCACGATTTGGAGATGGCTGTAGTGGACTTTGCACTCAAGATCTGGCGACATTACCTATACAGCGAGTCGTGCCGGATATTCACCGATCACAAGAGCTTGAAGTATATATTTCAGCAGCGAGACCTGAATCTTTGACATCGCCGTTGGATGAACTATTAAAGGACTATGATTGCGAGATCTTGTATCACCCGGGTAAGGCGAATGTAGTGGCGGATGCTTTGAGCAGAAGGCCCGGGGGTAGTCTATCTTGTTTGAGCGCAGTGCAGAGGCAGTCATCGGCAGATTGGCAGATTTTATGCGACTGCTGAGTGCAGTTCGAGTTCACGCCGATTGGGGGAGAGCTTGCGCATGTTCATGCACGCCCACAGTTGCTTGACCATATACAAGAGGCATAGTACAGTGATGACCGTTGTTCAGAGATCATGGCACAGATTGGGAAGGGAAGATTTTCCAAGTTCGTGATTGATGATCATGGTATACTGCGATTTGGGACTAGACTGTGCGTACCAGATACTGAGGGATTATGGCGTGAGATTCTGGAGGAGGCACATTGATCGGTGTATAGTGTTCATCCGGGTTCCACCAAGATGTACCATGATATGAGAGATGTTTACTGGTGGGACGGGATGAAGACGGACATCACAGACTTCGTGTCGAGATGCCTGACTTGTCAGCAAGTTAAGGCCGAGCACCAGAGGCCAGCTGGAGAGCTACAACCGTTACCCATTCCAGAGTGGAAATGGGAACAGATTTCGATGGATTTCATTGTGGGTCTACCAATGACTAAGCGAGGGTATGACTCCATTTGGGTGATCGTAGATCGATTGACGAAAGCGGCTCACTTCTTGCCGGTGAAGACGACTTTCGGATTTGCTCAGTAAGCCCAAATATACATCGACAAGATAGTACGACTGCATAGAGTCCTGACATGTATTATGCCCGACCGAGGCACCCAGTTTACCAGCCGACTATGGCAGAGGCTTCAGGAGGCTTTGGGCACCCGCTTGAGTTTCAGCACAGCATTTCATCCGCAGACCGACGGCCAGTCAGAGCAGACGATTCAGACTCTCAAGGACATGCTTCGAGCGTGCATTTTAGACTTTGGTGGTAGCTGGGATCATCATTTACCCTTGGTGGAGTTCTCCTACAACAATAGTTTTCAGGATACTATTCAGATGTCACCTTTCGAGGCCTTGTATGGGAGGAGATGTAGGTCGCCCGTCTGTTGGACAGAGCTCAGTGAGAGCAGTTATTTAGGGCCGCAAATCGTACAGGAGATGACCGAGAAGATACAGCTGATTCGAGATAGGATGAGGATAGCTCAAAGCAGGCAGAAATCGTATGCTGACAGACGTCGCCGTAGATTAGAGTTCGCAGTTGGCGATCACGTATTTCTGAGGGTCTCTCCGATGAAAGGAGCAATGAGGTTTGGACGGAAGGGGAAGCTTAGCCCCAGATTCATAGGTCCCTTCGAGATTCTCGAGTGTGTGGGCGCAGTAGCCTATCGTTTGGCTCTTCCACCCGGCTTCCCGGATGTTCACCCCGTGTTCCACGTGTCGATGCTTCGCAGATACCTGCATGACCCTTCTCAAATGATTCAGCATCAGACCGTTCAGCTCGAGCGCGACCTTTCGTTCACCGAGCAGCCAGTCATGATATTGGACCGGCAGGTGAAGAAACTTCGATCGAAGGGCTTGCCATCTGTGAAGGTTCTTTAGCGCAGCCTAAATGGTGAAGAAATCACTTGGGAGGCCGAGGGCGAGATGCGGAAGAAATTCCCTCATCTCTTTGAAGGTACGCGTAGCTATATATTTTTAAATTCGGGGACGAATTTCTTTAAGGGGGGAAGATTGTAACACCGTAGAATGTAATTAGTGGCTAATTACACTTTAATATATGGTTTTTAATAAAATGTTTACCAAAACGATTTTCAAATATTTTATCAAAATTAATGAATATTTTATTAGAATTTATTTTGGCTTGCACACACATGTGCATGTAAATTAGGGTTAAATTGGGGATAGACCATGATTCGCAACCATGGTGGACTAACCATTTTGTTAAGCTAATTTAAAATTTTAATTAAGTGTTTAGGGTTGTTTTTTTTTAAATGGAAAAATGATTTGAATGGTGGTTGACTTAGAGAGGGAGAGAGAGGATGTGGGCATCATGGCTTGAGCCATGCTCACATTAAATGAAGAGAGGGAGGGGGGTTGACTAACTTGGCTCTCATTCCCTTCTTTTGTTAACTCTCATTTTCTCACATCTCTCTCTGACACTCACTCACAACATCAGCAGCAGCAGCAGCAGGAGCTTCAGCAGTAGCAACAAGCAGCAACAACAATAAGTAGCAGCAACAGCAGAAGAATAAGCAGCAGCACAAGCAGCAGCAGCACCCCAGCAGCAGCAGCCCCTTCTCTTCTTCTTCTTCTCCTTCTCCTTGCACCTAGGGTCATGTTAGGTATACTTCTTAGACTTAACTTCCTAGCTTGCTAAACTTATGTGTTAATTAGCATCGGTTAGTGTTAAATATGAGTTTAGTGCTAGAAATGGCGATTAGTGTGAATTTTTGGCCAAGTGATGATTTTGATGGTTAGCCTAGCTTAACTAAGTGTTGTTAGGGCCACGTAAACCTAGCCTTGCACCAGATTTCACTAAAATACCATAGGGTTTCATTCAGTGCAAAATTTAACGTTTTAAAGAAAAATTTGGCCTTTCAGTGATCTGCTCTAGACCCATATGCTTCAGAAAAAATCTGGGATAACTGGAGCATGAACACTAGACCTAGACCACACACACGAAGCACGAGCCCAAATTCCCAACCTGGGAAGCCGAAATATTCGTTCTGGCCGCAATTTGCGGCCAGATGGGGGATCTGGGTGTCTGGGTTTGTTGTGTTGGTATCTGCTGTGTTTTTAAGGTCTGTGGTATATGAAACTTTTTAAGTTTTCACCCGAGTCAAAAATCTGGAGCCAAATATCATTTTTCCTATACGTTTTGTTTGCGAGACACGTGTGATACGTGAGTAGGTTTAGCGTTCCTGCGTGTCGCGACGTGTCGGGGTAGTTTAAGACGCGTATACACACGATCTAGCCTATCGGACACACGCGCGTTTAGTTCGTGACGCGAGTTTCTCGTTTGATTTCGATATCACGTTTTTGTAGGATTTTTCTTATATATGGATTCTTTATGTAAATTCTAAGTTCGCAGGCGGGTACGTCGGACGCCGCAAAGAAAGGGAAGCATGTGGTCGGCTACGCTTAGCACGCGACCTTATGAGTAGATTTAACATTTATGGGGAAATCGCCCGTATGGCGTTAAGCGTCAGGGCGTGATAGGATATTTAGTTGTATATGTTTATATGTACTATCATAGCATACCACCCTTTGTTGCAAATAGAACGGTAGTTATAGAACACTGCACTGTCACTAACTGTTCAAGCTGCACGGGCACTATTTGCATGTCACACTTACACCGTTAGTGATTGCCATGACACTCGCACTTTAGGGTTGCTACGAATTATATATCATTTGATTACCGCAACATTAATGATTGTCATGACTTGTCGCATATTGGCATATATTTACATTGATATATCACTACCTGCGCACATGCACACTGTATATTCATACTAGTGCACACATATATTGATATCTTCATACTTGCAGTCATGCACACTCTATATTCGTACTAGTGGACACATATATTAATATCTTCATACTTTCGCACATGCACACTGTATATTCAACTAGTGCACACATATATTGATATCTTCATGCTTGCGCACATGCACACTGTATATTCATACTAGTGCACACATATATTGATATCTTCATACGTGCGCACATGCACACTCTATATTCATACTAGTGCACACATATATTGATATGTTCATACCTGCGCACATGCACACTGTATATTCATACTAGTGCACACATATATTGATATGTTCATACCTGCGCACATGCACACTGTATATTATACTAGTGCACACATATATTGATATTTTCATACTTGCGCACATGCACACTGTATATGCATACTAGTGCACACATATATTGATATCTTCATACTTGCACACATGCACACTATATATTGATACTAGTGCACATATATATTGATATTTTCATACTTGCGCACATGCACACTGTATATTCATACTAGTGCACACATATATTGATATATCCATACTTGCGCACATACACACTGTATATTCATATTAGTGCATACTTTTTTAATATATCCATACTTGCGCACATGCACACTGTATATTCATATTAGTGCATACCTTCATTGATATATCATTACCTGCGCATATGCACACTATATATTCATATTAGTGCGCACATATATTGATATCTCCATACATGCGCATATGCACACTGTATATTCATATTAGTGCATATCTTCATTGATATATCACTACCTGCGCACATGCACACTGTATATTCATACTAGTGCACACATATATTGATATCTCCATACTTGCACACATGCACACTGTATATTCATATTAGTGCATACATATTGATATATCCCTACTTGCACACATGCTCACAGTGTATTCATAGTGGTTCTTGAAGGGTTAGCCTAGCACCTCATTAAGGGTTTGGAAGCATCACATGTACCAAAGGTGGAGTCTTTAGGGTGCTAAGTTAACAAACATCGGATCGTTCCTAGAAAATTAGGGTTTCTAAAACTTGCATATCATCATATGAAAGAAAAGCTAGGGTTTAGAGAGTACAACCTTTGTAGCTCCCTACGCTAGACTCCTCGGCTACTTGGGGTTTGAAAAAGCTCCGCTTGAACTCCTCTAGGTCACCGATGATCTACCCGGAGTCCGCTTTGTCCAAGCTTGCAGCTTCACCCGATCAAGAGAACGAAATGAAGCTAACACTCCAAACAAGTGGGCTAGACTTGTGTAGAACGGTGTTGTGGTTCTCATTCTCACTTCAAAATCCTAACTTGTTGAGTATATTGCTCACTACAAAAATCTATAGAGCAAATGAGAGAGGAAGAAGAAGATGATGGCTATATTTTTAACAAGAGTGAAAAAAGAATAACCCTTGTCATAGAAAAATGAAAATATATCAATATATATTTTCTTGTTCTCATCTCAAACCATGGTTTAAACAATGAATATATTATTAAACTTGAGTTAAAACACAAAAGGAAAGTTTACCAAAGGTTAAAAGGTGGGTGAGAATGGTTAGGTCAAAAGAAGAGTGTAGAAACAAATCAATCATAACCATTTTCTTTTTCCTTTTTGTTTTAAATCAAATGTAAGAAAATCCATATTTAAAACCATGGTGTGAGTCTTATATTGCCACCATTTCTATGTATATACAACCATGAAGGATGTACGTATGTATGTGTGAATGTACATCCATATGTGCATGAATCTTAAAAAAGAGAGCATACATGCATGCATACATCCATCAAATACAAGAAAGGATTTCTATTGATAAACTAATAGTTAAATGATAAATCAACACTTGATTTATCAATCCGGTCATATCACATATGACCCTAACCAAAAGAAAGCCGCCCGATCAATATACGGTATCCTATACTCGCATTTTAATCGGGTCCATGCGCATATCGCATACGCGCACCACAACGTTTCGCCTGGACTAGGTAACTCCATAGTGGGACTCTAAGACTCGTCAATACGCCGGCAGTGGGTGATGATCATATCAAGCACCCCCAAGCCGCAAGCGGTCAGCTAAACGTAACGGCCACCCGGGTATTGAGCGATCAGAAGAGAACAAGCGAACCTGCTACAACTCCCGTCGAGCCAACCGGCAACACATCCCGTACAGTCCGGTCTCCTCGTCTGATATGTCGCATATCAAGTCTAGTGGTGGTAAACGTCAGACCCCAATAGCCGATAAGTCGTGCCGATGTGAGGCTCATAACGGGTCGAGAAACTACTGGTAACACTTACCAGCAAATCTCTGAATCATCCCTGGCCAGGGACTTCCCGGTTACGGCCAATCGAGCACAGCGCAACATCAACCCCCAATACCGGGAGAGACGAAACCCCTCCTATCGCTCATTGGCTCTATGTGACTCGGGACTGTACCCAAAAACCACCGTTTTGCACGCCCTCATGGACGTGGTAAGGAGAAAATCAAAGCACAGTAGGAATCACACAAGACTCTATGACGATCTCGGGTCTACAGACTAACCTGCACAAGTGTCACCAGAGAACTGCCATCTGACGTGAGGTATAATACCATCTGGGAGTTCTCGGCGAGTCCATCCAGTGTACCCAGTCTCCACTGAGTACCCGTATACCATCTCTGATGTCAAACACCAATGGATATGGGATCATCCATCGCCCATCTCATGGTTCGAGAAGCGTATACGCTAGTCAACACTGGTATATCGATGCCCCGTCTCGATACACCTACGACTAGGGACCTTGAAGGATGTACTTATGGACTACCATGTCCCAACTAGTATGATCTGCATCATAGTCCAGGTAGTCAAGTACACATCCTAATGGCTTTACCAACATGTAACTATAAGACAGTTTAAAGAGACTAGTATACATATTAAGATAAAGAGCAACCAGATAGCATACTATCATATCGAGCAAGAAAGTCATCTCTATATATGTCCAAGCATCCAATATAATATACATCATCTGTACAATACTGGCCTCTAGGACATACATACAACTAACAATCTCCCACTTGCACTAGGGCCAGCTACTGTAGTATCGCATACCGAGCATCCCGAAGAGTCTCTCAAACTGTATCTGGGGAATGGCCTTCGTGAGTGGATCCGCTGTGTTATTCTTCGTGTCAACCCTCCTGACCTCGATTTCCCGGCGATCAACTATCTCCCGGATCAGGTGATACCGCCTCAGAATATGCCTAGATTGCTGATGGGACCTGGGTTCCTTGGCCAAAGCCACCGCTCCATTGTTATCGCAATACAATGGTATTGGATGCTCAATGGATGGAACCACTCCAAGTTCAGTAATGAACTTCTTGATCCAGACAGCCTCTTTAGCAGCATCGTTGGCAGCGATGTATTCAGCCTCCATCGTCGAGTCTGCCACGGTTTCCTGCTTGGAACTCTTCCAGCTAACCGCTCCTCCGTAAAGGGTAAAGACAAATCCCGACTGCGACTTAGAGTCGTCCTTATCACTCTGGAAGCTCGAATCTGTAAAGGACTCTACTTGGAGTTCTCCGTTACCATACACCAAGAGCATCTCTTTAGTCCTTCGCAAGTACTTGAGAATGCTCTTCACAGCTGTCCAGTGACTCTCTCCAGGATCAGCTTGATATCTGCTCACTACATTTAGTGAGTATGCTACATCGGGTCTGGTACATAGCATCGCGTATATGATAGAGCCTACAACCGAAGCATAGGGTATCCCTTGCATGCGAGCTCTCTCCTGTAGGGTTCCTAGACATACCCATGTGGTTCTACAAGTGATCAAACATGGCCAATTCAAATTTTTCATGTGCCTACAAACCCTAATACGGATCGTTAACTAGATGTATAGGCGATGCGAGCAAGTAAACTACTTTATTGCTAAAGGAAAGTGACTACAACCTTTGTAGATCCGGTCCACCACCTCCTAGGCTCCGTGATGACGTCCCTCCGCTGTCCATATCGGATCCCGGACTCTAGCATCGGCTTCATCGGAGAAATGGGCGGGCTTGGTCGTCGACTTCGATGCCGAAGATGATCTACGTCGAGGCAACTCAAGATCAAGCTCCAACTTCACCAAGTTATGAAACTTGTGAAGAAAACACCCTATACTACTTGGCAAGAGGTAGAAGATGAAGAAATAGTTAGTGGGTTCACTTTAGAATTGGATTTCTCACTCTTTTTCTCAAGTTGCCATTAAAGATTGCATGCTTTTCTTCTTGTTGATGAAAAAGAATAAGAAGAAAAGAATATGATAAGATTTTAAAAATAGGAAATAAAATCATACTTATCATATACACAACCATGGTCAAGCGTACAGAATTAACTAAGGTTATGTGAATGGTTAGGTTTAGGAAAAGAACAAGAATGGTCAAAACCTCTTGAAACTTCTAAGAAAAGAATAAAAGAAGCAACCATATCATTTTCTTTTCCTAAAATAAAGAATAAATAAATAAACTAAATAATCAAGAGAAGATGATAAAACCCTAACCATTTACTTAACCAAGGTTTAAGTGTTACACAAACCCAAGTTAGCATGTATCATCAAACATGATACAAACAAGTGCACAAAAGTATATCACATATACAACTTGTGTGTTTCAAGTGAGAAAATCCATTTAAAATGAACCAATACTAGTTAATGTAAAGTAATATATCAAATATATATAATTATACATTAAATCATTAAATCAACACATGATTCAATGATCCGGTCATGTCGCATATAACCGACTAGTATCCAATGTATCGGCTTATCGAATCAATCCTTGATTCGATAACTTTGTTATATCGCACACAACCAATCGATACATTCATCGCAAGAATAGAATACGGTATCATATACACGCATTATTCTCGGTCCCGCACATATCTCATATGCGCTCCTATTTCATTTCGCTTGAGCCAGGAAACCTCTGTGTAGGACTCTAAAGACTCGTCAATACGCCGGCATCAGGTGATGATCATATCAAACACCCACAAGCCGCAAGCGGTCTGCTAAACGTAATGGCCACCCGGGTATTGAGCGATCAGAAGATCGACGAGCAAGCCCGCTCACACTCCTGTGAATCCAACCAGTAACACTTACCGTACAGTCCGGTCTGTTCGTCTGATATGTCGCATATCTCGCCTAGGGGTGGTAAACGTCATACCCCAATAGCTTGATAAGTCATGCTGACATGAGTTCCGAAACGTTTCGTTTTGGGTCTTCAGGGCCCCCGCCGTGAAACTACTGATAACTCTTACCAGTATATCACTGCAACCCTGGCCAGGGATTTCCTGTTATGGCCATTCGTGCATAGCGCAACATCAACCCCCAATACCGGGTGAGACGAATCCCCTCCTATCGCTCATTGCCTCCATGTGAATCGGGACTGTACCTAAAAACCACCTGTTTGCACGACTCAGTAGAGCCGTGGTAGGGTGGAAATCAAAGCACAGTGGGAGACACACAAGACTCTATGACGATCTCGGGTCAACAGACTAAGCTGTACCAGTGTCACCAGAGAACTGCCATCTGACGTGAGGTATAATACCATCTGGGAGTTCTCGGCGAGTCCGTTCAGTGTACCCAGTCTCCACTGAGCACCCGCATACCATCTCTGATGTCAAACACCAATGGATATGGGATCATCCATCACCCATCACATGGGTCGAGAAGATATACGCTAGTCTACTCTGGAATATCGATGCCCCGTCTCGATATTCCCACGACTAGGAACATTGAAGGATGTACTCATGGACTACCCAGGCCCCACTAGTATGATCTGCATCATAGTCCTGGAAGTCGAGTACACATCCTAAGGGCTTTATCAACATGTAACAGAGAGACAGAAAGTATACATGTTAAGATAAAGAGCAACCAGATAGCGTACTATCATGTCGAGCAAGAAAGTCCTACCTATATATGACCCAGCATCCACTACAATATACATCCAATGTACAGTAATGGCCTCTAGGGCATACATATAACTAACAATCTCCCACTTGCACTAGGGCCATCTGTAGCAGTGGTTGCAGTATCACATACTCAACCATCCCATATAAGTCTCTCTCTGGGAAAAAGCCTTTGTGAGTGGATTCGCCGTGTTATCCTCTGAGCCTACTCTCCCAACCTCGATCAACCTGGAGATCAACTATCTCCATGATCAGGTGATGCTACCTCAGAATATGTCTGGATCACTGATGGGACCAGGGTTCTTGGGCCGAAGCCACACTTCCATTGTCATACAATGGTAGGAACCTAGTTCATCTCATGAACCAATATACACCCAAACTGCCTCTTTGGTAGTATCTTTAATAGCGATGTTACCAGCCTTTATCGTCTAGTTTGTCACGGTATTTAGCTTGGAACTCTTCGAACATACCGTCCCTCCACTGAGGGTAAAGAGAATGCCTGCGACTGACATTCAGTCATCCTTATCACCCTGGAACCTTTCCAGCGATTCTCCCCAGGATCGATTGATACCATCTCATTATAACTAGTGAGAATCCTAACATCCATCTAGATCTATCTCATAGATCCAAAACCCAGGATTTAGGAGGTATCACTTTGATCCTATATGGAGAATCCATGTGATAAGAGGAGATTGACCGTGCGTAGCATAGAAAACTCTTTTCCTATCAAGAGTATGTTGTCTACGTACAATACGAGGATGACCACCCTACTCTCTACTACCTTTTTGTGTATACAAGGTTCGTCTACCATTTTGATGAAGTCAAACACTTTGACTATCACATCAAAACAGACGTTCCAACTCCGCGATGCCTGCTTTATTCTGTAAAGCAACTTGCACACGTTTCCGCTGCTCCCACTGTTTACGAAGCCCTCTGGCTGTGTACTTATAGACATTCTCTTCTAAATCATTATTTAGAAAAGTA
This sequence comes from Agapanthus africanus, assembly GCA_030015575.1. Classification (NCBI taxonomy): domain Eukaryota; kingdom Viridiplantae; phylum Streptophyta; class Magnoliopsida; order Asparagales; family Amaryllidaceae; genus Agapanthus; species Agapanthus africanus. Next base: position 264,659,356 of record CM057346.1, on the reverse strand, counting down.
GTCATGGCACCCAACCGTCAGATATCGTAGTCATGGTATGTAGCAAGTAGGATCCGGATGGACTTAAGCATAGCCACTGGAAAAGGTATCATCATTATCCACGCCTGGTTGATGACTAAAACCTTTAACAAGTCTAGCTTTGAAAGTCTCAACTTTTCCATCTACACCAAGTAATCTTCTCAAGATATACTTGCTCCTGATAGGGATTTAACCCTTCAGATATAGCAGCTAAAGTCCATACTTTGCTGGTGTACATGGATTCCATCTCAGATCGCTAAGCATCCAGCCATTCTTACAGAGTCCCTACTCTTGATGACCTGCTCGAATCCAGTTGGGTCATCATCTCATGATGCAGTGCTCGCTCCCACTGTCATCGAGAAACCGAAGTATCTCTCAGGCAGGTGAGGAACCCTACTAGATCGGCGGAGAGGCTTGAGGTTCGTTGGGGACTATAGAATCCTTTGGTCCAGTCAAATCAGCTGCAGTTTTGTATAGCTGGAACCTTTCCAGTTCTACAGAACTGACCTTGCCTCGATTTTGTCCGGATTTTGCTTTTGACATAGGCCGGACAATCCAAAATCTTAACTTATTTAAGAGATAGGTTCTTCCCATACCATATCTTATATGGAGTGGTAGGCACTGATTTGATTCGAACCCTATTCAATAGGTATGCAACTTCATAAGTGCATAACTCCCTAAAAGGAAATAGGAAACTCAGTAGTACTCATCATAGAGCGCACCATATCATATAGGGTGTGGTTGCTCCGCCCCGATATACCATTGTGCTATGGTGTATACGGAGGAGTAATACTGAGAGAGAATCTCATTCTCCTTTAGAATAGTCCAGGAATTCTATGCACAAGTATTCTCCTCCCTGATCTCATCATAGGATATAATACTTATACCCGGTTTTTGGTTCTCTACTTCTAACTTATATTCTGTGAATGTCTCAAAAGCTTCGGGCCTATGTTTCAACAGGAACATATGTCTGAACCTTGAGAGATCATCAGAGAACGTAATGAAGTACAAAGAACCGGTCCTGTCATGTGTAGACAGGAGACCTTACATACATCATCGTGTATCAGTCCCAAGAGTTTACTAACGCTTTCTCTGTTTCCAATAAACAGAGCTATGGTCATCTTAATTTTATGACATGACTGGCAAGTTTCACAAGATGCAAATTCAAACTGATTTAAATATGGATCTAAAATGTAACTTCAGCTAGTCGGGTCGTATTGATATGACCTAGTCTACAATGCCTCAAGAAGGATTCGTTCATTTCTGAACTCATCCTCTTGTGTGTGTTCTGTATACTAGGAACTGCAGTTTGATTTAGAACATCAATACTTTTAGATAACGTGCCTGAACCGATCAACTTTTGATATAGGAAATGTTCAAAACATTATCCAACAATACAAAATTATATCCTTTCTTTACTAATAAAGAGACTGATTGATTTTGTATATCAGGTTCGGTATCTAATAACATTCATTCAGAATCAATGTATTGGTAATACAGGGTGACAGTGACCAACAGACTTGGCTGCAACACTTGCCCCGTTTTCTGTCTCATGAAACTTATCACCCGTTCTCAGTTTTCTACCCTTTTGTAGCCCTATGTAACAGATTACATATATGGGATCCTGATCCGGTATCAAATACCCAGGATGCAGAGGATACTGAGAAACGGTTCTTTGTAATGAACACACCCGAAGAAGATGCATCATATGCACTTCCTTCGTTTGGGCAGCATAGGAATTCTGGTATTCCCCTATTTCCTGCTTTGTCTTATAACAATTATAAGTTGGAGCGGGACCAACGTTCCCCAGCTCAGTATAACAAGCGGGTTCGGTCAATACATCCATATTATTATCTTGATTAAGGCGTGATATGGTCACTACCTGGAGAGAGAGAGAAGAAAACACTCTGCGTGCGCTCTTGCAAGATTAGATTGGTTATTTATTTTATCTAATCAGGATGGCTCCTACTGTTTTTATCAAATCTTCCTTCAAATCTTAAAAGGAAAGACTAGCCGGGATTAATTACCCTCTACAAGTTCGCCAATCTTTCAGCCAGGCCAGTGTCGGTACTTTGAGGGAGGTTCGCCGTGCTTTCGCACGGACCTAATTACAGTAAACCTCGTTTTCCCAGAGGCGTAACCCCGTTGACACCTTTCTAGACACCTACTTGATCGGTTAATTGTAAAGTGCAAAACTCTCCCAGGAGTAACAATTACTCGCAGTGGGTATCGGGATCCAACTATCACATAGAAGGTATGCAATCTCATTGCAAATTTCAACACTTGAACCTCCCGATAATGATTTTTAGCCCTAGCACTTATGACCTTAACTATGGTCAAAAAATCATAAGTACTAGTCAAGTTTTACCCGTCATTTCATGATTAATTAGACCCACCCACATGACCCTTAACTAAGGTCAACAAAGTCACGCGACTGTCCTAACTAATCGCATCATATGCGGTGTAGGAAGACATCACTTAGCTACCGTACACTGTGCCTTAACTAAGGTCAACAAACACAGCACGAATACTAAGTACTCTACTTCCTAAAATGACGGAGGGTTGCGAATGGTTTTTGTGAAAACCTTTAACGCTTTGAACTTGATCTCGTTGCGGAATCAAATGGTTTTTAAATGGAATGTTTTTGAGGCTTTTCTTGTTTTGCTAAAGGGGTCACTCCCGGTGAAGGGATCGTCGGCCCTTTCCTCGTCGAATGAGGTGCGGGATATATCATATATATCACTGTGCAAAGCAGAAACTATAGAAGCAATCAAAAGACAAACCGAGGGTTATAGCATCTGCCAGTTATTGCTAAAGGAGTCACTCCCGGTGAAGGGATCTCGGTCCTTTCCTCATCGAATAAGGTGCAGGATGTTCTACAATGAACACCGCGATGCAAAGCAAGAACTGTAGCTACCTGTTTTATTTTTTTGAAATTAGATTCCACAACATCATTTAGGTTTATTTTCTTTCATTAATCCCATTAATGAATATCCCATCATTTAAGTCCACCTAAACATCACAGATAAATATAACGTACGCTTATGCCACCCGCATTCGCCTCGATGTCCCGTCTGCACCGTTAGGTTAGGTAACTAACGCCAGAGCGAGGCAGGGCTAGCGCGGGTGTAAAACATAAGCAACGTCTATATAATATATCATATATACTATATACAGTATCCATCACAGAACATATCACATGATCACATCACAGATATCGCAGCAGAAGAATCATATGAAACATTGGATAAACTAGGACGTCCGTGTTTTTAATACGAGCCAGTATAAAACACGGATTCCACGGTTGCGATGAATAGCCAAACCCACACCCCTAGACCCCTACGAGAGCGGCAAGCAACCCTACCAATTCTAGGGTTAGGAGACCCGGACTCGACTCCTCGAGTTGGTCTCCCACTGGACCCTAGAACCCGGTTACTTATGCCCTCCTCCTTGGGTCTATCCTAGTGCAGAAAAGTAAATAATATACAAAAGGTGACATCTTCCGCAACCTGGAAGTGCCCCAATAAAAGAATATTACATACAAGTTTTTACATGAATGAAAATGGAAAACACTCATCTCACATAAAAAAAACCCCGGCTATTCAAACACGACGATCCAATATAACATATCAAGCAACACATAACATCACATGTCATCAACGTAAATAAATATGCGCATCCCAATTGTCGTTGACATATAGCAACGAAACCGGCGATATCACATATTACACTTACGGTCATAGAAAAGAAAGTGTAAAACTACAACAGTTAGAATCCGCAACCTCTTTAGACATCGCATGCCTAATCAAATGAATTACATAGACATCACATGCCTAACAATTATAAACCCCACATTTTAGTCTCAAAATTGAAAACACTTTTCAGTATGAAGTCTGGCAATTCAATAAGATTCCCGACATTCCGATCGAATGCTCGTCGCAAACTTTAGTAGACGGCTGCACCCCTGACGCCGTCGACGAAGTGCACCAAGGCGGAACACCGCTGCCGCGAGCACCCGAACGGATGCTTTCGGCGACGGGGTTCTCCTACAGTTACTTGGTCGGGGCTATGGAGTGAGGCTGTCTATTAAGTTTACCCGGCGAGTATCCGCGTACGCTACGTGATTGCGATGGACTTTTGATCTCATCAAAATTCCGTGGCAACCGATCAAGTGAGACTAAACCGCTAGATTTATAACATTTATTTAGTTATCTCATAACTGCTTGTGAATTCCAATTATTGTATCACATTCCGGATAAGATAGAAAATGTTAAATTTTCCGATCGAACAATCGAACACCCAAGTTTTCCCGAAACAGCTCAACACATGAAATAAGTTCAAAGACATTCACTTCATGTCTCAGTACCAACGGTCCAGCCATAGAATGGTCAAGCCAACGCCTCACATGTGGCACGCCGTACTGCCCCAAACCCTAAGGTTCAAAGGGCAGTTCAAGACGGTCACATAATCGAGTTAAGATTTGTTGTCTTCTAGAGGGACCATCGTGTTACTTGCACTACTTAGAACGTCGTTAAACTGCAGAAAAATCCAACAATTGGAAATTTCCCGGTAGGGGAAAAAGTGGGTATTTATATCCGGTCGAACTTTTTAACATATTTTAAAATTACCCGGAAAAACACATAGACAAAGTTTGACAATCCGATAGAATCTACGAACTCCCAATACAACCCAGAAAACTCAACTCTTGTGTTCAGATTAAAAATTCCCAGAAAAACCAGCACTGCAAAATAGAAATTACTGTGTAAAATTCATTGAACAAGGAGACCGTACGGCCGCGGAACCGCCGCACGAGCAATGCTCGTGCCGCGGAACCACGGCGGTTTGATGGATTTAGGAGCTCCGTTTTTGCACCATAATCTAGAAAAAACCACGATTTCAAAAAATATACAGAGAGCATTTTGGGGTTAGGGTTTTGGTTCGATCGGACTTCTAACTCCGTCTACGCATCGCCTAAGGCTCTAGCTAGGCTCTGATACCACTATAGGGTTCCTAGGCACACTCATGAGGTTCTACAAGTGATCAAACATGGCCAATTCAAATTTTTCATGTGCCTACAAACCCTAATACGGATCGTTAACTAGATGTATAGGCGATGCGAGCAAGTAAACTACTTTATTGCTAAAGGAAAGTGACTACAACCTTTGTAGATCCGGTCCTCCACCTCCTAGGCTCCGTGATTACGTCCCTCCACTGTCCATATCGAATCCCGGACTCTAGCATCGGCTTCATCGGAAAAATGGGCGGGCTAGGTCGTCGACTTCGATGCCGAAGATGATCTACGTCGAGGCAACTCAAGATCAAGCTCCAACTTCACCAAATTATGAAACTTTTGAAGAAAACACCCTATACTACTTGGCAAGAGGTAGAGGATGAAGAAATAGGAAGTGGGTTCACTTTAGAATTGGATTTCTCACTCTTTTTCTCAAGTTGCCATTAAAGGTTGCAAGCTTTTCTTCTTGTTGATGAAGAAGAAGAAGAAGAAGAAGAAGAAAAGAATATGATAAGATTTTAAAAATAGGAAATAAAATCATACTTATCATATACACAACCATGGTCAAGTGTAGAGAATTAACTAAGGTTATGTGAATGGTTAGGTTTAGGAAAAGAACAAGAATGGTCAAAGCCTCTTGAAACTTCTAAGAAAAGAACAAAAGAAGCAACCATATCATTTTCTTTTCCTAAAATAAAGAATAAATAAATAAACTAAATAATCAAGAGAAGATGATAAAACCCTAACCATTTACTTAACCAAGGTTTAAGTCTTACACAAACCCAAGTTAGCATGTATCATCAAACATGATACAAACAAGTGCATAAAAGTATATCACATATACAACTTGTGTGTTTCAAGTGAGAAAATCCATTTAAAATGCACCAATACTAGTTAATGTAAAGTAATATATCAAATATATATAATTATACATTAAATCATTAAATCAACACTTGATTCAATGATCCGGTCATGTCGCATATAACCGACTAGTATCCAATGTATCGGCTTATCGAATCAATCCTTGATTCGATAACTAGGTTATATCGCATACAACCAATCGATACATTCATCACGAGAATAGAATACGGTATCACATACACGCATTATTCTCGGTCCCGCACATATCTCATATGCGCTCCTATTTCGTTTCGCTTGAACCAGGAAACCTCTGTGTAGGACTCTAAAGACTCGTCAATACGCCGACAGCAGTTGATGATCATATCAAACACCCACAAGCCGCAAGCGGTCTGCTAAACGTTACGGCCACCCGGGTATTGAGCGATCAGAAGATCGACGAGGAAGCCCGCTCACACACCTGTGAATCCAACCAGTAACACTTACCATACAGTCCGGTCTGCTCGTCTGATATGTCGCATATCTCGCCTAGGGGTGGTAAATGTCAGACCCCAATAGCTTGATAAGTCATGCTGACGTAAGGTACGAAACGTTTCGTTTCGGGTCTTCAGGGTACCCGCCGTGAAACTACTGATAACTCTTACCAGTATATCACTGCAACCCTGGCCAGGGATTTCCTGTTATGGCCAGTCGTGCATAGCGCAACATCAACCCCCAATACCGGAAGAGACGAATCCCCTCCTATCGCTCATTGCCTCCATGTGAATCGGGACTGTACCCAAAAACCACCTGTTTGCACGACTCAGTAGAGCCGTGGTAGGGTGGAAATCAAAGCACAGTGGGAGACACATAAGACTCTATGACGATCTCGGGTCAACAGACTAAGCTGTACCAGTGTCACCAGAGAACTGCCATCTGACGTGAGGTATAATACCATCTGGGAGTTCTCGGCGAGTCCGTTCAGTGTACCCAGTCTCCACTGAGCACCCGCATACCATCTCTGATGTCAAACACCAATAGATATGGGATCATCCATCGCCCATCACATGGGTCGAGAAGATATACGCTAGTCTACTCTGGAATATCGATGCCCCGTCTCGATATTCCCACGACCAGGAACATTGAAGGATGTACTCATGGACTACCCATGCCCCACTAGTATGATCTGCATCATAGTCCTGGAAGTCGAGTACACATCCTAAGGGCTTTATCAACATGTAACAGAGAGACAGAAAGTATACATGTTAATATAAAGAGCAACCAGATAGCGTACTATCATGTCGAGCAAGAAAGTCCAACCTATATATGACCCAGCATCCACTACAATATACATCCAATGTACAGTAATGGCCTCTAGGGCATACATATAACTAACATCTCCAAATCAGTCTTGGGAGACATCTCTTTGGAGAGAGTGACTCCAGAGATCGTGGGTAAGTTCCCATGCTTGGATTCTTCCATACTAAACCTCTTTAGTATGGTGTCAATGTACCTGGATTGGGACAATCCCAATATCTGTTTGGATCTATCTCTATAGATCCTGATTCCCAATATGCAGGAGGCATCACCATGATCTTTCATTGAGAATCTTTGTGATAAGAAGAGCTTGACCGGTTGCAGCATAGGAATGTCATTTCCTATCAAGAGTATGTCGTCCACGTACAATACGAGGAAGACAACCTTACTCTCTGCCACCTTCTTGTAGATACAAGGTTCATCTACGTTTTTGACGAATTCAAACTCTTTGATAACGACGTCGAAGCAGATGTTCCAACTCCACGATGCTTGCTTTAATCCATAAATGGATTTAAGCACCTTGCACACCTTCCCGCTGCTCCCACTATCTACGAAGCCCTCTGGCTGAGTCATGTACATGCACTCTTCTAAATCACCGTTTAGAAAGGTGGTCTTAACATCCATTTGCCAGATTTCGAAATCGTGATATGCAGCGATGGCAAGCATGATCCGGATTGATTTAAGCATAGCCACTGGATAAAAGGTTTCGTCATAGTCCACACCTGGTCTTTGACGAAAACCCTTTGCAGCAGGTCTAGCTTTGAAAGTCTCCACTTTCCCATCTACACCTAGTTTTTTCTTGAAGATCCACTTGCTCCCAATGGGTTTTACCCCTTCAGGAGCATCTTCCAAAGTCCATACTTTGTTGGTGTACATGGATTCCATCCCGGACCGCATAGCATCCAGCCATTTCACTGAGTCCCCACTCGTGATGGCCTGCTCGAAGCTAGTTAGGTCATCATCCTCTATGATGCAATCCTCGCTCCCACCACCCATGAGAAAACCGTAGTATCTCTCAGGTTAGCGAGGAACCCTACTAGATCGGCGGAGAGGCTGAGTTTCGTTGGGAACTACCGAATCCTCTGGTTCCACTAAATCTTCAGTTGCAGTTTGTTTTTCTGGAACTTCTTCCAGCTCTACCACTTTGCCACTAATTTCTTTTGCAAGAAATTCCTTTTCCAAAAAGGTGGCATATTGAGAAACAAACACTTTTTGTTCTTCAGCGTGGTAGAAAAAATATCCTTGGGAATTCTTAGGATATCCCACAAACTTGCAAAGAACTGACCGTGCCTCGAGTTTGTCTGGATTTTGCCTTTTGACATAGGCCGGACAACCCCATATCTTAACTCGTTTAAAATATGGTCTCTTCCCACTCTATATCTCATATGGTGTGGTAGGTACAGATTTAGATGGAACTTGATTCAATAGGTATGCTGCTGTTTCCAGTGCATATCCCCAGAAGGAAATAGGTAACTCAGCTGTGCTCATCATAGAGCGCACCATATCTAATAGGGTGTGGTTCCTCCGTTCTGATACACCGTTGTGCTGTGGTGTATATGGAGGAGTCAGCTGAGAGAGAATCCCATTCTCTTTTAGGAAGTCCAGGAATTCATTGCTCAAGTATTCACCTCCTCGATCAGATCGAAGGACTTTAATACTTTTTCCGGTTTGGTTCTCGACTTCTTGTTTATATTCTCTAAATTTCTCAAAAGCTTCTGATTTGTGTTTCATCAGGAACACATATCCGAATCTAAAGAGATCGTCAGTGGATGTAATGAAGTACGAAGTACTATCCCTGGCATGTGTAGACATGGGACCGCATACATCACTATGTATCAGTCCCAAGAGTTCGGTAACTCTTCCTCCGTGTCCCGTAAAGGGAGTTTTGGCCATTTTGCCTTTGAGGCATGACTGGCAAGTGTCATAAGATGAAAATTTGAACGGTTTCAAGTATCCATCCTTATGCAACTTAGCTAGCCGTGTCGCATTTATATGACCGAGTCTACAATGCCATAAGAAGGGTTCGTTCAGTTCTGAACTCTTCCTCTTGTGTGTGTTTGTTATGCTCAGAACTGTTGATTGATTTAGAACATAAATGCCATTGCATAACGTGCCTGATCCAACCACTTTTGGTTACGGAAAATGTTCATAACATTATCCTGTAATACAAAATTATATCCCTCTTTACTCAACAAAGAAACCGATATAATGTTGCATATCAGGCTCGGCATGTAATAGCATTAGTTCAGAACCAATGTATTACCAGTTGGTAATGCAAGGTGATATTCCCCGACAGTCTTAGCTGCAACAATTGCACCATTTCCAACTCTTATGTCTTTATCACCTTCTCCAAGTTCTCTACCTTTCCTAAGCCCATGTAACCGATTACATATATGGGATCCTGACCCGGTATCTAATACCCAGGACGTAGGGCAAATGGAGAAACAGTTCTCTGTAACGAATACACCTGAAGAAAATGCATCATCATGTACTTTCTTCATTCGGGTGGCATGGGAATCCTGGTATTCCCCTATGTCCAGTTCATTCCTATAACTCTTATAAGAAAGAACGGAACAAACGTTCCCCACCACAGTATAACTTGCGGGTTCGGTCAATACATCCATATTTTTATCCTGATTAAGGCATGACATGGTCACTACCTGGAGAGAGAGAGAAGAAAACACTTTAGCGTATGCTCTTGCAAGATCAGATTGGTTATTATCTTATCTAATCAGGATGGCTCCCACTTGTTTTTATCAAATCTTCCTTCAAACCCTAAAAGGAAAGACTAGCTGGGATTAATTACACCCTACAACTTCGCCGATCTTTCAGCCAGGCCAGTGTCGGTACTTTGAGGGAGGTTCCCCGTGCTTTCGCACGGACCTAATTAAAGTAAACCTCGTTTTCCCAGAGGCGTAACCCCGTTGACACCTTTCTAGATAACTACTTGATCGGCTAATTGTAATGTGTAAAACTCTCCCAGGAGTAACTCTTACTCGCAGTGGATATCGGGATCCAACTATCTCATAGAAGGTATGCAATCTCATTGCAAATTTCAACACTTGAAATTCCCGATAATATTTTGCCCCTAGCAGCTATATGACCTTAATATAGTCAACAAATCATAAGTGCTAGTCAAGTTCAACCCGTCATTTCCTGATTGAATTAAACCCACCGGCACGACTCTTAACATAGTCAACAAAGTCGCACGACTACCCTAATCCAATCGCATCATATGCATATACAAATAAGCACTAATCAGATACCGCACACTACGCCTTAACATAGTCAACAAACGTAGCACGAATTCTAACTAGTACTTATCTGAAATGACGGAGGGCTACGACAGGTTTTTCTGAAAACCTAATGTGTAATGAACTTGATATCGTTGTAGAATCGAATGAATTTTGAAATGGAGTGTTCTTGAGGCTTTTCTAGTTTTGCTAAAGGGGTCACTCCCGGTGAAGGGATCATCGGCCCTTTCCTCGTCGAATGAGGTGCGGGATATATCATATATATCACTGTGCAAAGCAGAAACAATAGAAGCAATCAAAAGAAAAACCGAGTGTGTAGCATCTGCCAGTTATTGCTAAAGGGGTCACTCCCGGTGAAGGGATCTCGGCCCTTTCCTCATCGAATAAGGTGCAGGGTATATTATATATACCGCTATGCAAAGCAAAACTGTAGCTACCCTTTTTATTTAGAAATTTGATTCTACAACATCTATTAGGTTTCTTTTCTTTCATTAATCACGTTATTGAAGTCCCATCATTTAAGTCACCTAAACATCACAGATAAATACGACGTACACTTATGCCATCCGCATTCGCCTCGATGTCCCTTTGTGCACCGTTAGGTTAGGTAACTAACGACAGAGCAGGGCAGAGCCAGTGCGGGTGTAAAACATAAGTAACGCCTATATAATATATCATATATACTATATACTGTATCCATCACAAAACATATCTAATGATCACATCACAGATATCGCAGCAGAAACATAGATATAATGTGGGATATACAAGGACGTCCGTATTTAGTATTTAGCCAAGAATAGAAAATACGGATTCCACAGTCGCGATGAATAGCCATGCCCACACCCTGGACCCCTACGAGAGCGACAAGCGACCCTACCAATTCTGGAGTTTAGCAGACCCGGTCTCGACTCCTCGAGATGGCCTCCTACTGAACCCCAGAACCCGGTCACCCGTGCTCCCCCTCCTTGGGTCCATCCTAATGCAGAAAAGTAAATAATATACAAAACTGGTGGCATCAATCTCAACCCGAAAGTGCCCCAAATAAAAGAATATTACATTACATTTGAATTTACATGAATGAAAATATAAAACTCTCATCTCACATAAAAAAAACCCGGCTATTCAATTGCGACAATCCTGCACATCATATCTCAGCAACACATAATATCATATATCATTAATGCAAGTAAGTATGCGTACCCTAATTGTCGTTGATGTATAGCAACGAAACCTGCGATATCGACATACTACACTTACGGTCACAGAAAAGAAAGTGTAAAACTGCAATATTTGGAAACCACATTCTCTTTAGACATCGTAAATGCGAAATATCACATACTTCGTATTTCATGTCCAGCTATATGAATTCCACATATTGCATCACATTCCAGATAGATAGACGGTATTAAAGTTTTTGAACGAACGATCAAATACCCAAGATTCGCTAAAGCTCAACACTTGAGCGGAGTTCAAAAAACCCGAAGTGTGACACAGTGGTAGCGGTCCAGCCGTAGAAGGGTCAAGCCAACGCCTCACATGTGGCACGCCGTACTGCCACAAACCCTAAGGTTCAAAAGGAAGTTCAAGACGGTCACATAATCGAGTTAAGGTTTGTTGTCTTTTAGAGGGTCCACCACAAACAAACTTGCACGTATTTCCGAAAGATTTTAAACCCCGTGAAAAGTGAGCAAATGATACTCGTTCAAACACTTCAATACATTCCAATTTATCCGGAAAAGTCACGAAATGAAAATTCCGATCGAATCGACGAGTCCAAAACCATCTCCAGAACAAACAGCACAAAATTTAGATTAAAAATACCCTAAAAAATATACAAGCATAATCAAGAATTACTGTATAAAAATTATGCAGTGATTGATGTATATGGCCGCGGAACCGCGGGCCAAGCAAGCTTAGGCCGCGTTTCCGCGGCAAGTTGGACTGTTCACATCATCGAATTTTACAGTAATTCTTATATTTACCTGCTGAATTTTTCACATATTTTTAATTCTGAAAAACAGCAGTTTTGAAAAAATGTCCAGAGAGCATTCTAAAAGGCCGTATTTCGGTTCGATCGGAGTTTTAACTTCGTAAAATTGGCGCCTAATGTTCTAGGTTAGATCTGATACCAGGTTGGTCAGGCAGCCACCCCATCCAATGGGGTCGCCGTGGCACCAACGGGTCCCTCAGCCGCTACTTTTTACGCATGCCCCCTCGCGAGGACTACAACCCGCCGGAACACCTTCCGGTCTCGGGACACCCTGGGGGTAAGAGCCCATGCTTCGCCACACTGTCACACAGTGAGAACCCCCCATAGGTCGACATCCAATGCCTAGCAGCTCTGATACCAGTGAAGGGTTAGCCTAGCACCTCATAAAAGGTTTGGAAGCATCACATGTACCAATGGTGGAGTCTTTAGGGTGCTAAGTTAACAAACATCGGATCGTTCCTAGAAAATTAGGGTTTCTAATATTTGCATATCATCATATGAAAGAAAACCTAGGGTTTAGAGAGTACAACCTTTGTAGCTCCCTACGCTAGACTCCTCGGCTACTTGGGGTTTGAAAAAGCTCCGCTTGAACTCGTTTAGGTCACCGATGATCCACCCGGAGTCCGCTTTGTCCAAGCTTGCAGCTTCACCCGATCAAGAGAACGAAATGAAGCTAACACTCCAAACAAGTGGGCTAGACTTGTGTAGAACGGTGTTGTGGTTCTCTTTCTCACTTCAAAATCCTAACTTGTTGAGTATATTGCTCACTACAAAAATCTAGAGAGCAAATGAGAAAGGAAGAAGAAGATGATGGCTATATTTTTAACAAGAGTGAAAAAAGAATAACCCTTGTCATAGAAAAATGAAAATATATCAATATATATTTTCTTGTTCTCATCTCAAACCATGGTTTAAACAATGAATATATTATTAAACTTGAGTTAAAACACAAAAGGAAAGTTTACCCAAGGTTAAAAGGTGGGTGAGAATGGTTAGGTCAAAAGAAGAGTGTAGAAACAAATCAATCATAACCATTTTCTTTTTCCTTTTTGTTTTAAATCAAATGTAATAAAATCCATATTTAAAACCATGGTGTGAGTCTTATATTGCCACCATTTCCATGTATATACAACCATGAAGGATGTATGTATGTATGTATGTGTGAATGTACATCCATATGTGCATGAATCTTAAAAAGGAGAACATACATGCATGCATACATCCATGAAATACAAGAAAGGATTTCTAGTGAGAAACTAATGGTTAAATGATAAATCAATACTTGATTTATCAATCCGGTCATATCATATATGACCCTAACCAAAAGCAAGCCGCCAGATCAATATACGGTATCCTATACTCGCATTTTAATCGGGTCCATGCGCATATCGCATACGCGCACCACAACGTTTCGCCTAGACTAGGTAACTCCATTGTGGGACTCTAAGACTCGTCAATACGCCGGCAGTGGCTAATGATCATATCAAGCACCCCCAAGCCGCAAGCGGTCAGCTAAACGTAACGGCCACCCGAGTATTGAGCGATCAGAAGAGAACAAGCGAACCTGCTACAACTCCCGTCGAGCCAACCGGCAACACTTCTCGTACAGTCCGGTCTCCTCGTCTGATATGTCGCATATCAAGTCTAGGGGTGGTAAACGTCAGACCCCAATAACCGATAGGTCGTGCCGATGTGAGGCTCATAACGGGTCGAGAAACTACTGGTAACACTTACCAGCAAATCTCTGAATCAGCCCTGGCCAGGGACTTCCCTGTTACGGCCAATCGAGCACAGCGCAACATCAACCCCCAATACCGGGAGAGACGAAACCCCTCCTATCGCTCATTACCTCCATGTGACTCGGGACTGTACCCAAAAACCACCGTTTTGCACGCCCCCATGGACGTGGTAAGGAGGAAATCAAAGCACAGTGGGAATCACACAAGACTCTATGACAATCTCGGGTCTACAGACTAACCTGCACAAGTGTCACCAGAGAACTGCCATCTGACGTGAGGTATAATACCATCTGGGAGTTCTCGGGGAGTCCGTCCAGTGTGCCCAGTCTCCACTGAGCACCCGTATACCATCTCTGATGTCAAACACCAATGGATATGGGATCATCCATCACCCATCTCATAGGTCGAGAAGCGTATACGCTAGTCTACACTGGTATATCGATGCCCCGTCTCGATACACCTACGACTAGGGACCTTGAAGGATGTACTTATGGACTACCATGTCCCCACTAGTATGATCTACATCATAGTCCAAGCAGTCAAGTACACATCCTAAGGGCTTTACCAACATGTAACTATAAGACAGTTTAAAGAGACTAGTATACATGTTAAGATAAAGAGCAACCAGATAGCATACTATCATATCGAGCAAGAAAGTCATCTCTATATATGTCCAAGCATCCAATATAATATACATCATCTGTACAATACTGGCCTCTAGGGCATACATACAACTAGTAGTGCTACACTCATATTCGCGTATATATCCATTTGCACATCCATACCCACATACATACATATGTTACATACATGGATGATATTGACTTGATTTCAAGAAAATAGAGACCGCATGTGATACTTTCAAAACTAGATTCTTTTAAAAGAGCGGTTTTCCTTTTTTACTATTAGTGTCATACGACACATCGCATGGATTTACGCATTGAGTTTGGATTTATAGGATTTTTGGATTTGAGAATCGTGGTATTATTTTAAGAAAATACGCACTGTTTTAAAAACCCGATTTCTCTTGATATGATATTTCAGTGCGTCCACCATGAGTTTTCTCGTTTCTAGAGAGCTTATGTAAGTATACCCGATTCGAGGAGTGGTAGGCACCGATTGTGGGTACATGGTGGACCCGGTATGGTACCCCGGGGCAAGAAGACTCGTATTGTTATACGGTGAGCCCGGCGGAGGGACTACTACCTACCGGTGATTGGTTGGACGTGGCGGTCATCCAAAGGATACTGACCAGAGCTGAGAGATGGATACGGGCCGACCCGTACTGCCGGGGCCGACGGCCGATTCTGCAGACGGAGCCCGTGGGCCGATCCGGACTGACGGAGCCCGATACATGAGGATTTACATGTCGATGCCGGACACGATTATTTTATGATATTTCGAGTGCCGATTTTGGGCACTCACGATTCCATGAGCTGTACAGGATTTGAGGGCCGATTAGAGTGAAGGCGCCAGAGTTTTTACTGGGATTTGGGTGTATTGGATGGACCCCGGTTATTCTTCCACGTTGACATTCCATGTAGATGATATTTCATCCCATACTCAGCATTCTGTGTTATACATCTCATCCTGTATCTGTAATACCTGATAGAGTACTTTTGCATGACTATTGCATACCATGCTAATCCTATATAGATGTTATTAGATTGCACTTGCTATGCATGATAGTACCCTGCTCATCCAATATAGATGTTATTAGATTGCACTTGCTATGCATGATCATCGCATACCGTGCTCATCATATAGAGATGTTATTAGATTGCACTTGTTTCAAGATTATTGCGCATCCAGCTCATCATATAGATGTTATCTGTTGGCATATGTTAGAGTATCGCAGTACGTGCATACTCGCGATTACCTTTATATGTTATCTTCTATTCACGAGTTGGCAACTCACCCCCATTGTGCCACAGTGTTTGCAGGTTGCGCCTCAGAGTAGTCACGGCAGGCTGCCTTCTTGCATCTTTTGATACAGATGCCACTGCAATTGGCGCGTGAGCCCTTTTGCTGATAGGTGGGTTTTTGCGGTATATGTTTATTTTCCTATTGTATACACTGTTGTATCTACTACTCTCCATCTACTACTTATGTATTGACTTAGAGACCAGTTGTGAGGACGATGTATATTATTTTGTACTCTGGTGTCGAGATCGTTGCGAGCCGATTTTACTTATGCAGTTTTATATTTCATGTTGTCTTCACTTATTTTTTTACTCATTCTTCGCTACGGCGTCGTATATTTTATCGTTGTGATTGTTTCCGCCGTTGGGCGTGATTGCTCCCATTTGGGATGCTTTATTCTTATTGTATATCATTTTACTCAGATCTTGTCTTGTACCCGATTTCGGGGCTAGTTTTTACAAAGGAAATGCTGCCAAAATTTTTAAAATAATAACTTGAACTTTAAAGAATTTTGCTAAACTACTTAAGGTTTTCTAAATGTTTTAAACTAATGTTTTCTCTTCACTTACTTTTTCAAATGGTTTTGATTTCTGGGTTTCGTCTTACTTAGTCGCGTTACGCCTGTAGACGTTACGTGGTTAAGTGCCGGTCACGGGCCGAACTTTAGGTCGTGACAGAGCGTCGGCGGATGGTTTTTATGAAAACCTTTAATGCTTTGAATTTTATCTCGTTGTAAAATCGAGTGATTTTGAAAATGAGTGTTTTTTAGGCTTTTACTAGTTTTGCTAAAGAGGTCACTCCCGGTGAAAGGATATCGGCTCTTTCCTCATCGAATGAGGTGCTGGATATTCATGAATACCACTATGCAAAGCAAGAACTAGAGAAGCAACCAAAAATAAAACAGACTGAGTTGTAGCATCTGCTAATTTCTCTAAAGAGGTCACTACCGATGAGGGGATCTCGGCTCTTTCCTTATAGAATAAGGTGCTGGATATTCTTCAAGGAATACCACTATGCAAAGCAAAAACTAGAGCTACCCTTTTTGAAAATTTGAATCTACAACATCTTTAGGTTTCTTTCTTTTCATTAATCTCATTAATGAAGTCCCATCATTTATGCTTCCTAAGCATCACAGAAGAAACGAAAATACAACGTACGCTTATGCCATCCACATTCGCCACAGTGTCCCGTTATGCACCGTTAGGTTACTTAACTAACAACATAGCGGGGCGGGACTAGCACGGGTATAAAACATAGGCAACATTTATTATATATCATGTAGATAATAATAAAGCATTCGTCTCAGGCACATAAAGTGATCATATCACAGAATATCAGTAGCAGAAGTCAACATATGAAATATTGGATATATTAGTAGGTCCGTGTTTTAAATTAAGCCAGTAAAAACACGGATTCAACGGTCGTGATGAATAGCCAAACCCACATCCCTAGACCCCTAC
The DNA here is from genome assembly GCA_030015575.1 of Agapanthus africanus. Taxonomy (NCBI): domain Eukaryota; kingdom Viridiplantae; phylum Streptophyta; class Magnoliopsida; order Asparagales; family Amaryllidaceae; genus Agapanthus; species Agapanthus africanus. The sequence continues at coordinate 264,641,804 of CM057346.1, read as the reverse complement.
GAGAGCGGCAAGAAACCCTCCCAATTCTAGAGTTGGGATACCCGGTCTCGACTCCTAGACACGGTCTCCTACTGGACTCTAGAACCCGGTTACTTGTGCTCCCCACCTTGGGTCCATCCTAATGCGGAAAAGTAAATAATATACAATAATGGTGACATCATCCTCAATCCGGAAGTGCCCCAATAAAAGAATATTACATACAAGTTTTTACATGAATGAAAATAAAAAAACTCTCATCTCATGCAAAAAACCCCGGCTATTCAAAACACGACAATCCAATATAACATATCCCAACAACCCATAACATCACGTGTCATAAACGTAAATAAATATGTGTATCTCAATTGTCATTGACATATAGCAACGAAAACGGCGATACACCACATATTACACTTACGGTCGCGGAAAATAAAATGTCAAACTACAACATTTGGAATCGACGCATTCTTTAGACATCATAAACCTGGAATATCACATACTTCAGATTTCATGCCTAACATTGTAAATCTTATATTTGGGTCTCATCTATGAAAACACATTTTCAAAAGAAATCGGGTAATTCAACAAGATTCCCGATTCCTACCGAGGCCGAAAAGTTAAATTTACAAGCAAATAATCAATTTTCATAAAACTAATTAGTGTAGATTCTAAATATTGTAACACATCACAGATTGCTAGACGATGTTAAACTTTTCGATCGAATCAACAAACTCCCACATTTCCCAGAAAGCTCAACACTTGAGCGGAGTTAAAAAATACCTAGAACATGCCACAATACCTATGGACCAACCGTAGAAGGGCCAACCCTTGCCTCACCTATGGCGCCGCGGAACTGCCGCGAACCCTAGGGCTTGGTCGCGGTTCCGTCGGTCATAGAATCGAGTTAGGCTTTTGTTCTTCTAGAGGGTCCATAGAATTACTTGCATGATTTTTGAATATTTTTAACTTGGAAAATTCTAACTCTTGGAAAATTTCCAGCGAGGGAGAAAATTGGGTATTTGATACTCGGTCGAACTTTTTAACGTCTTCTATATTATCCGAAACGATGTTAAAATTACGACTACGAAACAATCCGAATTTCCTTTACAGAAAAATAACATCACATGCAATCTCAGTAAAACACAAGCAACACCTGAAACACCAAAACCCAGAGAGTGGAACACCATAAAAAATTAAAGCCTGAACAAGTGCCCAAAATCGGCCAGGCCGGTCAAAAGTTTCTTCTCCCCGGGTCAAATCCGGCGAAGGGGGTTCAATTTTCTGTGGTGTTCAGTTTACATCTCATGTAACATTCTGCAGTTGCTTAAAAAAATTTAGACACTTAAAAAAACTCGATAGAAACCAGGTTTTTTGTTTCGAAGTTTCGGAGTTATTTCGGTTTCGTAATTCTACAAATATCGTCTAATTCTTTAGCTTGGCTCTAATACCACTGCTGGGTTCCCTAGCTCCGGCACTGGGTTTTGGAAGGAATCGACCATACCGTTTTCATAAAACTGGCACGCTAAAAAACCCTAACCTAGAATCTTAACTAGAGAATTAGACATAAACTAGAATGTAAACATCTTTACATCTAGGTGAACAAGAAATACAACCTTTGTAGACCGGTCCTTCATTTCAATAGCTCTGTATAGTAGTCCCTTCGCTCCAAGTAGTGAACTCCCGGACTCTAAAAGAGCTCCACAAGATGAAAGGAACAAACTTGCTTGAAGTCTTCGAGGCGGAAAATGATCCACGTCGAGGAGACACCAACTCAAGCAACCTCCTCACTAATTAGGATTTGGTGAAAGAAACAACCTAAACTAAATGGCCAATCTAGTGTAGGTTGATGAAGTAGGAATTTTTCTCACTTCAGAAATATTTTTCTCAATAATTTTCTCCACTTCCCAAAAAGCTAGAGAGCTTGAGGAAGGAGATGAAGAAGAACAACCATGGAGAGAATAGAATGATTCCATGAGTGAGAATAGCAACCATAGGTGAGATAATACCTCATACTAAATCATGTAGAGACGTATTGTTTAGATTAATAAATATCTCAAATAAAACAAAATTAGTGGACTAAGTCGATGGTTCTACAAGCTTCCACTAAGCTTAAACCATGTGACTAACTTCCAAATAATTTGATTTACTTTAAATAAATAAAACCCTTAAAAGCATGGTGTGAGTCTCGTACACCCATGTGTAAGTCTACGGTAGCGCCCCGGCCGTCTGTCCGAGGCCAAAATGCGGAAACAAAAACTTTTCTTTAACTAGAAACCAGCGCTACCGCGGACTATAAACCTCGGATCGGACCATTAACCTACTACTAGCTAATTGGAGAAAGGGTAGAGAGCTATACCGAGCGATCCGTGTCCTTCGGTCTTCGGCCACTATCCCGATCTCCCCGCGGAATCTCCGGTCTCAATCTCCTCGTCGGAAAGGGCACCACATCACCGAGTCTTTTTACGGGCTCCCACCTCTGAACCGAGCCAACTCAGACACGAAGTTGGTTAGCCGACGTGTCCAAGATTGCTGTAGACTAAGTGTAGAAATGTTTGTCTCAAGGGGTTAATGGAAGTTGCCATTTGGATGGAGGTGGAGGAAAAAACTTTTGAGATGAACTAAAGTGTTTTTGGTGCAAAATGAGATGAGTTATTTTCCACCCAAAAATGGGGGCTCACCAAGTAATGGCCGGCAATGACAAAAGAAGAGGGAGAAAAATCATGCAAGAAAGAGAATGGGCGATAATCATGAAGAATGTCACACCAAAGTCTCATCAAAAACCCATCATCAATCCCATCTCCATAAAGCAAGTAATGATGAACCAAAAAGAAGTCAAAAGATGCTTGAACCATCATGAACCCTCCACTTACAAAAAAAACACTCTCCACTTTGTAAAATCCACTTTTACAAATAAGCATTTCCCATCAATTTTTAGCCAAAGAAAGAAAGAAAGGAAAATGGCCGAAACAGAATGCAAACTGGCAACTTCAAAAACAGATCTCGTAATAAATTACAGGAAAACCCCGCGACTGTATATAAATACCCGCATTTATATTCCGACCGAATTCAAATGCAATGAAACAAAATCTACACTGTATAATACTAGGATCCGGCTTAAACCAAAGCCCACTAGTATTATCCGTCCGAACCATAACACGTGCACAAGTGCACGCGTACGTTCGAACCCTGCCATAAATCCATACGGCCTCTACAGACTTTTGCCCGAAACTTGAGAAACTGTTTGTGGGGGACTCTAAAGACTCGTCAATACTTTGTCTGTAGATTTAACCACTAGTACGTCAGAGGTATTAGCCGTACGCAACGGGCCACCAGGTATTGACCAAAAGGGACGTCGATGAGCGAACACATCCTGACACCCTACTGAGCCTGTCAGTGACAATATCCGTACAGTCCGGTCAGTTCGTCTATGAGCATCGCATGGCGGGCCTAGGGGGTTGGTAAAAGTCAGACCCCTAAAAGTGGTACAAGTCGTGTCGGAGTGTAGCCCAGAACACCCTGAGATACTACTGGAATACCTACCAGTTGTAGGGTTCCTAGGCACCCTAAGGAGGTCTTACAAGGCATCAACCATGCCAATATAAAATTTTACGGTGCCGAGAAACCCTAAACTACGGATCGTTGGCTAGATTTCTAGGCGAACAAAGTAACTAGTTAACACTTAACTATAAGAATCGGAAATACAACCTTTGTAGATCCGGTGCTCCACCTCCATAGCTCCGCAACGCAGTCCTCTCCGCTGTCCAAAAAGAATCCGGGCTCTAGCGTCGACTTCATCGGAGAATAAGCGAGCTAGGTCGTCGATGTCCATGCCGAAGATGATCTACGTCGAGGCATCGCTAAATCAAGCTCCGACTTCACCAAGTCAAGAAACTTGTGAAGAAAACACACTCTACTACTTGGCAAGAGGTAGAGGATGAAGAAATAGGAAGTGGGTAGACTTTAGATTTGGATTTCTCACTCTTTTTCATCAATCACCATTGATGGAGCTTGCTTTCTTCTTATGTTCAAGTGAAGAAGAAGATGAAGTAGAATATGATAAGTTATTTAAAAATGAAAAGAATATCCAAACTTATCATAATCCTAACTATGGTTATGTGTAGAGAATTAATCATGGTTCAATGCAATGGTTAGGGTTAAGCTAAAATACAAAATGGTCAATGTCTTCATGAAGCTTCAACAAGCTTCCAAATAAAGCCACCATTTTGCATTATGCTTATCATTTTCCAAAATGAATAAAGAAATAAATAAATAGATATGAAAATGAAAACCCTAACCATTACATAACCATGGTTTAAACTTTACACAAAACACAAGTTAGCATGCATCATCAAACATGATACATACAAGTGTACAAAAGTATATCACATATACAATGTGCACATACCATGTGAGAAAATCCGTTTAAAGTGAACCAATACTAGTTAGTGCAAAGTAATATATCAAATATATAATTATGCATTAAATCATTAAATCAACACTTGATTCAATGATCCGGTCATGTCGCACACAACCGACTAGTATACAATGTATCGGCTTATCGAATCAACGCTTGAATCGATAACTAGGTTATATCGCATACAACCATTCGATACATTCATCACGAGAATGAAATACGGTATCACATACACGCATTATTCTCGGTCCTGCACATATCTCATATGCGCTCCTATTTCGTTTCGCTTGAGCCAGGAAACCTCTGTGTAGGACTTTAAAGACTCGTCAATACGCCGGCAGCGGATGATGATCATATCAAACATCCACAAGCCGCAAGCGGTCTGCTAAACGTAACGGCCACCCGGGTATTGAGCGATCAGAAGATCGACGAGCAAGCCCGCTCACACTCCAGTGAATCCAACCAGTAACACTACCGTACAGTCCGGTCTGATCGTCTGATCTGTTGCATATCTCACCTAGGGGTGGTAAACGTCAGACCCCAATAGCTCGATAAGTCGTGTCGATATGAGGTCTATAACAATTCGAGATACTACTGGTAACACTTACCAGTAAATCTCAGCAACCCTGGCCAGGGATTTCCTGTTATAGCCAATCGAACACAGCGCAACATCAACTCCCTATACCGGGAGAGACGAATCCCCTCCTATCGCTCATTGCCTCCATGTGACTCGGGACTGTACCCAAAAACCACCGTTTTGCATGCCCTCTTGGACGTGGTAAGATGGAAATCAAAGCACAGTGGGAACCACACAAGACTCTATGACGATCTCGGGTCAACAGACTACTCTGTACCAGTGTCACTAGAGAACTGCCATCTGACGTGAGGTATAATACCATCTGGGAGTTCTCGGCGAGTCCGTCCAGTGTACCCAGTCTCCACTGAGCACCCGTATATCATCTCTGATGTCAAACACCAATGGATATGGGATCATCCATCGCCCATCTTCATGGGTCGAGAAGGTATACGCTAGTCTACTCTAGTATATCCATGCCCCGTCTCGATACACCCACGACTAGGGACTTTGAAGGATGTACTTATGGACAACCATGTCCCCACTAGTATGATCTGCATCATAGTCCAGGTAGTCAAGCACACATCCTAAGGGCTTTACCAACATGTAACAGAGAGACAATCAGTGTACACGTTAAGGTAAAGAGCAACCAGATAGCATACTATCATGTCGAGCAAGAAAGTCCTTCCTATATATGTCCAAGCATCCACTACAATATAAATCCTATGTATAGTAATGGCATCTAGGGCATACATATAACTAACAATCTCCCACTTGCACTAGGGCCATCTGTTAGCAGTGGTTGCAGTATCTCATACTCAACCATCCTATAAAATCTCTCTCTGGGAACAGGCCTTTGTGAGTGGATCCGCTGTGCTGTTCTCTGAGTCTACTCTCCTAACCTCGATCTCCTTGGAGATCAACCATCTCCATTATCAGGTGATACTGCCTTAGATTATGTCTGGATCACTGATGGGACCTGCGTTCCGTGGCATAAGCCACAACTCCATTGTCACACAATGGGAGGAACATGGTTCATCTTATGAACCAATATATACCCAAACAGCCTCTTTGGTAGCATCTTAAATAGCGATGTATCAAGCCTTTATCGTCTAGTATGTCACGGTATCTAGCTTGGAACTTTTCCAACATATCGTCCCTTTACTGAGGGTAAAGACAATGCCTGCGACTGACATTCAGTCGTCTTTATCACCCTGAAACCCTTCCAGTGATTCTCCCCAGGATCGATTGATACCATCTCACTACAACTAGTAAGAATCCTAACATCCAATTAGATCTATCTCATAGATCCAAAATCCAGGATTTAGTAGGTATCACTTTGATCCTATGTGGAGAATCATTGTGATAAGCGGAGATTGATCGAGCGTAGCATAGGAAACTCCTTCCCTATAAAGATTATGTCATCCACGTACTCTACGAGGATCACCACCATACTCCCTACTACCTTTTTGTATATACAAGGTTCATCTACCATTTTGATGATGTCAAACTCTTTGACTACTTCATCAAAACAGATGTTCCAACTCCGCGATGCCTGCTTTATCAAATAAACCATTTTGCACACGTTTCCGCTGCTCCCACTGTCTACGAAGCCCTCTGGCTGTGTACTTATAGACGCTCTCTTCTAAATCATCATTTAGAAAAGCAGTCAAGACACCCAACCACCAGATATCGCAGTCATGGTATGTAGCCGTGACAAGTAGGATCTGGATGGACTTAAGCACAGCTACTTGAAAAGGTTTCATCATTATCCACACCTGGTCAATGATGCAAACTTTTAACAAGTCTAGCTTTGAAAGTCTCAACTTTTCCATGTACACCAAGTAATCTTCTCAAGATATACTTGCTCCTGATGGGGATTTAACCCTTCAGATATTGCAACCAAAGTCCATACTTTGTTGGTGTATTAGGATTCCATCTTAGATCACTAAGCATCCAGCCATTCTTACAGAGTCTCACTCCTGATAGCCTGCTCGAAACTAGTTAGGTCATCATCTCATGATGCAATCCTCGCTCCCACTGTCATAGAGAAACCGAAGTATATCTCAAGTGGGTGAGGAACCCTGCTAGATCGGCGGAGAGGCTGAGGTTCGTTGGAATCTACTGAATCCTTTGGTTCTACCAAATCATCTGCTGTAGTTTGTATTGCTGGAACCATTCCAGTTCTACATAACAGATCTTGCCTCGAGCTTGTCCGGATTATGCTTTTAGACATAGCCCAGACAACCCAAAATCTTAACCAACTTAAGATATGGGCTCTTCCCTTTCCATATCATATATGAAGCGGTAGGCAATTGATTTGATTGGAACCCAATTCAATAGATATGCAGCTTCTCAAGTGCATAACTCCCAAAAGGAAATAGGTAACTCAGTAGTACTCATCATAGAGCACACCATATCAAATAGGGTGTGATTGCTCCGCCCCGATATACCATCGTGTTATGGTGTATACGGAGGAGTAATGCTATGAGAGAATCTCATTCTCCTTTAGAATAGTCCAGGAATTCCATGCACAAGTATTCTCCTCCCTGATCTCATCATAGGACATAATACTTATACCCGTATTTTGGTTTTCTACTTCTAACTTATATTCTGTGATTATCTCAAAAGGTTCGGACTTGTGTTTCAACAGGAACATATGACTGAATCTTGAGAGATTATCAGAGAACGTAATGAAGTATAAAAAACCAGTCCTGGCATGTGTAGACAGGGGACCTACATACATCAACATGTATCATCCCAAGAGTTCACTAACTCTTTCTCTGTTTCCAATAAACAGAGCTAGTGTCATTATATCTTTGTGACATGACTGGCAAGTTTCACAAGATGTAGATTCAAACTGATTTAAATATGCATCTACATGTAACTTCAGCTAGTCGGGTCACATTGATCTGACCTAGTCTACAATACCTTTAGAAGGATTCGTTCAGTTCTGAACTCTTCCTCTTGTGTGTGTTCCGTATACTATAGAACTGTAGTTTGATTTAGAACATCAACGCTTTTAGATAACGTGCCTGATCCGATAAACTTTTGATATAGGAAATGTTCAAAACATTATCCAACAATACAAAATTTTATCATTTCTTTACTAATAAAGAGACTGATATGATTTTGTATATCAGGTTCGGTATCTAATAACATTCGTTCAGAATCAATGTATTGGTAATACAGGGTGATAGTGACCGACAGACTTGGCTGCAACTCTTGCCCCGTTTTCTGCCTCATGAAACTTATCACCCGTTCTCAGTTCTCTACCTATCTGTAGCCCTATGTAACAGATTACATATCTGGGATCCTGATCCGGTATCACATACCCAGGACGTAGAGGTTACAGAGAAACAGTTCTGTATAAAGAACACACCCGAAGATGATGCATCAGCATGCACTCTCTTCGTTTGGGCGGCACGGGAAATCTGGTATTCCCCAATTTCCTGCTCTGTCTTATAACATTTATAAGTTGGAGCGGGACCAACGTTCCCCAGCTCAGTATAACAAGCGGGTTCGGTCAATAATCCGTATTATTATCTTGATTAAGGCGTGATATGGTCGCTACCTGGAGAGAGAGAAGAAAACACTCAGCGTGCGCTTTTGCAAGAATAGATTGGTTATTATTTTATTTAATCAGGATGGCTCCCACTGCTTTTTATCAAATCTTCCTTCAAACCCAAAAAGGAAAGACTAGCCGGGATTAATTACACACTACAAGTTCGCCAATCTTTCAGCCAGGCCAGTGTCGGTACTTTGAGGGAGGTCCCCCGTGCTTTCGCACGAACCTAATTAATGTAAACCTCGTTTTCCCAGAGGCGTAATCTCGTTGACACCTTTCTAGACACCTACTTGATCGGCTAATTGTAATGTATAAAACTCTCCCAGGAGTAACTCTTACTCGCAGCGGGTATCGGGATCAACCTATCTCATAGAAGGTATGCAATCTCATTGCAAATTTCAACACTTGAAATTCCTGATAATATTTTGCCCCTAGCGTCCTATGACCTTGACGCAGGCCAACAAACCATAGTCCGCTAGTCAAGTTCAACCCGTCATTTCCTGATTGAATTAAACCCACCCGCACGACCCTTGACGCAGGCCAACAAAGTCGCACGACTACCCTAATCCAATCACATCATATGCTTATGCAGATAAGCACCAGTTAGCTACCGCACACTACGCCTTGATGCAGGCCAACAAACGTAGCACGAATACTAACTACTACTTATCTGAAATGACGGAGGGCTACGACAGGTTTTTCTGAAAACCTATTGCGTAATGAACTTGATATCGTTGTAGGATCGAATGAATTTTGAAATGGAGTGTTTTTGAGGCTTTTCTAGTTTTGCTAAAGGAGTCACTCCCGGTGAAGGGATCGTCGGTCCTTTCCTCGTCGAATGAGGTGCGGGATATATCATATATATCACTGTGCAAAGCAAAAACACTTAAAAGCAATCAAAAGACAAACCGAGTGTGTAGCATCTGCCAGTTATTGCTAAAGGAGTCACTCCCGGTGAAGGGATCTCGGTCCTTTCCTCATCGAATAAGGTGCAGGATATATCACATATACCGCTGTGCAAAGCAAGAACTGTAGCTACCTGTTTTATTTTGAAATTCGATTCTACAACATCTTAGGTTTCTTTTATTTCATTAATCACATTAATGAAGTCCCATCATTTAAGTACCTAAACATCACAGATAAATACGACGTACACTTATGCCATCCGCATTCGCCTCGATGTCCCCTCGTGCACCGTTAGGTTAGGTAACTAACGGCAGAGCGGGGCAGGGCTAGCGCGGGTGTAAAACATAAGTAACGTCTATATAATATATCATATATACTATATACTGTATCTATCACAGAACATCACATGATCACAGATATCGCAGCAGAAGAAACATATGAAATATTGGATATACTAGGACGTCCGTGTTTTCAATACGAGCCAGTATAAAACACGGATTCCACGGTCGTGATGAATAGCCAAACCCACACCCCTAGACCCCTATGAGAGCGGCAAGCAACCCTACCAATTCTGGAGTTAGGAGACCCGGACTCGACTCCTCGAGTTGGTCTCCAACTGGACTCTAGAACCCGGTTACTTGTGCCCTCCTCCTTGGGTCTATCCTAGTGCAGAAAAGTAAATAATATACATCAACGGTGACAACTTCCGCAACCTGGAAGTGCCCCAATAAAAGAATATTACATACAAGTTTTTACATGAATGAAAAATGAAAAACACTCATCTCACATAAAAACCCCCGGCTATTCAAACACGACGATCTAATATAACATATCCAGCAACACATAACATCACATGTCATCAACGTAAGTAAATATGCGCATCCCAATTGTCGTTGACATATAGCAACGAAACTGGCGATATCACATATTACACTTACGGTCACAGAAAAGAAAGTGTAAAACTACAACAGTTGGAATCCGCAATCTCTTTAGACATCACATGCCTAATCAAATGAATTACTTAGACATCACATGCCTAACAATTATAAACCCCGCATTTTAGTCTCATTATCGAAAACACTTTTCAATATCAAGTCGGGTAATTCAACAAGATTCCCGAAAAACTGATCGAATGCTCGTCGCAAACTTTAGTAGGCGGCCGCACCCCTGATACCGTCGACGAAGTGCACCAAGGCGGAACACCGCTACCGCGAGGACCCGAACGGATGCTTTCGGCGATGGGGTTCTCCTACAGTCACTTGGTTGGGGCTATGGAGTGAGGCTGTCTATTAAGTTTACCCGGCGAGTATCCGCGTACGCTACGTGATTGCGACAGACTTTTGATCGCATCAAAATTCCGTGGCAACCGATCAAGTGAGACTAAAGTGCTATGTTTATAACATTCATTCAGTTATCTCATAACTTCTTGTGAATTCCAATTATTGTATCCCATTCCAGATAAATAGAAAATGTCAAACTTTCCGATCGAACAATCGAACACCCAATTGATCCCGATACAGATCAACACATGAAATAAGTCTAACAACATTCAGTTCGTGCCTCAGTACCGACGGTCCAGCCGTAGAAGGGTCAAGCCAACGCCTCACATGTGGCACGCCGTACTGCCCCAAACCCGAAGGTTCAAAGGGCAGTTCAAGACGGTCACATAATCGAGTTAAGGTTTGTTGTCTTCTAGAGGGTCCATCGCGTTACTTGCACTACTTAGAACGTCGTTAAACTACGGAAAAATTCAACACTTGGAAATTTCCCGGCAGGGGAAAAAGTGGGTATTTATATCCGGTCGAACTTCTTAACATATTTTAAAATTTATCCGGAAAGCCTCACAGACAAAATTTGATACTCCGATCGAAACACCGAATCCCCAAAACAATCCCAGATTATTCAACTCTTGAATAAATTTTAAAAATTCCCAGAAAACTCAGAAGAATTTATCAGGAATTACTGTGCAAAAATATAGGGCTGACGTCACCAGAGAGCCGCCGAACCGCCGCAGAAGTTAGGCTTCTGCCGCGGTTCCGCCGCACTAATTACTGTTCACCGAAATATTTTTGCATCGTAATTCTTATTTTTCCCTGCTGAATTTTTTAGCAATTTTTAATTTGGAAAAATCCACGATTTTAGAAAAAGCACAGAGGGCAATTTTAGGGTTTTGGTTTTGATTCGATCGGAGTTCAAATTCCGTCTGGACTTCGCCTAAGGCTCTAGCTAGGCTCTGATACCACTGTAGGGTTCCTAGGCACCCTAAGGAGGTCTCACAAGGCATCAACCATGCCAATATAAAATTTTACGGTGCCGAGAAACCCTAAACTACGGATCGTTGGCTAGATTTCTAGGCGAACAAAGTAACTAGTTAACACTTAACTATAAGAATCGGAAATACAACCTTTGTAGATCCGGTGCTCCACCTCCATAGCTCCGCAACGAAGTCCTCTCCGCTGTCCAAAAAGAATCCGGGCTCTAGCGTCGACTTCATCGGAGAATAAGCGAGCTAAGTCGTCGATGTCCATGCCGAAAATGATCTACGTCGAGGCATCGCTAAATCAAGCTCCGACTTCACCAAGTCAAGAAACTTGTGAAGAAAACACACTCTACTACTTGGCAAGAGGTAGAGGATGAAGAAATAGGAAGTGGGTAGACTTTAGATTTGGATTTCTCACTCTTTTTCATCAATCACCATTGATGGAGCTTGCTTTCTTCTTGTGTTGAAGTGAAGAAGAAGATGAAGTAGAATATGATAAGTTATTTAAAAATTAAAAGAATATCCAAACTTATCATAATCCTAACTATGGTTATGTGTAGAGAATTAATCATGGTTCAATGCAATGGTTAGGGTTAAGCTAAAATACAAAATGGTCAAAGTCTTAATGAAGCTTCAACAAGCTTCCAAATAAAGCCACCATTTTGCATTATGCTTATCATTTTCCAAAATGAATAAACAAATAAATAAATAGATATGAAAATGAAAACCCTAACCTTTACATAACCATGGTTTAAACTTTACACAAAACACAAGTTAGCATGCATCATCAAACATGATACATACAAGTGTACAAAAGTATATCACATATACAATGTGCACATACCAAGTGAGAAAATCCGTTTAAAGTGAACCAATACTAGTTAGTGCAAAGTAATATATCACATATATAATTATGCATTAAATCATTAAATCAACACTTGATTCAATGATCCGGTCATGTCGCACACAACCGACTAGTATACAATGTATCGGCTTATCGAATCAACGCTTGAGTCGATAACTAGGTTATATCGCATACAACCATTCGATATATTCATCGCGAGAATGAAATACGGTATCACATACACGCATTATTCTCGGTCCTGCACATATCTCATATGCGCTCCTATTTCGTTTCGCTTGAGCCAGGAAACCTCTGTGTAGGACTCTAAAGACTCGTCAATACGCCGGCAGCGGATGATGATCATATCAAACATCCACAAGCCGCAAGCGGTCTGCTAAACGTAACGGCCACCCGGGTATTGAGCGATCAGAAGATCGACGAGCAAGCCCGCTCACACTCCAGTGAATCCAACCAGTAACACTACCGTACTGTCCGGTCTGATCGTCTGATCTGTCGCATATCTCGCCTAGGGGTGGTAAACGTCAGACCCCAATAGCTCGATAAGTCGTGTCGATATGAGGTCTATAACAATTCGAGATACTACTGGTAACACTTACCAGTAAATCTCAGCAACCCTGGCCAGGGATTTCCTGTTATAGCCAATCGAACACAGCGCAACATCAACTCCATATACCGGGAGAGACGAATCCCCTCCTATCGCTCATTGCCTCCATGTGACTCGGTACTGTACCCAAAAACCACCGTTTTGCACGCCCTCTTAGACGTGGTAAGATGGAAATCAAAGCACAGTGGGAACCACACAAGACTCTATGACGATCTCGGGTCAACAGACTACTCTGTACCAGTGTCACCAGAGAACTGCCATCTGACGTGAGGTATAATACCATCTAGGAGTTCTCGGCGAGTCCGTCCAGTGTACCCAGTCTCCACTGAGCACCCGTATATCATCTCTAATGTCAAACACCAATGGATATGGGATCATCCATCGCCCATCTTCATGGGTGGAGAAGGTATACGCTAGTCTACTCTGGTATATCGATGCCCCGTCTCGATACACCCACGACTAGGGACTTTGAAGGATGTACTTATGGACTACCATGTCCCCACTAGTATGATCCGCATCATAGTCCAGGTAGTCATGCACACATCCTAAGGGCTTTACCAACATGTAACAGAGAGACAATCAGTGTACACGTTAAGGTAAGGAGCAACCAGATAGCATACTATCATGTCGAGCAAGAAAGTCCTCCCTATATATGTCCAAGCATCCACTACAATATACATCCTATGTATAGTAATGGCCTCTAAGGCATACATATAACTAACACCAGTAAATCTCCTTCCTTGGCCAAGGACTTCGTGTAATGGCTCTCCTAGATACAGCGCGACCTCACCCCCAATACCGGGAGAGACGAAACCTCTGCAGATCCGCTCACTGCCTCCATGTGGCTCGGAACTGTACCCAACTAAAACTTGTTTGCACGACTCCTTGAGCCGTGGTAGGGTAGTAATCAAAGTACAGTGGAACTCACACGAGACAAATGACGATCTCAGGTCGATGAACTAACCTGTACACATGTCACCAGGGAACTGCTATCTGACGTCAGGTATAATACCAACTAGCATGTTCCCGGCGAGTCCTGTCCGGTGTACTCATAACCCAATGAGCAGCTGTATACATCTTAGATGAACCAACTGACACCAGTGGCTTAGGAGACCGGCCACCATCCCTCGTCGGGGTATCGACTGTATACACTAGTCTACTCTGGAGTATCGATGCCCTGTCTCGAAAACTCCACGATTAGGGACCTTTTCAGCATGTGCTTATAGACCCCAGCTCCCACGTATATGATCGCCATCATACTGCTGGTCGTCAAGCAAGAATCCTATTGGCTCTATCAATGTGTAATAGCGACCTATAAGGTCACCTAAAGCAGTACACGATGATAAAGATAAACCATGGTAGCATACTATTCTCTATCAACATGTAATAGAGAACTACAATGTCACCTAAAGCATGTACACGAAGATAAAGACAAACCAGATAGTATACAAACCTCTCGAGTAAGACTGTCCTACCGGTATAGGTTCTCCCTCAATCATTGCAATCACGTGCCTGTGATCCAATAATTGACTCTGAGGGCACTATATCCAACAATCTCCCACTTGCACTCAAGGCGAATTATTGCGATGTCGCATACTCACGGCCCGTGTGATACCGAACATCCAACTCCTCTACTAGTCAGTTTCACAAAGCTCGTTTGCGAAACTATTGCTTTCGAGAAATAGCCTCAGCTAGTAGATCCACTCTGATATTTCTTTCTATGTCTCTCTTTATCTCAAGTTCGCGGAGAAAGCAATCTCCCGAAATGAGCAATACCTGTCTTAGAATATGTCTGGATATCTGATGGGACCTAGCTCATAAATGAACACCAAATCCAAACTTCTTAGACTGTATCATCAACTGAACTTAATCAGTATCCTACGTAATGCCTCCCTCAGTGTCCGCTTGGATCACCTGTCCAAGACACTGCCCCTCGTCAGAGAGAAAGACTAGAACTCTGACAGCCACTCTATCATCCAGGTCACCGTGGAAGCTTGGATTGATAACTGTCTCCTGAATGAGGCTGTCGTTATCATATCCCTAGAGCATCCACTTATGTTCTAAAACTGCTTCCGAATGTTTCTCCAGGATTGGATCAATATCAACTTATTGCATCTACTGCAAAAACAACATCAGGTGTGGTACTTGACATCTCTTGATTGACTCAATTGCCTAAGCAAGAGATCTGCCAATCATGCACATCCTTCTAGCCTTTAGTCTGTAAGACACCTTTAGAGAGGGTGACTCCATTACCTCCGGGTATACTACCATGCCTAGAGTCGTCCATTCTAAATACTTTTAGAATGCTGTATAAGTACCCAGATTGGGAAATCACCCAAATCTAGATCTAAAACCATAGATCTAGTGACCAGAATGTCTGATATTGTTAGTTATATGTATGCTCTAGGGGCCATTGCTGTACATACGATATATATTGTAATGGATGCTTGGACATATATAGGGAGGACTTTCTTGCTCGACATGATAGTACGCTATCTGGTTGTACTTAATCTTAACATGTATTATGATTGTCTCTATGTTACATGTTGATAAAGCCCTTAGGATATGTGCTCGACTAATGGGACTATGATGAGATCATACTAGTGGGGCCACGGTAGTCAATGAGTACATCCTATAACTGTTCCTAGTCGAGCGTGTATCGAGACAGGGCATCGATACACCAGAGTAGACTGGCGTATACGCATCTTGACCCATATGATGGGCGATGGATGATCCTATATCCATCGTTGTTTGACATCAAAGATGGTGTAAGGGTGCTCAGTGGAGACTGGGTCACTGGACGGACTCACCGAGAACTCCCAGATGGTAATATACCTCACGTCAAATAGCAGTTCTCCGGTGACACTAGTGCAGAGTAGTCTGTTGACCCGAGATCGTCATAGAGTCTTGTATGATTCCCACTGTGCTTTGATTCCCACTGTTGATCGTCATAGAGTCTGTTGACCCAAGATCGTCACAGAGTAGTGTGATTCCCACCCGTGTATCGTCTAAGAGGGCGTGCAAAAAGGTGGCTTTTGGGTACAGTCCCGAATCACATGAAGGTAATGAGCGATAGGAGGGGATTCGTCTCTCCCGGTATAGGGAGTTGATGTTGTGCTGTGTTCGATTGGCTATAACTGGAAATCCCTGGCCAGGGTTACTGAGATTTACTGGTAAGTGTTATCAGTAGTTTCTCGAACTGTTATAGACCTCATATAGACACGACTTATCGAGCTACTGGGGTTTGACGTTTACCACCCCTATACGAGATATGCGACATATCAGACGACGAGACCGGACTGTATGGGAGTGTTACTGATTGGATTCACGGGAGAATGTACAGGCTTGCTTGTTGATCTTCTGATCGCTCAATACCTGGGTGGCTGTTACGTTTAGCTGACCGCTTGCAGCTTGTGGGTGTTTCGTATGATCATCACCTACTGCCGGCGTATTGACGATTCTTTAGAGTCCGACACAGAGGTTTCTTGACTCAGGCAAAACGGAGTAGAGCACATATGTGATATGTGCGGGATAGACGATAATGCGATATGAGATACCGTATTCTACTCTCGCGATATTTGATATCAGCGGGGTCATCGGATCAAGTGTTGATTCTGTTAGTTATATGTATGCCCTAGAGGCCATTACTATACATAGGATGTATATTGTAGTGGATGCTTGGACATATATAGGGAGGACTTTCTCGCTCGACATTATAGTATGCTATCTGGTTACTCTTTACCATAACGTGTATACTGATTGTCTCTCTGTTACATGTTGGTAAAGCCCTTAGGATGTGTACTTGACTACCTGGACAATGATGCGGATCATACTAGTGGGGACATGGTAGTCCATAAGTACATTCTTCAAGGTCCCTAGTCGTGGGTGTATCGAGACAGGGCATCGATATACCAGAGTAGACTAGCGTATACCTTCTCGACCCATACAGATGGGCGATGGATGATCCCATATCCATTGGTGTTTGACATCAGAGATGATATACGGGTGCTCAGTGGAGACTGGGTACACTGGACGGACTCGCCGAGAACTCCCAGATGGTATTATACCTTACGTCAGATAGCTGTTCTCTGGTGACAATGGTACAGAGTAGTCTGTTGACCCGAGATCGTCATAGAGTCTTGTGTGGTTCCCACTGTGCTTTGATTTCCACCTTACCATGTCCAAGAGGGCGTGCAAAACGGTGGCTTTTGGGTACAGTCCCGAATCACATAGAGGCAATGAGCGATAGGAGGGGATTCGTCTCTCCCGGTATAGGGAGTTGATGTTGCGCTGTGTTCGATTGGCTATAACCGGAAATCCCTGGCCAGGGTTGCTGAGATTTACTGGTAAGTGTTACCACTAGTTTCTCGAACTGTTATAGACCTCATATCGACACGACTTATCGAGCTATTGGGGTCTGACGTTTACCACCCCTAGGCGAGATATGCGACATATTAGACGACGAGACCGGACTGTACGGTAAGTGTTACTGGTTGGATTCACAGGAGTGTGAGCGGGCTTGCTCGTCGATCTTCTGATCGCTCAATACCCGGGTGGCCGTTACGTTTAGCAGACCGCTTGCGGCTTGTGGATTCTTGATATGATCATCATCTGCTGCCGGCGTATTGACGAGTCTTTAGAGTCCTACACAGAGGTTTCCTGGCTCAAGCGAAACGAAATAGGAGCGCATATGAGATATGTGTGGGACCGAGAATAATGCGTGTATGTGATACCGTATTCTATTCTCGCGATGAATGTATCGAAAGGTTGTATGCGATATAACCTAGTTATCGAATCAAGGATTGATTCGGTAAGCCGATACATAGGATACTAGTCGGTTATATGCGATATGACCGGATCGTTAAATCAAGTGTTGATTTAATGATTTAATGTATAATTATTGTCACGACCCGAAAGAGCACGTGACTGGCCCTTGAACCATATGAAGTCTATAGGACTCCATCTGATCCAAGTAAGCCAAAAGCCCAGAAATCTAAAACCATTTTTAAGAATAAGTAAAGAACTGGTTTAAAGAAGTGAAGAAAACATGTTTGAATCAAGGTTTTTAAATAACTAAGCCGAATATGTATTTTAAAAACAGTACAGTCTTTTCTAAAAATTTCGGCAGAGTTTCTTTTGTAAAACTGGCCCCGAATGGGGTACAATAAGGATAACAATATATATGCAATGATAAAGGCATCCCCAAGCGGGAGCTAGCTCTTCGTCAAATGACGGTCGCAACCACATATGCAACAATGATATGATATACAACGCCAAGTGGCGAGGATCAAATCCAAAAGAAAGCTCAAAAGCAATAAGAAAACCGCAATACTACTAAGCGCGACTCTAAGGTCGAATAATACATCACTAGTAGGTCTTAAACAATATACAAGTTTTGGTTGATGGAAATTTTAGATACAATGAAATAAATAAATACAATGGTGGTTCTTGATGCGAAAGAATCCACCTACCAAAAGCAAACCACCCGCAAGAAAGTAGTGTGCCAGAAATGCCGCAATGAAACCTGTACGGCAGAACCTGCAAGAACTGTGGCACAACGGGGGTGAGTTGCCAACTCGTGAATAGAAACATCTACAAGCAGAAACCGAATGCAAGACATAAACCTAAGTCAACAATCAGTAATAAACCTCAAGGAATAAGCCTGAAACATGATAAGGTGGCAAATCAACATCTAAACAGGTATGTGGTGCCAAGTACTCAGGTAATAACATGTCATCAGTATAAGGTATGTCTGCATGAAGTAAATATGATGAAGTATCAATGATATCAATACACATATATTAGCGTCCCATACCACTAATATTGGTGTAAGGGTATATATAACAGCGCCCTCATACCCTGTTATATATACAAATGAAGTATGATCAGTGTAAATCCAGTCTGTATATGATCCATGTCTGTATATGATCTATGTCGGTATATACGTGGAACCCGTCCACCCGTCACCCAATGACAATAAACGTGGAACCCGTCCACCCGTCACCTAATGACAATAAGCATCATGTATGCAATATGAGGATATAAACAAAATCATGGAAAAACATCATGAAAACCCATGCCAAGCATCGACACGCAAATCCTCGTCCATATGGGGCTCCGTCTGCGGTATCGGCCCTCGGCCCCGGCAGTACGAGTCAACCCATGTCCATCTCTGGGCTCCGTCTGCGGTATCGGCCCTCGGCCCCGGCAGTACGGGTCAGCCCATATCCATCTCTCAACTCCGGTCGGTATCCTCTAGATATCCGCCGAGCTCAAATACAATCACCGGTAGGTAGTAGTCCCTCTGCCGGGCTCACCGTCTACTACACAGCGAAACCGTTCTCGCCCCGGGGTACCATACCGGGTCCACCATGTACCCGTAATCGGCCTCAACCGCCTCCTCGATTCGGGTTTTCATATATCACTCTAGCACCGAGAAAACACATGGTGGACGCACCGAAATATCATATCAAGGGAACCGGTTTTTTAAATGATTACATATTTGAAATAGCCACGGTTCCCAAATCCAGAAGTCACATATAATCCAAACCAAAATGTAAGTCAATGATCCGATATGATATGTGCGTCAAATATAAATATCATGTCAAGTTACATAAAGGTAAGCTATACCATAATGATCCGATGTGATATATGCATCAAGTATGAGTAGCATGTCAAGTCACATATAGATGAGCTACAATATGATGATCAGATGTGATATAAGCATCAAGTATGAGTAGCATGTCAAGTCACATATAGATGAGCTACAATATGATGATCAGATGTGATATAAGCATCAAGTATGAGTAGCATGTCAAGTCACATATAGATGAGCTACAATATGATGATCAGATGTGATATAAGCATCAAGTATGAGTAGCATGTCAAGTCACATATAGATGATAATGTGCATATGTCGAGGGAAACCGCTCCTTTAGACTAAATCAGTTCTTAAAGAATACCTTGCGGCCCTCAAATCTCTAATCAAGTCAGAATCATATATGTTTGTGTACCGGTATAGGTATAAATATGCCGTGCGGAAATCATATCATGAATGCAGCAGTACTACAGTGTAGTGGCATGGCAATTATCGATGATGAAGTGTGTG
Organism: Agapanthus africanus; assembly: GCA_030015575.1. Taxonomy (NCBI): domain Eukaryota; kingdom Viridiplantae; phylum Streptophyta; class Magnoliopsida; order Asparagales; family Amaryllidaceae; genus Agapanthus; species Agapanthus africanus. The sequence continues at coordinate 264,621,526 of CM057346.1, read as the reverse complement.
AGCCGGCAAATAGTGTACGTGGAACATACGCATCATCGATAATGGTGCTGGTGTCCTAACAGCATGATATCAGTATAGCAATAACATATGCAGGAAATATGAATAGCATGAATATGCGGAAGTCAAATAATCAACACTACAGTGAATAAATTACATCAATATTTATAAGTCTTGCAGTGATGCCTTTTGAAATAAGACGAATCAGGGTTTTAGTAAAATAAGGGATGCGATGGTTTTAAGAAAGGATACGCCTTTAAGTATTCGCAGAATCCCTTTGTTTGTCTTTTAAGATACCCCTGATTCATAGTTTTTGAAATAGGTATGCCTCGGTCTAGTCTAACATCTACTATGCAAACTACAGATCTAAGTATCAAGTAAATCAGGAGGGGTATGGAAACCACCTAAATCTGAGTCGATATATATATAGATATAATAGTCGGTGATCCCGCCTCAATAGTATCGCGTACGATACAGTATATCATATGACATCCTCAAGTCATGAGCGCGGATCTATCATCAATATCGGCTCGTACGGTAAATCATCGTACGGCATCCCAATAGCTGGGTACGGGTCAACATCTCACTATCTCATCACATAACAGGTATCACTATCATCAGATCATATAATCTGGGGTACTACTCTATGTCTAGTACAAATCGATACCATCAATAAAGTATGCATGCGGGGGTAAACACACATCCCAAGCCCGCAAGAATCACATGTCATATCCCACATATGAATCGTATCCAATCACCGATCTCACGGCATCAAGCCCACATCATCGACTCATCTCCAAAGTCATCCCATATCATCAAACACAGTGCAGGTATAAGTAATATGTAAGGGTGTGTGTGTAGGTGTAATTCTATCCTAGGGTTCGCGACTATGAACTACACTAGTCACTTCTAACCCTACACTATCCATAATACACCTAACTATCACAATAAACTACATAATAATCTATCTACGGACTGCGGGGGTGCTATACGCCATCCACCCGACTTCCCCCTGTAGATATAATCTACTCACCTTGCATCATCAATTGCGGACGTCACCACGTATTTGCTTGTCGTTCCGAAGTCCTCATAGGTACCTACACATCAACATATCGTATATGCGCATTAAAACCAAATCCAAGCTAAAACGGCGCATGAAATCCAAAACGATACGATAAGGGGTCCTATAGGTGAGAACCTATGGCACGCCTTCAAAACCATCAATAAATCCTCTATATCGTCGTATAAACGACAAATAGTCGAGGCAAAACACATTCCACCATTTCAGAATCAAAAATACGGAATACGGAAACACGAATCCAAAATAGCAACTTAGGATATATGTCCCAGATTTCAACCTAGGTCTGTTTATACAAATCTATATATATCAGGGGTCTGACATGAACATGTAGAAGCTACAGAACCAACACGAGCCAAGAAGGTGGGACCCAGGCCGCAATTGGCGGCCAAAAGGAGAAAATTGGCGGCCGGGAAAGAGAGTTGGGAGCTAGGGTCTTGGGCTTAGCTTCCTGGGTGCCTTCACATATCTCTATCCACTCAATATTATTTTAGGATACCTCGTATGATAGCAGATTCCAATTAACCTTCACAGATTCCATAATTTCCCCGATATCGGTTTCTAAAATCCGTATTATGGGTTTAAACTTCAAGTTAGGGTCTCAATTCATACACTAGGGTGTTGGTGTATCCTCTACTGACCTCAATTTCGTATTACAACCCATAATTCACCACAACCCTAACTAGGTTTTCATCATGTCCATAATATCACACAATATCGATTCTATAACAACATTGGGGTATAAGTAATGCAAGAATTAAGCTAAAGGTCCAGAATTTACCTCACTTGGCAACTCAAGAAAATTCTTGAGTTGCACCTAGTGGTCAAAATCCACGCTTTCTTGATCCATCTTGAAGGTCTCGGGCTCGTGCACATTTTTAATGAAACGGACATTGGATTTTGGTGTAGTTTTAGAGGTGTTTTTGGGCTTTGAAGAGGGGAGGGAAGGAGGTGCAGGAGCAGCAGCAGAAGAAGAGAGAAGAGGGAGGGAAATGAGGGGAAAAATGGCTAAGTCCCAAGGTCAATGGTGCCCCATGCCTCTCATTCTCACCAACCCCCAATTCTTTAATCTTTTCTCTTTTCTTTTCCTTTTCTTTTCTCTCAAAATCCTTCTCACATAAATAGTAAACCCCAAATGATAAATCATGACAAGAAAAATGCATAAGTGTAGAAAAGGTGATATGTGCAAGTTTTGCACAAAATTGCCGCAAAACCCGATTAGCGATTTTAATCGCGATTAGCACTAAATTAGTGTCAAACAAATCACAAAAACTTAAAAATATCATAATTCACTAATTTACCCTATTTTAGAATTTTCCAAAATTTTTCATAGTTTTTCTAACATTTTTCCTATTTATTTGCATTTAATTATAGATTTAATATTAAAATAATCAATAAAATAATATTAAATTATAAAAATTCCCAAAATTAATATTTTATACTTTTGAAAATGTTACAATCTACCCCCCTTAAAGAAATTCGGTCCCCGAATTTAAATTTAAACTCCCCAATACTAAAACAATTTCAGTACAATCCATTTTGTCGGGGCTCCGAAAACGTCAACACATAGAGAATATCATAAAAAAATGTACTGCTCTACTAGAAATCAATCCCCAAAATGCATACATAAGAATATCCTATGCGTCTGGTGCGCAAGGAATCAAAATCCATATATGTGTCAAACAGGTGTACAAAACAACATCTAGGTGCAACGGGTGTGCACGAAACATCTGTCGTAGGCAACGTGTGTGCCTGACAGAAAAATCAGGTGCATGTGACATGCACGAAGAATCCCGATTCAGTGCATCTGGTGTGCACCAGGATCGTGTACCAAAACACTAAAGGTGCATGAAAACTATGCTGGAAGTATAAATCAAATCACTGAATACAGTAGGCATGAAATCTCAATCAATATCTCAAATGTAATAACTCTGCGCAAAATATATAAATATCCAGTGGGTGCATGAAACCAATATCATGAAACTCAGTCATCAAAACTAAATCATGCAAACAGAACGCCCAAAATACCGAAATCCAAAATGACGGATACGTGATCATCGAATCACAAAATCACAAATCATAAATACCGTCGTCGGTAGTTCCTCCTTCGAGGTCGAGAAGGAGTCGGTGCATCCACTGCTAGCAGCTCAGGATATCTACTTGCCTCTTGCTCACGGTCTGGCGTCCTCTGACTCTGGGTCCTTATCTTCTTTGCAGATTTCCTATCTCGCGGTCAATTGGCTCATCGGCCCTGTCAGGTGCGCTAACGGGGTCGATTCCGTTCTGGCACTTCTCTGGTCACCTCTCGGTCAATCCTCACGACCACTCGTAAGGTAGCATATCACTGGCGTCGGCCTCTGTCTTTCTGAAAGCACGTCATACATCTGACCCTGGGTGCAAACATCATTGCAGCAATATCCTGGAAGGAATCCTGCTCAAGGTCTCTTCCAAACATGCCTATGCCGATCTGTACAGAGGCTGGCTCTCTTGTACTACCTCTTCTCGCTTGATAGACATCTGTATCCTCAGCACAACATTTCTCGGAAATTGGTCACATCCCAACGTCTCTGTAAGCATATCTGGTCTCTAGTCTCGACGGGAAGTAATGACAGCTCGTCAGTGTCTCGCACGAACCTCTTGTTCCGCTTGTCTGTATCGTCGTCCACTATGACGCCACGCCATGCTATCTACGCACTGCACTGTTCTCGGCCACGGTCAATCTGAAGTCTCTCGCACGGACTCGAAATCGCGTACTCTGTAGCTTCATCATTCTGTAGAAGATGTCAGGCCGAATAGGTCCTCGGGAACACGTCCCAACCATCGGAGGAGTACTCATCACCCGTCCGTCCTTGATCAATTTGCAACGCATCTGGGTAAGTTCCTTTATCCGAACCTTGTCAACTACCTCGTCGACAATGCCGAACTCTGTCCTGTTGGGTGTGCGCAATATGACCACTCCTGGGTCTAGGTATTCTCGTATCGCACTCAAGAAGGTCCCTTCGAGGTTCCTCTCTCAAATCTCATCCTGCCGAAATGCCAGGAAGTCATCATCCAATGCTGAAGCTAAAGCTTATTCCGGAACGGCTGCATACTTATCGCGCTTCTCTCGGGAAGATATATCCATATACCACGCCTCTGGGTGCGTATCACATCTCTAATGTCAGCGGAGTGGGACGTCATCTCGTCGAAATCTCATACGAACTCTTTTCTTCACTCTGCTCAAATGTCGACTGATTCGGACTTATCTCATCGTGGCTACACGAACTGCGCTCCGACGGCTACGCTCGCATCTGGAGTCTCCCAAGCAGTGTCCCATCACGATATCCGAAAGATGTCGAACCATCCGATCGACTCGTCCGATCCTCATAATCCCCCAAGAGCTCACATCTCGGGTACAGTTTAATAGTATCGAGTACATGCCACAGCGTCGGTGGTCCAGCCGTAGAAGGGCAAACCCAAGCCTCACTAATGGCGCCGAGGAACCGCCGCAAACCCGAAGGTTCAAAGGCTTTCACACGGTCATTAAGTCGAGTTAGGGTTTCATTCTTCTAGAGGGTCCATAGAATCACCTGGATGTCTTTCCGTATACTTTAAACTTGGAAAATGGGCTCCTGACATTCGATCGTCTCTATCGACTCTCAACGAACCTGCGTGAAGTCGTCTCTAGCTGGAAACAATCTATCTGATGACCTCGTATCGGTAACCGAACGAACCACATGTCCTAGTCATTTATCCTCAGGTGACTAGCGACTCACTATCACGTCTCCAAGAACATGCTCATGCTGCAGTAGCTCCAACCATCTGGGCGATATCTCATCATTTGCAGCAGCAACTGGCTCATTCGCCTGTACGCCGAACAGCGCCTCAATCCTCCAGGAAAAGCGACACAGTGGCGGTCATCTCTGAATCGGTCTGCTCTAGATCTGAGTAAGACTCTCCACACTGAAAATCTTCAACTCATCTGGGCCCGCTCCGGTGCATAAATCGGACGAATCACCTTCGTCTCTCAAATCGGGTAGACTAGCTATCATCTGTCTCATATCTGCCTGAAAGCTCCGGCAATCTCAGCTCGTAAGCTTCGGAAGCGACATCCTGTCAATCTCAGCAGTAGCTGGTCCATCTGTCTGCACGGTAGGCGACATCACAATCTCTGAGTTATGTTGTACATCAACAGTCCTCTCTCAACTGGCAGCTCTAACAATGGCCCGATCATCCGGTGCAAGACCAAGCACTCGCCTCCACTAGAGGTCACAATCACCAACACTAACTCGAGACGTTCCCATGTCACCAGAAAACACAATGGTCGGCCCTCGTACCAAACGAGCTCACACCGGCCGTAACCCTAGCAGCAGCCCAAACTGCGCTCAAACATGGTGACAGGAACCTCAGTCGAGTATCAAAAAGAGCACATCGATGGCAAGCAAGGAAACAACAGATCCAAAATGGATACATGATCATAGGAAGGAACAGCATCAATGAAGGTATGATCATGAAACTAATAGAATCGGGGATCTCAAACGGATGTATAATCCAGGATATGAAGAGAATCACTGATCTCGAAAGTATGTACATCCTAAGGTTCCTTAAGCGGAGTGGCGTGTCGTAAGTATGCCGCGGAATATACCAACGGTACATCACTCTACTTTAGTCACCTATTCCATCAACCAAGGGTCATCCTAATACGACGAAAGTTCGGGTCTAATACCCCCTCGACCAAGTCTAAGTTCCGTAAGGTCAAGCCTAAGTTCCGTATATATATAACTCCCTAGGTTCCGCATAGTCAAACTTAGACTCGAACCAAGGTCAACCTAGCGCTCTGATACCAACTTTGTCACGACCCGAAAGAGCACGTGACTGGCCCTTGAACCATATGAAGTCTATAGGACTCCATCTGATACAAGTAAGCCAAAAGCCCAGAAATCTAAAACCATTTTTAAGAATAAGTAAAGAACTGGTTTAAAGAAGTGAAGAAAACATGTTTGAAATCAAGGTTTTTAAATAACTAAGCCGAATATGTATTTTAAAAACAGTACAGTCTTTTCTAAAAATTTCGGCAGAGTTTCTTTTGTAAAACTGGCCCCGAATGGGGTACAATAAGGATAACAATATATATGCAATGATAAAGGCATCCCCAAGCGGGAGCTAGCTCTTCGTCAAATGACGGTCGCAACCACATATGCAACAATGATATGATATACAACGCCAAGTGGCGAGGATCAAATCCAAAAGAAAGCTCAAAAGCAATAAGAAAACCGCAATACTACTAAGCGCGACTCTAAGGTCGAATAATACATCACTAGTAGGTCTGAAACAATATACAAGTTTTGGTTGATGGAAATTCTAGATACAATGAAATAAATAAATACAATGGTGGTTCTTGATGCGAAAGAATCCACCTACCAAAAGCAAACCACCCGCAAGAAAGTAGTGTGCCAGAAATGCCGCAATGAAACCTGTACGGCAGAACCTGCAAGAACTGTGGCACAACGGGGGTGAGTTGCCAACTCGTGAATAGAAACATCTACAAGCAGAAACCGAATGCAAGACATAAACCTAAGTCAACAATCAGTAATAAACCTCAAGGAATAAGCCTGAAACATGATAAGGTGGCAAATCAACATCTAAACAGGTATGTGGTGCCAAGTACTCAGGTAATAACATGTCATCAGTATAAGGTATGTCTGCATGAAGTAAATATGATGAAGTATCAATGATATCAATACACATATATTAGCGTCCCATACCACTAATATTGGTGTAAGGGTATATATAACAGCGCCCTCATACCCTGTTATATATACAAATGAAGTATGATCAGTGTAAATCCAGTCTGTATATGATCCATGTCTGTATATGATCTATGTCGGTATATACGTGGAACCCGTCCACCCGTCACCCAATGACAATAAACGTGGAACCCGTCCACCCGTCACCTAATGACAATAAGCATCATGTATGCAATATGAGGATATAAACAAAATCATGGAAAAACATCATGAAAACCCGTGCCAAGCATCGACACGCAAATCCTCGTCCATATGGGGCTCCGTCTGCGGTATCGGCCTTCGGCCCCGGCAGTACGAGTCAACCCATGTCCATCTCTGGGCTCCGTCTGCGGTATCGGCCCTCGGCCCCGACAGTACGGGTCAGCCCATATCCATCTCTCAACTCCGGTCGGTATCCTCTAGATATCCGCCGAGCTCAAATACAATCACCGGTAGGTAGTAGTCCTTCTGCCGGGCTCACCGTCTACTACACAGCGAAACCGTTCTCGCCCCGGGGTACCATACCGGGTCCACCATGTACCCGTAATCGGCCTCAACCGCCTCCTCGATTCGGGTTTTCATATATCACTCTAGCACCGAGAAAACACATGGTGGACGCACCGAAATATCATATCAAGAGAACCGGGTTTTTAAATGATTACATATTTGAAATAGCCACGGTTCCCAAATCCAGAAGTCACATATAATCCAAACCAAAATGTAAGTCAATGATCCGATATGATATGTGCGTCAAATATAAATATCATGTCAAGTTACATAAAGGTAAGCTATACCATAATGATCCGATGTGATATATGCATCAAGTATGAGTAGCATGTCAAGTCACATATAGATGAGCTACAATATGATGATCAGATGTGATATAAGCATCAAGTATGAGTAGCATGTCAAGTCACATATAGATGAGCTACAATATGATGATCAGATGTGATATAAGCATCAAGTATGAGTAGCATGTCAAGTCACATATAGATGAGCTACAATATGATGATCAGATGTGATATAAGCATCAAGTATGAGTAGCATGTCAAGTCACATATAGATGAGCTACAATATGATGATCAGATGTGATATAAGCATCAAGTATGAGTAGCATGTCAAGTCACATATAGATGATAATGTGCATATGTCGAGGGAAACCGCTCCTTTAGACTAAATCAGTTCTTAAAGAATACCTTGCGGCCCTCAAATCTCTAATCAAGTCAGAATCATATATGTTTGTGTACCGGTATAGGTGTACAATATGCCGTGCGGAAATCATATCATGAATGCAGCAGTACTACAGTGTAGTGGCATGGCAATTATCGATGATGAAGTGTGTGAGCCGGCAAATAGTGTACGTGGAACATACGCATCATCGATAATGGTGCTGGTGTCCTAACAGCATGATATCAGTATAGCAATAACATATGCAGGAAATATGAATAGCATGAATATGCGGAAGTCAAATAATCAACACTACAGTGAATAAATTACATCAATATTTATAAGTCTTGCAGTGATGCCTTTTGAAATAAGACGAATCAGGGTTTTAGTAAAATAAGGGATGCGAAGGTTTTAAGAAAGGATACGCCTTTAAGTATTCGCAGAATCCCTTTGTTTGTCTTTTAAGATACCCCTGATTCATAGTTTTTGAAATAGGTATGCCTCGGTCTAGTCTAACATCTACTATGCAAACTACAGATCTAAGTATCAAGTAAATCAGGAGGGGTATGGAAACCACCTAAATCTGAGTCGATATATATATAGATATAATAGTCGGTGATCCCGCCTCAATAGTATCGCGTACGATACAGTATATCATATGACATCCTCAAGTCATGAGCGCGGATCTATCATCAATATCGGCTCGTACGGTAAATCATCGTACGGCATCCCAATAGCTGGGTACGGGTCAACATCTCACTATCTCATCACATAACAGGTATCACTATCATCAGATCATATAATCTGGGGTACTACTCTATGTCTAGTACAAATCGATACCATCAATAAAGTATGCATGCGGGGGTAAACACACATCCCAAGCCCGCAAGAATCACATGTCATATCCCACATATGAATCGTATCCAATCACCGATCTCACGGCATCAAGCCCACATCATCGACTCATCTCCAAAGTCATCCCATATCATCAAACACAGTGCAGGTATAAGTAATATGTAAGGGTGTGTGTGTAGGTGTAATTCTATCCTAGGGTTCGCGACTATGAACTACACTAGTCACTTCTAACCCTACACTATCCATAATACACCTAACTATCACAATAAACTACATAATAATCTATCTACGGACTGCGGGGGTGCTATACGCCATCCACCCGACTTCCCCCTGTAGATATAATCTACTCACCTTGCATCATCAATTGTGGACGTCACCACGTATTTGCTTGTCGTTCCGAAGTCCTCATAGGTACCTACACATCAACATATCGTATATGCGCATTAAAACCAAATCCAAGCTAAAACGGCGCATGAAATCCAAAACGATACGATAAGGGGGCCTATAGGTGAGAACCTATGGCACGCCTTCAAAACCATCAATAAATCCTCTATATCGTCGTATAAACAACAAATAGTCGAGGCAAAACACATTCCACCATTTCAGAATCAAAAATACGGAATACGGAAACACGAATCCAAAATAGCAACTTAGGATATATGTCCCAGATTTCAACCTAGGTCTGTTTATACAAATCTATATATATCAGGGGTCTGACATGAACATGTAGAAGCTACAGAACCAACACGAGCCAAGAAGGTGGGACCCAGGCCGCAATTGGCGGCCAAAAGGGGAAAATTGGCGGCCGGGAAAGAGAGTTGGGAGCTAGGGTCTTGGGCTTAGCTTCCTGGGTGCCTGCACATATCTCTATCCACTCAATATTATTTTAGGATACCTCGTATGATAGCAGATTCCAATTAACCTTCACAGATTCCATAATTTCCCCGATATCGGTTTCTAAAATCCGTATTATGGGTTTAAACTTCAAGTTAGGGTCTCAATTCATACACTAGGGTGTTGGTGTATCCTCTACTGACCTCAATTTCGTATTACAACCCATAATTCACCACAACCCTAACTAGGTTTTCATCATGTGCATAATATCACACAATATCGATTCTATAACAACATTGGGGTATAAGTAATGCAAGAATTAAGCTAAAGGTCCAGAATTTACCTCACTTGGCAACTCAAGAAAATTCTTGAGTTGCCCCTAGTGGTCAAAATCCACGCTTTCTTGATCCATCTTGAAGGTCTCGGGCTCGTGCACATTTTTAATGAAACGGACATTGGATTTTGGTGTAGTTTTAGAGGTGTTTTTGGGCTTTGAAGAGGGGAGGGAAGGAGGTGCAGGAGCAGCAGCAGAAGAAGAGAGAAGAAGGAGGGAAATGAGGGGAAAAATGGCTAAGTCCCAAGGTCAATGGTGCCCCATGCCTCTCATTCTCACCAACCCCCAATTCTTTAATCTTTTCTCTTTTCTTTTCCTTTTCTTTTCTCTCAAAATCCTTCTCACATAAATAGTAAACCCCAAATGATAAATCATGGCAAGAAAAATGCACAAGTGTAGAAAAGGTGATATGTGCAAGTTTTGCACAAAATTGCCGCAAAACCCGATTAGCGATTTTAATCGCGATTAGCACTAAATTAGTGTCAAACAAATCACAAAAACTTAAAAATGTCATAATTCACTAATTTACCCTATTTTAGAATTTTCCAAAATTTTTCATAGTTTTTCTAACATTTTTCCTATTTATTTGCATTTAATTATAGATTTAATATTAAAATAATCAATAAAATAATATTAAATTATAAAAATTCCCAAAATTAATATTTTATACTTTTGAAAATGTTACAATTATATATTTGATATATTACTTTGCATTAACTAGTATTGGTTCACTTTAAATGGATTTTCTCACTTGAATTGTGCAAGTTGTATATGAGATATACTTTTGTGCACATGATTGTATCATGTTTGATGATACATGCTTATTTGGTTAAGTGTAAAGAACTAAACCATGGTTATGTAATGATTAGGGTTTTGTTTTTATTTATTTATTCATTGATTTATTTATTTATTTGGCATAAAAGAGAAAATGGTGGCTTTCTTTATTTGAATGTTGAAGCTTCATGAAGCTTTGACTAAGTCACCATTTTTGTCTTCATGCTTAACCCTAACCATTCCACTTAACCATGATTCATTCTCTACACTTAACCATGGTTTGTATATGATAAGAATTCATTTACTTTTCTATTTTATAATTCTTATCATAATATTCTTCTTCTTCTTCTTCTTCTTCACATGAAGAAAGCTTGCCCCATCAATGGCAAGTAAAGAAATCAAGTGAGAAATCCAATTCTAAAGTGAACCCACCTCCTATTTCATCATCCTCTACCTCTTGCCAAGTAGTATAGGGTGTTTTCTTCACAAGTTTCATGACTTGGTGAAGTGGGAGCTTGATCTTGTGATGCCTCGACGTAGATCATCTTCGGCATCGTTGTCGATGACCTAGCCCGCCCATTTCTCCGATGAAGCCGATGCTAGAGCCCGGGATTGGATTTGGACAGCGAGGAGACTTCATTGCGGAGCTATGGAGGTGGAGAACCTGATCTACAAAGGTTGTATTTCCGTTCACTTAGTTAAGTTGTTAACTACTTGCTTGTTTCGCTTAAAATTCTAGTTAACGATCCATATTAGGGTTTCTCGGCACTTGTAAAAATTGAAATTGGCATGGTTGATGCCTTGTGAGACCTCATTAGCGTGCCTAGGAACCCTACAGTGGTATCAGAGCCTAGCTAGAGCCTTAGGCGATGCGTAGATGAAGTTTGAAACCCGATCGACCCGAAATCCTAACCCGATAATGCTCTCTGGACATTTTTCAAAAACTGGGTTTTTTCCAGATTAAAAATGCTTAAAAATTCAGCAGGGAATTATAAGAATTACGGTACAAAATTGGACAAATGATGCCTCCAAATTGCGGCGGAACCGCGGCAGAAGCCTAGCTTCTGCGGCGGATCCACGGCAACATGATGACGTCACCTTCCCAGGTTTGCACAGTAATTCCTCTTTTATGATGCTGAGTTTTCTTGGAATTTTTAATTTGACTCAAGAGTTGAGTGTTCTGGGGTTGCAATGGAAATCGTTGTTTCGATCGGATTATCAAGCTTTGTCTATGTGTTTTTCCGGATAATTTTTGAATATGTTAAAAAGTTCGACCGGATATAAATACCCACCTTTTCCCCTGTCGGGAAATTTCCAAGTGTTGGATCTTTCCGTAGTTTAACGACATTCTAAGCAATGCAAGTAACGCGATGGTCCCTCTAGAAGACAACAAACCTTAACTCGATTATGTGACCGTCTTGAACTGCCCTTTAAACCTTAGGGTTTGGGGCAGTACGGCGTGCCACATGTGAGGCGTTGGCTTGACCCTTCTACGGCTGGACCGTTGGTACTGAGGCATGAAGTGAATGTCTTTGAACTTATTTCATGTGTTGAGCGGTTTCGGGAAAACTTGGGTGTTCGATTGTTCGATCGGAAAGTTTAACATTTTCTATCTTATTCGGAATGTGATACAATAATTGGAATTCACAAGAAGTTATGAGATAACTGAATGAATGTTATAAATCTAGTAGTTTAGTCTCACTTGATCGGTTGCCTCGGAATTTTGATGTGATCAAAAGTCCGTCGCAATCACGTAGCGTACGCGGATACTCGCCGGGTAAACTTAATAGACAGCTACACCCCTAGGCCCCGACCAAGTGACTATAGGAGAACCCCGTCACCGAAAGCATCCGTCCGGGTGCTCGCGGTAGCGGTGTTCCGCCTTGGTGCACTTCATCGACGGTATCGGGGGTGCGGCTGTCTACTGAAGTTTGCGACGAGCATTCGATCAGGATGTCGGGAATCCTGTTGAATTGCCCGACTTGATATTGAAAAGAGTTTTCGATAATGAGACTAAAATGCGGGGTTTATAATTGTTAGGCATGTGATGTCTAAGTATTTCATTTGATTAGACAAGCGATGTCTAAACAGATTGCGGATTCCAACTGTTGTAGTTTTACACTTTCTTTTCTGTGACCGTAAGTGTAATATGTGATATCGCCTGTTTCGTTGCTATATGTCAACGACAATTGGGATGCGCATATTTACTTACGTTGATGACATGTGATGTTATGTGTTGCTGGATATGTTATATTGGATCGTCGTGTTTGAATAGCCGGGGGTTTTTATGTGAGATGAGTGTTTTTCATTTTCATTCATGTAAAAACTTGTATGTAATATTCTTTTATTGGGGCACTTCCAGGTTGCGGTAGATGTCACCCTTTGTATATTATTTACTTTTCCGCACTAGGATAGACCCAAGGAGGGGAGCACAAGTAACCGGGTTCCGGAGTCCAGTGGGAGACCAACTCGAGGAGTCGAGTCCGGGTCTCCTAACTCTAGAATTGGTAGGGTTGCTTGCCGCTCTCGTAGGGGTCTAGGGGTGTGGGTTTCGCTATTCATCACGACCGTGGAATCCGTGTTTTATACTGGCTCGTATTGAAAACACGGACGTCCTAGTATATCCAATATTCAATATGATTCTTCTGCTGCGATATGTGTGATGTGATCATGTGATATGTTCTGTGATGGATACTTTATATAGTATATATGATATATTATATAGGCGTTACTTATGTTTTACACCCGCGCTAGCCCTGCCCCGCTCTGCCGTTAGTTACCTAACCTAACGGTGCACGAGGGGACATCGAGGCGAATGCGGATGGCATAAGTGTACGTCGTATTTATCTGTGATGTTTAGGTATTTAAATGATGGGACTTCATTAATGTGATTAATGAAAGTAAAAGAAACCTAAAGATGTTGTAGAATCGAATTTCAAAAATAAAACATGTAGCTACAGTTCTTGCTTTGCACAGCGGTATATATGATATATCCTGCACCTTATTCGATGAGGAAAGGACCGAGATCCCTTCACCAGGAGTGACTCCTTTAGCAATAACTGGCAGATGCTACAACTCTCGGTTTGTCTTTTGATTGCTTCTATAGTTTCTGCTTTGCACAGTGATATATATGATATATCCCGCACCTCATTCGACGAGGAAAGGGTCGACGATCCCTTCACCGGAAGTGACCCCTTTAGCAAAACTAGAAAGGCCTCAAAAAACACTCCATTTCAAAATCATTTGATTCTACAACGATATCAAGTTCATTACGCAATAGGTTTTCAGAAAAACCTGTCGTAGCCCTCCATCATTTCTGATAAGTTGTATATAGTATTCGTGCTGCATTTGTTGGCTTTCGTCAAGGTGCAGTGTGCGGTAGCTATATGCTGCTTATCTGCTGCATACGATGCGATTGGATTAGGGTAGTCGTGCGGCTTGGTTGGCTTTCATCAAGGGTCGTGCGGGTGGGTTTAATTCAATCAAGAAATGTACGGGTTGAACTTGACTAGCGGGCTATGGTTTGTTGGCTTTCGTCGAGGTCATAGCACGTTAGGGGCAAAATATTATCGGGAATTTCAAGTGTTGAAATTTGCAATGAGATTGCATACCTTCTATGAGATAGTTGGATCCCGATACCCGCTGCGAGTAATTGTTACTCCTGGGTGAGTTTTACACATTGCAATTAGCCGATCAAGTAGGTGTCTAGAAAGGTGTCAACGGGGTTACGCCTTTGGGAAAACGAGGTTTACATTAATTAGGTTCGTGCGAAAGCACGGGAGACCTCCCTCAAAGTACCGACACTGGCCTGGCTGAAAGATTGGCGAACTTGTAGTGTGTAATTAATCCCGGCTAGTCTTTCCTTTTAGGGTTTGAAGGAAGATTTGATAAAAACAGTGGGAGCCATCCTGATTAGATAAAATATATAACCAATCTATTCTTGTAAGAGCGCACGCTGAGTGTTTTCTTCTCTCTCTCTCCAGGTAGCGACCATATCACGCCTTAATCAAGATAATAATACGGATATATTGACCGAACCCGCTTGTTATACTGAGCTGGGGAACGTTGGTCCCGCTCCAACTTATAATTGTTATAAGACAGAGCAGGAAATTGGGGATTACCAGAATTCTCGTGCCACCCAAACGAAGAGAGTGCATGCTGATGTATCATCTTCGGGTGTGTTCATTACACAGAACTGTTTCTCAATATTCTTTACGTCCTGGGTATGTGATACCAGATCAAGATCCCGCATATGTAATTTGTTACATGGGCTACAGATAGGTAAAGAACTGAGAACGGGTGATAAGTTTCATGAGGCAGAAAACGGGGCAAGAGTTGCAGCCAAGTCTGTTGGTCACTGTCACCCTGTATTACCAATACATTGATTCTGAACGAATGTTATTAGATACCGAACCTGATATACAAAATCATATCAGTAAAGAAATGATAAAATTTTGTATTGTTGGATAATGTTTTGAATATTTCCTATATCAAAAGTTGATCGGTTCAGGCACGTTATCTAAAAGCATTGATGTTCTAAATCAAATTACAGTTCTTTAGTATACTGAACACACAAAAGAGGAAGAGTTCAGAAATGAACGAATCCTTCTTGAGGCATTGTAGACTAGGTCATATCAATGCGACCCGACTAGCTGAAGTTACATGAAGATGCATATTTAAATCTGTTTGAATCTACATCTTATGAAACTTGCCAGTCATGTCACAAAGATAAGATGACCAAAGCTCCGTTTACTGGAAACAGAGAAAGAGTTAGTAAACTCTTGGGATAATACATGTTGATGTATGTAAGGTCCCCTGTCTACATATGCCAGGACTGGTTCTTTGTACTTCGTTACATTCTCTGATAATCTCTCAAGATTCAGACATATGTTCTTGTTGAAACACAAGTCCGAACCTTTTGAGATATTCACAGAATATGATTTAGAAGAAGAAAACCAAAACACGGGTATAAGTATTATGTCTTTTGATGAGATCAGGGAGGAGAATACTTGAGCACGGAAATCCTGGATTATTCTAAAGGAGAATGAGATTCTCTCTCAGCATTACTCCTCCGTATACACCATAGCACGATGGTATATCGGGGCGGAGTAATAGCACCCTATGTGATATGGTGTGCTCTATGATGAGTACTACTGAGTTTCCTATTTCCTTTTGGAAGTTATGCACTTGAGAAGCTGTATACCAATTGAATTGGGTTCCAATCAAATCAGTTGCCTACCGCTTCATATGTGATATGGAAAGGGAAGAGCCCATATCTTAAGTTGGTTAAGATTTGGGGTTGTCCGGGCTATGTCTAAAAGCAAAATCCGGACAAGCTCGAGGCAAGGTCTGTAATGTAGAACTGGAAAGGTTCCAGCTATACAAACTGCAGCCAATGATTTGAAAGAACCAAAGGATTCAATAGTTACCAACGAACCTCAGCCTCTGCGCCGATCTAGTAAGCTTCCTCACCCGCCTGAGAGATACTTCGGTTTCTCTATGACAGTGGGAGCGAGGATTGCATCATGAGATGATGACCCAACTAGTTTCGAGCTGGCCATCAGGAGTGGGACACTGTAAGAATGGCTGGATGCTTAGTGATCTGAGATGGAATCCTTATACACCAACAAAGTATGGACTTTAGTTGCTTTATCTGAAGGGTTAAATCCCCATCAGGAGCAAGTATATCTTGAGAAGATTACTTGGTGTATATGGAAAAGTTGAGACTTTCAAAGCTAGACTTGTTAAAGGTTTGCATCATTAACCAGGTATGGATCATGATGAAACCTTTTCTAAGGAGCTATGCTTAAGTCCATTCAGATCCTACTTGCCACGGCTACATACCATGACTACGATATCTGGCGGTTGGGTGCCATGACTGCTTTTCTAGATGGTGTTTTAGAAGAGTGCGTCTATAAGTACACAGCCAGAGGGCTTCGTAGACAGTGGGAGCAGCGGAAACGTGTGCAAGATGCTTTATAGGATAAAGCAGGCATCGCGGGGTTGGAACATCTGTTTTGATGTGGTAGTCAAAGAGTTTGACTTCATCAAAATGGTAGATGAACCTTGTATATACAAAAAGGTAGTAGGGAGTATGGTAATGATCCTCGTAGAGTACGTGGATGACATACTCTTGATAGGGAAGGAGTTTCCTATGCTACGCTCAGTCAATCTCCGCTTATCACAAGGATTCTCCATGTAAGATCAAAATGAAACCTCCTAAATCCTGTGTTTTCATCTATGAGATAGATGTAATTGGATGTTAGGATACTCACTAGATGTAGTGAGATAGTATCAATCGATCCTGGGGAGAATCACTGGAAGGGTTCCAGGGTGATAAGGACGAATGAATGTCAGTCACAGGCATTGTCTTTACCCTCGGTAAAGGGACGGTATGTTGGAAGAGTTCCAAACTAGATACCGTGGCATACTAGACGATTACGGCTGGATACATCGCTACTTAAGATGCTACCAAAGAGGTTGTCTGGGTGTATATTAGTTCATGAGATGAACTTAGTTCCTTCCATTGTGTGACAATGGAGTTGTGGCTTATGCCAAGGAACGTCCGTCCCATCAGTGATCCAGACATATTCTAAGGCAGTATTACCTGATAATGGAGATGGTTGATCTCCAGGGGATCGAGGTTAGGAGAGTAGACTCAGAGAACAACACGGCGGGTCCACTCACGAAGGCCTTTTCCCAGAGAGAGACTTTTATGGGATGGTTGAGTATGAGATACTACAACCACTGCTACAGATGGCCCGAGTGCAAGTGGGAGATTATTAGTTATATGTATGCCCTAGAGGCCATTACTATACATAGGATGTATATTGTAGTGGATGCTTGGACATATATAGGGAGGAATTTCTCGCTCGACATGATAGTATGCTATCTGGTTACTCTTTACCTTAACGTGTATACTGATTGTCTCTCTGTTACATGTTGGTAAAGCCCTTAGGATGTGTACTTGACTACCTGGACTATGATGCGGATCATACTAGTGGGGACATGGTAGTCCATAAGTACATTCTTCAAGGTGCCTAGTCGTGGGTGTATCGAGACAGGGCATCGATATACCAGAGTAGACTAGCGTATACCTTCTCGACCCATACAGATGGGCGATGGATGATCCCATATCCATTGGTGTTTGACATCAGAGATGATATACGGGTGCTCAGTGGAGACTGGGTACACTGGACGGACTCGCCGAGAACTCCCAGATGGTATTATACCTTACGTCAGATGGCAGTTCTCTGGTGACACTGGTACAGAGTAGTCTGTTGACCCGAGATCGTCATGGAGTCTTGTGTGGTTCCCACTGTGCTTTGATTTCCACCTTACCACGTCCAAGAGGGCGTGCAAAACGGTGGCTTTTGGGTACAGTCCCGAATCACATGGAGGCAATGAGCGATAGGAGGGGATTCGTCTCTCCCGGTATAGGGAGTTGATGTTGTGCTGTGTTCGATTGGCTATAACCGGAAATCCCTGGCCAAGGTTGCTGAGATTTACTGGTAAGTGTTACCAGTAGTTTCTCGAACTGTTATAGAGCTCATAACGACACGACTTATCGAGATATTGGGGTTTGACGTTTACCACCCTAGGCGAGATATGCGACATATCAGACGACGAGACCGGACTGTAAGGTAAGTGTTACTGGTTGGATTCACAGGAGTGTGAGCGGGCTTGCTCGTCGATCTTCTGATCGCTCAATACCCGGGTGGCCGTTACGTTTAGCAGACCGCTTGCGGCTTGTGGATGCTTGATATGATCATCATCTGCTGCCGGCGTATTGACGAGTCTTTAGAGTCCTACACAGAGGTTTCCTGGCTCAAGCGAAATGAAATAGGAGCGCATATGAGATATGTGCGGGACCGAGAATAATGCGTGTATGTGATACCGTATTCCATTCTTGCGATGAATGTATCGAAAGGTTGTATGCGATATAACCTAGTTATCGAATCAAGGATTGATTCGGTAAGCCGATACATAGGATACTAGTCGGTTATATGCGATATGACCGGATCGTTAAATCAAGTGTTGATTTAATGATTTAATGTATAATTATATATTTGATATATTACTTTTCATTAACTAGTATTGGTTCACTTTAAATGGATTTTCTCACTTGAATTGTGCAAGTTGTATATGAGATATACTTTTGTGCACATGATTGTATCATGTTTGATGATATATGCTTATTTGGTTAAGTGTAAAGAACTAAACCATGGTTATGTAATGATTAGGGTTTTGTTTTTATTTATTTATTCATTTATTTATTTATTTATTTGGCATAAAAGAGAAAATTGTGGCTTTCTTTGTTTGAATGTTGAAGCTTCATGAAGCTTTGACTAAGTCACCATTTTTGTCTTCATGCTTAACCCTAACCATTCCACTTAACCATGATTCATTCTCTACACTTAACCATGGTTTGTATATGATAAGAATTCATTTACTTTTCTATTTTATAATTCTTATCATAATATTCATCTTCTTCTTCTTCTTCTTCTTCTTCTTCACATGAAGAAAGCTTGCCCCATCAATGGCAAGTGAAGAAATCAAGTGAGAAATCCAATTCTAAATTGAACCCACCTCCTATTTCTTCATCCTCTACCTCTTGCCAAGTACTATAGGTTGTTTTCTTCACAAGTTTCATGACTTGGTGAAGTGGGAGCTTGATCTTGTGATGCCTCGACGTAGATCATCTTCGGCATCGTTGTCGATAACCTAGCCCGCCCATTTCTCCGATGAAGCCGACGCTAGAGCCCGGGATTGGATTTAGACAGCGAGGAGACTTCATTGTGGAGCTATGGAGGTGGAGAACCGGATCTACAAAGGTTGTATTTCCGTTCACTTAGTTAAGTTGTTAACTAGTTGCTTGTTTCGCCTAAAATTCTAGTTAACGATCCGTATTAGGGTTTCTCGGCACTTGTAAAAATTGAAATTGGCATGGTTGATGCCTTGTGAGACCTCATTAGCGTGCCTAGGAACCCTACAGATTCGATGAATCGGTAAATGAGATATTAGTCGGTTATATGCGATATAGCCGGATTGTCGGATCAAGTGTTGATTTGATTATTTAATGTATAATAATATATATGATATATTAAATTACATTAACTAATATTAGCTCACTAAAAGATTCTTTTTCTCACTCGGGTAATACATTGATATATATGCGATATATGTTAATTGTATTAATTTATTTTTGTTACAATAAATATTATATATGTGATATATAATATTGTAACAAAATATGGTTATTAATGCAACATTTTTAGTGGAGATTAAACATGGTTAGGGTTTGATTAGGGTTAAGCTTTTCTAGAAGATTCTAGAAGCTTTGTTTTTTGTTTTGGAAAAGATATTTTTTGCAAGCTATTTCCTTAACCCAACCAAACCTTTAACCTTAGTCAAATCTCTACAAGGGTTAGTTTTACCATGGTTGCATTATTCATCATTATCATCCTTTCATTATTCATCACAAATGGATCACTATTCTTCTTCTTCTTCCTTATGCTTAGCAAAGCTTTCTAGCTTTGATCCATGTGATGATTTTGAGTGAGTTAACGAAAACAAAAGAGAGCAAAAATTCTACTTCATCATCCTCATCTATCCTTGCCCTTTAGATGAGAGTGTTTACTTCATTTAGTGAGTGTTAGCTTGTGTTAATGAAACATCAAGGTAAATCATCTTTGTTATCGAAGATCGGAAGCAAACTTGCATCTTTCTCTTCGCGGAGCCTCTCGAGAGTCCGTAACACGATGATCGCAGCGAAGGGACCACAACACGGAGCTTAAGAAGTAAAGGACCGGATATACAAAGGTTGTAATCCCTCTCACTTAGTGTTAAAGTGTTTAACATGCTTGTATTTGCCTAAACTCTAGTTTAAAGATCTTGTTTAGGGTTGTTCGACACGGCTAATTTTTAAATCGGTCATGGTTGATATCTTGCAGACCCTTGTGCGTGTGCTTAGCAACCCTACAGTGGTATCAGAGCCAAGCTAGAGCATTAGGCAAAGTCTAGATGAAGTTTAAAGTCCGATCGAACCCGGAAACCCCGATTTATACCCTTCTGCGCAAATTTTCTGAAAATGTGATTTTTTCTGCATTA
The DNA here is from genome assembly GCA_030015575.1 of Agapanthus africanus. Classification (NCBI taxonomy): domain Eukaryota; kingdom Viridiplantae; phylum Streptophyta; class Magnoliopsida; order Asparagales; family Amaryllidaceae; genus Agapanthus; species Agapanthus africanus. Next base: position 264,600,612 of record CM057346.1, on the reverse strand, counting down.
AAAATACTCAAAAAAATCGGCAGGGAAATACAAGAATTACTGTGCAACACGTGCCACGAATACGTCTAAAGCGCCACGAAACCGCGGCCGTACCATGGCTTTGGCGGTTGTTTCGCGGCCAAACAGTAGCTTCATGGTTTACTGTTTGCACAGTAATATCAGTATTTATTTCCGAATATTTTTGGAATTTTTATTTTTACTCAAGTGTTGAGTTTTCTGGGTTGTATTGGGGACTCGTTGATTCGATCGGATAATTTGACTTCGTTTAATTTTTTCCGGATAATTTTTAGAAACTGTTAAAATGTTCGAACGGATATCAATAACTCCCTTTTTCATCTGTCGGAAAATTTTCAAAAGTGGGATTTTTTCTTGAGTTTGAAACTTCCGGAAAATCGTGCTAGTAACGCGGTGGACCCTTTAGAAGACAACAAACCTTAACTCGATTATGTGACCGTCTGAACCGCCTCTAAACCTTAGGGTTTGGGGCAGTACGGCGTTGCCACATGTGAGGCGTTGGCTTGACCCTCCTACGGCTGGACCATTGGTACTATGGCATGTGATGGATATTTTTTGAACTCCGCTCAAGTGTTGAGCTTTGTGGGAAATCTTGGGTGTTTGTTTATCCGATCGGAAAGTTTAACGCTGTCTATTTATCTGGAATGTAATACAATATTTGGAACCAACAAACAGTTATGAGATAACTAATTTGAATGTTATATATCTAGCAGTTTAGTCTCAGATGATCGGTTGCCACGGGATTTTGATGCGATCAAAATTCCGTCGCAATAACGTAGCGTACGCGAATACTCGCCGGGTAAACTTAATAGACAACTATGCCCCATAGTCCCGACCAAGTGACTGTAGGAGAACCCCGTCGCCAAAAGCATCCGTTCGGGTGCTCGCGGCAGCGGTGTTCCGCCTTAGTGCACTTCGTCGACAGCATCCGGGGGTGCGGCCGTCTACTAAAGTTTGCAACGAGCATTCGATCAGGACGTCGGGAATCTTGTTGAATTGCCCGACTTGATATTGAAAAGAATTTTCGATAATGAGACTAAGATGCGGGGTTTATAATTGTTATGCATGCGATGTCTAAGGAATTCAAATTAATAGGCATGCAATGTCTAAGGAGGTTGCGGATTCCAACTGTTGTAGTTTTACACTTTCTTTTCTGTGACTGTAAGCGTAGCATGTGGTGTATCGTCGGCTTCGTTGCTATATACATCAACGACAATCGGGATACGCATATTTGCTTACGTTGATGATATGAGATATTATGTGTTGCTGTGATATGTTATATTGGATCGTCGCGTTCTGAATAGCCGGGGGTTTTATGTGAGATGAGAGTTTTTTTCTTTTTCATTCATGTAAAATTTATTTGTATGTAATATTCTTTTATTGGGGCACTTTCGGGATGAGGATGATGTCACCATTGTATATTATTTACTTTTCCGCATTAGGTAGACCCAAGACGGGGAGCACAAGTAACCGGGTTCTAGGGTCCAGTGGGAGACCATCTCGATGAGTCGAGATCGGGTCTCCTAACCCCAGAATTGGCAGTGTTGCTTGCCGCTCTCGTAGGGGTCTAGGGATGTGGGTTTGGCTATTCATCACGACCGTGGAATCCGTGTTTTATACAGGCTCGTATTAAAACACGGACGTCCTAGTACATCCAATATTTCATATATGTTCTTCTGCTGCAATGTTCTGTGATGTGATCATATTGTGCCTGAGACGAATGTTTATATTATATATATGAGATATATGTTATATTGCAGATTTCTTTTCAAATGTGATGCTTGTGAAGCATAATAAAATGGGATTTCATTAATGAGATTAATGAAATAAAAGAAACTAAAGATGTTGTAGAAACTTGTTTAAAAACTGGTATCTCTAGTTCTTACTTTGCATAGCGGTGTTTCTTGTAGAACATCCAGCACCTTATTCGATAAGGAAAGAGCCGAGATCCCTTCACCGGGAGTGACCTCTTTAGCGAGACTAGCAGATGCTGCATACTCCGTTTGTCTTTTGATTGCTTCTATAGTTTTTGCTTTGCATAGTGGTATATATGATATACCCTGCACCTTATTCGATGAGGAAAGAACCGACGATCCCTTCACCGGGAGTGACCTCTTTAGCCTTAAAAAACCCTCCATTTAAAATCACTCGATTCTACAATGATATCAAGTTTATTACGCAAAGGGTTTTCTTAAAAACCTGCCGTAGCCCTCCGTCATTTCAGATAAGTACTAGTTAGTATTCGTGCTACGTTTGTTGACCATGTTAAGGCGTAGTGTGCGGTAGCTGATTAGTGCTTATCTGTATAAGCATATGATGCGATTGGATTAGGGTAGTTATGCGACTTTGTTGACCATGTTAAGGGTCGTGCGGGTGGGTTTAATTCAATCGGGAAATGACAGGTTGAACTTGACTTGCACTTATGATTTGTTGACCATGTTAAAGGTCATATTGCTGCTAGGGGTAAAATATTTTTGGGGATTTCAAGTGTTGAAATTTGCAATGAGATTGCATACCTTCTAAGAGATAGTTGGATCCCGATACCCACTGCGAGTAAGAGTTACTCCTGGGAGAGTTTTACACATTATAAATAGCCGATCAAGTAGATGTCTAGAAAGGTGTTAACGGGGTTACGCCCCCGGGAAAACGAGGTTTACTTTAATTAGGTCCGTGCGAAAGCACGGGGAGCCTCCCTCAAAGTACCATCACTGGCCTGGCCGAAAGATCGGCGAACTTGTAGGGTGTAATTAATCCCGGCTAGTCTTTTCTTTTAGGTTTTGAAGGAAGATTTGATTAAAACAGTGGGAGACATCCTGATTAGATAAATTGATAACCAATCTAATCTTGTAAAAGCGCACGCTGAGTGTTTTCTTCTCTCTCTCTCCTGTTTACGACTATGTCACGCCTTAATCAAGATAATAATACGGATGTATTAACCGAACCCACTTGTTATACTGCGCTAGGGAACGTTGATCCCGCTCCAACTTATAATTGTTATACCACAGAGCAGGAAATTGGGGAATACCAGATTTCCCGTGCCGCCCAAACGAAGAAAGTGCATGCTGATGGATCATCTACGGGTATGTTCATTACATAGAACTGTTTCTCAGTATCCTTAACGTCCTAGGTATGAGATACCAGATCAAGATCCCGCATATGTAATCTATTACAAAGGCTACAGATAGGTAGAGAACTGAGAACGGGTGATAAGTTTCATGAGATAGAAAACGGTACAAGTGTTGCAGCCAAGTCTGTTGGTCACTATCACCCTGTATTACCAGAATACATTGATTCTGAACGAATGTTATTAGATACCGAACCTGATATACAACATCATATCAATCTCTTTATTGGTAATGAATGATATAATTTTTTATTGTTGGATAATGTTTTGAACATTTCCTATATCAAGAGTTGATCAGTTCATGCACGTTATGTACAAGCATAGACGTTCTAAATCAACCATAGTTCTTAACGTATAGAACACACACAAGAGGAAGAGTTCAGAAATGAACAAATCCTTCTTGAGGCATTGTAGACTAGGTCATATCAATACGACCCGACTAGCTGAAGTTACATATTGATGCATATTTAAATTAGTTTGAATTTACATCTTGTGAAACTTGCCGGTCATGTCACAGAGATAAGATGACCACAGCTTTGTTTATTAGAAACAGAGAAATAGTTAGTGAACTCTTGGGATTGATACATGCTGATGTATGAAAGTCCCCTGTCTACACATGCCAGTGAAGGGTTAGCCTAGCACCTCATGAAGGGTTTGGAAGTATCACATGTACCAAAGGTGGAGTCTTTAGGGTGCTAAGTTAACAAACATCGGATCATTCCTAGAAAATTAGGGTTTCTAAAACTTGCATATCATCATATGAAAGAAAAGCTAGCGTTTAGAGAGTACAACCTTTGTAGCTCCCTTCGCTAGACTCCTCGGCTACTTGGGGTTTGAAAAAGCTCCGCTTGAACTCCTCTAGGTCACCGATGATCCACCCGGAGTCCGCTTTGTCCAAGCTTATAGCTTCACCCGATCAAGAGAACGAAATGAAGCTAACACTCCAAACAAGTAGGCCAGACTTGTGTAGAATGGTGTTGTGGTTCTCTTTCTCACTTCAAAATCCTAGCTTGTTGAGTATATTGCTCACTACAAAAATCTAGAGAGCAAATGAGAGAGGAAGAAGAAGATGATGGCTATATTTTTAACATGAGTGAAAAAAGAATAACCCTTGTCATAGAAAAATGAAAATATATCAATATATATTTTCTTGTTCTCATCTCAAACCTTGGTTTAAACAATGAATAAATTATTAAACTTGAGTTAAAACACAAAAGGAAAGTTTACCCAAGGTTAAAAGGTGGGTGAGAATGGTTAGGTCAAAAGAAGAGTGTAGAAACAAATCAATCATAACCATTTTCTTATTCCTTTTTGTTATAAATCAAATGTAATAAAATCCATATTTAAAACCATGGTGTGAGTCTTATATTGCCACCATTTCCATGTATATACAACCATGAAGGATGTATGTATGTATGTATGTGTGAATGTACATCCATATGTGCATGAATCTTAAAAAAGAGAACATACATGCATGCATACATCCATCAAATACAAGAAAGGATTTCTAGTGAGAAACTAATGGTTAAATGATAAATCAACACTTGATTTATCAATCTGGTCATATCACATATGACCCTAACCAAAAGCAAGCCGCCCGATCAATATACGGTATCCTATACTCGCATTTTAATCGGGTCCATGCGCATATCGCATACGCACACCACAATGTTTCGCATGGACTAGGTAACTCCATTGTAGGGCTCTAAGACTCGTCAATACGCCAGTAGTGGGTGATGATCATATCAAGCACCCCCAAGCCGCAAGCGGTCAGCTAAACGTAACGGCCACCCAAGTATTGAGCGATCAGAAGAGAACAAGCGAACCTGCTACAACTCCCATCGAACCAACCGGAAACACTTCCCGTACAGTCCGGTCTCCTCGTCTGATATGTCGCATATCAAGTCTAGGGGTGGTAAACGTCAGACCCCAATAACCGATAAGTCGTTCCGATGTGAGGCTGATAACGGGTCGAGAAACTACTGGTAACACTTACCAGCAAATCTCTAAATCAGCCTTGGCCAGGGACTTCCCTGTTACGGCTAATCGCGCACAGCGCAACATCAACCCCCAATACCGGGAGAGACGAAACCCCTCCTATCACTCATTGCCTCCATGTGACTCGGGACTGTACCCAAAAACCACCGTTTTGCACGCCCTCATGGATGTGGTAAGGTGGAAATCAAAGCACAGTGGGAATCACACAAGACTCTATGACGATCTCGGGTCTACAGACTAACCTGCACAAGTGTCACCTGAGAACGACCATCTGACGTGAGATATAATACCATATGGGAGTTCTCGGCGAGTCCGTCCAGTGTACCCAGTCTCCACTGAGCACCCGTATACCATCTCTGATGTCAAACACCAATGGATATGGGATCATCAATCGCCCATTTCATGGGTCGAGAAGCGTATACGCTAGTCTACACTGGTATATCGATGCCCCATCTCGATACACCTACGACTAGGGACCTTGAAGTATGTACTTATGGACTACCATGTCCCCACTAGTATGATCTGCATCATAGTCCAGGTAGTCAAGTACACATCCTAAGGGCATTACCAACATGTAACTATAAGACAGATTAAGGAGACTAGTATATATGTTAAGATAAAGAGCAACCAGATAGCATACTAAAATATCGAGCAAGAAAGTCATCTCTATATATGTCCAAGCATCCAATATAATTTACATCATCTGTACAATACTGGCCTCTAGGGCATATATACAACTAACAATCTCCCACTTGCACTCGGGCTAGCTACTGTAGTATCGCATACCGAGCATCCCGAAGAGTCTCCCAAACTGTATCTGGGGAATGGCCTTCGTGAGTGGATCTGCTGTGTTATTCTTCGTGTCAACCCTCCGGACCTCGATTTCCCGGCGATCAACTATCACCCGGATCAGGTGATACCGCCTCAGAATATGCCTAGATCGCTGATGGGACCTGGGTTCCTTGGCCAAAGCCACCGCTCCATTGTTATCGCAATACAAAGGTATTGGATGCTCAATGGATGGAACCACTCCAAGTTCAGTAATGAACTTCTTGATCCAGACAGCCTCTTTGGCAGCATCGTTGGCAGCGATGTATTCAGCCTCCATCGTCGAGTCTGCCACGGTTTCCTGCTTGGAACTCTTCCAGCTAACTGCCCCTCCGTAAAGGGTAAAGACAAATCCCGACTGCGACTTAGAGTCATCCTTATCACTCTGGAAGCTCGAATCGGTAAAGGACTCTACTTGGAGTTCTCCGTTACCATACACCAAGAGCATCTCTTTAGTCCTTCGCAAGTACTTGAGAATGCTCTTCACAGCTGTCCAGTGACTCTCTCCAGGATCAGCTTGATACCTGCTCACTACACTTAGTAAGTATGCTACATCGGATCTGGTACATAGCATCGCGTACATGATAGAGCCTACAGCCGAAGCATAGGGTATCCTTGCATGCGAGCTCTCTCCAAATCAGTCTTGGGAGACATCTCTTTGGAGAGAGTGACTCCATAGATCGTGGGTAAGTTCCCACGCTTGGATTCTTCCATACTAAATCTCTTTAGTATGGTGTCAATGTACCTGGATTGGGACAATCCCAATATCCGTTTGGATCTATCTCTATTGATCCTGATGTAACCCTTCGAAAATCGTTTAGGCAGTTTTTCGGTAATCGGCCAATTTTTCGGCTTTTTCCGTAAAAAGTCAAAATTGATATTTTTCATTGTAGAACTAATTATACAAAATTTAAATAAGATATTACTATAATTTTGTCACTAAAATGTCACTTATAATTATCTAGTTAAAAAAAAAAATTCGTAATTAATTATTTTTTATTATTTTAAGCCTTTTTAAATACATTTAATTAGGGATAAATACAAATTTAATTAGGTAAATTTCTTAATTAGGAGTCTTTATAAGCTAAAATATGGTGTTAATAAAATTATATCATGTCTTGCAAACTTTTAGATTTTTTGTGGGAAAATTATGAAAAAATGGCTTAAAAAGGGGTTTTTTTGTGAAAAAGTTGACATGAAAGCTTGAAATGATAACATATGATGTTCTAATCACCTAGAAACTTCCCCAAAATTTCCCCACTTCACCCTCAAGCTGCTGGCCGACCCTCCACCTGCAGGTTTCCCCTCTCTTCACTTCTTTTTTTGATCATTTTCATGCAAAAAATTCAAGAAAAAATCCACAATTTCTTTCTCCATTCAAAGCCTAACCCTAATCCCTTCTCTCTTCAACCCAAATTAGTTTAAAAACTTGATGAAAGGAGGCTTCTTGGTGACTTGATCATGCTAGGATTCAATTGGGGAGGTAAAATTCTAAACTAGTTTGCTTACTTGTGGTTTAATTGTGCTAGAATTTCAATTCTAAATATTAGTTTAGTAGTAAATGTTTGATTAGGAAAAATCAAGAGAAGGTTTTGATTTTAGAAATTAGGGTTTGTATCATAATGCTTGGTTTATGTTAGGGATGGTTATCTAGGTGATTGGAGTGGTTAATTGTGTATTGGTATGCTCGCTAAAACGACAAATTTCAATGTTTGTATCGATTTGGTTTGAAAATCGCTTACTAGATTTTTACAAAAAATAGTATGCGGTCGATTTGTGTTAGGTTAGCAATATTATTAGCTTCGTATAGGATTATTAGAATGCGTGAACGCGGGGTTTCGTCTAGTCGGGTGGTAGTTTGTCGATTTCCCCGAAATGACGATTTTTGTTAAAGGATTGCGATTTTCGTGCGTTTTTCCGCGCACCGAGTGCATGCTATGTTTAATACGAGAGCGTGGATATTTGTATAATGTGACTTGCATCGTTTAGGGTTATGTAATCTTAAAAAGGGATTCTATGCAACTTAATTGATTTACAAACCGTTTTCATTTAAGGTTTTCCTTCACTCTATTTTGATTTTGTGTTAGATTTCTGGGCTTTGGCTGACTTAGGTTACGGTACGCCTTTAGACGTCTCGTAATCTAAGTGCCAGTCACGTTCCGTACTTTCGGGTCGTGACAAAGTTGGTATCAGAGCGTAGGTTTTACCTTTCTGAGTGTAGGACGACCTTGGTAGATGGAGTAGGTGACTTAAGCAGAGTGGCGTAGCGTGGGTATGATCCGCGGCATACTTACGATACGGTACTCCGCCTAAGTGACCTTAGGACATAATTGCTTGTATTTCCTTTCGTGATTCCTTGCATTCCTTGATCCAATTGCAATGTCCTTATCAGTTCTATTTCTTATTCCAGCTTCGATGCCGCCAAAGACTACGAGAGCTCAGCGGGCTGCCGCTAGGGATGAGATTCGGGCGGGCCCGTCTGAGGCGAGGATCGAGCGGGAGGATACGCCTACCCCTCAGGGTCCTACTAATCCGCCTTATCCTGACCGTATTGCCAGATTAGAGGCCGGCATGCAAGAGTTGCGGCAGATGATGGGATCTTTAGTTGAGTCCAGCCGGGCACAGAGATCCGAGGACGTTCCTTCCACCGCACAGACCACGATCGTACCTGCTGCACAGATGGTCACTCCTGCTGCTACTACGGAGACTATCCCTGTTTCACTACAGGAGTTCATGAGATTGAGACCTCCAGCTTTTACCGGTACAGATGCGACAGAGGACCCACAGGCATTTCTCGATAGGATGGCACGGATTGGCCGTTCGTTGAGGTGTTCTGAGGATAGATTGGTGGAGTTTGCGAGTTTTCGTCTGGAGGGTCTTGCCCAGACATGGTACGACTCAGTAGAGAGAGGCCGAGCTGCAGGTCTGCCTTCTATGACCTGGGATGAGTTTACATCTGCATTTCTTACCCGTTTTCTTCCGGAGAGTGTCCGAGATGCTCGAGCCCGTAGTTTTGAGTCTTTGCGCAAGACTCCTGGGATGACAGTGTCGGAGTATGATATACAGTTTACCCAGTTGTCTCGATATGCTCCGTACCTAGTCGACACAGAAGAGAAGAGAATAAAGAGGTTTGTGCGAGGGCTTGATACACAGCTATTCCTTGCCATCGGCACCCAGCACTTTGATACATACGCAGCCGCGATGGACGCAGCCTTACTTTTGGAGGAGCGTATTTCTGAGACTCCGATCGCTTCTGGGCCGAAGAGGATCCGTACTGATACGCCAGCTCAGCGGCAGATGGGCAGACATCGTGATAGATTATTTCCGGGAGATGGCGGAGGCAGAGGATTGAGACGAGGTCAGTTATTTGGTTCATATCCACAGACCCAGCAGTCGTCTCCAGGATGTTTTCGGTGTGGGAGTCAGTATCACCGTGTCAGAGACTGTACCATGGGACGTCCGGGTGCGGCGACAGTCCCGCATGTGACTTTACCACCTTCACCACCTTCGCAGAGAGCTTTACTTCCTCCTTCTGATGATGCTTCACGCCAGCCAGATGCTTCTAGAGGCCGTGGGCGTGGCGGTCCGGTTCAGAGAGGACGAGGCGACAGAGGCAGAGGCAGAGGCCGAGGTAGAGGCAGAGGACAGCCAGCTATTAGTGGTGGACAGGCCCGAGTGTTCGCGTTGACTCCTCAGGATGCACAGGCATCCAATGCCGTCGTGACAGGTACTCTGCCAGTATGTTCTTTTAATGCACGGGTATTATTTGATCCAGGCTCCACACATTCCTATGTTTCCACGTATTTTGCACCGAGGTTGGGCCGAGAGTCTTGTCTGTTAGATCAGCCGCTTGTCGTTATTACCCCGGTAGGCGAGTCTTTTGTTGCCCGTTTTGTGTACCGATCTTGTTCCGTTCGTATCGGGGAGAGAGATTCTTCAGTAGATTTGATTCTCCTCGATATGCTAGACTTTGACGTTCTTTTTGGTATGGACTGGCTAGCCACCTGTTATGCATCCGTGGACTGCCGTGAAAAAGCAGTCAGATTCAGTTTTCCTGGCGAGCCGGTTCTTATTATTCAGGGAGATCGTAGCGCTACCCTTCCCAGCTTGATTTCTTCTCTTCGCGCTGGTCAGCTCTTAAGGAAAGGGTGTCAGGGATTCTTAGCCTATGTTTGTGATACTAGCTCCACAGAGGTTCCGTTGGACCAGGTCCCTGTTGTGAGAGAGTTTCCTGATGTATTCCCTGACGAGCTGCCTGGTCTGCCACCAGAGCGCGAGATTGAGTTCTGTATTGACTTGATCCCCGGCATGGGGCCTATCTCTATACCACCTTATCGGATGGCCCCGGCGGAGCTGAGAGAGCTAAAGGATCAGTTACAGGACTTGCTGGACAAAGGGCTTATCCGACCGAGTGTGTCACCTTGGGGCGCTCCCGTCTTGTTTGTTAAGAAGAAGGACGGAAGTATGCATTTATGCATTGATTATCGTCAGCTGAACCGAGTTACTGTGCGGAACAGGTATCCCCTACCCCGCATTGATGACTTATTTGATCAGCTCCAGGGTGCAGGGTTTTTCTCGAAGGTTGATTTACGATCAGGTTATCACCAGTTGCGGGTTCGGAAGGAGGATATTCCGAAGACTGCCTTCCGTACTCGTTATGGTCATTACGAGTTCTTGGTGATGTCGTTCGGGCTCACCAATGCCCCGGCAGCTTTTATGGATTTGATGAACCGCGTATTCAGGCCGTATCTCGATCAGTTCATCATTGTGTTCATTGACAACATCTTGGTTTATTCTCGGAGCCGGGAGGAGCATGAGCAGCACTTACGTATCACATTACAGACTTTGAGGGAGCATCAGCTGTTCGCCAAATTCTCCAAGTGCGCATTCTGGTTAGACAGTGTCGACTTCTTGGGTCATGTGGTGACGAGAGATGGTATTTGCGTGGACCCGAAGAAGATCGAGGCAGTTCAGCGTTGGCCTAGACCGGTATCAGTCACAGAGGTTCGCAGCTTTCTAGGTCTGGCCGGCTATTATCGACGTTTCGTCCAGGATTTCTCCCGCATTGCTGCACCTTTGACCGGGTTGACCCGGAAGGGGGTTCCTTTTGATTGGACACAGGCATGTGAGGATAGCTTTCAGCAGTTGAAGACTCGTCTGACTACTGCTCCAGTGTTAGCATTGCCTTCAGGATCAGGCGGGTTCGTGGTATATTGTGATGCTTCTAGAGTGGGGCTGGGCTGTGTATTGATGCAGCACGACAGAGTTATCGCGTATGCTTCTCGGCAGCTGAGGAAACACGAACAGAACTACCCCACCCATGATTTAGAGATGGCTGCAGTGGTATTTGCACTTAAGATCTGGAGACATTACCTATACGGTGAGTCGTGCCAGATATACACTGACCACAAGAGTTTGAAGTATATCTTCCAGCAGCGAGACCTGAACCTAAGACAGCGCCGTTGGATGGAGTTGGTGAAAGATTATGACTGCGAGATTCTATACCATCCGGGCAAGGCGAATGTGGTGGCAGATGCTTTGAGTAGGAGGCCCGGAGGTAGCTTATCTTGTTTGAGCGCAGTACAGATGCAGTCGACGGCGGATTGGCAGGTTTTATGTGATAGCAGAGTGCAGTTCGAGTTTACTCCTACAGGGGGACAGCTAGCCCATTTCAGAGCACGCCCACAGTTACTTGACCGTATCCATGAGGCACAGTCCGGCGATGCCCGTATCTTAGAGATTATTGAGCAGATTCGGCAGGGCAGAGTTTCTGAGTTCGTGATTGATGATCAGGGGATACTTCGATTTGGGACTCGACTGTGCGTGCCAGATTCAGAGGGACTGAGGCGGGATATTCTCGAGGAGGCACATAGATCAGTATACAGTGTTCACCCAGGTTCCACCAAGATGTATCGTGATTTGAGAGAGGTTTACTGGTGGGACGGGATGAAGAAGGATATTACAGACTTTGTGTCGAGATGCCTGACTTGTCAGCAAGTCAAGGCTGAGCACCAGAGGCCAGCCGGCAAGTTACAGCCTTTGCCCATCCCTGAGTGGAAGTGGGAGCAAGTCTCCATGGACTTCGTGGTGGGTCTACCCAGGACCAGTCGAGGGTACGACTCTATCTGGGTGATTGTTGATCGACTGACGAAAGCGGCTCACTTTCTGCCAGTGAAGACCACTTTTGGATTTTCTCAGTACGCCCAGGTTTATATTGATGAGATAGTGCGACTGCATGGTGTTCCGACTTGCATCGTGTCCGACCGTGGCACCCAGTTTACCAGCCGATTGTGGCAGAAACTCCAGGAAGCTTTGGGCACCCGATTGAGTTTTAGCACAGCCTTTCATCCGCAGACTGACGGTCGGTCGGAGCGTACTATTCAGACTCTTGAGGACATGCTCAGAGCTTGTGTTTTAGATTTCGGTGGTAGCTGGGATCGTCATTTGCCTTTGATTGAGTTTTCCTACAATAATAGCTTCCAGGAGACGATTCAGATGGCACCTTTCGAGGCTTTATATGGGAGGAGATGTCGATCGCCGGTATGTTGGACAGAGCTCAGGGAGAGCAGTATTTTGGGGCCGCAGATCGTACAGGAGACGACCGAGAAGATACAGCTGATTCGGGACAGGATGAGAGCGGCACAGAGCAGGCAGAAATCATATGCTGACAGGCGCCGTCGTCGACTCGAGTTCGCTGTTGGCGATCATGTTTTCCTGAAGATCTCTCCGATGAAGGGTGTGATGAGATTTGGACGGAAAGGGAAGCTGAGTCCTAGATATGTTGGTCCTTTCGAGATCCTAGAGCGTGTTGGTCCAGTCGCTTATCGGTTAGCTCTTCCGCCCAGCTTCCCCGATGTTCACCCCGTATTCCATGTCTCGATGCTCCGCAAGTACCTTCATGATCCTTCCCAGGCGATTCAGCACCAGACGATCCAGTTAGAGCGTGATCTTTCTTTCACCGAGCAGCCGGTTGTCATCTTGGATCGGCAGGTGAAGAAATTGAGGTCGAAGGTCATACCGTCTGTCAAGGTTCTTTGGCGTGGCCCGAACAGCGAGGAGGTCACCTGGGAGACCGAGGTCGAGATGAGGAAGAGATATCCCCATCTTTTTGAAGGTACGCGTAGTTAAATTCTAAATTCGGGGACCGAATTTCTTTAAGGGGGGAAGATTGTAACCCTTCGAAAATCGTTTAGGCAGTTTTTCGGTAATCGGCCAATTTTTCGGCTTTTTCCGTAAAAAGTCAAAATTGATATTTTTCATTGTAGAACTAATTATACAAAATTTAAATAAGATATTACTATAATTTTGTCACTAAAATGTCACTTATAATTATCTAGTTAAAAAAAAAAAATTCGTAATTAATTATTTTTTTATTATTTTAAGCCTTTTTAAATACATTTAATTAGGGATAAATACAAATTTAATTAGGTAAATTTCTTAATTAGGAGTCTTTATAAGCTAAAATATGGTGTTAATAAAATTATATCATGTCTTGCAAACTTTTAGATTTTTGGTGGGAAAATTATGAAAAAATGGCTTAAAAAGGGGTTTTTTTGTGAAAAAGTTGACATGAAAGCTTGAAATGATAACATATGATGTTCTAATCACCTAGAAACTTCCCCAAAATTTCCCCACTTCACCCTCAAGCTGCTGGCCGACCCTCCACCTGCAGGTTTCCCCTCTCTTCACTTCTTTTTTTGATCATTTTCATGCAAAATATTCAAGAAAAAATCCACAATTTCTTTCTCCATTCAAAGCCTAACCCTAATCCCTTCTCTCTTCAACCCAAATTAGTTTAAAAACTTGATGAAAGGAGGCTTCTTGGTGACTTGATCATGCTAGGATTCAATTGGGGAGGTAAAATTCTAAACTAGTTTGCTTACTTGTGGTTTAATTGTTCTAGAATTTCAATTCTAAATATTAGTTTAGTAGTAAATGTTTGATTAGGAAAAATCAAGAGAAGGTTTTGATTTTAGAAATTAGGGTTTGTATCATAATGCTTGGTTTATGTTAGGGATGGTTATCTAGGTGATTGGAGTGGTTAATTGTGTATTGGTATGCTCGCTAAAACGACAAATTTCAATGTTTGTATCGATTTGGTTTGAAAATCGCTTACTAGATTTTTACAAAAAATAGTATGCGGTCGATTTGTGTTAGGTTAGCAATATTATTAGCTTCGTATAGGATTATTAGAATGCATGAACGCGGGGTTTCGTCTAGTCGGGTGGTAGTTTGTCGATTTCCCCGAAATGACGATTTTTGTTAAAGGATTGCGATTTTCGTGCGTTTTTCCGCGCACCGAGTGCATGCTATGTTTAATACGAGAGCGTGGATATTTGTATAATGTGACTTGCATCGTTTAGGGTTATGTAATCTTATACTTGGTGTTGTGCAAATTTAGGATCGGTCGGGGAAACTTCGGATACGGCGCGAAAAGGCAAAGCGGTGGCCGGATCAGATTAGCGGGGATTTCTGGTGAGTAGATATATTCATCTACGGGGGAATCGTCTGGATGGCGTGAGGCGCCCCCCCCTAGTTAGGATTACCCTACTTTATGCATTAATTATATTGTTAGCTAGCTTATCCATTTATATACATGGCATACCCTCACAGCTAACCCTATACTAGATTGCATGGACATTCATATGACGTTCATATATACATACGCGATATCATTTCGTAGGACACGAACACATTACCATTGGCATCGATTGCACGCGCACTATTCATGTGACACACACTCCTTTGGTAATTGCCATGCCACGTACACTAGAAAACCTGTTTAACTTAATATCGCTATTTGCATTCAAACATGATATATGAAATTGCATAGCATGCATATACCTCGCATTAACATCATATTTATATAGATTGCTACTAAAACTCACATCATATACATTGATATCATAGACATTTATTATATATAACATGTGGACACTATGATTTTCTTGATGATTTCAGTTTTTCTGTGATTTCTGGATTTTTGGGGAAAACCGCAAGAATTTAAAAAAACCTTAGATTTATCATTTTCAAAACAAAGTTGCGGTTTTCTCGTGATGTCTGTGTCGTCCACCATGAGTTTTCATGTTTTCTGTTGGATTTCGAGACCCGATTCGAGGAGTGGATGAACCGTCTCGGGTACATGGTGGGCCCGGTATGGTACCCCGGGGCAAGAAGATCGAGTTGTAGACGATGAGCCTGGCAGGGGAAGACTACCTACCGGTGATGTCTGGCGCGGCGGATATCCGGAGGATACCGACCGTTGTCGTGAGATTTATGATATGGGCCGATCCGGACTGACGGAGCCCGATATTGAGACAGATATGATTCCTATTTGGTGTCGATGCTTGACACGGGTTTCCAGATGATTTCTTGATGATATTTAGCTATTATACAGACATTCATTTTCTAAAAAGTTAAGAATGCAGTAACTTTAACATTCTAAACACTTAAAGAGTTAGAAAAGATATTGCATACCTGTGCATGCATACTAGAGTTATTATATCACATATGGACATACATGTTGTGGTGCATTGCGTGCATTCTTACGATTGCCTTATTAGATGTTATATTTACTCACGAGCTGGCAACTCACCCCCGTTGTGCCACAGTGTCTTGCAGGTCGGACCCGTCAGTCTCGTAGCGGCGGGCTATCTTGTCATCAGTTTCTTTTGCTCAGACTCGCGACATCGCCCGTAGGTGGGTTGCGAGTATACTTTATTCCTTTTTGTTTTATCATTGTATCTAGTATTCTCCATCTACCACTTGTATTGTATATGCGACCTAGTGATGAGAATGAGAGCTATGTGTATTTGTGGTTTCTTTTGGGTCGAGCTCACTTGAGCCGGCGTTGCGTTTTCTGATATTTTGGGTTTCTTTTGCTCTTTTCTTAGTATTGCTTATATATATTGCATGTGGTTTTGATCCGCCTTGGGCGAAGAGCTAGCTCCCGCTTGGGGATGCCATTTTTATGATTACAGGTTTATTATCTTGTTGTACCCAGTTTGGGGGATAGAAAATACAGGGGAGACTCTGCCGAAATTTTTGGGAATTTTTGATGTTTTAAAAAGGGATTCTATGCAACTTAATTGATTTACAAACCGTTTTCATTTAAGGTTTTCCTTCACTCTATTTTGATTTTGGGTTAGATTTCTGGGCTTTGGCTGACTTAGGTTACGGTACGCCTTTAGACGTCTCGTAATCTAAGTGCCAGTCACGTTCCGTACTTTCGGGTCGTGACACCTGATTCCCAATATGCCGGAGGCATCACCAAGATCTTTCATTGAGAATCTTTGTGATAAGAAGAGCTTGACCGATTGCAGCATAGGAATGTCATTTCCTATCAAGAGTATGTCGTCCACGTACAATACGAGGAAGACAGCCTTACTCTCTGCCACCTTCTTGTAGATACAAGGTACATCTACGTTTTTGACGAAATCAAACTCTTTGATAACGACGTCAAAGTAGATGTTCCAACTCAGCGATGCTTGCTTTAATCCATAAATGGATTTAAGCAGCTTGCACACCTTCTCGCTGCTCGCACTATCTACGAAGCCCTCTGGCTTAGTCATGTACACGCACTCTTCTAAATCACCGTTTAGAAAGGCGGTCTTAACATCCATTTGCCAGATTTCGTAATCATGATATGCAGCGATGGCAAGCATGATCCGGATGGATTTAAGCATAGCCACTGGAGAAAAGGTTTCGTCATAGTCCACACCTGGTCTTTACGAAAACCCTTTGCAACAAGTCTAGATTTGAAAGTCTCCCTTTTCCCATCTACACCAAGTTTTTTCTTGAAGATCCACTTGCTCCCAATGGGTTTTACCCCTTCAGGAGCATCTTCCAAAGTCGATACTTTGTTGGTGTACATGGATTCCATCTCGGACCGCATAGTATCCAGCCATTTCACTGAGTCCCCACTCGTGATGGCCTGCTCGAATCTAGTTGGGTCATCATCCTCCATGATGCAATCCTCGCTCCCACCATACATGAGAAAACTGTAGTTTCTCTCAGGTTGGCGAGGAACCCTACTAGATCGGCGGAGAGGCTGAGTTTCGTTGGGAACTACCGAATCCTCTGGTTCCACTAAATCTTCAGTTGCAGTTTATGTTTCTGGAACCTCTTCCAGCTCTACCACTTTGCCACTAATTTCTTTTGCAAGAAATTCCTTTTCCAAAAAGGTGGCATATTGAGAAACAAACACTTTTTATTCTTCAGCGTGGCAGAAAAAATATCCTTGGGAATTCTTAGGATATCCCACAAACTTGCAAAGAACTTACCGTGCCTCGATTTTGTCTGGATTTTGCCTTTTGACATAGGCCGGACAACACCATATTTTAACTCGTTTAAAATATGGTCTCTTCTGACTCCATATCTCATATGGTGTGGTAGGTACAGATTTAGATGGAACTTGATTCAATAGGTATGCTGCTGTTTCCAGTGCATATCCACAGAAGGAAATAGGTAACTCTGCTGTGCTCATCATAGAGCGCACTATATCTAATAGGGTGCGGTTCCTCCGTTCTGATACACCGTTATGCTGTGGTGTATATGGAGGAGTCAGCTGAGAGAGAATCCCATTCTCTTTTAGGAAGTCCAGGAATTCATTGCTCAATTATTCACCTCCTCGATCAGATCGAAGGACTTTAATACTTTTTCCAGTTTGGTTCTCGACTTCTTGTTTATATTCTCTAAATTTCTTAAAAGCTTCTGATTTGTGTTTCATCAGGAACACATATCCGAATCTAGAGAGATCGTCAGTGAATGTAATGAAGTACGAAGAACCATACCTGGCATGTGTAGACATGGGACCGCATACATCATTAGGTATCAGTCCAAAGAGTTCGGTAATGAAAGGTTCCTAGGCACCCTATAGAGGTCTCACAAGGCATCGAACATGCCAATTTTAAAAATTATGGTGCCGAGAAACCCTAGTTAACGGATCGTTAGCTAGATGTCTAGGCGAAAAATAAAACTAGTTAACAAATTAACTATAGGTTAGATGCTACAACCTTTGTAGATCCGGTAATCCTCTTCCTTGGCTCCACGAAGGCATCCTCTCGCTGTCCATCTCGATTCCCAAACTCGAACTTTGGCTTCATCGGAGAAACGGGCAAGCTAGGTCATCGGCTTTGTGTCAAAGACGATCTACCTCGAGGCATCGCAAGTTCAAGCTCCGACTTCACAAACTTGTGAAACTTGTGAAGTAAACACCCAAAACAACTTGGCAAGAGGTAGAGGGTGAAGAAATAGGAGGTGGGTTCTCTTTGGAATTGGATTTTACTCACTTTTGCTCAAGTTGCCATTAAAGTAGCAAGCTTGAAGAAGAAGAAGAAGATGAAGATAGTTATGATAAGTTCTATTAAAAAGAAATAGAAAATCAAATACTTATCATAACTTAAACTAGGGTTAAGTGTAGAGAATTAACCATGGTCACTTGGATGGGTTAGGGTTAAGCATGAAGATAAGGATGGTTACAAAAGTCAAGGCTTCATGAAGCTTCAACTAATGACAAAGAAAGCCACCATTCTTATCTTTATCTTTTCCAAATAAATAAATAAACTAATAAATAAATAAATGAATATGCAAAACCCTAATTATCAAATTAACCATGGATTAATTCTATATACTTAACTAAATGATCAAGTATCATCAAACATGATACAAAAAAAAAGTGCACAAAAGCATATCACATATACTATGTGCATCAAGTGAGAAAATCCGTATAAAGTGAACCAATACTAGTTAATGCAAAGTAATATATCAAATATATAATTATACATTAAATCATTAAATCAACATTTGATTCAATGATCCGGTCATGTCGCACATAACCGACTAGTATTCAATGTATCGATTTATCGAATCAATGATTCGATAACTAGGTCATATCAAATATAACCAATCGAAACATTTATCGCGAGAATGAAATGCGGTATCACATACACTCATTATTCTCGGTCCTGCACATATCTCATATGCGCTCCTATTTCGTTTCGCTTGAACCAGGAAACCTCTGTGTAGGACTCTAAAGACTCGTCAATACGCCGGTAGCAGATGATGATCATATCAAGCACCCACAAGCCGCAAGCGGTCTGCTAAACGTAACGGCCACCCGGGTATTGAGCGATCAGAAGATCGACGAGCTAGCCCGCTCACACTCCTGCGAATCTGACCAGTAACACTTACCGTACAGTCCGGTCTCTTCGTCTGATACGTCGCAATCAAGTCTAGGGATGGTAAACGTCAGACCCCAATAACCCGATAAGTCGTGCCGATGTGAGGCTCGTAACGGGTCGAGAAACTACTGGTAACACTTACCAGCAAATCTCTGATCAGCCCTGGCCAGGGACTTCCCTGTTACGGCCAATCGAGCACAGCGCAACATCTACCCCCAATACCGGGAGAGACGAAACCCCTCCTATCGCTCATTGCCTCCATGTGACTCGGGACTGTACCCAAAGACCACCGTTTTGCATGCCCTCATGGACGTGGTAAGGTGGAGATCAAAGCACAGTGGGAATCACACAAGACTCTATGACGATCTCGGGTCTACAGACTAACCTGTACGAGTGTCACCTGAGAACTGCCATCTGACGTGAGGTATAATACCATCTGGGAGTTCTCGGCGAGTCCGTCCAGTGTACCCAGTCTCCACTGAGCACTCGTACACCATCTCTGATGTCAAACACCAATGGATATGGGATCATCCATCGCCCATCTCATGGGTCGAGAAGCGTATACGCTAGTCTACTCTGGTATATCGATGCCCCGTCTCGATACACCCACGACTAGGGACCTTGAAGGATGTACTTATGGACTACCATGTCCCCACTAGTATGATCTGCATCATAGTCCAGGTAGTCAAGTACACATCCTAAGGGCTTTACCAACATGTAACTATAAGACAGTATAAAGAGACAAGTGTACATGTTAAGATAAAGAGTAACCAGATAGCATACTATCATATCGAGCAAGAAAGTCATCTCTATATATGTCCAAGCATCCAATATAATATACATAATCTGTACAATACTGGCCTCTAGAGCATACATACAACTAACAATCTCCCACTTGCACTAGGGCCAGCTGCTGTAGTATCTCATACCGCTCATCCCGAAGAGTATCTCAAACTGTATCTGGGGAATGGCCTTCGTGAGTGGATCCGCCGTGTTGTTCTTCGTGTCAACTCTCCTGACCTCGATCTCCCGGCGATCAACTATCTTCCGGATCAGGTGATACCGCCTCAGAATATGCCTGGATCGGTGATGGGACCTGGGTTCCTTGGCCAAAGCCACCGCTCCATTGTTATCGCAATACAAAGGTATTGGATGCTCAATGGATGGAACCACTCCAAGTTCAGTAATGAACTTCTAGATCCAGACAGCCTCTTTGGCAGCATCGTTGGCAGCGATGTATTCAGCCTCCATGGTCGAGTCTGCCACGGTTTCCTGCTTGGAACTCTTCCAGCTAACCTCCCCTCCGTAAAGGGTAAAGACAAAGCCCGACTGCGACTTAGAGTCATCCTTATCACTCTGGAAGCTCGAATCGGTAAAGGACTCCACTTGAAGTTCTCCGTTACCATACACCAAGAACATATCTCTAGTCCTTCGCAAGTACTTGAGAATGCTCTTCACAGCTGTCCAGTGACTCTCTCCAGGATCTGCTTGATACCTGCTCACTATACTTAGTGAGTATGCTACATCGGGTCTGGTACATAGCATCGCATACATGATAGAGCCTACTGCCGAAGCATAGGGTATACCTTGCATGCGAGCTCTCTCCAAATCAGTCTTGGGAGACATCTCTTTGGAGAGAGTGACTCCAGAGATCGTGGGTAAGTTCCCACGCTTGGACTCTTCCATACTAAACCTCTTTAGTATGGTGTCAATGTACCTGGATTGGGACAATCCCAAAAAATCCGTTTGGATCTATCTCTATAGATCGTAATCCCCAATATGCAGGAGGAATCACCAAGATCTTTCATTGAGAATCTTTGTGATAAGAAGAGCTTGACCGATTGCAGCATAGGAATATCATTTCCTATCAAGAGTATGACGTCCACGTACAATACGAGGAAGACAACCTTACTCTCTGCCACCTTCCTGTAGATACAAGGTTCATCTGGATTTTTGACGAAATCAAACTCTTTGATAATGACGTCAAAGCAGATGTTCCAACTCCGCGATGCTTGCTTTAATCCATAAATGGATTTAAGCAGCTTGCACACCTTCCCGCTGCTCCCACTGTCTACGAAGCCCTCTGGCTGAGTCATGTACACGCACTCTTCTAAATCACCGTTTAGAAAGGCGGTCTTAACATCCATTTGCCAGATTTCGTAATCATGATATGCAGCGATGGCAAGCATGATCCGGATGGATTTAAGCATAGCCACTGGAGAAAAGGTCTCGTCATAGTCCACACCTGGTCTTTGACGAAAACCCTTTGCTACAAGTCTATCTTTGAAAGTCTCCACTTTCCCATCTACACCAAGTTTCTTCTTAAAGATCCACTTGCTCCCAATGGGTTTTACCCCTTCAGGAGCAACTTCCAAAGTCCATACTTTGTTGGCGTACATGGAATCCATCTCGGACCGCATAGCATCCAGCCATTTCACTGAGTCCCCACTCGTGATGGCCTGCTCGAAGCTAGTTGGGTCATCATCCTCCATGATGCAATCCTCACTACCACCATCAATGAGAAAACCATAGTATCTCTCAGGTGGACGAGAAACCCTACTAGATCGGCGGAGAGGCTGGGGTACGTCGGGCACCACTGAATCCTCTGGTTCTACTAAATTGTCAGTTGTAGTTTGTGGTGCTGGAACCTCTTCCAGCTCTACCTCTTTGCCATTAATTTCTTTTGCAAGAAATTCCCTTTTCAAAATGGTGGCATGTTGAGCAACAAACACTCTTTGTTCCTCAGCTTGGTAGAAAAAATATCCTAGAGAATTCTTAGGATATCCCACAAACTTGCGAAGGACTGATCGTGCCTCGAGTTTGTCCGGATTTTGCTTTTTGACATAGGCCGGAAAACCCCATATCTTAATTCGCTTAAAATATGGTCTCTTCCCACTCCATATCTCATATGGTGTGGTAGGTACAGATTTAGACGGAACCAGATTTAATAGGTATATGGCTGTCTCAAGCGCATACCCCCAAAAGGAAATAGGTAACTCAGCATTACTCATCATTGAACGCACCATATCTAATAGGGTGCGATTCCTTCATTCCGATACACCGTTGTGCTGTGGTGTATAAGGAGGAGTAAGCTGAGAGAGAATCCCATTCTCTTTTAGATAATCCAGGAATTCACTGCTTAAGTATTCACCTCCTCGATCAGATCGAAGAACCTTAATACTTTTGCCCGTTTGGTTCTCTACCTCGTGCTTATATTCTTTGAATTTCTCAAAAGCTTCAGACTTGTGTTTCAACAGGAACACATGCCCGTATCTAGAGAGATCGTCAGTGAATGTAATGAAGTAGGAAGAACCATTTCTAGCGTGTGTAGACATTGGACCGCATACATCACTATGCACCAGTCCCAAGAGTTCAGTAACTCTTTCTCCGTGTCCTTTAAACGGAGTTTTGGTCATTTTTCCTTTGAGACATGAATGGCAAGTGTCATAAGATGATAATTCAAATGAATTCAAATATCCGTTCTTATGCAACTTAGCTAGTCGTGTCTTATTGATATGGCCAAGTCTACAGTGCCACAAGAAGGATTCATTCATTTCTGAGCTTTTCCTTTTGTGTGTGTTTTGTATATTGAAGACTGTATTTTGATTGAGAATGAATATGCCATTATGTAGCGAGCCTGATGCAATCAACCTTTGATCTAGGAATATGTTCATAACATTATCCTTTACTACAAAATTATAACCTTCTTTACTTAATAAAGAAACTGATATAATGTTGCACATCATGTTCGGTATATAATAGCACTCATTCAGGACTAGTGTATCACCATTTGGTAATACCAGGTGATATATGCCAACTGCTTTGGCTGCAACATTTGCCCCATTCCCTACATGAACGGAATGTTCATCTTTTCTCAGTTCTCTACCTTTTCGCAGCCCATGTAACATCTTATATATGTGGGATCCTGACCCGGTATCTAATACCCAGGACATAGGGTGAACTGAGAAACAGTTCTCAATGACAAACACACCCGAAGATGATGCATCAACATGCATGTTCTCCGTTTGGGCGGTGTGAGAATCCAGATATTCTCCTGTTTCCTGTTCAGTCTTATAACATTTATAAGATAGAACGGGTCCAACGTTCCCCTGCACAGTATAACATGTGGGTTCGGTCAATACATCCATATTATCATCTTCATTAGGGCATGAAATGGTCGCTACCTAGAGAGAGAGAGAAGAAAACACTTTAGCGTATGCTCGTGCAAGATCAGATTGGTTATTATCTTATCTAATCAGGATGGCTCCCACTGCTTTTTATCAAATCTTCCTCCAAACCCTAAAAGGAAAGACTAGCCGGGATTAATTACACACTACAAGTTCGCCAATCTTTCAGCCAGGCTAGTGTCGGTACTTTGAGGGAAGTCCCCCGTGCTTTCACACGAACCTAATTAATGTAAACCTCGTTTTCCCAGAGGCGTAACCTCGTTAACACCTTTCTAGACACCTACTTGATCGGCTAATTGTAATGTATAAAACTCTCCCAGGAGTAACTCTTACTCGCAGTGGGTATCGGGATCCAACTATCTCATAGAAGGTATGCAATCTCATTGCAAATTTCAACACTTGAAATTCCCGATAATATTTTGCCCCAGGCGATCTATGACCTTGACTGAGTCAACAAACCATAGACCGCAAGTAAAGTTCAACCCGTCATTTCCTGATTGAATTAAACCCACCCGCACGACCCTTGACTAAGTCAACAAGGCCGCACGACTACCCTAATCCAATCTGCATCATATGCATAAACAGATAAATAGTAATCAGCTACCGCACACTACGCCTTGACTGAGTCAACAAACGCAGCACGAATACTAACTATTACTTATCTGAAATGACGGAGGGCTACGTCAGGTTTTTAAAAACTCTTTGCGTAATGAACTTTATATCGTTGTAGAATCAAATGAAGTTTTCAAATGGAGTGATTTTGAGGCTTTTCTAGTTTTGCTAAAGGAGTCACTCCCGGCGAAGGGATCTCGGTCCTTTCCTCGTCGAATGAGGTGCGGGATATATCATATATATCGCTGTGCAAAGCAAAAACCCAAAAGCAGTCAAAAGCAAACCGAGTGTGTAGCATCTGCCAGTTATTGCTAAAGGAGTCACTCCCGGTGAAGGGATCTCTGTCCTTTCCTCATCGAATAAGGTGCAGGGTATATCATATATACCGCTATGCAAAGCAAGAACTGTAGCTACCTTTTTTATTTAAAATCTGATTCCAAAACATCTTAGGTTTCTTTTCTTTCATTAATCACATTAATGAAGTCCCATCATTTAAATACCTAAACATCACAGATAGATATGCCGTACACTTATGCCATCCGTATTCGCCTCGATGTCCCCTCGTGCACCGTTAGGTTAGGTAACTAACGACAGAGCAGGGCAGGGCTAGCGCGGGTGTAATACATAAGTAACGTCTATATAATATATCATATATACTATATACTATATACATCAGAGAACATCACATCACAGATATCGCAGCAGAATAAACATATGAAATATTGGATATACTAGGACGTCCGTGTTTTCAATACGAGCCAGTATAAAACACGGATTCCACGGTCGTGATGAATAGCCAATCCCACACCCCTAGACCCCTACGAGAGCGGCAAGCAACCCTGCCAATTCTAAGGTTAGGAGACCCGGACTCGACTCCTCGAGTTGGTCTCCCACTGGACCCCAGAACCCGGTTACTTGTGCTCCCCTCCTTGGGTCTATCCTAATGCGGAAAAGTAAATAATATACAAAAGGTGACAACTTCCGCTACCTGGAAGTGCCCCAAATAAATGAATATTACATACAAGTTTTTACATGAATGAAAATGAAAAACACTCATCTCACATAAAAACCCCCGGCTATTCGAATACGACGATCCAATATAACATATCCAGCAACACATAACATCACATGTCATCAACGTAAGTAAGTATGCATACCCCAACTGTCGTTGACGTATAGCAACGAAACCGGCGATATGAACATACTACACTTACGGTCACAGAAAAGAAAGTGTGAAACTACAACAATTGGAATCCGCAATCTCTTTAGACATCGCATGCCTAACAGATATAAATCCCGCATTTTAGTCTCATTATCGAAAACTCTTTTCAATATCATATGGGACTAAATTGCTAGATTTATAACATTCATTCAGTTATCACATAACCGTTTGTGAATTCCAATTATTGTATCACATTCCAGATAAACAGAAAATGTTAAACTTTCCGATCGAACAGTCGAATACCCAAGTTTTCCCGATACAGCTCAACACATGAAATAAGTCTAACAACATTCAGTTCGTGCCTCAGTACCGACGATCCAGCCGTAGAAGGGTCAAGCCAACGCCTCACATGTGGCACGCCGTACTGCCCCAAACCCGAAGGTTCAAAGGGCAGTTCAAGACGGTCACATAATCGAGTTAAGGTTTGTTGTCTTCTAGAGGGTCCATCGCATTACTTGCACTACTTAGAACATCGTTAAACTACGGAAAAATCCAACACTTGGAAATTTCCCGACAGGGGAAAAATTGGGTATTTATATCCGGTCGAACTTTTTAACATATTCTGGAAATTATCCGGAAATACACAAAAGACGAAATTTGATAATCCGATCGAAATACTGAATCCCTATACAACCCCAGAATACTCTTCTGTATAATCACAATAAAAAAATATCCTATAAAATACAGAATTATATTATATGAATTACTGTGCAGAAAATATTAAACAATTGAACAGTAAGGCCGCGGAACCGCCGCACCATGCAAAGCACGTGCCGCGGTTCCGCGCTGGAAAAATTGATTTAGGCCCTCGAATTTCACAGTATTTCATATAAGACCCTGCATGATTTTCTGCATATTTTTAATTGACAAAAATCCAGGAATTTAAAAAATGGACAGAGAGCACTTTGTTAGTTAGGTTTTCGGTTCGTTCGGATTGCAAACACCGTCTAGACTTCGCCTAAGGCTCTAGCTAGGCTCTGATACCAGTGAAAGGTTCCTAGGCACCCTATAGAGGTCTCACAAGGCATCGAACATGCCAATTTTAAAAATTATGGTGCCGAGAAACCCTAGTTAACGGATCGTTAGCTAGATGTCTAGGCGAAAAATAAAACTAGTTAACAAATTAACTATAGGTTAGATGCTACAACCTTTGTAGATCCGGTAATCCTCTTCCTTGGCTCCACGAAGGCATCCTCTCGCTGTCCATCTCGATTCCCAAACTCGAACTTTGGCTTCATCGGAGAAACGGGCAAGCTAGGTCGTCGGCTTTGTGTCAAAGACGATCTACCTCGAGGCATCGCAAGTTCAAGCTCCGACTTCACAAACTTGTGAAACATGTGAAGTAAACACCCAAAACAACTTGGCAAGAGGTAGAGGGTGAAGAAATAGGAGGTGGGTTCTCTTTGGAATTGGATTTTACTCACTTTTGCTCAAGTTGCCATTAAAGTAGCAAGCTTGAAGAAGAAGAAGAAGATTAAGATAGTTATGATAAGTTCTATTAAAAAGAAATAGAAAATCAAATACTTATCATAACTTAAACTAGGGTTAAGTGTAGAGAATTAATCATGGTCACTTGGATGGGTTAGGGTTAAGCATGAAGATAAGGATGGTTACAAAAGTCAAGGCTTCATGAAGCTTCAACTAATGACAAAGAAAGCCACCATTCTTATCTTTATCTTTTCCAAATAAATAAATAAACAAATAAATAAATAAATGAATATGCAAAGCCCTAATTATCAAATTAACCATGGATTAATTCTATATACTTAACTAAATGATCAAGTATCATCAAACATGATACAAAAAAAAAGTGCACAAAAGCATATCACATATACTATGTGCATCAAGTGAGAAAATCCGTATAAAGTGAACCAATACTAGTTAATGCAAAGTAATATATCAAATATATAATTATACATTAAATCATTAAATCAACATTTGATTCAATGATCCGGTCATGTCGCACATAACCGACTAGTATTCAATGTATCGATTTATCGAATCAATGATTCGATAACTAGGTCATATCAAATATAACCAATCGAAACATTTATCGCGAGAATGAAATGCGGTATCACATACACGCATTATTCTCGGTCCTGCACATATCTCATATGCGCTCCTATTTCGTTTCGCTTGAACCAGGAAACCTCTGTGTAGGACTCTAAAGACTCGTCAATACGCCGGTAGCAGATGATGATCATATCAAGCACCCACAAGCCGCAAGTGGTCTGCTAAACGTAACGGCCACCCGGGTATTGAGCGATCAGAAGATCGACGAGCTAGCCCGCTCACACTCCTGCGAATCCGACCAGTAACACTTACCGTACAGTCCGGTCTCTTCGTCTGATACGTCGCATATCAAGTCTAGGGGTGGTAAACGTCAGACCCCAATAACCCGATAAGTCGTGCCGATGTGAGGCTCGTAACGGGTCGAGAAACTACTGGTAACACTTACCAGCAAATCTCTGATCAGCCCTGGCCAGGGACTTCCCTGTTACGGCCAATCGAGCACAGCGCAACATCTACCCCCAATACCGGGAGAGACGAAACCCCTCCTATCGCTCATTGCCTCCATGTGACTCGGGACTGTACCCAAAGACCACCGTTTTGCACGCCCTCATGGACGTGGTAAGGTGGAGATCAAAGCACAGTGGGAATCACACAAGACTCTATGACGATCTCGGGTCTACAGACTAACCTGTACAAGTGTCACCTGAGAACTGCCATCTGACGTGAGGTATAATACCATCTGGGAGTTCTCGGCGAGTCCGTCCAGTGTACCCAGTCTCCACTGAGCACCCGTACACCATCTCTGATGTCAAACACCAATGGATATGGGATCATCCATCGCCCATCTCATGGGTCGAGAAGCGTATACGCTAGTCTACTCTGGTATATCGATGCCCCGTCTCGATACACCCACGACTAGGGACCTTGAAGGATGTACTTATGGACTACCATGTCCCCACTAGTATGATCTGCATCATAGTCCAGGTAGTCAAGTACACATCCTAAGGGCTTTACCAACATGTAACTATAAGACAGTATAAAGAGACAAGTGTACATGTTAAGATAAAGAGTAACCAGATAGCATACTATCATATCGAGCAAGAAAGTCATCTCTATATATGTCCAAGCATCCAATATAATATACATAATCTGTACAATACTGGCCTCTAGGGCATACATACAACTAACAGGTAACTCTTTCCCCGTGTCCCGTAAACGGAGTTTTGGTCATTTTGACTTTGAGACATGACTGACAAGTTTCATAAGATGAAAATTCGAACGGTTTCAAGTATCCATCCTTATGCAACTTAGCTAGCTGTGTCGCATTTATATGACCGAGTCTATAATGCCACAAGAAGGATTCGTTCAGTTCTGAACTCTTTCCCTTGTGTGTGTTTGTTATGCTCAGAACTGTTGATTGATTTAGAACATAAATGCCATTGCATAACGTGTAAGTCCACGTTGCGACCACCGGTTCTTACGGGGAGGCGGAAACGGTATAAAAATCAATATTTTAGCGCATGGGGCAACATGGACTAACAAAGTCGGGATCTTTTCCTAAACTAGAACTAGCATACTTGCTAAAGAGAGTTAGCTACTCGGAAAGATGGTTATACCTATACTTGAACTCCTTCTTCTTGAAACCTTGTAGAGGTTGATGGTTCTCTTCTCGTCGCCTTCTTCCGTCAAAGATGGATCCACCTGAGGGTTCAACTTTCGGGCTCTTTCTCGAACTTGGAGAGAACTAGAATCTTCGGCTTGCTAATCCTTTGATCCTAGAGTGAGTAGAGAGTGTCTAAGGGGTGCTTTTGTTTTAAGGAGAGGGATTCTCAACACATGAGAAGGGTTCTCCTTTTGCTAGAGGAAGAAGAAGATGAAGTGAGGAGAGAGAATGGTTATGAAAGAATGAGCTCTTTTCTTTTGCAACCATAACTAAAAGAAAATGAATTATCAAATTAATAATAATAAATCAAAAATGAAATAGTTGATGGTTGTATTTGGAATGACCATTATCATAACTTTCAATAAATGAGTGTAAGCATGAATCAAGGAGAATCCTTTCAAAGCATGATGGTGGTCAACATTCAACCATGGTCAACAAGTCAACCATGGTCAACAAGTCCACAAAATCAACCATAACAATATTTCATTTAATTGCTATTATTAATTGATATTTCATAAATCTATTAGGGTTTGGAAAATGACGACTGTCAACTGTGCATACGCACCCGTTCCGAAACCCTAATGAAATACCTCATCCTCCGCCTCAACCAACTGTGCATACACACCTGCATTCTCGTTCCGAGGAACAAGAATACCAAGATATAAAAGCAACCCTAAAAACTTATACCAGTATCTGGCTCAAACCAGAGCCTGCCAGTATAATCCGTCCGGACTCCAAACGTGCACAAGTGCGCGGATGAGAACGAACCCTGCCGCAAAACCATGCGACCTCTACTCTGTTTCGCCCAGAGGCGAATACCCTCTGTATGGGACTCTAAAGACTCGACACTACGCTGGCAGTGGGTTTAACCACAGACCGCAAGCGGCACTAGCTGTGCGTAACGGTCCCCAGGTAGATTCCGACAAGAAGGCTGACGAGGTGAACCCCATCTGAACTCCTACTGAGTCTGAATGTGACATTCTCCGTACAGTCCGGTCTGTTCGTCTGATACATCGCATGTCGGGCCTAGGGGGCGGTAAAACGTCAGTCCCCCAATAGCGGTACAAGTCGTGTCGGAGTGAAGCCCAAAACACCCTGAGATAACACTGGAAGCCTACCAGTATATCTCGCTTGCCCTGGCCAGGGACTACTTGTGTAATGGCTCTCCTAGACACAGCGCGATGTCAACCCCAATACCGGGAGAGACGAATCATGTCTAACCGTCACTGCCTCCAAGTGCTTCGGGACTGCACCCAACCACTACCTGTTTGCACGACTCCTTTGAGCCGTGGTAGGGTAGTGATCAAAGTGCAGTGGGAACACACTCGAGGCGAAGTGCCAGTGTCAAGTCAGCGGACTAAGCTGTACTCATGTCACCTGGGAACTGATAACTGACGATAGGTATAATACCAACCTGTCAGTTCCGGACGAGTCATGTCCAGTGTACTCGTAACCTAACGAGCACCCGTATACTATCTCCAGTACGACGTACTGATGGCTGTGGGACAGACCATCTCCCACACTGGGATGAGAAGCGCATACGCTAGTCTACTCCGGAGTATCGATGCCCTGTCTCGATAGTCTTGCGACTAGGGACCTGTATAAGGATGTGCTTATAGATTACCCAGCCCCCACTAGTGTGACTGCCATCACAACGCTGGTAATCAAGCAAAGATCCTAAGGGCTCCACTAATGCGTATAGGTGATATCGCAAAATAAACACATGTACACATTGAAGTAGAAACAAACCAAGTAGCATACTACTATATTGAGCAAGATTGTTTATACAAGGTGAATATCCCAAGCTTCCATTAAGTAATATACAAACTAGTATGATACAGTAATGGCCTCTAGGGCATATACACTAACAATCTCCCACTTGCACTAAGGCCATGTACTGGCATATCGAAGACCTATTATCTCGATCAGCCGCTCGAACTGAGTCTGGGGTAGGGCCTTGGTGAATGGATCTGCAGTGTTTTCTTCTGAAGCAACCCTCCGAACCTCGATCTCCTTGCGATTCACGATCTCCCTGATCAGGTGATACCGCCTCAAGATGTGCCTGGATCTCTGATGGGACCTGGGTTCCTTCGCTAAAGCTATAGCCCCGTTGTTGTCGCAATACAGAGGTATTGGGTCAACAATGGACGGAACGACCTGAAGTTCTTTTAAGAACTTCCTCATCCAGACAGCTTCTTTTGCGGCATCAGATGCAGCAATGTATTCCGCTTCCATCGTCGAGTCTGCAACGGTTTCCTGTTTGGAACTCTTCCAACACACCGCCCCTCCATTGAGGGTAAAGACAAAACCCGACATGGACTTGGAATCATCCTTGTCACTCTGGAAGCTGGAGTCAGCAAAGGCCTCGATCTGGAGGTCTTTTCCGCCATACACCAAGAACATCTCCTTAGTCCTCCTAAGGTACTTGAGAATGTTCTTTACTGCTATCCAGTGTTTCTCCCCAGGGTTTGACTGATACCGGCTTACTACACTCAGTGCATAAGCTACATCCGGTCTGGTACACAACATCGCATACATTATAGAGCCTACCGCAGAAGTGTAGGGTATAATAGACATGCGATCCCTCTCCAAATCAGTCTTGGGAGACATCTCTTTAGAGAGGGTGATCCCGTGACAAGCCGGTAGGTTACCGCGCTTGGAATCATCCATACTGAATCTTTTCAGTACGGTGTCGATGTACCTGGACTGTGAAAGTCCTAATATCCTCTTGGATCTATCACGATGGATCCGGATCCCCAGGATGTAAGAGGCATCACCCAGGTCTTTCATGGAGAACCTGTGTGACAAGAAACCCTTGACAGATTGTAGCATAGGAATGTCATTTCCTATTAAGAGAATGTCATCCACGTATAAAACAAGGAATACTACAGTTCTCGCTACAAATCTACTATAGATGCATGGTTCATCTGGATTTTTGATAAAGTCAAATTCCTTGACCGTCTCATCAAAACAGATGTTCCAACTCCGCGATGCCTGCTTTAGTCCATAAATGGACTTAAGCAACTTGCACACCTTTCCGCTGCTCCCACTCTGAATGAAACCCTCTGGCTGATCCATATAGACACACTCCTCTAAATTTCCATTTAGAAAAGCGGTTTTTACGTCCATCTGCCAAATCTCATAATCGTGGAAGGCAGCAATGGCAAGAAGGATCCGAATGGATTTCAGCATAGCCACTGGAGAAAAGGTTTCGTCATAGTCCAAGCCAGGTCTTTGACGGAAACCCTTTGCTACAAGTCTAGCTTTATAGGTCCCAACCTGTCCATCTACACCAATCTTCCTTTTGAAGATCCACTTGCATCCTACGGGTTTTACCCCGTCTGGAGCAATGTCCAACGTCCATACTTTGTTGGTGTACATGGACTCCATTTCGGTCCGCATTGCATCCAGCCATTTTACCGAGTCAACGCTCTGAACGGCCTGCTGGAAGCTAGTAGGCTCATCATGATCTATGATGCAATCCTCTCTATCCCCGTCTATGAGAAAACCGTAGTATCTCTCGGGCGGATGAGACTGCCTACTACTCCTGCGGAGCGGCGTAGGAATGTCCTGTTCATTTGAACCCTCTGGTTCCACTAAGCTTTCAGTAATAGTCTGAGGTTCTGGAATTTCTTCCAGTTCTACTGTGCTCCCACTTATCTGGTTTTCCAAAAACTCAGTTTCCAAGAAGTAGGCATGACGAGAAACAAGAACTTTTTATTCCTCTTCACAGTAGAAGAAATATCCCTTGGAGTTCTTTGGATATCCCATAAACTTGCACTGTACTGAGCGTGCCTCAAGCTTGTCCGCATGCTGCTTTTTAACAAAAGCTGGACATCCCCAAGTCTTAATGTCACTGAGATAGGGCCTCTTCCCACACCACATCTCATATGGTGTAGTAGGCACAGTCTTAGTAGGAACTCGGTTCAAAAGGTATGCAGCTGATTCTAGTGCATAGCCCCAGAAAGATCGCGGTAACTCAGCGTTACTCATCATGGACCGTACCATATCGAATAGGGTTCGGTTCCGTCTCTCCGATACACCGTTGTGTTGCGGAGTGTATGGAGGAGTAAGCTGAGAGAGAATTCCATTCTCTTTTAAGTAATTCAGGAACTCGGCACTTAAGTATTCTCCACCTCGATCCGATCTTAGAATCTTGATACTTTTGCCGGTCTGTTTTTCCACTTCATTCTTATATTCCTGGAACTTTTCAAAAGCTTCGGACTTATGTTTCATTAAGAAGACATAACCGTATCTTGAAAAATCATCCGTAAAAGTAACGAAGTAAGAATAACCACTTCGCGCATGTGTAGACATTGGACCGCACACATCGCTGTGTACGAGTCCCAAGAGCTCGCTCGCTCTTACTCCGTGTCCAGTGAACGGAGTCTTTGTCACCTTTCCTTTGAGACAGGATTGACAAGTGGCATATGATTGATATTCGAACGGATCCAAATATCCTTCTGTATGTAACTTAGTCAACCTTCTCTCATTGATGTGACCCAGTCTACAATGCCATAAGAAAGTCTGATTGATATCTGGAGACTTTCTTTTGTGTGTATTCTGGACATTGAAAATCTGTGGTTGGTTTAATACGTATATACCATTGCTCAGTGTACCTGACCCAATCAGAACTTGATTAAGGTGAATGTTTACAACATTACTTACAAACGCAAATTCATAACCTTCTTTAGAAACCAAAGATACAGAAATGATATTACAAGTTGCGTTGGGTACAAAAAAGCAATTACGCAAAACCAAAACATGCCCATCTGACATTCCCAGGTGATAGTCCCCCACGGCTTTAGCATCCATGCTAGCTCCGTTCGCAACTCTGAGGGTCATGTCACCTGCCTTCAAAAACCTACGGTTTCTCAACGCATGCAAAGAATTACAGATATGAGATCCTGATCCGGTATCCAATACCCAGGAAGTAGAGTTTATAGAAAGACAGTTCTCAATAACATACACACCTGAAGCTGAAGCCGCAACCTGCTTCAGTTCCTGTGTCCTGGCCTTCCAAGCCCTGCAATCTTTCTTCCAGTGTCCACTCTTGTGACAATAGAAGCATTCCTCTTTACCAACAAGCTTCCCCGCAATCTTTGTTGCCTTTTCCTTTCCCTTCGTACCCACTTTACTAACACCGCCTCTTGGTTTGGCGGGGGCTTTCTTCCTCTTTCCCTTGGCTTTCGCCTTGGACCTAGAGGAAGAAGATCCTCCTACAAACAAAGCGGGTGTTTCCCTACCCTTCTGTAGGGTGCCCTCTGCGCTCCTCAGCATGTTGAGGAGTTCTGAAAGTTCAACTTCCTTTTCTTGTAAGTTGAAATTCAGGATGAACTGGGCGTAAGTGGATGGAAGGGACTGGAGAATTAAATCCGTATAAAGTTCACTGTCCAACGTGGTCCCAAGTTCCGCGAGCTCCTCAGTGTAGCCAATCATCTTAAGCACGTGGTCCGCTACCGATGATCCGACGGCCAACTTTGTCGAAAATAACTTCTTCGACACTTCGTATCTTGCGATACGAGACTGCTCTCCATACAGTTCTTTTGTATGGAGAAATATGGACTCGAGGTCCATATTCTCATGCCTCCTCTGATGTTCGTTGTCCATAGAGGCAAGCACGAGGCACTTGGCCTTCGCGCAATCAATCTCCCAAGTCTTACGGATTTCCTTATCCGCGACGCTGGAGGTGGGACCTGGGACGGGGGGAGCTTTGGTGGTAAGAAGATACCCCAGCTTGTCGTAAGTGATTGCCAATTTTACATTCCTGAGCCAATCTTTGTAGTTTGGCCCTGTCAATATGTTTTTATCTAGAAGTAACTTAAGTCCAGTCATTTCGATTTGGTCGCTGCAGGGGGAGAGAAGAAACACTTAGCACGATGCTCTTGCAAGTTTAGAATGGTTTTTAATTTGTCTAAACAGGATGGCTCCCACTGTCTCTCGAATCCCTCCTCAAACCACAAAGGAAGAATTAGCCGGGATCAATCCCACCGCACAATACTTGCTTAACTGTTCAGCCAGGCCAGTGTTGGTACTTCGAGGGAGGTTTTCCAACGCTTTCGCGAAGTTCCTTAATTTAAGAACCTCTTTTCCCTGGGGGCGTAGCCCCGCTAACACCTTTCTAGGCACCTACTAGGTTTATAGCATTGATCGTTTAGTGAGAAATTTCCCGAGGAGTAGCATATACTTACAGTAGGATCGGGATCCAAATATCATCGCGTGAAGAAACTGAAGGAATCCTACCAGAATCATCACACTCCAATGGTATGCAAATCTAGCAAGTTTCAGTACTTATGAAACTCCCGATGTGGATTTTTGCCCCATGCTCTTATGACCTTGACTTTGGCCAACAAATCATAAGTCACATGTCAAGTTCTTCCCGTCGTTCTCCAGGTTAATTTGAATCCACCCGTACATACCCTTGACTTTGGCCAACAAGGCAGTACGACTGTTCCAAATCAACGCATCTATCTATGCTGCACATGAATATCCAATAGCTACCAATCACTATGCCTTGACTTTGGCCAACAAACACAGCTTGAATACTATTGACTATTCATGTGAAACAACGGAGGGCTACGAATGGTTTTGGTAAAACCGTGAACGTAGTGAACTTGATATAATCGATGGAACGAGATAGCTTTTAGAAGGAGTGGCTCAAGCTCCGCATTTAAAAGTTAGTTTTGAAAAGAACCGAGTGGTTTTTCGAAAGTGTTCCAACGACTTTAACTTTGTTTATTATCTTGCATTAGTTCTTTTAATGCGTGATATTCTTGCATTAGTTCTTTTAATGCGTCCCATCATTTAATCCTACCATTGCAGAAAACAACCAAAATATGACGTACGCTTATGCCATTCGCATTCGCCACGGGGTCCCGTCATCACTCGTTAGGTTACTTAACTAACGACAGAGCGGGGGCTGGGCTAGCGCGGCTGTAAAACAAAAGCAACGCCTAAATATAAAGCAATGATAGACATTACAGATCACAGATGAATACATTGGATATACTAGCAATCCGCAATCCGTTCGAGCCTGCAACGAAAAGCGGATTACACGGTCGCGGTGAATAGCAAATACCCCCACCCAAGACCCCTACGGGTGCGGCAAACTACCCGCCAAGTACTCGGCAGTTTGTGCACCCCTCCATGGGTCAATCCTAGGAGCAAAAACAGTAAAAAGAATTATACAATGACGGCTACAACCCCGACCCGGTTGTGCGGCCATACAAATAATAATATTACATCAATTTACATTTACAAATGAATGAAAGAAAAAACAAAAGCTCATCTCACATCCACCCCGGCTATTCACCCGCGACAGTCCAACAGATTCATATACACATTCCAATATCAAACACAGATCACAGAGATGTATAACCCCGACTAATCGACTTATAGCGATTAGCCGACGTTCAATACATGCAAACATCACAGATATAACCATCATAGTCAAAGTGCAGTGAAGTTCGGAAAAAATACGGAATTATAGGACCCTAAAAGTAAATTTCAGTTCTGGAAAATCTGGGCACATATAATATATCTTAAAAATCCCAAAATCCTACCAGAAGAACACTGCACTAAAAACGATCACAAGAGGAAACAAAACGGCGGCGGTTCCGCGGCTTAAGCCACCTATTGCCGCGGAACCGCGGCGCTTTAAGGGAATCATGCGATCGTTTTTCTTGGGTGTTCTGACAAAACCCTGAGCCGATTTTAGGTGTATAACAAATCTTGTTTTGACCAGAAAATTTTTTAACAGAAACTAGGGTTTTGTAAAAGTTTGGTTTTTGGATTTTTACGGTTCCGAACTTCGTTACACTTCACTACCAAGCTAGTTTAAGTTTAGTTAGGCTCTGATACCACTGTAAGTCCACGTTGCGACCCTCGGTTTTTAAGGGGAGGCGGAAATGGTATAAAAATCAAATTTTTAGCGCATGGGGCAACATGGACTAACAAAGTCGGGATCTTTTCCTAAACTAGAACTAGCATACTTGCTAAAGAGAGTTAGCTACTCGGAAAGATGGTTATACCTATACTTGAACTCCTTCTTCTTGAAACCTTGTAGAGGTTGATGGTTCTCTTCTCGTCGCCTTCTTCCGTCAAAGATGGATCCACCTGAGGGTTCAACCTTCGGGCTCTTTCTCGAACTTGGAGAGAACTAGAATCTCCGGCTTGCTAATCCTTTGATCCTAGAGTGAGTAGAGAGTGTCTAAGGGGTGCTTTTGTTTTAAGGAGAGGGATTCTCAACACATGAGAAGGGTTCTCCTTTTGCTAGAGGAAGAAGAAGATGAAGTGAGGAGAGAGAATGGTTATGAAAGAATGAGCTCTTTTCTTTTGCAACCATAACTAAAAGAAAAGGAATTATCAAATTAATAATAATAAATCAAAAATGAAATAGTTGATGGTTGTATTTGGAATGACCACTATCATAACTTTCAATAAATGAGTGTAAGCATGAATCAAGGAGAATCCTTTCAAAGCATGATGGTGGTCAACATTCAACCATGGTCAACAAGTCAACCATGGTCAACAAGTCCACAAAATCAACCATAACAATATTTCATTTAATTGCTATTATTAATTGATATTTCATAAATCTATTAGGGTTTGGAAAATGACGACTGTCAACTGTGCATACGCACCCGTTCCGAAACCCTAATGAAATACCTCATCCTCCGCCTCAAGCAACTGTGCATACACACCTGCATTCTCGTTCCGAGGAACAAGAATACCAAGATATAAAAGCAACCCCAAAAACTTATACCAGTATCTGGCTCAAACCAGAGCCTGCCAGTATAATCCGTCCGGACTCCAAACGTGCACAAGTG
Source organism: Agapanthus africanus (assembly GCA_030015575.1). Taxonomy (NCBI): domain Eukaryota; kingdom Viridiplantae; phylum Streptophyta; class Magnoliopsida; order Asparagales; family Amaryllidaceae; genus Agapanthus; species Agapanthus africanus. Next base: position 264,562,941 of record CM057346.1, on the reverse strand, counting down.
CGCGGATGAGAACGAACCCTGCCGCAAAACCATGCGACCTCTACTCTGTTTTGCCCAGAGGTGAATACCCTCTGTGTGGGACTCTAAAGACTCGACACTACGCTGGCAGTGGGTTTAACCACAGACCGCAAGCGGCACTAGCTGTGCGTAACGGTCCCCAGGTAGATGCCAACAAGAAGGCTGACGAGGTGAACCCCATCTGAACTCCTACTGAGTCTGAATGTGACATTCTCCGTACAGTCCGGTCTGTTCGTATGCTACATCGCATGTCGGGCCTAGGGGGCGGTAAAACGTCAGTCCCCCAATAGCGGTACAAGTCGTGTCGGAGTGAAGCCCAAAGCACCCTGAGATAACACTGGAAGCCTACCAGTATATCTCGCTTGCCCTGGCCAGGGACTACTTGTGTAATGGCTCTCCTAGACACAGCGCGATGTCAACCCCAATACCGGGAGAGACGAATCCTGTCTAACCGTCACTGCCTCCAAGTGCTTCGGGACTGCACCCAACCACTACCTGTTTGCACGACTCCTTTGAGCCGTGGTAGGGTAGTGATCAAAGTGCAGTGGGAACACACTCGAGGCGAAGTGCCAGTGTCAAGTCAGCGGACTAAGCTGTACTCATGTCACCTGGGAACTGATAACTGACGATAGGTATAATACCAACCTGTCAGTTCCCGACGAGTCCTGTCCAGTGTACTCGTAACCTAACGAGCACCCGTATACTATCTCCAGTACGACGTACTGATGGCTGTGGGACAGACCATCTCCCACACTGGGATGAGAAGCGCATACGCTAGTCTACTCCGGAGTAACGATGCCCTGTCTCGATAGTCCTGCGACTTGGGACCTGTATAAGGATGTGCTTATAGATTACCCAGCCCCCACTAGTGTGACTGCCATCACAACGCTGGTAATCAAGCAAAGATCCTAAGGGCTCCACTAATGCGTATAGGTGATATCGCAAAATAAACACATGTACACATTGAAGTAGAAACAAACCAAGTAGCATACTACTATATTGAGCAAGATTGTTTATACAAGGTGAATATCCCAAGCTTCCATTAAGTAATATACAAACTAGTATGATACAGTAATGGCCTCTAGGGCATATACACTAACATAACGTGCCTAATCCAACCAACTTTTGGTTACGGAAAATGTTCATAACATTATCCTGTAATACAAAATTATATCCCTCTTTACTCAACAAAGAAACCGATATTATGTTGCATATCAGGTTCGGCATGTAATAGCATTCGTTCAGAACCAATGTATTACCAGTTGGTAATGCAAGGTGATATTCCCCGACAGTCTTAGCTGCAATAATTGCACCATTTCCAACTCTTATGTCTTTATCACCTTCTCCAAGTTCTCTAACTTTCCTAAGCCCATGTAACTAATTACATATATGGGATCCTGACCCGGTATCTAATACCCAGGACGTAGGGCAAATGGAGAAACAGTTCTCTGTAACGAACACACCCGAAGAAAATGCATCATCATGTACTTTCTTCATTCGGGTGGCATGGGAATCCTGGTATTCCCCTATGTCCTGTTCATTCCTATAACTCTTATAAGAAAGAACGGAACCAACGTTCCCCAGCACAGTATAACTTGCGGGTTCGGTCAATACAACCATATTTTTATCTTGATTAAGGCATGACATGGTCGCTACCTGGAGAGAGAGAGAAGAAAACACTTTAGCGTATACTCTTGCAAGATCAGATTGGTTATTATCTTATCTAATCAGGATGGCTCCCACTGGTTTTTATCAAATCTTCCTTCAAACCCTAAAAGGAAAGACTAGCCGGGATTAATTACACCCTACAACTTCGCCGATCTTTCAGCCAGGCCAGTGTCGGTACTTTGAGGGAGGTTTCCCGTGCTTTCGCACGGACCTAATTAAAGTAAACCTCGTTTTCCCAGAGGCGTAACCCCGTTGACACCTTTCTAGACACCTACTTGATCGGCTAATTGTAATGTGTAAAACTCTCCCAGGAGTAACTCTTACTCGCAGTGGGTATCGGGATCCAACTATCTCATAGAAGGTATGCAATCTCATTGCAAATTTCAACACTTGAAATTCCCGATAATATTTTGCCCCTAGCAGCTATATGACCTTAACATAGTCAACAAATCATAAGTGCTAGTCAAGTTCAACCCGTCATTTCCTGATTGAATTAAACCCACCCGCACGACCCTTAACATAGTCAACAAAGTCGCACGACTACCCTAATCCAATCGCATCATATGCATATACAGATAAGCACTAATCAGCTACCGCACACTACGCCTTAACATAGTCAACAAACGTAGCACGAATACTAACTAGTACTTATCTGAAATGACGGAGGGCTACGACAGGTTTTTCTGAAAACCTATTGCGTAATGAACTTGATATCGTTGTAGAATTGAATGAATTTTGAAATGGAGTGTTCTTGAGGCTTTTCTAGTTTTGCTAAAGGGGTCACTCCCGGTGAAGGGATCGTCGGCCCTTTCCTTGTCGAATGAGGTGCGGGATATATCATATATATCACTGTGCAAAGCAGAAACTATAGAAGCAATCAAAAGACAAATCGAGTGTGTAGCATCTGCCAGTTATTGCTAAAGGGGTCACTCCCGGTGAAGGGATCTCGGCCCTTTCCTCATCGAATAAGGTGCAGGGTATATCATATATACCGCTATGCAAAGCAAAACTGTAGCTACCCTTTTTATTTAAAAATTTGATTCTACAACATCTATTAGGTTTCTTTTCTTTCATTAATCACATTAATAAAGTCCCATCATTTAAGTCACCTAAACATCACAGATAAATACGACGTACACTTATGCCATCCGCATTCGCCTCGATGTTCCCTCATGCACTGTTAGGTTAGGTAACTAACGACAGAGCAGGGCAGGGCTAGTACGGGTGTAAAACATAAGTAACGCCTATATAATATATCATATATACTATATACTGTATCCATCACAGAACATATCTAATGATCACATCACAGATATCGCAGCAGAAACATAGATATAATGTGGGATATACAAGGACGTCCGTATTTAGTATTTAGCCAACAATAGAAAATACGGATTCCCCAATCGCGATTAATAGCCACGCCCACACCCTGGACCCCTACGAGAGCGACAAGCGACCCTACCAATTCTGGAGTTTAGGAGACCCGGTCTCGACTCCTCGAGATGGCCTCCCACTGAACCCCAAAACCCGGTCACCCGTGCTCCTCTCCTTGGGTCCATCCTAATGCGGAAAAGTAAATAATATACAACACTGGTGGCATCAACCTCAACCCGGAAGTGCCCCAAATAAAAGAATATTACATTACAATTGAATTTACATGAATGAAAATATAAAACTCTCATCTCACATAAAACCCCCCGGCTATTCAATTGCGACAATCCTGCACATCATATCTCAGCAACACATAATATCATATATCATCAACGTAAGTAAGTATGCGTACCCCAATAGTCGTTGATGTATAGCAACGAAACCGGCGATATCGACATACTACACTTACGGTCACAGAAAAGAAAGTGTAAAACTGCAATATTTGGAATCCACATTCTCTTTAGACATCGTAAATGCGAAATATCACATACTTCGTATTTCATGTCCAGCTATATGAATTCCACATATTGCATCACATTCCAGATAGATAGACGGTATTAAAATTTTCGAACGAACGATCAAATACCCAAGATTCGCTAAAGCTCAACACTTGAGCGGAGTTCAAAAAACCCGGAGTGTGACACAGTGGTAGCGGTCCAGCCGTAGAAGGGTCAAGCCAACGCCTCACATGTGGCGCGCCGTACTGCCCCAAACCCTAAGGTTCAAAAGGCAGTTCAAGACGGTCACATAATCGAGTTAAGGTTTGTTGTCTTCTAGAGGGTCCACCACAAACAAACTTGCACGTATTTCCGAAAGATTTTAAACCCGTGAAAAGTGAGCAAATGATACCCGTTCAAACACTTCACTACATTCTAATTTATCCGGAAAAGTCACGAAATGAAAATTCTGATCGAATCGACGAGTCCAAAACCATCTCCAGAACAAACAGCACAAAATTCAGATTAAAAATACCTTAAAAAATATACAAGCATAATCAAGAATTACTGTATAAAAATTATGCAGTGATTGATGTATATGGCCGCGGAACCGCGGCCCAAGCAAGCTTAGGACGCGTTTCCGCAGCAAGATGGACTGTTCACATCATCGAATTTTACAGTAATTCTTATATTTATCTGCTGAATTTTTTACATATTTTTAATTCTGAAAAACAACAGTTTTGAAAAAATGACCAGAGAGCATTCTAAAAGGCCGTATTTCGGTTCGATCGGAGTTTTAACTTCGTAAAATTGGCGCCTAATGTTCTACGTTAGCTCTGATACCAATGAAGTGTTAGCCTAGCACCTCATAAAGGGTTTGGAAGCATCACATGTACCAAAGGTGGAGTCTTTAGGGTGCTAAGTTAACAAACATCGGATCGTTCCTGGAAAATTATGGTTTCTAAAACTTGCAAATCATCATAAGAAAGAAAAGTTAGGGTTTACGGAGTACAACCTTTGTAGCTCCCTACGCTAGACTCCTTGGATACTTGGGGTTTGAAAAAGCTCCGCTTATACTCCTCTAGGTCACCGATGATCCATCCGGAGTCCGCTTTGTCCAAGCTTGCAGCTTCACCCGATCAAGAGAACGAAATGAAGCTAACACTCCAAATAAGTGGGCTAGACTTGTGTAGAATGGTGTTGTGGTTCTTTTACTCACTTCAAAATCCTAACTTGTTGAGTATATTGCTCACTACAAAAATCTATAGAGCAAATGAGAGAGGAAGAAGAAGATGATGGCTATATTTTTAACAAGACTGAAAAAAGAATAACCCTTGTCATAGAAAAATGAAAATATATCAATATATATTTTCTTGTTTTCATCTCAAACCATGGTTTAAACAATTAATATATTATTAAACTTGAGTTAAAACACAAAAGGAAAGTTTACCCAAGGTTAAAAGGTGGGTGAGAATGGTTAGGTCAAAAGAAGAGTGTAGAAACAAATCAATCATAACCATTTTCTTTTTCCTTTTTGTTTTAAATCAAATGTAATAAAATCCATATTTAAAACCATGGTGTGAGTCTTATATTGCTACCATTTCCATGTATATACAACCATGAAGGATGTATGTATGAATGTACATCCATATGTGCATGAATCTTTAAAAAGAGAACATACATGCATGCATACATCCATCAAATACAAGAAAGGATTTCTAGTGAGAAACTAATGGTTAAATGATAAATCAACACTTGATTTATCAATCCGGTCATATCACATATGACCCTAACCAAAAGCAAGCCGCCCGATCAATATACGGTATCCTATACTCGCATTTTAATCGGGTCCATGCGCATATCGCATACACGCACCACAACGTTTCGCCTGGACTAGGTAACTCCATTATGGGACTCTAAGACTCGTCAATACGCCGGCAGTGGGTGATGATCATATCAAGCACCCCCAAGCCGCAAGCGGTCAGCTAAACGTAACGGCCACCCGGGTATTGAGCGATCAGAAGAGAACAAGCGAATCTGCTAAAACTCCCGTCGAACCAACCGGCAACACTTTCCGTACAGTCCGGTCTCCTCGTCTGATATGTCGCATATCAAGTCTAGGGGTGGTAAACGTCAGACCCCAATAACCGATAAGTCATGCCGATGTGAGGCTCATAACGGGTTGAGAAACTACAGGTAACACTTCCCAGCAAATCTCTGAATCACCCCTGGCCAGGGACTTCCCTGTTACGGCCAATCGAGCACAGCGCAGCATCAACCCCCAATACCGGGAGAGACGAAACCCCTCCTATCGCTCATTGCCTCCATGTGACTTGGGACTGTACCTAAAAACCACCGTTTTGCATGCCCTTATGGACGTGGTAAGGTGGAAATCAAAGCACCGTGGGAATCACACAAGACTCTATGACGATCTCGGGTCTACAGACTAACCTGCACAAGTGTCACCTGAGAACTGCCATCTGACGTGAGGTATAATACCATCTGGGAGTTCTCGGCGAGTCCGTCCAGCGTACCCAGTCTCCACTGAGCACCCGTATACCATCTCTGATGTCAAACACCAATGCATATGGGATCATCCATCGCCCATCTCATGGGTCGAGAAGCGTATACGCTAGTCTACACTGGTATATCGATGCCCCGTCTCGATACACCTACGACTTGGGACCTTGAAGGATGTACTTATGGACTACCATGTCCCCACTAGTATGATCTGCATCATAGTCCAGGTAGTCAAGTACACATCCTAAGGGCTTTACCAACATATAACTATAAGATAGTTTAAAGAGACTAGTATACATGTTAAGATAAAGAGCAACCAGATAGCATACTATCATATCGAGCAAGAGAGTAAACTCTATATATGTCCAAGCATCCAATATAATATACATCATCTGTACAATACTGGCCTCTAGGGCATACATAAAACTAACTGTAAGGTTCCTAGGCACTGTAATGAGGTCTCACAAGGCATCAACCATGCCAATTTCAAATTTTACGGGTGCCGAGAAAACCTAATACGGATCGTTAACTAGATGTCTAGGCGAAACAATGAAACTAGTTAACAACTTAACTAAAGTGTAACGGAAATTCAACCTTTGTAGATCCGGTGCTCTACCTCCATAGCTCCGCAATGAAGTCTCCTCGCTGTCCAAATGGAATCCCGGGCTCTTGCGTCGGCTTCATCGGAGAAATGGGCGGGCAAGGTCGTCGGCTTCATGCCGAAGATGATCTACGTCGAGGCATCACCAGATCAAGCTCCCACTTCACCAAGTCATGAAACTTATGAAGCGAACACCCTATACTACTTGGCAAGAGGTAGAGGATGAAGAAATAGGAGGCGGGTTCACTTTAGAATTGGATTTCTCACTCATTTTCATCAATCACCATTGATGGAATCAAGGTTCTTCATCTTGAAGAAGAAGAAGAAGATGATAATGTTATGATAAGTATAACTAAAATGAATAATAAAATCAATACTTATCATATGCTAACCTTAGTTAGGTGTAGAGAATAGACTAGGGTTAAGTGGAATGGTTAGGGTTAAGCATGAGACAAAATGGTTACTAAGTCAAAGTTTCATGAAGCTTTATAATACAAACAAAGTTAGCAACCATTTTTCTCTTTATGCTTTTCATTTTCCATAAAGAATAAATCAATAAATGAATAAGAAAATGAAAGGAAAACCCTAAACATTACGCAACCATGGTTTAATCTTTACACATGCTCAAGTTAGCATGTATCATCAAACATGATACAAACTTGTGTACAAAAGTATATCACATATACAATGTGCACAATCCAAGTAAGAAAATCCATTTAAAGTGAACCAATACTAGTTAATGCAAAGTAATATATCAAATATATAATTATGCATTAAATCATTAAATAACACTTGATTTAATGATCCGGTCATATCGCATATAACCGACTAATATTAACAGTAACAACTTATCGAATCAACACTTGATCCGATAACCCGGCTATATCGCATATAACCGATCAATGTCACAAATCGCGAGAATCGAATACAGTATCACATACTGGTATCATTCTCGGTCCCGCACATATCTCATATGCGCTCCTATTTCGTTTCCCTTGAGCCAGGAAACCTCTGTGTAGGACTCTAAAGACTCGTCAATACGCCGGCAGCAGATGATGATCATATCAATCACCCACAAGCCGCAAGCGGTCTGCTAAACGTAACGGCCACTCGGGTATTGAGCGATGAGAAGTTCGACGAGCAAGCCCGCTCACACTCCTGTGAATCCAACCAGTAACACTTACCTTACAGTCCGGTCTGATTGTCTGATATGTCGCATATCTCGCCTAGGGGTGGTAAACGTCAGACCCCAATAGCTCGATAAGTCGTGTCGATATGAGGTCTATAACAATTCGAGAAACTACTGGTAACACTTACCAGTAAATTTCAGCAACCCTGGCCAGGGATTTCCGGTTATAGCCAATCGAACACAGCGCAACATCAACTCCCTATACCGGGAGAGACGAATCCCCTCCTATCGCTCATTGCCTCCATGTGATTCGGGACTGTACCTAAAAACCACCGTTTTGCACGCCCTCTTGGATGTGGTAAGGTGGAAATCAAAGCACAGTGGGAAACACACAAGCCTCTATGACGATCTCGGGTCAACAGACTATTCTGTACCAGTGTCACCAGAGAACTGCCATCTGACGTAAGGTATAATACCATCTGGGAGTTCTCGGCGAGTCCGTCCAGTATACCCAGTCTCTACTGAGCACCCGTATATCATCTCTGATGTCAAACACCAATGGATATGGGATCATCCATCGCCCATCTGTATGGGTCGAGAAGGTACACGCTAGTCTACTCTGGTATATCGATGCCCCGTCTCGATACACCCACGACTAGGGACTTTGAAGGATGTACTTATGGACTACCATGTCCCCACTAGTATGATCCGCATCATAGTCCAGGTAGTCAAGTACATATCCTAAGGGCTTTACCAACATGTAACAGAGAGACAATCAGTGTACACGTTAAGGTAAAGATCAACCAGATAGCATACTATCATGTCGAGCAAGAAAGTCCTCCCTATATATATGTCCAAGCATCCACTACAATATACATTCTATGTATAGTAATGGCCTCTAGGGCATACATATAACTAACAATTTCCCACTTGCACTAGGGCCATCTGTAGCAGTGGTTGTAGTATCTCATACTCAACCATCCCATAAAAGTCTCTCTTTGGGAATAGGCCGTCGTGAGTGGATCCGCCGTGTTGTCCTCTGAGTCTACTCTCCTAACCTCGATCCCCTGGAGATTAACCATCTCCATGATCAGGTGATACTGCCTTAGAATTTGTCTGGATCACTGATGGGACGGATGTTCCTTGGCATAAGCCACAACTCCATTGTCACACAATGGGAGGAACTAAGTTCATCTCATGAACTAATATACACCCAGACAGCCTCTTTGGTAGCATCTTAAGTAGCGATGTATCCAGCCTTAATCGTCTAGTATGCCACGGTATCTAGCTTGGAACTCTTCCAACATACCGTCCCTTTACTGAGGGTAAAGACAATGCCTGTGACTGACATTTAGTCGTCTTTATCACCCTGGAACCTTTCCAGTGATTCTCCCCAGGGTCGATTGATACCTTCTCACTACAACTAGTGAGAATCCTAACATCCATTTAGATCTATCTCATAGATCCAAAACCCAGGATTTAGGAGGTATCACTTTGATCCTATATCGAGAATCATTGTGATAAGCGGAGATTGATCGAGCGTAGCATAGGAAACTTCTTCCCTATCAAGAGTATGTCATCCACGTACTCTACGAGAATTGCCACCATACTCCCTACTACCTTTTTGTATATACAAGGTTCATCTACCATTTTGATGATGTCAAACTCTTTGACTATTTCATCAAAACAGATGTTCCAACTCCGCGATGCCTGCTTTATCCTATAAAGCATCTTGCACAGGTTTCCGCTGCTCCCACTGTTTACTTGGCCTCCTGGCTGTGTACTTATAGACGCTCTCTTCTAAAACATCATTTAGAAAAGCTGTCATGACACCCAACCACTAGATATCATAGTCATGGTATGTAGCCGTGGCAAGTAGGATCCGGATGGACTTAAGCATAGCCACTGGAAAAGGTTTCATCATTATCCACGCCTGGTCGATGACGAAAACCTTTAACAAGTCTAGCTTTGAAAGTCTCAACTTTTCCATGTACACCAAGTAATCTTCTCAAGATTTACTTGCTCCTGATGGGGATTTAACCGTTCAGATATAGCAACCAAAGTCCATACTTTGTTGGTGTATATGGATTCCATCTCAGATCACTAACCATCCAGCCATTCTTACAGAGTCTTACTCCTGATGGCCAGCTCGAAACTAGTTGGGTCATCATCTCATGATGCAATCCTCGCTCCCACTGTCATCGAGAAACCGAAGTATCTCTCAGGTGGGTGAGGAACCCTACTAGATCGGCGGAGAGGCTGATGTTCGTTGGTAACTATTAAATCCTTTGGTTCTTTCAAATCATCAGCTGCAGTTTGTATAGCTGGAACATTTCCAGTTCTACATAACAGATCTTGCCTTTAGCTTATCCGGATTATGCTTTTCAAACATAGGCTGGGCAACCCCAAATCTTAACTTACTTAAGAGATGGGCTCTTCCCTTTCCATATCACATATGAAGCGGCAGGCATAAATTTGATTCGAATCCAATTCAATAGGTATGCAGCTTCTCAAGTGCATAACTCCCAAAAAAGAAATAGGAAACTCAGTAGTACTCATCATAGAGCACACCATATCATATAGGGTGCTATTTCTCCGCCCCGATATACCATCGTATGGTGTATCCGGAGGAGTAATCCTGAGAGAGAATCTCATTCTCCTTTAGAATAGTCCAGGATTTCCGTGCTCAAGTATTCTCCTCCCTGATCACATCAAAGGACATAATACTTATACCTGTATTAGTTCTCTACTTCTAACTTATATTCTGTGAATATCTCAAAAGGTTCGGACTCATGTTTCAACAGGAACATAGGTCTGAATCTCGAAAGATCATCAGAGAATGTAATGAAGTACAAAGAACCAGTCTTGGCATGTGTAGACAGGGGACCTACATACATCAACATGTATCATCCCAAGAGTTCACTAACTCTTTCTCTGTTTCCAATAAACAGAGCTGTGGTCATCTTATCTCTGTGACATGACTGACAATTTTCACAAGATGTAAATTCAAACTGATTTAACTATGCATCTATATGTAACTTCAGCTAGTCGGGTCACATTGATATGACCTAGTCTACAATGCCTCAAGAAGGATTCGTTCATTTCTGAATTCTTCCTCTTGTGTGTGTTCCGTACACTAAAGAACTGTAGTTTGATTTAGAACATCAATGCTTTTAGATAACGTGCCTGAACCGATCAACTTTTGATATAGGAAATGTTCAAAACATTATCCAACAATACAAAATTTTACCGTTTCTTTACTAATAAAGAGACAGATATGATTTTGTATATCAGGTTCGGTATCTAATAACATTCGTTCAGAATCAATGTATTGGTAATACAGGGTGACAGTGACCAACAGACTTGGCTGCAACACTTGTCCCGTTTTCTGCCTCATGAAAATTATCACCCGTTCTCAGTTCTCTACCTTTCTGTAGCCCTATGTAACAGATTACATATCTGGGATCCTGATCTGGTATCACATACCCAGGACGTAAAGGATACTGAGAAACAGTTCTCTGTAATGAACACACCCGAAGATGATGCATCAGCATGCACTCTCTTCGTTTGGGCGGCACGGGAATTCTGGTAATCCCCAATTTCCTGCTCTGTCTTATAGCAATTATAAGTTGGAGCGGGACCAACGTTCCCCAGCTCAGTATAACAAGCGGGTTTGGTCAATACATCCGTATTATTATCTTGATTAAGGCGTGATATGGTCGCTACCAGGAGAGAGAGAGAAGAAAACACTCAGCGTGCGCTCTTGCAAGAATAGATTGATTATTATTTTATCTAATCAGGATGGCTCCCACTGGTTTTTATCAAATCTTCCTACAAACCCTAAAAGGAAAGACTAGCCGGGATTAATTACACACTACAAGTTCGCCAATCTTTCAGCCAGGCCAGTGTCGGTACTTTGAGGGAGGTCCCCCGTGCTTTCGCACGAAGCTAATTAATGTAAACCTCGTTTTCCCAGAGGTGTAACCACGTTAACACCTTTCTAGACACCTACTTGATCGGCTAATTGTAATGTGTAAAATTCTCCCAGGAGTAACAATTACTCGCAGCGGGTATCGGGATCCAACTATCTCATAGAAGGTATGCAATCTCATTGCAAATTTCAACACTTGAAATTCCCGATAAGATTTTGCCCCTAGCGTCCTATGACCTTGACGGAGGCCAAACAACCCATAGTCCGCTAGTCAAGTTCAACCCGTCATTTCCTGATTGAATTAAACCCACCCGCACGACCCTTGACGGAGGCCAAACAACGCCGTACGAATACCCTAATCCAATCGCATCATGTGCTAGCAGATAAGCACTAGTTAGCTACCGTACACTACGCCTTGACGGAGGCCAAACAACCGCAGCACGAATACTAACTAGTACGTATCTGAAATGACGGAGGGCTACGACAGGTTTTTCTGAAAACCTATTGCGTAATGAACTTGATATCGTTGTAGAATCAAATGATTTTTAAAAATGGAGTGCTTTTGAGGCTTTCCTAGTTTTGCTAAAGGAGTCACTCCCGGTGAAGGGATCCTCGGTCCTTTCCTCGTCGTATGAGGTGCTGGATATATCATATATATCACTGTGCAAAGCAAAAACACTTAAAAGCAATCAAAAGACAAACCGAGTGTGTAGCATCAGCCAGTTATTGCTAAAGGAGTCACTCCCGGTGAAGGGATCTCGGTCCTTTCCTCATCGAATAAGGTGCAGGATATATCATATATACCGCTGTGCAAAGCAAGAACTGTATCTACCTGTTTTATTTTGAAATTCGATTCTACAACATCTTAGGTTTCTTTTTCTTTCATTAATCATATTAATGAAGTCCCATCATTTAAATACCTAAACATCACAGATAAATACGACGTACACTTATGCCATCCGCATTCGCCTCGATGTCCCTTCGTGCCCCGTTAGGTTAGGTAACTAACGGCAGAGCGGGGCAGGGCTAGCGCGGGTGTAAAACATAAGTAACGTCTATATAATATATCATATATAATATATACTGTATCTATCACAGAACATATCACATGATCACATCACAGATATCGCAGCAGAAGAATCATATGAAATATTGGATATTCTAGGACGTCCGTGTTTTCAATACGAGCCAGTATAAAACACGGATTCCACGGTCGCGATGAATAGCCAAACCCACACCCCTAGACCCCTACGAGAGCGGCAAGAAACCCTACCAATTCTAGAGTTAGGAGACCCGGACTCGACTCCTCGAGTTGGTCTCCTACCGGACTCCAGAACCCGGTTACTTGTGCTCCCCTCCTTGGGTCTATCCTAGTGCGGAAAAGTAAATAATATACAAACGGTGACATCTTCCGCAACCTGGAAGTGCCCCAATAAAAGAATATTACATACAAGTTTTTACATGAATGAAAATGAAAAACACTCATCTCACATAAAAAACCCCGGCTATTCAAACACGACGATCCAATATAACATATCCAGCAACACATAACATCATATGTCATCAACGTAAGTAAACATGCGCATCCCAATTATCGTCGACATATAGCAACGAAACCGGCGATATCACATATTACACTTACGGTCACAGAAAAGAAAGTGTAAAACTACAACAGTCGGAATCCACAACCTCTTTAGACATCACATGCCTAATCAAATGAATTCCTTAGACATCACATGCCTAACAATTACAAATCCCGCATTTTAGTCTCAAAATCGAAAACACTTTTCAATATCAAGTCGGGAAATTCAACAAGATTCCTGACATCCTGATCGAATGCTCGTCGCAAACTTCAGTAGACGGCCGCACCCCCGATACCGTCGACGAAGTGCACCAAGGCCGAACACCGCTGCCGCGAGCACCCGAACGGATGCTTTCGGCGACGGGGTTCTCCTACAGTCACTTGGTCGGGGCTATGGAGTGAGGCTGTCTATTAAGTTTACCCGGCGAGTATCCGCGTACGCTACGTGATTGCGACGGACTTTTGATCACATCAAAATTCCATGGCAACCGATCAAGTGAGACTAAACTGCTATGTTTATAACATTCATTCAGTTATCTCATAACTACTTGTGAATTCCAATTATTGTATCACATTCCGGATAAATAGAAAATGTTAAACTTTCCGATAGAACAATCGAACACCCAAGTTTTCCCGATATAGCTCAACACATGAAATAAGTCTAGAAACATTCAGTTCATGCCCCAGTACCAACGGTCCAGCCGTAGAAGGGTCAAGCCAACGCCTCACATGTGGCACACCGTACTGCCCCAAACCCTAAGATTCAAAGGGCAGTTCAAGACGGTCACATAATCGAGTTAAGGTTTGTTGTCTTCTAGAGGGACCATCGCGTTACTTGCACTACTTAGAACGTCTTTAAACCACGGAAAAATCCAACAATTGGAAATTTCCCGACAGGGAAAAAGTTGGGTATTTATATCCGGTCGAACTTTTTAACATATCCAAAAATTATCCGGAAAGCCACACTGACAAAATTTGATAATCCGATCGAACATACGAATCCCCAAAACAACCCAGAAAATTCAACTCTTGAATAAATATTAAAAATTCCCAGAAAATCCAACACTAGAAAAGAGGAATTACTGTGCAAAAATGGGAAGCTGACGTCATCATTCGGCTGCGGAACCGCCGCAGAAGCCAGGCATCTACCGCGGTTCCGCCGCACTTTGGTGGATTCATGGGTACGGGCTTCACAGTAATTCTTACAATTCCCTGGTGATTTTTCTGCATATTTTTAATATCGAAAAACTCCAGATTTTGGAAAAAGCCCAGAGAGCATGTTTGTGTTAGGGTTTCGGGTTCGTTCGGGTTTTAAACTTCGTCTACGCATCGCCTAAGGCTCTAGCTAGGCTCTGATACCACTGTAGGGTTCCTAGGCACTGTAATGAGGTCTCACAAGGCATCAACCATGCCAATTTCAAATTTTACGGGTGCTGAGAAAACCTAATACGGATCGTTAACTCGATGTCTAGGCGAAACAATGAAACTAGTTAACAACTTAACTAAAGTGTAACGGAAATACAACCTTTGTAGATCCGGTGCTCCACCTCCATAGCTCCGCAATGAAGTCTCCTCGCTGTCCAAATGGAATCCCGGGCTCTTGCGTCGGCTTCATCGGAGAAATGGGCGGGCAAGGTCGTCGGCTTCGTGCCGAAGATGATCTACGTCGAGGCATCACCAGATCAAGCTCCCACTTCACCAAGTCATGAAACTTGTGAAGAGAACACCCTATACTACTTGGCAAGAGGTAGAGGATGAAGAAATAGGAGGTGGGTTCACTTTAGAATTGGATTTCTCACTCATTTTCATCAATCACCATTGATGGAATCAAGGTTCTTCATCTTGAAGAAGAAGAAAAAGAAGATGATAATGTTATGATAAGTATATCTAAAATAAATAATAAAATCAATACTTATCATATGCTAACCTTAGTTAGGTGTAGAGAATAGACTAGGGTTAAGTGGAATGGTTAGGGTTAAGCATGAGACAAAATGGTCACTAAGTCAAAGCTTCATGAAGCTTCATAATACAAACAAAGTTAGCAACCATTTTTCTCTTTATGCTTTTCATTTTCCATAAAGAATAAATCAATAAATGAATAAGAAAATGAAAGGAAAACCCTAACCATTACGCAACCCTGGTTTAATCTTTACACATGCTCAAGTTAGCATGTATCATCAAACATGATACAAACTTGTGTTCAAAAGTATATCACATATACAATGTGCACAATCCAAGTGAGAAAATCCATTTAAAGTGAACCAATACTAGTTAATGCAAAGTAATATATCAAATATATAATTATGCATTAAATCATTAAATCAACACTTGATTTAATAATCCGGTCATATCGCATATAACCGACTAATATTAACAGTAACAACTTATCGAATCAACACTTGATCCGATAACCCGGCTATATCGCATATAACCGATCAATGTCACAAATCGCGAGAATCGAATACAGTATCACATACTGGTATCATTCTCGGTCCCGGACATATCTCATATGCGCTCCTATTTCGTTTCGCTTGAGCCAGGAAACCTCTGTGTAGGACTCTTAAGACTCGTCAATACGCCGGCAGCAGATGATGATCATATCAATCACCCACAAGCCGCAAGCGGTCTGCTAAACGTAACGGCCACCCGGGTATTGAGCGAGCAAGCCCGCTCACACTCCTGTGAATCCAACCAGTAACACTTACCGTACAGTCCGGTCTGATCGTCTGATATGTCGCATATCTCGCCTAGGGGTGGTAAACGTCAGACCCCAATAGCTCGATAAGTCGTGTCGATATGAGGTCTATAACAATTCGAGAAACTACTGGTAACACTTACCAGTAAATCTCAGCAACCCTGGCCAGGGATTTCCGGTTATAGCCAATCGAACACAGCGCAACATCAACTCCCTATACCGGGAGAGACGAATCCCCTCCTATCGCTCATTGCCTCCATGTGATTCGGGACTGTACCCAAAAACCACTGTTTTGCACGCCCTCTTGGACGTGGTAAGGTGGAAATCAAAGCACAGTGGGAACCACACAAGACTCTATGACGATCTCGGGTCAACAGACTACTCTGTACCAGTGTCACCAGAGAACTGCCATCTGACGTAAGGTATAATACTATCTGGGAGTTCTCGGCGAGTCCGTCCAGTGTACCCAGTCTCTACTGAGCACCTGTATATCATCTCTGATGTCAAACACCAATGGATATGGGATCATCCATCGCCCATCTCTATGGGTCGAGAAGGTACACGCTAGTCTACTCTGGTATATCGATGCCCCGTCTTGATACACCCACGACTAGGGACTTTGAAGGATGTTCTTATGGACTACTATGTCCCCACTAGTATGATCCGCATCATAGTCTAGGTTGTCAAGTACATATCCTAAGGGCTTTACCAACATGTAACAGAGAGACAATCAGTGTACACGTTAAGGTAAAGATCAACCAGATAGCATACTATCATGTCGAGCAAGAAAGTCCTCCCTATATATGTCCAAGCATCCACTACAATATACATACTATGTATAGTAATGGCCTCTAGGGCATACATATAACTAACACTAACAGCCAGGACCGGTTCTTTGTACTTCATTATATTCACTGATGTTCTCTAAAGATTCACACATGTGTTCCTGTTGAAACACAAGCCCGAAACATTTGCGATAATCACAGAATATAAGTTAGAAGTAGAGAACCAAAAACCGGTATAAGTATTATATCCTTTGATGAGATCAGGGAGGAGAATACTTGAGCACGGGATTCCTGGACTATTTTAAAGAAGACTGAGATTCTCTCTCAGCATTACTCCTCCGTATACACCATGGCTCGATGGTATATCGGGGCAGAGCAATAGCACCTTATGTGATATAGTGTGCTCTATGATGAGTACTACTGAGTTTCTGTAACGTTTTAAAAATAATTAAATAAATAATTAAATGAATAAAATTGTGTAAGTAAATTTTATGATTTTCGGTAAAGCAAAATGTATTTTTCGTAAAATCAAACCGCAATTGTTTTTCATTATAAAATCAAAAATACCTATTTAATTACGTAATTACTAGTAAATAGTGTTTATTTAGCCACTTATAAATTTTTAGTTTAATTAAAAAAAATTCCTAAATTAATTATTTTAAATATGAACAAAAGCTTTATTTTTACACTAAAATAGTGTAAATTACAAATTTGAATGGTTTTAATTTGTAAAAATGAACCATGGCATGTTAGAATTTAGTATGTATCATGCAAAATTTATTTGCAAATTTTTCCTATTTTCTAGAGTTTTCTTGAGTTGCTATAGTGAAGGAATAAATAAATAAATAAATAAAAGCATGAAAAGACCTTTAAGTGATAATTCTTCTCTTGAAACTTCTACACTTTTCCTTACTCATTTCTTTCTCTCCCTCACTCCCTCTCATGGCCGTCCATCACTCCATGGCTGCCCCCCCCCCATTTCCTACATCATTTTTATTCAAAATTCATCAAAAACACATCAAAAATTCAATTAAAATTCCACAAAATCCTATTTATTCCATACTCTTTATTCCTTGCTCCTTTTTATATGAAATTTGGAGATGGAAAGCATGCATTTTGGAGGCTCATTTCTTGTTTGGATTTCACATTTTGAAGGTATAATTTTCTTTCTTTTGACTTATTGTTATTAGATGTTCATATTAAGCTTAATTAGATTTAATGAATTAATTCTATGTTCTTTTTTTAAAATGCAAGCTAGGGTTCTAAATTCAAGTTATGATTTTTAATAATTAATTAGGGTTATAGTAGTTAGTTTAACACTTTTAGTATTAGGAAATCTTGCATGGTTATTGTTTAACAAATTGTTATTCAAAAATTGTTTTAAATTAGGAATTTAGTTAACTAGGTTTTTGCAAAATGTGGTTGTGGTTAATATAAAATTCTAATTTGGGTTGTTATCATTGGATTATAGTTTTAGTGGAAATATTAGCATGTTAATGGAAAGAAAAACTTTGTTTGATTGCTAGTTTCTATGGTTAATTGATAAATTGTGATAAAAATTGCTAATTTTGTAAACTAGATTTTAGAAATTCCTATATAAATGAGATTAAAAATATAATTATGGCTTCATTATATCATTATCATCATGAATTGTGGTTTAAGTCATTAATTTATGCAAAATCATGTTTTGTGGTTGAATTATGGTATTTTGCTTGAAAAATGTTGAAAATTGTTAAAGGGTGCAAACTAGAAATTTCAAATTTATACAAGTTTGTGTAATAAAAATATAGTAATAGTTTGTATAGTCTAGTTATGCTATTTAATGAGTTTTATGACCATTGGTTTCATTTAAATGTTATGTTTTGATGAAAAACGGTAAACTGGCATTTTCGGGTTTTGCGAAATTGGACGGTTTGATAGATTTTCGGGTTTCGATGGATTTAATCATGTTTTATAGTATAAGTAATGTGTTTTAAAACTATGAGTTATTTGTTAATGTTTATCTCGATCCATCGGAGTTTGTACGCCAATATCGAGGGATATTTGGTTCTTTTGCGTGGACGGGACACATGTTTTAACCTATGCTTGTTCCTTGTATCGTTTGACTTTGGTATATGATCCAGTTTACGATACTATTTATATGTTTGCGTTTAGGTACCCCTCACATGGACTACGGGCGATGAAGAGGAGGATGGCGACACCGTCTTCGGCAGACATGGACCAGGTGAGTAGATGTATATCTACGGAGGGAAGTCGGGTGGATGGCGTTTAGCACCCCCGCAACGTAGAATAGGAATAATACTTATTGACATTAGGATACCATATGTGACCCTAGATTCTTAATGAGTAGGACCCTAGTAATGACCCTTGGCTGGACTGGACTGATTTAGGAAAACCATACCAGAAGAGATTCGTAGGTTTCAGGTAGAAACACACGCACACACTGAAACACGACATGGTGTATACGTGCATGTGTATATATATATATAGGACGAGGTATAGGTATATATATATATACAACACATATATGGGATACATTGATGTGATATGATATCCGAGATATGATGAAACAATGTAACTGGGCTTGATGCCGTAATTCTTGGCTATACAGTCGTATTAAAGTGTTAGCGGATCATTAGAGAATGAGATAATGAACATGAATATATAAATTATAAAGAGTGGTGGTGATATTGATGTACATGGGACGCTAGAATAGTACCCGGACTGTAACTTGTGACTGATGACGATATGATATATGTATAACTTGATTACGACATTATATTGGTGTGACCTGATGCCGATATCATATAAGTATGACTTAATCACAATATGATACATATGACATGATATTTCAGAGGATAAACTAATGATGCTTATCATGATGGCAATGATATATGATTGATTTATGCGATCACAGTTTAGCACATTGATTATGAGAGGTGTTGATGATGACATTATACGAATGAGGAGACACCTAGGAGATACTTGACCGTACCCCGATATTGGGATGCCGTACGATGGATTTTACCGTACGAGGCTTAGATTTGATGATTGATCCGCACTCTTGATTCGAGGAAGCCGTACTACGTACATGACGCTATTGAGGCGGGATCGCCGTCTATTAGAGATATTGATTCAGACCTTAGGTAGACTCTAGTTTCTTACTGACTAGTCTATTAGGTTTAGTTCCTTAGGATGTTAGATGGACACTGGTTTAGGTTCGACTCACATAGTGGTAGTTGTACTCGTATCTCGCAGAGGGGTGGATAATGCACATCTGTATTTACATTCATACTGTAATTATCATGGTGCATGTTCTTACATATGTTGCTATAATCAGTATAAACTTTACCTGTTAGGACACCAGCACTATTACCGATGATGCGCATATTCCACGCGCACTTATTTGCCGGCTCACACACATCATCATCGGTAATTGCTATGTCACGTACACTTTAGATCATATTGTCTGTTATGGATATAATCAGTTAACAACTAGACCGATATAATATTGTGATTATTCTCTGACATTAGTACATACATGATATTTATTGCTTAGACATTCATGCATTCATATTTTCATGTTATCATGCAGTATTATGCACATATGCGGACACTTATCATATACTTACTCATGATTTTAAGATTTGGATTTCTATGAGATTTCTGGATTTTTGGGGAAAACCGCAAGAAATTATAAAACCTTCTCTCTTTCTCTCCTCCCCTCTTTTTAAAATAAGATGCGGTTTTCTCATGATGCATGTGTCGTCCACCATGAGATTTCATGTTTTCTGTTGGATTTCAAGACCCGATTCGAGGAGTGGATGAACCGTCTCGGGTACATGGTGCGCCCGGTATGGTACCCCGGGGAAAGAAGATCGAGTTGTAGACGATGAGCCTGGCAGGGGAAGACTACCTACTGGTGATGTCTGGCGCGGCGGATATCCGGAGGATACCGACCGTTGTCGTGAGATTTGATGATATGGGCTGATCCGGACTGACGGAGCCCGACATATTGAGACTTGAGATTTCATGTGTTGTGTCGATGCTTGACACGGATTTCCATGGATTTCATTGTTGAGATTTCAGATGCTTATACACACTTTACTATGATAACAGCTAAAGAGTTCTTATACATATATATCTGGATTTCAGGATTTGTTACTTTACATTCATGGTGTATGCATTTCATTTCATATGACATAGTATTATATGAGGCACTGACACGAACACGGAGTATCTGCACTTACACGTAGTAGTACCCTGCTATTACTAGATGTTTGGGATATAGTAGTGTATTATTATGACCTAGGATAGCGTCGTGCATTCGATTTCTTTTCGTAGATGTCTTCTACTCACGAGTTGGCAACTCACCCCCGTTGTGCCAAATTTTATTACAGGTTCGATGTACAGGTTTCCCGGGCAGCTTGCTGGCACATCTATTCTTTCAGGGTGATTTGCACGGTAGGTTGGTTCACTTGTATCCGAACCACCATTGTACTTTTATTCTTTCATTTGTATCTAGTAAGCTCCATCAACCATATTTGTATTACTTGATAAGTTTATTGGACCAGTCTTTTATTTCGACCTTAGAGTCACGCATGTATTATTCTGATCTGGTGGTTTTGTTTTCTTCTGAGTTTTGAGCCTCGCCTATTGGCGTTGTATATTATTGTGCTTGTTGTGGTTGTTTCCGCCTGTTGGCGTTGATGCTAGCTCCCGTTTGGGGATGCTTTTTATTGTTTATGTATATTATACTTGTTGTATCCGTTTGGGGGCCAGTTTTTATAAAGAAGACTCTGCCGAAATTTTTGGGAAAATTTGCTGATGTTTTAAACTTGTTCCTTCATGTTTTCTTTTACTGCTTCTTCTTCTTTTCATGGTTTAGATTTCTGGGCTTCGGCTTACTTAGGTTACGTGGCGCCTCTAGACGCTTCGTAATCCAAGTGCCGGTCACGTTCCGTACTCTCGGGTCGTGACAAAGTTGGTATCAGAGCGCTAGGTTTAACCTTGTATAAGTCTAGGTGACCCTTGGTTGATGGAGTAGGCGATTTAGGTAGAGTAACGTACCGTGGGTATGGTCCGCGGCATACTTACGATACGCTACTCTGCTTAAGGAGCCCTAGGATTTACATTGTTTGCACCGTATTTCATTCTTTCCTTTGATCTATCTTCGTCGATGTCGGAGGGTGATTCTGTTACCACGGGCGCACTGGCAGAGGGAGCTGTGGCTCGAATGCGATAACCATTAGAGTATTGGTTATTCTTGAGGATTGAAGCATTTTTTAGCGTGCGGACGAAGGGTATTCACATGCCGTCCGGATGAAGTTAAAGGGTTCGAACGATTATCAGAAAACCATTTTCCCAAGTTTAAAGTATTCGGAAGAACATGCAGGTATTTCGATGGACCATCTAGAAGAATGCAACCCTAACTCGACATAATGACCCCGAGAACGCCCTTGAAGCTTAGGGTTTACGGCAGTTCCGCGGTGCCATTAGTGAGGCTTGGGTTTGCCCTTCTACGACTGGATCATCGATGCTGGGGTATGTACCGGATATTTTTTAAGCTGTACTTGAGTGTTGAGCTCTCGGGGAATTATGGGATTTTGATGGATCGGTCGAAAGGTTTAATGTAGTCCGGATATCAAGTGAAGGGATCGACTATGTGGGAGACTCTTGACATGAGTATTGCCGTTGGTAGCGCAGTCAGCACACCTATGAAAGAACGAGTTCGAAGCAGTCGACATCAGAGGAAAGAGGCGCACATTGACGATAGTGTTTACGATTGTGATTTAGTGATTTGAATTTCATATTTTCGCTGATTGGACTTTTGTATTTTGAGGACTTTGTTCTAAGATTGGTATTTCATGTGTGTACTTTCATTCTATCTGTGTTTCATATATCAGTTGTATTGATGTTGTTTAGTACACACCCAGTACACTTGATTTGGTTTTAATACCTTTTGTGATTTTGATTTGATTTCGTGCATATGGGTTACACATGATTTTGAAATATGCTTCGACCTAGTTTTTATCCATTTTCGTACTGTGATTCGAGTCTGATATTCGATGTATGTTTTCGTGCACCATGTGCACCTGATTAGGATTCTTGCGCATACTTGGCGCACTTGATGCGATTTTGTGCATACCAGATGCACTAAATCGGGGTTTTGTGCAGATTAGATGCACCTGATTTTGAGTCGTGCACGCCCGTTGCACTTGACAGATGTTTTTGGTGCACACCTGTTGCACTTAGTTCTGTTTTTGTGTGTATTCATGGTATCTTTAGTTGGTTTCGATTTCAGTGCGCACCGGACGCACATGATATTTTTATGATGTGATTTGGATTGATTTCAGTTTGAGCAGTATGTTTTCATAGTCATTATTATTTGATTTAGTAACCAGGCGGGACGTGTATGTTAAATAAAAGATATATATATAGCTATTTTTTTAATTTAAACGTCCGCTACTTATACCGTGACACGTGCATTGCACGGCGATTTTCAAGAGGGGTTTTTGTATGCTTCTTTATTATGAGGTTTAGGCGATTTTACTAGGATGCGAACTATATATAAGTTATAGATTGATGTATATTATGATGGTTTTCACATTGGGTTATGATATTTTATTCTCGCCATAACTCCGATGATTGCGTTATGCTTGACGGAGTTGATTTTTGTTATGTGTTGATGATTTCGGAGCCCCGACGATTTGAGTGTTTTGCTAAATGTTTTAGTATTTGGAGGGGGAGTTTTAATTTAAATTCGGGGACCGAATTTCTTAAAGGGGGGAAGATTGTAACGTTTTAAAAATAATTAAATAAATAATTAAATGAATAAAATTGTTTAAGTAAATTTTATGATTTTCGGTAAAGCAAAATGTATTTTTCGTAAAATCAAACCACAATTGTTTTTCATTATAAATTAAAAAATACCTATTTAATTATGTAATTACTAGTAAATAGTGTTTATTTAGCCACTTATAAATTTTTAGTTCAATTAAAAAAAATTCCTAAATTAATTATTTTAAATATTAACATAAGCTTTATTTTTACACTAAAATAGTGTAAATTACAAATTTGAATGGTTTTAATTTGTAAAAATGAACCATGGCATGTTAGAATTTAGTATGTATCATGCAAAATTTATTTGCAAATTTTTCCTATTTTCTAGAGTTTTCTTGAGTTGCTATAGTGAGGGAATAAATAAATAAATAAATAAAAGCATGAAAAGACCTTTAAGTGATAATTCTTCTCTTGAAACTTCTACACTTTTCCTTACTCATTTCTTTCTCTCCCGCACTCCCTCTCATGGCCGGCCATCACTCCATGGCTTCCCCCCCCCCCCATTTCCCACATCATTTTTATTCAAAATTCATCAAAAACACATAAAAAATTCAATTAAAATTCCACAAAATCCTATTTATTCCATACTCTTTATTCCTTGCTCCTTTTTATATGAAATTTGGAGATGGAAAGCATGCATTTTGGAGGCTCATTTCTTGTTTGGATTTCACATTTTGAAGGTATAATTTTCTTTCTTTTGACTTATTTTTATTAGATGTTCATATTAAGCTTAATTAGATTTAATGAATTAATTCTATGTTCTTTTTTTAAAATGCAAGCTAGGGTTCTAAATTCAAGTTATGATTTTTAATAATTAATTAGGGTTATAGTAGTTAGTTTAACACTTTTAATATTAGGAAATCTTGCATGGTTATTGTTTAACAAATTGTTATTCAAAAATTGTTTTAAATTAGGAATTTAGTTAACTAGGTTTTTGCAAAATGTGGTTGTGGTTAATATAAAATTCTAATTTGGGTTGTTATCATTGGATTATAGTTTTAGTGGAAATATTAGCATGTTAATGGAAAATAAAACTTAGTTTGATTGCTAGTTTCTATGGTTAATTGATAAATTGTGATAAAAATTGCTAATTTTGTAAACTAGATTTTAGAAATTCCTATATAAATGAGATTAAAAATATAATTATGGTTTTATTATATCATTATCATCATGAATTGTGGTTTAAGTCATTAATTTATGCAAAATCATGTTTTGTGGTTGAATTGTGGTATTTTGCTTGAAAAATGTTGAAAATTTCTAAAGGGTGCAAACTAGAAATTTCAAATTTATACAAGTTTGTGTAATAAAAATATAGTAATAATTTGTATAGTCTAGTTATGATATTTAATGAGTTTTATGACCATTGGTTTCATTTAAATGCTAAGTTTTGATGAAAAACGGTAAACTGGCATTTTCGGGTTTTGCGAAATTGGACGGTTTGATAGATTTTCGGGTTTCGATGGATTTAATCATGTTTTATAGTATAAGTAATGTGTTTTAAAACTACGAGTTATTTGTTAATGTTTATCTCGATCCATCGGAGTTTGCACGCCAATATCGAGCGATATTTGGTTCTTTTGCGTGGACGGGACATAGGTTTTAACCTATGCTTGTTCCTTGTATCGTTTGACTTTGGTATGTGATCCAGTTTACGATACTATTTATATGTTTGCGTTTAGGTACCCCTCACATGGACTACGGGCGATGATGAGGAGGATGGCGACACCGTCTTCGGCAGACATGGACCAGGTGAGTAGATGTATATCTACGGGGGGAAGTCGGATGGATGGCGTTTAGCACCCCCGCAACGTAGAATAGGAATAGTACTTATTTACATTAGGAAACCAGATGTGACCCTAGATTCTTAATGAGTAAGACCCTAGTAATGACCCTAGGCTGGACTAGACTGATTTAGGAAAACCATACCAGAAGATGAATACCTTGGAAGAGGTTCGTATGTTTCAGGTAGAAACACACGCACACACTGAAACACGACATGGTGTATACGTGCATGTGTATATATATATATATAGGACGAGGTATAGGTGTGTATATATATATATATATATATATATATTTAACACGTATATGGGATACATTGATGTGATATGATATCCGAGATATGATGAAACAATGTAACTGGGCTTGATGCCGTAATTCTTGGCTATACAGTCGTATTAAAGTGTTAGCGGATCATTAGAGAATGAGATAATGAACATGAATATATAAATTATAAAGAGTGGTGGTGATATTGATGTACAAGGGACGCTAGAATAGTACCCGGACTATAACTTGTGACTGATGACGATATGATATATGTATAACTTGATTACGACATTATATTGGTGTGACCTGATGCCGATATCATATAAGTATGACTTAATCACAATATGATACATATGACATGATATTTCTGAGGATAAACTAATGATGCTTATCATGATGGCAATGATATATGATTGATGTATGCGATCACAGTTTAGCACCTTGATCATGAGAGGTGTTGATGATGACATTATACGAATGAGCAGACACCTAGGAGATACTTGACCGTACCCCGATATTGGGATGCCGTACGATGGATTTTACCGTACGAGGCTTAGATTTGATGATTGATCCGCACTTTTGATTCGAAGAAACCGTACTACGTACGTGACGCTATTGAGGCGGGATCGCCGACTATTAGAGATATTGATTCAGACCTTAGGTAGACTCTAGTTTCTTACTGACTAGTCTATTAGGTTTAGTTCCTTAGGATGTTAGATAGACACTGGTTTAGGTTCGACTCACATAGTCGTAGTTGTACTCGTATCTCGCAGAGGGGTGGATAATGCACATCTGTATTTACATTCATACTGTAATTATCATGATGCATGTTCTTACATATGTTTCTATAATCAGTATAAACTTAACCTGTTAGGACACCGGCACTATTACCGATGATGCGCATATTCCACGCACACTTATTTGCCGGCTTACACACATCATCATCGGTAATTGCTATGTCACGTACACTTTAGATCATAATGTCTGTTATGGATAGAATCAGTTAACAACTAGACCGATATAACTCTGACATTAGTACAGACATGATATTTATTGCTTAGACATTCATGCATTCATATTTTCATGTTATCATGCAGTATTATGCACATATGCGGACACTTATCATATACTTACTCATGATTTTAAGATTTGGATTTATATGAGATTTCTGGATTTTTGGGGAAAACCGCAAGAAATTATAAAACCTTCTCTCTTTCTCTCCTCCCCTCTTTTTAAAATAAGATGCGGTTTTCTCATGATGCATGTGTCGTCCACCATGAGATTTCATGTTTTCTGTTGGATTTCAAGACCCGATTCGAGGAGTGGATGAACCGTCTCGGGTACATGGTGCGCCCGGTATGGTACCCCGGGGCAAGAAGATCGAGTTGTAGACGATGAGCCTGGCAGGGGAAGACTACCTACTGGTGATGTCTGGCGCGGCGGATATCCGGAGGATACCGACCGTTGTCGTGAGATTTGATGATATGGGCTGATCCGGACTGACGGAGCCCGACATATTGAGACTTGAGATTTCATGTGTTGTGTCGATGCTTGACACGGATTTCCATGGATTTCATTGTTGAGATTTCAGATGCTTATACACACTTTACTATGATAACAGCTAAAGAGTTCTTATACATATATATCCGGATTTCAGGATTTGTTACTTTACATTCATGGTGTATGCATTTCATTTCATATGACATAGTATTATATGAGGCACTGACACGAACACGGAGTATCTGCACTTACACATAGTAGTACCCTGCTATTACTAGATGTTTGGGATATAGTAGTGTA
The DNA here is from genome assembly GCA_030015575.1 of Agapanthus africanus. Taxonomy (NCBI): domain Eukaryota; kingdom Viridiplantae; phylum Streptophyta; class Magnoliopsida; order Asparagales; family Amaryllidaceae; genus Agapanthus; species Agapanthus africanus. The sequence goes on along the minus strand of CM057346.1, from coordinate 264,535,455 downwards.
TTATTATGACCTAGGATAGCGTCGTGCATTCGATTTCTTTTCGTAGATGTCTTCTACTCACGAGTTGGCAACTCACCCCCGTTGTGCCAAATTTTATTACAGGTTCGATGTACAGGTTTCCCGGGCAGCTTGCTGGCACATCTATTCTTTCAGGGTGATTTGCACGGTAGGTTGGTTCACTTGTATCCGAACCACCATTGTACTTTTATTCTTTCATTTGTATCTAGTAAGCTCCATCAACCATATTTGTATTACTTGATAAGTTTATTTGACCAGTCTTTTATTTCGACCTTAGAGTCACGCATGTATTATTCTGATCTGGTGGTTTTGTTTTCTTCTGAGTTTTGAGCCTCGCCTATTGGCGTTGTATATTATTGTGCTTGTTGTGGTTGTTTCCGCCTGTTGGCGTTGATGCTAGCTCCCGTTTGGGGATGCTTTTTATTGTTTATGTATATTATACTTGTTGTACCCGTTTGGGGGCCAGTTTTTATAGAGGAGACTCTGCCGAAATTTTTGGGAAAATTTGCTGATGTTTTAAACTTGTTCCTTCATGTTTTCTTTTACTGCTTCTTCTTCTTTTCATGGTTTAGATTTCTGGGCTTCGGCTTACTTAGGTTACGTGGCGCCTCTAGACGCTTCGTAATCCAAGTGCCGGTCACGTTCCGTACTCTCGGGTCGTGACAAAGTTGGTATCAGAGCGCTAGGTTTAACCTTGTATAAGTCTAAGTGACCCTTGGTTGATGGAGTAGGCGATTTTGGTAGAGTAACGTACCGTGGGTATGGTCCGCGGCATACTTACGATACGCTACTCTGCTTAAGGAGCCCTAGGATTTACATTGTTTGCACCGTATTTCATTCGTTCCTTTAATCTATCTTCGTCGATGTCGGAGGGTGATTCTGTTACCACGGGCGCACTGGCAGAGGGAGCTGTGGCTCGAATGCGATAACCATTAGAGTATTGGTTATTCTTGAGGATTGAAGCATTTTTTAGCGTGCGGACGAAGGGTATTCACATGCCGTCCGGATGAAGTTAAAGGGTTCGAACGATTATCAGAAAACCATTTTCCCAAGTTTAAAGTATTCGGAAGAACATGCAGGTATTTCGATGGACCATCTAGAAGAATGCAACCCTAACTCGACATAATGACCCCGAGAACGCCCTTGAAGCTTACGGTTTACGGCAGTTCCGCGGTGCCATTAGTGAGGCTTGGGTTTGCCCTTCTACGACTGGATCATCGATGCTGGGGTATGTACCGGATATTTTTTAAGCTGTACTTGAGTGTTGAGCTCTCGGGGAATTATGGGATTTTGATGGATCGGTCGAAAGGTTTAATGTAGTCCGGATATCAAGTGAAGGGATCGACTATGTGGGAGACTCTAGACATGAGTATTGCCGTTGGTAGCGCAGTCAGCACACCTATGAAAGAACGAGTTCGAAGCAGTCGACATCAGAGGAAAGAGGCGCACATTGACGATAGTGTTTACGATTGTGATTTAGTGATTTGAATTTCATATTTTCGCTGATTGGACTTTTGTATTTTGAGGACTTTGTTCTAAGATTGGTATTTCATGTGTGTACTTTCATTCTATCTGTGTTTCATATATCAGTTGTATTGATGTTGTTTAGTACACACCCAGTACACTTGATTTGGTTTTAATACCTTTTGTGATTTTGATTTGATTTCGTGCATATGGGTTACACATGATTTTGATATATGCTTCGACCTAGTTTTTATCCATTTTCGTACTGTGATTCGAGTCTGATATTCGATGTATGTTTTCATGCACCATGTGCACCTGATTAGGATTCTTGCGCATACTTGGCGCACTTGATGCGATTTTGTGCACACCAGATGCACTAAATCGGGGTTTTGTGCAGATTAGATGCACCTGATTTTGAGTCGTGCACGCCCGTTGCACTTGACAGATGTTTTTGGTGCACACCTGTTGCACTTAGTTCTGTTTTTGTGTGTATTCATGGTATCTTTAGTTGGTTTCGATTTCAGTGCGCACCGGACGCACATGATATTTTTATGATGTGATTTGGATTGATTTCAGTTTGAGCAGTATGTTTTCATAGTCATTATTATTTGATTTAGTAACCAGGCGGGACGTGTATGTTAAATAAAAGATATATATATAGCTATTTTTTTAAATTAAACGTCCGCTACTTATACCGTGACACATGCATTGCACGGCGATTTTCAAGAGGGGTTTTTGTATGCTTCTTTATTATGAGGTTTAGGCGATTTTACTAGGATGCGAACTATATATAAGTTATAGATTGATGTATATTATGATGGTTTTCACATTGGGTTATGATATTTTATTCTCGCCATAACTCCGATGATTGCGTTATGCTTGACGGAGTTGATTTTTGTTATGTGTTGATGATTTCGGAGCCCCGACGATTTGAGTGTTTTGCTAAATGTTTTAGTATTTGGAGGGGGAGTTTTAATTTAAATTCGGGGACCGAATTTCTTAAAGGGGGGAAGATTGTAACGTTTTAAAAATAATTAAATAAATAATTAAATGAATAAAATTGTTTAAGTAAATTTTATGATTTTCGGTAAAGCAAAATGTATTTTTCGTAAAATCAAACCGCAATTGTTTTTCATTATAAATTAAAAAATACCTATTTAATTATGTAATTACTAGTAAATAGTGTTTATTTAGCCACTTATAAATTTTTAGTTCAATTAAAAAAATTTCCTAAATTAATTATTTTAAATATTAATATAAGCTTTATTTTTACACTAAAATAGTGTAAATTACAAATTTGAATGGTTTTAATTTGTAAAAATGAACCATGGCATGTTAGAATTTAGTATGTATCATGCAAAATTTATTTGCAAATTTTTCCTATTTTCTAGAGTTTTCTTGAGTTGCTATAGTGAGGGAATAAATAAATAAATAAATAAAAGCATGAAAAGACCTTTAAGTGATAATTCTTCTCTTGAAACTTCTACACTTTTCCTTACTCATTTCTTTCTCTCCCTCACTCCCTCTCATGGCCGGCCATCACTCCATGGCTGCCCCCCCCCCATTTCCCACATCATTTTTATTCAAAATTCATCAAAAACACATCAAAAATTCAATTAAAATTCCACAAAATCCTATTTATTCCATACTCTTTATTCCTTGCTCCTTTTTATATGAAATTTGGAGATGGAAAGCATGCATTTTGGAGGCTCATTTCTTGTTTGGATTTCACATTTTGAAGGTATAATTTTCTTTCTTTTGACTTATTTTTATTAGATGTTCATATTAAGCTTAATTAGATTTAATGAATTAATTCTATGTTCTTTTTTTAAAATGCAAGCTAGGGTTCTAAATTCAAGTTATGATTTTTAATAATTAATTAGGGTTATAGTAGTTAGTTTAACACTTTTAATATTAGGAAATCTTGCATGGTTATTGTTTAACAAATTGTTATTCAAAAATTGTTTTAAATTAGGAATTTAGTTAACTAGGTTTTTGCAAAATGTGGTTGTGGTTAATATAAAATTCTAATTTGGGTTGTTATCATTGGATTATAGTTTTAGTGGAAATATTAGCATGTTAATGGAAAGAAAAACTTAGTTTGATTGCTAGTTTCTATGGTTAATTGATAAATTGTGATAAAAATTGCTAATTTTGTAAACTAGATTTTAGAAATTCCTATATAAATGAGATTAAAAATATAATTATGGTTTCATTATATCATTATCATCATGAATTGTGGTTTAAGTCATTAATTTATGCAAAATCATGTTTTGTGGTTGAATTGTGGTATTTTGCTTGAAAAATGTTGAAAATTTCTAAAGGGTGCAAACTAGAAATTTCAAATTTATACAAGTTTGTGTAATAAAAATATAGTAATAATTTGTATAGTCTAGTTATGCTATTTAATGAGTTTTATGACCATTGGTTTCATTTAAATGCTAAGTTTTGATGAAAAATGGTAAACTGGCATTTTCGGGTTTTGCGAAATTGGACGGTTTGATAGATTTTCGGGTTTCGATGGATTTAATCATGTTTTATAGTATAAGTAATGTGTTTTAAAACTACGAGTTATTTGTTAATGTTTATCTCGATCCATCGGAGTTTGTACGCCAATATCGAGCGATATTTGGTTCTTTTGCGTGGACGGGACATAGGTTTTAACCTATGCTTGTTCCTTGTATCGTTTGACTTTGGTATGTGATCCAGTTTACGATACTATTTATATGTTTGCGTTTAGGTACCCCTCACATGGACTACGGGCGATGAAGAGGAGGATGGCGACACCGTCTTCGGCAGACATGGACCAGGTGAGTAGATGTATATCTACGGGGGGAAGTCGGGTGGATGGCGTTTAGCACCCCCGCAACGTAGAATAGGAATAGTACTTATTGACATTAGGAAACCAGATGTGACCCTAGATTCTTAATGAGTAAGACCCTAGTAATGACCCTAGGCTGGACTAGACTGATTTAGGAAAACCATACTAGAAGATGAATACCTTGGAAGAGGTTCGTATGTTTCAGGTAGAAACACACGCACACACTGAAACACGACATGGTGTATACGTGCATGTGTATATATATATATATAGGACGAGGTATAGGTGTATATATATATATATATTTAACACGTATATGGGATACATTGATGTGATATGATATCCGAGATATGATGAAACAATGTAACTGGGCTTGATGCCGTAATTCTTGGCTATACAGTCGTATTAAAGTGTTAGCGGATCATTAGAGAATGAGATAATGAACATGAATATATAAATTATAAAGAGTGGTGGTGATATTGATGTACATGGGACGCTAGAATAGTACCCGGACTATAACTTGTGACTGATGACGATATGATATATGTATAACTTGATTACGACATTATATTGGTGTGACCTGATGCCGATATCATATAAGTATGACTTAATCACAATATGATATATATGACATGATATTTCTGAGGATAAACTAATGATGCTTATCATGATGGCAATGATATATGATTGATGTATGCGATCACAGTTTAGCACCTTGATCATGAGAGGTGTTGATGATGACATTATACGAATGAGCAGACACCTTGGAGATACTTGACCGTACCCCGATATTGGGATGCCGTACGATGGATTTTACCGTACGAGGCTTAGATTTGATGTTTGATCCGCACTTTTGATTCGAAGAAACCGTACTACGTACGTGACGCTATTGAGGCGGGATCGCCGACTATTAGAGATATTGATTCAGACCTTAGGTAGACTCTAGTTTCTTACTGACTAGTCTATTAGGTTTAGTTCCTTAGGATGTTAGATAGACACTGGTTTAGGTTCGACTCACATAGTGGTAGTTGTACTCGTATCTCGCAGAGGGGTGGATAATGCACATCTGTATTTACATTCATACTGTAATTATCATGATGCATGTTCTTACATATGTTTCTATAATCAGTATAAACTTTACCTGTTAGGACACCGGCACTATTACCGATGATGCGCATATTCCACGCACACTTATTTGCCGGCTTACACACATCATCATCGGTAATTGCTATGTCACGTACACTTTAGATCATATTGTCTGTTATGGATAGAATCAGTTAACAACTAGACCGATATAATATTGTGATTATTCTCTGACATTAGTACAGACATGATATTTATTGCTTAGACATTCATGCATTCATATTTTCATGTTATCATGCAGTATTATGGGCATATGCCGACACTTAACATATACTTACTCATGATTTTAAGATTTGGATTTCTATGAGATTTCTGGATTTTTGGGGAAAACCGCAAGAAATTATAAAACCTTCTCTCTCTCTCTCCTCCCCTCTTTTTAAAATAAGATGCGGTTTTCTCGTGATGTATGTGTCGTCCACCATGAGATTTCATGTTTTCTGTTGGATTTCGAGACCCGATTCGAGGAGTGGATGAACCATCTCGGGTACATGGTGGGCCCGGTATGGTACCCCGGGGCAAGAAGATCGAGTTGTAGACGATGAGCCTGGCAGGGGAAGACTACCTATCGGTGATGTCTGGCGCGGCGTATATCCGGAGGATACCGACCGTTGTCGTGATATTTGATGATATGGGCCGATCCGGACTGACGGAGCCCGACATATTGAGACTTGAGATTTCATGTGTTGTGTCGATGCTTGACACGGATTTCCATGGATTTCATTGTTGAGATTTCAGATGCTTATACACACTTTACTATGATAACAGCTAAAGAGTTCTTATACATATATATCTGGATTTCAGGATTTGTTACTTTACATTCATGGTGTATGCATTTCATTTCATATGACATAGTATTATATGAGGCACTGACACGAACACGGAGTATCTGCACTTACACGTAGTAGTACCTTGCTATTACTAGATGTTTGGGATATAGTAGTGTATTATTATGACCTAGGATAGCGTCGTGCATTCGATTTCTTTTCGTAGATGTCTTCTACTCACGAGTTGGCAACTCACCCCCGTTGTGCCAAATTTTATTACAGGTTCGATGTATAGGTTTCCCTGGCAGCTTGCTGGCACATCTACTCTTTCAGGGTGATTTGCACGGTAGGTTGGTTCACTTGTATCCGAACCACCATTGTACTTTTATTCTTTCATTTGTATCTAGTAAGCTCCATCAACCATATTTGTATTACTTGATAAGTTTATTGGACTAGTCTTTTATTTCGACCTTAGAGTCGCGCATGTATTATTCTGATCTGGTGGTTTTGTTTTCTTTTGAGTTTTGAGTCTCGCCTATTAGCGTTGTATATTATTGTGCTTTTTGTGGTTGTTTCCGCCTGTTGGCGTTGATGTTAGCTCCCGTTTGGGGATGCTTTTTATTGTTTATGTATATTATACTTGTTGTACCCGTTTGGGGGCCAGTTTTTATAGAGGAGATTCTGCTGAAATTTTTGGGAAAATTTGCTGATGTTTTAAACTTGTTCCTTCATGTTTTCTTTTACTGCTTCTTCTTCTTTTCATGGTTTAGATTTCTGGGCTTCGGCTTACTTAGGTTACGTGGCGCCTCTAGACGCTTCGTAATCTAAGTGCCGGTCACGTTCCGTACTCTCGGGTCGTGACAGTTTCCTATTTCTTTTTGGGAGTTATGCACTTGAGAAGCTGCATACCTATTGAATATGGATTCAATAGTTTTCAACGAACCACAGCCTCTCCGCCGATCTAGTAGGGTCCTTACCCACCTGAAAGATACATCGGTGGGAGCGAGGATTGCATCATGAGATGATGACCCAACTAGTTTCGAGCTGGCCATCAGGAGTGGGACTCTATAAGAATGGCTGGATGCTTATCGATCTGAGATGAAATACTTATACACCAACAAAGTATGGACTTTGGTTGCTTTATCTGAAGGGTTAAATCCCCATCAGGAGCGAGTATATCTTGAGAAGATTATTTGGTGTACATGGAAAAGTTGAGACTTTCAAAGCTATGCTTAAGTCCATCCAGATCTTACTTGCCACGGCTACATACCATGACTACGATATCTGGTGGTTGGGTGTCATGACTGCTTTTCGAAATGATGATTTGGAAAAGAGCGTCTATAAGTACACAGCCAGAGGGCTTCGTAGACAGTGGGAGCAGCGGAAACGTGTGCAAGATGCTTTATATGATAAAGCAGGCATCGCGGACTTGGAACATCTGTTTTGATGTGGTAGTCAAAGAGTTTGATTTCATCAAAATGGTAGATGAACCTTGTATATACAAAAAGGTAGTAGAAAGTATGGTGGTGATCCCCGTAGAGTACGTGGATGACATACTCTTGATAGGATAGGAGTTTCCTATGCTACGCTCGATCAATCTCCGCTTATCATAAGGATTCTCTATATAGGATCAAAGTGATACCTCCTAAATCATGGGTTTTGGATCTATGAGATAGATCTAATTGGATATTAGGATTCTCACTAGTTGTAGTGAGATGGTATCAATCGATCCTGGGGAGAATCACTGGAAAAGTTTCAGGGTGAGATGGACGACTGAATGTCAGTCACAGGCATTGTCTTTACCCTCAGTGGAGGGACGGTATGTTGGAAGAGTTCCAAGCTAGATACCGTGACTTACTAGACGATTGAAGACAAGATACATCGTTACCAAGGATGCTACCAAAGAAGCAGTCTGGATAGATATATGTTCATGAGATGAACTTCGTTCCTACCATTGTGTGACAATGGAGTTGTGGCTTTTGCCAAGGAACCCCCGTCCCATTAGAAATCCAGATATAATTCCTAGGCAGTATCACCTGTTCATGGAGATGGTTGATCTCCAGGGAGATCGAGGTTAGGAGTGTAGACACAGAGGACAACAGCGCGGATCCACTCACAAATGACTTTTTCCCAATAGAGACTTTTATGGGATGGTTGAGTATGAGATACTTCAACCACAGCTAATTGTTGGGTATGCGATACCACAACAGATGGCCCTAGTGCAAGTGGGAGATTGTTAGTTATATGTATGCCCTAGAGGCCATTACTTTACATACGATGTATATTGCAATGGATGCTTGGACATATATAGGGAAGACTTTCTTGCTCGACATGATAGTAAGCTATCTGGTTGTACTTTATCTTAACATGTACTATAATTGTCTCTATGTTACATGTTGATAAAGCCCTTAGGATATGTACTCGACTACTGGGACTATGATGAGATCATACTAGTTGGGCCACGGTAGTCAATGAGTACATCCTATAACTGTTCCTTGTCGAGGGTGTATCGAGACAGGGCATCGATACACCAGAGTAGACTAGCCTATATGCATCTTGACCCATATGATGGGCGATGGATGATCACATATCCATCGGTGTTTGACAACAAGGATGGTGCAGGGGTGCTCAGTGGAGACTGGGTACACTGGACGGACACGCCGAGAACTCCCAGATGGTATTATACTTCACGTCAGATAGCAGTTCTCCGGTGATCTGGTACAGAGTAGTCTGTTGACCAGAGATCGTCATAGAGTCTTGTGTGATTCCCACTGTGCTTTAATTTCCATCATACCACGTCCAAGAAGGCGTGCAAAAAGGTGGCTTTTGGGTACAGTCCCGAATCACATGGAGGCAATGAGCGTTAGGAGGGGATTCATCACTCCGGGTATAGGGAGTTGATGTTGTGCTGTGTTCGATTGACTATAACTGGAAATCACTGGCCAAGGTTGCTGAGATTTACTGGTAAGTGTTATCAGTAGTTTCTCAAACTGTTATAGACCTCATATCTACACGACTTATCGAGCTACTGGGGTCTGACGTTTACCACCCCTAGACGAGATATGTGACATATCAGACGACGAGACCGGACTATACGGGAGTGTTACTGATTGGATTCGCAGGAGAATGTACAGGCTTGCTTGTTGATCTTCTGATCGCTCAATACCTGGGTGGCTGTTACGTTTAGCTGACCGCTTGCAGCTTGTGGGTGTTTCATATGATCATCACCTACTGCCGGCGTACTGACGATTATTTAGAGTCCTACACAGAGGTTTCTTGACTCAGGCAAAACGGAGTAGGAGCACATATGTGATATGTGTAGGACCGAGGATAATGCGATATGAGATACCGTATTCAATTCTCGCGATATTTGATATCAGCAGGGTCATCGGATCAAGTGTTGATTCGATAAATCGGTAAAATGAGATATTAGTCGGTTATATGCAATATATCCGGATTGTCGGATCAAGTGTTGATTCGATTATTTAATGTATAATAATATATATGATATATTAAATTACATTAACTAATATTAGCTCACTAAATGATTCTTTTTCTCACTCGGGTAATACATTGATATATATGCGATATATGTTAATTGTATTATTTTTTTTTACAATAAATATTATATATGTGATATATAATATTGTAACATGATATGGTTATTAATGCAACATGTTTAGTGGAGATTAAACATGGATAGTGTTTGATTAGGGTTAAGCTTTTCTAGAAGTTTCTAGAAGCTTTGTTTTTTGTTTTGGAAAAGATATTTTTTGCAAGATATTTCCTTAACCCAACCAAACCTTTAACATTAGTCAAATCTCTACAAGGGTTAGTTTGACCATGGTTGCATTATTCATCATTATCATCCTTTCATTATTCATCACAAATGGATCACTATTCTTCTTCTTCTTCCTTTTGCTTAGCAAAGCTTTCTAGCTTTGATCCAAGTGATGATTTTGAGTGAGTTAATGAAAACAAATAAGAGAAAAAATCCTACTTCATCATCCTCATCTATCCTTGCCCTTTAGATGAGAGTGTTCACTTCATTTAGTGAGTGTTAGCTTGTGTTAATGAAACTTCAAGGTAGATCATCTTTGTTATCGAAGATCGAAAGCAAGCTTGCATCTTTCTCTTCGCGGAGCCTCTCGAGAGTCCGGAACTCGATGATCGCAGCGAAGGGAACACAACACGGAGCTTAAGAAGTAAAGGACCGGATCTACAAAGGTTGTAATCCCTCTCACTTAGTGTTAAAGTGTTTAACATGCTTGTTTTCGCCAAAACTCTAGTTTATAGATCTTGTTTAGGGTTGTTCGGCACGGCTAATTTTTAAATCGGTCATGGTTGATACCTCGTAGACCCTTATGTGTGTGCCTAGCAACCCTACAGATATAATATCCAAGTCCTATATGGAGAAACCACTATGTGACAACCAAATTATAACCGATCGTAGTATGGGAACTTCACTTCCTACTATGTGTATGTCATCCAAATACCAGGACATCACACCCTACTACCTTCTTAACAGATCCATCCCCTATTCTGATGAAGTCAAACCTATGACTGTCATATCAAAAATAGATGATCTATCTCCGTTACATCTGCTTTAGTCTCTAAATAGACACAAGCTACTTATCCACTACGCTTCCGCTGCTCCCACTGATTACGACAACCTTCTGGCAGAATCATATACACGTGCACTTCTAAAGCCAGTTCAGAACGACGCTATATTTATCCTCCCACCGGGTCTCACAGTCTGGAACAACAGTAGTGTTAAGTCTGGGTAAACAAGAACCTCCCTGTCACCGTCCTTGAGGCTACCGGAGTACCTCTCGGGTGCCTGAGGTTACCAACCATCACTGCGGAGCGGCAAATGGAATGTCAAACCAAATTGAATCTTTTAAGTTCTTATCAAATTTTTAGTAATCGTTTGCGGTTCTAGAATCACTTCCAGTTCTACCATACTCCCACGACTGTTTTCTGAAAAAATCCATTTTTTATTAAAACTGTGAAGAGTCAAGAACAATATCACTATTGATCTTCCAGATGGTAGAAAGTCAACCCTCATCATAGCCCGGGTCAAGCCACAAACAACAATTACATAAACGTGCCTTAAGTCATTCAGAGTCTGGTTTTAAGCATAAGCCGGAAAACTCCCCGTACCTTAACAATGTTAAGATATGAACCGTTCTATATCCAATATAGAAACAGAGGCACTGATTTAATTGGATCCAGATTCAAATCATGCAGCTGTCTCCAGTGCATGTCAACTAAATGGACAGAGGCCGACCAGGATTACTCAACTTAGGAGTACATCCAGATATGAGTAACCTGAAAGAGAATCAAGTTCTCATAATCATTACTATCAACTGAATACCATATACAAGTATCTACATCTTCGATCACCTTGAAGAATCCCGATACTTGCAACATCTGGTTCTCTACTTTACTCTTATACCTATAACTTCTCAAAAATCAGACCTTGTATTTCTACGAAACACATGTCTAAGAACTAGAGAAGTCTCAAGTAAACAGAATATAGTACGAGTACCAACCCCTCTGTCCTAATGGACACTGGACAACATACAATACTCTGTATAAGTCCCCTGAGTCTAATAACTCATTCCGTGTGTGTCGTAGGTTGAAAACTGTACTTATGGTTAAGAAGAAATACACCGCTGTTTAATGCTCCTTACCTAACCATCCACTGATATAGGTAAATGTCATGGACATAATTTCAAAAAGTTATATCTGAATACCACTGTGCAAAACAAAAGAAAACGTCTTTGTAATAACACTTTTTAAAACTGTTCCAACAACATCCAAACAGGTTTGTTTTCCTTTGCATTGATCAGAATCAACGCAGTCCCATCAATTAATCACACCAGAAAAGAACGAAAATAAAATGAACGTATATGCTATCTGCATTTGCCACTGGGTCTCGTCATCACCCGTTAGGTTACTTAACTAACGACAGAGCGGGGACTAGACTAGCGTGGGTGTAAAACATATACAACATCTACTAGTATATATACCAATATACAATAATCGCTCCAGGCGTGATAATATGCAACATTACAGAAAAGTAATAAGTATCACAGAACAATACAGATAATCTGGGATCCCCGGGTTTCACAGAGCCGCTGCTGAAACCCGACGTCCTCTGGTCGTGTGGATAGCCTGTGCAATGAAACCTAGACCCCTACGAGTGCGGCAAGTTACCCGCCAAAACCTGAAGCGAGGCAGCCCCCTACAGCAAAGTGAATGGACCACCCTGCACTTCACGGAATTCGGTAACTTGGGCACCCCTCCTTGGGTCAACCTGTACCCCCTACGAGTGCGACGAATAGTCTGCCAATTCTAGAGTGAGGCCCCTCTGCATCTCAAAACCATGAGATGCTGACCCGTTGCCTTCCAGAACCCGGCTATCCATGCACTCCGTCATGGGGCAAACCTAGTACAGAAAAGAAAAATATGTACAACAGGTACATCGACCTCATCCCGGTCGTGCCCCAAAAGAATATTATACAATCAGGCAGTGACGGCAGTCCACATGTTGGACGCTCGCCCCGCAATATCAAATGTACAAATAATTCCAAACTGCACTACCATTGCACACTGCTATCCACCACGATAAATCCGCAACATCACAGCACGAAGAACATCAACGCGAATGTCACATTCGCAAACCCGTCTAAAAGGACTATAGCAATTAGACGCAATTTACCGCTCGAATGACATTCACGGTCAGAGATATAATGTAAGTACTGTAAATTAACAAGTTTAAAATTCCGATCGACAAAACTTCCCGAAGTGGGCCCCACGTACATCTGCAGTACACAAACAAAATCTGGGCCCAAAAGAAATATTCCAGAAACCACAATTTTCTATGCAGGAGGTTACTGTAGAAAAATGGTATTCTGATGCTCCAAACCTGCGGCAGAACCGCGGCCAAACCCTGGTTTGTGCGGCGGTTCCGCGGGAGTACTGTAGAGTCGGTCGACCAAATTTCACCATAATTCTTAAAAAAGCCTGGTCGATTTTCTGAGATGCTCAAAATAATTTTTAGACCAGTTTTTAAAATCGACAGAAACTTTACAATGAAAAATGCGGTTTTCGAAATTTCGTTCGATCGATGTTTTAAACGCGTTAGAACAAGCTAGTAATGGTTAATGGCGTAGCTCTGATACTATGTAAGTCTACGGTAGCGCCCTAGCCGTCATTCTGACACCAAACGCGGAACAAAAACTTTTATAACTGGCGCTATCGCATACTATAACCCGGATCTTGCCATTAACGCTAAACTAACAAACTGTAAAGAGTTAGAAAGGCTATACCGATCGATCCGAGTCTTTCGGTCTTTAGCCATCATCCCACGCTCCTTTGCGGCAACTCCGATATCTTTGCTCCTCATCGAGGTGACACCACATCTGCGGATCTTTAAACGGGATCCCGCCTCTATACCGAGGCAACTCGGTCATCAAGTATGCTAAAATAGATGACCAAGATGAAGTAGAGAACGAGTAGAATACTTTGTCACAAACACCCTAGGGTTCTCATCGCATGAGAGGGGTAGGGTGGAGGTAGAAGAAGATGTTTAGGATTGGAAATGGTGAACTCAAGAAACACTAGTGAGCCCAAAAGAAAACTAAGCTCAAATACTTGTGTTATCATTTTCTTCTTATGTGAATAGATATGTGAGGTTCTCATCTTATATCAAAAAAACCTAAGAGAAATATCTAATGAAAATATCTCCTCAAATATCTCTTCACAAAACAAAATACATTAACTGCTTAATCACTCACTAGATGACCCACTACGACTCATTAGTGAACATTCTAGAGTTAATGTGTCATCCAAAATGAGTCACCCTTTCCAAAATCCTTTTAACCATTTAAACCAAAATGATTAACCAAAAGAAATGCATCTTCTAAAATATCATCGTAACGGATTACGAAAATACCCCTCACCTGTATATACATACCTGTATCTGTATTCCGACCGAATATGAATACGAGAGACTAAAATATTTCGACTCAATATAATACATTGATCCGGCTTAAACCAAAGCCCACCAGTATTATCTGCCCGAAATATGACACGTGCTTAAACGCACGTGCAGTTTTCGAACCCTGCCATAAAACCATACGGCCTCTACAACATTTTGCCCGAACTTGGGAAACTATCTGTAGGGGACTCTAAAGACTCATCAGTACCCTGACAGTGGGTTTAACCACAAGCATGTCATCGGCACTAGCTGTGCGTAACGGCTGCCCATGTACTGACCTCAAGGGAAGCCGATGAGCGAACTCATCCTGGAATCCTACTGAGCCTATCAGTGACAATATACATACAGTCCGGTCCGTTCATCTTTGATTATCGCATATCGGGCCTAGGGGGCTGGTAACGTCAGTCCCCCAATAGCGGTAAAAGTCGTGTCAGAGTGTAGCCCAAAACACCCTGAGATACTACTGGAGTACCTACCTGTAAATCTCCTGCCTCGGCCGAGGGCTATGTGTAATGGCTCTCCTAGACACAGCGTGATCTCACCCCTAATACCGAGAGAGACGAATCCCCTGCCGATCTTCTCACTTGCCTCCATGTGGCTCGGGGCTATACCCAAAAAAACCTGTTTGCACGACTCCTTTGAGCCGTGGTAGGATAGAAATCAAAGCACGGTGGGAACTCACACGAGACAAATGATGATCACAGGTCGATGAACTAACCTGTACACATGTCACCAGGGAACTGCTCTCTGACGCTAGGTATAATACCAACTAGCAGGTTCCCGGCGAGTCCTGTCCGGTGTACTCATAACCCAATGAGCACCTGTATACATCTTAGGTGATCAAACTGACACCAATGGCTTGTGAGACCGGCCACCGCCCCTCTTAGGTGTCTCGACTGTATACACTAGTCTGCTCCGGAGTATCGATGCCCTGTCTCGAAACTCCCACGACTAGGGACCACTTTTAAGTATGTGCATATAGACTACCCAACTCTCACGTATATGATCGCCGTCATACTATTGGCAGTCAAGCAAGATCCTAAGGGCTTTATCAATGTGTAATAGTGATCAGTCACCTGAACCTGTATACGACTGATAAAGGAAAACCAGATAGCATACTATCATCTCGAGTAAGAGTGTCCTACCGGTATAGGTCCTCCCTCAATCATTGCAATCACGTACCTGCGATCCAATAATTGACTTTGAGGGCACTATATCCAACACCCACTTGAAATCTAGCCTCCCAAACTTGTTTCTTTTCACCAAGATCATACACGAATAGCTAATGAGAAATGGGTAAGAGTTAGATTTGGATTTAGCTTTGATTTTGTATGGATTTGAGGCAAATTTGTGGATTTTTTGATGAGAAATAAGAGGAAAAGAATGAGGGGGCTGCTGTTGTGGGAGAGGAGGAAAGCTCGGCCAGAAATGAGGGAGAGGAGATGAAAGGTTTGTCTAGCACCCTATAATGAGTTTTGAAGCATCACATGTCCTAAAGTTTAAATTTTTATGGTGCTAAACGAACAAGCAAAGGAATCGATCCTAGAAAATTAGGGTTTCGAAATATAAAGCGAACTAATCTAGGGTTTCGAGACTACAACCTTTATAGCTCCCTTTCGCTGGACTCCTTGGTCTCTAGGGTGTTGAATGGAGGTCCTCTTGAAGTCCTCTTGTGTCCACGACGATCCACCACGGAGTTCTCCGTCCAAGCTCGCAACTTCGTAAAACCAAAGAGAACACTCTAAACAAGACGGCTAAGCCTGTGTAGAATGAAGTTGTGGTTAAGGTTCTCACTTCAAAAACCTTTCTTTAAGTGGTATTTACTCACTAGAAAAAACTAGAGAGCAAATGAGAAACAGGAAGAAGATGGTGGCAATATTTTTCACAAGAGGTCATGAGATAAAAGATAACTCACAAGAAGAAAAAGAAATATATCAATATATATTTTATTTCTTCTTATTATGAACCATGGTTAAAGTGATGGAGACATTATTTAACTTGAGTTTTAAATGATAAAGAGAAGGATAACTCAAGTTAAGAGGTAGGTGAGCTAGGTTAGGTTAAAAGAAGAATGTAGAAACTAGTAAGAATTATCCTTTCCTTTTCAATTTGTTTTAAATCCAAAATCAAATAATAATCCATCACTTAGACCATGGTGTGAGTCTTATATTGCCACCATTTCCATATGTTAACAACCATGATAGATGGGTGTATGTATGTGTGTATGTATGCACATCCATATGTGCATGAAACGTGCATGAAAGAAAGAAAGAAAAACACACATGCATGCACACATCCATCATCCAAGAAAAGGTTTTAAGTGAGAAAACTATTGGTTAAATGATAAATCAACACTTGATTTATCAATCCGGTCATATCTCATATGACCCCACCAAAAGCAGTTCACCCGATCAATGTTCGGTATCATATACGCACATTTTAATCGGGTGCATGCGCATATCGCATACGCGCACCACAACGTTTCGTCTGGACTGGGTAACTCCTTTGTGGGACTCTAAGACTCGTCAATATGCCGGCAGAGGGTGATGATCATATCAGGTACCCCCAAGCCGCAAGCGGTCAGCAAAACGTAACGGCCACCCGGGTGTTGAGCGATCAGAAGAAAACAAGCGAACCTGCTACAACTCCCGTCGAGGCAACCGGCAACACTACCGTACAGTCCGGTCTCTTCGTCAGATATGCTGTATATCGAGCCTAGGGATGGTCACGTCGACCCCAATAACTCAATAAGTCGTGCCGGTGAATGGTCTATAACAGATCGAGAAACTACTGATAACACTTGTCAGCAAATCTAAGCAGCCCTGGCCAGGGACTTGCTGTTATAACCAGTCGGGCACAGCACAGCATCAACTCCGAATACCGGGAGAGACGAAACCCCTCCTATCGCTCATCGTCTTCATGTGTCTCGGGACTATACCCAACGGCCACCTGTTTGCACGACTCGGTAGAGCTATGGTAGGGTGGCAATCAAAGTACAGTGGGAGAACACACAAGACTCTATGACGATCTCGGGTCTACAGACTAACCTGTACCAGTGTCACCTGAGAACTGCTATCCGACGATAGATATAATTCCATATAAGAGTTCTCGGTGAGTCTGTCCAGTGTAGCCAGTCACCACTGAGCACCCGTATATGATCTTGATGTCAAACATCGATGAATGTGGGAACATCCATCGCCCATCACATGGGTCTAGTATCATACACGCTAGTCTACTCTGGTATATCAATGCCCCGTCTCGATATACCTACGACTAGGGACATTCCAGGATATGCTTACAGACTACAGATGTCCCACTAGTATGATCTCCATCATAATCAAAGTAGTCAAGCCTATATCCTCAGGGCTTTATCAGCATGTATGAATGAATAAAAGCATGATCAAATCAACATGTCAGATAAAGAAGAACCAGATAGCATACTATCATGTCGAGCAAGAATGCATACTGAATATATATGTAGGGTTCCTAGGCACTCTCAAGAGGTCTCACAAGGCATCAACCATGCCAATTTCAAATTTTACGGGTGCCGAGAAACCCTAATACGGATCGTTAACTAGATATTTAGGCGAAACAATGAAACTAGTTTACAACTAAACTAAAAGAAGGGAAATACAACCTTTGTAGATCCGGTCCTCCACCTCCATAGCTCCGCAATGAAGTCTCCTCGCTGTCCAAATGGAAACCCGGGCTCTAGCGTCGGCTTCATCGGAGAAATGGGCGGGGAAGGTCGTCGGCTTCGTGCCGAAGATGATCTACGTCGAGGCATCACAAGATCAAGCTCCCACTTCACCAAGTCATGAAACTTGTGAAGAGAACACCCTATACTACTTGGCAAGAGGTAGAGGATGAAGAAATAGGAGGTGGGTTCACTTTAGAATTGGATTTCTCACTCATTTTCTCAAGTTGCCATTGAAGGAGGCAAGCTTCTTCTTGAAGAAGAAGAAGAATAAGAAGATGATGATAATGTTATGATAAGTATATCTCAAAAAGAAAATAAAAACAATACTTATCATAATCCAACCATGGTCAAGTGTAGAGAATGAACTAGGGTTAAGTGGAATGGTTAGGGTTAAGCATGAGACAAAATGGTGACTTAGTCAAAGCTTCATGAAGCTTCAATATCAAACAAAAAAAGCCACCATTTTCTCTTTATCATTTTCTTTTGCCAAAATGAACAAAAGAAATAAATAAATGAATAAGTAAATAAACAAAACCCTAACCACTCATATAACCATGGTTTAATCTTTACACAAACTCAAGTTAACATGTATCATCAAACATGATACAATCAAGTGCACAAAAGTATATCACATATACAACTTGTGAACTTCAAGTGAGAAAATCCAATTAAAGTGAACCAATACTAGTTAATGCAAAGTAATATATCAAATATATAATTATGCATTAAATCATTAAATCAACACTTGATTCAATGATCCGGTCATGTCGCACACAACCGACTAGTATACTATGTATCGATTTATCGAATCAATCCTTGATTCGATAACTAGGTTATATCGCATACAACCATTCGATACATTCATCGCGAGAATGAAATACGGTATCACATACACGCATTATTCTCGGTCCCGCACATATCTCATATGCGCTCCTATTTCGTTTCGCTTGAGCCAGGAAACCTCTGTGTAGGACTCTAAAGACTCGTCAATACGCCGGCAGCAGGTGATGATCATATCAAACACCCATAAGCCGCGAGCGGTCTGCTAAACGTAACGGCCACCCGGGTATTGAGCGATCAGAAGATCGACGAGCAAGCCCGCTCACACTCCTTTGAATCCAACCAGTAACACTTACCGTACAGTCCGGTCTGATCGTCTGATATATTGCATATCTCGCCTAGGGGTGGTAAACGTCAGACCCCAATAGCTCGATAAGTCGTGTCGATATGAGGTCTATAACAATTCGAGATACTACTGGTAACACTTACCAGTAAATCTCAGCAACCCTGGCCAGGGATTTCCTGTTATAGCCAATCGAACACAGCGCAACATCAACTCCCTATACCGGGAGAGACGAATCCCCTCCTATCGCTCATTGCCTCCATGTGATTCGGGACTGTACCCAAAAGCCACCGTTTTGCATGCCCTCTTGGACGTGGTAAGGTGGAAATCAAAGTACAATGGGAACCACACAAGACTCCATGACGATCTCGGGTCAACAGACTACTCTGTACCAGTGTCACCAGAGAACTGCCATCTGACGTAAGGTATAATACCATCTGGGAGTTCTCGGCGAGTCCGTCCAGTGTACCCAGTCTCCACTGAGCACCCGTATATCATCTCTGATTTCAAACACCAATGGATATGGGATCATCCATCGCCCATCTGTATGGGTCGAGATGGTATACGCTAGTCTACACTGGTATATCGATGCCCCGTCTCGATACACCCACGACTAGGGACCTCGAAGGATGTACTTATGGACTACCATGTCCCCACTAGTATGATCTGCATCATAGTCCAGGTAGTCAAGTACACATCCTAAGGGCTTTACCAACATGTAACAGAGAGACAAACAGTATACACGTTAAGGTAAAGATCAACCAGATAGCATACTATCTTGTCGAGCAAGAAAGTCCTCCATATATATGTCCAAGTATCCACTACAATATACATCCTATGTATAGTAATGGCCTCTAGGGCATACATATAACTAACAATCTCCCACTTGCACTAGGGCCATCTGATAGCAGTGGTTGTAGTATCTCATACTCAACCATCCTGTAAAAGTCTCTCTCTGGGAAAAGGCCTTTGTGAGTGGATCCGCCGTGCTGTCCTCTGAGACTACTCTCCTAACCTCGATCCTCTGGAGATCAATCATCTCCATGATTAGGTGATACTGCCTTAGAATATATCTGGATCATTGATGGGACGAACGTTCCTTGGCATATGCCACAACTCCATTGTCACACAATGGGAGGAACTAAGTTTATCTCGTGAACAAATATACATCCAGACTGCCTCTTTGGTAGCATCTTAAGTAGCGATGTATCGAGCCTTTATCGTCTAGTATGCCACGGTATCTTGCTTGGAACTTTTCCAACATACCGTCCCTCCACTGAGGGTAAAGACAATGCCTGTGACTGACATTCAGTCGTCTTTATCACCCTGGAACCATTCCAGTGATTCTTGTTAGTTATATGTATGCCCTAGAGGCCATTACTGTACATAGGATGTATATTGTAGTGGATGCTGGGACATATATAGGGAGGACTTTCTTGCTCGACATGATAGTATGCTATCTGGTTACCCTTTACCTTAACGTGTATGCTGATTGTCTCTCTGTTACATGTTGGTAAAGCCCTTAGGATCTGTACTTGACTACCTGGACTATGATGCGGATCATACTAGTGGGGATATGGTAGTCCATAAGTACATCCTTCAAAGTCCCTAGTCGAGGGTGTATCGAGACGGGGCATCGATATACCAGAGTAGACTAGCGTATACCCTCTCGACCCATACAGATGGGCGATGGATGATCCCATATCCATTGGTGTTTGACATCAGAGATGATATACGGGTGCTCAGTAGAGACTGGATACACTGGACGGACTCGCCGAGAACTCCTAGATGGTATTATACCTCACGTCAGATGGCAGTTCTCTGGTGACACTGGTACAGAGTATTCTGTTGACCCGAGATCGTCATAGAGTCTTGTGTGGTTCCCACTGTGCTTTGATTTCCATCTTACCACGTCCAAGAGGGCGTGCAAAACGGTGGTTTTTGGGTACATTCCCGAGTCACATGGAGGCAATGAGCGATAGGAGGGGATTCGTCTCTCCCGGTATAGGGGGTTGATGTTGCGCTGTGTTCGATTGGCTATAACAGGAAATCCCTGGCCAGGGTTGCTGAGATTTACTGGTAAGTGTTACCAGTAGTTTCTCGAATAGTTATAGACCTCATATCGACACGACTTATTGAGCTATTGGGGTCTGACGTTTACCACCCCTAGGCGAGATATGCGACATATCAGACGATCAGACCGGACTGTACGGTAGTGTTACTGGTCGGATTCACTGGAGTGTGAGCGGGCTTGCTCGTCGATCTTCAGATCGCTCAATACCCGGGTGGCCGTTACGTTTAGCAGACCGCTTGCGGCTTGTGGGTGTTTGATATGATCATCATCTGCTGCCGGCGTATTGACGAGTCTTTAGAGTCCTACACAGAGGTTTCCTGGCTCAAGCAAAACGAAATAGGAGCGCATATGAGATATGTGCGGGACCGAGAATAATACGAGTATGTGATGCTGTATTCGATTCTCGCGATGTGACATTGATCGGTTATATGCGATATAGCCGGGTTATCGGATCAAGTGTTGATTCGATAAGATGTTACTAATGATACCAGTCGGTTATGTGCGCATGACCGGATCATTGAATCAAGTGTTGATTTAATGATTTAATGTATAATTATATATTTGATATATTACTTTGCATTAACTAGTATCGGTTCACTTTAGACGGATTTTCTCACTTGGTTCGTGCGCATTGCATATGCGATATGTTTTTGTGCACTTGTATGTATCATGTTTGATGATGCATGCTAAATTGAGTTTGTGTAAAGATTAAACCATGGTTATTCAAATGGTTAGGGTTTTGTTTTTCATATCTATTTATTTATTTATTTATTTATTTTCTTTTTGGAAAATGAAATGAGAAGAATGGTGGCTTGTTTTGGATTGTAGTTGAAGATTCATGAACCTTTGACTTTGTCCACCATTCTTATCTCATGCTTAACCTAACCATTTGTTTTAACCCTAGTTCAATCTCTACACTTTACCATGGTTTAGTTATGATAAGTTTTGATTTTTTCTTTTCTTTTTACAATTAACTTATCATAACATTTCTTCTTCTTCTTCCTTGAACTCAAGAAGAAAAAGCTTTCTTCATCAATGGTGAATTGAGCAAACAAGTGAGAAATCCAATTCTAAAGTCTACCCAGTTCCTATTTCTTCATCCTCTACCTCTTGCCAAGTAGTAGAGTGTGTTTCCTTCACAAGTTTTAGGGCTTGGTGAAGGTGGAGCTTGATTTAGCGATGCCTCGACGTAGATCATCTTCGGCATGGACATCGACGACCTAGCTTGCCCATTCTCCGACGAAGCCGATCCTAGAGCCCGGATTTGATTTGGACAGCGGAGACGACCTCGTTGCGGAGCCGTGGGGGTGGAGGACCGGATCTACAAAGGTTGTATTTCCGTATTCCCAATAGTTAAGTGTTAACTAGTTCTTTTTCGCCTAGACATCTAGTTATCGATCCGTAGTTTAGGGTTTGTAGGCACCATATTTTTTGAAATTGCCATGGTTGATGGCTTGGGAGGCCTCACTAGAGTGCCTAGGAACCCTACAGTGGTATCAGAGCCTAGCTAGAGCCTTAGGCGAAGTCCAGACGGAATTCGAAGTCCGAACGAACCCGAAATCCCAAACCAATCTTGCTCTCTGTACATTTTTGAAAACAGTGAGTTTTTCCAAATTAAAAATATGCAGAGAACTCAGCAGGGAATTCTAAGAATTACGGCTAAAATTTTTTTTGATGAACAGTTAAAACCGCGGCGGAAGCGCGGCATAAGACAGGTTTATGCGGCGGTTCCGCCGCACATTGATGACGTCAGCCCTAAATTTTTACACTGTAATTCATTGTTTCTGGTTCTGAGTTCTCTGGATGTTTTGAAATTTTATTCAAGAGTTGAATTTTCTGCTGTTGTTTTGGGGATTCGGTGTTTCGATCGGGGTATCAAATTTTGTCTGTGTGGCTTTCCGGATAAATTTTAGAATATGTTAAAAAGTTCGACCGGATATAAATACCCAATTTTTCCCCTGTCGGGAAATTTCCAAGTGTTGGATTTTTCCGTAGTTTAACGACGTTCTAAGTAGTGCAAGTAACGCGATGGTCCCTCTAGAAGACACAAACCTTAACTCGATTATGTGACCGTCTTGAACTGCCCTTTGAACCTTCGGGTTTGGGGCAGTACGGCGTACCACATGTGAGGCGTTGGCTTGACCCTTCTACGGCTGGACCGTTGGTACTGAGGTACGAACGGAATGTTGTTAGACTTGTTTCATGTGTTGATCTATATCGGGAAAACTTGGGTGTTCGATTGTTCGATCGGAAAGTTTAACATTTTCTATTTATCCGGAATGGGATACAATAATTGGAATTCACAATAGTTATGAGATAACTAAATGAATGTTATAAACATAGCAGTTTAGTCTCACTTGATCGGTTGCCACGGAATTTTGATGTGATCAAAAGTCCGTCGCAATCACGTAGTGTACGCGGATACTCGCCGGGTAAACTTAATAGACAGCCTCACTCCATAGCCCCGACCAAGTGACTGTAGGAGAACCCCGTCGCCGAAAGCATCCGTACGGGTGCTCGCGGTAGCGGTGTTCCGCCTTGGTGCACTTCGTCGACGGTATCGGGGGTGCAGCCGCCTACTGAAGTTTGTGACGAGCATTCGATCAGGATGTCGGGAATCCTGTTGAATTGCCCGACTTGATATTGAAAAGTGTTTTCGATTTTGAGACTAAAATACGGGGTTTATAATTGTTAGGCATGCGATGTCTAAGGAATTCATTTGGTCAGGCATGTGATGTCTGAGGTGGCTGTGGATTCCAACTTTTGTAGTTTTACACTTTCTTTTCTGTGACTGTAAGTGTAATATGTGATATCGCCGGTTTCGTTGCTATACGTCAACGACAATTGGGATGCGCATATTTACTTACGTTGATGACATGTGATGTTATGTGTTGCTGGATATGTTATATTGGATCGTCGTGTTTGAATAGCCGGGGGTTTTTATGTGAGATGAGTGTTTTTCATTTTCATTCATGTAAAAACTTGTATGTAATATTCTTTTATTGGGGCGCTACCAGGTTGCGGAAGTTGTCACCCTTTGTATATTATTTACTTTTCCGCACTAGGATAGACCCAAGGAGGAGGGCACAAGTAACCGGGTTCTGGAGTCCAGTGGGAGACCAACTCGAGGAGTCGAGTCCGGGTCTCCTAACTCTAGAATTGGCAGGGTTGCTTGCCGCTCTCGTAGGGGTCTAGGGGTGTGGTTTTGGCTATTCATCACGACCGTGGAATCCGTGTTTTATACTGGCTCGTATTGAAAACACGGACGTCCTAGTATATCCAATATTTCATATGATTCTTCTGCTGCGATATCTGTGATTTGATCATGTGATGTTCTGTGATAGATACAGTATATAGTATATATGATATATTATATAGACGTTACTTATGTTTTACACCCGCGCTAGCCCTGCCCCGCTCTGCCGTTAGTTACCTAACCTAACGGTGCACGAGGGGACATCGAGGCGAATGCGGATGGCATAAGTGTACGTCATATCTATCTGTGATGTTTAGGTAAATAAATGATGGGACTTCATTAATGTGATTAATGAAATTAAAAGAAACCTAAGATGTTGTAGAATCGAATTTCAAAATAAAACAGGTAGCTACAGTTCTTGCTTTGCATAGCGGTATATGTGATATATCCTGCACCTTATTCGATGAGGAAAGGACCGAGATCCCTTCACCGGGAGTGACTCCTTTAGCAATAACTGGCAGATGCTACACACTCGGTTTGTCTTTTGATTGCTTTTAAGAGTTTTTGCTTTGCACAGTGATATATATGATATATCCCGCACCTCATTCGACGAGGAAAGGACCGACGATCCCTTCACCGGGAGTGACTCCTTTAGCAAAACTAGAAAAGCCTCAAAAGCACTCCATTTTTAAAATCATTTGATTCTACAACGATATCAAGTTCATTACGCAATAGGTTTTCAGAAAAACCTGTCGTAGCCTTCCGTCATTTCAGATAAATGCTGTTTAGTATTCGTGCTGCGTTTGTTAGCCTCCGACAAGGCGCAGTGTGCGGTAGCTAACCAGTATTTATCTGCTTATGCATATGATGCAGATTGAGTAAGGGTAGTCGTGCGACCTTGTTGGCCTCCGTCAAGGGTCGTGCGGGTGGGTTTCATTCGATCAAGAAATGACGGGTTGAACTTGACTAGTAGCCTATGGTTTGTTGGCCTCCGTCAAGGTCATAGGGTGCTAGGGGCAAAATATTATCGGGAATTTCAAGTGTTGAAATTTGCAATGAGATTGCATACCTTCTATGAGATAGTTGGATCCCGATACCCGCTGCGAGTAAGAGTTACTCCTGGGAGAGTTTTATACATTACAATTAGCCGATCAAGTAGGTGTCTAGAAAGGTGTTAACGAGGTTACGCCTCTGGGAAAACGAGGTTTACATTAATTAGGTTCGTGCGAAAGCACGGGGGACCTCCCTCAAAGTACCGACACTGGCCTGGCTGAAAGATTGGCGAACTTGTAGTGTGTAATTAATCCCGGCTAGTCTTTCCTTTTAGGGTTTGAAGGAAGATTTGATAAAAAGCAGTGGGAGCCATCCTGATTAGATAAAATAATAACCAATCTATTCTTGCAAGAGCGCACGCTGAGTGTTTTCTTCTCTCTCTCTCCAGGTAGCGACCATATCACGCCTTAATCAAGATAATAATACGGATTTTTTGACCGAACCCGCTTGTTATACTGAGCTGGGGAACGTTGGTCCCGCTCCAACTTATAATTGTTATAAGACAGAGCAGGAAATTGAGGAATACCAGATTTCCCGTGCAGCCCAAACGAAGAGAGTGCATGCTGATGCATCATCTTCGGGTGTGTTCATTATACAGAACTGTTTCTCAGTATCCTTTACGTCCTGGGTATGTGATACCAGATCAGGATCCCAGATATGTAATATGTTACATAGGGCTACAGAAAGGTAGAGAACTGAGAACGGGTGATAAGTTTCATGAGGCAGAAAACGGGGCAAGTGTTGCAGCCAAGTCTGTCGGTCACTGTCACCCTGTATTACCAATACATTGATTCTGAACGAATGTTGTTAGATACCGAACCTGATATACCAAATCATATCACTCTCTTTGTTAGAAAAGAAAGGATATAATTTTGTATTGATGGATAATGTTTTGAACATTTCCTATATCAAAAGTTGATCGGTTCAGGCACGTTATCTAAAAGCATTAATGTTCTAAATCAAACCACAGTTTTTTGTATACGGAACACACACAAGAGGAAGAGTACAGAACTGAACGATTCCTTCTTGAGGTATTGTAGACTAGGTCAGATCAATGTGACCCGACTAGCTAGAGTTACATATAGATGCATATTTAAATCAGTTTGAATTTACATCTTGTGAAACTCGCCAGTCATATCACAAAGATAAGATGACCACAGCTCTGTTTATTGGAAACAGAGAAAGAGTTGGTAAACTCTTGGGATGATACATGTTGATGTATGTAGGTCCCCTGTCTACACATGCCAAGACTGGTTCTTTGTACTTCGTTACATTCTCTGATAATCTTTCGAGATTCAGACCTATGTTCCTGTTGAAACACAAGTCCGAACCTTTTGAGATATTCACAGAATATAAGTTAGAAGTAGAGAACCAATACGGGTATAAGTATTATGTCCTTTGATGTGATCAAGGAGGAGAATACTTGAGCACGGAAATCCTGGTCTATTCTAAAGGAGAATGAGATTCTCTCTCAGCATTACTCCTCCGTATACACCATAATACGATGGTATATCGGGGCGGAGCAATCACACCCTATATGATAAGGTGTGCTCTATGATGAGTACTACTGAGTTACCTATTTCCTTTTTGGGAGTTATGCACTTGAGAAGTTGCATACCTATTGAATAGGGTTCGAATCAAATCAGTTGCCTACCACTTCATAATTGTTATGATAAGGGAAGAGCCCATCTCTTAAGACAGTTAAGATTTGGGGTTGTCCGGCCTATGTCTGAAAAGCAAAATCCGGACAAGCTCGAGGCAAGGTCAGTTATGTACAACTGGAAAGGTTCCAGCTATACAAACTACAGCTGATGATTTGATAGAACCAAAGGATTCAGTAGATTCCAACGAACCTCGGCCTCTCCGCCGATCTAGTAGGGTTCCTCACCCACCTGAGAGATACTTCGGTTTCTCTATGACTGTGGGAGCGAGGATTGCATCATGAGATGATGACCCAACTAGTTTCGAGCTGGCCATCAGGAGTGGGACTCTGTAAGAATGGCTGGATGCTTAGTGATCTGAGATGGAATCCTTATACACCAACAAAGTATGGACTTTGGTTGCTATATCTGAAGGGTTAAATCCCCATCAGGAGCAAGTATATCTTGAGAAGATTACTTGGTGTACATGGAAGAGTTGAGACTTTCAAAGCTAGACTTGTTAAAGGTCTACATCATTGACCAGGTACGGATCATGATGAAACCTTTTCTAAGGATCTATGCTTAAGTCCATCCAGATCCTACTTACCACGGCTGCATACCATGACTACGATCTCTGGTGGTTGGGTGTCTTGACTGCTTTTCTAAATGATGATTTGGAAGAAAGCGTCTATAAGTACATAACCAGAGGGCTTCGTAAACAGTGGGAGCAGTGGAAACGTGTGCAAGATGCTTTATATAGGATACAGCAGGCATCGCGGAATTGGAACATCTGTTTTGATGAATTAGTCAAAGAAGTTGACATCATCAAAATGGTAGATGAACCTTGTATAAACAAAAAGGTAGTAGGGAGTATGGTGACGATCCTCGTAGAGTATGTGGATGACATACTCTTGATAAGGAAGGAGTTTCCTATGCTACGCTCGATCAATCTCCGCTTATCACAATGATTCTCCACTTAGGATCAAAGTGATACCTACTAAATCCTGGATTTTGGATCTATGAGATAGATCTAAATGGATGTTAGAATTCTCACTAGATGTAGTGAGACGGTATCAACCGATCCTGGGGAGAATCACTGGAAGGGTTCCATGGTGATAAAGACGACTGAATGTCAGTCACAGGCATTGTCTTAACCCTCAGTAAAGGGACGGTATGTTGGAAGAGTTCCAAGCTAGATACCGTGACATACTAGACGATAAAGGCAGGATACATCGCTACTTAAGATGCTACCAAAGTGGCTGTCTGGGTGTATATTGGTTCATGAGATGAACTATGTTCCTCCCATTGTGTGACAATGGAGTTGTGGCTTATGCCAAGGAACGCCGGTCCCATCAGTGATCCAGACATATTCTAAGGCAGCATCACTTGATCATGGAGATGGTCGATCTCCAGGGAGATCGAGGTTAGGAGAGTAGACTCAGAGGACAACACAGCGGATCCACTCACAAAGGCCTGTTCCCAGAGAGAGACTTTTATGGGATGGTTGAGTATGAGATACTGCAACCACTGCTACAGATGGCCCTAGTGCAAGTGGGAGATTGTTAGTTATATGTATGCCCTAGAGGCCATTACTGTACATAGGATGTATATTGTAGTGGATGCTGGGACATATATAGGGAGGACTTTCTTGCTCGACATGATAGTATGCTATCTGGTTACCTTTTACCTTAACGTGTATGCTGATTGTCTCTCTGTTACATGTTGGTAAAGCCCTTAGGATCTGTACTTGACTACCTGGACTATGATGCGGATCATACTAGTGGGGATATGGTAGTCCATAAGTACATCCTTCAAAGTCCCTAGTCGAGGGTGTATCGAGACGGGGCATCGATATACCAGAGTAGACTAGCGTATACCTTCTCGACCCATACAGATGGGCAATGGATGATCCTATATCCATTGGTGTTTGACATCAGAGATGATATACGGGTGCTCAGTAGAGACTGGGTACACTGGACGGACTCGCCGAGAACTCCCAGATGGTATTATACCTCACGTCAGATGGCAGTTCTCTGGTGACACTGGTACAGAGTAGTCTGTTGACCCGAGATCGTCATAGAGTCTTGTGTGGTTCCCACTGTGCTTTGATTTCCATCTTACCACGTCCAAGAGGGCGTGCAAAACGGTGGTTTTTGGGTACAGTCCCGAGTCACATGGAGGCAATGAGCGATAGGAGGGGATTCGTCTCTCCCGGTATAGGGGGTTGATGTTGCGCTGTGTTCGATTGGCTATAACAGGAAATCCCTGGCCAGGGTTGCTGAGATTTACTGGTAAGTGTTACCAGTAGTTTCTCAAATAGTTATAGACCTCATATCGACACGACTTATTGAGCTATTGGGGTCTGACGTTTACCACCCCTAGGCGAGATATGCGACATATCAGACGATCAGACCGGACTGTACGGTAGTGTTACTGGTCGGATTCACTGGAGTGTGAGCGGGCTTGCTCGTCGATCTTCAGATCGCTCAATACCCGGGTGGCCGTTACGTTTAGCAGACCGCTTGCGGCTTGTGGGTGTTTGATATGATCATCATCTGCTGCCGGCGTATTGACGAGTCTTTAGAGTCCTACACAGAGGTTTCCTGGCTCAAGCAAAACGAAATAGGAGCGCATATGAGATATGTGCGGGACCGAGAATAATACGAGTATGTGATACTGTATTCGATTCTCGCGATGTGACATTGATCGGTTATATGCGATATAGCCGGGTTATCGGATCAAGTGTTGATTCGATAAGATGTTACTAATGATACCAGTCGGTTATGTGCGCATGACCGGATCATTGAATCAAGTGTTGATTTAATGATTTAATGTATAATTATATATTTGATATATTACTTTGCATTAACTAGTATCGGTTCACTTTAGACGGATTTTCTCACTTGGTTCGTGCGCATTGCATATGCGATATGTTTTTGTGCACTTGTATGTATCATGTTTGATGATGCATGCTAACTTGAGTTTGTGTAAAGATTAAACCATGGTTATTCAAATGGTTAGGGTTTTGTTTTTCATATCTATTTATTTATTTATTTATTTATTTTCTTTTTGGAAAATGAAATGAGAAGAATGGTGGCTTGTTTTGGATTGTAGTTGAAGATTCATGAACCTTTGACTTTGTCCACCATTCTTATCTCATGCTTAACCTAACCATTTGTTTTAACCCTAGTTCAATCTCTACACTTTACCATGGTTTAGTTATGATAAGTTTTGATTTTTTCTTTTCTTTTTACAATTAACTTATCATAACATTTCTTCTTCTTCTTCCTTGAACTCAAGAAGAAAAAGCTTTCTTCATCAATGGTGAATTGAGCAAACAAGTGAGAAATCCAATTCTAAAGTCTACCCAGTTCCTATTTCTTCATCCTCTACCTCTTGCCAAGTAGTAGAGTGTGTTTCCTTCACAAGTTTTAGGGTTTGGTGAAGGTGGAGCTTGATTTAGCGATGCCTCGACGTAGATCATCTTCGGCATGGACATCGACGACCTAGCTTGCCCATTCTCCGACGAAGCCGATCCTAGAGCCCGGATTTGATTTGGACAGCGGAGACGACCTCGTTGCGGAGCCATGGAGGTGGAGGACCGGATCTACAAAGGTTGTATTTCCGTATTCCCAATAGTTAAGTGTTAACTAGTTCTTTTTCGCCTAGACATCTAGTTATCGATCCGTAGTTTAGGGTTTGTAGGCACCATATTTTTTGAAATTGCCATGGTTGATGGCTTGGGAGACCTCACTAGAGTGCCTAGGAACCCTACAATTCTCCCCAGGATCGGTTGATACCATCTCACTACAACTAGTGAGAATCCTAACATCCAATTAGATCTATCTCATAGATCCAAAACCCAGGATTTAGGAGGTATAACTTAGATCCTATATGGAGAATCATTGTGATAAGCGGAGATTGACCGAGCGAAGCATAGGAAACTCCTTTCTTATCAAGAGTATGTCATCCACGTACTCTACGAGGATCACCACCATACTCCCTACTACCTTTTTGTTTATACAAGGTTCATCTACCATTTTGATGATGTCAAACTCTTTGACTAACACACCAAAACAGATGTTCCAACTCCGCGATGTCTGCTTTATCCTATAAAGCATCTTGTACACGTTTCCGCTGCTCCCACTGTCTACGAAGCCCTCTGGCTGTGTACTTATTGACGCACTCTTCTAAAACACCATCTAGAAAAGCAGTCATGGCACCCAACCGCCAGATATCGTAGTCATGGTACGTAGCCGTGGCAAGTTGGATCCGGATGGACTTAAGCATAGCCACTGGAAAAGGTTTCATCATTATCCACGCCAGGTTGATGACGAAAGCCTTTAACAAGTCTTGCTTTGAAAGTCTCAACTTTTCCACCTACACCATGTAATCTTCTCAAGATTTACTTGCTCCTGATGGGGATTTAACCCTTCAGATATAGCAACCAAAGTCCATACTTTGTTGGTGTACATGGATTCCATCTCAGATCGCTAAGCATCCAGCCATTCTTACAGAGTCCCTACTCTCGATGGCCTGCTCGAAACTAGTTGGGTCATCATCTCATGACGCAATCCTCGCTCCCACTGTCATAGAGAAACCGAAGTAGCTCTCAGGTGGGTGAGGAACCCTACTAGATCGGCGGAGAGGCTGAGGTTCGTTGGTTACTATTGAATCCTTTGGTTTTATCAAATCATCTGCTGTAGTTTATATAGCTGGAACCTTTCCAGTTCTACATTACAGACCTTGCCTCGAGCTTGTCCGGATTTTGCTTTTAGACATAGCCCGGACAACCCCAAATCTTAACCAACTTAAGATATGGGCTCTTCTCTTTCCATATCACATATGAAGCGGTAGGCAACTGATTTGATTCGAACCCTATTCAATAGGTATGCAGCTTCTCAAGCGCATAACTACCAAAAGGAAACAGGTAACCCAGTAGTACTCATTATAGAGCGCACCATATCGAATAGGGTGCAATTGCTCCGCCCCGATATACCATCGTGCTATGGTGTATACGGAGGAGTAATGCTGAGAGAGAATCTCATTCTCCTTTAGAATAGTCCAGGAATTCTGTGCTCAAGTATTCTCCTCCTTGATCTCATCAAAGGACATAATACTTATACCCGTATTTTGGTTCTCTACTTCTAACTTATATTCTGTGAATATCTCAAAAGGTTCGGACTTGTGTTTCAACAGGAACATATTTCTGAATCTTGAGAGATCATCAGAGAATGTAATGAAGTAAAAAGAACCGTTCTTGGCAAGTGTAGACAGGGGACCTATCATACATCAACATGTATCATCCCAAGAGTTCACTAACTCTTTCTCTGTTTCCAGTAAACGGAGCTATAGTCATCTTATCTTTGTGACATGACTAGCAAGTTTCATAAGATGTAAATTCAAACAGATTTAAATATGCATCTAAATGTAACTTCAGCCAGTCAGGTCGCATTGATATGACCTAGTCTACAATACCTCAAGAAGAATTCGTTCATTTCTGAACTCTTCCTCATTTGTGTGTTCCGTATATTAAAGAACTGTAGTTTGATTTAGAACATCAATGCTTTTAGATAACGTGCCTGATCCGATCAACTTTTGATATAGGAAATGTTCAAAACATTATCCAATAATACAAAATTTTATCATTTCTTTACTAATAAAGAGACTAATATGATTTTGTATATCAGGTTCGGTATCTAATAACATTCGTTCAGAATCAATATATTGGTAATACAGGGTGACAGTGACCAACAGACTTGGCTGCAACTCTTGCCCCGTTTTCTGCCTCATGAAACTTATCACCCGTTCTCAGTCCTCTACCTTTCTGTAGCCCTATGTAACAGATTACATATCTGGGATCCTGATCTGGTATCACATACTCAGGACGTAAAGGATACTGAGAAACAGTTCTCTATAACGAACACACCCGAAGATGATGCATCAGCATGCACTCTCTTCGTTTGGGCGGCACGGGAATTCTGGTAATCCCCAATTTCCTGCTCTGTCTTATAACAATTATAAGTTGGAGCGGGACCAACGTTCCCCAGCTCAGTATAACAAGCGGGTTCGATCAATAATCCGTATTATTATCTTGATTAAGGCGTGATATGGTCGCTACCTGGAGAGAGAGAGAAGAAAACACTCAGCGTGCTCTCTTGCAAGAATAGATTGGTTATTATTTTATCTAATCAGGATGGCTCCCACTGCTTTTTATCAAATCTTCCTTCAAACCCTAAAAGGAAAGACTAGCCGGGATTAATTACACACTACAAGTTCGCCAATCTTTCAGCCAGGCCAGTGTCGGTACTTTGAGGGAGGTCCCCCGTGCTTTCGCACGAACCTAATTAATGTAAACCTCGTTTTCCCAGAGGCATAACCTCGTTGACACCTTTCTAGACACCTACTTGATCGGCTAATTGTAATGTGTAAAACTCTCCCAAGAGTAACTCTTACTCGTAGCGGGTATCGGGATCCAACTATCTCATAGAAGGTATGCAATCTCATTGCAAATTTCAACACTTGAAATTCCCGATAATATTTTGCCCCTAACGTGCCATGACCTTGACAAAAGCCAACAAACCATAGCCCGCTAGTCAAGTTCAACCCGTACATTTCTTGATTGAATTAAACCCACCCGTACGACCCTTGACAAAAGCCAACAAAGCCGCACGACTACCCTAATCCAATCGCATCGTATGCAGCAGATAAGTAGCATATAGCTACCGCACACTGCACCTTGACGAAAGCCAACAAATGCAGCACGAATACTATATACAACTTATCTGAAATGACGGAGGGCTACGACAGGTTTTTCTGAAAACCTATTGCGTAATGAACTTGATATCGTTGTAGAATCAAATGATTTTAAAATGGAGTGTTTTTTAGGCTTTTCTAGTCTTGCTAAAGGAGTCACTCCCGGTGAAGGGATCGTCGGTCCTTTCCTCGTCGAATGAGGTACGGGATATATCATATATATCACTGTGCAAAGCAAAAACTCTTAAAAGCTATCAAAAGACAAACCGAGTGTGTAGCATCTACCAGTTATTGCTAAAGGAGTCACTCCCGGTGAAGGGATCTCGGTCCTTTCCTCATCGAATAAGGTGCAGGATATATCACATATACCTCTGTGCAAAGCAAGAACTGTAGCTACCCTTTTATTTTGAAATTCGATTCTACAACATCTTTAGGTTTCTTTTATTACATTAATCATATTAATGAAGTCCCATCATTTAAGTTAGCTAAACATCACAGATAAATACGACGTACACTTATGCCATCCGCATTCGCCTCGATGTCCCCTCGTGCACCGTTAGGTTAGGTAACTAACGGCAGAGCGGGGCAGGGCTAGCGCGGGTGTAAAATAAAAGTAACGCCTATATAATATATCATATATACTATATAAAGTATCTATCACAGAACATCACATGATCACATCACAGATTTCGCAGCAGAAGAAACATATGAAATATTGGATATACTAGGACGTCCGTGTTTTAAATACGAGCCAGTATAAAACACGGATTCCACGGTCGCGATGAATAGACAAACCCACACCCATAGACCCCTACGAGAGCGGCAAGCAACCCTACCAATTCTATAGTTAGGAGACCCGGACTCGACTCCTCGAGTTGGTCTCCCACTGGACTCCAGAACCCGGTTACTTGTGCTCTCCTCCTTGGGTCTATCCTAGTGCGGAAACGTAAATAATATACAAAAGGTGACATCTTCCGCTATCTGGAAGTGCCCCAATAAAAGAATATTACATACAAGTTTTTACATGAATGAAAATGAAAAACACTCATCTCATATAAAAACCCCCGGCTATTCAAACATGACGATCCAATATAACATATCCAGCAACACATAACATCACATGTCATCAATGTAAGTAAATATGCGCATCCCAATTGTCGTTGACATATTGCAACGAAACCGGCGATATCACATATTACACTTACGGTCACAGAAAAGAAAGTGTAAAACTACAACAGTTGGAATCCGCAATCTCTTTAGACATCACATGCCTAATCAAATGAATTCTTTAGACATCGCATGCCTAACAATTATAAACCCCGTATTTCAGTCTCATTATCAAAAACACTTTTCAATACCAAGTCGGGAAATTCAACAAGATTCCCGACATCCTGATCGAATGCTCGTCGCAAACTTTAGTAGAAGGCCGCACCCCCGATACCGTCGACAAAGTGCACCAAGGCGGAACACCGCTGCCGCGAGCACCCGAACGGACGCTTTCGGCGACAGGGTTCTCCTACAGTCACTTGGTCGGGGCTATGGAGTGAGGCTGTCTATTAAGTTTACCCGGCGAGTATCCGCGTACGCTACGTGATTGCGACGGACTTTTGATCACATCAAAATTCCGTGGCAACCGATCAAGTGAGACTAAACTGCTATGTTTATAACATTCATTCTGTTATCTCATAACTTCTTGTGAATTCCAATTATTGTATCACATTACGGATAAACAGAAAATGTTAAACTTTCCGATCGAAC
This sequence comes from Agapanthus africanus, assembly GCA_030015575.1. Classification (NCBI taxonomy): domain Eukaryota; kingdom Viridiplantae; phylum Streptophyta; class Magnoliopsida; order Asparagales; family Amaryllidaceae; genus Agapanthus; species Agapanthus africanus. Next base: position 264,499,937 of record CM057346.1, on the reverse strand, counting down.
AATCGAACACCCAGGTTTTCCCAATACAGCTCAACACATGAAATATGTCTAAAAACATTCAGTTCATGCCTCAGTATCAATGGTCCAGCCGTAGAAGGGTCAAGCCAACGCCTCACATGTGGCATGCCGTACTGCCCCAAACCCGAAGGTTCAAAGGGCAGTTCAAGACGGTCACATAATCGAGTTAAGGTTTGTTGTCTTCTAGAGGGACCATCGCGTTACTTGCACTACTTAGAATGTCTTTAAACCTCGGAAAAATCCAACACTTGGAAATTTTCCGGCAGGGGAAAAGTTGGGTATTTATATCCGGTCGAACTTTTTAACATATTCAAAAAATTATACGGAAAGCCACATAGACAAAGTCTGATAATCCGATCGAATCATCGAACTCCCAAAGCACCCCAGAAAATTCAACTCCTGAAAAAATATTAAAAATTCCCATAAAACTCAGCATTTAAATAAAGGAGTTACTGTGCAAAAATGGTTGACTGAAGAGACTAAATGGGCGCGGAACCGCCGCAATAGGCGGCTAATGCCGCGGATCCGCCGCGCTTTAAACAGATCATTAGGTAATTTTTGCACCGTAATTCTTAAAATTTCCTGCTGAATTTTTAAAGCACTTTTAATTTGGAAAAAACCCAGTTTTTGAAAAATGTCCAGAGAGCAACTTGGGTTTAGGGTTTCGGTTCGATTCGGGTTTCAAACTTCGTCTACGCATCGCCTAAGGCTCTAGCTTGTCTCTGATACCACTGTAGGGTTCCTAGGCACTCTCAAGAGGTCTCACAAGGCATCAACCATGCCAATTTCAAATTTTACGGGTGCCGAGAAACCCTAATACGGATCGTTAACTAGATATTTAGGCGAAACAATGAAACTAGTTTACAACTAAACTAAAAGAACGGAAATACAACCTTTGTAGAACCGGTCCTCCACCTCCTTAGCTCCGCAATGAAGTCTCCTCGCTGTCCAAATGGAAACCCGGGCTCTAGCGTCGGCTTCATCGGAGAAATGGGCGGGCAAGGTCGTCGGCTTCGTGCCGAAGATGATCTACGTCGAGGCATCACAAGATCAAGCTCCCACTTCACCAAGTCATGAAACTTGTGAAGAGAACACCCTATACTACTTGGGAAGAGGTAGAGGATGAAGAAATAGGAGATGGGTTCACTTTAGAATTGGATTTCTCACTCATTTTCTCAAGTTGCCATTGAAGGAGGCAAGCTTCTTCTTGAAGAAGAAGAAGAAGATGATGATGATAATGTTATGATAAGTATATCTCAGAAAGAAAATAAAAACAATACTTATCATAATCCAACCATGGTCAAGTGTAGAGAATGAACTAGGGTTAAGTGGAATGGTTAGGGTTAAGCATGAGACAAAATGGCGACTTAGTCAAAGCTTCATGAAGCTTCAATATCAAACAAAGAAAGCCACCATTTTCTCTTTATCATTTTCTTTTGCCAAAATGAACAAAAGAAATAAATAAATGAATAAGTAAATAAACAAAACCCTAACCACTCATATAACCATGGTTTAATCTTTACACAAACTCAAGTTAACAAGTATCATCAAACATGATACAATCAAGTGCACAAAAGTATATCACATATACAACTTGTGAACTTCAAGTGAGAAAATCCAATTAAAGTGAACCAATACTAGTTAATGCAAAGTAATATATCAAATATATAATTATGCATTAAATCATTAAATCAACACTTGATTCAATGATCCGGTCATGTCGCACACAACCGACTAGTATACTATGTATCGATTTATCGAATCAATCCTTGATTCGATAACTAGGTTATATCGCATACAACCATTCGATACATTCATCGCGAGAATGAAATACGGTATCACATACACGCATTATTCTCGGTCCCGCACATATCTCATATGCGCTCCTATTTCGTTTCGCTTGAGCCAGGAAACCTCTGTGTAGGACTCTAAAGACTCGTCAATACGCCGGCAGCAGGTGATGATCATATCAAACATCCACAAGCCGCAAGCGGTCTGCTAAACGTAACGGCCACCTGGGTATTGAGCGATCAGAAGATCGACGAGCAAGCCCGCTCACACTCCTGTGAATCCAACCAGTAACACTTACCGTACAGTCCGGTCTGATCGTCTGATATGTCGCATATCTCGCCTAGGGGTGGTAAACGTCAGACCCCAATAGCTCGATAAGTCGTGTCGATATGAGGTCTATAACAATTCGAGATACTACTGGTAACACTTACCAGTAAATCTCAGCAACCCTGTCCAGGGATTTCCTGTTATAGCCAATCGAACACAGCGCAACATCAACTCCCTATACCGGGAGAGACGAATCCCCTCCTATCGCTCATTGCCTCCATGTGATTCGGGACTGTACCCAAAAGCCACCGTTTTGCACGCCCTCTTGGACGTGGTAAGGTGGAAATCAAAGCACAGTGGGAACCACACAAGACTCCATGACGATCTCGGGTCAACAGACTACTCTGTACCAGTGTCACCAGAGAACTGCCATCTGACGTAAGGTATAATACCATCTGGGAGTCCTCGGCGAGTCCGTCCAGTGTACCCAGTCTCCACTGAGCACCCGTATATCATCTCTGATGTCAAACACCAATGGATATGGGATCATCCATCACCCATCTGTATGGGTCGAGAAGGTATACGCTAGTCTACACTGGTATATCGATGCCCCGTCTCGATACACCCACGACTAGGGACCTTGAAGGATGTACTTATGGACTACCATGTCCCCACTAGGATGATCTGCATCATAGTCCAGGTAGTCAAGTACACATCCTAAGGGCTTTACCAACATGTAACAAAGAGACAAACAATATACACGTTAAGGTAAAGATCAACCAGATAGCATACTGTCTTGTCGAGCAAGAAAGTCCTCCATATATATGTCCAAGCATCCACTACAATATACATCCTATGTATAGTAATGGCCTCTAGGGCATACATATAACTAACAATATATACATGTATAGATACATCCACTATCATATAATGGCCTCTAGGGCATACATATATACAACAGGAGAGAGAGTGAGGTAAGGAAAATAGTCCAAGTTAAGGAACAAAGTCAAAGCCCATACCTCATTTAACAATTTCTCTCATTTCCTTTGTTTTCTTTTCTTTTCTATTCAAATCATCAAGTGGGGAAAAATGGGAGTGGGGGCAGGTTGGGCTGCTGATTTGGGGAGAGGAAAGAGGGTGTGGGTGGGTGTGGGTGAGGGAAAAAATGATAAATGTTATACCCCAATATCTATTTACACTAATTTCACTATTTAAGCATTTTTTCTTCGATATTTTCTAAAACCGTTTGACAGCTTCATTTCATTTCAAAAACAACATGTTAAAATTTTGTTTAATGTGTTATGATGTACAAAATTTGTTTCAACTCATTCCAATTTGTAATTTTCCCTAATTAAATGTATTAGTGATGGCTTAAAATAATATTAAAATAATTAATTTCGGAAAAATTTTCAGAAAATTAGAAATTTTACCAGTGGCTCAATAAACACCAAATACTAGCAATTATATAGCTAGAATATGTATATTTAATTTTATATTAAAAGATATTTATATTTTGACTTTTTACGGAAAACCCCTTATTTTACCGATTTTTCCGAAATTTCACCGAAACGATTTTCAAAACTTTACAATTTCTACGGGGGAAATCGGATGGATGAAGTATAGCACCCTCACAAACGTAGAATAAGGATATTACATATTATTATTAGGAAGTCGGATGTGACCTTAGATTCTTGGCGAGTAGGGTACCATTGAAGACTTTAAGTTGGATTAGACTGATTTAGAAAGACATAATCAGAGGATGATTGCCTTGGAGGGAATTTGTAGATTTCATGTAGACACACACACATGCACACACACATACACTTGATTTGGTGTGTGTGTGTGTGTGTCTATATATATATATATGAATGTGTGTAGGTTTCTATATCTGTGTGTGTGTGTGTGTGTGTATAACATATACACGTGATATGAGGATGTTATATGATACCTTGGGATGAGTCGGTATGACTGGGCATGATGCCGTGAGATATAGATATACGATCGAGTATGATATGAGATGTACTATGATATTAGCGGATCGTTGGGAAATGAGAAAATGTATATTTATACATAAACGATAATAGGTGATGATGACATTGAAATGTACGAGACTCTGGAATAGAACCCGAATTGTAATATGTGACTTAATCACGATATGATATATTACATGATATTTTAGTGGATCATTTGACGATGTATATTTACACAGATGATGATATATGTTTGATGATGATACTATACGAACGATGTAAATATGTGATAGTTGACCCATACACCGATTTTGGGATGCCGTACGATGGATTTTACCGTACGAGGCATAGATGTGATGATTGATCCGCACTATAGACTCGAGGAAGTCGTACTACGTACATGACGCTATTGAGGCTGGATCGCCGACTACTAGAGATATCGATTCAAACTTTAGGAGGATTCTTTTTACCTTTCGACTAGTGTCTTTAGTTAGTTCATTAGTTGGTTAGGTAGATCTTAGTTTAGGCTCGAGTCATACTTATTTTCAAAACTAACGAATCGTGCGCATTTTTAAAGACGGCCTGAGGGATACTACGGATTTTTCAAAGGACGTATCTTTTCTTTAAAAACCCCGTAGCCCCTAATTTTCTAAAAAAACCACGATTCGTGCTTTTTCAAACAACAAAATGTATGACTCGTAATTAGTATGTATTCTCTAGTTGTGTGTTTACTACACATTCACTGTTATATTCGTGCTGTATTCATCGCATTGCATGTTCACACATATGTTTCTTTAGCTACTATGAAACTCTACACGTTAGGACACCAGCACCATTACCGATGATGCGTATGTTCCACGTATACTTATTTGTCGGCTCACACACATCATCATCGGTAATTTCCATGTCACGTGCACTTTAGAACATATTATCTTTTATTGATATAATCAGCTAATTGCTAGTCTAATATAATATTGTGTGATTACTCTTATGTGCTGGTTTAGACATTGCATTTAATATTTAGACACTTCATGCATTCACATATCCATATTATCATGCAGTATTGTGGGGCTTATGCCAACACTCATTATTTACTTACTCATGATTTTGGGATTTTGGATTTCTATGAGATTTCTGGTTTTTGTGGAAAACCGCAAGAATATATATATATAAACCTCTCTCTCTCTCTCCCTCTCATTTTAAAATACAAGTTGCGGTTTTCTCGTGATGTATGGGTCGTCCACCATGAGTTTTCATGTTTTCTGTTTGATATCGAGACCTGATTCGAGGAGTGGAGGAACCGTCTCGGGTATATGGTGGACCCGGTAGGGTACCCCGGGGCGAGAGTGTTTTTGTGGGGATGACGATGAGCCTGGCTGGGGAAGATTACCTACCGGTGATGTCTGGCGCGGTGGATATCTGGAGGATACCGACCGTTGTCGTGAGATTTGATGATATGGGCCGATCTGAACTGACGGATCCCGAGATATTGAGACTTCGAGATATTGAGACTTTGAGATATTAAGACATTGAGATGTATATGTTTTGTGTCATTGCTTGACACGGATTTCCATGGATTTCATTGATGATGTTCAGATTATCATACAAATTTTACTATGATAAAAGTTAAGATTTTCTTATACAGATATGTCCAGATTTCGTGATTGATTGTTTTACATTCATGGTGCATGCATACTCATACACATGACATGTTATTACTTGAGGCCTTGACACGAGTACTGAGTATTGCACTTACGCATAAATTATTACACTGCCACTACTAGATGACTATTATCATGTTAAGTATATTATTATGACCTAGGAGATCGTCGTGCATGCAATTTCTACTCGCAGATGTCTTCTACTCACGAGTTGGCAACTCACCCCAGTTGTGCCAAATTTTCTTTCAGGTTTCGATGTACAGGTTTCCTTGGCAGCTTGCTGGCACATCATTTCATTCAGGGTGATTTGCTTGGTAGGTTGGTTCACTTATATCAGGACCGCCGTTGTACTTTTATTATTTCATTTATATCTAGTAAGCTCCATCAACCAGACTTGTATTACTTGATAGATTTAGAAGACCAGTTATTTTTATTTCGACCTTAGAGTCACGCTTGTATTATTATAGTTTTTGGTGGATTTGGTTTTCTTTTGAGTTTTGGGCCTCGCCCTTCGGCGTTGTATATTTTAGTGCATTGTGTGGTTGTTTCCGCCTTTTGGCGTAGAGCTAGCTCCCGCTTGGGGATGCCTTTTTATTGCTTGTATATATTATTCTTGTTTGTACCCGTTTAGGTCCAGTTTTTACAAAGGAGACTCTGCCGAAATTTTTGAGAAAATTTGATGTTGCTTTTAAAACTTGTTTTCCTACACTTCTTCTTTTAAAGGGTTAAGATTTCTGGGCTTCAGCTTGCTTAGATTGCGTTATGCCTCTAGACGTTTCGTAATTTAAGTGCCGGTCACGTTCTGTACCTTTGGGTCGTGACACCTATACCCCCTTCACTAAAAATGATCCCCACCTCATCCTAAACCCTTTGAACCAATCAAATTTGGATTTTGAAGACTTTGGGCATCTAGGGTTTTTCTTAAGTTGCTCTCATAAGATATAACTCACACTTCCCACCTTGTAACTAGTTCTTTACTTTCTAGTTTAGTTTAGTGTTCGATTTAGTGTAGATTAGTGATCTTAGAAATTTCTAGTTTGAAGTTTAGTGGATGTTTGGACCCGTGAGTGGTAGATTGGGGTGTAGTGAGTGTTTGCAAACCTTAAGTGGTGATTTATGGACAAGACTAGAACACTAGAACCCAAAACCAGAACTTAGAATTTCCCGACATTGGAATTGTGACAGATTGTGATGATGTTTTGGAATCTGGGATGACCCGAGAGAGTTATAAAATAAGTTGCCATTACAGAGAGACATGCAGGCACATAGGAACCTACCATAGAAACCCGAACCCTATAGCCCATGTACAAGCCGCAGATTAATTGCCTAGGGCTGCAAATTGCGGCCAAGTCAGGGTGAAAAGCGTTGATTTTTGGTCCATGGGTTCCTTATCTGATATCCAGAGCAAACCTATATGAAAAATGTTCTAGTTTGACCTAGGGTAAAATCTGGGATAGATTTCCTTAGTTGCTGATTACGGGTTTTGCGATTTCTGAACTTGGGTTTTGGTGTTTGATATCGTATTTGGTCGTTGGACGATTGTACGTCAACGACGAGGGTTATTTTGGTTGTTTTTGCATGCGTAGGCTATAGGTTCTAACCTATGAGCTCACCGTGTGTCGTACCGGTTTTCTAGACGTTTATTTAATAGCATTACGGTGTGTTATAATTGTAGGTACCTTCGCGTGGATTCCGAGACGACGAAACACATCGACTACGACTAAACAAGGAGTTTCACAGGTGAGTAGATTTATATATATGGGGAGAAGTCGGGTGGATGGCGTATAGCACACCCGCAACTATTGATATGGATAAGTGATATATAAATTGTAGTTTGGATAAAACCTATTTATAAAACCATAGAATTGATCAAAGGATTTTGTATGAAATGATTTAATGAATTTGAAACAAAAATGTGAATCGTGATATATAATTATATAAGTGATTGAAAAATGATACATATGATAATATTAGTAGTGTGTTATGAGATTGATATCGATGAGACCTGTGAACGATAATACGAAATGATTGGGATAGATGTGTTATGAAGTAATGTATTTGACTGTAGATCCGTACTATTGTTGTGTTGATATCGTACGATGGATCTTCTGTACGTTATGTATAAGGATGAAACCCGATGTTTATTCCGACTTAAGAACCCCTTTCATTTCATATCACAAAGTAGATATTGTGATATGTTTGGAGTCATACCCATTTCAAAACTAACAAATCGTTACACCCTTTTTAAACGATGAATTCAAGGAGATGTGATAAACTTTTCAAATGGTATCTTTCCAAACAACATCATAGTCTCCTATTTCAAAATGACAATTCGCACTATTTTAAACTATAACTGTATGACTCCTACGTAGTTGCATATTTGATACTATTCGCGTTTACGATCTCTCATTTTATGTACGCTCATGTTTCTTTTACTAGGATATATATGTATATACGATATTTTATACCCGTCAATTACCTTATTTTGTCTGCTAGTACACCTGCACAATTATCGATGATGCGCATGTTACACTCACATAGAATTGCCAGCTCACAAACATTCATCATCGGTAATTGCTATGCCACATACAAAGTAGAATTTCTATTCCACTTAAACCGTACAATTTCTATATCCCTGAAATTATTCTTAATTGCTCAGTACTATCATATGACGTGTTTGCATGATACATTCGATATGCTCACCTTACTGTTCTATATTGCGTACATCGCAGCTTATGATTTTATGCATTGAGATGTTGTTTTTATGAGATCTTTAGATTTGAGAACCGTTGTTAATTTCAAAGGAAAGTGTGTATTGTTTTAAAAACACGGTTTCTCATGATATGATATTTCGTGGTGTCCACCATGTGTTTTCTCGGTTCTGAGTTGTGAGCATACCCGATTCGAGGAGTGGGAGACACCATCTGCGGGTACATGGTGGACCCGGTATGGTACCCCGGGGCAAGAAATAATTTTTGTGGTGTAGATGATGAGCCTGGCAGAGGAGCACTACCTACCGGTGATTGGTTGGACCCGGCGGTTGTCCGGAGGATACCAGCCGAAGTCGTGAGATGGATATGAGGGCCGATCAGTGTATGCGGCACCTTAGATGAGATAGATATGAGGGCCGATCTGAGGATGCGGCACCTGAGGTATGTGGATTTACGTGTCGATACTGGACATGGGTTTTCATGTGTTTCGAGTGTCGGTGTTGGACACTCAGGTTCCATGATTTTGATGTGTCTTCGATAGACACACGTAGTTGATATCCTCATACATACGGACATACATTTTCAAGATATGGTTTGTGTCGTTGATGCACACGTTGATGATATCCACATGCATGCAGGCATATGAATTCAGATGTTTATTTATATATGTCATTCGCATTGATTCGATTGTTGACATATTGGTGTACATGGTCACTGTAGGGTTTCCTTGTCACCTCATATAGGGTTTGGAAGCATTACACATGCCATAACTTTGATTTTAAGAGGTGCTAAGCAAACTTAACTAGGAATCGAACTAGAAATATTAAGTAACAACTAATAGTATCACATGTAAAAGTTAATCTATCACTATGTGGAGAAACTACAACCTTTGTAAACCTCCTAAGGTGACTCCTTGGATCTCCTAGAGTTTGGAAAGGCTCACTTGAACACTTCTAAGTCCACGACGATCCACCCGAAGTCCTTTTCTCAAAGCTTGTTGCTTTACTTGATCTTTCTAATCGGTGGAGCAAACACCCTACACAAGAGAGCTAGAGATGTGTAGGATGATGAAGTAGTTTATGTTATCATTGAAAACCCTCTCTTTTTCTTTTCCTCACTCTAAACAAATCTCAAAAGATCTTGAAGAAGGAGGAAGATGAAGATGGCAAAGCTTTTTGAAGATAATGATAATTCTTATGTTTTAAAAATAAAACAAAAGGATATATATGTGAGACACTCTCACAACAAACCATGGTTAATATAAATATCTAGATATTTTGTGATGAGTTAAAGAACAAAGGAAATTAACCAAGGTTAAGTCAATGGTCAAAAAAAGAATTGTGTAGAAACTATGAGTCATTTGTAAAGAAATGAGTCATTAGTTAATTTCCTTCATCTTTTAACTTAAAACAAAAACTATATATTAATATGAAACATGTGAGTCTGGCATTGCCATCTTCAATATATCAACAACCGTGATATATTTGCATGTATGTATGTGTGTATGCACATCCATATGTACATATACATGCATGCATCCATCAAAAGAATAGGGTTTAATAAAAGTGAGCTAAAAGTCATTATTAAATCAACATTTGATTTAATAAACCGGCCATATCACATACGACCCGACCAATAGTAAACACCCGATTAACATACGGTATCTCATACACGTATTTAATCGAGTTCCCGCGCATATCTCATATGCACACCATATTGTTTTGCCTGAGCTAGGAAACTTCTATGTGGGACTCTAAGACTCGTCAATACGCCGGCAGTAGGTGATGATCACATCAAACACCTACAAGCCACAAGCGGTCAGCTAAACGTAACGGCCACCCGAGTATTGAGCGATCAGAAGAAGAACAAGCGAACCTGTCAAAACTCCCGTCAATCCAACTGGCAACACGTACCGTACAGTCCGGTCTCTTCATCAGATATGCTGCATATCGAGTCTAGGGATGGAATCATCGACCCCAATAACTCAATAAGTCATGCCGGTATATGGTCTACAAGAGATCAAGAAACTACTAATAACACTTATCAGTAATATGTCAGCAGCCCTGGCCAGGGACTTCCTGTTATAACCAATCGTGCACAGCACAGCATCAACCCCCAATACCGGGAGAGACGAAACCCCTCCTATCGCTCATTGCCTCCATATGCCTCGGGATTGTACCCAAAATCCACCTGTTTGTACGACACAATTGAGTCGTAGTAGGGTGGAGATCAAGATACAGTAGGAGGATACACAAGACTCTATGGAGATCTCGGGTCTACTGACTAACCTGTACCAGTGTCACCTGAGAACTGCTATCCGACATATGATATAATACATCGTAGGAGTTCTCGGTGAGTCCGTTCAGTGTACCCAGTCTCACTGAGCACCCGTATACAATCTTTGGTTTCAGCACACCAGATGGATATGGGATCATCCATCTCCCATCATATGGAACAAGAATGGTATATGCTAGTCTACACTGGAATATCGATGCCCTGTCTCGATATACCTACGACTAGGAACATTTCAAGGAAATGCTTATAAACTACAGGTGTCCCACTAGTATGATCCATATTATAATCCCAGTAGTCAAGCCAATATCCTTAGGGCTTTATCAACATGTACCAAATGAGTAAAAAACATGATCAAGTGAACATATGATAAAGAGAAACCAGATAGCATACTATCATGTCGAGCAAGACTTTCCTCTGAATATATATATATACACATCAGTACATACACTATCATATAATGGCCTCTAGGGCATACATATATCCAACAATCTCCCACATGCACTAAGGCCAATTATTGGCGTATCTCATACCCACATCTCAAAAAGTCGCTCATGCTGCGGCTGAGGGAGGGCCTTGGTGAATGGATCCGCAGTGTTGTTCTTTGTATCTACTCTCTTAATCTAAATCTCGTAGCAATCAACTATCTCCCGGATCACATAATATCGCCTCAGGATGTGTCTGGACTTCTGATGGGACCTGGGCTCTTTGGCCAACACCATAGCCCCATTATTGTCACAATACAAAGCTATTGGATCAATAATGGTTGGAACTACTCCTAGCTCCGAAATGAACTTCCTCATCCAGACGGCTTCCTTTGAAGCATCATTTGCAGCAATGTACTCAGCTTCTATCGTTGAGTCTGCAACGGTATCCTGTTTGGAACTCTTCCAACTTACCGTCCCTCCATTGAGGGTAAATGCAAACCCTGAGATAGACTTGTTGTCATCCTTGTCACTCTGGAAGCTTGAATCGGTAAAGCCCTCTATTTGGAGATCCCCGTTACCATACACCAAGAACAATTCTTTAGTCCTTCGCAGGTACTTAAGAATGTTCTTCACAGCAATCCAGTGATTCTCCCCTGGGTTTGACTGATACCTTCTTACTACACTAAGTACATAAGCTACATCTGGACGTGTACACAATATCGCATACATTATCGATCTGAATACCGAAGCATAGGGAATAATGCTCATGTGAGCTCTCTCTTTATCAGACTTTGGGCAATCGTGCTTGGAGAGAGTGACCCTGTGGCAAGTAGGTATGGCACCCCGCTTGGAGTCTTCCATACTAAACCTCTTTAGGATGGTGTTGATGTACTTGGTTTGGGACAATCCCAATAACCATTTGGATCCATCCCTACAGATCCGTATGCCCAATATGTACGTGGCATCACCAAGGTCATTCATGGAGAAGCTTTGTAATAAGAATGATTTGACCGACTGTAGCATAGGAATATCATTTCCTATCAGAAGTATGTCATCCACATACAATACGAGGAATGCGACAGATTTCCCAACAGTCCTCTTATAAACACAAGGTTCATCTGGATTTTTGATAAAATCAAACTCTTTGATAACATCATCAAAACGGATGTTCCAACTCCGCGATGCCTGCTTTAATCCATAAATGGATTTAAGCAACTTACATGCTTTTCCGCTGCTCCGACTGTCAATGAAGCCCTCTGGCTGATCCATATAAACGCATTCATCTAAATCACCGTTTAGAAATGCAGTTTTAACGTCCATTTGCCATATTTCATAGTCGTAGTGAGCAGCAATAGCAAGTAGGATCCGAATGGATTTAAGCATGGCTACCGGAGAGAAAGTCTCGTCATAGTCCAAACCTGGTCTTTGACGAAAACCATTCGCAACCAACCTTGCCATAAAGGTCTCTACCTGTCCATCTACACCGATCTTTCTTTTAAAGATCCATTTGCAGCCTACAGGTTTTATCCCGGAGGGTACATCCTCCAAAGACCATACTTTGTTGGTGTACATGGACTCCATTTCGGATCTCATGGCATCCAGCCATTTCACAAAGTCACCACTCGTGATAGCTTGATGAAAACTGGAAGGATCATCATCATCCATGATGCAATCTTCTTTATCACGATCAATGAGAAAACCGTAGTATCTCTCCAGTGGGCGAGAAGTCCTACCAGATCTACGGAGTGGCTGAGGTTCATTAGATTCTGTTACAACATCAGGTTCAGCCAAGTCGTCATTTGTAACTTGTGTTTCTAGAACCTCTTCTAGCTCTATCATATTCCCATCAGTATCATTTGGAAAAATCTCATTTTCTAAAAATGTGGCATACTGAGAAACAAACACCTTTCATTCCTCCTTGGGGTAGAAAAGATACCCAAACGAATGTTTTGGATATCCCACAAATTTACATTTGACTGATCGTGTCTCTAGTTTGTCAGGATTCTTCTTTTTGAGAAAAGCCGGACAAGCCCAAATCTTAACTCGTTTAAGAGATGGTCTCTTCCCATGCCATATCTCATATGGAGTGGTAGACACGGTCTTGGTTGGAACTTTGTTTAACAGAAAAGCTGCAGTTTCCAATGCATGCACCCAAAACGAGAGGGGTAACTCAGAATCACTCATCATGGATCGTATCATATCTAATAGGGTACGATTCCGCCACTCTGACAGACCATTGTGATGTGGTGTGTATGGGGGAGTGAGCTGAGAGAGAATCCCATTCTCTTTTAGGTAGTCCAAGAACTCAGTACTTAAGTACTCTCCACCTCGATCTGATCGAAGTATCTTGATTCTCATTCCTTTTTGGTTTTCTAGTTCAAGTTTGTACTCCTTGAATTTCTCAAAAGCTTCAGACTTATGCTTTATCAAAAACACATGACCGAATCTTGAGAAATCATCAGTAAAAGTTATGAAGTAAGAAAAAGCATCTCTTGCATGTGTAGACATTGGCCCACATACATCACTATGTATGAGGCCTTGGAGCTCAGTAGCTCTTTCTTCGTGTCCAGTAAACGGAGTTTTGGCTATTTTACCTTTGATACAAGACTGGAAAGTTGCATAAGATTTATACTCAAAAGAATTTAATTATCCATCTTTATGAAGCTTGTTTAGTCTTGTTTCATTAATATGACCAAGTCCACAATGCCAAAGAAAAGCTTCATTTATATCTGAAAATTTTCTTTTACTTGTGTGTTGAATGTTGAAAACTGTGTGATGATTAAAGACGTATATCCCGTTATTAAGTGTACCATAACCAATCAACTCTTGATTAAGTCTAATGTTCATAACATTGTGTTGCACAGCAAAATGATATCCTTCATAGTCTAACAAAGAAACGGATATAATATTACAAAACATACTTGGCACAAAATAACATGTGTTCAAAACCAATATACAACCCGATTGCAACCCTAGGTGATACTTGTTGGCTATAGTGCCCTCAAGACAATTATCATAGTCGCGGACTAGTGATTATGATGAATGAGTGAGGACCTATACCGATAAAACAGTCTTACTCAAGATGATAGTATGCTATCTGGTTTGTCTTTATCATCATGTACATGTTGATAGAGCCCATAGGATTCTTGCTTGACTGCCAGCATTATGATGGCGATCATATATGTGGGAGCTGGGGTCTACAAGCACATCCTTAAATGTCCCTAGTCGTAGGAGTATTGGGACCGGGCATCGATACTCCAGTGTAGACTAGTGTATACTGATCGAGACCCCGACGAGGGGCGGTGGCCAGGCCACACAAGCCATTAGTGTTAGTTTGTTCACCTAAGATAGTATACAGGTGCTCATTAGTTATGAGTACACTGGACGGAATCGCCGGGAACCTGCTAGTTGGTATTATACCTATTGCCAGATAGCAGTTCCCAGGTGACATGTGTACAGGTTAGTCTGTCGACCTGAGATCGTCATTTGTCTCGTGTGAGTTCCCACTGTGCTTTGATTACTACCCTACCACGGCTCAAAGGAGTCATGCAAATAGGTTTTAGTTGGGTACAGTCCCGAGCCACATGGAGGTAGTGATCGGATCGTCGGGGATTCGTCTCTCCCAGTATTGGGGTTGATGTCGCGTTGTGTACGAGTGGCCATCACCACAAATCCATGGCCATGGTAGATGAGGATTACCGATCCAGGATCGATAGTTTCTCAGGAGGTGATAGGTATCATGCCGACACTAAATATCGCGTTGTTAGGGGTCTGACTTTATCCACCCCCTAGACTCGATATGCGATACTCTTAGACGAACAGACCAGACTGTACGGATATTGTCACTGTCAGGCTCAGTAGGGGTTCTGCATGAGTTTTCTCGTCGGCCTCCCTTTCGCTCAATACCTGGGTAGCCGTTACGTACAGCTAGTGCCGCTGACGTGCTTATGGTTAAACCCACTGCCAGCGTATTGACGAGTCTTTAGAGTCCCACATAGAGGGTTTTCACGGTTCAGGCGATATGGTGTACATGACGTATGTTGATACATACAGGTGTCCGATTAAATATGTGCACTTGCTGCGTAGACTTTAATCGGACGGTTGATAATACTAGCGGCTTAGAATTAAGCCAGATTATTAAATCAGGTTTTGATTTAATAATTTACATATGTATTTATATATATGTATTCTAGTATTATTGTTCACTATTCGTTTTCTCTCTCGGCTATTCATATTTTTGTACGAATACGCGTATATGTATTTCGATACATGTACCGAGAAGTATTCCGTATTTTATACGGAATAGCTTCTAGAAGGTGCCTCCTCATTATTGATTTTATTTATTGAAAATCTTTTGGGAAATGAGGTGCAGGGGTGGCATGGCATGAACATGGTCAAAGCATGGTGTTGTGCATGTTGTGAGGCATGTAGCAAAGCATGGTTTGCATTGTTTATTGTTTTAATTAAAAAAGGAAATGGTGGGGATTTTTTTTTGATAGGAGAGGGGGGGCTGGCCACTCTTAGGAGGTGGGGTTCTTTTCATTTGAAACATTAGACATTACATTGTTCTAGCTCTCTCTCACTCTCTCATGCTACACACAAAAGACTTAGCTTATTTCCTTAGTTGTTCATTCCAAGTCTTCATCTTCTATGGTTGCTCCATGAGCACTTTGGTTAGAGAGAAAAATGTAGTGACACTTCCATACACCTCGACTCTCCATAGCTAGCGACTTTAGAGCGTCGGTTACATCGTTCGTCGAGGTTGGAGCATGCGCCGTTTCCCATGGGTGGATCATCGGAGATGGAGGAAGACCGGCGACCAAACCACATCAATGAGCCGCTAGGAGCTTGGAATGAAGACCGAAGGACGCAGATCAACTCAGTATAACGATTCTAATTCTTAGTTAGCATGCTAGTGTAGGGTTTAAGGTCGATCCGTAAATCGGGTAGCGGTAGCAGCAGTTTAGAAAATTTTTGTTCTGCATTTTGGCCGCGTTTAGATGGCCGGGGCGCTGCTGCAACCCTTCATGGTATCAGTGCCATCCTTTAAACCCCTTACTAGCTTGTTTAAACGTGCTTGAAAGATCGATCGACGGAAATTTCCGAAATCACGATTCCATTTTCACAGTTGCTGTCGATTTTCAAAAGTGGTCAAAAACTTATTTCAGGAATCTTAAAAATCCGTGCAGGCGATTTTATAGGTACACAAAAATTTTGGGCTCATGATTCCCCTAAAGCGTCGCGGATCCGCCGCACTTAGCCCCTATTGGCTGCGGTTCCGTGGCGGTTAGTGGCAACGGGGGTCCAAATTTTTTCTGTAGCTCATTTTCGTGGAATTGTGATTTTTGTAATATTCTGTTTTGGCCTAGTTTTCAGTGAAGTGTTGTTCTTGCTATTGGGGCCAAATTTGGAATTTTGGCGATCGATATTTTAAGTGTGCGTTTAACAGTACATATATTTCTATCTGCAACCGTGAATGTCATTTGATCGGTAAACCAGTCTAACTGCTATATGTTCTTTTAGACGAGTTTGCGAACGTGACATTCACGTTGATGTTCTGTGTTGTGCTGTGATGTTGGTTGGATTGTCGTGGTGGATAGCAATGGTGCAATGATAGTACAGTCATTTTCTTTTGTACATTTGATATTGCGGGACGAGCGTCCGACATGTGGACTGCCGTCACAGCCAGTTTGTATATTATTCTTTTTGGGGCACGACCGAGTTGAGGTCGATGTCACCCATGTATATTATTTTCTTTTCTATACTAGGATTACCCCGCGGTAGGGTGCACGAATAGCCGGATTCTAGAGGGCAACGGGTCCTCATCTCAAGACGTTGAGACAGAGGGGACCTTACTCTAGAATTGGCGGGCTATTCGCCGCACTCGTAGGGGGTCTAGGTTTTCATTGCATAGGCTATCACACGACAGGGAACGTCAGGTCTCACTTGCGGCTTAAGTGAAAACCGGGGCTCCAGAATATCCACCATTCTGTGTTGCATTCTGTGATATTTCTATGATGTTGCTTATATCATGCCTGGGACGATTGTTATATATATTTATATATACTAGTAGATGTTGTATATGTTTTGTACCCGCGCTAGTCCTGTCCCCGCTCTGTCGTTAGTTAAGTAACCTAACGGGTGATGACGGGACCCAATGGCGAATGCGGATGGCATATACGTACATTTTATTTTCGTTCTTTTCTGGTGTGATTAATTAATGGCACTGCATTGATTCTTATCAATGCAAGGATAAAACAAACCTATATATATGATGTTGTTGGAACCAAGTTTTTTAAAAAAACTGACATTACAGACGTTCTCTTTTGCTTTGCATCGTGGTATTCATTTTGGAATATCCTGCACCTCATTCGACGAGGCAAGGGCCGAGATCCCTTCATCGGAAGTGACCCCTTGGGTAAAAGTTTGCGTCAATGTAATTACTTTACTATAGTCGATTATATTTTCTTTGCATTGTGGTATTCAGTTTGGGATATCCTGCACCCCATTCGATAGGGAAAGAGCCGAGATCCCCTTACCGGGAGTGACCTCTTTAGCAAAAGTTTTCGCCATTATATATTTATAAAACCACTTGGATTCCTTCAACGATATCAAGTTCATTACGTTAAAGGTTTTTCACCAAAAACTAGCCGTAGCCCTCCGTCATTTCAAATTAGTATTGCTTAGTATTCGTGCTACGTATGTTGACCGTGCCAAGGCGTAGTGTGCGGTAGCTCTGTAATGCTTTTTTGTCTCATGGATATGTGGATTGGTTAGGACAGTCGTACGGTCATGTTGACTGTGTCAAGGACTCGTACGGGTGGGTCTAATGAAATCAAGATAATGACGGGTTGAACTTGACTAGGACCCTTTGATATGTTGACTGTGTCAAGGTCACTTGGGTCCTAGGGGTAAAAACTCATATCGGAAGTTTCAAACATACAGGAAACTTGCCAGGTTTGCGCATACCTTCTGGAATGTGGTGACTTGAGTGGCTTCCATCAGGTTGTCATGCGATGATAGTTAGATCCCGATTCCCACTGATGAGTAGGATTACTTCTCGGGTTATTCCGACTAATTCTCCATTTGGGTTTGGAAGAGAATTCGAGGAAATAGTGGGAGCCATCCAGATTAGATAAAATGATTAACCATTCTTATCTAAGTTAGAGTGCACGCTGAGTGTTTCTTTTCTCTCTCTCTCTGGCTGGGACTATGACCCGACCTTTGACTAAAACTCATGAAACCAAGTTGACCGAACCTTCTTAAAACACTTTGGCTTTTGGAATGTCACGGTGTCGCATACATCATTTCCACTTCTATATCGCCTTTGCTTTTCTCCAGAACACCTCGTATCACTACGAACATCCACTTCCATTGGATAAATCCATCGTATAGTTACATACGAACTCGAAGGAACTTTTTCGAGGATGGATTCTGGTTCTGGAGAGATTGAATAGGATTATTCGGTTGTCTTTTCTCTTTACCTTCTCTCAGGTTGTGAGGGCTCCTAGGATTAGTAGTACCACCTATTAAGCTTATTGGATAGTCTTCCTCCAGACAATTGGCAGGCGCCGAACAGTAGGGAAGGAAGAAAACCAACAAGCTTAACTATGGTGTACAGAAGGTAATAAGTAAAGACATATAAAGGGATTAGAATAATGGCAAAGTAAATTGCAATCACCATCATTTACGACAAAGACCGTGTATACCCCTGCCACTTCTACATCTACTTTCTTTTTCTCTAGAACACTCCGTATCACTACGGATATCCATTTCCATTGGATAAATCTATTGTATAGTTACATACGACCTCGAAGGAACTTTTTCGAGGATGGATTCTGGTTCTGGAGAGATTTAATAGGATTATTCGGTTGTCTTTTCTCTTTACCTTCTCTCAGGTTTCGAGGGCTCCTAGGATTAGGAGAATACACTTACGCTTATTGGATATCTTTTCTCTTTACCTTCTCTCAGGTTTCGAGGGCTCCTAGGATTAGGAGAATACACTTACGCTTATTGGATAGTCTTCTTCCAAACCTTAGGCTGGTGAAGAAAGGTAGGGAATGAAGAAAACCAATTAGCGTAAAAGAGGTGTACAGAAGGTAATAAGTAAAGACATAATAAAGGGATTGCAGAGAGGGCAGGCAAGTGTATGGTTACTGTCGTGAATCAGGATAGTGGAAGAGGCGTTACTAGGAATACTAGTTAACCCCTTTTGGAACATTTTCATGTTTCAGTTTCATTGTACGATGTTAATTGAAAAACTGTTTTCCCAATTGGAATCTAACTTTTGGGTATGTATTTACCAGATCAGTTTCTCACATCTGCATGTTATTACGGATGGTGGGTAGGAGTAAGATATTGGGAATTGGGTGATTAGATCCTCATTATATCGGAATTCATTGTAATTGGTGATATTTGAGGAAATCATCTGGATTTTGCCGGATGGCAAATATTTGGTTTTGAATATCCGTTGTTATGCACCAATTTCAAACTGATATATCTGTACATTTATTTTATAAAGTGAGATATAACTTTTTGATATTGTGTCTATGACATTTACCTATATCAGTTGGTGATTAGGTAAGGTGGATTCAACAGCGATGTAATTCTTCTTAACCATATTACAGTTTTTCAACCTACGACGCACAGAGTTTGAGTTATTGAACTCAGGGGACTTATACAAAGTTTTGTATGTTGTCCAGTGTCCATTAGGACAAAGGGGTTGGTACTCGTACTGTATTCTTTTTACTTATGACTTCTCCAGTTCTGGACATATATTTCGTTGAAATGTAAGGTCCAGATATTCAGAAGTTATAGGTATAAGAATAAAGTAGAGAACCATTTATTTTAAGTATCGGGATTCTTCGAAGTATTCGAAGATATAGATACTTGTGTTTGGTATTCCGTTGATAGTAATGGTTTTGAGAACTTGCTTCACTTTCGGGTTACTCATATATGGGTGCACTCCTAGATAAGTAATGTTGATTGTCTTGTTTCCATTTGGTTGATATGCACTGGAGACAGATGCATGTTTTTGAATCTGGTTCAAATTATATTAGTGCTTTTGTTTCTATATTAGATATATATAGAATCAATTTATATCTTAACGATGTTAAGGTATAAGGAGTTGTCCAGCTGATGCTTAAAACTAGAATCCGGATAAACTCAAGGCACGTTTCAGTAATGGCCGTCTGTGGGTTATCTCGGGCTTTGAAGAGGGATAACTTTCTACCATCAGGAAGATCAATATTTATATTGTTCTTGACTCGCCACAATTTTAGTAAAATGGATATTTTCATAAAAAAAAAAAGTGGGAGTATGGTAGAACTGGAAGTGATTCCAGAACCACAAACGATCACTGAAAATTTAATATAACCAAAGGATTCAATTGTTTTCGACGTTCCATTAGCCACTCCGCAGATTTGGTGGGTAACCTCAGTCAACCGAGAGGTACTTCGGTCATCTCAGAGACGGTGACAGGGCGGTTCTTGTTTACCCAGACTTGCCATTATTGCTGTTCTAGACTATAAGACCCGGCAGAAGGATGATTATAGCGTCATTCCAAACTAGCTTTAGAAGTGCACGTGTATATGACTCTGCCAGAGGGTTGTTGTAGTCAGTGGGAGCAGCGGAAGCATAGTAGACAAGTAGTTTATGTCTATTTACAGACTAAAGCAGGTATTGCGGAAATAGATCATCTATTTTTGATGTGACAGTCATAGGCTTTGACTTCATTAGAATAAGAGATGGATCTGATAAGAAGGTAGTAGGGTGTGATGTCCAGGTATTGGGATGACATGCACTTGATAGGAAGGGATATTCCCATAGTACAATCGGTTATACAGTGGTTGTCACAAAGTTGTTTCTCCACACAGGATATGGATGTAATATCAGGTTTTCTTGTTACTAGATCTATGGTTTTAGATCTAGATTTGTGAAGTATCCTAATCTGGGTACTTTGACATTAAATGAACGACTCCTGGCATGGTGGTGTACCTGCAGGTGATGGAGTCAACCTCTCTAAAGGTGTCTTACAGACTAAAGGGGAGAGGGACCTGCATGATTAGCATATCACTTGCTTAGGCAATTGAGTTAATCATGAAATGTCAAGTACCACACCAGATATTTCTTTTGCACTAGATGCAATAAGCAGATATATTAATCCAATCCTGGAGAAACATTGGGAAGCATTTTATGAACATAAACGGACGTTCTATGGATATGGTAACGGCAGCCTCCCTTGGGAGACGATTATCATTTCAGGCTTCCAAGGTGACCTGGATGAAAGAGTGGCTATCAAAGTTATAGTTTTCTCTCTTTTGAGTGACAGTATGTTGGACGGGTGGTCCAAGCGGATACTGAGAAAAGACATGGCGCAGGATACTGATTCAGTAGACGATACAGTCTAAGTCATTTGCTGGATTTAGAGTTCATTTGTGAACTGGGTCCCATCAGATATCCAGACAAATTTTAAGACAGGTATTGCTCGTTTCGCGAGATAGTTTTCTCCGCGAAGTTGAGATATAGAGAGATACAGAAAGAAACATTGGAGCGGATCCACTCACAGAGGCTATTTCTCGAACGCAATCATTTTCGCAAACGGGCTTTGCAAAACTGATTAGTAGAGAAGTTGGGTGTTCGGTATCACACGGGCTGTGAGTATACGACATCGCAATAATTAGCCTTAAGTGCAAGTGAGAGATTGTTGGCTATATTGCCCTCAAGGCAATTATCATAGTCACGGACTAGTGATTATGATGAATGAGTGAGGACCTATACCGATAAAACAGTCTTACTCAAGATGATAGTATGATATCTGGTTTGTCTTTATCATCATGTGCATGTTGATAGAGCCTATAGGATTCTTGCTTGACAGCCAGCATTATGATGGCGATCATATATGTGGAAGCTGGGGTCTATAAGCACATCCTTAAATGTCCCTAGTCATAGGAGTATCTGTTGGGTTCCTAGGCACACTAATGAGGTCTCACAACAGATCAAACATGCCCAATTCAAAAAATTTCATGTGCCAACAAACCCTAATACGAATCGTTAACTAGATGTATAGGCGATACAATGCAAGTTAACAACTTTAACTAAAAGGGAAGTGACTACAACCTTTGTAGATCCGGTTCTCCACCTCCATAGCTCCGCTTTGATGTCCCTCCGCTGCGATCATCGGACCCCGGACTCTAGCGATGGTATCGTCGAAGAAATGATCGGGCTAGGTCGTCGACTTCGATGCCGAAGATGATCTACGTCGAGGCAACTCAAGATCAAGCTCCAACTTCACCAAGTCATGAAACTTGTGAAGAAAACACCCTATACTACTTGGCAAGTGGTAGAGGATGAAGAAATAGGAAGTGGGTTCACTTTAGAATTGGATTTCTCACTCATTTTCTCAAGTTGCCATTGATGGTTGCAAGCTTTTTCTTTGTTGAAGAAGAAGAAGAAGAAGAAAAAGAATATGATAACTATCTTAAAAATAGGAAATAAAATCATGCTTATCATATACACAACCATGGTCAAGTGTAGAGAATTAACTAAGGTTATGTGAATGGTTAGGTTTAGGAAAAGAACAAGAATGGTCAAAGCCTCTTGAAACTTCTAAGAAAAGAACAAAAGAAGCAACCATATCATTTTCTTTTCCTGAAATAAAGAATAAATAAATAAACTAAATAATCAAGAGAAGATGATAAAACCCTAACCATTTACTTAACCAAGGTTTAAGTCTTACACAAACCCAAGTTTGCATGTATCATCAAACATGATACAAACAAGTGCACAAAAGTATATCACATATACAACTTGTGTACTTCAAGTGAGAAAATCCATTTAAAGTGAACCAATACTAGTTAATGTAAAGTAATATATCAAATATATAATTATACATTAAATCATTAAATCAACACTTGATTTAACGATCCGGTCATATCGCATATAACCGACTAATATCCAATGTATCGGCTTATCGAATCAATCCACGATTCGATAACTAGGTTATATCGCGTACAACCAATCGATACATTCATCGCGAGAATAGAATACGATATCACATACACGCATTATTCTCGGTCCCGCACATATCTCATATGCGCTCCTATTTCGTTTCGCTTGAGCCAGGAAACCTCTGTGTAGGACTCTAAAGACTCGTCAATACGCCGGCAGCAGGTGATGATCATATCAAACACGCACAAGCCGCAAGCGGTCTGCTAAACGTAACGGCCACCCGGGTATTGAGCGATCAGAAGATCGACGAGCAAGCCCGCTCACACTCCTGTGAATCCAACCAGTAACACTTACCGTACAGTCCGGTCTATTCGTCTGATATGTCGCATATCTCGCCTAGGGGTGGTAAACGTCAGACCCCAGTAGCTTGATAAGTCATGCCGACATAAGGTCCATAAGATTCGTGAAACTACTGATAACTCTTACCAGTATATCACTGCAACCCTGGCCAGGGATTTCCTGTTATGGCCAGTCGAGCATAGCGCAACATCAACCCCCAATACCGGGAGAGACGAATCCCCTCCTATCGCTCATTGCCTCCATGTGAATCGGGACTGTACCCAAAAACCACCTGTTTGCACGACTCAGTAGAGCCATGGTAGGGTGGAAATCAAAGCATAGTGGGAGACACACAAGACTCTATGACGATCTCGGGTCAATAGACTAAGCTGTACCAGTGTCACCAGAGAACTGCCATCTGACGTGAGGTATAATACCATCTGGGGGTTCTCGGCGAGTCCGTTCAGTGTACCCAGTCTCCACTGAGCACCCGTATACCATCTCTGATGTCAAACACCAATGGATATGGGATCATCCATCGCCCATCGCATTGGTCGAGAAGATATACGCTAGTCTACTCTGGAATATCGATGCCCCGTCTTGATATTCCCACGAATAGGAACATTGAAGGATGTACTCATGGACTACCCAGGCCCCACTAGTATGATCTGCATCATAGTCCTGGAAGTCGAGTACACATCCTAAGGCTTTATCAACATGTAACAGAGAGGCAGAAAGTATACATGTTAAGATAAAGAGCAACCAGATAGCGTACTATCATGTCGAGCAAGAAAGTCCTACCTATAAATGTCCCAGCATCCACTACAATATACATCCAATGTACAGTAATGGCCTCTAGGGCATACATATAACTAACAATCTCCCACTTGCATTAGGGCCATCTGTAGCAGTGGTTGCAGTATCACATACTCAACCATCCCATATAAGTCTCTCTCTGGGAAAAAGCCTTTGTGAGTGGATCCGCCGTGTTGTCCTCTGAGTCTGCTCTCCTAACCTCGATCACCCTGGAGATCATCTATCTCCATGATCAGGTGATGCTGCCTCAGATTATGTCTGGGTCACTGATGGGACCAGGGTTCCTGGGCCGAAGCCACACTTCCATTGTCATACAATGGTAGGAACCTAGTTCATCTTATGAACCAATATACACCCAAACTGCCTCTTTGGTAGTATCTTTAATAGTGATGTTACCAGCCTTTATCGTCTAGTTTGCCACGGTATCTAGCTTGGAACTCTTCCAACATACCGTCCCTTTACCGAGGGTAAAGACAACGCCTGCGACTGACATTCAGTCGTCCTTATCACCCTGGAACTTTTCCAGTGATTCTCCCCAGGATCGATTGATACCATCTCACTACAACTAGTGAGAATCCTAGCATCCAATTACATCTATCTCATAGATGAAAACTCAGGATTTAGGAGGTATCACCTTGATCCTATTGGAGAATCCTTATGATAAGCGGAGATTGACCGAGCGTAGTATAGGAAACCCCTTTCCTATCAAGAGTATGTTGTCCACGTACAATACGAGGATGACCACCTTACTCTCTACTACCTTTTTGTATATACAAGGTTCATCTACCATTTTAATGATGTCAAACTGTTTGACTAACTCATCAAAACAGACGTTCGAACTCCGCGATGCCTGCTTCATCACATAAAACATCTTGCACACGTTTCCGCTGCTCCCACTGTTTACGAAGCCCTCTGCCTGTGTTCTTATAGACGTTCTCTTCTAAATCATTATTTATAAAAGTAGTCATGGCATCCAACCACCAGATATCGTAGTCATGGTATGTAGCAATGGCAAGTCGGATCTGGATGGACTTAAGCATAGTCCCTGGAAAAGATTTCATCATTATCCACGCCTGGTCGATGACGAAAACCTTTAACAAGTCTAGCTTTGAAAGTCTCAACTTTTCCATCTACACCAAGTAATCTTCTATAGATATACTTGCTCCTGATGGGGATTTAACTCTTCAGATATAGCAACCAAAGTCCATACTTTGTTGGTGTACATGGATTCCATCTCAGATCGCTAAGCATCCAGCCATTCTTACAGAGTCCCTACTCTCGATGGCCTGCTCGAAACTAGTTGGGTCATCATCTCATGATGCATTCCTCGCTCCCACTGTCATTGAGAAACCAAGGTATCTCTTAGGCAGATGAGGAACCCTACCAGATCGGCGGAGAGGCTGAGGTTCGTCGGGAACTATTGAATCCTTTGGTTCTGTCAAATCATCAGCTGCAGTTTGTATAGCTGGAACCTTTCCAGTTCTACAGAACTGACCTTGCCTCGATCTTGTCCGGATTTTGCTTTAGACATAGTCCGGACAATCCTAAATCTTAACTTACTTAAGAGATAGGCTCTTCCCATACCATATTTTATATGGAGTGGTAGGCAGTGATCTGATTCGAACATAATTCAATAGGTATGCAGCTTCTCAAGTGCACAACCCCAAAAGGAAATAGGTAACTCAGTAGTAACCATCATAGAGTACACCATATCTAATACGGTGCGATTGCTCCGCCCTGATACACCATTGTGCTGTGGTGTATTCAGAGGAGTAATACTGAGAGAGAATCTCATTTTCTTTTAGAATAGTCCAAGAATTCTATGCACAAGTATTCTCCTCCCTGATCTCATCATAGGACATAATACTTATACCCGTATTTTGGTTCTCTACTTCTAATTTATATTCTGTGAATATCTCAAAAGGTTCGGACTTCTGTTTCAACAGGAACATATGACTGAATCTCGAGAGATCATCAGAGAATGTAGTGAAGTACAAAGAACCGGTCCTGGCATGTATAGACAGGGGACCATACATACATCATTATGTATCAGTCCCTAGAGTTTACTAACTCTTTCTCTGTTTCCAATAAACAGAGCTATGGTCATCTTATCTTTGTGATATGACTGGCAAGTTTCATAAGATGTAAATTCAAACTGATTTAAATATGCATCTAAAATGTAACTTCGGCCAGTCGGGTCGCATTGATATGACCTAGTTTACAATGCCTCAAGAAGGATTCGTTCATTTCTGAACTCTTCCTCTTATGTGTGTTCTGTATAGTAGGAACTGTAGTTTGATTTAGAACGTCAATGCTTTTAGATAACGTGCCTGAACCGATCAACTTTTGATATAGGAAATGTTCAAAACATTATCCAACAATACAAAATTTTATCATTTCTTTACTAATAAAGAGACTGATATGATTTTGTATATCAGGTTCGGTATCTAATAGCATTTGTTCAGAATCAATGTATTGGTAATACAGGGTGACAGTGACCAACAGACTTGGCTGCAACACTCGCCCCGTTTTCTGTCTCATGAAACTTATCACCCGTTCTCAGTTTTCTACCTTTTTGTAGCCCTATGTAACAGATTACATATCTGGGATCTTGATCCGGTATCAAATACCCAGGATGCAGAGGATACTGAGAAACAGTTCTTTGTAATGAACACACCCGAAGGAAATGCATCATATGCACTTTCTTCGTTTGGGCGGCATAGGAATTCTGGTATTCCCTTATTTCCTGCTCTGTCTTATAACAATTATAAGTTGGAGCGGAACCAACGTTCCCCAGCTCAGTATAACAAGCGGGTTCGGTCAATTCATCCATATTATTATCTTGATTAAAGCGTGATATGGTCGCTACCTGGAGAGAGAAAGAAGAAAACACTCTGCGTGCACTCTTGCATGATTAGATTGGTTATATATTTTATCTAATCAGGATGGCTCCCACTGTTTTTATCAAATCTTCCTTCAAACCCTAAAAGGAAAGACTAGCCGGGATTAATTACACTCTACAAATTCGCTAATCTTTCAGCCAGGCCAGTGTCGGTACTTTGAGGGAGGTTCCCCGTGCTTTCGCACGGACCTAATTACAGTAAACCTCGTTTTCCCAGAGGCGTAACCCCGTTGACACCTTTCTATACACTTACTTGATCGGCTAATTGTAAAGTGCAAAACTCTCCCAGGAGTAACAATTACTCGCAGTGGGTATCGGGATCCAACTATCACATAGAAGGTATGCAATCTCATTGCAAATTTCAACACTTGAAACTCCCGATAATGGTTTTTACCCCTAGCACCTATGACCTTGGCTAAGGTCAACAAATCATAGGTACTAGTCAAGTTCTACCCGTCATTTCGTGATTAATTAGACCCACCCACATGACCCTTGGCTAAGGTTAACAAAGCCACATGACTGTCCTAACTAATCGCATCATATGCTGTGTAGGAAGACATCACTTAGCTACCGCACACTACGCCTCGGCTATGGTCGACAAACGTAGCACGAATACTAAGTACTCTACTTCCTAAAATGACGGAGGGCTGCGAATGGTTTTTGTGAAAACCTTTAACGCTTTGAACTTGATCTCGTTGCGAAATCAAATGGTTTTTAAATGGAATGTTTTTTTTAGGCTTTTCTAGTTTTGCTAAAGGGGTCACTCCCGGTGAAGGGATCGTCGGCCCTTTCCTCGTCGATTGAGTTGCGGGATATATCATATATATCACTGTGCAAAGCAGAAACTATAGAAGCAATCAAAAGACAAACCGAGGGTTGTAGCATCTGCCAGTTATTGCTAAAGGGGTCACTCCCGGTGAAGGGATCTCGGTCCTTTCCTCATCGAATAAGGTGCAGGATGTTCTATAAGGAACACCGCGATGCAAAGCAAGAACTGTAGCTACCTATTTTTATTTTGAAATTCGATTCCACAACATCAATTAGGTTTATTTTCTTTCCTTAATCTCATTAATGAATATCCCATCATATAAGTCCACCTAAACATCACAGATAAATATAACGTACGCTTATGCCATCCGCATTCGCCTCGATGTCCCGTCTGCACCGTTAGGTTAGGTAACTAACGCCAGAGCGAGGCAGGGCTAGTGCGGGTGTAAAACATAAGCAACGTCTATATACTATATACTATATCTATCTGAACAAATAACATGATCACATCACAGATAACGCAGCAGAAAATATCATATGAAATATTGGATATACTAGGACGTCCGTGTTTTCAATATGAGCCAGTATAAAACACGGATTCCACGGTCGTGATGAATAGCCAATCCCACACCCCTAGACCCCTACGAGAGCGGCAAGCAACCCTACCAATTCTAGGGTTAGGAGACCCGGACTCGACTCCTCGAGATGGTCTCCCACTGGACCCTAGAAACCGGTTACTTGTGCTCCCCTCCTTGGGTCTATCCTAACGCGGAAAAGTAAATAATATACAAATGGTGACATCATCCGCAACCTAGAAGTGCCCCAATAAAAGAATATTACATACAAGTTTTTACATGAATGAAAATGAAAAACACTCATCTCACATAAAAAAAACCCGGCTATTCAAACACGACGATCCAATATAACATATCCAGCAACACATAACATCACATCTCATCAACGTAAGTAAATATGCGCATCCCAATTGTCGTTGACATATAGCAACGAAACCGGCGATATCACATATTACACTTACGGTCAAAGAAAAGAAAATGTAAAACTACAACAGTTGGAATCCGCAACCTCTTTAGACATCGCATGCCTAATCAAATGAAATACTTAGACATCGCATGCCTAACAATTATAAACCCCGCATTTTAGTCTCATTATCGAAAACTCTTTTCAATATCAAGTCGGGCAATTCAACAAGATTCCCGACATCCTGATCGAATGCCCGTCGCAAACTTTAGTAGGCGGCCGCACCCCCGACGCCGTTGACGAAGTGCACCAAGGCGGAACACCGCTGCCGCGAGCACCCGAATGGATGCTTTCAGCGACGGGGTTCTCCTACAGTCACTTGGTCGGGGCTATGGGGCGAGGCTGTCTATTAAGTTTACCCGGCGAATATCCGCGTACCCTACGTGATTGCGACGGACTTTTGATCACATCAAAATTCCGTGGCTACCGATCAGGTGAGACTAAACTGCTAGATTTATAGCATTCATTCAGTTATCTCATAACTACTTGTGAATTCCAATTATTGTATCACATTCCGGATAAATAGAAAATGTTGAACTTTCCGATCGAACATTCGAACACCCAAGTTTTCCCGAAACAGCTCAACACATGAAATAAGTTTAAAAACATTCACTTCGTGCCTCAGTACCAACGGTCTAGCCGTAGAAGGGTCAAGCCAACACCTCACATGTGGCACGCCGTACTGCCCCAAACCCTAAGGTTCAAAAGACAGTTCAAGACGGTCACATAATCGAGTTAAGGTTTGTTGTCTTCTAGAGGGACCATCGCGTTACTTGCACTACTTAGAACGTTCTTAAACTACGGAAAGATCCAACACTTGGAAATTTCCCGACAGGGGAAAAAGTGGGTATTTATATCCGGTCGAACTTTTTAACAGTTTCTAAAATATCCGGAAAAACTTAAATGAAGATAAATTATCCGATCGATTCAATGAGTCCCCAATACAACCCTAGAAAACTCAACACTTGAGTGGAATTAAAATATTCACAGAAAAAATTAACAAGAAAGGACCTAAGAATAATTACATGAAATTTCAGGAACTAAGTCACAATTTTGGCCGCGGAACCGCCGCAAAACCACTGGTTTGGCCGCGGTTCCGCGGTGAAATTGTTGAAATAGGGGTCCGTACTTCACAGTAATTCTTATTTTTTCCTGCATGTTTTTTTAAGAATTTTTAATTCACAAAAATCCACAGTTTGAAAAATTGTACAGAGAGGGTTGAAATCGGGGATATCGGGTTCGATCGGACTTCTAGCTTCGTCTACACATCGCCTAAAGCTTTTTCTAGGCTCTGATACCACTGTTGGGTTCCTAGACACACTAATGAGGTCTCACAACAGATCAAACATGCCCAATTCAAAAAATTTCATGTGCCTACAAACCCTAATACGGATCGTTAACTAGATGTACAGGCGATGCAATGCAAGTTAACAACTTTAACTAAAAGGGAAGTGACTACAATCTTTATAGATCCGGTTCTCCACCTCCATAGCTCCGCTTTGACGTCCCTCCGCTGCGATCATCGGACCCCAGACTCTAGCGATGGTATCGTCGAAGAAATGATCGGGCTAGGTCGTCGACTTCGATGCCGAAGATGATCTACGTCGAGGCAACTCAAGATCAAGCTCCAACTTCACCAAGTCATGAAACTTGTGAAGAAAACACCCTATACTACTTGGCAAGTGGTAGAGGATGAAGAAATAGGAAGTGGGTTCACTTTAGAATTGGATTTCTCACTCTTTTTCTCAAGTTGCCATTGATGGTTGCAAGCTTTTTCTTTGTTGAAGAAGAAAAAGAATATGATAAGTATCTTAAAAATAGGAAATAAAATCATACTTATCATATACACAACCATGGTCAAGAGTAGAGAATTAACTAAGGTTATGTGAATGGTTAGGTTTAGGAAAAGAACAAGAATGGTCAAAGCCTCTTGAAACTTCTAAGAAAAGAACAAAAGAAGCAACCATATCATTTTCTTTTCCTAAAATAAAGAATAAATAAATAAACTAAATAATCAAGAGAAGATGATAAAACCCTAACCATTTACTTAACCAAGGTTTAAGTCTTACACAAACCCAAGTTTGCATGTATCATCAAACATGATACAAACAAGTGCACAAAAGTATATCACATATACAACTTGTGTACTTCAAGTGAGAAAATCCATTTAAAGTGAACCAATACTAGTTAATGTAAAGTAATATATCAAATATATAATTATACATTAAATCATTAAATCAACACTTGATTTAACGATCCGGTCATATCGCATATAACCGACTAATATCCAATGAATCGGCTTATCGAATCAATCCTCGATTCGATAACTAGGTTATATCGCATACAACCAATCGATACATTCATCGCGAGAATAGAATACGATATCACATACACGCATTATTCTCGGTCCCGCACATATCTCATATGCGCTCCTATTTCGTTTCGCTTGAGCCAGGAAACCTCTGTGTAGGACTCTAAAGACTCGTCAATACGCCGGCAGCAGGTGATGATCATATCAAACACCCACAAGCCGCAAGCGGTCTGCTAAACGTAACGGCCACCCGGGTATTGAGCTATCCGAAGATCGACGAGCAAGCCCGCTCACACTCCTGTGAATCCAACCAGTAACACTTACCGTACAGTCCGGTCTGTTCGTCTGATATGTCGCATATCTCGCCTAGGGGTGGTAAACGTCAGACCCCAGTAGCTTGATAAGTCATGCCGACATAAGGTCCATAACATTCGTGAAACTACTGATAACTCTTACCAGTATATCACTGCAACCCTGGCCAGGGATTTCCTGTTATGGCTAGTCGAGCATAGCGCAACATCAACCCCCAATACCGGGAGAGACGAATCCCCTCCTATCGCTCATTGCCTCCATGTGAATCGGGACTGTACCCAAAAACCACCTGTTTGCACGACTCAGTAGAGCCATGGTAGGGTGGAAATCAAAGCACAGTGGGAGACACACAAGACTCTATGACGATCTCGGGAAAAACAGACTAAGCTGTACCAGTGTCACCAGAGAACTGCTATCTGACATGAGGTATAATACCATCTGGGGGTTGTCGGCGAGTCCGTTCAGTGTACCCAGTCTCCACTGAGCACCCGTATACCATCTCTGATGTCAAACACCAATGGATATGGGATCATCCATCGCCCATCGCATGGGTCGAGAAGATATACGCTAGTCTACTCTGGAATATCGATGCCCCGTCTCGATATTCCCACGACTAGGAACATTGAAGGATGTACTCATGGACTACACAGGCCCCACAAGTATGATCTGCATCATAGTCCTGGAAGTCGAGTACACATCCTAAGGGCTTTATCAACATGTAACAGAGAGGCAGAAAGTATACATGTTAAGATAAAGAGCAACCAGATAGCGTACTATCATGTCGAGCAAGAAAGTCCTACCTATATATGTCCCAGCATCCACTACAATATACATCTAATATACAGTAATGGCCTCTAGGGCATACATATAACTAACAGTATCGAGACCGGGCATCGATACTCCAGTGTAGACTAGTGTATACTGATCGAGACCCCTACGAGGGGCGGTGGCCAGGTCTCACAAGCCATTGGTGTTAGTTTGTTCACCTAAGATAGTATACAGGTGCTCATTAGGTTATGAGTACACTGGACGGACTCGCCGGGAACCTGCTAGTTGGTATTATACCTATTGTCAGATAGCAGTTCCCAGGTGACATGTGTACATGTTAGTCTGTCGACCTGAGATCGTCATTTGTCTCGTGTGAGTTCCCACTGTGCTTTGATTACTACCCTACCACGGCTCAAAGGATTCATGCAAACAGGTTTTAGTTGGGTACAGTCCCGAGCCACATGGAGGCAGTGATCGGGGATTCGTCTCTCCCGGTATCCGGGGTTGATGTCGCGTTGTGTACGGGTGGCCATCACCACAAATCCATGGCCATGGTAGACGAGAATTACCAATCCAGGATCGATAGTTTCTCAGGAGGTGATGGGTATCATGCCGACACTAAATATCGCGTTGTTAGGGGTCTGACTTTATCCACCCCCTAGACTCGATATGCGATTCTCCTAGACGAACAGACCGGACTGTACGGATATTGTCACTGTCAGGCTCAGTAGGGGTTCTGTATGAGTTTGCTCGTCGGCCTCCCTTTCGCTTAATACCTGGGTAGCCGTTACGTACAGCTAGTGCCGCTGACGTGCTTGTGGTTAAACCCACTGCCAGCGTATTGACGAGTCTTTAGAGTCCCACACAGAGGGTTTTCACGGTTCAGGCGATATGGTGTACATGACGTATGTTGATACATACAGGTGTCCGATTAAATTTGTGCACTTTCTGCGCAGACTTTAATCGGACGATTGATAAAACTAGCGGCTTAGGATTAAGCCAGATTATTAAATGAGGTTTTGATTTAATAATTTACATATGTATTTATATATATGTATTCTAGTATTATTGTTCGCTATTCATTTTCTCTTTCGGCTATTCGTATTTTTGTACGAATACGCCTATATGTATTTCGATACATGTACCGAGAAGTATTCCGTATTTGATACGGAATAGCTTCTAGAAGGTGCCACCTCATTATTGATTTTCTTTATTGAAAATCTTTTGGGAAATGAGGTGGAGGGGTGACATGGCATGAACATGGTCAAAGCATGGTGTTGTGCATGTTGTGAGGCATGTAGCAAAGCATGGTTTGCATTCTTTATTGTTTTAATTAAAAAAGGAAATGGTGGAGATTTTTTTTGATGGGAGAGAGGGGGGCCGGCCACTCTTGGGAGGTGGGGTTCTTTTCATTTGAAACATTAGTGTTAGTGTATATGCCCTAGAGGCCATTACTGTATCATACTAGTTTGTATATTACTTACTGGAAGCTTGGGATATTCACCTTGTATAAACAATCTTGCTCAATATAGTAGTATGCTACTTGGTTTGTTTCTACTTCAATGTGTACATTTGTTTATTTTGCGATATCACCTATACGCATTAGTGGAGCCCTTAGGATCTTTGCTTGATTACCAGCGTTGTGATGGCAGTCACACTAGTGGGGGCTGGGTAATCTATAAGCACATCCTTATACAGGTCCCTAGTCGCAGGACTATCGAGACAGGGCATCGATACTCCGGAGTAGACTGGCGTATGCGCTTCTCAACCCAGTGTGGGAGATGGTCTGTCCCACAGCCATTAGTACGTCGTACTGGAGATAGTATACGGGTGCTCGTTAGGTTACGAGTACACTGGACAGGACTCGTCGGGAACTGACAGGTTGGTATTATACCTATCGTCAGTTATCAGTTCCTAGGTGACATGAGTACAGCATAGTCCGCTGACTTGACACTGGCACTTCGCCTCGAGTGTGTTCCCACTGCACTTTGATCACTACCCTACCACGGCTCAAAGGAGTCGTGCAAACTGGTAGTGGTTGGGTGCAGTCCCGAAGCACTTGGAGGCAGTGACGGTTAGACAGGATTCGTCTCTCCCGGTATTGGGGGTTGACATCGCGCTGTGTCTAGGAGAGCCATTACACAAGTAGTCCCTGGCCAGGGCAAGCGAGATATACTGGTAGGCTTCCAGTGTTATCTCAGGGTGTTTTGGGCTTCACTCCGACACGACTTGTACCGCTATTGGGGGACTGACGTTTTACCGCCCCCTAGGCCCGACATGCGATGTATCAGACGAACAGACCGGACTGTACGGAGAATGTCACATTCAGACTCAGTAGGAGTTCAGATGGGGTTCACCTCGTCAGCCTTCTTGTCGGCATCTACCTGGGGACCGTTATGCACAGCTAGTGCCGCTTGCGGTCTGTGGTTAAACCCACTGCCAGCGTAGTGTCGAGTCTTTAGAGTCCCACACAGAGGGTATTCGCCTCTGGGCAAAACAGAGTAGAGGTCGCATGGTTTCGCGGCAGGGTTCGTTCTCATCCGCGCACTTGTGCACGTTTGGAGTCCGGACGGATTATACTGGCAGGCTCTGGTTTGAGCCAGATACTGATATAAGTTTTGGGGTTGCTTTTATATCTTGGTATTCTTGTTCCTCGGAACGAGAATGCAGGTGTGTATGCACAGTTGCTTGAGGCGGAGGATGAGGTATTTCATTAGGGTTTCGGAACGGGTGCGTATGCACAGTTGACAGTCGTCATTTTCCAAACCCTAATAGATTTATGATATATCAATTAATAAAAGTAATTAAATGAAATATTGTTATGGTTGATTTTGTGGACTTGTTGACCATGGTTGAATGTTGACCACCATCATGCTTTGAAAGGATTCTCCTTGATTCATGCTTACACTCATTTATTGAAAGTTATGATAGTGGTCATTCCAAATACAACCATCAACTATTTCATTTTTGATTTATTATTATTAATTAGATAATTCCTTTTCTTTTAGTTTTGGTTGCAAAAGAAAAGAGCTCATTCTTTCATAATCATTCTTTCTCCTCATTTCTTCTTCTTCTTCCTCAAGCTCAAGGTGATTCCTTCTCATGTGTTGAGAATCCCTCACCTTGAAAAAGAAAGCACCCCATCTATACTCTCTACTCTCTCTAGGGTTCAAGGTTTGGCAAGCCGGAGATCCTAGTTCACTCAAAGTTCGAGTAAGAGCCCGAAGATTGAACCCTCAGGTGGATCCATCTTCGACGAAAGAAGGCGACGAGGAAAGAACCATCAACCTCTACAAAGTTTGAAGAAGAAGGAGTTCAAGTTTAGGTATAACCATCTTTTCGAGTAGCTAACTCTCTTTAGCAAGTTTGCTAGTTTTAGTTTAGGAAAAGATCCCGACTTTGTTAGTCCATGTTGCCCCATGCGCTAAAAATTTGATTTTTATACCGTTTCCGCCTCCCCGTAAGAACCGGGGGTCGCAACGTGGACCTACA
Source organism: Agapanthus africanus (assembly GCA_030015575.1). Taxonomy (NCBI): domain Eukaryota; kingdom Viridiplantae; phylum Streptophyta; class Magnoliopsida; order Asparagales; family Amaryllidaceae; genus Agapanthus; species Agapanthus africanus. The sequence goes on along the minus strand of CM057346.1, from coordinate 264,464,104 downwards.
GTGGTATCAGAGCCTAACTAAACTTAAACTAGCTTGGTAGTGAAGTGTAACGAAGTTCGGAACCGTAAAAATCCAAAAACCAAACTTTTACAGAACCCTAGTTTCTGTTAAAAAAATTTCTGGTCAAAACAAGATTTGTTATACACCTAAAATCGGCTCAGGGTTTTGTGAGAACACCCAAGAAAAACGATCGCATGATTCCCTTAAAGCGCCTCGGTTCCGCGGCAATCGGTGGCTTAGGCCGCGGAACCGCCGCCGTTTTATTTCCTCTTGTGATCGTTTTTAGTGCAGTGTTCTTCTGGTAGGATTTTGGGATTTTTAAGATATATTATATGTGCCCAGATTTTCCAGAACTGAAATTTACTTTTGGGGTCCTATAATTCCGTATTTTTTTCCGAACATCACTGCACTTTGATAATGATGGTTATATCTGTGATGTTTGCATGTATTGAACGTCGGCTAATCGCTATAAGTCGATTAGTCGGGGTTATACATCTCTGTGATCTGTGTTTGATATTGGAATGTGTATATGAATCTGTTGGACTGTCGCGGGTGAATAGCCGGGGTGGATGTGAGATGAGCTTTTGTTTTTCTTTCATTCATTTGTAAATGTAAATTGATGTAATATTATTATTTGTATGGCCGCACAACCGGGTCGGGGTTGTAGCCGTCATTGTATAATTCTTTTTACTGTTTTTGCTCCTAGGATTGACCCATGGAGGGGTGCACAAACTGCCGAGTACTTGGCGGGTAGTTTGCCGCACCCGTAGGGGTCTTGGGTGGGGTATTTGCTATTCACCGCGACCGTGTAATCCGCTTTTCGTTGCAGGCTCGAACGGATTGCGGATTGCTAGTATATACAATGTATTCATCTGTGATCTGTAATGTCTATCATTGCTTTATATTTAGGCGTTGGTTATGTTTTACAGCCGCGCTAGCCCAGCCCCCGCTCTGTCGTTAGTTAAGTAACCTAACGAGTGATGACGGGACCCCGTGGCGAATGCGAATGGCATAAGCGTACGTCATATTTTGGTTGTTTTCTGCAATGGTAGGATTAAATGATGGGATGCATTAAAAGAACTAATGCAAGAATATGACGCATTAAAAGAACTAATGCAAGATAATAAACCAAGCTAAAGTCGTTGGAACACTTTCGAAAAACCACTCGGTTCTTTTCAAAACTAACTTTTAAATGCGGAGCTTGAGCCACTCCTTCTAAAAGCTATCTCGTTCCATCGATTATATCAAGTTCACTACGTTCACGGTTTCGCCAAAACCATTCGTAGCCCTCCGTCGTTTCGTATGAATATTCAATAGTATTCAAGCTATGTTTGTTGACCTTCGTCAAGACATAGAGATTGGTAGCTGTTGGGTGTTCATATGTAGCATAGATAGATGCGTTGGTTTGGGACAGTCGTATTGCCTTGTTGACCTTCGTCAAGGGTATATACGGGTGGGTTCAAATTAACCTGGATAATGACGGGCAGAACTTGACATGTGACTTATGATTTGTTGACCTTCGTCAAGGTCATAAGAGCATGGGGCAAAAATCCACATCGGGAGTTTCATAAGTACTGAAACTTGCTAGATTTGCATACCATTTGGAGTGTGATGATTATGGTAGGATTCCTTCATTTTCGTCACGCGATGATATTTGGATCCCGATCCTACTGTGAGTATATGCTACTCCTCGGGAAATTTCTCACTAAACGATCAATGCTATAAACCTAGTAGGTGCCTAAAAAGGTGTTAGCGGGGCTACGCCCCCAGGGAAAAGAGATTCTTAAATTAAGGAACTTCGCGAAAGCGTTGGAAAACCTCCCTCGATGTACCGACACTGGCCTGGCTGAACGGTTAAGCAAGTATTGTACGGTGGGATTGATCCTGACTAATTCTTCCTTTGTGGTTTGAGGAGGGATTCGAGAGACAGTGGGAGCCATCCTGTTTAGACAAATTAAAAACCATTCTAAACTTGCAAGAGCATCGTGCTAAGTGTTTCTTCTCTCCCCCTGCAGCGACCAAATCGAAATGACTGGACTTAAGTTACTTCTAGATAAAAACATACTGACAGGGCCAAACTATAAAGATTGGCTCAGGAATGTAAAATTGGCAATCACTTACGACAAGCTGGGGTATCTTCTTACCACCAAAGCTCCCCCCGTCCCAGGTCCCACCTCCAGCGTCGCGGATAAGGAAATCCGTAAGACTTGGGAGATTGATTGCGCGAAGGCCAGGTGCCTCGTGCTTGCCTCTATGGACAACGAACATCAGAGGAGGCATGAGAATATGGACCTCGAGTCCATATTTCTCCATACAAAAGAACTGTATGGAGAGCAGTCTCGTATCGCAAGATACGAAGTGTCGAAGAAGTTATTTTCGACAAAGTTGGCCGTCGGATCATCGGTAGCGGACCACGTGCTTAAGATGATTGGCTACACTGAGGAGCTCGCGGAACTTGGGACCACGTTGGACCGTGAACTTTATACGGATTTAATTCTCCAGTCCCTTCCATCCACTTACGCCAAGTTCATACTGAATTTCAACTTGCAAGAAAAGGAAGTTGAACTTTCAGAACTCCTCAACATGCTGAGGAGCGCAGAGGGCACCCTACAGAAGGGTAGGGAAACACCCGCTTTGTTTGTAGGAGGATCTTCTTCCTCTAGGTCCAAGGCAAAAGCCAAGGGAAAGAGGAAGAAAGCCCCCGCCAAACCAAGAGGCGGTGTTAGTAAAGTGGGTACGAAGGGAAAGAAAAAGGCAACAAAGATTGCGGGGAAGCTTGTTGGTAAAGAGGAATGCTTCTATTGTCACAAGAGTGGACACTGGAAGAAAGATTGCAGGGCTTGGAAAGCCAGGACACAGGAACTGAAGCAGGTTGCGGCTTCAGCTTCAGGTGTGTATGTTATTGAAAACTGTCTTTCTATAAACTCTACTTCCTGGGTATTGGATACCGGATCAGGATCTCATATCTGTAATTCTTTGCAGGTGTTGAGAAACCGTAGGTTTTTGAAGGTAGGTGACATGACCCTCAGAGTTACGAACGGAGCTAGCATGGATGCTAAAGCCGTGGGGGACTATCACCTGGGAATGTCAGATGGGCATGTTTTGGTTTTGCGTAATTGCTTTTTTGTACCCAACGCAACTTGTAATATCATTTCTGTATCTTTGGTTTCTAAAGAAGGTTATGAATTTGCGTTTTTAAGTAATGTTGTAAACATTCACCTTAATCAACTTCTGATTGGGTCAGGTACACTGAGCAATGGTATATACGTATTAAACCAATCACAGATTTTCAATGTCCAGAATACACACAAAAGAAAGTCTCCAGATATCAATCAGGCTTTCTTATGGCATTGTAGACTGGGTCACATCAATGAGACACGGTTGACTAAGTTACATAAAGAAGAATACTTGGATCCGTTCGAGTATCAGTCTTATGCCACTTGTGAATCTTGTCTCATGGGAAAGATGACAAAGACTCCGTTCACTGGACACGGAGAAAGAGCGAGCGAGCTCTTGGGACTCATACACAGTGACGTGTGTGGTCCAATGTCTACACATGCGCGAAGCGGTTATTCATACTTCATTACTTTCACAGACGATTTCTCTAGGTATGGACATGTCTTCTTAATGAAGCACAAATCCGAGGCCTTTGAGAAATTTCGGGATTACAAGATGAAGTTGAAAAACAAACAGGCAAAAGTATTAAGATTCTAAAATCGGATCGAGGTGGTGAATACTTGAGTGCCGAGTTCCTGGACTATTTAAAAGAGAATGGAATTCTCTCTCATCGTACTCCTCCATACACTCCGCAACATAACGGTGTATCGGAAAGGAGGAATCGAACCCTATTAGATATGGTTCGTTCTATGATGAGTAAGGCTGAGTTACCGCGATCTTTCTGGGGCTATGCACTAGAAGTAGCTGCGTATCTCTTGAACAAGGCTCCCACCAAGACTGTGCCTACCACTCCATATCAGATGTGGAGTGGGAAGAAACCCTGTCTTAAGTACCTTAAGATATGAGGATGTCCAGCTTTTGTAAAAAAGCAGCATGCGGACAAGCTCGAGGCACGTTCTGTACAGTGTAAGTTTGTGGGATACCCAAAGAACTCCAGGGGGTATCTGTTCTATTCCGCTGAGGAACAAAAGGTTTTTGTTTTTCAACATGCCCGCTTCTTGGAAACTGAGTTTTTGGAAACCCAGATAAGTGGGAACGCAATAGAACTGGAAGAAATTCCAGAACCACAAGCTATTACTGAAAGCTTGGAAGAGCCAGTAAGTTCAAAAGAACAGGACATTCCTACGCCGCTCCGCAGGAGTAGTAGGCAGTCTCATCCGCCCGAGAGATACTACGGTTTTCTCATAGACGGGGATAGAGAGGATTGCATCATAGACTATGATGAGCCTACTAGCTTCCAGCAGGCCGTTCAGAGCGTTGACTCGGTAAAATAGCTGGATGCAATGCGGACCGAAATGGAGTCCATGTACACCAACAAAGTATGGACTTTGGACATTGCTCCAGACGGGGTAAAACCCGTAGGATGCAAGTGGATCTTCAAAAGGAAGATTGGTGTAGATGGACAGGTTGAGACCTATAAAGCTAGACTTATAGCAAAGGGTTTCCGTCAAAGACCTGGCTTGGACTATGACGAAACCTTTTCTCCAGTGGCTATGCTAAAATCCATTCGGATCCTTCTTGCCATTGCTGCCTTCCACGATTATGAGATTTGGCAGATGGACGTAAAAACCGCTTTTCTAAATGGAAATTTAGAGGAGTGTGTCTATATGGATCAGCCAGAGGGTTTCATTCAGAGTGGGAGCAGCAGAAAGGTGTGCAAGTTGCTTAAGTCCATCTATGGACTAAAGCAGGCATCGCGGAGTTGGAACATCTGTTTTGATGAGACGGTCAAGGAATTTGACTTTATCAAAAATCCAGATGAACCATGCATCTATAGTAGATTTGTAGCAAGAACTGTAGTATTCCTTGTTTTATACGTGGATGACATTCTCTTAATAGGAAATGACATTCCTATGCTACAATCTGTCAAGGGTTTCTTGTCACACAGGTTCTCCATGAAAGACCTGGGTGATGCCTCTTACATCCTGGGGATTCGGATCCATCGTGATAGATCCAAGAGGATATTAGGACTTTCACAGTCCAGGTACATCGACACCGTACTGAAAAGATTCAGTATGGATGATTCCAAGCGCGGTAACCTACCGGCTTGTCACGGGATCACCCTCTCTAAAGAGATGTCTCCCAAGACTGATTTGGAGAGGGATCGCATGTCTATTATACCCTACGCTTCTGCGGTAGGCTCTATAATGTATGCGATGTTGTGTACCAGACCGGATGTAGCTTATGCACTGAGTGTAGTAAGCCGGTATCAGTCAAACCCTGGGGAGAAACACTGGATAGCAGTAAAGAACATTCTCAAGTACCTGAGGAGGACTAAGGAGATGTTCTTGGTGTATGGCGGAAAAGACCTCCAGATCGAGGCCTTTGCTGACTCCAGCTTCCAGAGTGACAAGGATGATTCCAAGTCCATGTCGGGTTTTGTCTTTACCCTCAATGGAGGGGCGGTGTGTTGGAAGAGTTCCAAACAGGAAACCGTTGCAGACTCGATGATGGAAGCGGAATACATTGCTGCATCTGATGCCGCAAAAGAAGCTGTCTGGATGAGGAAGTTCTTAAAAGAACTTCAGGTGGTTCCGTCCATTGTTGACCCAATACCTCTGTATTGCGACAACAACGGGGCTATAGCTTTAGCAAAGGAACCCAGGTCCCATCAGAGATCCAGGCACATCTTGAGGCGGTATCACCTGATCAGGGAGATCGTGGATCGCAAGGAGATCGAGGTTCGGAGGGTTGCTTCAGAAGAAAACACTGCAGATCCATTCACCAAGGCCCTACCCTAGACTCAGTTCGAGCGGCTGATCGAGATGATAGGTCTTCGATATGCCAGTACATGGCCTTAGTCCAAGTGGGAGATTGTTAGTGTATATGCCCTGGAGGCCATTACTGTATCATACTAGTTTGTATATTACTTAATGGAAGCTTGGGATATTCACCTTGTATAAACAATCTTGCTCAATATAGTAGTATGCTACTTGGTTTGTTTCTACTTCAATGTGTACATGTGTTTATTTTGCGATATCACCTATACGCATTAGTGGAGCCCTTAGGATCTTTGCTTGATTACCAGCGTTGTGATGGCAGTCACACTAGTGGGGGCTGGGTAATCTATAAGCACATCCTTATACAGGTCCCTAGTCGCAGGACTATCGAGACAGGGCATCGATACTCCGGAGTAGACTAGCGTATGCGCTTCTCATCCCAGTGTGGGAGATGGTCTGTCCCACAGCCATCAGTACGTCGTACTGGAGATAGTATACGGGTGCTCGTTAGGTTACGAGTACACTGGATAGGACTCGTCGGGAACTGACAGGTTGGTATTATACCTATCGTCAGTTATCAGTTCCCAGGTGACATGAGTACAGCTTAGTCCGCTGACTTGACACTGGCACTTCGCCTCGAGTGTGTTCCCACTGCACTTTGATCACTACCCTACCACGGCTCAAAGGAGTCGTGCAAACATGTAGTGGTTGGGTGCAGTCCCGAAGCATTTAGAGGCAGTGACGGTTAGACAGGATTCGTCTCTCCCGGTATTGGGGGTTGACATCGCGCTGTGTCTAGGAGAGCCATTACACAAGTAGTCCCTGGCCAGGGCAAGCGAGATATACTGGTAGGCTTCCAGTGTTATCTCAGGGTATTTTGGGCTTCACTCCGACACGACTTGTACCGCTATTGGGGGACTGACGTTTTACCGCCCCCTAGGCCCGACATGCGATGTATCAGACGAACAGACCGGACTGTACGGAGAATGTCACATTCAGACTCAGTAGGAGTTCAGATGGGGTTCACCTCGTCAGCCTTCTTGTCGGCATCTACCTGGGGACCGTTATGCACAGCTAGTGCCGCTTGCGGTCTGTGGTTAAACCCACTGCCAGCGTAGTGTCGAGTCTTTAGAGTCCCACACAGAGGGTATTCGCCTCTGGGCAAAATAGAGTAGAGGTCGCATGGTTTTGCGGCAGGGTTCGTTCTCATCCGCGCACTTGTGCACGTTTGGAGTCCGGACGGATTATACTGGCAGGCTCTGGTTTGAGCCAGATACTGGTATATGTTTTGGGGTTGCTTTTATATCTTGGTATTCTTGTTCCTCGGAACGAGAATGCAGGTGTGTATGCACAGTTGCTTGAGGCGGAGGATGAGGTATTTCATTAGGGTTTCGGAACGGGTGCGTATGCACAGTTGACAGTCGTCATTTTCCAAACCCTAATAGATTTATGATATATCAATTAATAATAGTAATTAAATAAAATATTGTTATGGTTGATTTTGTGGACTTGTTGACCATGGTTGACTTGTTGACCATGGTTGAATGTTGACTACTATCATGCTTTGAAAGGATTCTCCTTGATTCATGCTTACACTCATTTATTGAAAGTTATGATAGTGGTCATTCCAAATACAACCATCAACTATTTCATTTTTTGATTTATTATTATTAATTAGATAATTCCTTTTCTTTTAGTTATGGTTGCAAAAGAAAAGAGCTCATTCTTTCATAATCATTCTCTCTCCTCATTTCTTCTTCTTCTTCCTCAAGCTCAAGGTGATTCCTTCTCATGTGTTGAGAATCCCTCACCTTGAAAAAGAAAGCACCCCATCTATACTCTCTACTCTCTCTAGGGTTCAAGGTTTGGCAAGCCGGAGATCCTAGTTCACTCAAAGTTCGAGTAAGAGCCCGAAGGTTGAACCCTCAGGTGGATCCATCTTCGACGGAAGAAGGCGACGAGGAAAGAACCATCAATCTCTACAAAGTTTGAAGAAGAAGGAGTTCAAGTTTAGGTATAACCATCTTTCCGAGTAGCTAACTCTCTTTAGCAAGTTTGCTAGTTTTAGTTTAGGAAAAGATCCCGACTTTGTTAGTCCATGTTGCCCCATGCGCTAAAAATTTGATTTTTATACCGTTTCCGCCTCCCCGTAAGAACCGGGGGTCACAACGTGGACTTACAATTAGACATTACATTATTCTAGCTCTCTCTCACTCTCTCATGCTATACACAAAAGACTTAGCCTATTTCCTTAGTTGTTCATGCCAAGTCTTCATCACCTCCTTCTTCATCTTCTATGGTTGCTCCATGAGCACTTTGGGTAGAGAGAAAAATGTAGTGACACTTCCATACACTTTGACTCTCCATTGCTAGGGACTTTGGAGCGTCGGTTACATCGTTCGTCGAGGTTGGAGCATGCGCCGTTTCCCTCGGGTGGATCATCAGAGATGGAGGAAGACCGGCGACCAAACCACATCAAGGAGCCTCTAGGAGCTTGGAATGAAGACCGAAGGACATGGATCAACTCGGTATAACGATTCTAACTCTTAGTTAGCATGCTAGTTTAGGCTTTAAGGTCGATCCGTAAATCGGGTAGCGGTAGCGCCAGTTTAGAAAATTTTTGTTCCACATTTTGACCACGTTTTGATAGCCGGGGCGCTGCCGCAACCCTTCAATACTCTCCCACTGAAACTGCATTTACATTGGAACCATTTCCAACTTGGAGAGTATGATCACCTGTCTTCAAAACTTTGCTATTTCTCAACGCCAGCACAGAATTGCAAATATGAGAAGCCGAACCGGAATCTAATTCCCAGGAAGCAGAGTTAATAGAAAAACAGTTTTCAATTATGAACACACCTGAAGCTGAAGCATCACCATGCTTTTTCTTGAGTTCAAGTTACTCAGTACTGTTCCGCTTCCGATGTCCCGTCTTTTGCAGTGGAAACATTCTCTTTTTCCCGATTCCCCAACCTTGGACTTGTCTTTCCCTTTAACCTTTTTGACTCCACCCTTAGGTTTGATGGGTTTCTTCTTCATCTTTCCCTTGGCCTTAGCCTTCGGGCGAGAGGAGGAAGATGGCCCAACATACAAAACGGGAGTCTTTACTGACTTCAGCATGCTCTATGCACTCCACAAGATATTAAGGAGTTCAGGTAGTTCCTTCTCCATGTTGCGCATGTTGAATTTAACTATAAATTGAGCAAAGGTGGAGGGGAGAGACTACAGAATAATATCCGTATATTGCTCATTGTCCATTGTCCACCCAAGGTCCTCAAGCTCTTCTATGAGAGCTATCATTTTCAGAACATGGTCTCCTACTGCTGTGCCAGGGGCCATTCACATCTGAAACAGCTTTCTGGATGCTTCGTATCGTAATACGCAAGATTGCTCTCTATACAACTCTTTTATATGGAGCAATATGGATTGTACGTCCATATTCTCGTGCTGCTTCTGATGTGTGTTATCCATTGATGCAAGCGCAAGGCATTTGACCGTGGAACAGTCAGTGTCCCATGCCTTGCGGATTTCCTTATCAGCAACTGAAGGTTTAGGACCTGGGATGGGCGGGGTTAGAGCCGTGAATACATATGATACCTTATCATAAGTCAAGGCAATGTTGAGATTCCTCAACCAATCTTTATAATTAGTCCCATTCAGTTTATTTTTATATAGTAGAAGCTTGAGTCCTGACATTGGTATCTGCAAATTAAGAGAGAGAAAAGAATACACTCAGCGAAAGCACTTGCAAAGATCAGATCGGTTATTATCTTGTCTAATCGATGTCTCCCACCGTTTTTATCAAATTTTCTTTAAAACCTTTAAAAAGAAAACTAGCCAGGATTAATTACATTCTACAACTTTGCAAACCGTTCAGCCAGGCCAGTGCCGGTACTTGAGGGAGGTTCCCTATGCTTTCACACGGACCTAATTAAAATAAATCTCGTCTTCCCAGAGGCGTAGCCCCATTTGACACCTTTCTAGACACTTAATGGGTTAGCTAATTGTAAAGTGCAAAACTCTCCCGGGAGGAACTTTTGCTCACAGTTGGATCGGGATCCTACTATCATATAGACGGTATGCAATTTCATTGCAAATTTCAACTCTTGAAATTCCCGATTTTATTTTTACCCCTAGTACTCATGACCTTAACTATGGTCAACATATCATAAGTACTAGTCAAGTTCTTCCCGTCATTTCGTGATTAACTAGACCCACCCATATGATCCTTAACTAAAGTCAACATAATCATATGAATGTCCTAACTAATCTGCATCATATGCGGTATAGGAAGACATCACTTAGCTACCATACACTGCGCCTTAACTAAAGTCAAAATACGCAGCACGAATACTAAGTACTCTACTTCCTAAAATGACAGAGGGCTACGGATAGTTTTTAAGAAAACTTTTAATGCTTAGAACTTGATATCGTTGTAGAATCCAATGGGTTTAAAAGGAGTGGCTTAAGCTCCGCATTTTGAAACTTGCTTTTTCATAAAAAGCCGATTGAGTTTCTAATCCGATTCTACAACATCTTTTTAGGTTCATTTTTCTTTACATTAATCTCATTAATGTAGTCCCATCATTTAATTCCTAAAGCCATCAAAGAAAGGAACGAAAATATAACGTACGCTTATGCCACTCGCATTCGTCACAGTGTCCCGTTATGCACCGTTAGGTTACTTAACTAACGGCATACTGGGACGGGGCTAGCACGAGTGCAAAACATAAGCAACGTCTATTATGTATCATATATATAATATTGCATTCGTCTCAGATATATATTAAATGATCACATCACATAATATAAGCAGCAGAAGCACATTTAATATAGGATATCTAGGAGGTCCGTATTTTGTATTTAGCCAGCAATAGAAAATACGGATTCCACGGTCGTGATGAATAGCCATGCCCACACCCTTAGACCCCTTACGAGAGCGGCAAAAGACCCTACCAATTCTGGAGTTTAGGAGATCCGGTCTCGACTCCTCGAGATGGCCTCCCACTGAACCCTACAACCCGGTCACTTGTGCTCCCCTCCTTGGGTCTATCCTAATGCTGAAAAGTAAATAATATACAACACTGGTGACATAATGCTCAACCCGGAAGTGCCCCAAATAAAAGAATAATACATATGATTGAATTTTACATGAATGAAAAGAAAACTCTCATCTCACATAAAACCCCCGGCTATTCAATCACGACAATCCTGCATATCAAATCTCAGCAACATATAATATCACATATCATCAACGTAAGTAAATATGCGTACTCCGATTGCCGTTGATGTATAGCAACGAAACTGGCGATACACCACATACTACACTTACGGTCACAGAGAAATAAAATGAAAAACTACAACAATTGGAATCGTAACTGCCTTTAGACAACACAAACCCGTAATATCATATATCCAAGATTTTATGCCTAACAATGTAAAGCTCGCATTTAGGTCTAACCCATGAAAACACCTTTTCTTAACAAGTTGGATAATTCAACAAGATTTCCGATTATTCCCGAGACCGAAATGCTAGATTTACACGCAACAAACAAATTTGTAGATTCCAATTATTGTATCATATACCAATAAACTAGGCGCAGTTAAAACATTCGATCGAACGATTGAACACCCAAAGACTTCTCAGAAAGCTCAACACATGTGCAGCTTTAAAATTTACCAGAAATTGCAACAAGTACATACGGGCCAGCGCAAGAAGGAACGGTCCAAGCTTCACCAACGGCGCAGCGGAACCGCCGCGGAATGACCATTCTGGCCGCCGTTCCACGGTTGTATAGTGGAGTTAGGGCTTCGAACTTCTTGTGGGCCTATAAAATACCCTGCCAATTTTCTGAGTATTTTTAATATGAAAAAATCCATGTTTTTGAAAAATTTCCAGAGAGCACCCTTCGGGCGTTGATTTTCGTTAGTTCGAGGTTTTTAACGTCGTCTATGTTACTCTAAAGCTCTAGCTTGGCTCTGATACCACTGTAGGGTTCCCTTGCCACCTCATATAGGGTTTGGAAGCATCAAACATGCCACAACTTTGATTTTAAGAGGTGCTAAGCAAACTTAACTAGGAATCGAACAAGAAATATTCAGTAACAACTAATAGTATCACATGTAAAAGTTAATCTATCACTAAGTGGAGAAACTACCACCTTTGTAGACCTCCTAGGGTGACTCCTTAGATCTCCTAGAGTTTCGAAAGGCTCGCTTGAACACTTCCGAGTCTACGACGATCCACCCGAAGTCCTTTGCTCAAAGCTTGTTGCTTCACTTGATCATTCAAATCGGTGGAGCAAACACCCTACAGAAGAGAGCTAGAGATGTGTAGGATGATGAAGTGGTTTATGTTATCACTTAAACCCCTCTCTTTTTCTTTTCCTCACTCTAAACAAATCTCAAAAGATCTTGAAGATGGTGGAAGATGAAGATGGCAAAAGCTTTTTGAAGATAATGATAATTCTTATGTTTTAAAAATAAAACAAAAGGATATATATGTGAGACACTCTCACAACAAACCATGGTTAATATAAATATCTAGATATTTTATGATGAGTTAAAGAACAAAGGAAATTAACCAAGGTTAAGTAATTGGTCAAACAAAGAAGTGTGTAGAAACTTTGAGTCATTTGTAAACAAATGATTCATTAGTTAATTTCTTTCATCTTTTAACTTAAAACAAAAACTATATATTAATATGAACCATGTGCGTCTTCCATTGCCATCTTCAATATATCAACAACCATGATATGTATGCATGTGTGTGTGTATGCACATCAATATGTACATATACATGCATGCATCCATCAAAAGAATAGGGTTTAATAAAAGTGAGCTAAAAGTCATTATTAAATCAACATTTGATTTAATAAACATGTCATATCACATACGACCCGACCAATAGTAAACACCCGATTAACATACGGTATCTCATACACGTATTTAATTGAGTTCCCGCGCATATCTCATATGCACACCACATCATTTTGCCTGAGCTAGGAAACTTCTATGTGGGACTCTAAGACTTGTCAATACGCCGGCGGTAGGTGATGATCACATCAAACACCTACAAGCCGCAAGCGGTCAGCTAAACGTAACGGCCACCCGAGTATTGAGTGATTAGAAGAAGAACAAACGAACCTGTCAAAACTCCCGTCAATCCAACTGGAACACTTACCGTACAGTCCGGTCTCTTCGTCAGTTATGCTGTATATCGAGTCTAGGGATGGAATCGTCGACCACAATAACTCAGTAAGTCATGCCGGTATATGGTCTACAACAGATCGAGAAACTACCGATAACACTTATCAGTAATATCTCAGCAGCCCGGGCCAGGGTCTTCCTGTTATAGCCAATCGTGTACGGCACAGCATCAACCCCCAATACCGGGAGAGACGAAACCCCTCCTATCGCTCATTTCCTCCATATGCCTCGGGACTGTACCCAAAATCCACCTGTTTGTATGAATCAGTAGAGTCATAGTAGGGTGGAGATCAAGATACAGTGGGAGGACACACAAGACTCTATGGCGATCTCGGGTCTACAAACTAACCTGTACCAGTGTCACCTGAGAACTGCTATCCGACGTATTATATAATACGACATATGAATTCTCCATGAGTCCGTTCAGTGTACCCAGTCTCACTGAGCACCCGTATACAATCTTTGGTGTCAGCACACCAGATGGATATGGGATCATCCATCACCCATCATATGGAACAAGAATGGTATACGCTGGTCTACACTCGAATATCGATGCCCTGTCTCGATATACCTACGACTAGGAACATTTCAAGGATATGCTTATAAACTACAGGTGTCCCACTAGTATGATCCACATCATAATCCCAGTAGTCAAGCCAATATCCTTAGGGCTTTATCAACATGTACCAAATGAGTAAAAAACATGATCAAGTGAACATATGATAAAGAGAAACCAGATAGCATACTATCATTTCGAGCAAGACTGTCCTCTGAATATATATATATATATACACATACACACATCAGTACATACACTATCATATAATGGCCTCTAGGGCATATATATATCCAACAGTCGCCCTAGATATCATAGTATTACCTTCATGATATTGTATGACCTAGGAAATCGTTGTTTTATTCGATTTCTACCTACTGATGTTTTCTACTCACGAGTTAGCAACTCACCCCCGTTGTCCCACAGTTCTTGCAGGTTTGAACGCTTGGGATCAGTAGCGGTATCGCAGGCACACAGCTTCATCCAGGGTGTTTTTCTTTGGTAGGTAGGACACATATTGGATCGTGCCCGCTCTTGTACATATATTCTGTTGTATCTAGATAAACTCCATCAATCAGAACTAGAATTTGTTTATTAATAGACTAGAAAGACTTGGGTAATTTGCGAGACTTAGAGCGATGGGTGTATGTTCGCTTTCCTTGAGGTTTTGATGTCTTGCGTTATTTATTTATTCTTTCTGGGTTGATCTTCATCGTTGGGCGTCGTATATATCTCTTGCTTACTTGCATGGTTGTGTTTCCGCCAAATTAGCGAAGATCTAGCTCCTGCTTGGGGATACTTATATATATTGTGGTATGTGGTTTTTGGATCAAAATACACGGGTGGTGCTACCCGAATTTCAAGGACGAAAAATGTTTTCAACTATAGTATAATCAACTTGCATTTTCATGTTTCATTACCTATACATTTAAAAAGAAACTTGATTTCATTATACCTATATTTCAAAACCGCGCCTCTATTATTTTCCGCAAAAAGGTTTAGATTTCTGCGCTTCGGCTTACTTGAGTTACGTTATGCCTTTAGACATTGCGTGATTTAAGTGTCGGTCACGAGCTAAATTCCGGGTCAGGACAAATTTGGTATTATAGCGTTAGGTTTGTAACGCCTTAGATTTCAGTTAGTGTTCATTTAGACGTTAATGCGGGTTTACTGTAAAAAGTTTACCAATTCGGGTTCCTCACATTTATAACATTTAACTAATAATTTATTATTATTTGTTATAAGTATGCACGCACGTGTGCATGTAAATGTGAGTTTTGTTTGTACTAATCTAGTCTTAGCAACCTTAACCCTTAACCTAATCCTTGTTTAAATCTACCCTTTTGCATTAACCCTTTATCTTTTCTGACTGAGAAGAGAGATATTTTGCTTAGTTTTCTTTTGTGTGAGGTGTGAAAACATTTAATGTGAGGCATGGTTAGCAGTTAATGCTAATGATACACTCACCTCTCACCTCACCCTACACTCACCTCCCTCTCTCATTTCCTCACACACTCTCCCTTTTTCTCTATCTCTTTCTCATTTCTCTATCTCCATTATTCTAAACTGAACACTCTTTCATTTCCCACACCAAATCCATCACAATTTCATCACAAAAATCACACCTTTTCTTGGATTTTGCCTCATGGATGCCTTGGACCGTACAAAGCTTGGATCATTGTGTTCTTTTGATTAGGTAATGTTTCCTTGCTGTTGTTTAAGTCATTTTTGTGTAGCTTAGCTTTAAAGTTGCAGTTTTTATCACGTATCATAGCATTTCGGATAAATATCGTATTTTTAGTGTTGATTTGGGGTCTCGGATGATCTGCTGTTAAACTAAGTATTTGTTGCAAAATTTGACTTGAATGTTACCTAGTAAAAAGACCTAGAGCCTACCCTCAAAATACGAGCCCACTTCCTCCAACTCCGGCCGCAGATTTAATGGTTCTGGCCGCAAATTGCGGCCAGAGTAGGGACCTGGGTGTTGATTTTTGGTCTAGGGGTCTCTGGTGTTATTTGTAGTCTCATGGTACATACCATTTTTATAAATTGTTAGCACAGAAAAATCTGGGATCACTTTGCATATTTCTAGTGTTTCATTTCGTGCGATACGTTATCCGATATGATGCGTGTTACGTGTTGCTGTTGCGCTGAGTTGGTTTCGTAGTGTCGCTATACGCGTTAGCTACAATACGAACCCTTTAGAGTACGTATGTGTGTCGTGTTGGTCCGTGTAGATTGTAAGTATTTTAGGTTTATTATTAATATATATTTGCTAGTTTATTTTAATGATGCAGATTTGTAGGCGAGGACTACAGACACTACTATAAAGGGAAAACAGGTGGTAGGATTCACCTACCTTAGAGCGTTGGTGAGTAGATTTAATATCTCAGGGGAATCGCCCGCATGGCGTTATGCGTATGGGCTAGAGATGTTAATACTTGTCGCATATTCTATGTCATATTTAGAATTGCGCATTTACCCTATTACTTAGATGTTGTTGTGCTTGGACTAGTAGCCTTAGGACACTGCACATATTATTGACGATTCATGTTGCACAAGCACTGATTGTATGCTACACACCCCGTCAATAATTGCCATGTCACACACAAACCACTTATAGTTAGGATATTTCTTGGTTAGGGACATTGTGACATTGATTCATATTTTTTATTGCATATGACATATAGCATACCTGTATATCTACATGCTTACACATATGCCTTCATATACTTATATGCTAGATACCCGTATACCTATAGAATATTGTACCATTAGTGATAGGTACATACACACTTTATGACATAGCTACAGGTATACCTTGCACTTATTTCACTTATACCCAGGGGGTATACTACATTATTTACTTATAGGTAGATACAAATACCTTGCTATACCTTTGTATTTACACATACAACAATTATAGCTACATATTTACCTTTACGTGATGTTATTTAGAATTGGATAAAATAGGAACCGCATGATATTTTATATTAACTTGTTGCGGTTAATTGGCAGCTTTTCCTTTATATGCTTACATTTCAGTTTATGTTGCATATATCATATTCATGGATTTTCACATTGTTATATGGATTTTTCATGATCTTTCCTGGATTTGGGGACCGTGGGAGCTCATGAAATTATGCATTATTTGAAAAACCCGGTTTCCCTTGATATGATATTTCAGCATCCACCATGAGTTTTATCGGTTCTGATATATATATACCCCTACGAGGAGGCGTCGAGGCCGTATGATGGTACATGGTGGGGCCCGGAGGTACCCCGGGGCAAGAAAGGGATGTTGATGTACCACGCCGATGAACCCGGCAGGGGAACCATACCATCCGGTGACATTACCTATGACTCGGCGGTTATCATGAGGATACCGACGGGAGTCATGTGCGTATGGATATATCGAAAGGCGTAGGTCAGAGCAAGGCACGAGTGCTTTCGGTATAGCGTATGATACGTACCTATCAGGGTGCCAGTCTTGGTGACAGCACCTGATAGATCAGCATTTCTGTGTCGATGCTTGACACATTGGTTTCATGATATTTCTTTTACTCCTTTATATATATAACAGGGGATTAGGCCACTGTTATATATGCCCTTACACCAATATTAGTGGAATGGGACGCTAATGTATGTTTATTGACATTAATTTATACATATCATCATATTAATTCATGCAAATATATTTAGGGTGTTAGACTTTTACTTTAGATTTGATTTGGGGTATAGGTGATTTATTTGAGATTTGATACAGGATATATATGAGATTGCTGATTTGTACATTCAGGATATAGGAGATTTATTCGAAAGTGTACATTCAGGATTTGTGAGACTTATTTGATATGACAGCTAATTTGGGGGCTGATTTGAGGAATTGGGATTTGGATTGTCTTGATGGATTGTGATCTTACCACGATGTCAGGATTCTGTGGAAATGACATATTTTATTCCATACCTCACATTTACTGTTTATGCACTGTTTCATGTATTAGTAGTACCTGTTAATGTACCTTTCATGATTGTTGCATATATATAAACTTTCATATCATTATTGCATGATTATTGCATACTGATTGTCATATTATTAATGTTTCATGTATTAGTTGTACCTGTTAGTATACTTTTCATGAATATTGCATTCATATGACCTATTATTGCTATTAATTGCATATGTTAGATTCACGATGTACGTGCATACTTGCGATTACCTGCATATGTTATTTACTATTCATGAGTTGGCAACTCACCCCCGTTGTGCCACAGTTTTTTTGCATGGTGTTACCCAGAGTAGTCGAGGCTGGCTATTCATCTATCTGATCATCTTTTGCAATGGATACCGCTTCAACTCATAGTGTGCAATTTTGCTTAGATGGGTTTTGTGGTTATCCATATTGTTGTATTGTATATTCATTGTATCCTTGTACTCTCCATCTACTATTATTTTGTTAACTTAGAGACTTGGTGAGGACGATATTGTATATTATTTGTGACTCGTTTGTCTTTTTACAGCTTTCTTTCTATCGTCTTTTATTTCTTCGCTACGGCGTCGTATATTTTGTTATGGTGGTTGTTTTCCGCTTTTGGGCGTGTATTTGCTCCCGTTTGGGGATGCTTCATTTATATTAATGTTGTACCCATTTTTGGGGCTAGTTTTTACAAAGGAGGTGCTGCCAAAATTTTAAAGAAAGTGTCACGACCCAAAATTGGCCCGTGACGGCCCTAATACTACGCAACGCCTAAAGACGCAACGTAGTAAAAGAAAGCCAAACCCAGAAATCTAAACCATGAAAATACTAAAAAGATAATATAAGTTTTGAAACATTTGAAATCACAACCCAAATTCTTTAAAAAGTCGTACTTTCTTTCTTTAAAATTTTAGCAACACCCCCTTTTTGTAAAGACTAGTCAAGATGAATACAACACAAAAATAAAGACAGTAGAGAAGAAGCTGTATATATAAGAGACATCAAATCCACAATAATACACATAACGTCCTCACCAAGTCTCTAAGTCAACAATACAATAGTAGATGGAGAGTACAAAATACAACGAAGGCACAATACGAAATACAGATGACCACCAAAACCCACCTAAACAAAATAGTACTGTGAGCTGATGCGGTATCTGTAGCAAAAGATGATAGCTGGATAGCTGAATAGAGGAATAGCCTGCCTCGACTACTCTGAGGAACAACCTGAAACACCTGTGGCACAACGGGGGTGAGTTGCCAACTCGTGAATAGTAGATAACATATGCAGGTAATCGCAGGAATGTATGTACAGCATGAATCTAAGATATGCGATTACAGTAATAACATGTCATGCAAATGCTGAAATAAGGGAAGTACAGTAACAGGTACAATCCATATGTGAAGCAGTAATAACATGACAATAATATGCAATAACCAAGCAATAGGGATATGTGAAAGTAGATATGCAACTATCATAAGGGTATACTAACAGGTACTACCAATATATGAATCTATGCATAAGGTAGATAAGGGTGAGGTATAGGGTGGAATATGTCATTTCCACGGAAACCTGATATCGTGGTAGGATCACAATCCATCAAGACACTCACATCCCAAATCGTCAAATCAGCCCCCAAACTGGGCTCTCACATCACATAGATCTCACATCACCTCAAAGTACAATATCGAATAGCTCTCCTATATCTCGAATGTACAAATCAACCATCTCTTTCATATCCAATATCCAATCTCAATGAATCACCTACTATCCCAAGTCAAATCTCAAGCAAGCTTCTAACCTAACATCCTACAGGTATATATGTATATGCAGAAAGAAATATGATGGGGGCAATACACATATATTAGCGTCCTATTCCACTAATATTGGTGTAAAGGTATATATAACAACGGCTAAATCCCCTGTTATATATACAAAGGTATTAAAAGAAATATCATGAAAACAGTGTGCCAAGCATCGACACAGAAATCCTCGTATATCGGGCTCCGTCAGTCCGGATCGGCACACGGGGTCCGTCTGCGGTGTCGGCCCTCGGCCCCGGTAGTACAGATCATCCCGCATCCACCTCTCGACTCTGGCCAGTATCCTCCGGACACTGCCAGGTTCAACCAATCACCGGTAGGTACTCGCCCGCCTCCAGGCTCAATCGGCAAACCCATCGATCTTCTTGCCGAGGGGAACCATACCGGGCCCCACCATGTACTCTCATACGGCAACCACACCTCGTATGGGGTATATAATCAGCACCGATAAAACTCATGGTGGACGCGCAAATATCATATCAAGGAAACCGGGTTGTTCCATGTATGCATAATTTCATGAACCCCCGCGATTCCCAAATCCCGAAAACATCATATAAAATCCAAATAAACAATGCGCAAATCCAGGAATGAATATATGCGATATATCTGAATGCGAGCAGGTAAACAAAAGTATATAGCTGAACCAGATGTATGCAAAATCAATAAGGTACAGCCAAGTATAGGTATCTACCTATAAGAACTGATATCGTATACCCCCCTGGGTATAAGTAACATATGTAGGAAATCCCCCCCGGTATAATTAAAATATGTGCATGGTATACTTGTAGCTGTATCGCAAAGTGTATATGTACCTATCGCTAAAGGTAAGATACACTACAGGTATACGATAAGATAGATGTCAAGTATGATAGGCAATAGAATCTATAAGGGGTTGTGTGTGACATGGCAATTATTGACGGTGTGTGTGTAGCATACAATCCGTGCTCGTGCAACATGAACCGTCAATAATGTGTGCAGTGTCCTACGGCTGCTAGTCATAGTACAACTATATCAAGGAAATAAAATAAAGGCGCAATTCTAACAATGATGTAGAATGCGCGACAGGTAATTGAATCCTAGCCCAGACGCATAACGCCATGCGGGCGATTCCCCTGTAGATGTTAAATCTACTCACCTACACTCCACGCTAGGTGAATCCTACCATCTGCTCCCCCCTGTAGCCGTGTCCATAGTTCCTGCCTGCAAACCTGCAAATACGACATGAAAATCATATATAAGCCAAAATATTCCGCGAAACGCGATATCGAACCAAAACGAGAAACTCGCGTCGCGAACTAAACGCGCGTGTGCACGATACGCTGAATCGTGTGTGTACGCGTCTAAAACCATCGCGACACGCCGCGATACGCTGGATCACAGAACCTTCTCATGTATCGCGCGTATCGCGCAAACACAACGGAAACAAAAACGATATATAGTCCCAGATTTTCCTACAGGTAAGATATCACAAAACTATACATGCCAAAGACCTAGACAACACAGCAGGGAACCCTACACAAAACCCCAACACCCCAGTCCCCTTCTGGGCCGCAATTTGCGGCCAATAAGAGGAATTTGGCGGCCTGGGTAGGGAGATAGGGGCTCGTGCTCTGGTGGTGGTATCTAGACCTAGGCATCATGTCCCAGTCTTCTCAATTTCACTCTGTAAGGTCCGGGAAAATAGCAGATTCCAGATATCCACTATATCGCATAAAAACGACAATTTTGCACAAAAAGGAAAACCTATGGTATTTTAGTGTAATCTGGCCATTTCTCAGTTGAAGGTGACCAACAACACTACAAAGAGCTAGGTTAACCAATTCCAACACATTCCAACCAAAATTCCACACAAAACACCTAAACTAGCACTAAACTAGCTAATTTAGCACTAATCGAAGCAATCGATGCACAACTAAGCAAACCATGAAATGGGGTTAAGGAAATATACCCACTGAACCCTAGAAGGCAGGTGAAGATGTGGAGAAGAGCTTCTGCGAGTTGCTGGAGCTGTTACTGCTGATGCTGCTGCCCTGGGCTGCTGCTGCTACTACTTCTTCTGATGCTGTTGCTGATGATGATGATGGTGATGCTGTTGTCTCTGTTGTTGGTGTTGCTGCCTCTGGTGCTGCTGCTGCCACTGCTGTAGGTGTGTGTGTGTGTGTGTGTGTGTGTTGATGAAGCTGCTGCTGTTGCTAATGGTGTTGCTGTGACATGCTGCTGCTGGTGCTGTTCCAGTTATTGTTGTTGCTGTCTTTGTTGCTGCTGCTGAGAGTGTGAGGGGGTGTGTGTGTATGTGAGAGAGTGAGAGAATGAGAGCAAGAAAATGAGATAGAGAAATGAGCTCACAAAAAAATACCCCCTTCTCACTCTCTCTCTCTCCTCATTAAGTGAGGCATGGCTCATGCCATGATGCCCATGCTCACTATCTCTCTCCCCCAAAGTCAACCAATTTAAAATTCCATTTTAAATTCATTTTCATTTTAAATCTATCATGACTAATTACAACCATGACACTTAAACAAATATTAAAACTAGATTAGGGAGAAATGGTTAGTTAACCATGGTTGCTAATCATGGTTTAACCCCAAAAACAACCCAAGTTATCATGCACAAGTGTTTGCAAGACTAACAAAATTCTAATAAAATACACAATAAATAGGATAAAATATTTAAAACTTAATTTGGTAAACTTTTTGTTAAAAACTATATATAAAAATATAATTAGCTACAAACACATTCTAAGGTGTTACAATCTCCCCCCTTAAAAGAAATTCGTCCCCGAATTTAAAAATATACTGATACGCGTACCTTCAAAGGGAAGATTACAACTCCCAAATCTCCCTCGCAGCCTCTAAGTGATTATCTCACTATATGGCTACGTCCAAGAAAACCCTTCACAGATGGCAAGACCCTTAACCGATGTTCCTCCACCTGCCGAGCCATTAACACAATTGGCTGCTGGTGAACGAAAGATCGCGTCACGCTAAATGGTCTGGTGCCAAATCATGTAAGAAAGGTCAAGAAGGTGGTTGTAGAGTATCATCACAAGGAATAAGGGGTGAAAATCCAATAATCTGGGCGGAAGAGCCAAATTAAGGCAACAAAACTAACTCGCCTACAGGATCTCAGAAAGACCTAAATCCTGGGAAAAACTTCCCAAAATCCAACACCGTCATTCATCGGAAAGTCCATAGGAATACATGATCTTTCCATGCGAACTCGAGTCTATGACCAACACAGTCGTCACAAGACCTCAGTTCGAAATGGACAATCCCCATCCTGACCTAACACAACTGGACCGTCTCCGAAGTCTCTAGACTAGCTGGGGTCCAAAGTCCTTCTTACGCGGAGTCAGAAGAACAACAGACTGGTGATCGACACGACCTAACAACTAAGCCTAAGGGTGGCCAATTGGAGTGTCTCCTGATAACGGCTATCGAAGGAGAACCCTAACGATGGCGAGTGACGATCCCCAACCGCTGTCAACAAAAGCACAAACACACAACTTTAATAAAACAACTGAGCAAACTGAGTATAACCGGACGATAAGAATCCGAATGGAGTCACACCCTAACTAAACTTGGTAGAAACCATAGCGAAATTCGTGGAGATCTGCTCCCACTCCTACTTCGGAACGGTAAAAGATTGCATCTCTCCAGCCGGCCTCAGATGCTCGACTCAAGCACACAACAAGACAGACACCTTGAAACGAAACCTGAAACATCTCTTTACATCCTGTCCACCCGTAACCATCTCACAAGTCACGTCACTATTGCCGGAACTTGAATGCACCTAGAGAGTTGACAGATGTGCATGCTCTAGGGTTTCACGTCTCTACCCGATGAAACCGGGTACACAAACGCGTCCCTAACTTAACACATCATTGTCACAAATCAAGGTCTCCGAATCATTACCCAGCCGAGTATGCTCAAGTATCACTGACGAACGAGTATCGACGGGCAGTGTCTCGCGAAAACGTTTTAAGGAAAGGTGGTCGGGCGCGGATATGAGCAAGCTGTTCACTCCGTAGAGACGAACTAAAGCTATACTCAACGATTACACAAGAACTGTAAATCTGCAGAAGACTATCACAACAATCAGAATCCGCTGCAGGAAGATGTTCATTAAGCTCTAGTGGTCCATGGAAAATCTGACACGACACTCAAACAAGTAGTGTCCCCAATCTCCAACGGAAAACCACCGCGGCCATCTCCAGATCATGAGTGGAATATCCTTCTCGTACTTCCTCTAAATGTAGGGAAGCAAAAGCGATGACTCTGTAGTGTCACATCAGAACACACTCGAGCCCACTCAAGAAACATTACAGTTAAACAACAAAGTCGCCCGAACCGAAAGCAAAGAAAGAGCTGACGCAGTTGTTAACAGAATCTCCGACTGCCGAAAACTCCGTACACATGCTTCAGTCCACAGAACCGAAATCTCCCTTCCTGTCCATTCAGTCGACGGTGCAGCATTACTCTAGCAATCCTGCGTGAAACGGGGGTAAAAACCTGCTAAGCCAAAAATCTGCGGATCTCCGTCCTGCACGCATGTCTGGACCTAAGCTGTACGGTTACGATCTCCCTCGGAACCATACGAAACCGTCTCCCGTGACTACAAGACCTAGGAGTCAACACAAAACAAGCCTGAAGAAACACTCCGAGAATTTAGCAAACTGCTGGTGCTCTCCCAGTATCTGCATAAAAAATCCTCAAGTGCTGCTCCTGTTCCTCAAGACACATTAGATAGACCAGAATGTCGTAAATAACACAACAGTAACTGGTCGAGGAACGGCCTGAAGAAATCCGGTTCATCACATCTACGAATGCTGCTATGGCATCAGTGAATCCAATGACTCACAAAAACACACAAAGCCCGTCGCACGCACAAGGCAGTCTTCGGAATGCCATCACTCCCAACCTGCAATAATGATGACCTGATCCCAAGCAAACTTAGAAAAATGTCTCGCACTCTGGAGCTGATCGAAGAAATCGTCAATGTAAGGTAAGGGACACCCATCCGCACCGTAAGCCGGTTCAATTGACGATCCGTCGATACACAACCTCAAACTGCCGTCTTCCTCCTCGACGAACAGAAATCGGAGCCTCCAAAAGCGAAACACTCAGACACACAAAACTCCCCAAACCACAACTCTGCAGCTGATCCTTTAAGCTCCCTCAGCTTCGCCGGCCCATCTGGAACAGCGTCGGAAAAAAAACTCTCGCACGAAAGGAACCCGGTCCAACAATCACACTGTGGCTCCTGTATCATGAATGAACGCCAAGAATCCACGACATCTCCTCAGTAGCTGACTAGCGAAAAAGGCTGAATTCAAGCTGTGAAACGACACAATCATCCACCTGCACAACGAGAACTAACTTGCCGGGAAAAACAACCCTGACTGTTTCCTCACGGTAGTCCACAGACGCCTAACACGTAGTTAACCAGTCCATGCCTAGGAGAACGTCAAATCCAACACCTCTAGAAGGATTAAGACGGCGGACGAATCTCTATCTCCTATCCGGTTGGCACACAACTGAAATACGCGTCGCGCAACAAAAGGATCGCTGACAGAAGTTAACATACTACGGCTAATCTACCCAACTACGATACTAGCATGAAAAACAAACGAATACATCAAAAGAACATATAAATAAAAGATACCTGAAAACTCCACATTGGACGTCTGCGCGTCCCGATGAGTAGAAGCAAACTCCTGTGTCTGCCCTCTACTCACAGCTGGATGGACACCTCTGGTAGACTGAGCCCTCTGAGCGAATCTTCCACGTCCACGGCCTCTCTGAATACGACTCTGACGAGGTGCTAAGGAAAAATCCCTGACGAAGTGCTGAAGGCTCCCGCATCGGAAACATCCACGCGCTGACTGCTGACCATCCTGGGGATAAGAGCTGAACGGCCGTCCTCGTCCTAAGCCTCTGCTACTCCCACGGTGGCCACGAAATCTGTCTCGACGACCAAACCTCTGCCTCTGAGCTGGTACGCTGGTACGAGTCCTCCACTGTCCTGGAATATATGCCTCGTCAACTGGAGCTGCAACCACTGGTGCTATGTAGGTCACGGACTGCTGCATGCTGACCGTAAGCGACAACTGAGGGACAGGGGTGACAACCTCCTGTCTTAGCTCCCGAACGATATCAACCAAAGAACTTATCGTCTGGCTGAAGTCCTGCATCTCTACCAAAAGTCTATCCACAGTATAGGTCGTAGGCTGATCCGTCTGCACCTGTGCAACTAGAGTGCCATCCTGGTCAGTACTCGTCTCACCCGAGCCAACTCTGACCTCGGCCCTCGCTGCATCACTCTGAGTCCCCATAGTCATCGGCGGCAAGGCTATAAATAGATATAAGATCCGATGAGAATAAGGAAATCAAATCTTAAGGATAGGAATATCAAGGAAGGAATTTTAAGCAAATTGTACTTAGGTCACTTAATGCAAAGTATCGCGCTGTGGGTATGCTGCAGACATACACACACTACGTTACTCTGCTTAAGCTACCTACTCCATCATACTAAGGTCATCCTACACTCCGAGAGGTAAAACCTAGCGCTCTGATACCAACTTTGTCACGACCCAAAATTGGCCCGTGACGGCCCTAATACTACGCAACGCCTAAAGACGCAACGTAGTAAAAGAAAGCCAAACCCAGAAATCTAAACCATGAAAATACGGAAAAGATAATATAAGTTTTGAAACATTTGAAATCACAACCCAAATTCTTTAAAAAGTCGTACTTTCTTTCTTTAAAATTTTAGCAACACCCCCTTTTTGTAAAGACTAGTCAAGATGAATACAACACAAAAATAAAGACAATAGAGAAGAAGCTGTATATATAAGAGACATCAAATCCACAATAATACACATAACGTCCTCACCAAGTCTCTAAGTCAACAATACAATAGTAGATGGAGAGTACAAAATACAACGAAGGTACAATACAAAATACAGATGACCACAAAAACCCACCTAAACAAAATAGTACTGTGAGCTGATGCGGTATCTGTAGCAAAAGATGATAGCTGGATAGCTGAATAGAGGAATAGCCTGCCTCGACTACTCTGAGGAACAACCTGAAATACCTGTGGCACAACGGGGGTGAGTTGCCAACTCGTGAATAGTAGATAACATATGCAGGTAATCGCAGAAATGTACGTACAGCATGAATCTAAGATATGCGATTACAGTAATAACATGTCATGCAAATGCTGAAATAAGGGTAGTACAGCAACAGGTACAATCCATATGTGAAGCAGTAATAATATGACAATAATATGCAATAACCATGCAATAGGGATATGTGAAAGTAGTTATGCAACTATCATAAGGGTATATTAACAGGTACTACCAATATATGATTCTATGCATAAGGTAGATAAGGGTGAGGTGTAGGGTGGAATATGTCATTTCCACGGAAACCTGACATCGTGGTAGGATCACAATCCATCAAGACACTCACATCCCAAATCGTCAAATCAGCCCCCAAACTGGGCTCTCACATCACATAGATCCCACATCACCTCAAAGTACAATATCGAATAGCTCTCCTATATCTCGAATGTACAAATCAACTGTCTCTTTCATATCCAATATCCAATCTCAATGAATCACCTACTATCCCAAGTCAAATCTCAAGCAAGCTTCTAACCTAACATCCTACAGGTATATATGTATATGCAGAAATAAATATGATGGGGGCAATACACATATATTAGCGTCTCATTCCACTAATATTGGTGTAAAGGTATATATAACAACGGCTAAATCCCCTGTTATATATACAAAGGTATTAAAAGAAATATCATGAAAACAGTGTGCCAAGCATCGACACAGAAATCCTCATATATCGGGCTCCGTCAGTCCGGATCGGCCCACGGGGTCCGTCTGCGGTGTCGGCCCTCGGCCCCGGCAGTACAGATCATCCCGCAACCATCTCTCGACTATGGCCAGTATCCTCCGGACAACTGCCAGGTCTAACCAATCACCGGTAGGTACTCGACCGCCTCCAGGCTCAATCGGCAAACCCATCGATCTTCTTGCCGAGGGGAACCATACTGGGCCCCACCATGTACTCTCATACGGCAACCACACCTCGTATGGGGTATATAATCAGCACCGATAAAACTCATGGTGGACGCGCAAATATCATATCAAGGAAACCGGGTTGTTCCATGTATGCATAATTTCATGAGCCCCCGCGGTTCCCAAATCCCGAAAACATTATATAAAATCCAAATAAACAATGCGCAAATCCAGGAATGAATATATGCGATATATCTGAATGCGAGCAGGTAAACAAAAGTATATAGCTGAACCAGATGTATGCAAAATCAATAAGGTACAGCCAAGTATAGGTATCTACCTATAAGAACTGATGTCGTATACCCCCTGGGTATAAGTAACATATGTAGGAAATCCCCTCCGGTATAACTAAAATATGTGCATGGTATACCTGTAGCTGTATCGCAAAGTGTATATGTACCTATCGCTAAAGGTAAGATACACTACAGGTATACGATAAGATAGATGTCAAGTATGATAGGCAATAGAATCTATAAGGGGTTGTGTGTGACATGGCAATTATTGACGGTGTGTGTGTCGCATACAATCCGTGCTCATGCAACATGAACCGCCAATAATGTGTGCAGTGTCCTACGGCTGCTAGTCACAGTACAACTATATCAAGGAAATAAAATAAAGGCGCAATTCTAACAATGTCGTAGAATGCGCGACAGGTAATTGAATCCTAGCCCAAACGCATAACGCCATGCGGGCGATTCCCCTTTAGATGTTAAATCTACTCACCTACACTCCACGCTAGGTGAATCCTACCATCTGCTCCCCCCTGTAGCCGTATCCGTAGTTCCTGCCTGCAAACCTGCAAATACGACATGAAAATCATATATAAGCCAAAATATTCCGCGAAACGCGATAACGAACCAAAACGAGAAACTCGCGTCGCGAACTAAACGCGCGTGTGCATGATACGCTGAATCGTGTGTGTACGCGTCTAAAACCATAGCGACACGCCGCGATACGCTGGATCACAGAACCTACTCACGTATCGCGCGTATCGCGCAAACACAACGGAAACAAAAACGATATATAGTCCCAGATTTTCCTACAGGTAAGATATTACAAAACTATATATGCCAAAGACCTAGACAACATAGCAGGGAGCCCTACACAAAACCCCAACACCCCAGTCCCCTTCTGGGCCGCAATTTGCGGCCAATAAGAGGAATTTGGCGGCCTGGGTAGGGAGATAGGGGCTCGTGCTCTGGTGGTGGTATCTAGACCTAGGTATCATGTCCCAGTCTTCTCAATTTCACTCTGTAAGGTCCGGGAAAATAGCAGATTCCAGATATCCACTATATCGCAAAAAAACGACAATTTTGCACAAAAAGGAAAACCTATGGTATTTTAGTGTAATCTGGCCATTTCTCAGTTGAAGGTGACCAACAACACTACAAAGAGCTAGGTTAACCAATTCCAACACATTCCAACCAAAATTCCACACAAAACACCTAAACTAGCACTAAACTAGCTAATTTAGCACTAATCGAAGCAATCGATGCACAACTAAGCAAACCATGAAATGGGGTTAAGGAAATATACCCACTGAACCCTAGAAGGCAGGTGAAGATGTGGAGAAGAGCTTCTGCGAGTTGCTGGAGCTGTTACTGCTGATGCTGCTGCCCTGGGCTGCTGCTGCTGCTACTTCTTCTGATGCTGTTGCTGCTGATGATGATGGTGATGCTGTTGTCTCTGTTGTTGGTGTTGCTGCCTCTGGTGTTGTTGCTGCCACTGCTGTAGGTGTGTGTGTGTGTGTGTTGATGAAGCTACTGTTGTTGCTAATGGTGTTGCTGTGACATGCTGCTGCTGGTGCTGTTCCAGTTATTGTTGCTGCAGCTGAGAGTGTGAGGGTGTGTGTGTGTGTGAGAGAGAGTGAGAGAATGAGAGCAAGAAAATGAGATAGAGAAATGAGCTCACAAAAAAAGACCCCCTTCTCACTCTCTCTCTCCTCATTAAGTGAGGCATGGCTCATGCCATGATGCCCATGCTCACTATCTCTCTCCCCCAAAGTCAACCAATTTAAAATTCCATTTTAAATTCATTTTCATTTTAAATCTATCATGACTAATTACAACCATGACACTTAAACAAATATTAAAACAAGATTAGGGAGAAATGGTTAGTTAACCATGGTTGCTAATCATGGTTTAACCCCAAAAACAACCCAAGTTATCATGCACAAGTGTGTGCAAGCTTAACAAAATTCTAATAAAATACATAATAAATAGGATAAAATATTTAAAACTTAATTTGTTAAATTTTTGTTAAAAACTATATTTAAAAATATAATTACCTACAAACACATTCTAAGGTGTTATAGAAAGAAAAGTTGGACTTTTAAAGAATTTGGGTTGTGATTTCAAATGTTTCAAAACTTCTATTATCTTTTCTTGTCTTTTTAATGGTTTAGATTTCTAAGTTTTGGCTTTCTTTTACTGCGTTACGTCTGTAGGCGTTGCGTAGTATTAGGGCGGTCATGTGCCAATTTCGGGTCGTGACAAAGTTGGTATCAGAGCGCTTAGTTTTACCTTTCGGAGTGTAGGATGACCTTGGTCTGATGGAGTAGGTAGCTTAAGCAGAGTAACCACTACTTCAATATGGGGTTGCCGCTACGGACTCAGAAATCCGTAGGGGCAAATATTGCTTGTCCCTACGGGTTTATCCGTAGGGCCAAATCGTTGTCCCTACGGTGCCCTACGTTCTAGTTTTTTCTTTGGCCCTATGAAGCCGCAAGCCGGGGACCTACGGTTATGTCCGTAGGGGCATCTACATAGGTTATTAACAAAAAAACCACAGAAAAATTATATTCATCGTTCCTAAATTTCTCTCTGTCACTCGCGCGCCTCTCGTCGCCTATTCCCGCGCTTCGTCGCCACCGCGCTCGCGAGCCTGCGCCAGCTTCGTCGGTCTTCCCCACACCTTCACCGACTTCCCGCGCCTCGTCGCCACCTTCACCGATCGTCGGCGACCACCAATTTCTACCGTCGATCCACCGCGCGCATGGTTGTAAGTAAATCTCAAATAAATTTTAATTTTGACGTTGTAGTCTAGGGTTGAGGCCAGGTTCGGGTAGGGGTGAGGGCATCGGCATCGGCGTCGGCATCGATCGGGTTCGGTTAGGGTTAGGGTTAGGGTTAGGTTGTGGGGTTCGGTTGGGGTTGGGGCTGGGGCTGGGGCTGGCTGGGGCTGGGGCTAGGGTTTAGTTGGGGTTGGGGTTGGGGCTAGGCTGGAGCTGGGGCTGGGGCTAGGGCTGGGGCTGGGCTGGGGCTGGGGGTAGGGTTCGGTTGGGCTATGAGATGTGAACTGTAGAGTGCCTATTTATCCCTTGCAGTAGGTGTAAGCTTGTAGTGTAAATATGCTTTGCTTGTTGATTTAGTTCCATCCCGGCAAAGGTTTAGGCTAATTCGAAGTCGAGTTTGTACTGGTGCATTTATTCTGTTACCTTCACTTTTGTGGACGTAACATTCGATGATAAGGTGATAATTGTTCCAGATTTGGCGTCTGCAGGGACTTTATGTTTAATAATGTATCAGTAGAACTGTAAGCAAGCTGTTTGGCATATTTAGAGGGTATTTAAGCTTAAGAAATTGTTTTTCTGTTATTTTTCTTGTGACATGTATGCTATCGAATGTCTGGGCGAGCAACCTATGTGGGACTATACGATGGTTGTAAATATGTGATTAGCTTTATGGCTTGACTTTAATAGATCCATATTCCTCTGTTTTTCCCTTACTTTAGAGTTGAACATGATCTTTTAATAGCAAATATACTGCCGTTTAGAATTCAGATATGGACTGATAAGAAGAGATGATTGTTATCATGTTAACGGCCACTTATAAAATTTCTCAAATCTTGATCTCAATAGTTTAAAATCATGTTACACATACAACACGAATGCACAACAAACGCATAATTAGAGAGTGATTCGAGATGTTCAGGTTAAAACCAATATATGATACTCGATGATAATATGAAACCGTCATATTCTCATCGATACTCATATATGAAACTAAAAGCGCCACTTAGTCCCCGTCTATCGGTTAACATACGTGCGATGTTCGTCGTGACATAGAATTATACGAAGGTGTTAAATATCGGATGGTATAGCTTGATAATAACAACCGCCGTATAGTCTACGCGACGAGAAAATTCAATCGTATGGTAACCCATAGATTTGTCCCGTGTGGACAAGTTAAGAATGTATAAAGTAAACGCCTTCATTCACTTTTGTTTTCATCCGTTTCGAGATATTTTGTCGGTACCTTTCCGCTGGTTCTCCGTGTACAATGATAGATTAGATGTTCATTTCAACGTTGTTTCACAGCTTTGAAATGATTATCTATTCTATTACAGTGTACTCGGAGAACAGCGGGAGGTGCTGCCGAAATTTACTCGAAACGGTTGAAAGCACAAGTGATGGGTGTTCGCTCTATACATTCTTAATGGGATAGAAGCCTACCCCCGACAGCCGGAACACACACATACAACAAGAATACACAACAAACGCATAATTAGAGAGCGATTCGAGATGTTCAGGTTAAAACCAACATATGATACTCGATGATAATATGAAACCTTCATATTCCCATCGATACTCATATATGAAACTAAAAGCGCTACTTAGTCCCCGTCTATCGGTTAACATACGTGCGATGTTCGTCGTGACATAGAACTATACGAAGGTTGTTAAATATCTGACGGTATAGCTCGATACTAACAACCGTCGTATAATCTACGCGACGAGAAAATTCAATCGTATGGTAACCCATAGATTTGTCCCGTGTGGACAAGTTAAGAATGTATAAAGCAAACGCCTTCATTCACTTGTGTTTTCATCCATTTCGAGATATTTCGTCGGTACCGTTCCGCTGGTTCTCCCTGTACAAAGATAGATTAGATGTTCATTTCAACGTTGTTTCACAGCTTTGAAAAGATTATCTATTCTATTACAGTGTACTCGGAGAACAGCGGGAAGGTGCTGCCGAAATTTACTCGAGACGGTTGAAAGCACAAGTGATGGGTGTTCGTTCTATACATTCTTAATGGGATAGAAGCCTACCCCCGACAGCCGGAATACACACATGCAACAAGAATACACAACAAACGCATAATTAGAGAGCGATTCGAGATGTTCAGGTTAAAACCAATATATGATACTCGATGATAATATGAAACCTTCATATTCCTATCGATACTCATATATGAAACTAAAAGCGCCACTTAATCCCTGTCTATCGGTTAACATACGTGCGATGTTCGTCGTGACGTAGAACTATACGAAGGTTGTTAAATATCGGACGGTATAGCTCGATAATAACAACCGTTGTATAGTCTACGCGACGAGAAAATTCAATCGTATGGTAACCCATAGATTTGTCCCGTGTGGACAAGTTAAGAATGTATAAATCAAACGCCTTCATTCACTTGTGTTTTCATCGGTTTCGAGATATTTCGTCGGTACCTTTCCGCTGGTTCTCTGTGTACAAAAATAGATTAGATGTTCATTTCAACGTTGTTTCACAGCTTTGAAATGATTATCTATTCTATTACAGTGTACTCGGAGAACAACGGGGAGGTGCTGCCGAAATTTACTCGAAATGGTTGAAAGCACAAGTGATGGGTGTTCGCTCTATACATTCTTAATGGGATAGAAGCCTACCCCTGACAGCCGGAACACACACATACAACAAGAATACACAAAAAACGCATAATTAGATAGTGATTCGAGATGTTCAGGTTAAAACCAATATATGATACTCGATGATAATATGAAAACTTCATATTCCCATCGATACTCATATATGAAACTAAAAGTGCCACTTAGTCCCCGTCTATCAGTTAGCATACGTGCGATAATTTGTTCTTTTCAACGACAAACGACCACACAAAGCATATACACGGATTTGCACGCGCACATAATAAGATCATAATAGAGAAGATTCTCTGTCCATTCGATAGATGTGGCAATAAGTACTGGCAGAAGGTAGAATTGGCAGAGCTTCATACTGTAAAATATGGGTTTACTAGACTTTATACAACTTGGAAATATCATGGGGAAGGAGAAGAATGCAGTACTGCGGCCGAAGAAGAAGGAGAACACGATATTGCGGCAGGAGAAGAAGAAGAATTCGGTAATGCGGCAGAAGGAGAAGACGGTAATTTATTTCCATCAGAAGAAACGGAGGATATGGTAGAGGCTGCCCTAGATGAATCTATTCGTACCGAAGATGACATTCCTTCCGGTCAAGGACCGCGTGTGGATAAATATGAAAATTTCATGAATGATGTTAGGAAACCAATTTATGAGAATGCGAAGTATTACACCCTCTCATGGTTCCTTTTTCGTT
Source organism: Agapanthus africanus (assembly GCA_030015575.1). Lineage (NCBI taxonomy): Eukaryota > Viridiplantae > Streptophyta > Magnoliopsida > Asparagales > Amaryllidaceae > Agapanthus > Agapanthus africanus. The sequence goes on along the minus strand of CM057346.1, from coordinate 264,430,200 downwards.
CTTGTACTTCCCAATGCCGCTTATCATATGTCACAACCGGAGAAGAAAAGATTTCTGCAGGTGTTGCATGATTTGAAAGTTCCCACAGGTTTTTCAGGATCATTCAGCAAGAAAATAAAAATTGTGAAGGGCAAGATCGATGGGCTGAAAAGTCATGATCACCATGTTATCGTGGAGCACCTTCTTCCATTAGCCCTCAGGACTTCTTTCCCCGAATCGGTTGGTCTAGTAATCAACGACTTATGTTGTTTTTTCAGGGAGTTGTGTGCTAAAACACTGGAGGTTGTGACGCTGGATAATCTAGAAAATTCTATTGCGTTGATACTTTGCAAGTTTGAGCGTATTTTTCCACCGTCATTCTTCGATATCATAATACACTTGACGATTCATCTTGCAACTGAGGCGAAGTTAGCCGGACCGGTACAATATCGATGGATGTATCCCGTCGAGAGGTACGTGCAATTTTTCGTTTCGCGCAATTTATAAATTTATTGTTGTCCTGTATACCCGTATTTATTTATTCAACATATTTTCATTAGGTACCTCTACACTCTTAAGAAGTATATACTCAATAAAAATCGACCAGAGGGTTCTATCATGCAAAGTTATCTTCTTGATGAAGCAACCACATTTTGTTCCCGCTATCTGGACGAGAACATTGAGACAAGGCTTAACCGGCCACGAAGAATTCAAGACGGGCCATATGGTAAAACCGAGTATGAGAGGGTAGACACTATATTTATCAACAAGATATACCAGTTTATCTTGCTTAATTGCGCATGTCTTGAACAAATTAGAGAGTAAGTTTTTTTGGATTAATTGTTATATCTGTGTTTGTGTGTGTATGAAATGATATAATATTAATGTCACCATTATTTGTCGAAAACAGAATTCATTTTAACGAGGTACGTGAGGGGCATCCTGATTGGAATGAAGAACAATTGGAAAAATATCATCAGGATAATTTTTGTGATTGGGTCACAGATCATATAAGTTATTCGAATAGCATTTTATTGCTAGCAGTTTTAGTCTAAACTTGTATCGTTATGTATTTGTCGTAAAATTTGTTTTGTTAGATCCACGATTCGAACTTGTCTGCATCATTTGAGAGTGATTCAAGATGTTTAGCTCAATTTCCTAGTACGGAGGTTGCATATTATAAAGGATTTGGTGTCCTTGGATACAAATTCGAAGTTAAGGACATAGAAACATCTAGAACCACTCAGAATAGTGGGATTGCGACAGTAGGATCGGACGGTGTGATTTATTATGGGTACTTAAATTGTATACTCGGCATCCACTATCCCGGACGATCAGAACCCTATTATATATTCCAATGTACTTGGTACGATACGCGATCCGATACGGACAAGTGGAGAAGCAATCTTGGGACTTGGAAAGATGAATATGGATTGACCAGTGTGAACACACTTCGATTTTACGGTTAGGAAGATCCGTTTATCTTTCCGAACCAAGCGTTCCAAGTATACTACTCACAGTGTTTGAAGCATCCGGGATGGAATGTTGTATGCCGATGGAAACCCAGAGATGTCTACGATGTCCCAGAATACGAGGACAGCGATGATGACGAAGAAGAGAGAAGGCTTAAAGTGCTCCGACCGTCTGTTTCGAAGGACGGGTTGTCTTCGACCGATCATGAAGTTACGTGGGTTAGAAATGACATCGACGATGAAATCCAAGTAGATATGTATAATGCGCCCACGAAACGAAAAAGGTTATCAGTAATGTTATATTATTACTTCACATTTTACGCTCTATACATATATAGTCAATACTTTTAATGATTGTCTAATGCGTCCACGAACCGTTTATCTAGATTTGATTACGATGTCGGGAGCAGCGAGGGGCGGCAGGAGCTCCAGCCGCGGCAGAGCCAGAGGCAGAGCGGTTCTCCCGCCCGGAGAGCTTCGTAGGGAGCTTCAGAGGGCCGGTCTTGCACCCAGATCGGAGACCCCTTCGGATGACTCCTACCATGTGGATTTTGCCACACCTCCAGGTATACTGCACGCATATCCATTTTGAATGTAATATTAAAGATATTCATGCCTGTTTATGTCAAAATTACTTATATTGTCAATGTTTGATTGTCTAGATGTTGGTGATGCGTCCACATCTGGGACAGAGGCCACTCCCGCTCCTCTAGGTATGTTTATATATCATATAGTGCATAGTGGATGTATATTGATTTAGAATGCTATATCATAAATATACACACATTCCTTTATTCCTTTTGCTCTTACTTAGCAATTTTTATTATTGTCTAGCTGTAGGTGGTGACACCACCGCACCTGTGGGTATGTTTATATATCCTATAGTGCATGCATATTGATTTAGAACATTATATTATTGATCTACACATTCTTTTTGCAATTCCTTATATAGTCTATTTTTAATTGTCTAATTATAAGTGGTGCGTCCACATCTTCCGCAGGGGCCACTCCTGCCGCTTCCATACCATCCGCATCGTCTGCAGGTTGTCTGCAGGTTAGTATGAATAAATATAAAATATTTATTCATTTTACATATGCTCTATAGAATAAATATGAACTTCAAGGAAATTTAGCGTCATTGTTTATTTTCTAGTTGGAGGGGATGCGTCCGCATCCGGGACCCCGGATGTTCCTCACCGGAGGAACTATCGTCCCGCTCGTGCTGCTGCCCGGGCCTAGGCTCGTGCGATAGTCATCGGAGGTATATATCACCCTTCAATTTTCGATTAAGCTTGATTTCTTAATACAACTTTGTCTTAATATTGATTGTCTTGATATTTCGTGCAGACGCAGGGCCTCCCCATCCCCAGAGGGGGACTCGAGGCCCGAATCAGTCCCATAGGCTGAGGTCAGACAGAGCTAGGGGGAGGCAGCATTCCCACTCTTTTTTACCCTTGACTATCTCTATACCGGTCCTCATGCCGAGAGGTTCGGCAGGTATATGGGGGACGAGAGCCAGCTCGTGAAGAACTATCCACTTCATGTTGAGTAGGGCGAGCAGCACTGGCGCTCATCGCCCTCTTCTTTGATCAGGCTCGGGTACGTATTAATATATATTTTCATTTGATTTATCCAATATATTTATTATTAACACTTGCAATCTAATAACAATGTTTTTTTTGTATTTTCAGTCAGATTACGATTTTCAGCCTGTACCCGACCCTGATCACCCTGGGAGGGTGCTCGACCTTCATGCTCTGTACAATGGCCTGATGAAGAACATGCAGACCAAGGTCTGATACAACAGGAATGAGCTGAAGGCCGACTGCTACTCCCTGTGGATGGCGACCCCCGAGGCAGAGAGAGCGGCCTTCCTATCTACTCCGGCGTTTGCGAGAGTCGACATAGAGATATGGCCTCTACTGTGCGAATATTTCGACTCCCAACGCAAACAGGTATGTATTTTAAATGTAATTCATTGTTTAGGATATAATTTATTTTTTTGTGTTCCTTAATTAGAAAACTAAATGTTAATGCGTTGTGCAGAAACAGGCCACTCAGAATACAGAGAACAGGAAGTCGGCGAAGAGGGGTCGCCCCACTTACACAGGTGGCTCGAGGAATATTACTCGAGCCATGGAGTTATCGGTAAATTACAATAGACAGACCTTTGTGATATTCTGCAATATTAAGAGTTATTTTCTAATATTTCTAATATAAAGAGTTATTTTCTAATATTGCAGACGGCTCAGACCGTGGCGCAAGGTGGTACACCGAGCGTGCTGTCCGCATATCTTGCCGTCCATGGCAGCTCGACAGATCCCGCCACGGGCGAGCTTCGATATCCTGACGTCCCTACCCAGGAGTATTGCGTAAGTGTTAATATTTATTTTACACATATTGCTTAATGTGGGTGTAGGAGCGGGTGGTTGAGCAGGCCTAGGCCTCGGGGATCGATTTTACCGGACAGAGCGATCCGAGGCTGCTGACCCCAGTTCTGGAAGCCGCACACGTAGGGCACCACGGAGGTTGGGAGAGAGGCCGGGGACTGTGTAAGTCCACGGTAGTGCGCCGGCCGTCTAACAGACACCAAATGCGGAACAAATACTTTTTCTAACTGGCACTATCGCGTACTATAACCCAGATCTGCCATTAAAGCTAAACTAACAAATTACAAAGTTGGTTAGAATTGTTATACCGAACGATCCGAGTCCTTCGGTCTTCAACCATCATCCCACGCTTGTCGCGGCTGCTCCGATCTCCTGAATCTCCAGTCTCATCGTCCAGGTGGCACCATGTCGACGGATCTTTAAACGGGCTCCCGCCTGATTGAATGAATTTCTCGTTGTGTCGGTATTTAGAAAATTGTATAGAAATCACAACCAAAAATTATTTGACCGCAATCAATAACGGTGTCGAATGTAGCGCGTTAGTAAGTGCGGATAGTCCACAGGGAAAGTGTAATCGTTCGTCTTTCGAATTAGATGAGTCGAAACTTTAGGGAAAAGAAAAGAAAACTATTCATGATTTAAAATTGCATTTCAAGAAAGAGAAAAATCTAGATCTAAGAAAGTATTAAAATCAAGAAGTGGTAATTTGTGATGATTTCCAACCAACAATCAAGATTCGAAGTGTAGCTCGTAGGAGTAGATCGGATCTATAGATGTGATGAGATCTAAAGATTTCATGTTCTTATCCATTAACGAATTGATACTAGATCGATTATAATTTGTCGAGGTTAAGGATCTTGCGAAGAAGCTAGGGTTTCCTCATCTTATCCTTTATCCCTTCGATGAATCTCATTCAAATTCTAGCTTCTAGTTAATCAAATGATCAATCGTTGTTCCCTAGTTTTGAGTGAACACAATCAAGAGAGGATCATCCCAAAACTAGGTCATCGATCATTTGATTCACAAGAATTTACAATCGTTATAAGATTTAAGAATTGTAAAAGAATCTAAATCATCATCATTCTATTGATCGTCATAACTCCTATAAGAGCGGAGTTTTACTCAAACATCATAACAAGAATCGCAATCACAAATTGAGATTGAATCATGATGCAAGAATTTAAAGAAAGCAAGATTAAAAAATTTCACCTTTTATTTATATCAACAATTTCATTACAATCGCTCGAGAACTACAAGAGGAAGAACTCGATCGTCGATTTGGCTTCGCTCGTCTCCTTGAGTCCCGGATCGGCTTGGATCACTTGCTCGATTGAAGATCGGCTCCGCTCCTAAAAGGTTGAAGGCTTCTTGCTTGATTGGTACTCGGGATCTTGGTCTTGATTTTGAATTGGGGTTAGGGTTTCGCACAAGTCGTGTCACTCAAGTTGTGGATGGAAGATGAAGAGAGAATGAAGAATTGATGAACAACCTCAACCCTAGATCTAGGATTTGAATTTTGAATTTTCCCTCCAAAAGTTTGTTAAGAGAGCCTTCTAGAAATAGTTTGTTAAGCCGAGCCTTCTAGATGTGCCACGTGGAGAATCGGGAGTCTTCTGGAAGCTTGTACAGTTATTTCAAAGCACGTGAGGAAATTTGAGCAGATGAAGCCTTAGAGCCGCCGCGGTTCCGCGGCTCAAGCGGGCTCCCGCCGCGGAACCGCGGCACTTCTGAAGCCTTGTGGCTTTGGATTTCAGGTACGCGTTTGGGCTGACTTGTGGGCCTTTATAAAATATGTTAAATTCTCTTTAGCCTTCTGTATTGCTACCAGATCTTTAGCTTTTGAGTTGGCTTATCTTTTATCAGTTCTTTTCCTAAATTTTTAGCTCTGTTCCTGCAATTTCCTGCACAATTTCTCAAGACAAGAGCTGCGCTATACAGGGATGATGCGATGCCATGATAAGCAGCCAATTTCCCTTAAAGTGCCGGTTTTAAAGTCTAACACATGCAATCTGGTATTTCAGGACTGTTTTGCTAATATGTGCACTATGAATACCGAACACCTCTAGATGAATGCAAAAGATAGGGAAATTGCCGTGTTAAAAATGCAGTATTTTCGACTGATCAAATTCCCCCAAACTTATTTTCGATCGTCTCGAGCGAATCGTTTTATTAAAAAGAGAAGGAGAAAATAAATAAAGAGAAAAACTAACTAGTACACTTTCGTAGGCAACACGATTGCACTGAGCACGTGCAACAAGCCTTTAAACCTCTAGGTGTCCCAAGTAGGAGGAGTGTTGTCTCCTGAGAGTTTTCAGCGGATTGCACCCACAAAATCCAATAATAAAAGGAAAATCATGAATATTACATTTAAAGAAAAGAATTGTAAAAGAAAAGCCTTGAAAATTAGGGTTTCCAACTAAGCTAGCTTTTCGGTTGTCATGAGCCCTATCTTAATGGTCATGAAAAAATGTCAGAAATCACGTTCTCCCTCAATAAAACATCGTCTTATTCTTCATTCCTATCTTTCTTCCAAACATCGATCATATCACCCTGCGTGTGTGTAAAGGACATCCCTACACCCGGAGAATTCAATTCAAGCTATCATACTCTTGCCCATCAGCCACAGTACTTTTTAATTAATGAATATTAGATGAATTTTCTCACACGCTGTCATGCGACCGTTAATACTTCTTGAGGTACTAACCGACCGATTACTCATGTGCTTGCTTATTTGGTGTATTTTCCTCGTCTTGCACCACCTCAGGCATAACAGTGACTCCCAAACCAGTTGGCCTTAGGGCACTAGGTGAAGAGGCAGTCTCGCTATATATTTTTTATTGCCCTCGGCGATAACAAAACCAGTGTCCATTTTTCTCACCACTTTATATACATTTTTTATTCACTTTTTTTTTATTTCCTTCATACATCGGCTATAAAACAAGAGCATTTCAAGGTATCCTCTACTTTCCCGGGCTTCAAGACGTGTGTAAGTGCGAATAGCAGGGCATCAACGTTCAAAATGTTTGGCTTTCCAGAATAGAAACTATTTTTCAAACTTATTTTTATCCTCAGATTAGTGACTTCCTTCATCTTACTAACCCTTGGGACAACGGCTCATAACTACTTATTACTAGATCGTATAAGAAAACTTCTAATTTTCTTAGTTTTCTTAAATTTTTCTAATCTCATGGATGTAATTTTTCACTATCTAATCTTTTATTATCTTATTTATGTACAAAAATATTTTTATTTTTATTTTTTTTGAAAATTTTTAAATTTTTATAGGTTTTCGAAAATGTTTTGTGCTTATGCAAATGATATGCAAATGATGCAAAAATAAGCACAAACCTCCCCCAAAACTTGTTTTCAATAGTGTCCTCACTGTTGCTTTCTGCTAAATCTCGAAAAACCTATATGCTTGGGAGGAAATTTATTAGTGGGGGCAAAATATTTAAGTGAAGATCCTCCCCCAAACTTATTTTTGGCTCATCTTTTTACAAAAAATTTTCTTTTCAAGAGCCAGAAAACATGCCCCCCCCAAAACTTGAGTTATGCAATGTTAAGCTTTGAAAATCACATGAGGGGGTCAAAAATCAATGGTCGATGCCAAGCTTTGCAAAGACCGAATGTCAACACCAACCATTCAAAAAATTTGTCAATGCAGTGCTCTGGTTGGTGGAAGAAGAAGTGGGGAAAGGGTAAGGGGTGGAATAGAATATGTGTGCGTCTCATTTTGGAGAGACGATGCAGTGAATGTGATGGATTGCTCGCATTCTTTTTACAATTCAGAAGAAGGGGTGGAGGTTCAATTTCATTGAGTGGGACATGATTCATCTCAACACCCGAGTCATTCAAAAATGCGAGTTCATCAGCGAAGATTTCCTCAAAAGTTCCATCAATACCCCGATGAATAATGTCATCACAAAGTGCAGGGTGATCTTCAGACTCTAAAAGCAGTTCATAATCAGTGTTAGTTGTTGACCCTGACATCTCGGTGGAAGATTCCGTATGTGTATGATACAGAGTTGGGTCAAATAATAACGTATGAAAAGAGTCAAGATCAGTATTAGGAGGATCATCAAATTCGCTGCTGTCGACATCCATTAAGTCGACAGAACAGACCTGAGCAGTAGGTTCGAGTTAGTTGTATGTATGCCCTAGAGGCCAGTATTGTACAGATAATGTATATTATATTGGATGCTTGGACATATATAGAGATGACTTTCTTGCTCGACATGATAGTATGCTATCTGGTTACTCTTTATCTTAACATTTACACTAGTCTCTTTAAACTGTCTTATAGTTACATGTTGGTAAAGCCCTTAGGATGTGTACTTGACTACCTAGACTATGATGCAGATCATACTAGTGGGGACATGGTAGTCCATAAGTACATCCTTCAAGGTCCCTAGTCGTGGGTGTATCGAGACAGGGCATCGATATACCAGAGTAGACTAGCGTATATGCTTCTCGACCCATGAGATGGGCGATGGATGATCCCATATCCATTGGTGTTTGACATCAGAGATGGTATACGGGTGCTCAGTGGAGACTGGGTACACTGGACGGACTCGCCGAGAACTCCCAGATGGTATTATACCTCACGTCAGATGGCAGTTCTCAGGTGACACTTGTACAGGTTAGTCTGTAGACCCGTGATCGTCATAGAGCCTTGTGTGATTCCCACTGTGCTTTGATCTCCACCTTACCACGTCCATGAGGGCGTGCAAAACGGTGGTCTTTGGGTACAGTCCCGAGTCACATGGAGGCAATGAGCGATAGGAGGGGTTTCGTCTCTCCCAGTATTGGGGGTTGATGTTGCGCTGTGCTCGATTGGCCGTAACAGGGAAGTCCCTGGCCAGGGCTGATCAGAGATTTGCTGGTAAGTGTTACCAGTAGTTTCTCGACCCGTTATGAGCTTCACATCGGCACGACTTATCGGTTATTGGGGTCTGACGTTTACCACCCCTAGACTTGATATGCGACGTATCAGACGAACAGACCGGACTGTACGGTAAGTGTTACTGGTTGGATTCACAAGAGTGTGAGCGGGCTAGCTCGTCGATCTTCTGATCGCTCAATACCTTGATCGCTGTTACGTTTAGCAGACATCTTGCGGCTTGTGGGTGCTTGATATGATCATCATCTGCTACCGGCGTATTGACGAGTCTTTAGAGTCCTACACAGAGGTTTCCTGGCTCAAGCGAAACGAAATAGGAGCGCATATGAGATATGTGCAGGACCGAGAATAATGCGTGTATGTGATACCGCATTTCATTCTCGCGATATATGTTTCGATTGGTTATATTCGATATGACCTAGTTATCGAATCATTGATTCGATAAATCGATACAATGGATTCTAGTCGGTTATGTGCGACATGACCGGATCATTGAATCAAATATTGATTTAATGATTTAATGTATAATTATATATTTGATATATTACTTTACATTAACTAGTATTGGTTCACTTTAAACGGATTTTTCTCACTTGATGCACATTGTATATGTGATATGCTTTTGTGCACATTTTTGTATCATGTTTGATGATACTTGTTCATTTGGTTAAGTGTAAAGAATTAAACCATGGTTAAGTAGATAATTACGGTTATGATTCATTCTCTCATTTTATTTATCCATTCTTTATTTATATAAATGGATAAATGAAAACATAATGGTTTCTTTTTATCATGAAGCTTGTTGAAGCTTCATGAAGCTTTGACTAAAGAAACCATTTTGTCTTCTAGCTTAACCCTAACCCTTCTCTTTTACCATGGTCTTTTCTCTACACTTAACCTTGGTTTAGTTATGATAAGTATTGATTTATTTTTATTTTATCTCAACACTTATCATATTCTTTCTTCTTCTTCATCTTCATCTTCAAGAAAGAAACCTTGATGCCATCAATGGCAACTTGAGTTCTAGTGAGAGAAATCCAATTCTAAAGTGAACCCACCTCCTATTTCTTCACCCTCTACCTCTTGCCAAGTTGTTTTGGGTGTTTTCTTCACAAGTTTCACAACTTAGTGAAGTTGGAGCTTGAACTTGCGCAACCTCGACGTAGATCATCTTTGGCACGAAGCCGACGACCTATTCCGCTCGTTTTCCTGATGAAGCCGACGAATGAGTCTAGGATTCAAAAAGGACAGCGAGAGGACGACTACGTGGAGCTAAGGAAGTGGAAATCCGGATCTACAAAGGTTGTAGCCTCTCACCTTTAGTTAAAGTGTTAACTAGATTCGTATTTCGCCTAGAATTCTAGCCGACGATCCGCGTTAGGGTTTCTCGGCACCCATAAAATTTTATATTGGCATGGTTGATGCCTTGTGAGACCTCTATAGTGTGCCTAGGAACCCTACAGTGGTATCAGAGCCTAGCTAGAGCCTTAGGCGAAGTCTAGACGGAGTTTGAAGTCCGAACGAACCCGAAAACCTAACTTTAAGATGCTCTCTGGACTTTTTCTAAATTCTGGGATTTTTCCAGATTAAAAATGCCTAAAAAATTCAGCAGGAAGATCTAAGAATTATGGTGAAACACGAGCTCATGATACATCTATACAGCCGCGGAAACGCGGCAGAAGCATGGCTTCTGCCGCTGTTCCGCGGCCAACTGTTCAAATTGCGCAATACTGTTTGCACAGTAATTCTTGTTTTCTGGTGCTGGATTTTCTGGGAATTTTTAATATTTATTCAAGCGTTGAATTTTCTGGGATAGTTTTGGGGATTCGGTGTTTCGATCGGAGTATCAGATTTTGTCTATGTGGCTTTCCGGATAAATTTTAGAATATGTTAAAAAGTTGGACCGGATATAAATACCCAATTTTTCCCCTGTCGGGAAATTTCCAAGTGTTGGATTTTTTCGTAGTTTAACGACGTTCTAAGTAGTGCAAGTAACGCGATGGGCCCTCTAGAAGACAACAAACCTTAACTCGATTATGTGACCGTCTTGAACTGCCCTTTGAACCTTCGGGTTTGGGGCAGTACGGCGTGCCACATGTGAGGCGTTGGCTTGACCCTTCTACGGCTGGACCGTTGGTACTGAGGCACGAACTGAATGTTGCTAGACTTATTTCATGTGTTGGACTGTATCGGGAAAACTTGGGTGTTCGAATGTTCGATCGGAAAGTTTAACATTTTCTGTTTATCTGGAATGTGATACAATAATTGGAATTCACAAACCGTTATGAGATAACTGAATGAATGTTATAAATCTAGCAGTTTAGTTCCACATGATATTGAAAAGAGTTTTCGATAATGAGACTAAAATGCGGGATTTATTTCTATTAGGCATGTGATGTCTAAGTATTTCATTTGATTAGGCATGCGATGTCTAAAGAAGTTGCGGATTCCAATTGTTGTAGTTTTACACTTTCTTTTCTGTGACCGTAAGTATAGTATGTTCATATCGCCGGTTTCGTTGCTATATGTCAACGACAATTGGGGTATGCGTACTTACTTACGTTGATGACATGTGATGTTATGTGTTGCTGGATATGTTATATTGGATCGTCGTGTTTGAAAAGCCGGGGGTTTTTATGTGAGATGAGTGTTTTTCATTTTCATTCATGTAAAAACTTGTATGTAATATTCTTTTATTTGGGGCACTTCCAGGTAGCGGAAGTTGTCACCTTTTGTATATTATTTACTTTTCCGCATTAGGATAGACCCAAGGAGGGGAGCACAAGTAACCGGGTTCTGGGGTCCAGTGGGAGACCAACTCAGGGAGTCGAGTCCGGGTCTCCTAACCCTAGAATTGGCAGGGTTGCTTGCCGCTCTCGTAGGGGTCTAGGGGTGTGGGATTGGCTATTCATCACGACCGTGGAATCCGTGTTTTATACTGGCTCGTATTGAAAACACGGACGTCCTAGTATATCCAATATTTCATATGTTTCTTCTGCTGCGATATCTGTGAAGTGATCATGTGATGTTCTGTGATAGATACTATATATAGTATATATGATATATTATATAGACGTTACTTATGTTTTACACCCGCGCTAGCCCTGCCCTGCTCTGTCGTTAGTTACTTAACCTAACGGTGCACGAGGGGACATCGAGGCGAATGCGGATGGCATAGGTGTACGTCATATTTATCTGTGATGTTTAGGTATTTAAATGATGGGACTTCATTAATGTGATTAATGAAAGAAAGAAACCTAAGATGTTGTAGAATCAAATTTTAAATAAAACAGGTAGCTACAATTCTTGCTTTGCATAGCGGTATATATGATATACCCTGCACCTTATTCGATGAGGAAAGGACCGAGATCCCTTCACCGGGAGTGACTCCTTTAGCAATAACTGGCAGATGCTACACACTCGGTTTGCTTTTGATTGTTTTTGAGTTTTGCTTTGCACAGTGATATATATGATATATCCCGCACCTCATTCGACGAGGAAAGGGCCGACGATCCCTTCACCGGGAGTGACCCCTTTAGCAAAACTAGAAAAGCCTCGAAATCACTCCATTTCAAAACTTCGTTTGATTCTACAACGATATCAAGTTCATTACGCAATAGGTTTTCAGAAAAACCTGTCGTAGCCCTCCGTCATTTCAGATAAATTACATATAGTATTCGTGCTACATTTGTTGGCTTTCGTCAAGGTGTAGTGTGCGGTAGCTATGTGCTGTTTATCTGCTGCATATGATGAGACTGGATTAGGGTAGTCGTACGGCTTTGTTGGCTTTCGTCAAGGGTCGTGCGGGTGGGTTTAATTCAGTCAAGAAATGTACGGGTTGAACTTGACTAGCGGGCTGCGGTTTGTTGGCTTTCGTCAAGGTCATAGCACGCTAGGGGCAAAAGCATTATCGGGAATTTCAAGTGTTGAAATTTGCAATGAGATTGCATACCTTCTATGAGATAGTTGGATCCCGATACCCACTGCGAGTAAGAGTTACTCCTGGGAGAGTTTTACACATTACAATTAGCCGATCAAGTAGGTGTCTAGAAAGGTGTTAACGAGGTTACGCCTCTGGGAAAACGAGGTTTACATTAATTAGGTTCGTGCGAAAGCACGGGGGACCTCCCTCAAAGTACCGACACTAGCCTGGCTGAAAGATTGGCGAACTTGTAGTGTGTAATTAATCCCGGCTAGTCTTTCCTTTTAGGGTTTGAAGGAAGATTTGATAAAAAGCAGTGGGAGCCATCCTGATTAGATAAGATAATAACCAATCTGATCTTGCACGAGCATACGCTAAAGTGTTTTCTTCTCTCTCTCTCCAGGTAGCGACCATTTCATGCCTTAATAAAGATAATAATATGGATGTATTGACCGAACCCGCATGTTATACTGTGCTGGGGAACGTTGGTTCTGTTCTTTCCTATAAGAGTTATAGGACTGAACAGGATATAGGGGAATACCAGGATTCCCATGCCACCCGAATGAAGAAAGTACATGATAATGCATTTTCTTCGGGTGTGTTCGTTACAGAGAACTGTTTCTCCATTTGCCCTACGTCCTGGGTATTAGATACCGGGTCAGGATCCCATATATGTAATCAGTTACATGGGCTTAGGAAAGGTAGAGAACTTGGAGAAGGTGATAAAGACATTAGAGTTGGAAATGGTGTAATTGTTGCAGCTAAGACTGTCGGGGAATATCACCTTGCATTACCAACTGGTAATACATTGGTTCTGAACGAATGCTATTACATGCCGAACCTGATATGCAACATTATATCAGTTTCTTTATTAAGTAAAAAGGGATATAATTTTGTATTACAGGACAATGTTATGAACATTTTCCGTAACCAAAAGTTGGTTGGATCAGACACGTTGTGCAATGGCATTTATGTTCTAAATCAATCAACAGTTCTGAGCATAACTAACACACACAAGAGGAAGAGTTCTGAACTGAACGAATCCTTCTTGTGGCATTGTAGACTGGGTCACATCAATGTGACATGACTAGCTAAGTTGCATAAAGATGGATATTTAAATCCGTTTGAATTTTCATCCTATGACACTTGCCAGTCATGTCTCAAAGGCAAGATGACCAAAACTCCGTTTACGGGACACGGAGAAAGAGTTACCGAACTGTTGGGACTGATACATAGTGATGTATGTGGTCCCATGTCTACACATGCCAGGGATGGTTCTTCGTACTTCATTACATTCACTGACGATCTCTCTAGATTAGGATATGTGTTCCTGATGAAACACAAATCAGAAGCTTTTGAGAAATTTAGAGAATATAAACAAGAAGTCGAGAACCAAAACGGAAAAAGTATTAAAATCCTTCGATCTGATCAAGGAGGTGAATACTTGAGCAATGAATTCCTGGACTTCCTAAAAGATAATGGGATTCTCTCTCAGCTGACTCCTCCATATACACCACAGCACAACGGTGTATCAGAACGGAGGAACTGCACCCTATTGGATATGGTGCGCTCTATGATGAGCACAGCTGAGTTACCTATTTCCTTCTGGGGATATGCACTGGAAACAGCTGCAGATCTATTGAATATGGTTCCCACCAAAACCGTGCCAACCACTCCATATGAGATATGGAAAGGGAAGAGACCATGTCTTAACTATGTTACGATATGGGGTTGTCCAGCCTATGTCAAACGACAAAATCCGGACAAACTCGAGGCACGGTCTGTTCTATACAAATTTGTAGGATATCCCAAAAATTCTCAAGGTTATATCTTCTACCACCCTGAGGAAAAAAGAGTATTTGTTTCTCGGCATGCCACCTTTTTAGAAAAGGAATTTCTTGAAAAAGAGATTAGTGGTCATGAGGTAGAACTGGAAGAGGTTCCAGCTGCAGAAGCTACAACAGAAGATCTGGTGGAACCAGAGGATTCCGTAGTTCCCGATGAACCCCAGCCACTCCGCCGATCTAGTAGGGTTCCTCGCCAACCTGAGAGATACTACGGTTTTCTCATGGACGGTGGGAGCGAGGATTGCATCATGGAGGATGATGACCCAACTAGCTTCGAGCAGGCCATCACGAGTAGGGACTCAGTTAAATGGCTGGATGCTATGCGGTCCGAGATGGAATCCATGTACACCAACAAAGTATGGACTTTGGAAGTTGCTCCTGAAGGGGTAAAACCCATTGGGAGCAAGTGGATCTTCAAGAAGAAACTTGGTGTAGATGGGAAAGTGGAGACTTTCAAAGCTAGACTTGTAGCAAAGGGTTTTCGTCAAAGACCAGGTGTGGACTATGACGAAACCTTTTCTCCAGTGGCTATGCTTAAATCCATCCGGATCATGCTTGCCATTGCTGCCTTTCATGACTACGAAATCTGGCAAATGGATGTTAAGACCGCCTTTCTAAATGGTGATTTAGAAGAGTGCGTGTACATGACTCAGCCAGAGGGCTTCGTAGACAGTGGGAACAGCGGCAAGGTGTGCAAGATGCTTAAATCCATTTATGGATTAAAGCAAGCATCGCGGAGTTGGAACATCTGCTTTGATGTCGTTATCAAAGAGTTTGATTTCGTCAAAAATCCAGATGAACCTTGTATCTACAAGAAGGTGGCAGAGAGTAAGGTTGTCTTCCTCGTATTGTACGTGGACGATATACTCTTGATAGGAAATGATATTCCTATGCTGCAAGCGGTCAAGCTCTTCTTATCACAAAGATTCTCAATGAAAGATCTTGGTGATGCCTCCTGCATATTGGAAATTAGGATCTATAGAGATAGATCCAAACGGATTTTGGGATTGTCCCAATCCAGGTACATTGACACCATACTAAAGAGGTTTGGTATAGAAGAGTCCAAGCGTGGGAACTTGCCTACGATCTCTGGAGTCACTCTCTCCAAAGAGATGTCTCCCAAGACTGATTTGGAGAGAGCTCGCATGCAAGGGATACCCTATGCTTCGGCAGTAGGCTCTATCATGTATGCGATGCTATGTACCAGACCCGATGTAGCATACTCACTAAGTGTAGTGAGCAGGTATCAAGCTGATCCTGGAGAGAGGCACTGGACAGCTGTGAAGAGTATTCTCAAGTACTTGCGAAGGACTAGTGATATGTTCTTGGTGTATGGTAATGAAGAGCTCCAAGTGGAGTCCTTTACTGATTCGAGCTTCCAGAGTGATAAGGACGACTCTAAGTCGCAGTCGGGCTTTGTCTTTACCCTTTACAGAGGGGCGGTTAGCTGGAAGAGTTCCAAGCTGGAAACCGTGGCAGACTCGACGATGGAGGCTGAATACATCGCTGCCAACGATGCTGCCAAAGAGGCTGTCTGGATCAAGAAGTTCATTACTGAACTTGGAGTGGTTCCATCCATTGAGCGTCCAATACCTTTGTATTGCGATAACAATGGAGCGGTGGCTTTGGCCAAGGAACCCAGGTCCCATCAGCGATCCAGGCATATTCTGAGGCGGTATCACCTGATCCGGGAGTTAGTTGATCGCCGGGAGATCGAGGTCAGGAGGGTTGACACGAAGAACAACACGGCGGATCCACTCACGAAGGCCATTCCCCAGATACAGTTTGAGAGACTCTTCGGGATGCTCGGTATGCGATACTACAGCAGCTGGCCCTAGTGCAAGTGGGAGATTGTTAGTTGTATGTATGCCCTAGAGGCCAGTATTGTACAGATGATGTATATTATATTGGATGCTTGGACATATATAGAGATGACTTTCTTGCTCGACATGATAGTATGCTATCTGGTTACTCTTTATCTTAACATGTACACTAGTCTCTTTAAACTGTCTTATAGTTACATATTGGTAAAGCCCTTAGGATGTGTACTTGACTACCTGGACTATGATGCAGATCATACTAGTGGGGACATGGTAGTCCATAAGTACATCCTTAAAGGTCCCTAGTCGTGGGTGTATCGAGACAGGGCATCGATATACCAGAGTAGACTAGCGTATATGCTTCTCGACCCATGAGATGGGCGATGGATGATCCCATATCCATTGGTGTTTGACATCAGAGATGGTATACGGATGCTCAGTAGAGACTGGGTACACTGGACGGACTCGCCGAGAACTCCCAGATGGTATTATACCTCACGTCAGATGGTAGTTCTCAGGTGACACTTGTACAGGTTAGTCTGTAGACCCGAGATCGTCATAGAGCCATATGTGATTCCCACTGTGCTTTGATCTCCACCTTACCACGTCCATGAGGGCGTGCAAAACGGTGGTCTTTGGGTACAGTCCCGAGTCACATGGAGGCAATGAGCGATAAGAGGGGTTTCGTCTTTCCCGGTATTGGGGGTTGATGTTGCGCTGTGCTCGATTGGCCGTAACAGGGAAGTCCCTGGCCAGGGCTGGTCAGAGATTTGCTGGTAAGTGTTACCAGTAGTTTCTCGACCCGTTATGAGCCTCACATCGGCACGACTTATCGGTTATTTGTGTCTAACGTTTACCACCCCTAGACTTGATATGCGACGTATCAGACGAACAGACCGGACTGTACGGTAAGTGTTACTGGTTGGATTCACAGGAGTGTGAGCGGGCTAGCTCGTCGATCTTCTGATAGCTCAATACCCGGATGGCCATTACGTTTAGCAGACCGCTTGCGGCTTGTGGGTGCTGTTAGTGTATATGCCGTAGAGGCCATTACTGTATCATACTGGTTTGTATATTACTTAATGGATGCTTGGGATATTCACCTTGTATATACAATCTTGCTCAAAATAGTAGTATGCTACTTGGTTTGTTTCTACTTCAATGTGTACATGTGTTTATATTTTGTATATCGCCTATACACATTAGTGGAGCCCTTAGGATCTTTGCTTGATTACCAGCGATGTGATGGCCGTCACACTAGTGGGGCTGGGTAATCTATAAGCACATCCTTATGCAGGTCCCTGGTCGCAGGACTATCGAGACAGGGCATCGATACTCCGGAGTAGACCAGCGCATGCGCTTCTCATCCCAGTGTGGGAGACGGTCTGTCCCACAGCCGTCAGTACGTCGTACTTGAGATAGTATGCGGGTGCTCGTTAGGTTACGGGTACACTGGACAGGACTCGTCGGGAACTGACTAGTTGGTATTATACCTATCGTCAGTTATCAGTTCCCAGGTGACATGAGTACAGCTTAGTCCGCTGACTTGACACTGTCACTTCGCCTCGGGTGTGTTCCCACTGTACTTTGATCACTACCCTACCACGGCTCAAAGGAGTCGTGCAAACAGGTGGTGGTTGGGTGCAGTCCCGAAGCACTTGGAGGCAGTGACGGTTAGACAGGATTCGTCTCTCCCGGTATTGGGGGTTGACATCGCGCTGTGTCTAGGAGAGCCATTACACGAGTAGTCCCTGGCCAGGGCAAACGAGATATACTGGTAGGTTTCCAGTGTTATCTCAGGGTGTTTTGGGCTTCGCTCCGGCACGACTTGTACCGCTATTGGGGGACTGACGTTTACCGCCCCCTAGGCCCGCCATGCGATGTATCAGACGAACAGACCGGACTGTACGGAGAATGTCACACTCAGGCTCAGTAGGAGTTCAGATGGGTTTCGCCTCGTCGGTCTTCTTGTCGGCACTACCTGGGGACCGTTACGCACAGCTAGTGCCGCTTGCGGTCTGTGGTTAAACCCACTGCCAGCGTAGTGTCGAGTCTTTAGAGTCCCACACAGAAAGCTTTTCGCCTTTAGGCAAAAGAGTAGAGGTCGCATGGTATTGCGACAGGTCGCATGGTTTTGCGACAGGGTTCGGTCACATCCGTGCACTTGTGCACGTACAGTGTCCGGACAGTTTACACTAGCGGGCTTTGGTTTAAGCCAGATCCTAGTGTACCTTATGGGATTGGATTTATCCAGTTTGCATTCGTGTTCCTCGGAACGCGGATGCGGGTGTGTATGCACAGTTGACAGGGAGGCAGAGGCAGCGGATTCTCATTAGGGTTGTTGACAGTTGACCGTTGACTATTTGACTTTATGCTCAACCCTAATGAGAATATGATATGTGATTAACTATTATATTAATTAAGTATTATGGTGATATGGTTGTTGACTTGTTGACTTTTGTTAACTTGTTGACTTTGTTGACTTGTTGACTTTTGTTGACTTGTTGACCGGTTGACTAGGCTTGACTAGTTGACCATCATGATAACCATAGCCATCATTTCATGGCAAAGACTTTTGTTTACTTGCTCATTTGTGTAAAATGAGTGCATGAAATGATATGGTTGTGGTTGCTTCTAACCATCACATAAGACTTTTGTTAATATGATGAGTTATCATTGCTTTGGATTATGAGAGGGTGAGAGACAAAATACTTGCTCATTCTTTCTTGCTCATTCTCTCTCTTGTTCTTGAGCTCTCCTCTTGCTCTCACCCTCAACCTCTTGCTCCCTCTCTTGATCTATGGTTCTCTTGTCTCATGAGTTGAGAATCAAGAACCATAGATAAAATCCCATTCTATTTCCTCTCTACTCATTCTAGTTCACTAGGTTTAGCAAACCAAGTGAACTAGTTTCTTCAAAGAACGAAGAAGGAGCTAAAGGTTGGAGCTTTCAAGTGGATCTATCTTCGGCGTACGGAGACAACGAGAAGGAGCCATCGAACCACCATCGGAGCTTGAAGACGAAGGAGTTCAAGTTTTAGGTATAACCATCTCCATTCGAGTAGCTAACTCTCTTTAGCTAAGTTTGCTAGTTTTAGTTTAGTCAAAGATCCCGACTTTGCTTAGTCCATGTTGCCCCTTGCGCTTAAAATTTGATTTTTATACCGTTTCCGCCTCCCCGTAAGAACCGGGGGTCGTAACGTGGACTTACAGTGGTATCAGAGCCTAACTAAACTTAAACTAGCTTGGTAGTAAAGTGTAACGAAGTTCGGAACCGAAAAAATCCAAAAACCTAACTTTTACAAAACCTGAGTTTCTGTTGAAATTTTTTCTGGTCAAAATGAAAAACTTTATACTCCAAAATTCGGCTCAGGGTTTTGTGTGAACACCCATGAAAAACGGTCCACTGTTTCGTTCAAACCGCCGCGCTTCCGCCGCACTAGGTAGGCATGTGCCGCGGAAGCGCCGCGGTTTGTCGTCTTCTCTGCATCGTTTTTCGTGCAGTGTGTGTCTGTGTTGGTTTTGGGATTTTTAGAATATATTATATGTGCCCAGATTTTCCAGAAAAGAAATTTCCTTTTGGGGTCCTAAAATTCCGTATTTTTCCGAACTTCACTGCACTTTGACTATGATGGTTATATCTGTGATGTTTGCATGTATTGAACGTCGGCTAATCGCTATAAGTCGATTGGTCGGGGTTATACATGATCTGTAATGTGCTGAAATGTGTATATAAATATGTTGGATTGTCGCAGGTGAATAGCCGGGGGTTGTGAGACGAGAGTTTTCTTTTCTTGCAATTCATGTAAATTTGTAAATTGATGTAATAATTATTTGTATGGCCGCACAACCGGGTCGGGGTTGTAGCCGTCATTGTATAATTTCTTTTTACTGTTTTTGCTCCTAGGATAGACCCATGGAGGGGGTGCACAAACTACCGGGTATGCCGAAGTGTCGAGTGGCCTACTCATGGAGATGAGGGAGGTTGCTATGCTTCGGGTACTTGGCGGGTAGTTTGCCGCACCTGTAGGGGTCTTGGGTGGGGTATTGGCTATTCACCGCGACCGTGTTATCTGTTTTTGTTACAGGCTCGTACAAATTACAGATTGCTAGTATATCCAATGTATTTATCTGAGATCTGAAATGTTTATCATTGCAGTATATCTATATATGATATTATTTAGGCGTTGCTTATGTTTTACAGACGCGCTAGCCCAGCCCCCGCTCTGTCGTTAGTTAAGTAACCTAACGGGTAATGACGGGGCCCCGTGGCGAATGCGAATGGCATAAGCGTACGTCATATTTTGGTTGTTTTCTGCAATGGTAGGATTAAATGATGGGACGCATTAAAAGAACTAATGCAAGAATATCACGCATTAAAAGAACTAATGCAAGATAATAAACCAAGTTAAAGTCGTTGGAACACTTTCGAAAAACCACTCGGTTCTTTTAAAAAACAAACTTTTAAAATACGGAGTTTGAGCCGCTCCATTTAAAAGCTATCTCGTTCCATCGACTAAATCAAGTTCACTACGTTCACGGTTTTGCCAAAACCATCCGTAGCCCTCCATCATTTCAGTTAAATATTCGGTAGTATTCAAGCTATGTATTTTGACCTCACGCCAAGGCATAGTGATTGGTAGCTGCCGGATATTTATCTGTTGCATAGATAGAATGCGTTGGTTTGAGACAGTCGTACTGCCATTTTGGCCTACGTCAAGGGTATGTATGGGTGGGTTCAAATTAACCTGGATAATGATGGGACGAACTTGACATGTGACTTATGACATTTTGACCTCACGCCAAGGTCATAAGAGCATGGGGCAAAAATCCACATCGGGAGTTTCATAAGTACTGAAACTTGCTAGATTTGCATACCATTTGGAGTGTGATGATTCTGGTAGGATTCCTTCAGTTTCGTCACGCAATGATATTTGGATCCCGATCCTACTGTGAGTATATGCTACTCCTCGGGAAATTTCTCACTTAACGATCAATGCTATAAACCTAGTAGGTGCCTAGAAAGGTGTTAGCGGGGCTACGCCCCCAGGGAAAAGAGGTTCTCTAATTAAGGAACTTCGCGAAAGCGTTGGAAAACCTCCCTCGAAGTACCGACACCGGCCTGGCTGAACGGTTAAGCAAGTATTGTACGGTGGGATTGATCCCGGCTAATTCTTCCTTTATGGTTTGAGGAGGGATTCGAGAAACAGTGGGAGCCATCCTGTTTAGGCAAACTAAAAACCACTCTAAACTTGCAAGAGCATCATGCTGAGTGTTTCTTCTTCTCTCTCCTAATTGCAGCGACCAATCAACATGACTGGACTTAAGTTACTCCTAGATAAAAACAAACTGACAGGGCCAAACTACAAAGATTGGCTCAGGAATGTCAAGATTGCAATCACTTATGACAAGCTGGGGTATCTTCTTACCACCAAAGCTCCCCCTGTCCCTGGTCCAACTTCCAGTGTCGCGGATAAGGAAATCCGCAAGACTTGGGAGATTGATAGCGCGAAGGCTAAGTGCCTCCTGCTTGCCTCGATGGACAACGAACATCAGAGTAGGCATGAGAATATGGACATGGAGTCCATATTGCTCCATACAAAAGAACTGTATGGAGAGCAATCACGTATCGCAAGATACGAAGCGTCGAAAAAGTTATTTTCGACAAGAATGGCCGTCGGATCATCAGTAGCCGAGCACGTGCTAAAGATGATCGGCTACATTGAGGAGCTCGCTGACCTAGGGATCACATTGGAGAGTGAGCTATATACGGATATAGTTCTCCAGTCCCTTCCTTCCACTTACGCCCAGTTTACACTGAACTTCAACCTGCAAGAAAAAGAGGTTGAACTTTCAGAGCTCCTCAACATGCTGAGGAGCGCAGAGGGCACCTTACAGAAAGGTAGGGATACATCCACTTTGTTTGTAGGAGGATCATCTTCTTCTAGGTCCAAGGCGAAAGCCAAGGGAAAGAAGAAGAAGGCCCCCGCCAAACCAAGGGGCGGTGTTAGTAAAGTGGATACGAAGGGAAAAGGAAAAGCAACAAAGATAGCGGGGAAGCTTGTGGATAAGGAAGAATGCTTCTATTGTCATAAGAAAGGACACTGGAAGAATGATTGCAGGGCCTGGAAGGCCAGAACACAGGAATTGAAGCAGGTTGCAGCTTCAGCTTCAGGTGTGTATGTTATTGAAAACTGTCTTTCAATAAACTCTACTTCCTGGGTATTGGATACCGGATCAGGATCTCATATCTGTAATTCTTTGCAGGCGTTGAGAAACCGTAGGGTTTTGAAGGCAGGTGACATGACCCTCAGAGTTGCGAACGGAGCTAGCATGGATGCTAAAGCCGTGGGGGACTATCACCTGGGAATGTCAGATGGACATGTTTTGGTTTTGCGTAATTGCTTTTTTGTACCCAACGCAACTTGTAATATCATTTCTGTATCTTTAGTTTCTAAAGAAGGTTATGAATTTGCGTTTGTAAGTAATGTTGTAAACATTCACCTTAATCAAGTTTTGATTGGGTCAGGTACATTGAGTAATGGTATATACGTGTTAAACCAACCACAGATTTTTAATGTCCAGAATACACACAAAAGAAAGTCTCCAGAAATAAATCAGACTTTCTTATGGCATTGTAGATTGGGTCACATCAATGAGAGAAAGTTGACTAAGTTACATACAGAAGGATATTTGAATGCGTTCGAATATCAATCATATGCCACTTGTCAATCTTGTCTCAAAGGAAAGATGACAAAGACTCCGTTTACTGGACATGGAGTAAGAGCGAGCGAGCTCTTGGGACTCGTACACAGTGACGTGTGCGGTCCAATGTCTACACATGCCCGAAGCGGACATTCTTACTTCATTACTTTTACGGATGACTTCTCAAGGTACGGTTATGTCTTCTTAATGAAACATAAGTCCGAGGCCTTTGGAAAATTCCAGGAGTATAAGAATGAAGTAGAGAAACAGACCGGCAAAAGTATTAAGATTCTAAGATTGGATCGAGGTGGAGAATACTTAAGTGCCGAGTTCCTGGACTATTTAAAAGAGAACGGAATTCTCTCTCAGCTTACTCCTCCATACACCCCGCAACATAACGGGGTATCGGAGAGACGGAACCGCACCCTATTGGATATGGTGCGGTCCATGATGAGTAACGCTGAGTTACCGCGATCATTCTGGGGGTATGCGCTAGAATCAGCTACATACCTTTTGAACCGAGTTCCGACTAAGACTGTGCCTACCACCCCATATGAAATGTGGAGTGGGAAGAAACCCTACCTTCAATATCTGAAGATCTGGGGATGTCCAGCTTTTGTCAAAAAGCAGCATGCGGACAAACTCGAGGCACGCTCAGTACTGTGCAAGTTTGTGGGATATCCAAAGAACACCAGGGGGTATCTTTTCTACTACGTAGAGGAACAAAAAGTCCTTGTTTCTCGTAATGCCCACTTCCTAGAACACCAGTTCTTGGAAAAGGAAAATAGTGGGAGCGCAGTGGAACTGGAAGAAATTCCAGAACCACAGACTATTACTGAAAGGTTAGTGGAACCAGAGGGTTCAACAGAACAGGACATTCCTACACCGCTCCGCAGGAGTAGTAGGCAGTCTCATCCGCCCGAGAGATACTGCAGTTTTCTCATAGACGGGGATAGAGAGGATTGCATCATAGATTATGATGAGCCTACTAGCTTCCAGCAGGCCGTTCAGAGCGTTGACTCAGTGAAATGGCTGGATGCAATGCGGACCGAAATGGAGTCCATGTACACCAACAAGGTATGGACGTTGGACATTGCTCCAGACGGGGTAAAACCCGTAGGATGCAAGTGGATCTTCAAAAGGAAGATTGGTGTAGATGGACAGGTTGAGACCTATAAAGCTAGGCTGGTAGCAAAGGGTTTTCGTCAAAGACCTGGCTTGGACTATGACGAAACCTTTTCTCCAGTAGCCATGCTGAAATCCATTCGGATCCTTCTTGCCATTGCTGCCTTCCACGATTATGAGATCTGGCAAATGGACGTAAAGACAGCTTTTCTAAATGGAAATTTAGAGGAGTGTGTCTATATGGACCAGCCGGAGGGTTTCATTTAGAGTGGGAGCAGCGGAAAGGTGTGCAAGTTGCTTATGTCCGTCTATGGACTAAAGCAGGCGTCGTGGAGTTGGAACATCTGCTTTGATGAGACGGTCAAGGAATTTGGCTTTATCAAAAATCCAGATGAACCATGCATCTATAGTAGATTTGTAGCGAGAACTGTAGTATTCCTCGTTTTATACATGGATGACATTCTCTTAATAGGAAATGACATTCCTATGCTACAATCTGTCAAGGGGTTCTTGTCACACAGGTTCTCCATGAAAGACCTGGGTGATGCCTCATACATTCTGGGTATCCGGATCTACCGTGACAGATCCAAGAGGATATTAGGACTTTCACAGTCCAGGTACATCGACACCATACTGAAGAGGTTCAGTATGGAAGATTCCAAGCGCGGTAACCTACCGGCTTGTCACGGGATGACCCTCTCTAAAGAGATGTCTCCCAAGACTGATTTGGAGAGGGATCGCATGTCTATTATACCCTACGCTTCTGCGGTAGGCTCTATAATGTATGCGATGTTGTGTACCAGACCGGATGTAGCTTATGCACTGAGTGTGGTAAGCCGTTATCAGTCAAACCCTGGGGAGAAACACTGGATAGCGGTAAAGAACATTCTCAAGTACCTGAGAAGGACTAAGGAGATGTTCTTGGTGTATGGCGGAAAAGACCTCCAGATCGAGGCCTTTGCTGACTCCAGCTTCCAGAGTGACAAAGATGATTCCAAGTCCATGTCGGGTTTTGTCTTTACCCTCAATGGAGGGGCGGTGTGTTGGAAGAGTTCCAAACAGGAAACCGTTGCAGACTCGACAATGGAAGCGGAATACATCGCTGCATCTGATGCCGCAAAAGAAGCTGTCTGGATGAGGAAGTTCTTGAAAGAACTTCAGGTGGTTTCGTCCATTGTTGATCCAATACCTCTGTATTGCGACAACAACGGGGCTATAGCTTTAGCGAAGGAACCCAGGTCCCATCAGAGATCCAGGCACATCTTGAGGCGGTATCACCTGATCAGGGAGATCGTGGATCGCCAGGAGATCGAGGTTCGGAGAGTCGCTTCAGAAGATAACACGGCTGATCCATTCACCAAGGCCCTGCCCCAGACTCAGTTCGAGCGGCTGATCGAGATGATAGGTCTTCGATACGCCAGTACATGGCCTTAGTGCAAGTGGGAGATTGTTAGTGTATATGCCCTAGAGGCCATTACTGTATCATACTGGTTTGTATATTACTTAATGGATGCTTGGGATATTCACCTTGTATATACAATCTTGCTCAAAATAGTAGTATGCTACTTGGTTTGTTTCTACTTCAATGTGTACATGTGTTTATATTTTGTATATCGCCTATACACATTAGTGGAGCCCTTAGGATCTTTGCTTGATTACCAGCGATGTGATGGCCGTCACACTAGTGGGGCTGGGTAATCTATAAGCACATCCTTATGCAGGTCCCTGGTCGCAGGACTATCGAGACAGGGCATCGATACTCCGGAGTAGACCAGCGCATGCGCTTCTCATCCCAGTGTGGGAGACGGTCTGTCCCACAGCCGTCAGTACGTCGTACTTGAGATAGTATGCGGGTGCTCGTTAGGTTACGGGTACACTGGACAGGACTCGTCGGGAACTGACTAGTTGGTATTATACCTATCGTCAGTTATCAGTTCCCAGGTGACATGAGTACAGCTTAGTCCGCTGACTTGACACTGTCACTTCGCCTCGGGTGTGTTCCCACTGTACTTTGATCACTACCCTACCACGGCTCAAAGGAGTCGTGCAAACAGGTGGTGGTTGGGTGCAGTCCCGAAGCACTTGGAGGCAGTGACGGTTAGACAGGATTCGTCTCTCCCGGTATTGGGGATTGACATCGCGCTGTGTCTAGGAGAGCCATTACACGAGTAGTCCCTGGCCAGGGCAAACGAGATATACTGGTAGGTTTCCAGTGTTATCTCAGGGTGTTTTGGGCTTCGCTCCGGCACGACTTGTACCGCTATTGGGGGACTGACGTTTACCGCCCCCTAGGCCCGCCATGCGATGTATCAGACGAACAGACCGGACTGTACGGAGAATGTCACACTCAGGCTCAGTAGGAGTTCAGATGGGTTTCGCCTCGTCGGTCTTCTCGTCGGCACTACCTGGGGACCGTTACGCACAGCTAGTGCCGCTTGCGGTCTGTGGTTAAACCCACTGCCAGCGTAGTGTCGAGTCTTTAGAGTCCCACACAGAAAGCTTTTCGCCTTTAGGCAAAAGAGTAGAGGTCGCATGGTATTGCGACAGGTCGCATGGTTTTGCGACAGGGTTCGGTCACATCCGTGCACTTGTGCACGTACAGTGTCCGGACAGTTTACACTAGCGGGCTTTGGTTTAAGCCAGATCCTAGTGTACCTTATGGGATTGGATTTATCCAGTTTGCATTCGTGTTCCTCGGAACGCGGATGCGGGTGTGTATGCACAGTTGACAGGGAGGCAGAGGCAGCGGATTCTCATTAGGGTTGTTGACAGTTGACCGTTGACTATTTGACTTTATGCTCAACCCTAATGAGAATATGATATGTGATTAACTATTATATTAATTAAGTATTATGGTGATATGGTTGTTGACTTGTTGACTTTTGTTAACTTGTTGACTTTGTTGACTTGTTGACTTTTGTTGACTTGTTGACCGGTTGACTAGGCTTGACTAGTTGACCATCATGATAACCATAGCCATCATTTCATGGCAAAGACTTTTGTTTACTTGCTCATTTGTGTAAAATGAGTGCATGAAATGATATGGTTGTGGTTGCTTCTAACCATCACATAAGACTTTTGTTAATATGATGAGTTATCATTGCTTTGGATTATGAGAGGGTGAGAGACAAAATACTTGCTCATTCTTTCTTGCTCATTCTCTCTCTTGTTCTTGAGCTCTCCTCTTGCTCTCACCCTCAACCTCTTGCTCCCTCTCTTGATCTATGGTTCTCTTGTCTCATGAGTTGAGAATCAAGAACCATAGATAAAATCCCATTCTATTTCCTCTCTACTCATTCTAGTTCACTAGGTTTAGCAAACCAAGTGAACTAGTTTCTTCAAAGAACGAAGAAGGAGCTAAAGGTTGGAGCTTTCAAGTGGATCTATCTTCGGCGTACGGAGACAACGAGAAGGAGCCATCGAACCACCATCGGAGCTTGAAGACGAAGGAGTTCAAGTTTTAGGTATAACCATCTCCATCCGAGTAGCTAACTCTCTTTAGCTAAGTTTGCTAGTTTTAGTTTAGTCAAAGATCCCGACTTTGCTTAGTCCATGTTGCCCCTTGCGCTTAAAATTTGATTTTTATACCGTTTCCGCCTCCCCGTAAGAACCGGGGGTCGCAACGTGGACTTACAGGTGCTTGATATGATCATCATCTGCTACCGGCGTATTGACGAGTCTTTAGAGTCCTACACAGAGGTTTCCTGGCTCAAGCGAAACGAAATAGGAGCGCATATGAGATATGTGCAGGACCGAGAATAATGCGTGTATGTGATACCGCATTTCATTCTCGCGATATATGTTTTGATTGATTATATTCGATATGACCTAGTTATCGAATCATTGATTCGATAAATCGATACATTGGATTCTAGTCGGTTATGTGCGACATGACCGGATCATTGAATCAAATATTGATTTAATGATTTAATGTATAATTATATATTTGATATATTACTTTACATTAACTAGTATTGGTTCACTTTAAACGGATTTTTCTCACTTGATGCACATTGTATATGTGATATGCTTTTGTGCACATTTTTGTATCATGTTTGATGATACTTGTTCATTTGGTTAAGTGTAAAGAATTAAACCATGGTTAAGTAGATAATTAGGGTTTTGATTCATTCTCTCATTTTATTTATCCATTCTTTATTTATATAAATGGATAAATGAAAACATAATGGTTTCTTTTTATCATGAAGCTTGTTGAAGCTTCATGAAGCTTTGACTAAAGAAACCATTTTGTCTTCTAGCTTAACCCTAACCCTTCTCTTTTACCATGGTCTTTTCTCTACACTTAACCTTGGTTTAGTTATGATAAGTTTTGATTTATTTTTATTTTATCTCAACACTTATCATATTCTTTCTTCTTCTTCATCTTCATCTTCAAGAAAGAAACCTTGATGCCATCAATGGCAACTTGAGTTCTAGTGAGAGAAATCCAATTCTAAAGTGAACCCACCTCCTATTTCTTCACCCTCTACCTCTTGCCAAGTTGTTTTGGGTGTTTTCTTCAGAAGTTTCACAACTTGGTGAAGTTGGAGCTTGAACTTGCGCAACCTCGACGTAGATCATCTTCGGCACGAAGCCGATGACCTATTCCGCTCGTTTTCCCGATGAAGCCGACGAATGAGTCTAGGATTCGAAAAGGACAGCGAGAGGACGACTACGTGGAGCTAAGGAAGTGGAAATCCGTATCTACAAAGGTTGTAGCATCTAACTTTTAGTTAAGTAGTTAACTAGTTTTGTGTTTCGCCTAGAATTCTAGACTAAGATCCGCGTTAGGGTTTCGCGGCACCCATAATTTTTGAAATTGGCATGTTCGATGCCTTGTGAGACCTCTATAGGGTGCTTAGGAACCTTTCAGTTCGGAGGGTACGCTTCCCAACTTGTAAATGATCAGCTCAATTGACCTATTCCCGAAGGATAGGGTCATAGAACCGTTACGACAATTGATGATTGCATTGGAAGTGGCCAAAAAGGGGCGACCTAAAATCATCGGAATTTGATTCTGTGGGTTCGCTACAGGCTGTGTATCAATTACAATAAATTCCATAGGGAATATAAATTCCCCGATTTTTATTAACACATCCTCCAGTTCACCTCTATGTTTGGTGATTGATCGGTCAGCCATCTGGAGACTGCAATGGGTTGGCTTCAACTCTCCGATCCCTAACTGCTCATAGACTGAGAAAGGAAGCAGGTTAACACTTGCGCCCAGATCTAGTAGAGCACGGTTAATATGTTTTTCCACAATAGAAATGGAAATAGTAGGATATCCAGGATCCTTACGTTTCCTCGGTAATTGTTGGGAGAAAGTCGTGTCTACCGCCTTTGCCATGAATATCTTCATGGGCACTTGAGTCTTCCTCTTCCTAGTGCACAAGTTCTTAAGAGTTTTCGCATAGGACGGAACTTGTTGGATAGCATCTAGGAGAGGGATGTTGATATTAACTTTCTTAAACATGTCCATAATCTTCTCCATATCTGGACTCGATGTGTTAGCCCTTAACCGATTAGGATAAGGTGCTTTAGCAATAAGCGCTGGGTCCATCATAGGAGAAGGAAGTGGGGATAGACATGATCCCAGAATAGAAGTGGGGATCGTCGATGGTAGACTATAAGAGATGGGCTGAGGTGGCGAGCCTTTTAGGAAACGGAGAATAGGCTCGCAAGAAGGTGGTGGGGACAGAATTGGAAATAGAAGTGGAAGGAAAGGTCTCAGCCGGGGTGTCATCGATAGATTTTTCAGTGTCATCAATCTCTTCCCCAACGTGATTGTCAAGCACTCTTCCAGATCTCAACGTGATTGCATCCACATGATGTGAATAGCCAGGATTGGGTAAAGGTTGAGCTGGAAGTTTCCCTTTCTCTCTTGCACGCATTTCGGCTTTTAGTTGTGCAATTTGTTCTTCCATCAATTTGATATTCTCATTTTGAGAGACAATGATCTTCATCACATTCTCGACGGAAGATTGCAAACTTGCCGTCCCTTGGATGGATTGTTTCATGAAAGTATCCAAGGTTTGTGCTAGTGTAGAGGTATTATCTGTACCGTTCAATTGCAAAGAGTTTTCATGTGGTGCAAAAATGTTGGCCGGATTTTGGAAGTTTTGTGATTGGTAGGGGTGCTGACTCAATTGAAGTGGTGGTTGCTGTTGTGGTGGAGGGACCCTTTAGAAATTGTTCTGGGTTAGAACCGTGTATTGAGATTGTGATTGGTTCCAAGCAAAGTTCGGGTGATTCCTCCAACCCTGATTATATGTGGAAGAAAATGGATCGTTTCTAGGTCTTTGAAAGGAAGAATTGATATGACCTTGAAACGGAGAATTTTGTGGTCATTATTCCGTCAAATGAGAAGGATCAGAACAGCATCCACATACAGTTTTGGAGAGTGACATTTGATTTAGGGTGCAGGCTAAAAATTTGTTTTCCATAGTCTCGAGTTTATTGTGTATAGCTGCAATGTCGTCTCTAACTTCTATGGAAACATCTGATTGGTTATTGCCAGCCCTAGACGATTGACTCACACCCTCCCACTGTAAAGATTTTTCAGCGAAATCTTCTAGAAATTTCCAGGCTTCCCCATCATCTTTGGTCATGAAGTTGTCTTCACACATTAATTCAAGGGTCTGTCTTGTGTTAGGATTAATGCCCTCATAAATGATTCGGCACAGTTCCTATTTGGGGATTCCGTGATGAGGACATTGGACTAACAGATCCTTAAAGCGTTCAAGACATTGTGAAAATGTTTCATTTGGAAGCTGGGTGAATTGATATATTTCGCTACGGACTCGAGCTATTTTATGATGTGGGTAGAATTTCTTAAGGAATGCTTTGACGAAGTCTTCCCAATTGGAGATTGAATGTGCGGTAGTGTTATACAGCCACTTCTCGGCTAAATCGCACAAGGTAAATGGGAGAAGACGAAGACGCATAGCATCCACAGACAGCTGTGAGGCACCCATCATTGCGCATACATTTTCAAATTTCGTGATAAACACGTATGCGTCCTCAGACTCGAGACCGTGAAATTTTGGTAGAAGGTTGATGTATTGGGGTTTAATCTGAAAATTTTCCCCGTTGGCTGGTGCAATGGAAAGACAGGTGGAAAGAGGACCTCGTGTAGGATAGCACCTTTCTTGGAGAGAGATGCGAGGTGGATTCTGCGCACCAACGGACTACGGCAGAGTAGTGGTAAAGAAGTTCGATGGAGTCGGATCCATCGATGTGGGTGTGGTGGTGGGAAAAGAAAGGGTAAGTGTAGAAATACCGACTTTTGGGTCGATCGAAAGGACGCGGGCTAAACATGCACTAGGATCCTGTTGTCCAGCCTATCTTGCACTAAAAAGGGTTAGTACAAGTGGCAGCGTGATTTTATAATTAGGGGAGAGAATGAATGTGATTGGTGTTTTTTTTGAAAATTTTACGGATTTTTTAAAAAATGATGCAACCACAACAAATGCAACAAGCAAAACCCTAGAATCTAGTGGTCATCTAGGTCAAAGCTCTAGACCGCTCCTAACTGCCAAAAGATAAGTCGCAGGATAAAATCCTCCACTGCCTCTTTGTCTCTCCTGTGACCAGGTAAGTGCCAGATAAGTGGGAGGTTCTCCACTACGTAAGTAGTGGGCCTAATTAAGTAACCACTAGCCTTCGACACACTTGCCTTAGATACCACAAAAGAAACGCGGATAAACAATGAATTACCCACGGCCTTCTCTTGTCCTAAGTGAGCGCGACGGTCCTTAGAGTCATCTCTAGATATTTTTTAGTTAATGAAGGTAAATGCGGATGCAAGTTTGTGATTTTTGGGGCTTAGGAAGGGTAATGAACTCCCCACCTAATCTGGATTTGGTCGTGCCCCTTAATATTCGTATTATTATGAAAACAACCAAAAATCAAAAACACGCACAAATTTTTATTTTGCTTTTGCGGCGCTGCGATTATTTGCAAAGAAACCTGCAGCAAAGTGTTATTTGGAGCAGCTGAAAGAGAGATAAGAAAGATAGAAACTCACCTGAGAATTTTTGCACAGAGAACTTCCTGAACCGCCGCGGAAATGCGGTGGGAGTCAACAAATGCCGCGGAACCGCGGTATGATGAATAGATCACTGTATGAAAATTTTTGGTACGGTTACTGTTCTCCTCAAGAGCTCTCTGGACTTCTCTGAAAAAAATTTCTCCAGCTCCAATAATTCCAAATTTCCTCGCAATCAAATCACAACAACACGTATTAGGGTTTGTGCAAATTTTGATCTAAAACTTTAGATGGAATAAACTTTTCAACTCAAATTTCAAAATACGAACAATTAGCGCGCAGTCCACGGCAACGGCGCCATTTGCAAAATGAATTTCTCGTTTTGTCGGTATTTAGAAAATTGTATAGAAATCACAACCAAAAATTATTTGACCGCAATCAATAACGGTGTCGAATGTAGCGCGTTAGTAAGTGCAGATCGTCCACAGGGAAAGTGTAATCGTTCTTCTTTCGAATTAGATGAGTCGAAACTTTAGGGAAAAAAAAAGAAAACAATTCATGATTTAAAATTGCATTTCAAGAAAGAGAAAAATCTAGATCTAAGAAAGCATTAAAATCAAGATGTGGTAATTTGTGATGATTTCCAACCAACAATCAAGATTCGAAGTGTAGCTCGTAGGAGTAGATCGGATCTATAGATGTGATGAGATCTAAAGATTTCATGTTCTTATCCATTAATGAATTGATACTAAATCGATGATAATTCATCGAGGTTAAGGATCTTGCGAAGAAGCTAGGGTTTCCTCGTCTTATCCTTTATCCTTTCGATGAATCTCATTCAAATTCTAGCTTCTAGTTAATCAAATGATCAATCATTGTTTCCTAGTTTTGAGTGAACACAATCAAGAGAGGATCATCCCAAAACTAGGTCATCGATCATTTGATTCACAAGAATTTACAATCGTTATAAGATTTAAGAATTGTAAAAGAATCTAAATCATCATCATTCTATTGATCGTCAGAACTCCTATACGAGCGGAGTTTTACTCAAACATCACAACAAGAATCACAATCACAAATTGTGGGCCTTTATAAAATATGTTAAATTCTCTTTGGCCTTCTGTATTGCTACAAGATCTTTAGCCTTTGAGTTGGGATATCTTTTATCATTTCTTTTCCCCAATTTTTAGCTCTGTTCCTGTAATTTCCTGCACAATTTTTCGAGACAAGAGCTGCGCTATACAGGG
The DNA here is from genome assembly GCA_030015575.1 of Agapanthus africanus. NCBI lineage: Eukaryota > Viridiplantae > Streptophyta > Magnoliopsida > Asparagales > Amaryllidaceae > Agapanthus > Agapanthus africanus. The sequence continues at coordinate 264,396,807 of CM057346.1, read as the reverse complement.
AAGATGCGATGCCACGATAAACAGCCAATTTCCCTTAAAGTGCCGGTTTTAAAGTCTAACACATGCAATCTGGTATTTCAGGACAGTTTTGCTAATATGTGCACTATGAATACCGAACACCTCTAGATGAATGCAAAAGATAGGGAAATTGCCGTGTTAAAAATGCAGTATTTTCGACTGATCACCGCCTCTGAACCGAGGCAACTCGGTCGTCATGTTTGCTAAAAGAGACGACCAAGATGATGTAGAACACTTTGTCTCGTTACATCCAAGGCTATGGACGAACGGTTATGGAAGATGCCTTTTGGATCGATATGAAATGAGAAATGGAGTATACTAATTTCCATGAATCCAAACTATCATAATCTTTCAATCAAGCAACCATGAGAGTGTGTGATGAAGAGGAGAGGGGGCCGGTCACTTATAGAGGGAGGAGGGTGAGTGTAGGAGAGGGGAAGGTGACCACAAGAAAAAGATCATTCATGAAGAGAATGAGTCACCCTAACACCTAGTATGAACTCATTTAAAGAAACAATGAATCACTAACCTTGTCATCCATGCATTAATGAATCATTAAATGCACTAAGCCACCTCACCATCCTAGTCACCTCTTCTAGAAACTTCTAGAACCTTCCACACTCATCCAAAGAAAAGATAAATCCGTATTTAACCGACTGTTAAATACTGCTGATAGAAAACAGGAAACTAGCAACTTCCAAAAGTGATCCTGAAACGAATTTTAGGATAAACCCGTAATGGTATAAACATACCCGCATTTCTATTACGACCGAATACAAATGCATCTGAGACAAAGATATTATATCTACACAGTATAATACTCGGATCCGGCTTAAACCAAAGCCGACCAGTATTATCTGCCCAAAAAAATGACACGTGCGAAAACGCACGTGCATTTTCCGAACCTTGCCATAAAACTATACGGCCTCTACAACATTTCGCCCGAACATGGGAAAGTGTCTATGGGGTACTCTAATGACTCATCAACACACTGGCACTGGGTATAACAACTAGCACGTCAGAGGTACGAGCTGTATGTAACGGTTGCCTATGTATTGATTGGAAGGGAAGCCGACGAGCGAACTCATCCATAAACCATACTGAGCCTGACAGTGACAATGTATATACAGTCCGGTCCGTTCGTCTAAAGAGTATCGCATATCGAGTCTTGGGGAGTGGATAAAGTCAGACCCCTAATAACGCGATAAATCGTGTCGGTATAAAACCCATCACCACCTGAGAAACTACTGATCCGAATCAGTAATTCTCCACTGCCTCGGCCGAGGATTTTTAGTGATGGCCACCCGTGCACTGTGCGACATCAACCCCCAATACCGGGAGAGACGAATTCCCGACGATCTGCTCACTGCCTTTATGTGGCTCGGGACTGTACCCAACTAAAACCTGTTTGCATAACTCCTTTGAGCATGGTAGGGTAGTAATCTAAGCACAGTGGGAACTCACACGAGACAAATGACGATCTCAGGTCGACAAACTAACATGTACACATGTCACCAGGGAACTGCTATCTGACGATATGTATAATACCAACTAGCATGTTACCGGCGAGTCATGTCCGGTATACTCATAACCCAATGAGCACCTGTATACATCTTAAGTGATCCAACTGACACCAGTGGGTTGTGAGACCGGCCACCGCCCCTCGTCGGGGTCTCGACTGTATACACTAGTCTACTCTGGAGTATCGATGCCCTGTCTCGAAACTCCCACGACTAGGGACACTTTTAAGGATGTGCTTATAGACCCCAGCTCCCACGTATATGATCGCCATCATACTGCCGGTAGTTAAGCAAGAATCCTATGGGCTCTATCATCATGCAATAGCGAACTAAAGCATGTATACGATGATAAGGACAAACCAGATAGCATACTGTCATCTCGAGCAAGACTGTCATATCGGTATAGGTCCTGCCTCAATCATTGCAATCACGTACCTGCGATCCAATAATTGACTTTGAGGGCACTATCTCCAACAATCTCCCACTTGCACTTAAGGCTAATTATTGCGATGTCGCATACTCACAGCCCGTGTGATACCGAACATCCAACTCCTCTACTAATCAGTTTCATAAAACTAGTTTGTAAAACTCTTGTGTTCGAGAAATAGCCTTAGCGAGTGGATCTGCCCTGATGTTTCTTTCTATGTCTCTCTTAATCTCAAGTTCGCGGAGAAAGCCATCTCCTGAATCGAGTAATACCTGTCTTAGAATATTTCTGAATATCTGATGGGACCTAGTTCATAAATGAACTCCAAATCCAAACTTCTTAGACTTTGTTGATAACTGAACCTAATCAGTATCCAGCACTATGCTTCCCACAGTATCCTCTTGGACCACCTGTCCATAATACTGTCCCTCGTCAGAGGGAAAACTACAACTCTGACAATCACTCTGTCATCCATGTCACCTTTGAAGCCTGGAATGATAACCGTCTCCCGAAGGAGGCTGCCGTCATCAAATCCATAGAACATTCACTTATGTTCCAAAACTGCATCCTTATGTTTCTCCAGGATTGGATTCATACAAACTTATTGCATCTAGTGCAAAAACAACATCTGGTGTGGTACTTGACATTTCTCATGATTGACTCAATTGCCTAAGCAAGTGATCTGCCAATCATGCATATCCCTCTCCCCTTTAGTCTGTAAGACACTTTTAGAGAGGGTGACTCCATCACCTGCAGGTACACCACCATGCCAGGAGTCATCTATTCTAAAATAATATTAGAATATTGTCAAAGTACCTACATTGGGAAGCTACCCAAATCTAGATCTAAAACCATAGATCTAGTACCCAGAATGTCAGATATTATATTCATTTCCTTTGTGGAGAAACAACTGTGTGACGACCAAAGTACAACCGATCGTAGTATAGGAATTTTATTTCCTACTCTGTGTATGTCATCCAAATACCAGGATATCACACCCTACTACCTCCTTAATAGATCCATCCCCTATTCTGATGAAGTCAAAAATTATGACCGTCACATCAAAAATAGACGATCTTATCTCCGCTATAATTGCTCAAGTCTATAAATAGACATAAGCTACTTGTCCACTATGCTTCTGCTGCTCCCACTGACTACAACAACCCTCTGGCAGAATAATATATACGTACACTTCTAAAACTAGTTTAGAACGACGCTATACATATCCTCCTGCCGGGTCTCATAGTCTGGAACAACAGTAGTGTCAAGTCTGGGTAAACAAGAAACTCCCTGTCACCGTCCTTGAGGGTACCGGAGTACCTCTCAGGTGTCTGAGGTTACCCACCATATCTGCAGAGTGGCTAATGGAATGTCAAACCTGATTGAATATATAGGTCCTATTAAATTTTCCGTAATCGTTTGCGGTTCTGGAATCACTTCCAGTTCTACCATACTCCCACTACTGTTTTCTGAAAAAATCCATTTTACTAAAACTGTGGCGAGTCAAGAACAATATCACTATTGATCTTCCAGATGGTAGAAAATCAACCCTTGTCAAAGCCAGGGTCAACTCACAAACTGCCATTACAGAAACGTGCCATAAGTTATCCAGTGTCTGGTTTTAAGCATAAGCTGGACAACTCACCATATCTTAACATCGTTAAGATATTAACCATTCTATATCCAATATAGAAACATTTGGCACTTATTTAATTGGAACCATATTCTAATCATGCATCTGTCTCCAGTGCATATCAACTTAATGGAGAGAATCTAATCAGCATTACTCAACTTAGGAATCCATCCAATTACGAGTAACCTGAAAGAGAAACAAGTTTCTCAAAACCATTACTATTATCTGAATACCTATCACAAGAATCTACATCTTCGATCTCTTTGAAGAATCCCGATATTTGCGATACCTAGTTCTCTACTTTATTCTTATACCCACAACTTCTCAAAACTTAGACCTTGTATTTCTACGAAACACTTGTCTAAATACTAGAGAAGTCACAAGTAAATAGAACATAGTACGAGGACCAACCCCTTTGTCCTGATGGACACTGGACAACATACAATACTCTGTATAAGTCCGCTGAGTTGAATAACTCAAAACCTGTGCGTCGTAGGTTGAAAACTGTACCTAGGCGATTTCCTCAAATATCATTTTACAACGAATTCCGATGTAATGAGGATGATCACCTAATTCCCAATAACTTACTCCCACTCATCATCTATAAAACCATACATATGTGAGAGTCATACCTGGTAAATAAATACCCTGGAGTAAGTATCTAATCGGGAAATCGGTTTTGCTTCAACAATGCACTGAAACATGAAACTGTTTCGTAGGGGTATCCTGGTATTCCTAGTAATGCCTCTTCCATAATCCAATTCATGACTATAACCGTATATTTCTTTGCCATCTCTCCAAATCCTTTTATTTGTCTTTAGTCGTTACCTTCTGTACATCTTCGTTAGGCTAAATGGTTTTCTTCCTTCCCTACCGTTCGACACCAGCCTATGGTTGGGAAGAAGACTATCCAGTAAGCATAATAGTTGTACTCTCCTAAACCAAGGAGTGCTCTCAACTTGAGAGAAGGTGATGATAAAAGACAACTGAATAATACCTTATTCTATTAAAGGTGAAATAGGAGTGGCGATGACGTACGCGGTTTGGTCGTGAATGATAACAGTCGCAATTTACTTTACCCTCTTTCAAATCCCTTTATCTTGTCTTTACATATTACCTTATGCACACTTTACTTAGGCTAATTGGTTTTCTTCATTCCCTACCTTTCGGCACCAGCCTATGGTTTGGAATAAGACTATCCAATAAGCGTAATAGGTGTACTCTCCTAAACTAAGGAGCCCTCGCAACCTGAGAGAAGGTGATAATAAAAGACAACTGAATAAACTAATTCTATTTCTCCTGAACCTGAATCCATCCTTGAAGAAGTCCATTCGAGTTCGTATATAACCATACGATGGATCTATCCAATGGAAGTGGATGTCCGTAGTAATACGGGGTGTTCTGAGAAATGCAAAGGGTAAAAGAAGGAGCGGCAATGACTTATGCAACTTAGACAATCCAAAAGCCAGTATTTTAAGAAGGTTCGGTCAACTTGGTCACTGAGTCATAGTCTAGGGTCGGTCAAAGGTCGCTGCCAAAGAGAGAGAGAAAAGAAACACTCTGCGTGCACTCTAACCTAGATCAGAATGGTTATTAATTTATCTAATCAGGAAACCTCCCACTGTAATCTCAAATTCTCCTCCAAACCTGAAAGAAGAATTAGTCGGGATCACCCGAAGAGTAAACCAACTCATCAGTAAGAATCAGGATCCAACTATCATCGCATGATAACTTGATGGAAGCTACTCAAGTTATCACACTCCAGAAGGTATGCGCATGCCTGGCAAGTTTCCTGTATGTTTGAAACTCCCGATGTTTATTTCTGCCCCATGCTCTTATGATCGTGACTTTGGCCAACCCATCATACGTCACATGCCAAGTTCTACCCGTCATTATTCAGGTTAATTTGAACCCACCTGTACATACCCTTGAATTTGGCCAACAAGGTAATACGACTGTCCCAAACCAACACATCTATCTATGCAAGATGAATACCCAGCAGCTACCAAGCACTATGCCTTGACTTTGGCCAAACAAACATAGCTTGAATACTACTGACCATCCATAAGAAATGACGGAGGGCTACGACTGGTTTTTGGCGAAAAACCTTTAACGTAATGAACTTGATTTTGTTGAAGGAACCTGATAGCTTTTTTTATAAAAATATAATGACGAAAACCTTTGCTAAAGAGGTCACTCCCGGTGAAGGGATCTCGGCTCTTTCCTCGTAGAATGAGGTGCAGGATATTCCAACTGAATACCGCGATGCAAAGCAACTTGTAATCGACTACATAATGAAGTTATTACCCTGACGCAAACTTCTGCCCAAGGGGTCTCTCCCGGTGAAAGGATATCAGCTCTTGCCTCGTCGAATGAGGTGCAGGATATTCTAACTGAATACCGCTATGCAAAACAAAAAGAAACGTCTTTGTAATAACACCTTTTAAATTTGTTCCAACAACATCGAATATATGTTTGTTTTATCCTTGCATTGATAAGAATCAATGCAGTCCCATCAATCAATCACACTAGAAAAGAACGAAAATATAATGTACGTATATGCCATCCGCATTCGCCACTGGGTCCCGTCATCACCCGTTAGGTTACTTAACTAACGACAGAGCGGGGGCTGGACTAGCGCGGGCGTAAAAATATACAACATCTAATAGTATATATACCAATATACAGTAATCGCTCAAGGTGTGATATGCAACATTACAAAAAAGTAATAAGCATCACAGAACAATACAGATAATCTGGGATCCTCGGGTTTCACAAAGCCGCTACTGAAACCCGACGTTCCCCTGGTCGTGTGGATAGCCTGTGCAATGAAACCTAGACCCCTACGGGTGCGGCAAGTTACCCGCCAAAACCTGAAGCGAGGTAGTTCCCCACAGCATAGTGAATGGAACACCCGGCACTTCACGGAATCCGGTAAATTGAGCACCGCTTCTTGGGTCAACCTGTACCCCCTACGAGTGCGGCGAATAGTCTGCCAATTCTAGAGTGAGATCCCTTTGCCTCTCAAAGCCATGAGATACGGACCCGTTGCCCTCTAGAAACCGGCTATCCGTGCACTCCTTCGTGGGATAAACCTAGTACAGAAATAAAAATATGTACAACGGGTACATCGACCTCAACCCGGTCGTGCCCCAAAAGAATATTATACAAACAGGCCGTGATGGCAGTCCACATGTTGGACGCTCGCCCCGTAGTATCAAATCTACAAATAAATCCAAGCTGCACTATTATTGCACCCTGCTATCCACCACGACAAATCCGCAATATCACAGTACAACACAGAACATCAACGCGAATGTCACGTTCGCAAACCCGTCTAAAAGAACTATAGCAATCAGACGCGGTTTACCGATCAAATGACATTTCCGGTCGGAGATATAATGTAAATACTGCATACTAACAAATTTAAATTTCGATCGACTAAATATCACGAAGTGGGCCCAACGCACATCTGCTGTACAGTAACAAAATCTGGGCCCAAAAGAATATTACTAAAACCCACAATTTCCAGTGAAGAATCTACTGTGCAAATTTGGAGCAGTGATCTCATAGACTGGCCGCGGATGCGCGGTCAAACCCTAGGTTTGACCGCGATTCCGTGGCGGTCTTGAAGGGTCACGTGCCCAAATTTGTACCACGTGCTTATAAAACCCTGCACAACTTTCTGTGATATGAAAAATAATTTTTGGACTTGATTTAAAATCGACAGAAACTGTGAACTTGGAATTTGCGGTTTTCGAAAATCCGTTCGATCGATATTTTAAACGTGTTAGCACTGTAGGGTTCCTAGGCACACTAATGAGGTCTCACAAGTGATCAAACATGCCCAATTCAAAAAAATTTATGTGCCTACAAACCATAAAACGGATCGTTAACTAGATAATGAGGCGATGCATGCAAGTAAATAACTTTATTGCTAAAGGAAAGGGGCTACAACCTTTGTAGATCCGGTCCTCCACTTCCTTAGCTCCGCATAGACGTCCCTCCGCTGTACAAATCGAAATCCTAGACTCTTGCGATGGTTTCATCGGAGAAATAGGCGGGCTAGGTCGTCGACTTCGATGCCGAAGATAATCTACGTCGAGGAAACACAAGATCAAGCTCCAACTTCACCAAGCCATGAAACTTGTGAAGAAAACACCCTATACTACTTGGCAAGTGGTAGAGGATGAAGAAATAGGAAGTGGGCTCACTTTAGAATTGGATTTCTCACTCTTTTTCTCAACTTTCCATTGATGGAGGCAAGGTTTTCTTCTTTGTTGAAGAAGAAGAAGAAGAAGGAATATGATAAGTCTATTAAAAATAGAAAATAACATGAATACTTATCATATACCAACCATGATTAGGTGTAGAGAATGAACTATGGTTAGGATGAATGGTTAGGGTTAAGCATGAGACAAAAATGGTGGACTTGTTCAAAGATTCATGAAGCTTCAACAAAATCCAAAGAAAGCCACCATTTTTTTATCTTATGCCAAAATAAAAAAAATAAATAGTTAATAAAATCAAAACCCTAACCATTACACAACCATGGTTTAATCTTTACACAAACTCAAGTTAGCATGTATCATCAAACATGATACAATCAAGTGCACACAAAAATATATCACATATACAATGTGCACATCAAGCGAGAAAATCCTTTTAAAGTGAACCAATACTAGTTAATGCAAAGTAATATATCAAATATATAATTATACATTAAATCATTAAATCAACACTTGATTCAATGATCCGGTCATGTCGCATATAACCGACTAGTATCCAATGTATCGACTTATCGAATCAATCCTTGATTCGATAACTAGGTTATATCACATACAACCATTCGACACATTCATCGCGAGAATGGAATACGGTATCACATACACGCATTATTCTCGGTCCCGCACATATCTCATATGCGCTCCTATTTCGTTTCGCTTGAGCCAGGAAACCTCTGTGTAGGACTCTAAAGACTGATCAATACGCCGGCAGCAGATGATGATCATATCAAGCATCCACAAGCCGCAAGCGGTCTGCTAAACGTAACGGCCACCCGGGTATTGAGCGATCAGAAGATCGACGAGCAATCCCGCTCACACTCCTGTGAATCCAACCGGTAACACTTATCGTACAGTCCGGTCTGTTCGTCTGATATGTCTCATATCTCGCCTAGGGGTGGTAAACGTCAAACCCCAGTAGCTCGATAAGTCATGCCGACGTGAGGTCCATAACAATCGTGAAACTACTGATAACTCTTACCAGTATATCACAGCAACCCTGGGCAGGGATTTCCTGTTATGGCCAGTCGAGCATAGCGCAACATCAACCCCCAATACCGGGAGAGACGAATCCCCTCATATCACTCATTGCCTCCATGTGAATCGGGACTGTACCCAAAAACCACCTGTTTGCACGACTCAGAAGAGCCGTAGTAGGGTGGAAATCAAAGCACAGTGGGAGACACACAAGACTATGACGATCTCGGGTCAACAGACTAAGCTGCACCAGTGTCACCAGAGAACTGCCCTCTGACGTGAGGTATAATACAATCTGGGAGTTCTCGGCGAGTCCGTTCAGTGTACCCAGTCTCCACTGAGCACCCGCATACCATCTCTGATGTCAAACACCAATGGATATGGGATCATCCATCGCCCATCACATGGGTCGAGAAGATATACGCTAGTCTACACTGGAATATCGATTCCCCGTCACGATATTCCCACGACTAGGAACATTGAAGGATGTACTCATAGACTATCCAGGCCCCACTAGTATGATTTGCATCATAGTCCTGGAAGTCGAGTACACATCCTAAGGGCTTTATCAACATATAACAGAGAGACAGAAAGTATACATGTTAAGATAAAGAGCAACCAGATAGCGTATTATCATGTCGAGCAAGAAAGTCCTACCTATATATGTCCCAGCATCCACTACAATATGCATCCCATGTACAGTAATGGCCTCTAGGGCATACATATAACTAACAATCTCCCACTTGCACTAGGGCCATCTGTAGCAGTGGTTGCAGTATCACATACCCAACCATCCCATATAAGTCTCTCTCTGGGAAAAGACCTTCGTGAGTGGATCCGCCGTGTTGTCCTCTGAGTCTACTCTCCTAACCTCGATCACCCTGGAGATCAACTATCTCCATGATCAGGTGATGCTTCCTCAGAATATAACTGGGTCACTGATGGGACCATGGTTCCTTGGCCAAAGCCACACTTCCATTGTCACACAATGGTGGGAACCTAGTTCATCTCATGAACCAATATACACCCAAACTGCCTCTTTGGTAGTATTTTTAATAGCCATGTTACCAGCCTTTATCGTCTAGTTTGCCATGGTATCTAGTTTGGAACTCTTCCAACATACCGTTCCTTTACTGAGGGTAAACACAATGCCTGTGACTGACATTCAGTCGCCTTTATCACCCTGGAACCCTTCCAGTGATTCTCCCCAGGATCGATTGATACTATCTCACTACATCTAGTGAGAATCCTAGCATCCAATTACATCTATCTCATAGCTGAAAACTCAGGATTTAGGAGGTATCACTTTGATCCTATTGGAGAATCCTTGTGATAAGCGGAGATTAACCGAGCGTAGTATAGGAAACCCCTTTCCTATCAAGACTATGTTGTCCACGTACAATACGAGGATGACCACCTTACTCTCTACTACCTTTTTGTACATACAAGGTTCATCTACCATTTTGATGAAGTCAAACTCTTTGACTACCACATCAAAACAGACGTTCCAACTCCGCGATGCCTGCTTTATCATGTAAAGCAACTTGCACACGTTTCCGCTGCTCCAACTGTTTACGAAGCCCTCTGGCTGTGTTCTTGTAGACGTTCTCTTCTAAATCATTATTTAGAAAAGTAGTCATGGCACCCAACCACCAGATATCGTAGTCATGGTATGTAGCAATGGCAAGTAGGATCTGGATGGACTTAATTATAGTCCCTGGAAAAGATTTCATCATTATCCACGCCTGGTCGATGACGAAAACCTTTAACAAGTCTAGCTTTGAAAGTCTCAACTTTTCCATCCACACCAAGTAATCTTCTCAAGATATACTTGCTCCTGATGGGGATTTAACCCTTCAGATATAGCAACTAAAGTCCATACTTTGTTGGTGTACATGGATTCCATCTCAGATCACTAAGGATCCAGCCATTCTTACAGAGTCTTACTCCTGATGGCCAGCTCGAAACTAGTTGGGTCATCATCTCATGATGCAATCCTCGGTCCCATTGTCATAGAGAAACCGAAGTATCTCTCAGGTAGGTGAGGAACCCTACTAGATCGGCGGAGAGGCTGAGGTTCATTGGTAACTATTGAATCCTTTGGTTTTATCAAATCATCTGCTGTAGTTTGTATAGCTGGAACCTTTCCAGTTCTACATTACAGACCTTGCTTCGAGCTTGTCCGGATTTTGCTTTTAGACATAGGCCGGACAACCCCAAATCTTAACTAACTTAAGAGATGGGCTCTTCCCTTATCATATCAAATATGAAGTGGTAGGCAACTGATTTTATTTGAACCCTATTCAATAGGTATGCAGCTTCTCAAGTGCATAACTCCTAAAAAGGAAACAGGTAACTCAGTATTACTCATCAAAGAGCGCACCATATCGAATAGGGTTCAATTGCTCCGCCCCGATATACCATCGTGCTATGGTGTCTACGGAGGAGTAATGCTGAGAGAGAATCTCATTCTCCTTTAGAATAGTCCAGGAATTCTATGCACAAGTATTCTCCTCCCTGATCACATCAAAGGACATAATACTTATACCCGTATTGGTTCCCTACTTCTAGCTTATATTCTGTGAATATCTTAAATGGTTCGGACTTGTGTTTCAACAGGAACATATGACTGAATCTTGAGAGATTATCAGAGAATATAATGAAGTACAAAGAACCGGTCCTGGCATTTGTAGACAGGGGAGTTTACATACATCATCATATATCAGTCCCAAGAGTTTACTAACTCTTTCTCTGTTTCCAACAAACAGAGCTATGGTCATCTAATCTTTGTGACATGACTGGCAAGTTTCACAAGATGTAAATTTAAACTGATTTAAATATGCATCTAAAAAATAACTTCAGCCAGTCGGGTCGTATTGATATGACCTAGTCAACAATGCCTCAAGAAGGATTCGTTCATTTCTGAACTCTTCCTCTTGTGTGTGTTCTGTATACTAGGAACTGTAGTTTGATTTAGAACGTCAATGCTTTTAGATAACGTGCCTGAACCGATCAACTTTTAATATAGGAAATGTTCAAAACATTATCCATGAATACAAAATTTTATCATTTCTTTACTAATAAAGAGATTGATATGATTTCGTATATTAGGTTCGGTATCTAGTAGCATTTGTTCAGAATCAATATATTGGTAATATAGGGTGACAGTGACCAACAGACTTGGCTGCAACACTTGCCCCGTTTTCTGTCTCATGAAACTTATCACCCGTTCTCAGTTTTTCTACCTTTTTGTAGCCCTATGTAACAGATTACATATCTGGGATCCTGATCCAGTATCAAATACCCAGGATACAGAGGATACTGAGAAACACTTCTGTATAATGAACACACCCGAAGGAGATGCATCATATGCACTTTAGTCGTTTGGGCGGCATAGGAATTCTGATATTCCTCTATTTCCTGCTCTGTCTTATAACAATTATAAGTTAGAGCGGGAACAACGTTCCCCAGCTCAGTATTACAAGTGGGTTCGGTCAATACATCCATATTATTATCTTGATTAAGGCGTGATATGGTCGCTACCTGGAGAGAGAGAGAAGAAAACACTCTGTGTGCGCTCTTGCAAGATCAGATTGGTTATATATTTTATCTAATCAGGATGGCTCCCACTGTTTTTATCAAATCTTCCTTCATACCCTAAAAGGAAAGACTAGACGGGATTAATTACACTCTACAAGTTCGCCAATCTTTCAGCCAGGCTAGTGTCGGTACTTTGAGGGAGGTTCCCCGTGCTTTCGCACGGACCTAATTACAGTAAACCTCGTTTTCCTAGAGGCGTAACCCCGTTGACAGCTTTCTAGACACCTACTTGATCGGCTAATTGCAAAGTGCAAAACTCTCCCAGGAGTAACAATTACTCGCAGTGGGTATCGGGATCCAACTATCATATAGAAGGTATGCAATCTTATTGCAAATTTCAACACTTGAAACTCCCGATAATGGTTTTTACCCCTAGCACCTATGACCTTGGCTAAGGTCAACAAATCATAGGTACTAGTCAAGTTCTGCCCGTCATTTCGTGATTAATTAGACCCACCCATATGACCCTTGGCTAAGTTCAACAAAGCCACATGACTGTCCTAACTAATCGCATCATATGTTGTGTAGGAAGACATCACTTAGCTACCTCACACTACGCCTCGGCTATGGTCGACAAACGTAGCACGAATACTAAGTACCCTACTTCCTATAATGACGGAGGGTTGCGAATGGTTTTTAAGAAAACCTTTAACGCTTTGAACTTGATCTCGTTGCGGAATCAAATGGTTTTTAAATGAAATGTTTTTTAGGCTTTTCTAGTTTTGCTAAAGGGGTCACTCCCGGTGAAGGGATCGTCGGCCCTTTCCTCGTCGAATGAGGTGCGGGATATATCATATATATCACTGTGCAAAGCAGAAACTATAGAAGCAATCAAAAGACAAACTGAGTGTGTAGCATCTGCTAGTTATTGCTAACGGAGTCACTCCTGGTGAAGGGATCTCGGTCCTTTCCTCATCGAATAAGGTGCAGGATGTTCTACAGTGAACACCGCGATGCAAAGCAAGAACTGTAGCTACCTGTTTTATTTTGAAATTCGATTCCACAACATCAATTAGGTTTATTTTCTTTCATTAATCTCATTAATGAATATCCCGTCATTTAAGTCTGTTGGAGATAGTGCCCTCAGAGTCAATTATTAGGTCACAGGTACGTGATTGCAATGATTGATGGAGGACCTATCCCGGTAGGACAGTCTTACTCGAGATGATAGTATGCTATCTGGTTTACCTTTATCATCATGTACTGTTTTAGGTGACCTGACAAGTCGCTATTACACGTTGGTAGAGCCCCTAGGATTCTTGCTTGACCACCAGCAGTATGAGGGCGATCATATAAGTGGGAGCTGGCAGTCTATAAGCATATCCTTAAATGGTCCCTAGTCGTGAGAGTTTCGAGACAGGGCATCGATACTCCAGAGTAGACTAGTGTATACAGTCGAGACCCCGACGAGGGGCGGTGGCCGGTCTCACAAGCCACTGGTGTCAGTTGGATCACCTAAGATGTATACAGGTGCTCATTGGGTTATGAGTACACCGGACAGGACTCGCCGGGAACATGCTAGTTGGTCATATACCAGACGTCAGATGGCAGTTCCCTGGTGACATGTGTACAGGTTAGTTCATCGACCTGGGGATCGTCATTTGTCTTGTGTGAGTTCCCACTGTACTTTGATTACTACCCTACCACGGCTCAAAGGAGTCGTGCAAACAGGTTTTAGTTGGGTACAGTCCCGAGCCACATGGAGGCAGTGAGCGTATCTTCAGGGGTTCGTCTCTCCCGGTATTGGGGGTGAGGTCGTGCTGTGTCTAGGAGAGCCATTACACGAAGCCCTCGGCCGAGGCAAGGAGATTTACTGGTAGGTATTCCAGTAGTATCTCAGGGTGTTCTGGGCTACACTCCGACACGACTTGTACCGCTTTTGGGGGTCTGACTTTTACCAACCCCCTAGGCCCGCCATGCGATGCTTATAGACGAACGGACCGGACTGTACGGATATTGTCACTGACAGGCTCAGTAGGGAGTCAGGCTGAGTTCGCTCACAGACGTCCCTTTTGGTCAATACCCGGTAGCCCGTTATGTATTGGCTTATACCTCTAACGTGCTAGTGGTTAAATCCACAACCAAGGTGTTGATGAGTCTTTAGAGTCCCCCACATTCAGTTACTCAGCTTTCGGGCGAAAAGTTGTAGAGGCCGTATGGAGATATGGCAAGGTCCGATCAGATACGTGCGGTATTGCACGGATCAGGATCGGACAGTTTGTACTATAGGCCGTATGGTTATATGGCAGGGTTCGATCAGATACGTGCGGTATTGCACGGATCAGGATCGAACGGATATTACTAGCCAGCTTTGGTTTAAGCCGGATCCTAGTATAGTACAGTGTAGATTTTGTCTCATTGCATTTGTTTTTCGGTCGGAATACAAATGCGGGTGTGTATGCACAGTATCGGGGTTTTCCTGTAATTTACTACGGGACCAGTTTTTGGAGTTGCCAGTTTGTTTTCCGTTTCGGCCAATTTTCCTTTGATCGTTCATTGGCCGACGTTTGGTGGAGGAGGGTTTATTTGCATTGTTGCAAATAGGCTTTTTGTGGAGGGGGTCTTTGCTTATTGTAGCATCATGATGGTTTTCATGATGTGCACCATCATTGACTTCTCCTTCTCATGATGGCTTGACTTTTAGTGGGCATGATGGTTGATGATGATGAGGGGTGAGGTTGGTTGAGTGTGGGTTTATTGTTGTGATCATTTCCTTTTTGGCATGATAGCCTTCTCTCTCTCTCCATTGTATTATTGGATGGCCACACTCTCATATACACTCTCTCACCCTCACATTCTCTCCTTCTTCCCATTTGTATGGCCGGCCAAAGCCATAGAGGGGCTGTCCAAAATGAGAGAGTGGGGTTTTTGGTTGATATCATGTTGCAAAACTCCTACTAATCCCTCCACAAAAGTTCATGTTTCATACCTCCACCAAAAGGCAATTCCACAACCCCAAAAGTGAGACACAAGCTCTACTATAGATTCTACAGCAAATCTTGGGCACGTCGAGTAGCCGGCTTCGTGCCCGAGTTGCCTCGGCATTGAGGTGGGAGCCCGTAAAAGAAGTAGGCGATGTGGTGCACTTCCGGCGACGAGGAGGAGACGGGACATTCCGCAGGAGATCGGGACGATGACGAGAAGACCGGAGGACTTGGATCGTCGGTATATCTCTATTCCCTTTCTTGTAGACAGCTAGGACTAGTTAGTGGTTCGATCCGGGTATTAGTGCGCGGCGGTTTGCCAGTTCAAGTAAAATTAAAGTTTATCACCGCTTCCGCATTTGGCCGTCGGATTGACGGCCGGGGCGCCGCCGTGCACTTACAGTGGTATCAGAGCCTCCCCATTAACTTAGTCTAGCTTTGTGTAATGTGTTTTTCTGTTCCGATCGATCGAAATGTTCAAAAACCCGTATTTGCCCACATCAGTTTTCTGTTGAAATTTTTTGGTCCCCAGAAATTTTTTGGTTCCCAAAAATTTTTCAGGTTGTATAAAAGCACTGTACAGGAAGACTTAAGACTTCTGGAAAAATCCGACACCATGATCCTCTGGTTGGAGCGCGGAACCGCGGCCAAAACCTACTTGTGGCCGCGGTTCCGCCGCAGAGTAGAGGAGTCAGTGGGCCGGATCTTTTCAGTGGGCCTCTGGTATTATTTTTAGGGTTTTTGAACATTAAAATTGGGCTCATATTTTCTGTAACTGCTACAGTTTTGTTTTGGGGCCCACTTGTTAATATTCGATCGGTCGGATATTTTAAACACATTTTTCACAGTATTTACATTATATCTGCGACCGTGAATGTCACTTGATCGGTAAATCCGGTCTAACTGCTATAGCCCGGTTAGACGGATTTGCGAACGTGACTTTCACGTTGATGTTTTGTTTTTGCTGTGATGTTGCGGATCGGTCGTGGGGGATAGCCTGGATGCAATGCTAGTACAGTTTTGTTGTATTATGTACATTTGATATTGTGGGGCGAGCGTCCGACATGTGGACTGCCGTCACTGCCTGTTTGTATTATTATTTTGGGGCACGACCTGGTTGCGGTCGATGTACCCGTTGTATGTATTTTTTACTTTCTGTACTAGGATTGCCCCGCGGAGGGGTGCACGGATAGCCGGGTTCTGGAGGGCAACAAGCCCGCATCTCATGGCATTGAGACGGAGGGGGCTTCACTCTAGGATTGGCGGGCTATTCGCCGCACTCGTAGGGGGTACAGGTTGACCCAGGAGGGGTGCCCAAGTTACCGGATTCCGTGAAGTGCTGGGTGGTCCATTCACGTTGCTGAAGGGGGCTGCCTCGCTTCAGGTTTTGGCGGGTAACTTGCCGCGCCCGTAGGGGTCTAGGATTTCATTGCACAGGCTATCCACACGACCAGGGGAAAGTCGGGTTTCAGCGGCTCTGTGAAACCCGGGGATCCCAGACATCTGTATTGTTTCTGTGATGCTGTTCATTCTCTGTGATGTTGCATTTTTTATCACGCCTTGAGCGAATATAATATATTGGTATATATATTAGTAGATATTGTATATGTTTTGCATCCGCGCTAGTCCAGTCCCCGCTCTGTCGTTAGTTAGCTAACCTAACGGGTAATGACGGGACCCAGTGGCGAATGCGGATGGCATATACGTACATCAGTATATTTTCGTTCTTTTTGGTGTGATCAATTGATGGGACTGCGTTGATTCGGATCAATGCAAGTTAAAAACAAACCTAATCTGATGTTTTGCATCGCGGTATTCATTTAGAATATCCTGCTCCTCAGTCGACGAGGCAAGGGCCGAGATCCCTTCACCGGGAGTGACCCCTTGGACAGAAGTTTGCGTCAGGGCATTAACTTCACTATAGCCGATTACTTTTGCTTTGCACCGTGGTATTCAGCTGGAATATCCTACACCTCATTCTATGGGGAAAGAGCCGAGATCCCTTCACCGGGAGTGACCTCTTTAGCAACGGTTTTCGTCACTATATTTCAAAAAGCTATCCGTTCCTTCAACGATATCAAGTTCATTACGTTAAAGGTTTTCGCTAGAAACCATTCGTAGCCCTCCGTCGTTTCAGACGGGTAGCACGTAGTATTCATGCTATGTTTGTTGACCTTCGTCAAGGCATAGTGTATGGTAGCTGCTTGTTACCTTTCTGCTGCATAGATAGATGCGTTGGTTTGGGACAGTCGTATAGCTTTGTTGACCTTCGTCAAGGGCTTGTACGGGTGGATTCAAATTAACCTGGATAATGACGGGTAGAACTTGACATGTGACTTATGATTTGTTGACCTTCGCCAAGGTCATAAGAGCATGGGGCAGAAATCACATCGGGAGTTTCAAAAGAACTGAAACTTGCCAGATATGCGCATACCATCTGGAGTATGATGATGTGAGCGGATTCCGTCACGTTATCATGCGATGATAGTTGGATCCCGATTCCCACTGATGAGTTAGTTTACTCCTCGGGTGTTCCCGACTAATTCTTCTTTTAGGTTTGGAGGAGAATTTGAGGTACAGTGGGAGGATTCCAGATTAGATAAATTGGTACCCATTCTGATCTAGGTTAGAGAGCACGCTGAGTGTTTCTTTTCTCTCTCTCTTTGGCAGCGACCATTGACCCGACCCTAAGACTATGACTCAGTGATAAGTTGACCGAACATTCTTAACACTGGATTTTGGATTGTCTGAGTTGCGAACCTCATTGCCACTCTTAATTTTACCCTTTTTTCCAGGACACCCCGTATTATTACGAACGTCCACTTCCATTGGACAAAACCATCGTATGGTTAGATACGAACTCGAAAGAATTTATTCGAGGATGGTTTCCGGTTCTGGAGAAAACGGATAGGACTATTCAGTTGTCTTTTCCTTTTACCTTCTCTCAGGTTGCGAGTACTCCTTGGTTTAGGAGATAGTACACCTATTACGCAAATTGGATAGTCTTCTTCCAAACCTTAGGCTGGTGCCGACCGGTAGGGAATGAAGAAAACCAATTAGCCTAACGATGGTGTACAGAAGGTATTAAGTTAAGACAAATCAAGGGATTGATAAGAGGGCAAAGTAAATTGCAACAGATATTCACGACCAAACCAAGTATTTCTTCGCCAATCCTAAATCACCTTTGTATTTCTCCAGGACACTCCATATCACTACGAAGATCCACAGTTTATTGGATACTCCATCGTATGGTTATATACGAACTCGAAAGGAACTTGTTCCAGTTCGGGGATGGATTCTGGTCCAGGAGAAATAGGAATTAAGTTCATTCGGTTGTCTTTTATCTTCACCTTCTCTCGCATTGCGAGTGTTCCTAGGATTGGGACAGTACACCCATTATGCTTATTGGATAGTCTTCTTCCAAACCATAGGCTGGTGCCGAACGGTAGGGAAGGAAGAAAACCATTTGGCCTAAAGGGGTGTGCAGAAGGTAAAGACTAAAGACATATGAAGGGATTTGGAGAGGTGGCAAAGAATTATACGGTTACAGTCGTGAATCTGGAAGAGGCATTACTAGGAATACCAGGATACCCCATCGAAACATTTCGATGTTTCAGTCTCACTGTGTACTGTTAAAAGAAAACTGATTTCCCAATTAAGACACTTGCTCCACGGTATGTATTTACCAGGTATGATTCTCACATCTGTATGGTTTTACAGATGATGAGTGGGAGTAAGTTATTGGGAATTGGGTGATCATCCTCATTATATCGGGATTCGTTGTAATCGGTGATATTTGAGGAAGTCACCTGGGTAGTTTGCCGGTCGGCAAATATTTGGTTTTGAATATCCGCTGTTATGCACCAATTTCAAATTGATATATCTGTACGTCTATTTTCATAGAGTGAGATATACCTTTATGAAATTATGTCTACGACATTTACCTATATCAGTGGATGGTTAGGTAAGGAGCATTAAGCAGCGGTATAATTCTTCTTAACCATAAGTACAGTTTTCAACCTACGACACACAGTGACTGAGTTATCAGACTCAAGGGACTTATACTGAGTATTGTATGTTGTCTAGGGTCCATCAGGACAGAGGGGTTGGTCCTCGTACTATATTCGGTTTACTTATGACTTCTCTAGTTTTTAGACAGGTGTTTCGTGGAAACACAGGGTCCGAATTTTGAGAAGTTATAGGTATTTGAATAAAGTAGAGAACCAGGTATCGCAAGTATCGGGATTCTTCAAAGTGATCGAAGATGTAGATACTTGTGTATGGTATTCAGTTGATAGTAATGATA
The DNA here is from genome assembly GCA_030015575.1 of Agapanthus africanus. Classification (NCBI taxonomy): domain Eukaryota; kingdom Viridiplantae; phylum Streptophyta; class Magnoliopsida; order Asparagales; family Amaryllidaceae; genus Agapanthus; species Agapanthus africanus. The sequence continues at coordinate 264,377,118 of CM057346.1, read as the reverse complement.
AAGAGATCTTGCTTCTCTTTCAGGTTACTCATAATTGGAAGCATTCCTGAGTTGAGTAACGCTGATCGGCCTCCTTCCATTTAGTTGACATGCACTGGGGACAGCTGCATGATTTGAATCTGGTTCAATTAAATCAGTGCCTCTGTTTCTATATGGGATATAGTACAGTTCATATCTTACATTGTTAAGGTACGGGGAGTTGTCCGGCTTATGATTAAAACCAGACTCTGGATAACTCAAGGCACGTTTCTGTAATGGCTGTTTGTGGGTTGACCCAGGCTATGACGAGGGTTGACTTTCTACCATCCGGATGAACAATAGCAATATTGTTCCAGACTCGCCACAGTTTTATTAAAAATGGATTTTTTCAGAAAACAGTAGTGGGAGTATGGTAGAACTGGAAGTAATTCCAGAACCACAAACGATTACTGAAGATTTCATAGGAACCTAAAGATTCAATCCGGTTTGACATTCCATTGGCCACTCCGCAGATAAGGTGGGTAACTTCAGGCACCCGAGAGGTACTACGGTAGCCTCAAGGACGGTGACAGGGAAGTTCTTGTTTACCCACAATTACCATTGCTGTTGTTCCAGGCTGCGAGACCCGGCGGGAGGATGAGTATAGCGTCATTCTAAACTAGTTTTAGAAGTGTACGTCTATATGACTCTGCCAGAGGGTTGTCATAGTCAGTGGGAGCAGCGGAAGCATTGGTGGACAGATAGCTTATGTCTATTTATAGACTAAAGCAGATGCAGCGGAGATAGATCATCTATTTCTGACGTGACAGTCATAGGTTTGACTTCATCAGAATAGGGGATGGATCTGTTGAGAAGGTAGTAGGGTGTAATATCCTGGTATTTGGATGACATACACAGGGTAGGAAAAGAAACTCCTAAACTACAATCGGTTATACTTTGGTCGTCACACAGTGGTTTCTCCACAAAGGAAATGGATTTTATATCAGACATACTGGCTACTAGATCTATGGTTTTAGATCTAGATTTGGGTAGTTTCCCAATCTGGGTACTTAGACAGCATTCTAAGGGTATTTTAGAATGGACGACTCCTGGCACGGTAGTATACCTGCAGGTGATGGAGTCACCCTCTCTAAAGGTGTCTTACAGACTAAAGGGGAGAGGGATGTGCATGATTGGCAGATCACTTGCTCAGGCAATTGAGTCAATCATGAGATGTCAAGTACCACACCAGATGTTGTTCTTGCACTAGATGCAATAAGTTGACATTGATCCAATCCTGGAGAAACAGTCGGAAGCAGTTTTAGAACAGAAGTGGATGTTCTAGGGATATGATAAGGACAGCCTCATGCAGGAGACAGTTATCATTCCAGGCTTCCAAGATGACATGGACGACAAGGAGGTTGTCAGAGTTATAGTTTTCCTTCTGACGAGGGGCAGTATTTTGGACAGTTGGTCCAAGGCAATACTGAGGGAGGCATGGCGCAGGATACTGATTAAGTTCATTTGACGATACAGTCTAAGAAGTTTGGATTTAGAGTTCATTTATGAGCTATGTCCCATCAGACATCTAGACACATTCTAAGACAGGTATTGCTCATTTCGGGAGATGGGTTTTTCTCCGCGAACATGAGATATAGAGAGACATGGAAAGAGACAACTAAGCGGATCCACTCACTGAGGCTATTCCTCGAACGCAATAGTTTCGCAAACGAGCTTTGTGAGACTGACTAGTAGAGGAGTTGGGTGTTCGGTATCACACGGGCTGTGAGTATGCGACATCGCAATAATTAGCCTTGAGTGCAAGTGGGAGATTGTTGGAGATAGTGCCCTCAGAGTCAATTATTAGGTCACAGGTACGTGATTGCAATGATTGATGGAGGACCTATCCCGGTAGGACAGTCTTACTCGAGATGATAGTATGCTATCTGGTTTACCTTTATCATCGTGTACTGCTTTAGGTGACCTGACAAGTCGCTATTACACGTTGGTAGAGCCCCTAGGATTCTTGCTTGACCACCAGCAGTATGAGGGCGATCATATAAGTGGGAGCTGGCAGTCTATAAGCATATCCTTAAATGGTCCCTAGTCGTGAGAGTTTCGAGACAGGGCATCGATACTCCAGAGTAGACTAGTGTATACAGTCGAGACCCCGACGAGGGGCGGTGGCCGGTCTCACAAGCCACTGGTGTCAGTTGGATCACCTAAGATGTATACAGGTGCTCATTGGGTTATGAGTACACCGGACAGGACTCGCCGGGAACATGCTAGTTGGTCATATACCAGACGTCAGATGGCAGTTCCCTGGTGACATGTGTACAGGTTAGTTCATCGACCTGGGGATCGTCATTTGTCTTGTGTGAGTTCCCACTGTACTTTGATTACTACCCTACCACGGCTCAAAGGAGTCGTGCAAACAGGTTTTAGTTGGGTACAGTCCCGAGACACATGGAGGCAGTGAGCGTATCTTCAGGGGTTCGTCTCTCCCGGTATTGGGGGTGAGGTCGTGCTGTGTCTAGGAGAGCCATTACACGAAGCCCTCGGCCGAGGCAAGGAGATTTACTGGTAGGTATTCCAGTAGTATCTCAGGGTGTTCTGGGCTACACTCCGACACGACTTGTACCGCTTTTGGGGGTCTGACTTTTACCAACCCCCTAGGCCCGCCATGCGATGCTTATAGACGAACGGACCGGACTGTACAGATATTGTCACTGACAGGCTCAGTAGGGAGTCAGGCTGAGTTCGCTCACAGACGTCCCTTTTGGTCAATACCTGGTAGCCCGTTATGTATTGGCTTATACCTCTAACGTGCTAGTGGTTAAATCCACAACCAAGGTGTTGATGAGTCTTTAGAGTCCCCCACATTCAGTTACTCAGCTTTCGGGCGAAAAGTTGTAGAGGCCGTATGGAGATATGGCAAGGTCCGATCAGATACGTGCGGTATTGCACGGATCAGGATCGGACAGTTTGTACTATAGGCCGTATGGTTATATGGCAGGGTTCGATCAGATACGTGCGGTATTGCACGGATCAGGATCGAACGGATATTACTAGCCAGCTTTGGTTTAAGCCGGATCCTAGTATAGTACAGTGTAGATTTTGTCTCATTGCATTAGTTTTTCGGTCGGAATACAAATGCGGGTGTTTATGCACAGTATCGGGGTTTTCCTGTAATTTATTACGGGACCAGTTTTTGGAGTTGCCAGTTTATTTTCCGTTTCGGCCAATTTTCCTTTGATCGTTCATTGGCCGACGTTTGGTGGAGGAGGGTTTATTTGCATTATTGCAAATAGGCTTTTTGTGGAGGGGGTCTTTGCTTATTGTAGCATCATGATGGTTTTCATGATGTGCACCATCATTGACTTCTCCTTCTCATGATGGCTTGACTTTTAGTGGGCATGATGGTTGATGATGATGAGGGGTGAGGTTGGTTGAGTGTGGGTTTATTGTTGTGATCATTTCCTTTTTGGCATGATAGCCTTCTCTCTCTCTCCATTGTATTATTGGATGGCCACACTCTCATATACACTCTCTCACCCTCACATTCTCTCCTTCTTCCCATTTGTATGGCCGGCCAAAGCCATAGAGGGGCTGTCCAAAATGAGAGAGTGGGGTTTTTGGTTGATATCATGTTGCAAAACTCCTACTAATCCCTCCACAAAAGTTCATGTTTCATACCTCCACCAAAAGGCAATTCCACAACCCCAAAAGTGAGACACAAGCTCTACTATAGATTCTACAGCAAATTTTGGGCACGTCGAGTAGCCGGCTTCGTGCCCGAGTTGCCTCGGCATTGAGGTGGGAGCCCGTAAAAGAAGTAGGCGATGTGGTGCACTTCCGGCGACGAGGAGGAGACGGGACATTCCGCAGGAGATCGGGACGATGACGAGAAGACCGGAGGACTTGGATCGTCGGTATATCTCTATTCCCTTTCTTGTAGACAGCTAGGACTAGTTAGTGGTTCGATCCGGGTATTAGTGCGCGGCGGTTTGCCAGTTCAAGTAAAATTAAAGTTTATCACCGCTTCCGCATTTGGCCGTCGGATTGACGGCCGGGGCGCCGCCATGCACTTACAAAGTCCACCTAAACATCACAGATAAATATAACGTATGCTTATGCCATCCGCATTCGCCTCGATGTCCCGTCTGCACCGTTAGGTTAGGTAACTAACGCCAGAGCGAGGCAAGGCTAGCGCGGGTGTAAATCATAAGCAACGTCTATATAATATATCATATATACTATATAATATATCTATCTGAACAAATCACATGATCACATCACAGATAACACAGCAAAAAGTATCATATGAAATATTGGATATACTAGGACGTCCATGTTTTCAATATGAGCCAGTATAAAACACGGATTCCACGGTCGTGATGAATAGCCAATCCCACACTCCTAGACCCCTACGAGAGCGGCAAGCAACCCTACCAATTCCAGGGTTAGGAGACCCGGACTCGACTCCTCGAGATGGTCTCCCACTGAACCCTAGAACCCGGTTACTTGTGCTCCCCTCCTTAGGTCTATCCTAGTGCAGAAAAGTAAATAATATACAAATGGTGACATCATCCGCAACCTGGAAGTGCCCCAATAAAAGAATATTACGTACAAGTTTTTACATGAAAGAAAATGAAAAACACTCATCTCACATAAAAAAAACCCGGCTATTCAAACACGACGATCCAATATAACATATCCAGCAACACATAACATCACATGTCATCAACGTAAGTAAATATGCGCATCCCAGTTGTCGTTGACATATAGCAACGAAACCGGCGATATCACATATTACACTTACGGTCACAGAAAAGAAAGTGTAAAACTACAACAGTTGGAATCCGCAACCTCTTTAGACATCGCATGCCTAATCATATGAAATACTTAGACATCACATGCCTAACAATTATAAACCCCGCATTTTAATCTCATTATCGAAAACTCTTTTCAATATCAAGTCGGGCAATTCAACAAGATTCCCGACATTTTGATCGAATGCTCGTCGCAAACTTTAGTAGACGGCCGCACCCCCGATACCGTCGACGAAGTGTACTAAGGCGGAACACCGCTACCGCGAGCACCCGAACGGATGCTTTCGGCGACGGGGTTCTCCTACAGTCACTTGGTCGGGGCTATGGAGTGAGGCTGTCTATTAAGTTTACCCGGCGAGTATCCGCGTACACTACGTGATTGCGACGGACTTTTGATCGCATCAAAATTCCGTGGCAACTGATCAAGTGAGGCTAAACTGCTATGTTTATAACATTCATTCAGTTATCTCATAACTACTTGTGAATTCCAAATGTTGTATCACATTACGGATAAGATAGAAAATGTTAAACTTTCCGATCAAACAATCGAACACCCAAGTTTTCCCGATACAGCTCAACACATGATATAAGTTTTAAAACATTCAATTCATGCCTCAGTACCAACGGTCCAGCCGTAGAAGGGTCAAGCCAACGCCTCACATGTGGCCCGCCGTACTGCCCCAAACCCTAAGGTTCAAAGGGCACTTCAAGACGGTCACATAATCGAGTTAAGGTTTGTTGTCTTCTAGAGGGAGCATCGCGTTACTAGCACTACATAGAACGTCATTAAACTACGGAAAAATCCAACAATTGGAAATTTCCCGGCAGGGGAAAAAGTGGGTATTTATATCCGGTCGAACTTTTTAACATATTCTAAAATTACCCGGAAAAAACACACAGACAAAATTAGACAATCCGATCGAAACACCGAGTCCCCAATACAACCTAGAAAATTCAACTCTCGAATAAATATTAAAAATTCCCAGAAAATACAGCAAACAAAATAAGACATTACTGTGCAAACAGTGTTTCAAGAAGAGATATTTTGGCCGCGGAACCGCCGCAGAAGCCATGCTTCTGCCGCGGTTCCGCCGCGCTTTAATCATATCTTTTGGTCATTTTTGCACCGTAATTCTTAGAACTTCCTGCTGAATTTTTTAAGAATTTTTAATCTGGAAAAAACCCAGTTTTTAAAAAATGTCCAGAGAGCAAATATGTGTTGGGGTTTCGGTTCGATCGGACTTCTAACTCCGTATACGCATCGCCAAAGGCTCTAGCTAGGCTCTGATACCACTATAGGGTTCCTAGGCACACTAATGAGGTCTCACAAGTGATCAAACATGCCCAATTCAAAAAATTTCATGTGCCTACAAACCCTAATACGGATCGTTAACTAGATAATGAGGCGATGCAAGCAAGTAAATAACTTTATTGCTAAAGGAAAGGGCTACAACCTTTGTCGATTCGGTCCTCCACTTCCTTAGCTCCGCATAGACATCCCTCCACTGTACAAATCGAAATCCTAGACTCTTGCGATGGTTTCATCGGAGAAATGGGCGGGCTAGATCGTCGACTTCGATGCCGAAGATGATCTACGTCGAGGCAACACAAGATCAAGCTCCAACTTCACCAAGCCATGAAACTTGTGAAGAAAACACCCTATACTACTTGGCAAGTGGTAGAGGATGAAGAAATAGGAAGTGGGTTCACTTTAGAATTGGATTTCTCACTCTTTTTCTCAAGTTGCCATTGATGGAGGCAAGGTTTTCTTCTTTGTTGAAGAAAAAGAAGAAGGAATATGATAAGTCTATTGAAAATAGAAAATAACATGAATACTTATCATATACCAACCATGATTAGGTGTAGAGAATGAACTATGGTTAGGATGAATGGTTAGGGTTAAGCATGAGACAAAAATGGTGGACTTGTTCAAAGCTTCATGAAGCTTCAACAAAATCCAAAGAAAGCCACCATTTTTTTTATCTTAAGCCAAAATGAAAAAAATAAATAGTTAATAAAATCAAAACCCTAACCATTACACAACTATGGTTTAATCTTTACACAAACTCAAGTTAGCATGTATCATCAAACATGATACAATCAAGTGCACACAAAAATATATCACATATACAATGTGCACATCAAGTGAGAAAATCCTTTTAAAGTGAACCAATACTAGTTAATGCAAAGTAATATATCAAATATATAATTATACATTAAATCATTAAATCAACACTTGATTCAATGATCCGGTCATGTCGCATATAACCGACTAGTATCCAATGTATCGACTTATCGAATCAATCCTTGATTCGATAACTAGGTTATATCGCATACAACAATTCGACAAATTCATCGCGAGAATGGAATACGGTATCACATACACGCATTATTCTCCGTCTCGCACATATCTCATATGCGCTCCTATTTCGTTTCGCTTGAGCCAGGAAACCTCTGTGTAGGACTCTAAAGACTCGTCAATACGCCGGCAGCAGATGATGATCATATCAAGTATCCACAAGCCGCAAGCGGTCTGCTAAACGTAACGGCCACCCAGGTATTGAACGATCAGAGGATCGACGAGCAAGCCCGCTCACACTCCTGTGAATCCAACCGGTAACAATTACCGTACAGTCCGGTCTGTTCGTCTGATATGTCGCATATCTCGCATAGGGGTGGTAAACGTCAGACCCCAGTAGCTCGATAAGTCATGCCGACGTGAGGTCCATAACAATCGTGAAACTACTGATAACTCTTACCAGTATATCACAGCAACCCTGGCCAGGGATTTCCTGTTATGGCCAGTCGAGTATAGCGCAACATCAACCCCCAAACCGGGAGAGACGAATCCCCTCCTATCGCTCATTGCCTCCATATGAATCGGGACTGTACCCAAAAACCACCTGTTTGCACGACTCAGTAAAGCCGTGGTAGAGTGGAAATCAAAGCACAGTAGGAGACACACAAGTCTCTATGACGATCTCGGGTCAACAGACTAAGCTTCACCAGTGTCACCAGAGAACTGCCATCTGACGTGAGGTATAATATCATCTGGGAGTTCTCAGCGAGTCCGTTCAGTGTACCCAGTCTCCACTGAGCACCCACATACCATCTCTGATGTCAAACACCAATGGATATGGGATCATCCATCTCCCATCACATGGGTCGAGAAGATATACGCTATTCTACACTGGAATGTCGATGCCCCGTCTCGATATTCCCACGACTAGGAACATTGAAGGATGTACTCATGGACTATCCAGGCCCCACTAGTATGATCTGCATCACTGTCCTGGAAGTCGAGTACACATCCTAAGGGCTTTATCAACATATAACAGAGAGACAGAAAGTATACATGTTAAGATAAAGAGCAACCAGATTGCGTACTATCATGTCGAGCAAGAAAGTCCTACCTATATATGTCCCAGCATCCACTACAATATACATCCAATATACAGTAATGGCCTCTAGGGCATACATATAACTAACAAGCACAAGTTAGTACAGCTTAATGGTTAGGCTCTGATACCACTGTAAGTCCACGGTAGCGCCCCGGCCGTCTAACAGACGCCAAATGCGGAACGAAAACATTTTACAACTGGCGCTATCGCGTACTATAACCCGGATCTGCCATTAAAGCTAAACTAATAAATTACAAAGTGGGTTAGAATTGTTATACCGAACGATCCGAGTCCTTCGGTCTTCAACCATCATCCCACGCTTGTCGCGGCTGCTCCGATCTCCTGAATCTCCAGTCTCGTCGTCCAGGTGGCACCACGTCGACGGATCTTTAAACGGGCTCCCGCCTCTGAACCGAGGCAACTCGGTCGTCAAGTTTGCTAAAAGAGACGACCAAGATGATGTAGAGAATGAGTAGAACACTTTGCCTCGTTACGTCCAAGGCTATGGACGAACGGTTATGGAAGTTGCCTTTTGGATCGATATGAAATGAGAAATGGAGTATACTAATTTCCATGAATCCAAACTATCATAATCTTGTAATCAAGCAACCATGAGTGTGTGTGAAGAGGAGGGGAGGGGGCCGGCCACTTATAGAGGGAGGAGGGTCAGTGTAGGAGAGGGGAAGGTGACCACAAGAAAAAGATCATTCATGAAGAGAATGAGTCACCCTAACACCTAGTATGAACTCATTTAAAGAAACAATGAATCACTAACCTTGTCATCCTTGCATTAATGAATCACTAAATGCACTAAGCCACCTAACCATCCTAGTCACCTCTTCTAGAAACTTCCAGAACCTTCCACACTCATCCAAAGAAAAGATAAATCCGTATTTACGGCTGATAGAAAACTGGAAACTGGCAACTTTCAAAAGTGATCCTGAAACGAATTTCAGGATAACCCCGTAATGGTATAAACATACCCGCATTTGTATTACGACCGAATACAAATGCATCTGAGACAAAGATATTATATCTACTCTGTATAATACTCGGATCCGGCTTAAACCAAAGCCGACCAGTATTATCTGCCCAAAAAAATGACACATGCAAAAACGCACGTGCATTTTCCGAACCATGCCATAAAACCATACGGCCTCTACAACGTTTCGCCCGAACTTGGGAAAGTGTCTGTGGGGGACTCTAATGACTCATCAACACACTGGCACTGGGTATAACCACTAGCACGTCAGAGGTACGAGCTGTACGTAACGGTTGCCTATGTATTGATTGGAAGGGAAGCTGACGAGCGAACTCATCCATAAACCATACTGAGCCTGACAGTGGCAATGTATATATAGTCCGGTCCGTTCGTCTAAAGAGTATCGCATATCGAGTCTAGGGGGTGGATAAAGTCAGACCCCTAATAACGCGATAAATCGTGTCGGTTTGAAGCCCATCACCACCTGAGAAACTACTGATCAGAATTAGTAATTCTACACTACCTCGGCTGAGGATTTCTAGTGATGGTCACCCGTGCACTGTGCGACATCAACCCCCAATACCGGAAGAGACGAATCCCCGACGATCCGCTCACTGCCTCCATGTGGCTCGGGACTGTACCCAGCTAAAACCTGTTTGCACTACTCCTTTGAGCATGGTAGGGTAGTAATCTAAGCACAGTAGGAACTCACACGAGACAAATGACGATCACAGGTCGACAAACTAACCTGTACACATGTCATCAGGGAACTTCTATCTGACGATATGTATAATACCAACTAGCATGTTCCCGGCGAGTCATGTCCGGTGTACTCATAACCCAATGAGCACCTGTATACATCTTAGGTGATCCAACTAACACCAGTGGCTTGTGAGACCGGCCACCGCCCCTCGTCGGGGTCTCGACTGTATACACTAGTCTACTCTGGATTATCGATGCCCTGTCTCGAAACTCCCACGACTAGGGACACTTTTAAAGATGTGCTTATAGACCCCAGCTCTTACGTATATGATCGCAATCATACTGCTGGTAGTCAAGTAAGAATCCTATGGGCTCTATCATCATGCAATGGTGAACTAAAGCATGTATACGATGATAAAGACAAACCGGATAGCATACTATCATCTCGAGCAAGACTGTCATATCGGTATAGGTCATGCCTCAATTATTGCAATCACGTACCTGCGATCCAATAATTGACTTTGAGGGCACTATCTCCAACAGACTGGGCCCTAGCAGGGCCCATAAGAGGTTGGACTCCATCCCGGCGGTTACTTCCTCCGCCTCCAGTGAGCGACGTGTCCAGCAAGAACTGGAAAGCTTGAGGGCTACCGTTCAGGAGTTGAAGGAGATGCTACTATGTATACAACTTTATAGTAAAATATCATGTCATATTATAGATATCAACATATCCATAATTAGTACGTAGCTTGAGCTTATTTGGTTTTAGACTTAGGTTTGATTAATCATACATACATATGTAATTAAAATAAACAACGGTTTTCCAAACTAGATATCCAAATGGGATTTCGAAATAACTTGATAATGATAAGAATTCGAATAATACACAGTTCTTACACGCTTCTTACGCACGTTAGGTCCAGACGTGACAGGGTACATGGCATGCATCTCCTTCGGCTGCGTCTCCGCAAGCCACTACATCGGCTGCGGTTCCGCAGACAGCTCCTATAGCTCCACCGCCCGGTCAGACTCCCGCAGCCGCGGCTCCACAAGCGACTCCCTCGACGGCGGCTGCACAGACCACATCGCCAGCTCCATAGGACGCTCAGAATCCCGCTCGCGCCGAATTGCATGGTTTATTGACCGTGGATCAGGCGCGCCTTATTCTATCGTTTATCAGAGTTGGAGCTGGACCGAGCTAGGGTAGCTTTTTGATTCTTATATTTTGAAACATGCATTTATTTATATCATACATATTGTACTACATTTTGAAACGATATTGATATTGATATTGTTTTATATTTATATCATATTCAGTATTTTGGTTTCTTTTGTATATTATATGCGTGAGATGTGATTACGAATACTGCGATATCTGTTGTGTGATGATTAATTTTATATTTTATTGATATATATATTATTGTGCACAGGGCGAGAAAAAATCAGGCAGCCCCTTTTTAAAAAAAACAGATAATGTGTACCTACGGATTAATCCGTAGGTACACACGTTGCCCCTACGGTTTAAACCGTAGGGGCAAAATATCAGCATCAACTGATATTTCCCTCCTGATCTCAGTATCAGGGGGGTTGGGCTTGCCCCTACGGATATATCAGTAGGGGCAAACAAAATCCCCTACGGATATGTACCTACGCATGTATCCGTAGGGGATAGTACTTGGCCCTACAGATACATCCGTAGGTACAGCTAATATATTTAAAATAACCGTAAATAAAATAACTTTTTTTCCCCTACGGCCAACTCCGTAGGTGAAAATGGACCTACATAGAACTCCGTAGGGGCAAGTTTTTGCCCGTAGGGGCAAGTTCAGGGCTTCAACTTGCACCTACAGATTAATTTTTCGCCCCAACGGTTATATCCGTAGGGGCAGTGGTTTTCCCCTACGTGAAAATCCGTAGGAGCAACCCTTATTTGTAGTAGTGAACGTAGTGTGTGTATGTATGCAGCATACCCACGATACGGTACTTCGCCTAAAGTGACCTAAGTACAATTGTTTGAAATTCCTTCCTTGATGATTCATAACCTTGTGATTCGATTTCCGTGTTCTTATCGAATCTTATTCCATTTATAGCCTTGCCGCCAATGACTATGGGGACTCAGAATGATGCAGCGAGGGCCGAGGTCAGATTTGACTCGGGTGGGTCAAGGACTGACCAGGATGGCACGCTCGTTGCACAGGAGCTGACGGATCCTCCTTCGGCAGACAGTATCGCTAGGCATGTGGCAAAGATGCAGGACTTGCGCCAGACGCTGAGTTCTTTGGTTGAGGCCGTTTGAGCGCAGCGACAAAAGGTTGACACCCCTGTTACTCAGTTATCCTTGCGATCAGCATACAGCAGTCCGTCACCTACATAGCGCCAGTGGATGCAGCCCCAGTTGACGAGGCACGTATTCCAGAGACTCTGAGAGTTCCGGAACAGAAGAGGACTCGTATCGGTGTACCACCCCAGAGACAGAGGCTTAGTCGTCGAGACATATTTCGTGACCGTCGTGGGAGTAGTAGAGGCTTAGGACTAGGACAGTCGTTCAGCTCTCATACCCAAGGGGGTCAGTAGTCGTCGCGTGGATGTTTTCGATACGAAAGCCTTCAACACTTCGTCAGAAATTGTTCCTTAGCACCACGTCAGGGTCATATTCTGAGACGTCATGGACGCGGAGGGTTCGCTCAGAGGGGTCGGTCTAGCAGAGGAGGAGTTTAGCCAATTGCGGTTAGGGGGCAGACATGAGAGTTTGTTTCTACTCATCGGGACGCGCAGGCGTCCAATGCGGAGTTTTCAGGTATCCTTAATTCGTATGTTCTTTTGATGTGTTGGTTGTTTTTCACACTTGTGCCGTGGTTGGGACAAGAGTCGTGTTAAATAGATCAGCTGTTTGTTGTGTTAAATTCCGTCAGCGATTCTTTTGTTGCACAACACGTATTTCGATCGTGTGCCAATCGGATAGGAGATAGAGATTCGTCCGTCGTTTTGATCCTACTAGAGATGTTGGGTTTGACGTTCTCCTGGGCACGGACTGGTTAGCTACGTGCTAGGCGTCTGTGGACTACCGTGAGGAAACAGTCAGGTTCTGTTTTCCCCGGCGAGTCAGTTCTTGTTGTGCAGGTGGATAGTTGTGCCGCCTCTCACAGCTTGAATTCAGCCTTTTTGCTAGTCGGCTTTTGAGGAGATATCGTGGATTCTTGGCGTTCATTCATGATACCAGAGCCACAGTTGGTTTTTTGGACCAGGTTTCTATCATACGAGAGTTTTCCGACGTTGTTCCAGATAAGCCGGCGAAGCTTAGGGAGCTTAAGGATCAGCTGCAGAGTTGTTTGTTGGGGGGATTGTGCGTCTAAGTGTTTCGCTTTTGGAAGCTCCTATTTCTGTTCATCAAGGAGAAAGACGACAGATTGAGGTTGTATATTGATGGATCGTTAATTGAACCGGCTTACGGTGCGGATAGGTATCCTTTACCTCGCATTGACGATTTCTTCGATCAGCTCCACAGTGCGAGACATTTTTCTAAGTTTATTCAGGATCAGGTCATCATTGTTACGGGTTCAGAGTGATGACATTCTGAAGACTGCCTTGTGCGTGCTACGGGCTTTGTGTGTATTGGTGTGTCATTGGATCCACCAATGCCCTAGCAGCATTCGTAGATGTGATGAACCGGATTTCTTCAGGCCGTTCCTCGACCAGTTTTTGTTGTGTTATTGACGACATTCAGGTCTATTTAATGTGTCTTGAGGAACAGGAGCAGCACTGAAGGATTTATTTTGCAGATACTAGGAGAGCCCTAGCAGTTTGCTAGATTCTCGGAGTGTTCCTTCAGGATTTTTTGTGTTGACTCCTAGGTCTTGTAGTTACGGGAGACGGTTTTTATATGGTTCCGAGAAAGATCGAGGCCGTACAGCTTATGCCCATACTTGTGTGCAGGAAGGAGGTCCGCAGATTTTTGGGGCTTAGCAAGTTTTTACCGCCGTTTCATGCAGGATTGCTAGTGTAGTGCTGCACCGTTGACTGAATTGATCGGAATGGAGGTTTCTTTTCTTTGGACTGAGGCATGTGTGCGGAGTTTTCGGCAGTTGAAGATTCGGTTAATAACTGCATCAGTTCTTTCGTTGCTTTCTGGTTCGGGCGACTTTGTTGTTTAACTGTAATGTTTCACGAGTGGGGCTCGATTGTGTACTGAGGCGTCACTATGGAGTTATTACTTTTGCTTCCCTACATTTGGAGGAAGTACTAGCAGGATATTCCACTCATGATCTGGAGATGGCCGCGGTGGTCTTGCGTTGGAGATTTGGAGACACTACTTGTTCGAGAGTCGTGTCAGATTTTCACGGACCGCCAGATCTTAATGTACATCTTCCTGCAGCGGATTTTGATTGTTGTGATAGTCTTCTGCAGATTTACAGTTCTTGTACGATCGTTGAGTACAGCTTAAGTTTGTCTCTACTGAGGGGACAGCTTGCTCATGTCCGCACCCGACCACTCTTCTTTAATCGTTTTCGCGAGGCACTGCCCACTGATGCTCATTCGTCAGAGATACTTGAGCATACTCGGCTGGGTAATGATTCGGAGTCCTTGATTTGTGACAAGGGTGTGCTAAGTTTAGGGGCGCGTTTGTGCACATGATACTATCGGGCAGAGACGCGAAATCCTATAGCAGGCACATCGGTCAACTATCTTTACTCATTCAAGTTCCACCAACATTGACGTGACTTTTGAGATAGTTACGGGTGGGCAGGGATGTAAAGAGAAATTTCGGATTTCGTTTCAAGGTGTTTGTCTTGTTGTGTGTTTTGGTTGAGCATCTGAGACCGGCTGGAGAGTTGCAACCTTTAACCGTTCCGAAGTGGGAGTGGGAGCAGATCTCCACGAATTTCGTTATGGTGTCTACCCAGGTTTAGTCAGGGCATGACTCCATTCGGATGCTTGTTGTCCGGTTTTGCTCAGTTTGCTCAGTTGTCTTTTGTTAAGTTTGTGCGTACGTATTAATTGTTGTCGTCAGTTGGGGATCGTCACTCGCCATTGTTAGGGTTCTCCTTCGATAGCTGTTATCAGGAGGCACTCCGATTGGTAACCTTTAGGTTTAGGGGTTAGGTCGTGTCGATCACCAGTCTGTTTTTCTGACTTTGCGTAGTAGGATTTTTGGACCCCAGCTAGTCTAGAGATTTCGGAGATGCTCCAGTTGGTTCAGGTCAGGATGAGAGTAGCCCAGTGCAGACAGAGGTCTTATGCCGACCGTGATGGTCGCAGACTTGAGTTCGCAGTGGGAGATCATGTATTCCTACGGACTTTCCGAAGAATGACGTGTTGAGTTTTGGGAAGCTAACCCCGAAATTGTAGGTCCTTTTGAGATCCTTAAAGCGAGTTAGTTTTGTTGCCTTTAATTTGGCACTTCCGCCAAGATTATTGAGTATTCACCCCGTGTTCCTTATGTCGATACTTTGCAATTACCTTCAGGACCTTTCTCACATGATTCAGCACCAGACCATTTAGCTAGGACGCGATCTTTCATTCACCAGCAGCCAATTGTGTTAATGGCTCGGTAGGTGGAGAAACTTTAGTCGAAGGTCTTGCCATCTGTGAAGGGTTTTTCTTGGACGTAGCCGTATAGTGGGGTAATCACTTGGGAGGCTGCGAGCGAGATATGAGAGATTTGTAATCTTCTCTTTGAAGGTATGCTTAGTGAGAATTTTAAATTCGGGGATGAATTTTCTATAAGGGGGAGATTGTAACGCCTTAGATTTCGGTTAGTGTTCGTTTAGACGTTAATGCGGGTTTACTGTAAAAAGTTTACCAATTCGGGTTCCTCACATTTTATAACATTTAATTAATAATTTATTATTATTTGTTATAAGCATGCACACACGTGTGCACGTAAATGTGAGTTTTGTTTGTGCTAATCTAGTCTTAGCAAACTTGACCCTTAACCTAATCCTTGTTTAAATCTACCCTTTTGCATTAACCCTTTATCTTTTGTGAGTAAGAAGAGAGATATTTTGCTTGGTTTTCTTTTGTGTGAGGTGTGAAAACATTTAATGTGAGGCATGGTTAGCAATTAATGCTAATGATACACTCACCTCTCACCTCACCCTACACTCACCTCCCTCTCTTATTTCCTCACACCCTCTCTTTTTCTCTATCTCTTTCTCATTTCTCTATCTCCCTCATTCTAAAATGAACACTCTTTCATTTCCCACACCAAATCCATCACAAATTCACAATTTCATCACAAAAATCACACCTTTTCTTGGATTTTGCCTCATGGATGCCTTGGATTGTACAAAGCTTGGATCTTTGTGTTCTTTTGATTAGGTAATGTTTCCTTGCTGTTGTTTAAGTCATTTTTGTGTAGCTTAGCTTTAAAATTGCTGTTTTTATCACGTATCGTATCGTTTCGGATAAATATCGTATTTTTAGTGTCGATTTGGGGTCTCGGATGATCTGTTGTTAAACTAAGTATTTATTGCAAAAATTGACTTGACAGTAACCTAGTATAGAGACCTAAAACCTACCCTCAAAATACGAGCCCACTTCCTCCAACTCCGGCCGCAGATTTAATGGATCTGGCCGCAAATTGCGGCCAGAGTAGGGACTGGGTGTTGATTTTTGGTGTAGGGGTCTCTAGGGTGATTTGTAGTCTCATGGTGCTTGCAATTTTTACAAATTGTTAGCACAGGAAAATCTGGGATCACTTTGCATATTTCTAGTGTTTCGTTTCATGCAATACGTTATTCGATAGGATGAGTTTTACATGTTGCTGCTGCGCTGAGTTGGTTTCATAGTGTCGCTATACGCGTTAGCTACAATACGAACCATTTAGAGTACGTATGTGTGTCGTGTTGGTCCGTGTAGATGGTAAGTATTTTAGGTTTATTATTAATATATATTTGCTTATTTTTTTTAATGATGCAGGTTCGCAGGCAAGTACTATGGACACTGCTACAAAGGGAAAACAGGTGGTTGGATTCACCTAGCTTGGAGCGTTGGTGAGTAGATTTAATATCTACAGGGGAATCGCCCGTATGGCGTTATGCGTCTGGGCTAGAGATGTTAATACTTGTCGCATATTCTATGTCATATTTAGAATTGCGCATTTACCCAATTACTTAGATGTTGTTGTGCTTGGACTAGTCGCCTTAGGACACTGCACATATTATTGACGATTCATGTTGCACGAGCACTGACTGTATGCTACACACACCGTCAAAAATTACCATGTCACACACAAACCACTTATAGTTAGGATATTGCTTGGTTAGGGACATTGTGACATTGATTCATATTTCTTATCGCATATGACATATAGCATACATGTATATCTGCATGCTTACACATATGCCTTCATATACTTAAATGCTAGATACCCATATACCTATAGAGTATTGTACCATTAGTGATAGGTATATACACACTTTGTGACATAGCTACAGGTATACCTTGCACATATTTCACTTATACCCAGGGGGTATTGATTAGTCCAAAAATATGAGTTTACCGCAATCAGAAACGGCGTCGCTTCGCAGCTAGCCGGTGAGTACGGGTCGATCCACAGAGACGGGTAAATTTCTTTAAAGTGATTTAACGAGTTGATTCTTTTTGTAGTTTTGGTAGGTTTATAAAAAGCTAAAGACTAGATCTAATTAATTTAATTAAGAATCTTGCTAGGGTTAGGATTAGGGGAAGTTTTGGAAATTAAAGATTTTTCCTCACCGCTTTCAATACCTTCCTTTTTTAGATCTCTTAGATGTTAAGTTAATTATCAATAAAGTGGATACAAATCTTTTGGGAAGATGTTTCTTCCTCTAGATTTGTACCCTACCTTTGTTGATAATTATCCTAACCCTCACGGAAAACGCGCGGAACCGGCCCTTTATACTACGGTTCATCGTTACCTCGAAGGGTAGGATGCCGCAGGGAGCGGTTGTGCTCGTATGCGTGAAGTTCTTATTCATTAGGTGAAGGTGGCATTGAAAGGGGCGAGAGATTTCATCTCTCAACCCTTTCCCTAAGGCTAACCCTAACAAGCGAGGAGACTACTCGCTCATTAGGGGATGAGAAGACATTATAATTAAAAGAAATAAAAGTACTTACTAGTTGACGGCTCCCTCCAAACAAGAAGAACAGATCTGAATTTTTCTCTCAGAAAATCTGAATTTATTGATTGAAAAGAGGCATGAGAATTTACAAGGTATTGGGTTCTATTTATAGGACATAGAAACCCTAGGGTTTACAATTGCACCGCATGTCTAAAGTTACAAATATACCCCCAGAAAATCTTTTCACAGCCGCCAAGGAGTTATGGTAAAAAGAGATGCGCACTAGGGCTCAGGGATGCCGCGGAAGCGCCGCGTATATGTGCTTTGGGCCGCGGAAGCGCGGCCCAATGATGAGGTCATCTTTGGATTTTTCTTGGGCTTCTTGGGGTTCTTCTGGTCTTCCTGGTTCTGTATTCAGGTTATCATTTGGGCTTCTACAGTTATACCAGATTTTCAACGAACACTTTGCAATGGATCTTGTAACCGTCTTTCTTGTAAATTTGGATCTTTTGTTGTCTTGTTGATGGTGAACCGTTCTTCTGCTGAGCTTTACTAAGATCTTCCTATTTGTTGGTCAAAATCCTTCTTTTGTGTCTTCTTTTGTGTTTTTCACTGTTTTTGCTCCAACAACCTGTAACCTGTAACATGTAGCAGACATGGGTCAAAAGCACCTGTTTTTATTGTAAAATGCATAAGAATGGGGAATATAAAATACAATATTATGGTGTGAACAAATACCCCCAAACTTATCTTTTGCTCGTCCTCGAGCAAACTTATTGTTTTATTCTCTACAAAAATCCTAACCGCACTTTCGCAGGGAACCGCGATTGCACTGAGCTCGTGCAACAAGCCGTTAAACCTCTAGGTGTCCCTAGTAGGAGGAGTGTTGTCTCCTGAGGGTTTTCAGCGGATACTACCCACAAAATCCTATCAATTTGGCCTTTCGACTTTTGTTCTCCAATTAGGTTTTCTAACTAAGAATTCTATTATCGTCGACCCGCAAATTATCCACCCATATTCTTCACACTTCCTCATTATTTAACTTAAGATTATATATCCTGCAGATCTACTTAGCTTTCGGCATTTCTTAAGTTTTCCTTCTAGGGTTATATCTCCACTTAGGAATTTCTATCAACTCTATTAAAGATACAAGTTCTATTCTTCATTCCTTTCTCTTATCTAGATTCCAATCACATACCCCTACGTGTGTGTATAGATCACCCCTACACTTGGAAATTCAAATCAAGCAATCGTACTCTCATCCATTGTCCAAAGTACTAATTAGTTGGTGAATGAAATTTGCTTACACATCCTTCATGCGACCGTTAATACTTCTTGAGGTACCAACGACCGATTACAAAATGCGTTTGCACTTTAAAGCGTACTTCCTAGTCTTTGCAACACCCAAGGCTTTAGCAGTGACTCCCAAACCAGTTGGTCTAAGGCACTAGGTGATGAAGCACCCTCGCTAAATATTTTTCTATTTTTACAGCCTTAAGTAATCACAAAAACCAGTGTCCATTTTTTTCTTTATTCACTTTTTTTTTTCTTTTATTTTCATTGTACTAAGGACTTTAGACAAGAGCATTTCAAGGTCTCCTCTACTATTCCAAGTTTCAAGGTGCGTGATTGTGCAAATTGTAGGGTATACATTTTCAGAATGTAGACTTAAGCGAGGAACTATTTTTCAAACTTATACTCTAATAAGAACATCAATACTCTTCCCTCATTTCGACTTAGCCCAAGAAGTGAACCCAAAATTTGCCTATTTCTAAATAAACTACAAGGCATATACTTTCTACCGTTAAACTCTAAGAAAGGTTATTTTTAGGGTTTTTAATTTACTAAGTCTAAGATCTAGTTGTTCCTAACTAGTTAACCTATTTGTCAAACTCTAGTCAATTAGCCAAAATTGAATACATTAATTTTTATAATTTTTGAAATTTTTGAAATTTTTATGGGTTTTCAAATAAGTATGCAAATGCAAAAATATGTACAAATGAATGCGAAGGAAGAAGACGTACCGAGCATACCCCCAAACTTGAACTTGACAGTGTCCTCACTGTCATACTAAACCAAGAGGGTCAAAATGTCGGCACTCCCCTGTTTATTTATTTACAATTTTTTTTTATATTTTTAATGTTTTGAAATTTTTATTTTTATTTCTTAGAGAAAAAGAAAACAAAAATATATACAAAAAGACCCTCCCCCAAACTTCAATTAAACTATGTTAGACAATACTGCCCAACTTTGCATAGGCCAAAAGTCAACACCAACCATTCGAAAAATTTATCAGTAAAGAATATTGGTGGGTGAAAAAATAAGTAGTGGTGGTCCGCAAAGAATTGGGGAAGATAGAAGTAGTGGAATGGGAGGTGTGGAGGTGAATATACAGGTGATGGTGATGCATCGATACGAGAATGTAAGTGATCAGCAATCAGTGGAGTGTTGGCATTCTCGTACCGTATTAAAAGAAATGGGGGTATTTCAACTTCTAAGGGAGGAGGTTGACTCACCACAATACCCCCAAGATGTTCCCGTGTGTCCTCTATTGTCATGGCATCATCCATCAAATGTGTATGATATTTACTTAGGAGGGAACTGATCTCCTCGATGTCCGCCATAGTCCAACTGAAAACTTGCCGCCTATCTTGTAAGACTTTTAAAATAGCGTTCTCTTGCTCGAAGGCTAGAGAGGCTGATATGATAATGGGAAAAGTCTCATTCTCACCTATATAAGCATATCTACGGTGAGACGGCAAGGGCATGAGTTCGAATTTCTGAGGCGAAAGAACCATTGCGGAATCTACCTCGAACTCAAAGGACTCTAACACAGGTTCGAAATCATTGCAAACAACCGATTCGGATGGTTCTACTGACTCATCCAAAAACTCAAATGACTCATATTCGGGCTGTGAGTCGTCGTCATCCGAAAAAGTGAAACATTGATAATCAGCATCGGTTGTGTCAACAGTAGTAGGCTCAAGGAGGGACGCACTAGTGGCGTCAAAACTGTTTTCATCAAATAGAAATCCTTCAAGCTCGCAGTCCTCCTGCGTGATTTCGTGAATAGAGCAAACTTCTCGTGTACTAGTTTTAGGCACGGGGGGCAGACTTCCCATCTTATAAATATTGAACTCACTAGACCTCTTTCCGAAGGATAGAGTCATGGAGCCATTGCGACAATTTATTATGGCATTGGAAGTGGCCAAAAATGGTCGACCAAGAATCACCGGAATTTGGTTTCTTGGGTTAACAACAGGTTGTGTATCCATAACGATAAAATCAACGGGGAATATGAATTCCCCGACTTTGATCAACACATCCTCTAGTTGACCCCTTGGATAGGTGATTGATCGATCAGCCATTTGGAGAGTGCAACGAGTGGGTTTCAACTCTCCAACCCCTAATTGTTCGTACACGGAGTAAGGAATCAGGTTAACACTAGACCCAAGATCTAAAAGTGCTCGATTAATTTGCTTATCCCCAATTGTGATTGAAATAGTAGGACAGCCGGGGTCCTTTCGTTTTTGGGGTAAGGTTTGATGGTGGTTAATAGCATTGCTCACTGCACTAGCCACTAGCACTTTCTTGGGTACTTGAGATGCCTTTCTCTTCGAGGTGCACAAGCCCTTTAAGATTTTCGCGTATGAAGGGACTTGTTGGATAGCATCCAAGAGAGGTATATTTATGCTAACCTGCTTAAAGATCTCCACAATCTTCTCCACTTGTGCATTTGGTTTATTAGGACTCAACCTGTTTGGAAATGGTGCATTTTGAAAATTTGTTGAGTCACAAGTCTGTGGATTAGAATGTGGAATAGGAACGGATCCCAGTGTGGATGTGTTCGTGTTGTCAGAAATGGGTCCGTTCGAGTCAGAAGAAGTAGAGCCGTGTGAAGGGTGGAGAATAGGCTCTAAAGAAAAAGGTGAAGAAGGAAGTGAAGAAAATGAAGAAGGGGAAGAAGAACCACCGGCAGGGATGTCATCACTAGTTTCCACATTATTTTGCAACTCTCTTCCGGATCTCAACGTGGTCACCGCATTCACATTGTGATTGTTATATGCGTTTAGTGTGTGACCGGGATTGGGCAATGGTTGAGATGGAAGCTTTCCTTTTTCTCTCTCGCTCAACGCAGCAGTTAATTGTGCAATTTGTGCCTCGATAGATTTGATACTTTGATCGTGTGAGGCATTGTTATTCATTAAAGATTGAACATAACTTTCAAATCTTGCTGCGGAATCTGTAGTTTGCTTGAGAAATGCTTCAAGACTTTTCTCGAGCGAGCTAACCTTATCATCATTAGGTTGAACCAAATTGTTCGTTTGATTTGTATAAGGTTGTTGTTGGAAAGGTTGCTGGTTTTGAGTTTGTAAGGGTGCTTGTTGTTGTTGTGGAGGAGCTCTTTGAAAATTGTTATTCCCTTGGACTTGTTGATTTTGGTTCCAAGCGAAATTTGGGTGACTCCTCCACCCCTGATTGTATGTCGAAGAGTAAGGATCGTTTCTTTGTCTTTGCTGGAATGCAGCATTGACTTGATCCTGCCCTTGCATGGGTGCATTATAAGGGCACTCTTCGGTGAGATGTGATGGATTAGAACAACAAGCACAAACAGTTCGTGTGGGTAGAGTAGGGGCAGGAGAAGTCGATGAGATTTTGGTCTCAATCGCTTCTAGCTTTTTCATAAGTGAGGCCATCTCGGCCTTCATAGCTATCGACATATCTATTTGATGTATGCCTGCCCTAGATTGACCAACTGAAGAAGATGATGTGGTCTTGGTACTCTCCCATTGAATTGTTTGCTCACTTAGGTCCTCAAGAAACTGCCAAGCTTCGTCGCTAGACTTGGAGAGAAAATGACCTTGACAAATTGTTTCTAGCAACTGCTTCGTTGCTGCGTTCAATCCCTCGTATAATGTTTGGCAAAGTTGCCACTTTTCTATCCCATGATGAGGGCATTGAACAAGTAGGTCTTTAAATCTCTCGAAGCACTTCCAGAATGGTTCGGACGGAAGCTGTGAAAATTGTATAATTTCGTTTCGGATTCTAGCAGTTTTATGATGAGGGTAGAACTTTTTCAGAAAAGCTCTCACAAACTCGTCCCAATTTCTGATTGAGTGTGATGCGGTGCTGTATAGCCACTTCTCGGCTAGGTCACATAAGGTGAAAGGAATGACCCTTAGCCTTATAGCGTCATCACTTAATTGGGTAGTTTTCATCATGGCGCAAACGTTTTGGAATTTGTTGATAAAGATATATGCATCTTCGGATTCCAAACCATGAAACTTAGGCAGCATGTTGATGAAGTGGGGTTTGATCTCAAAGTTGTCCCCATTAGCCGGTGGAAGGGAAAGACAAGTGGGAAGGGCGGTGCGGATGGGGTAGAAGAGATCCTGGAGCGCGACTCGTGCGGGCGCTTCGACAGGCGGGAGATTCGGGTTATTCGCACCTAACGGAGGCGGAATCATTCCCGTCGGCAAGGTATAGTTGGGGTCGTGTCCCGACATACCTTCGAAAGAAGAATTTGAAGATGGAGGTAAGGAGAAGAAGGGAACGTCGACGAAGGGTTCGTCGAAGGGTTCGTTGGTCGGTACCAACGAAACACGGACTAATCGGGCGTTAGTATCCCTAGTCCAAGATGACATACACTAAAGGGTAGTGCAGTCAGAAAACAGAATGTGAGGGTAAGAAAACGACTTTGAGAAGAAGTGGTGTAAGTGAGTGCAAAGATTCTTTAGCGGCAAGTTGCAAGTTTTGAAAAGATTCTCCCCTTTTTTTTTTTTCTTTTTCTTTTTAAGTGTGCTTTTGCAAAAAGATTTTGAAAAGAGACTAGTGACACAACTGCAATTAACCACACATGCACAATCAGACCTAAGTCTAGGGTCACCTAGGTCAGCTAGACAGCTCCTAACTGTTCCAAAGGGCTAGAGATAGAACCTCAAACCGCCTCTTCACGGACAAGTACGGCCAGGTAAGTGGGAAGGAACCACCACTACAGTGGGCCTAATTAAAAACCACTAGCCTAGTCACCGCAATGTCGGTTAGGATAAACGGCCGATGCCTATACTAGTCCTCTGTCCTATTGAGCTCGACGTCCTTAGGGCTGAGTCTAATATTTTTTAGATTAAAAGTGGTCAATGCAGATGCTTTAAGTGATTTCTGGGGTCCTGGGAAGGGTAATGAAATCCCCACCCAATCTGAATTGGTCAATAGCCCCTTAAAGTCAGATTAAAGTATGCAAAGCAGTAAATCACTTGCAATCAATTTGCTTTTAAGCGCGGCGCAAAGAATCCTGCAGAAAATCAATTATTGGAAGGGGGAAGAAGATTTTTAGCGCGAAGAATCCAGCAGAAGATTTGACAGAGATATATGGAGATTTGAAGAGGGGAAGAATAAGGAAACAAACAGTGCAAAAATTTCGCAGAGAAGGCTCCAAGTTGCGGCGGAAGCGCGGCGTGAGGTAGAGTTATGCGGCGGAAGGGCGGCGCTTTGGGGGCTTCAGGTCTCCAACTTTCTTCAGCTGCTCTGGACTTCCAATATCCTCCTGTTCTGATGTATAGTTCTCTGTTTCCCTTCCTGTGTTGTTTCAGATCCGTCAAACCTGCAAAGATTCACAAAGAGTACCCTTCAAACAATAAAAGATGATATTTTTTTTTATATTTTTGATTTTTTCAGATTTTTATAATTTTTTAAATTTTATATCAACCCGAAAATTCACAAAAAAGAAAGATTACGCCGTCCCCGGCAACGGCGCCATTTGATTAGTCCAAAAATATGAGTTTACCGCAATCAGAAACGGCGTCGCTTCGCAGCTAGCCGGTGAGTACGGGTCGATCCACAGAGACGGGTAAATTTCTTTAAAGTGATTTAACGAGTTGATTCTTTTTGTAGTTTTGGTAGGTTTATAAAAAGCTAAAGACTAGATCTAATTAATTTAATTAAGAATCTTGCTAGGGTTAGGATTAGGGGAAGTTTTGGAAATTAAAGATTTTTCCTCACCGCTTTCAATACCTTCCTTTTTTAGATCTCTTAGATGTTAAGTTAATTATCAATAAAGTGGATACAAATCTTTTGGGAAGATGTTTCTTCCTCTAGATTTGTACCCTACCTTTGTTGATAATTATCCTAACCCTCACGGAAAACGCGCGGAACCGGCCCTTTATACTACGGTTCATCGTTACCTCGAAGGGTAGGATGCCGCAGGGAGCGGTTGTGCTCGTATGCGTGAAGTTCTTATTCATTAGGTGAAGGTGGCATTGAAAGGGGCGAGAGATTTCATCTCTCAACCCTTTCCCTAAGGCTAACCCTAACAAGCGAGGAGACTACTCGCTCATTAGGGGATGAGAAGACATTATAATTAAAAGAAATAAAAGTACTTACTAGTTGACGGCTCCCTCCAAACAAGAAGAACAGATCTGAATTTTTCTCTCAGAAAATCTGAATTTATTGATTGAAAAGAGGCATGAGAATTTACAAGGTATTGGGTTCTATTTATAGGACATAGAAACCCTAGGGTTTACAATTGCACCGCATGTCTAAAGTTACAAATATACCCCCAGAAAATCTTTTCACAGCCGCCAAGGAGTTATGGTAAAAAGAGATGCGCACTAGGGCTCAGGGATGCCGCGGAAGCGCCGCGTATATGTGCTTTGGGCCGCGGAAGCGCGGCCCAATGATGAGGTCATCTTTGGATTTTTCTTGGGCTTCTTGGGGTTCTTCTGGTCTTCCTGGTTCTGTATTCAGGTTATCATTTGGGCTTCTACAGTTATACCAGATTTTCAACGAACACTTTGCAATGGATCTTGTAACCGTCTTTCTTGTAAATTTGGATCTTTTGTTGTCTTGTTGATGGTGAACCGTTCTTCTGCTGAGCTTTACTAAGATCTTCCTATTTGTTGGTCAAAATCCTTCTTTTGTGTCTTCTTTTGTGTTTTTCACTGTTTTTGCTCCAACAACCTGTAACCTGTAACATGTAGCAGACATGGGTCAAAAGCACCTGTTTTTATTGTAAAATGCATAAGAATGGGGAATATAAAATACAATATTATGGTGTGAACAGGTATACTACATCATTTACTTATAAGTAGATACATATACCTTGCTATACGTTTGTGTTTAAACATACAACAGTTATAGCTACATATTTACCTTTACGTGATGTTATTTAGAATTGGATAAAATAGAAACCGCATGATATTTTATATTAACTTGTTGCGGTTAATTAGCGGATTTTCCTTTATATGCTTACATTTCAGTTTATGTTGCATATATCATATTCATCGATTTTCGCATTGTTATATGGATTTTTCATGATGTATTTTGGATTTGGGGACCGTGGGAGTTAATGAAATTATGCATTTTTTTAAAAACCCGGTTTCCCTTGATATGATATTTCAGCATCCACCATGAGTTTTATCGGTTCTGATATATATATACCCCTACGAGGAGGCGTCGAGGCCGTATGAGGGTACATGGTGGGGCCCGGAGGTACGCCGGGGCAAGAAAGGGATGTCGATGTACCATGCCGATGAACCCAGCAGGGGAACCATACCATCCGGTGACATTACCTATGACTCGGCGGTTATCATGGGGATACTGACGGGAGTCATGTGCGTATGGATACGTCGAAAGGCGAGGGTCAGAGCTAGGCACTCATGCTTTCGGTATAGCGTATGATAGTACCTATCAGGGTGCCAGTCTTGGTGACAGCACCTGATAGATCAGCATTTCTGTGTCGATGCTTGACACATTGGTTTCATGATATTTCTTTTACTCCTTTGTATATATAACAGGGGATTAGGCCGCTGTTATATATGCCCTTACACCAATATTAGTGGAATGGGACGCTAATATATGTGTATTGACATTAATTTATATACATCATCATATTAATTCATGCAAATATATTTAGGGTGTTAGACTTTTACTTGAGATTTGAATTGGGGTATAGGTGATTTATTTGAGATTTTATGCAGGATATATATGAGATTGCTGATTTGTACATTCAGGATATAGGAGATTTATTCGAAAGTGTACATTCAGGATTTGTGAGACTTATTTGATATGACAACCAATTTGGGGGCTGATTTGAGGAATTGGGATTTGTGTTGTCTTGATGGATTGTGATCCTACCACGATGTCAGGATTCCATGGAACTGACATATTTTATTCCATACCTCACAATTACTGTTTATGCACTGTTTCATGTATTAGTAGTACCTGTTAGTGTACTTTTCATGATTGTTGCATATATATAAACTTTCATATCATTATTGCACGATTATTGCATACTGATTGTCATATTATTAATGCTTCATGTATTAGTTGTATCTGTTAGTGTACGTTTCCTTATTATTGCATTCATATGACCTATTATTGCTATTCATTGCATATGTTAGATTCACGCTGTACGTGCATACTTGTGATTACCTGCATATGTTATTTAATATTCACGAGTTGGCAACTCACCCACGTTGTGCCACAGTTGTTTTGTAGGGTGTTCCCCACAGTAGTCGAGACTGGCTATTCATCTATCTGATCATCTTTTGCTACGGATACCGCTTCAGCTCATAGTGTGCAGTTTTACTTAGGTGGGTTTTGTGGTTATCCGTATTATTGTATTGTATATTCGTTGTATCCTTGTACTCTCCATCTACTATTATTTTGTTGACTTAGAGACTTGGTGAGGACGATATTGTATATTATTTGTGACTTGTTTGTCTTTTTACAGCTTTCTTTCTATCGTCTTTATTTCTTCGCTACGGCGTCGTATATTTTGTTGTGGTGGTTGTTTTCCGCCTTTAGGCGTGTATTTTCTCCCGTTTGGGGATGCTTCATTTATATTTATGTTGTACCCATTTTTGGGGCTAGTTTTTACAAAGGAGGTACTGCCAAAATTTTGAAGAAAGAAAAGATGGACTTTTAAATAATTTGGGTTGTGATTTCAATTGTTTCAAAACTTCTATTATCTTTTCTTGTCATTTTAATGGTTTAGATTTCTGGGTTTTGGCTTTCTTTTACTGTGTTACGTCCATAGGCGTTACGTAGTATTAGGGCCGTCACATGCCAATTTTGGGTCGTGACAAGGTTTTACCTTGGTTCAAGTCTAGGTTTGACTATACGGAGTCTAGGGCGTAAAATATTTCAGAATCTAGGCTTGACCTTACGGAACATAGACTTGAACGGGAGGTATTAGACCCGAAATTTCCTTACATAGTTTGACCTTGATTGATGGAGTGGGTAGCTTGAGTAGAGTGACGTACTGTGCGTATGTTCCGAGGCATACTTACGATACGATACTCCGCTTATATGACCTTAGGATGCACTTATTTCGAGATCTATGATTCGATTCGTTCCTTAGGATCTGTTGATTTCTTTCGTTCCCTTGATCTATCCTCTTGGATACCTGCTTGAGGTTCCTGTCACTATGGTTTGAGCGCAGATTGAGCTGCTGCTACTAGAGATGCGGTCAGGGTGAGCCCGTCATGATGAGGACTGAGTATGATGTTTGCTGGTGAGACATGAACATGTAGGTATAGTGTTGTGTTGCGACCTCTCGTTTGAGGTGAGTGTTCGATTTTGCACCGGATGATTGTGTAAGGCTACGGCAGCGCCCCGGCCGTCTTTCCGAGGACAAAAGCGGAAAAAAAACTTTTATAAACTGGCGCAATTGTAACCCTAAAACCCGGATCGTGCCATTAACCGTAAACTAGTAAACTGTAAAAGAGTTTGGAAAGATTATACCGATCGATCCGTGTCCTTCGTTCTTCAATCTCTGTCCCTGTTGGATATATGTATGCCCTAAAGGCCATTATGTGATAGTGGATGTATCTGTACATATATATATATATTCAGTATGCATTCTTGCTCGACATGATAGTATGCTATCTGGTTTTTCTTTATCTGACATGTTGATTTGATCATGCTTATTATTCACTCATACTTGCTGATAAAGCCCTGAGGATATTGGCTTGACTGCTCTGATTATGATGGAGATCATACTAGTGGGATATCTGTAGTCTATAAGCATATCCTGGAAAGTCCCTAGTCGTAGGTATATCGAGACGGGGCATTGATATACCAGAGTAGAATAGCGTATATGATACTAGACCCATGTGATGGGCGATGGATGATCCCATATCCATTGGTGTTTGACATCAAGATCATATACGGCTGCTCAGTGGTGACTGGGTACACTGGACGGAATCGCCGAGAACTCCTATATGGAATTATATCTATCGTCGGATAGCAGTTCTCAGGTGACACTGGTACAGGTTAGTCTGTAGACCCGAGATCGTCATAGAGTCTTATGTGTTCTCCCACTGTACTTTGATTGCCACCCTACCACGGCTCTACTGAGTCGTGCAAACAGGTGGCCGTTGGGTACAGTCCCGAGACACACGAAGGCAATGAGCGATAGGAGGGGTTTCGTCTCTCCCGGTATTGGGAGTTAATGCTGTGCTGTGCCCGACTGGTTATATCAGTAAGTCCCTGGCCAGGGCTGCTGAGATTTGCTGATAAGTGTTATCGGTAGTTTCTCGATCTGTTATAAACCATTCACCGGCAAGACTTATTGAGTTATTAGGGTCGACGTGACCATCCCTAGGCTCGATATGCAGCATATCTGACGAAGAGACCGGACTGTACGGTGGTGTTGCCGGATGGCTCGACGGGAGTTGTAGCAGGTTCGCTTGTTTTCTTCTGATCGCTCAATACCCGGGTGGCCGTTACGTTTAGCTGACCGCTTGCGGCTTGAGGGTACCTGATATGATCATCACCCTCTGTCGGCGTATTGACGAGTCTTAGAGTCCCACAAAGGAGTTACCCAGTCCAGGCGAAACGTTGTGGTGCGCGTATGCGATATGCGCATGCACCCGATTAAAATGTGCGTATATGATACCGAACATTGATCGGGTGGCCTGCTTTTGGTGGAGTTGTATGAGATATGACCGGATTGATAAATTAAGTGTTGATTTATCATCTAACCATTAGTTTTCTCACTTGAAACCTTTCTAGGGTTTGATGGATGTATGCATGCATGCATGTGTTTCTTTCTTTCATTCTAGTTTCATGCACATATGGATGTGCATACATGCATACATACATACACCCATCCATCATGGTTGTTTATATATGGAAATGGTGGCAATATAAGACTCACACCATGGATTAAATTATGGATTATTATTTAATTTTGGTTTTAAAACAAAATGAAAAAAGGAAAGGATAATCATTCTAGCTTCTACATTCTTCCTTTAACCTAACCATGCTCAACTACCACTAACCTAGGGTTATCCTTCTCTTTATCATTTAAAACCCAAGTTAAATTAACTATCCATCATTTAATCATGGTTGAAAGTGAGAAGGAATAAAATATAAAAGGTTATATTTCATTTCTTTTCACTTAAGGGTTATTTTTCTTTACCTCTAGTTGAAAATAGCCACCATCTTCATCCTCCTTCATCTTTTCCTCTCTATTTTTTTCTAGTGAGTTAAACACAAATTAAAGAAAGGTTTTTGAAGTGAGATCCATAGCCACAACATCATTCTACTCAAGTCTAGCCAACTTGATTAGAGTGTTCTCTTTGCTTTTCCAAAGTTACAAGCTTGGACGGGAAACTTCGGGTGGATCGTCGTGGACGAAAGAGGACTACAAGTGGACCTTCTTCCAACACCCTGGAGATCAAGGACACAAGCAAAAGGGGAGATACAAAGGTTGTAGCCTTCAAACCCTAATCTTTATTAGCTTAAAAGTTTCGAAACCCTAATTTTCTAGGTTCGATTCCTTTGCATGCTTGTCTAGCACCATAAAAACTTGAACTTTATGACATGTGATGCTTCCAAACTTATTATTGGGTGCTAGGCAAACCTTACATTGGTATCAGAGCCAACCTACAACATTAGGCGACCTTTTTACGAAGTTAAAACTCCGATCGAACCGAAATACGGCTTTTTAGGGTGCTCTCTGGAAATTTTCTAAAAAATTGACATTTTTCAGAATTAAAAATATGTAAAAAATACAGCAGGAAAAAATAAGGATTACGGTACAAAAATTATTCAATGAACAGTGATTCTTGCCGCGGAAACGCGGCCTAAGCTTGCTTAGTCCGTGGTTCCGCGGCCGTATGTATTAATTGATGGATAATTTTTTTACAGTAATTCAGGAATCTTCTTGTATAATTTTTTGGGTATTTTTAATCTGTATTTGGTTTTAAAAAATTCTGGAGATATTTTTGGACTCGTCGATTCGATCGGAATTTTCATTTCGTAGTTTTTCCGGGTAAATAAGAAAGTATTGAAGTGTTTGAACGAGTATCATTTGCTCACTATTCATGGGGTTTAAATGTTTTGGAGATACGTGCAAGTCTTTTTGCGGTGGTCCCTCTAGAAGACAACAAACCTTAACTCGATTATGTGACCGTCTTGAACTGCCCTTTGAACCTTAGGGTTTGGGGCAGTACGGCGTGCCACATGTGAGGCGTTGGCTTGACCCTTCTACGGCTGGACCGCTACTACTGTGTCACACTCCAGGTGTTTGAACTCTGCTCAAGTGTTGGGCTTTAGTGAATCCTGGGTATTTGATCGTTCGTTCGAAAACTTCGACACTGTCTGTTTATCCGGAATGTGATGCAATGTGTGGAATTCATATTACTAGACATGAAATACGGAATACGTGATATTTTAAATTTGAGATGTCTAAAGAGAATGTGGATTCCAGATATTGCAGTTTTACACTTTCTTTTCTGTGACCGTAAGTGTAGTATGTACGATATCGCCGGTTTCGTTGCTATACATCAACGACAATTGGGGTATGCATACTTACTTACGTTGATGATATGAGATATTATGTGTTGCTGAGATATGATGTGCAGGATTGTCGCGATCGAATAGCCGGGGGTTTTTGTGAGATGAGAGTTTTATATTTTCATTCATGTAAATTCAAATGTAATGTAATATTCTTTTATTTGTTGCACTTCCGGGTTGAGGTTGTGTCGCCAGTGTTGTATATTATTTACTTTTCCGCATTAGGATGGACCCAAGGAGGGGAGCACAGGTGACCGGGTTCTGGGGTTCAGTGGGAGGCCACCTCGAGGAGTCGAGACCGGGTCTCCTAAACTCCAGGATTGGTAGGGTCACTTGCTGCTCTCGTAGGGGTCCAGGGTGTGGGCTTGGCTATTCATCGCGACTGTGGAATCCGTATTTTCTATTCTGGCTAAATACTAAATACGGACGTCCTAGGATATCCCACGTTATATTTATGTTTCTGCTGCCTGTGTTCTGTGATATCTGAGACGAATGACATATTATATATATGATATATAGTAGACGTTGCTTATGTTTTACACCCGCGCTAGTCCCGTCCCGGTATGCCGTTAGTTAAGTAACCTAACGGTGCATAACGGAACATTGCGGCGAATGCGGATGGCATAAGCGTACGTGTTATTTTCATTTCTTTTCTGTGACTGGCTTAAGGACTTAAATGATGGGATTACATTAATATGATTAATGTAAAGAAAATAAACCTAAAAAGATGTTGTAGAATCGGATTTGAAAACCACTCGGCTATTTATGAAAAAGCTATATTTCAAAACTGTGGAGCTTAAGCCACTCCTTTTGAAAACCATTTGATTCTACAACGATATCAAGTTCAAAGCGTTAAAGATTTTCTTAAAAATCATTCGCAACCCTCCGTCATTTTAGGAAGTAGAGTACTTAGTATTCGTGCTACGTTTGTTGACCTTAGCCAAGACATAGTGTACGGTAGCTAAGTGATGTCTTCCTACAAACGCATATGATGCAGATTAATTAGGACGGGCATATGACTTTGTTGACCTTAGCCAAGGGTCATGTGAACGGGTCTAATTAATCAAGAAATGACGGGTTGAGCTTGACTAGTGCTCGTGATTTGTTGACCTTAGCCAAGGTCACGAGTATTAGGGGTAAAAACCACATCGGGAATTTCAATAGTTGAAATTTGCAATGAGATTGCATACCTTCTATATGATGGTTGGATCCCGATCCCACTGTGGGCAATAGTTGCTCCTAGGAGAGTTTTACAGTTTACAATTAGCTAACTCATTAGGTGTCTAGAAAGGTGTTAACGGGGCTCCGCCTCTGGGAAAACGAGGTTTACTCTAATTAGGTCCGTGCGAAAGCACGGGGAACCTCCCTCAAGTACCGACACTGGCCTGGCTGAACGGTTAGCGAAGTTGTAGACTGTAATTAATCCTGGTTAGTTTTTCTTTTTTAAAGTTTGAAAGAAAAACTCGATAAAAGCAGTGGGAAACATCGGTTAGACAAGATAATAAACTAATCTAATCTATGCAAGAGCTTTCGCTGAGTGTATTCTTTTCTCTCTCTTAATGGCAGATACCCATGACTGGACTCAAGCTTTTACTAGATAAAAACAAACTGAATGGGACCAACTATAAAGACTGGCTGAGGAATCTGAAAATCGCCTTGACTTATGATAAAGTATCATATGTCCTCACGGCTTCAGCCCCGTCCGTCCCTGGTCCAAAATCCTCAGTTGCGGACATTGAAGTCCGCAAGACATGGGACGCTGACTGTGCCACGGCCACATGCCTCGCGCTTGCATCGATGGATAACACACATCAAAAGCAACACGAGGACATGGACATTCATGGTATATTGCTCCATACAAAGGAGTTGTATGAGGAGCAGTCCCGTGTATTACGATACGAAGCATCAAAGAAATTGTTTCAGATGCGAATGGCCCCTGGCACACCAGTAGGAGACCATGTTCTGAAGATGATAGCTCTTATAGAAGAGCTTGAGGACCTTGGATGGACGATGGACAATGAACAATATATAGATATTATTCTGCAGTCCCTCCCCTCCACCTTCGCTCAGTTCATAGTGAACTTCAACATGCATGGCATGGAGAAGGACCTCCCTGAACTCCTTAATATGTTAAGGAGTGCAGAGAGCACTATGAAGTTAGCAAAACCTCCCGTTATGACTATTGGACAGTCTTCCTCTTCTCACCCGAAAGCCAAGGCCAAGGGAAAGAAAAAGAAGAAACCCACTAATCCTAAGGGCGGAGTTAAAAAGGTGAAGGGAAAGGGAAAGTCCAAGGCTGGAGACTCAAGAAAGGGCGAATGTTTTCACTGCCACAAGACAGGACATTGGAAGCGCAATTGCACGGAGTACTTAAGTCTCAAGAAGAAGCATGGTGATGCTTCTGCTTCAGGTGCGTTTGTGACTGAAAACTGTTTTTCTATAAACTCTGCTTCCTGGGTATTGGATACCGGTTCAGGTTCTCACATTTGCAATTCTATGCAGGGGCTGAGAAATAGCAAGGTTTTGATGACAGGTGACCATACTCTCCGCGTTGGAAATGGTTCCAATGTACATACAGTCGCAGTGGGAGAGTATCACTTGGGGTTGCCATCTGGATGTATTTTGGTTTTAAATCCATGTTATTTTGTACCAAGTATGCTATGTAATATAATATCCGTTTCTTTGTTGGACAATGAAGGGTATAATTTTGTATTGCAGAACAATGTTATGAACATTAAACTGAATCAAATGTTGGTTGGGTATGGAACACTTAACAACGGAATATATGTCCTAAATCAACACACAGTTTTCAGTATACAACACACTAATAAAAGAAAACTTTCAGAATTAAATGAAGCTTTTCTTTGGCACTGTAGACTTGGTCATATTAACGAAACAAGACTAAACAAGTTACACAAAGATGGATATTTAAATTCTTTTGAATATAAATCTTATGCGACTTGCCAGTCTTGCATCAAGGGTAAAATGACCAAAACTCTGTTTACCGGACACGGAGAAAGAGCTACTCAGCTCCCGGGCCTCATACATAGTGATGTATGTGGGCCTATGTCTACATAGGCTAGAGGCGGTTTTTCATACTTCATTACATTCACTGATGATTTCTCAAGATTCGGTCATGTATTTTTATTAAAACACAAGTCCGAAGCTTTTGAGAAATTCATTGAATATAAACAAGAAGTAGAAAAACAAACCGGCTTGAGTATCAAGATGCTTCGATCAGATCGAGGTGGTGAGTATCTCAGTGCAGAATTTGCAAACTTCTTGAAAGAGAATGGGATTCTCTCTCAGCTCACTCCTCCTTACACACCACAGCACAACGGTGTGTTAGAAGGAAGGAATAGGACCCTATTAGATATTGTCCGGTCCATGATGAGTGACGCTGAGTTACCCGTCTCGTTTTGGGGGCATGCATTAGAGACTGCAGCGTTTCTACTGAACAGGGTTCCAACCAAAGCCGTGTCCACCACACCATATGAGATATGGCATGGGAAGAGACCATCTCTTAAGAGAATTAAGATTTTGGGTTGCCCGGCCTATGTTAAAAAGCAGAATCCGGACAAACTCGAGACACGGTCGGTCATGTGTAACTTTGTGGGATATCCAAAGAATTCTTATGGATATCTATTCTACCACAAAGAGGAACAAAAAGTGTTCGTTTCTCAACATGCCACATTCTTAGAAAAAGAGTTTTTCACAGACAAAGATGATGGCAAGGTGGTGGATCTAGAAGAGGTTCTAGAGACACAAACTACAAATGACGATTTGGTTGAACCGGCTGTTGCAGCAGAAACTGAAGAACCTCGGCCACTCCGTAAGTCTGGTAGGACTTCTCGCCCACCGGAGAGGTACTACGGTTTCCTCATTGATGGTAACGGAGAAGATTGCATCATGGATGATGATGATCCTACCAGTTTTCAGCAAGCTATCACGAGTAAAGACTCTGTGAAGTGGCTGGATGCCATGAGATCCGAAATGGAGTCTATGTACACCAACAAGTGTGGACTTTGGACGTTGTACCCCCTGGGGTAAAACCTGTAGGGTGCAAATGGATCTTTAAAAGAAAGATTGGTGTAGATGGGCAGGTGGAGACCTATAAGGCAAGACTTATGGCAAAGGGTTTTCGTCAAAGACCAGGTTTGGACTATGACGAGACTTTTTCTCCCGTAGCCATGCTTAAATCCATTCGGATCCTACTTGCTATTGCTGCTCACTACGACTATGAAATCTGGCGGATGGAAGTTAAAACCGCATTTCTAAATGGAAATTTAGAAGAATGTGTTTATATGGATCAGCCAGAGGGTTTCATTGACAGTGGGAGCAGCGGGAAAGCATGTAAATTGCTTAAATCCATATATGGGTTAAAGCAGGCATCACGGAGTTGGAACATCTGTTTCGATGATGTCATCAAAGAGTTTGATTTCATCAAAAATCCAGATGAACCTTGTGTTTATAAGAAGGCTGTAGGGAGAGCTGTCACATT
Source organism: Agapanthus africanus (assembly GCA_030015575.1). Classification (NCBI taxonomy): domain Eukaryota; kingdom Viridiplantae; phylum Streptophyta; class Magnoliopsida; order Asparagales; family Amaryllidaceae; genus Agapanthus; species Agapanthus africanus. Next base: position 264,340,897 of record CM057346.1, on the reverse strand, counting down.
CCTCGTATTGTACGTGGACGACATTCTTCTGATAGGAAATGATATTCCTATGCTACAGTCGGTCAAATCTTTCTTATCACTAAGGTTCTTCATGAAGGACCTGGGTGATGCCACGTACATTCTGGGCATAAGGATCTATAGGGATAGATCCAAAAGGTTATTGGGATTGTCCCAAACCAGGTATATTGACACCATCCTAAAAAGGTTTAGTATGGAAGACTCCAAACGGGGTGCCTTACCCGCTTGCCATGGGGTCACTCTCTCCAAGGATTCTTGTCCAAAGACCGATGAAGAGAGAGCTCGCATGAGTATTATACCCTATGCTTCGGCAGTAGGGTCTATAATGTATGCGATGTTATGTACACGCCCTGATGTAGCTTACGCACTTAGTGTTGTAAGCAGGTATCAATCCAACCCAGGGGAGAATCACTGGACAGCAGTGAAGAACATTCTTAAGTACTTACGAAGGACTAAAGAATTGCTCTTGGTGTATGGTAATGGAGATCTCCAAATGGAGGCCTTCACCGATTCGAGCTTCCAGAGCGATAAGGACGACAGCAAATCTATCTCTGGGTTTAAATTTACCCTCAATGGAGGGGCGGTGAGTTGGAAGAGTTCCAAACAAGATACCGTTGCAGACTCTACGATGGAAGCTGATTACATTGCTGCAAATGATGCCACCAAGGAAGCCGTCTGGATGAAGAAGTTCGTCTCGGAGCTAGGAATAGTTCCAACCATTATTGATCCAATACCTTTGTATTGTGACAATAATGGGGCTATGGCGTTAGCCAAGGAGCCCAGATCCCATCAGCGGTCCAGACACATCCTGAGGCGTTTTCATTTGATCCGGGAGATTGTTGATCGCCGCGAGATCGAGATTAGGAGGGTAGACACAAAGAATAACGCCGCAGATCCATTCACCAAGGCCCTCCCTCAGCCGCAGCATGAGCGACTTTTTGAGATGTTGGGTATGAGATACGCCAATAACTGGCCTTAGTGCAAGTGGGAGATTGTTGGATATATGTATGCCCTAAAGGCCATTATGTGATAGTGGATGTATCTGTACATATATATATATATATATATTCTGTATGCATTCTTGCTCGACATGATAGTATGCTATCTGGTTTTTCTTTATCTGACATGTTGATTTGATCATGCTTATTATTCACTCATACATGCTGATAAAGCCCTGAGGATATTGGCTTGACTGCTCTGATTATGATGGAGATCATACTAGTGGGACATCTGTAGTCTATAAGCATATCCTGGAAAGTCCCTAGTCGTAGGTATATCGAGACGGGGCATTGATATACCAGAGTAGACTAGCGTATATGATACTAGACCCATGTGATGGGCGATGGATGATCCCATATCCATTGGTGTTTGACATCAAGATCAATTACGGGTGCTCAGTGGTGACTGGGTACACTGGACGGACTCGCCGAGAACTCCTATATGGAATTATATCTATCGTCGGATAGCAGTTCTCAGGTGACACTGGTACAGGTTAGTCTGTAGATCCGAGATCGTCATAGAGTCTTGTGTGTTCTCCCACTGTACTTTGATTGCCACCCTACCACGGCTCAACTGAGTCGTGCAAACAGGTGGCCGTTGGGTACAGTCTCGAGACACACGAAGGCAATGAGCGATAGGAGGGGTTTCGTCTCTCCCGGTATTGGGAGTTGATGTTGTGCTGTGCCCGACTGGTTATATCAGTAAGTCCCTGGCCAGGGCTGCTGAGATTTGCTGATAAGTGTTATCGGTGGTTTCTCGATCTGTTATAGACCATTCACCGGCACGACTTATTGAGTTATTAGGGTCGACGTGACCATCCCTAGGCTCGATATGCAGCATATCTGATGAAGAGACCGGACTGTATGGTAGTGTTGCCGGATGGCTCGACGGGAGTTGTAGCAGGTTCGCTTGTTTTCTTCTGATCGCTCAATACCCGGGTGGCCGTTACGTTTAGCTGACCGCTTGCGGTTTGAGGGTACCTGATATGATCATCACCCTCTGCCGGCGTATTGACGAGTCTTAGAGTCCCACAAAGGAGTTACCCAGTCCAGGCGAAACGTTGTGGTGCGCGTATGCGATATGCGCATGCACCCGATTAAAATGTGCGTATATGATACCGAACATTGATCGGGTGGCCTGCTTTTGGTGGAGTCGTATGAGATATGACCGGATTGATAAATTAAGTGTTGATTTATCATCTAACCATTAGTTTTCTCACTTGAAACCTTTCTAGGGTTTGATGGATGCATGCATGCATGCATGTGTTTCTTTCTTTCATTCTAGTTTCATGCACATGTGGATGTGCATACATGCATACATACATACACCCATCCATCATGGTTGTTTATATATGGAAATGGTGGCAATATAAGACTCACACCATGGATTAAATTATGGATTATTATTTAATTTTTGTTTTAAAACAAAATGAAAAAAGGAAAGGATAATCATTCTAGCTTCTACATTCTTCCTTTGACCTAACCATGCTCAACTACCACTAACCTAGGGTTATCCTTCTCTTTATCATTTAAAACCCAAGTTAAATTAACTATCCATCATTTAATCATGGTTGAAAGTGAGAAGGAATAAAATATAAAAGGTTATATTTCATTTCTTTTCACTTAAGGGTTATTTTTCTTTACCTCTAGTTGAAAATAGCCACCATCTTCATCCTCCTTCATCTTTTCCTCTCTAGTTTTTTCTAGTGAGTTAAACACAAATTAAAGAAAGGTTTTTGAAGTGAGATCCATAGCCACAACATCATTCTACTCAAGTCTAGCCAACTTGATTAGAGTGTTCTCTTTGCTTTTCCAAAGTTACAAGCTTGGACGGGAAACTTCGGGTGGATCGTCGTGGACGAAAGAGGAATACAAGTGGACCTTCTTCCAACACCCTAGAGATCAAGGAGTCAAGCAAAAGGGGAGCTACAAAGGTTGTAGCCTTCAAACCCTAATCTTTATTAGCTTAAAAGTTTCGAAACCATAATTTTCTAGGATCGATTCCTTTGCATGTTCGTTTAGCACCATAAAAATTTAAACTTTTGGACATGTGATGCTTCAAAACTCTTCATAGGGTGCTTGACAAACCTTTCAGTCCCTTGCTAGTTGCGACTGCCCCAACGAAGTTCGCACTCCGATCTCGCTCGTCGAAGTGGCTCCGTGTCGAGGATTCTTTATACGGGCTCCCACTTCAAACCGAAGCAACTCAAACATCAAGTTTGCCAAAAGAGATGACCAAGATGAATTAGAGATAGTGTGTGATTACATTGTCTCAATATACTCTAGGATTCTCAACACATGAGAGGGATAGTGTGGAGGTTGAAGATGAAGCAATGAGTGAAGAGTTGTGAGCACAAGAAAAGCTAGTGAAGAAAAATGACATTGCTATTTTGTGTGAGCTCTATTTTTTTCTCAAGACTAAACCTTAGCCATATATGGCTTCCCTCTCTTTGCTCCACAAAATATCTCACACACAAAAACAATAAAGAAATGGACATGGCACAAATAAACACACCATGAGTCACCAAAATAGCACATGCCACATTTAATGCTCTTGAACAAAACTTGCACTCATAATTTCCACATAATAAACATTAACCCAAATGTTTTAAACAATAAATAGAATGGCATCTTCTAAAGTAAACTCGTGACGGATCACAAGAATACCCCTCATCTATATATAAATACCAGCATTTCTATTCCGACTGAATACGAATACTACGAGACGAAAATAATCCAACAATATAATACTAGGATTCGGCTTAAACCAAAGCCCACTAGTATGATCCGTCCGATCATGATCCGTGCACAAGTGCACGTATATGATCGAACCCTGCCATAAAACCATATGGCCTCTACAACATTTCGCCCGAACTTGGGAAACTTTCTGTGGGGGACTCTAAACACTCGTCAATACACTGGCAGTGGGTTTAACCAAAAGTACGTTAGTGGCACTAGGTGTACGTAATGGCTGCCCATGTATTGAGCAAAAGGGAGGCCGAGGAGCGAACTCATCCTGAAACCCTACTGAGCCTGTCAATGACAATATCCGTACTGTCCGGTCCGTTCGTCTATGTGTATCGCATATCGGGCCTAGGGGCTGGTAAACGTCAGACCCCCAATAAAGGTATAAGTCATGTCGGAGTGTAGCCCAGAACACCCTGAGAAACTACTGGAATACCTACCGGTAAATCTCGCTTGCCCTTGCAAGAGACTTTGTGTGATGGCTCTCCAGACATAGCGCGATATCACCCCCAATACCGGGAGAGACGAATCCCCTGCCGATCCGCTCACTGCCTCCATATGGCTTGGGACTGTACCCAACTAAAACCTGTTTGCACGACTCTTTTGAGCCATGGTAGGATAGTAATCAAAGCACGGTGGGAACTTACACGAGACAAATGATGATCTCAGGTCGATAGACTAACCTGTACGCATGTAACCAGGGAACTGCTATCTGATGATAGGTATAATACCAACTAGCAAGTTCCCGGCGAGTCCGTCAGGTGTACCCATAACCCAATAAGCACCTGTATACGTCTTAGGTGAACCAACTGACACCAATGGCTTGTGAGACCGGCCATCGCCACTCGTCGGGGTCTCGATCCGTATACACTAGTCTACTCTCGGAGTATCGATGCCTAGTCTCGAAACTCCCACGACTAGGGACACTTTATGGATGTGCTTATAGACTACCCAACTCTCACGTATATGATCGCCATCATAATGTTGGTAGTCAAGCAAGAATCCTATGTGCTCTATCAACATGTAATAGTAATCTGTAATGTCACCAGAAGCATGTACACGATGATAAAGATAAACCAGATAGCATACTATCATCTTGAGTAAGACTGTCCTACCGGTATAGATCCTCCCTCAATCATTGCAATCACGTGCCTGCGATCCAATAATTGACTTTGAAGGAACTATATCCAAAAATCTCCCACTTGCACTTAAGGCTAATTATTGCGATGTCACATACTCACAGCCCGTGTGATACCGAACACCCAACTCCTCTCCTAATCAGTTTGACAAAGCTCGTTTGTAAAACTGTTGCGTTCGATAAATAGCTACAGTGAGTGGATCAGCCCTGATGTTTCTTTCTATGTCTCTCTTAATCTCAAGTTCGCGGAGAAAGACATCTCCCGAAATGAGCAACACCTGTCTTAGAATATGTCTGGATGTCTGATAAGACCTAGTTCACAAATGAACTCCAAATCCAACAAACTTCTTAGACTGTATCGTCAACTGAATTTAATCAGTATCCTGTGCCATGCCTTCCTCAGTATCCGCTTGGACCACTTGTCCAAACTACTGCCCCTCAAAAGAAGGAAAACTATAACTCTGACAGTCACTCTGTCATCCAGGTCACCTTGGAAACTTAGAATGATAACTTTCTCCCGAAGGAGGCTGTCGTTATCATATCCCTAGAACATCCACTTATGTCCTAAAACTGCTTACGAACATTTCTCCAGGATTAGATTAATATATCAATTTATTGCAGCTAGTGTAAAAACAATATCTCGCATGGTACTTGACATCTCATAATCAACTTAATTGCCTAAGCAAGTGATATGCCAATCATGCACATCCCTCTCCCCTTTAGTCTGTAAGACGCCTTTAGAGAGGGTGACTCCATCACCTGCCAGTTTACCACCATGCCAGGAGTCGTCCATTCTAAAATACCTTTTAGAATACTGTCTAAGTACCCAGATTGGGAATCTACCCAAATCTAGATCTAAAACCACAGATCTAGTAACCAGAATGCCTGATATTATATCCATAACCTATATGGAGAAACCACTGTATGACAACCACAGTATAACCGATCGTAGTATAGGAATTTCACTTCCTACTATGTGTATGTCATCCAAATACCAGGACATCACACCCTACTACCTTCTTAACAGATCCATCCCCTATTCTGATGAAGTCAAAGCCCATAACTGTCAGATCAGAAATAGATGATCCATCTCCGCTATATCAGCTTTAGTGTATAAATAGACACAAGTTACTTGTCCACTACACTTCCGCTGCTCCCACTAATTACAACAACCCTTTGGCAGAGTCATATACACGTGCACTTCTAAAACTAGTTTAGAACGACGTTATACTCATCCTCCAGCCGGGTCTCATAGTCTGGAACAACAGTAGTCTCAAGTCTTGGTAAACAAGAACCTCCCTGTCACCGTCTTTGAGAATACCGAAGTACCTCTCAGGTGCCTGAGGTAACCCACCATATCTGCGGAGTGGCTAATGGAATGTCAAACCTAATTGAATCTTTAGGTCCTATTAAATTTTCAATAATCGTTTGCAGTTCTGGAATCTTTTCCAGTTCTACCATACTCTCACTACTGTTTTCCGAAAAAATTCAATTTACTAAAACTGTGGCGAGTCAAGAACAATATCACTATTGATCTTCCAGATAGTAGAAAGTTAACCCTCATCATAGCCCAGGTTAACCCACAAACTGCCATTATAGAAACGTGCCTTGAGTTATCCAGAGTCTGGTTTAAGCATAAGCCGGACAACTCCATATACCTTAACATCGTTAAGATATGATCCATTCTATATACAATATAGAAACAGAGGCACTGATTTAATTAGAACCAGATTCAAATCATGCAGCTGTTTCCAGTGCATGTCAACTAAATAGAGAGAGGCTGATCAACATTACTCAACTTAGGAGTGCATCCAATTATGAGTAACCTGAAAGAGAAGGAAGTTCTCAAAACCATTACTATCAACTGAATACCTCACACAAGTATCTACATCTTCGATCACCTTGAAGAATCCCGATACTTGAAACACGTGGTTCTCTAATTTATTCTTGTACCTATAACTTCTCAAAACTTGGACCTTGTATTTCTACGAAACACGTGTCTAAAACTTGAGATGTCATAAGTAAACAGAATATAGTACGAGTACCAACCCCTCTGTCCTAATGGACACTGGACAACATACAATACTTTGTATAAGTCCCCTGAGTTTAATAACTCAAACCCTGTGCATCGTAGATTGAAAATTGTACTTATGGTTAAGAAGAATTACACCGCTGTTTAATGCTCCTTACCTAACCATTAACTAATATAGGTAAATGTCATGGACATAATTTCAAAAAGTTAAATCTCACTTTATAAAATAAACGTACAGATATATCAGTTTGAAATTGGTGCATAACAACGGATATTCAAAACCAAATATTTGCCATCCGGCAAAATCCCGGGCGATTTCCTCAAATATCACCAATTACAACGAATCCCGATATAATGAGAATGATCACATAATTCCCAATAACTTACTCCCACACATCATTTGTAAAACCATACAGATGTGAGAATCATATCTGGTAAATACATACCCTGGAGTAAGGATTTAATTGGGAAATCAATTTTCTATTAACAATACACAGTGAAGCTGAAATATGAATATGTTTCGAAGGGGTATCCGAGAATTCCTAGTAATGCCTCTTCCATTATCCAGATTCATGACTGTAACCTTATATTTCCTTGCCATCTCTCCAAATCCCTTTATCTGTCTATACTCATTACCTTTTGTACACCCCCTTAGGCTAAATGGTTTTCTTCCTTCCCTATCGTTCGACACCAGCCAATGGTTTAGAAGAAGACTATCCAATAAGCGTAATAGTTGTACTCTCCTAATCGTAGGAGCACTCACAACCTGAGAGAAGGTAATGATAAAAGAAAACTGATTAAACCTTATTCCTATTTCTCCTGAACCAGAATCCATAATAGAACTGGAACGAGTACCTTCGAGTTCGTATATAACCATACGATGGATTTATCCAATGGAAGTGGATGTTCGTAGTGATACAGGGTGTTCTGGAGAAATACAAAGGTGAAGTAGGAGTGGCGATGAAATATGTTGTTTGGTCGTGAATGATAGCAGTCGCAATTTACTTTGCCCTATTTATAATCCTTTTATTTGTCTTTACTTATTATCTTATGTACACCACACTCAGGCTAATTGGTTTTATTCCTTCCCTACCTTTTGGCACCAGCTTATGGTTTGGAAGAAGACTATCCAATTAGCGTAATAGGTGTACTCTCCTAATCCTAGGAGCGCTCACAACCCGAGAGAATGTAAAGGGAAAAGACAACCGAATAATCCTATTCAATCTCTCCAGAACCAAAATCCATCCTCGAATCTGGAACAAGTTCCTTCGAGTTTGTATGTAACTATACGATGGATTTATCCAATGGAAGTGGATGTTCGTAGTGATACGGGGTGTTCTGGAGAAATGCAAAGGGTAAAAGAAGGAGTGGCAATGATGTATGAAACTCAGACAATCCAAAAGCCAGTGTTTTAAGAAAGTTCGGTTAACTTGGTTACTGAGTTATAGTCTAGGGTCGGGACATGGTCGCTACTAAAGAGAGAGAGAAAAGAAACACTCTGCGTGCACTCCAACGTAGATCAGAATGGTTAATCACTTTATCTAATAAGGATGTCTCCTACTGTAACCTCAAATTCTCTTCCAAACCTGAGAGAAGAATTAGTCGGGATCATCTAAAATCACCCGAGGAGTAAACCAACTCATCAGTAGGTATCGGGATCCAACTATCATCGTATGATAATCTGATGGAATCCACTCACGTTATCACACTCCAGAAGGTGTGCGCATATCTGGAAAGTTTCCTGTATGTTTGAAACTCCCGATGTGATTTTTACCCCATGCTCGTATGACCTTGACGAAGGCTAACATATCATAAGTCACGTGTCAAGTTCTATACGTCATCATACAGGTTAATTTGAACCCACCCGTACATACCCTTGACGAAGGCCAAAATAGTAGTACGACTGTCCTAAACCAACGCATCTATCTATGCAACAGAAAAGTAATAAATAGCTACCATACATTATGCCTTGACGAAAGCCAACATACATAGCATGAATACTAAGTGCTACCCGTCTGAAACGACGGAGGGCTACGAATGGTTTTTGGCGAAAAACCTTTAACGTAATGAACTTGATATCATTGAAGGAACCGGATAGCTTTTTACAAATATAGAGTGGCAAAAACCTTTGCTAAAGAGGCCACTCCCGATGAAGAGATCTCGACTGTTTCCTCGTAGAATGAGGTGCAGGATATTCCACTTGAATACCGCGATGCAAAGTAAAAAGTAATTGACTATAGTGAAGTTATTACCCTGACGCAAACTTCTGCCCAAGGGTCACTCCCGATGAAGGGATCTCGGCCCTTGCCTCTTCGAATTAGGTCCTAGATATTCATAACCGAATACCACTATGCAAAACAAAAGAAAGCGCCCTTGTAATAACAGCTTTTTGAAAATTGTTCCAACAACATTGAATAGGTCTGTTTTCCTTGCATTGATCTGAATCAACGCAGTCCTATCAATTAATCACACCACAAAAGAATGAAAATATGATGTACTTATATGCCATCTGCATTCGCCACTGGGTCTCGTCATTACTCGTTAGGTTACTTAACTAATGACAGAGCGGGGACTGGACTAGCTGTAGGGTTACTAGGCACACTCAAGAGGTTCCACAAGGCATCAACCATGCCAAATTTAAATTTTACGGTGCCGAGAAACCCTAATATAGATCGTTAACTAGGGATTAGGCGAAAAGCAAGAAAGTAAACAACTTTATTGCTAAGTGAAAAGGGACTACAACCTTTGTAGATCCGCTCCACCATTTCTTTAGCTCCATGTTGACGTCCCTCCGCTGCGATCATCGGGATCCCGGACTCTAGCGATGGTTTCGTCGGAAAAATGATCGGGCTAGGTCATTGACTTCGAGGCCGAAGATGATCTACGTCGGGAAGACTCAAACTCAAGCTATTCCTTCACTTGGTCAAAAACATTATGAAGAGAACACCCTATACTACATGGCAAGTAATAGAGGATGAAGAAATAGGAAGTGGGTCACTTTAGAATTGGATTTCTCACTCTTTTTACCATGACACCATTGGAGCTAGCAAGCTTTTGTGAACTTGATGAAGATGAAGAAGAAGAAAGAATCATATGAATCATTTCCAAAATGAAACTTATCCAATAAATAATGGCACCATGGTTGAGTTAAGCCCTCATGCTTAAATCATGTAGAGATTTAACCAAACCATTAGGTTAAAGGTTGGGTTAACTAATATCTTTAAACATATGATAAAAGAGTTGACTTTGTCAATGTTTATCAAGCTTCAGGAAGCTTGATAACTTTGACCAAAGTCACACTCTTTTGTTATATGCTTAGGAAAATAGTAAACCCTAATCTAACCTTGACTTGGTTCAAGTCTCATACACACAACTTGTTTGTATCAACAAGCATGATACAAACATGTACAGTTGCATTTATCACATATAAACAATGTGCACATTCAAATGAAAAAATCAATCTTAAGTGAACCAATACTAGTTAATGTAAACTAATATATCAAATATATAATTATACATTAAATTATTAAATCAACACTTGATTTAACGATCCGGTCATATCGCATATAACCGACTAATATCAATAGTAACAACTTATCGAATCAACACTTGATCCGATAACCCGGCTATATCGCATACAACCGATCAATATCACAAATCGCGAGAATAGAATACGGTATGACATACTGGTATTATTCTCGGTCCCGCACATATCTCATATGCGCTCCTATTTCGTTTCGCTTGAGCCAGGAAACCCCTGTGTAGGACTCTAAAGACCCGTCAATACGCCGGCAGTAGGTGATGATCATATCAAACACCCACAAGCCGCAAGCGGTCTGCTAAACGTAACGGCCACCCGGGTATTGAGCGATCAGAAGATCAACGAGCAAGCTCGCTCACACTCCTGTGAATCCAACCAGTAACACTACCGTACAGTCCGGTCTGTTCGTCTGATATGTCGCATATCTTGTCTAGGGGTGGTAAACGTTAGACCCCAATAACTCGATAAGTCGTGTCGATATGAGGCTCATAACGGGTTGAGAAACTACCGGTAACACTTACCAGTAAATCCCTAAAGCAGCCTTGGCCAAGGACTTCCTGTTATAGCCAATCGATCACTGCGCAACATCAACTCCCTATACCGGGAGAGACAAAACCCCTCCTATCGCTCATTGCCTCCATGTGACTCGGGACTGTACCCAAAAACCACCGTTTTGCACGCCCTCTTGGACGTGGTAAGGTGGAAATCAAAGCACAGTGGGAATCACACAAGACTCTATGACGATCTCGGGTCTACAGACTAACCTGCACCAGTGTCACCAGAGAACTTCCATCTGACGTAAGGTATAATACCATCTGGGAATTCTCGGCGAGTCCGTCCAGTGTACCCAGTCTCCACTGGGCACCCGTATATCATCTCTGATGTCAAACACCAATGGATATGGGATCGTCCATCGCCTATCTATATGGGTCGAGAAGGTACACGCTAGTCTACTCTGGTATATCAATGCCCCGTCTCGATACACCTACGACTAGGGACTTTGAAGGATGTACTTATGGACTACCATGTCCCCATTAGTATGATCCGCATCATAGTCCAGGTTGTCAAGTACACATCCTAAGGGCTTTACCAACATGTTACAGAGAGACAATCAGTGTACACGTTAAGGTAAAGAGTAACCAGATAGCATACTATCATATCGAGCAAGAAAGTCATCCCTATATATGTCCAAGCATCCACTACAATATACATCCTATGTATAGTAATGGCCTCTAGGGCATACATATAACTTACAATCTCCCACTTGCACTAGGGCCATCTGATAGCAGTGGTTGTAGTATCTCATACTCAACCATCCCATAAAAGTCTCTTTCTGGGAAAAGGCCTTTGTGAGTGGATCTGCCGTGTTGTCCTCTGAGTCTACTCTCCAAACCTCGATCGCCTGGAGATCAACCATCTCCATGATCAGATTATACTGCCTAAGAATATTTCTGGATCACTTATGGGACGGGCGTTCCTTGGCATAAGCCACAACTCCATTGTGACACAATGGGAGGAACTAGGTTCATCTCATGAACTATTATACACCCAGACTGCCTCTTTGGTAGCATCTTTGGTAGCGATGTATCCAGCCTTTATCGTCTAGTATGCCACGGTATCTAGCTTGGAACTCTTCCAACATACCGTCCCTTTACTGAGGGTAAAGACAATGCCTGCGACTGACATTCAATCGTCCTTATCACCCAGGAACCTTTCCAGTGATTCTCCCCAGGATCGATTGATACCATCTCACTACAACTAGTGAGTATCCTAACATCCAATTAGATCTATCTCATAGATCTAATACCCAGGATTTAGTAGGTATCATTTTGATCCTATATGGAGAATCCTAGTGATAAGCGGAGATTGACCGAGCTTAGCATAGGAAACTCCTTCCCTATCAACAGTATGTCATCCACGTACTCTACGAGGATCACCACCACACTCCTTACTACCTTTTTGTATATACAAGGTTCATCTACCATTTTGATGATGTCAAACTCTTTGACTACCATATCAAAACAGATGTTCCAACTCCGCGATTCCTGCTTTATCACATAAAACATCTTGCACACGATTCCGCTGCTCCCACTGTCAACGAAGCCCTCTGACTGTGTACTTATAGACTCTCTCTTCTAAATCATCATTTAGAAAAGCAGTCATGACACCCAACCGCCAGATATCGTAGTCAAGGTATGTAGCCGTGGTAAGAAAGATCTGGATGGACTTAAGCATAGGTTCTTAGAAAATGTTTCATCGTAATCCATACCTGGTCAATGATGCAAACTTTTAACAAGTCTAGCTTTGAAAGTCTCAACTTTTCCATGTACACCAAGTAATCTTCTCAAGATATACTTGCTCCTGATGGGAATTTAACCCTTCAGATAAAGCAACCAAAGTCCATACTTTGTTGGTGTATAAGGATTCCATCTCAGATCGATAAGCATCCAGCCATTCTTACAGAGTCCTACTCATGATGGCCAGCTCGAAACTAGTTGGGTCATCATCTCATGATGCAATCCTCGCTCCCACTGTCATAGAGAAACCGAAGTATCTCTCAGGTGGGTGAGGAACCCTACTAGATCGGCGGAGAGGCTGAGGTTCGTTGGTTGCTATTGAATCCTTTGGTTCTACCAAATCATCAGCTGAAGTTTGTATAGCTGGAACTGTTTCCAGTTCTACCTTATGACCAATAATTTCTTCACAAGAAATTCCCTTTCACAAAGGTGGCATGCTGAGAAACAAAACATTTTTGTTCCTCGGTTAGGTAGAAGATATTCCCTTGCGAATGCTTGGGATATCCAACAAACTTCCACAGAACTGTCTTTGCCTCGAGCTTGTCAGGATTTTGCTTTTTAGACATAGGCCGGACAACCCCAAATCTTAACTAACTTAAGAGATGGGCTCTTCCCTTTCCATATCTCATATGAAATGGTAGGCATCTGATTTGATCGGAACCTTATTCAATAGGTATGCAACTTGATAAGTGCATAACTCCCTAAAAGGAAATAGGAAACTCAGTAGTACTCATCATAGAGCACACCATATCTAATAGGGTGTGATTGCTCCGCCCCGATACACCGACGTGCTATGGTGTATACGGAGGAGTAATGCTGAGAGAGAATCTCATTCTCCTTTAGAATAATCCAGGAATTCCGTGCTCAAGTATTCTCCTCCTTGATCACATCAAAGGACATAATACATTTACCCGTATTTTGGTTCTCTACTTCTAACTTATATTCTATGAATATCTCAAAAGGTTCGGACTTTTGTTTCAACAGGAACATAGGTCTGAATCTCGAAAGATCATCATAGAATTTAATGAAGTACAAAGAACCGGTCTTGGCATTTGTAGACAGGGGACCTTCATACATCAATATGTATCATCTCAAGAGTTCACTAACTCTTTCTCTGTTTCCAATAAACAGAGCTATGGTCATCTTATCTCTGTGACATGACTGGAAAGTTTCACAAGATGTAAATTCAAACTAATTTAAATATGCATCTAAATGTAACTTCAGCCAGTCGGGTCGCACTGATATGACCTAGTCTACAATGCCTCAAGAAGGATTCGTTCATTTCTGAACTCTTCCTCTTGTGTGTGTTCTGTATACTAGGAACTGTAGTTTGATTTAGAACGTCAATGCTTTTATATAACGTGCCTGAACCGATCAACTATTGATATAGGAAATGATCAAAACATTATCCAACAATACAAAATTGTATCCTTCTTTAATAAATAAAGAGATTGATATGATTTTGTATATCAGGTTCGGTATCTAATAGCATTTGTTCAGAATCAATGTATTGGTAATACAGGGTGACAGTGACCAACAGACTTGGCTGCAACACTTGCACCGTTTTCTGCCTCATGAAACTTATCACCCGTTCTCAGTTTTCTACCTTTCTGTAGCCCTATGTAACAGATTACATATCTGGGATCCTGATCCGGTATCAAATACCCATGACGTAGAGAATACAGAGAAACAGTTCTTTGTAATGAACACACCCGAAGGAGATGCATCAACATGCACTCTTTTCGTTTTGGCGGCACGGGAATTCTGGTAATCCCCTAATTCCTGCTCTGTCTTATAACATTTATAAGTTGGAGCAGGACCAACGTTCCCCAGCTCAGTATAACAAGCGGGTTCGGTCAATATATCCGTTTTATTATCTTGATTAAGGCGTGACATGGTCGCTACCTGGAGAGAGAGAGAAGAAAACACTCTGCGTGCGCTCTTGCAAGATCAGATTGGTTATTATTTTATCTAATCAGGATGGCTCCCACTGTTTTTATCAAATCTTCCTTCAAACCCTAAAAGGAAAGACTAGCCGGGATTAATTACACGCTACAAGTTCGCCAATCTTTCAGCCAGGCCAGTGTCGGTACTTTGAGAGAGGTTCCCCGTGCTTTAGCACGGACCTAATTAAAGTAAACCTCGTTTTCCCAGAGGCGTAACCCCATTGAAACCTTTCTAGACACCTACTTGATCGGCTAATTGTAATGAGTAAAACTCTCTCCGGAGTAACAATTACTCACAGTGGGTATCGGGATCCAACTATCTAATAGAAGGTATGCAATCTCATTGCAATTTTCAACACTTGAAATTCCCGAAAATATTTTACCCTAGCGTCCTATGACCTTGACAGAGGTCAACAAACCATAGGCTGCTAGTCAAGTTCAACCCGTCATTTCTGGATTGAAGTAAACCCACCCGCACGACCCTTGACAGAGGTCAACAAGGTCGCACGACTACCCTAAATCAATCACATCATATGCTTATACAGATAAGCACTAATCAGCTACCGCACACTACGCCTTGACAGAGGTTAACAAATGCAGCACGAATACTAACTATTACTTATCTGAAACGACGGAGGGCTACGTCAGGTTTTTAAGAAAACCCTTTGCGTAATGAACTCGATATCGTTGTAGAATCGAGTGATTTTTAAATGGAGTGTTTTTGAGGCTTTTCTAGTTTTGCTAAAGGGGTCACTCCCGGTGAAGGGATCGTCGGCCCTTTCCTCATCGAATAAGGTGCAGGATATATCATATATACCACTATGCAAAGAAAAAACTCAAAAGCAATCAAAAGAAAAACTGAGGGGTGTAGCATCTGCCAGTTATTGCTAAAGGGGTCACTCCCGGTGAAGGGATCTCGGCCCTTTCCTTATCGAATAAGGTGCAGGATGTTCTACAAGGAACACCACGATGCAAAGCAAGAACCGTAGCTACCTGTTTTTAAACAAGTTTCTACAACATCATTTAGGTTTCTTTTCTTTCATTAATCATATTAATGAAGTCCCATCATTTAAATCACCTAAACATCACAGATAAATACGACGTACACTTATGCCATCCGCATTCGCCTCGATGTCCCCTCGTGCACCGTTTGGTTAGGTAACTAATGACGGAGCGGGACAGGGCTAGCGCGAGTGCAAAACATAAGTAACGTCTATATAATATATCATATATACTATATACAGTATTTATCACAGAACATCAAATGATCACATCACAGATATCGCAGCAGAAGAATCATATGAAATATTGGATATACTAGGACGTCCGTGTTTTCAATACGAGCCTGTATAAAACACGGATTCCACGGTCACAATGAATAGCCAAACCCACACCCCTAGACCCCTACGAGAGCGGCAAGCAACCCTACCAATTCTAGAGTTAGGAGACCTGGACTCAACTCCTCGAGTTGGTCTCCCACTGGACTCTAGAACCCGGTTACTTGTACTCTCCTCCTTAGGTCTATCCTAGTGCGGAAAAGTAAATAATATACAAAAGGTGATATCTTCCGCAACCTGGAAGTGCCCCAATAAAAGAATATTACATACAACAAATTTTACATGAATGAAAATAAAAACTCTCATCTCATATAAAAAACCCCGGCTATTCAAACACGACGATCCAATATAACATATCCAGCAACACATAACATCATATGTCATCAACGTAAGTAAATATGCGCATCCAAATTGTCGTTGACATATAGCAACAAAACCGGCGATATCACATATTACACTTACGGTCACAAAAAAGAAAGTGTAAAACTACAACAGTTGGAATCCGCAACCTCCTTAGACATCGCATGCCTAACCATCTGAATTCCTTAGACATCATATGCCTAACAATTATAAACCCCGCATTTTAGTCTCATTATCAAAAACACTTTTCAATATCAAGTCGGGCAATTCAACAAGATTCCCGACATCCTGATCGAATGCTCGTCACAAACTTCAGTAGACGGATGCACCCCCGATGCCGTCGATGAAGTGCACTAAGGCGGAACACCGCTGCCGCGAGCATCCGAACGGATGCTTTCGACGACGGGGTTCTCCTATAGTCACGTGGTCGGGGCTATGGGGCGTGGCTGTCTATTAAGTTTAGACGGCGAGTATCCGCGTACGCTACGTGATTGCGAAGGACTTTTGATCACATCAAAATTCTATGGCAACCGATCAAGTGAGACTAAAGTGCTATGTTTATAACATCCAAATCAGTTATCTCATAACTACTTGTGGATTCCAAATATTGTATCACATTCCAGATAAATAGAAAATGTTAAACTTTCCGATCGAACAATCAAACACCCAAGTTTTCCCCAAACAGCTCAACTCTTGAAATAAGTTCAAAAACATCCATTTCATGCCACAGTACCAACGGTCCAGCCGTAGAAGGGTCAAGCCAACGCCTCACATGTGACACGCCGTACTGCCCCAAACCTTAAGGTTCAAAGGGCAGTTCAAGACAGTCACATAATCGAGTTAAGGATTGTTGTCTTCTAGAGGGTCCATCGCGTTACTTGCACTATTTAGAACGTCTTTAAACTACGGAAAGATCCAACACTTGGAAATTTTCCGGCAGGGGAAAAATTGGGTATTTATATCCGGTCGAACTTTTTAACATATTCTAAAATTACCCGAAAAAATACATAGACAAAGTTTGACAATCCGATCGAATCTACGAACTCTCAATACAACCGAGAAAACTCAACTCTTGAGCAGTAATTAAAATTACCCAGAAAACACAGGTATTACAGACGGGGATTACTGTGCAAAGAACGTGACAAGAAGCTTCTTTATTGCCGCGGAACCGCCGCAAATGACAGGGTGGGGCCGCGGTTCCGCGGTGCTTTAGTTGATTCAGGGACACGTGCTTCACAATAACCCCTAGAAAACCCTGCTGAATTTTTTGGATATTTTTAATTCACAAAATTCATAGTTTTGAAAAATTGTACAGAGAAGGGTTTTGAATTAGGGTTTCGGTTCGATCGGACTTCTAACATCGTCTACACTTCGCCTAAAGCTCTAGCTAGGCTCTGATACCACTGTAGGGTTACTAGGCACACTCAAGAGGTTCCACAAGGCATCAACCATGCCAAATTTAAATTTTACGGTGCCGAGAAACCCTAATATAGATCGTTAACTAGAGATTAGGCGAAAAGCAAGCAAGTAAACAACTTTATTGCTAAGTGAAAAGGGACTACAACCTTTGTAGATCCGCTCCACTATTTCTTTAGCTCCGTGTTGACGTCCCTCCGCTGCGATCATCGGGATCCCGGACTCTAGCGATGGTTTCGTCGGAGAAATGATCGGGCTAGGTCATTGACTTCGAGGCCGAAGATGATCTACGTCGGGGAGACTCAAACTCAAGCTATTCCTTCACTTGGTCAAAAACTTTATGAAGAGAACAACCTATACTACATGGCAAGTAGTAGAGAATGAAGAAATAGAAAGTAGGTTCACTTTAGAATTGGATTTCTCACTCTTTTTACCATGACACCATTGGAGCTAGCAAGCTTTTGTGAGCTTGATGAAGATGAAGAAGAAGAAAGAATCATATGAATCATTTCCAAAATGAAACTTATCCAATAAATAATGGCACCATGGTTGAGTTAAACCCTCATGCTTAAGTCGTGTAGAGATTTAACCAAACTATTAGGTTAAAGGTTGGGTTAACTAATATCTTTAAACATATGACAAAAGAGTTGACTTTGTCAATGTTTATCAAGCTTCATGAAGCTTGATAACTTTGACCAAAGTCACACTCTTTTGTTATATGCTTAGGAAAATAGTAAACCCTAATCTAACCTTGATTTGGTTCAAGTCTCATACACACAACTTGTCTGTATCATCAAGCATGATACAAACATGTACACTTGCATATATCACATATAAACAATGTGCACATTCAAATGAGAAAATCAATCTTAAGTGAACCAATACTAGTTAATGTAAACTAATATATCAAATATATAATTATACATTAAATCATTAAATCAACACTTGATTTAACGATCCGGTCATATCGCAAATAACCGACTAATATAAATAGTAACAACTTATCGAATCAACACTTGATCCGATAACCCGGCTATATCGCATACAACCGATCAATGTCACAAATCGCGAGAATAGAATACAGTATCACATACGGGTATTATTCTCGGTCCCGCACAAATCTCATATGCGCACCTATTTCGTTTCGCTTGAGCCAGGAAACCCCTGTGTAGGATTCTAAAGACTCGTCAATACGCCGACAGTAGGTGATGATCATATCAAACACCCACAAGCCGCAAACGGTCTGCTAAACGTAACGGCCACCCGGGTATTAAGCGATCAGAAATCAACGAGCAAGCCCGCTCACACTCCTGTGAATCCAACCAGTAACACTACCGTACAGTCCGGTCTGTTCGTCTGATATGTCGCATATCTTGTCTAGGGGTGGTAAACGTCAGACCCTAATAACTCGATAAGTCGTGTCGATATGAGGCTCATAACGGGTCGAGAAACTACTGGTAACACTTACCAGTAAATCCCTAAAGCAGCCTTGGCCAAGGACTTCCTATTATAGCCAATCGAGCACTGCGCAACATCAACTCCCTTTACCGGGAGAGACGAAACCCCTCCTATCGCTCATTGCCTCCTTGTGACTCGGGACTGTACCCAAAAACCCCTGTTTTGCACGCCCTCTTGGACGCGGTAAGGTGGAAATCAAAGCACAGTGGGAATCACACAAGGCTCTATGACGATCTCGGGTCTAAAGACTAACCTGCACCAGTGTCACCAGAGAACTGCCATCTGACGTAAGGTATAATACCATCTGGGAGTTCTCGGCGAGTCCGTCCAGTGTACCCAGTCTCCACTGAGCACCCATATATCATCTCTGATGTCAAACACCAATGGATATGGGATCATCCATCGCCCATCTATATGGGTCGAGAAGGTACACGCTAGTCTACTCTGGTATATCGATGCCTCGTCTCGATACAACCACGACTAGGGACTTTGAAGGATGTACTTATGGACTACCATGTCCCCACTAGTATGATCAGCATCATAGTCCAGGTAGTCAAGTACACATCCTAAGGGCTTTACCAACATGTAACAGAGAGACAATCAGTGTACACGTTAAGGTAAAGAGTAACCAGATAGCATACTATCATATCAAGCAAGAAAGTCATCCCTATATATGTCCAAGCATCTATTACAATATACATCCTATGTATAGTAATGGCCTCTAGGGCATACATATAACTAACATTAGTGCGGGTGTAAAACATATACAACATCTACTAGTATATATATCAATATATAATATCGCTCCAGGCATGATAAATGAAACATCACAGATAAGTAATAAGTATCCCAGAACAATACAGATAATCTGGAAGCCCCGGGTTTCATTTGATCCGCAAGTGACACCCGACGTTCCCCTGGTCATGTGGATAGCCTGTGCAATGAAAACCTAGACCCCTACGAGTGTGGAAAGTTACCCACCAAAATCTGAAGCAAGGCTTCCCCTTTCAGCAAAATGAATGGACCACTCAGCACTTCATGGAATCCGGTAACTTGAGCACCCCACCTTAGGTTAACCTGTACCCTCTACGAGTGCGGAAAATAGCCCGCCAATTCTAGAGTGAAGCCCCCTTCGTCTCAAAGCCATGAGATGTAGGCACGTTGCCCTCTAGAACCCGGCTATCCGTGCACTCCACCGCGGGATAATCCTAATGCAGAAAAGAAAATATGTACAATGGGTACTGTTAGTGTATATGCCCTATAGGCCATTACTGTATCATACTAGTTTGTATATTACTTAATGGAAGCTTGGGATATTCACCTTGTATATACAATCTTGCTCAAAATAGTAGTATGCTACTTGGTTTGTTTCTACTTCAATGTGTACATGTGTTTATTTTAGTATATCGCCTATACACATTAGTGGAGCCCTTAGGATCTTTGCTTGATTACCAGCATTGTGATGGCAGTCACACTAGTGGGGCTGGGTAATCTATAAGCACATCCTTATGCAGGTCCCTGGTCGCAGGACTATCGAGACAGGGCATCGATACTCTGGAGTAGACTAGCGCATGCGCTTCTCATCCCAGTGTGGGAGACGGTCTGTCCCACAGCCGTCGGTACGTCGTACTTGAGATAGTATGCGGGTGCTCGTTGGGTTACGAGTACACTGGACAGGACTCGTCGGGAACTGACTAGTTGGTATTATGGCTATCGTCAGTTATCAGTTCCCAGGTGACATGAGTACAGCTTAGTCCGCGGACTTAACACTGTCACTTCGCCTCGAGTGTGTTCCCACTGTACTTTGATTACTACCCTACCACGGCTCAAAGGAGTCGTGCAAACAGGTGGTAGTTGGGTGCAGTCCCGAAGCACTTGGAGGCAGTGACGGTTAGACAGGATTCGTCTCTCCCGGTATTGGGGGTTGACATCGCGCTGTGTCTAGGAGAGCCATTACATGAGTAGTCCCTGGCCAGGGCAAACGAGATATACTGGTAGGCTTCCAGTGTTACCTCAGGGTGTTTTGGGCTTCACTCCGACACGACTTGTACCGCTATTGGGGGACTGACGTTTACCGCCCCCTAGGCCCGCCATGCGATGTATCAGACGAACATACCGGACTGTACGGAGAATGTCACATTCAGGCTCAGTAGGAGTTCAGATGGGTTTCGCCTCGTTAGTCTTCTTGTCGGCATCTACCTGGGGACCGTTACGCACAGCTAGTGCCGCTTGTGGTCTGTGGTTAAACCCACTGCCAGCGTAGTGTCGAGTCTTTAGAGTCCCACACAGAAAGCTATTCGCCTTTAGGCAAAAGAGTAGAGGTCGCATGGTTTTGCGACAGGTCGCATGGTTTTGCGACAGGGTTCGGCCATATCCGTGCACTTGTGCACGTACAGTGTCCGGACAGTTTACACTAGCGGGCTTTGGTTTAAGCCAGATCCTAGTGTACCTTTTGGGATTGGATTTATCCAGTATGTATTCGTGTTCCTCGGAACGCGGATGCGGGTGTGTATGCACAGTTGACGGAGAGACAGAGGCAGAGGATTCTCATTAGGGTTGTTGACCGTTGACAGTTGACTATTGACTTTTTGTTCAACCCTAATTAGAATATGATATGTGATTAACAATTATATTAATTAAGTATTATGGTGACATGGTTGTTGAGGGATTGACTTTGTTGACATGTTGACTTTTGTGGACTTGTTGACTTTTGTTGACCTGTTGACTTTGTTGACCGGTTGACTAGGCTTGACTAGTTGACCATCATGATAACTATAGCTATCATTTCATGGCAAAGACTTTTGCTTGCTTGCTTTTTTGTGCAAAATGAGTGCATGAAATGATATGGCTATGGTTGCTTAAACCATCACATAATACTTGATTGATATAAGGTGTTATGATTGTTTTGGATTATGAGAGCCAAATGAGAAAAGTCTTCTCTCATTCTTTCATGCTCATTCTCTCTCTTGTTCTTGAGCTCTCATCTTCCTCCTCTTGCTCTCCCTCTCTTGATTCTATGGTTCACTTGTCTCATGAGTTGAGAACCAAGAACCATAGATAAAATCCCATACAAACTCATCTCGACTCACTCTAGTTCACAAGGTTTAGCAAACCGAGTGAACTAGTTTCTTCAAAGTTCGAAGAAGGAGCCAAAGGTTGAAGCTTTCAGGTGGATCTATCTTCGGCGCAAGGAGACGACGGGGAGAAGCCGATTCGGAAAACCATCGAAGCTTGAAGACGAAGGAGTTCGAGAAAAAGAAAGGTACAACCCCCTAACCGAGTAGTTAGCAACTCATAGTTAGGTTGTTAGTTAGATGTTTAACAAAGATCCGGGTTTTAAGTCCATGTTACCACCTCTAAGAAAATCGTTTTTTATCAAATTCCGCATGCCCGAAAGTACCGGGAGAGGTAGCATAGACTTACAGTGGTATCAGAGCCTAGTTAAACTCTATCTAACATGTTAGCAAAGTAGCTAGAAGATCGATCAAAGAAAAAGTCGCAAAACGAACCCCGTTTTTTAAACTTTCTGTCGATTTTAAAAGTGCTGGAAAATTTTTTTGAGATGCACCAAAAATCGACTCAGGGTTTTCTGAAGAAACTGCAAAAATTTGACCCCCTAACTCGATCAAAGCGCCGCGGTTCCGCGGCGGGAGCTTGCTCCCGCCGCGGAACCGCGGCCGAGTTGACTTGGTCATGGGGTTTCTTCTTTGCAGTTTGCTTATAGGGGTATTTTGGGATTTTTGGAATATATATTTTCTGCCCAGATTTTCCAGAACGAAAATTTTATTTTTGGGGTCCTGAAAATCCGTATTTTTGATCGAACTTCTAAAAGACTTTAGCTGACGGGTTTTTTCTGTAATGTGATATTTGTATTGAACGTCTGCTTATCGCTATATGTCGATTAGTGGGGGTTATACAAATCTGTGATCTGTAATGTTGCTGGAATGTGTATATGAATATGTTGGATTGTCGCGGGTGAATAGCCGGGGGTTGTGAGACGAGAGTTTTCTTTTCTTTTAATTCATGTAAATTTGTAAATTGATGTAATAATTATTTGTATGGCCGCACAACCGGGTCGGGGTTGTAGCCGTCATTGTATAATTTCTTTTTACTGTTTTTGCTCCTAGGATAGACCCATGGAGGGGGTGCACAAACTACCGGGTATGCCGAAGTGCCGAGTGGCCTACTCACGGAGTTGAGGGAGGTTGCTTCGCTTCGGGTACTTGGCGGGTAGTTTGCCACACCCGTAGGGGTCTTGGATGGGGTATTGGCTATTCACCGCGACCGTGTAATCTGCTTTTCGTTACAGGCTCGTACGAATTGCGGATTCCTAGTATATCCAATGTGTTCATCTGTGATCTGAAATGGCTATCATTGCAATATATCTATATATGATATTATTTAGGCGTTGCTTATGTTTTACAGCCGCGCTAGCCCAGCCCCCGCTCTGTCGTTAGTTAAGTAACCTAACGGGTAATGACGGGGCCCCGTGGCGAATGCGAATGGCATAAGCGTACGTCATATTTTGGTTGTTTTCTGCAATGGTAGGATTAAATGATGGGACGCATTAAAAGAACTAATGCAAGAATATCATGCATTAAAAGAACAAATGCAAGAAAATAAACCAAGTTAAAATCGTTGGAACACTTTCGGAAAACCACTCGGTTCTTTTCAAAACTAACTTTTAAATGCGGAGCTTGAGCCACTCCTTTTAAAAGCTATCTCGTTCCATCGATTATATCAAGTTCACTACGTTCACGGTTTTGCCAAAACCATTCGTAGCCCTCCATCATTTCAGTTAAATATTCGGTAGTATTCAAGTTATGTATTTTAACCTCACGCCAAGGCATAGTGATTGGTAGCTACCGGATATTTATCTGTTGCATAGATAGAATGCGTTGGTTTGGGACAGCCGTACTACCATTTTGGCCTACGTCAAGGGTAGGTACGGGTGGATTCAAATTAACCTGGATAATGATGGGAAGAACTTGACATGTGACTTATGACATTTTGACCTCACGCCAAGGTCATAAGAGCATGGGGCAAAAATCCACATCGGGAGTTTCAAAAGAACTGAAACTTGCTAGTGTTGCATACCATTTGGAGTGTGATGATTCTGGTAGGATTCCTTCAGTTTCGTCACGCGATGATATTTGGATCCCGATCCTACTGTGAGTATATGCTACTCCTCGGGAAATTTCTCACTAAACGATCAATGCTATAAACCTAGTAGGTGTCTAGAAAGGTGTTAGCGGGGCTACGCCCCCAGGGAAAAGAGGTTATTTAATTAAGGAACTTCGCGAAAGCGTTGGAAAACCTCCCTCGAAGTACCAACACTGGCCTGGCTGAACGGTTAAGCAAGTATTGTGCGGTGGGATTGATCCCGACTAATTCTTCCTTTTTGGTTTGAGGATGGATTCGAGAAATAGTGGGAGCCATCCTGTTTAGACAAACTAAAAACTATTCTAAAACTTGCAAGAGCATCAAGCTGAGTGTTTCTTCTCTCTCCTAATTGCAGCGACCAATCGACATGACTGGACTTAAGTTACTTCTAGATAAAAGCATACTGACAGGGCCAAACTACAAAAATTGGCTCAGGAATGTCAAGATGGCAATCACTTACGACAAGCTGGGGTATCTTCTTACCACCAAAGCTCCCCCTGTCCCTGGTCCCACTTCCAGCATCGCGCATAAGGAAATCCGTAAGACGTGGGAGATTGATAGCGCGAAGGCCAAGTGCCTCGTACTTGCCTCTATGGACAATGAACATCAGAGGAGGCACGAGAATATGGACTTGGAATCCATATTTCATCATACAAAAGAACTGTATGGAGAGCAATCTCGTATCGCAAGATACGAAGCGTCGAAAAAGTTATTTTCGGCAAGGATGGCCGTCGGATCATCAGTAGCAGAACACGTACTTAAGATGATCGGCTACATTGAGGAGCTCGCGGACCTAGGGACCACATTGGAGAGTGAGCTCTATACGGACTTAGTTCTCTAGTCCCTTCCTTCCACTTACGCCCAGTTTATACTGAACTTCAACTTACAAGAAAAAGAAGTTGAACTTTCAGAGCTCCTCAACATGCTGAGGAGCGCAGAGGGCACCCTACAGAAAGGTAGGGAAACATCCACTTTGTTTGTAGGAGGATCATCTTCTTCTAGGTCCAAGGCGAAAGCCAAGGGAAAGAAGAAGAAAGACCCCGCCAAACCAAGGGGCGGTGTTAGTAAAGTGGATATGAAGGGAAAAGCTAAAGCAACAAAGAAAGCGGGGAAGCTTGTGGATAAGGAAGAATGCTTCTATTGTCATAAGAAAGGACACTGGAAGAATGATTGCAGGGCCTGGAAGGCCAGAACACAGGAATTGAAGCAGGTTGCAGCTTCAGCTTCAGGTGTGTATGTTATTGAAAACTGTCTTTCAATAAACTCTACTTCCTGGGTATTGGATACCGGATCAGGATCTCATATCTGTAATTCTTTGTAGGCGTTGAGAAACCGTAGTGTTTTGAAAGCAGGTGACATGACCCTCAGAGTTGCGAACGGAGCTAGCATGGATGCTAAAGCCGTGGGGGACTATCACCTGGGAATGTCAGATGGACATGTTTTTGTTTTGCGTAATTGCTTTTTTGTACCCAACGCAACTTGTAATATCATTTCTGTATCTTTAGTTTCTAAAGAAGGTTATGAATTTGCGTTTGTAAGCAATGTTGTAAACATTCACCTTAATCAAGTTCTGATTGGGTCAGGTACATTGAGCAATGGTATATACGTATTAAACCAACCACAGATTTTCAATGTCCAGAATACACACAAAAGAAAGTCTCCGGAAATAAATCAGACTTTCTTATGGCATTGTAGACTGGGTCACATCAATGAGAGAAGGTTAACAAAGTTACATACAGAAGGATATTTGAATCCGTTCGAATATCAATCATATGCCACTTGTCAATCATGTCTCAAAGGAAAGATGACAAAGTCTCCGTTCACTGGACACGGAGTAAGAGCGAACGAGCTCTTGGGACTCGTACTCAGCGACGTGTGCGGTCCAATGTCTACACATGCGCGAAGCGGTTTTTCTTACTTCATTACTTTTACGGATGACTTTTCAAGGTGCGGTTATGTCTTGTTAATGAAACATAAGTCTGAAGCCTTTGGAAAGTTCCAGGAATATAAGAATGAAGTAGAAAAACAGACCGGCAAAAGTATCAAGATTCTAAGATCGGATCGAGGTGGTGAACACTTGAGTGCCGAGTTCCTGGACTATTTAAAAGAGAACGGAATTCTCTCTCAGCTTACTCCTCCATACACTCCACAACATAATGGTGTATCGGAGAGACGGAACCGAACCCTATTGGATATGGTACGGTCCATGATGAGTAACGCTGAGTTACCGCGATCATTCTGGGGGTATGCGCTAGAATCAGCAGCATACCTTTTGAAACGAGTTCCTACTAAGACTGTGCCTACCACACCTTATGAGTTATGGAGTGGGAAGAAACCCTATCTTCAATATCTGAAGATCTGGGGATGTCCAGCTTTTGTCAAAAAGCAGCATGCGGACAAACTCGAGGCCCGCTCAGTACTGTGCAAGTTTGTGGGATACCCAAAGAACACCAGGGGGTATCTTTTCTACCACGCAGAGGAACAAAAAGTCTTTGTTTCTCATAATGCCCACTTTCTAGAACACCAGTTCTTAGAGAAGGAAATTAGTGGGAGCGCAGTAGAACTGGAAGAAATTCCAGAACCACAGACTATTACTGAAAGTTTAGTGGAACCAGAGGGTTCAAAAGAACAGGACATTCCTACGCCGCTCCGCAGGAGTAGTAGGCAGTCTCATCCGCCCGAGAGATACTACGGTTTTCTCATTGACGGGGATAGAGAGGATTGCATCATAGATTATGATGAGCCTAATAGCTTCCAGCAGGCCGTTCAGAGCGTTGACTCAGTAAAATGGCTGGATGCAATGCGGACCGAAATGGAGTCCATGTACACCAACAAAGTATGGACGTTGTACATTGCTCCAGACGGGGTAAAACCCGTAGGATGCAAGTGGATCTTCAAAAGGACGATTGGTGTAGATGGACAGGTTGAGACTTATAAAGCTAGACTTGTTGCAAAGGGTTTCCGTCAAAGACCTGGCTTGGACTATGACGAAACCTTTTCTCCAGTGGCTATGCTGAAATCCATTCAGATCCTTCTTGCCATTGCTGCCTTCCACGATTATGAGATCTGGCAAATGGACGTAAAGACCGCTTTTCTAAATGGAAATTTAGAGGAGTGTGTCTATATGGACCAACCAGAGGGTTTCATTCAGAGTGGGAACAGAGGAAAGGTGTGCAAGTTGCTTAAGTCCATCTATGGACTAAAGCAGGCATCGCGGAGTTGGAACATCTGTTTTGATGAGACGGTCAAGGAATTTGGCTTTATCAAAAATCCAGATGAACCATGCATCTATAGTAGATTTGTAGCGAGAACTGTAGTATTCCTCGTTTTATACGTGGATGACATTCTCTTAATAGGAAATGACATTCCTATGCTACAATCTGTCAAGGGGTTCTTGTCGCACAGGTTCTCCATGAAAGACCTGGGTGATGCCTCATACATCCTGGGGATCCGGATCCATCGTGATAGATCCAAGAGGATATTAGGACTTTCACAGTCCAGGTATATCGACACCATAATGAAAAGATTCAGTATGGAAGATTCCAAGCGCGGTAACCTACCAGCTTGTCACGGGATCACCCTCTCTAAAGAGATGTCTCCCAAGACAGATTTGGAGAGGGATCGCATGTCTATTATACCCTACGCTTCTGCGGTAGGCTCTATAATATATTCGATGTTGTGTACCAGACCGGATGTAGCTTATGCACTGAGTATGGTAAGCCGGTATCAGTCAAACCCTAGGGAGAAACACTGGATAGCGGTAAAGAACATTCTCAAGTACCTCAGAAGGACTAAGGAGATGTTCTTGGTGTATGGCGGAAAAGACCTCCAGATCGAGGCCTTTGTTGACTCCAGCTTCCAGAGTGACAAGGATGATTCCAAGTCCATGTCGGGTTTTGTCTTTACCCTCAATGGAGGGGCGGTGTGTTGGAAGAGTTCCAAACAGGAAACCGTTGCAGACTCGACGATGGAAGCGGAATACATCGCTGCATCTGATGCCGCAAAAGAAGCTGTCTGGATGAGGAAGTTCTTGAAAGAGCTTCAGGTGGTTCCGTCCATTGTTGATTCGATACCTCTGTATTGCGACAACAACGGGGCTATAGCTTTAGCGAAGGAACCCAGGTCCCATCAGAGATCCAGACACATCTTGAGGCGGTATCACCTGATCAGGGAGATCGTGGATCGCAAGGAGATCGAGGTTCGGAGAGTCGCTTCAGAAGATAACACTGCAGATCCATTCACCATGGCCTTGCCCCAGACTCAGTTCGAGCGGCTGATCGAGATGATAGGTCTTCGATACGCCAGTTCATGGCCTTAGTGCAAGTGGGAGATTGTTAGTGTATATGCCCTAGAGGCCATTACTGTATCATACTGGTTTGTATATTACTTAATGGAAGCTTGGGATATTCACCTTGTATATACAATCTTGCTCAAAATAGTAGTATGCTACTTGGTTTGTTTCTACTTCAATGTGTACATGTGTTTATTTTAGTATATCGCCTATACACATTAGTGGAGCCCTTAGGATCTTTGCATGATTACCAGCGTTGTGATTGTTAGTTATATGTATGCCCTAGAGGCCATTACTGTACATTGGATGTATATTGTAGTGGATGCTGGGACATATATAGGTAGGACTTTCTTGCCCGACATGATAGTATGCTATCTGGTTGCTCTTTATCTTAACATGTATACTTTTTGTCTCTCTGTTACATGTTGATAAAGCACTTAGGATGTGTACTCGACTTCCAGGACTATGATGCAGATCATACTAGTGGAGCCTGGGTAGTCCATGAGTACATCCTTCAATGTTCCTAGTCGTGGGAATATCGAGACGGGGCATCGATATTCCAGAGTAGACTAGCGTATATCTTCTCGACCCATGTGATGGGCGATGGATGATCCCATATCCATTGGTGTTTGACATAGGAGATGGTATGCGGGTGCTCAGTGGAGACTGGGTACACTGAACGGACTCGCCGAGAACTCCCAGATGGTATTATACCTCACGTCAGATGGCAGTTCTCTGGTGACACTGGTACAGCTTAGTCTGTTGACCCGAGATCGTCATAGAGTCTTGTGTGTCTCCCACTGTGCTTTGATTTCCACCCTACCACGGCTCTACTGAGTCGTGCAAACAGGTGGTTTTTGGGTACAAGTCCGGATTCACATGGAGGCAATGAGCGATAGGAGGGGATTCGTCTCTCCCGGTATTGGGGGTTGATGTTACGCAATGCACGACTGGCCATAACAGGAAATCCCTGGCCAGGGTTGCAGTGATATACTGGTAAGAGTTATCTGTAGTTTCACGAATGTTATGGACCTCAAGTCGGTATGACTTATCGAGCTACTGGGGTCTGACGTTTACCACCCCTAGGCGAGATACGCGGCATATCAGACGAACAGACCGGACTGTACGATAAGTGTTACTGGTTGGATTCACAGGAGTGTGAGCGGGCTTGCTCGTCGATCTTCTGATCGCTCAATACCCGGGTGGCCGTTACGTTTAGCAGACCGCTTGCGGCTTGTGGGTGTTTGATATGATCGCTCAATACCCGCTTGTCGACGAGTCTTTAGAGTCCTACACAGAGGTTTCCTAGCTCAAGCGAAACGAAATAGGAGCGCATATGAGATATGTGCGGGACCGAGAATAATTCGTGTATGTGATACCGTATTCCATTCTCGCGATGAATGTATCGATTGGTTATATGCGATATAACCTAATTATCGAATCAAGGATTGATTCGATAAGCCGATACATAGGATACTAGTCGGTTATATGCGATATGACCGGATCGTTAAATCAAGTGTTGATTTAATGATTTAATGTATAATTTTATATTTGATATATCAATTTGTATTAACTAGTATTGGATCACTTTAAATGGATTTTCTCACTTGAAATGCACAAGTTGTATATGTGATATACTTTTGTGCACAAGATTGTATCATGTTTGATGATACATGCAAGCTAGGGTTTGTGTAAAGAATTGACCATAGTTATATGAATGGTTAGGGTTTCATTTTTATTTTCTTATTTCTTTATTCATTTATTCTTTATTGAAAGAAATAAAATGGTGGCTAAGTTTGGTTTATCTTTGAAGCTTCATGAAGCTTTGAATGGTTGACTATTTTGTTTCTTTCCTTAACCCTAACCATTGACTTTAACCTTAGTTTATTCTCTACATCTAACCAAAGTTGACATTATGATAAGTATGATTTATTTTCTATTTTCTAATTAACTTATCATATCTTCTTCTTCTTCTTCATCTTCTTCTTCCATGAAAAGATACATCAATGGTGATTGATGAAAAAGTGTGAGAAATCCAAATCTAAAGTCTACCCACTTCCTATTTCTTCATCCTCTACCTCTTGCCAAGTAGTATAGGGTGTTTCCTTCACAAGTTTTCTTGACTTGGTGAAGTTGGAGCTTGATCTAGCGATGCCTCGACGTAGATCATCTTCGGCATCGTCGTCGATGACCTAGCCCGCTTTTTCTCCGATGAAGCCGACGCTAGAGCCCAAGATCCGATTTGTACAGCGAGGAGACTTCATCACGGAGCCAAGGACGTGGAGAACCGGATCTACAAAGGTTGTAGCCACTTTCCTTTAGCATTTAATTCGTTTACATGCTTGCATCGCCTCATTATCTAGTTAACGATCCGTATTAGGGTTTGTAGGCACTTGTAAAATTTTAATTGGCCATGTTTGATGCCTTGTGAGACTCCATGAGAGTGCCTAGGAACCCTACAGTGGTATCAGAGCCTAGCTAGAGCCTTAGGCGATGCGTAGACGGAATTAGAAGTCCGATCGAACCAAAACCAAAACCCTAAAATTCTCTCTGGACAATTTCTGAAATCTGGTCTTTTTCGATATTAAAAATACGCAGAAAAATCAGCAGGAATATCTAAGAGTTACTGTGAAATTCGAGCTCCTGAATCCACCAAACCGCCGTGGTTCCGCCGCATAAGCATGGCTTATGCGGCGTTTCCGCGGCCGTAATGTCTCTTTTTTTAATGAATTTTGCACAGTAATTCTTAGTTTCCAGTGGTGGTTTTCCTGGGAATTTTTAATATTTTTTCAAGAGTTGAATTTTCTGGGTTGTATTGGGGACTCGGTGTATCGATCGTATTGTCTAATTCTGTCTGTGTGCTTTTCCGGATAATTTTAGAATATGTTAAAAAGTTCGACCGGATATAAATACCCAATTTTTCCCCTGTCGGGAAATTTCCAAGTGTTGGATTTTTCCGTAGTTTAACGACGTTCTAAGTAGTGCAAGTAACGCGATGGACCATCTAGAAGACAACAAACCTTAACTCGATTATGTGACCATCTTGAACTGCCCTTTGAACCTTCGGGTTTGGGGCTGTACGGCGTGCCACATGTGAGGCGTTGGCTTGACCCTTCTACGGCTGGACCGTTGGTACTGAGGCACGAACTGAATGTTGTTAGACTTATTTCATGTGTTGAGCTGTTTCGGGAAAACTTGGGTGTTCGATTGTTCGATCGGAAAGTTTAACATTTTCTATTTATCCGGAATGTGATACAATAATTGGAATTCACAAGTAGTTATGAGATAACTGAATGAAGTTTATAAACATAGCAGTTTAGTCTCACTTGATCGGTTGCCACTGAGTTTTGATGTGATCAAAAGTCCGTCGCAATCACGTAGCGTATGCGGATACTCGCCGGGTAAACTTAATAGACAGCCTCACCCCATAGCCCCGACCAAGTGACTGTAGGAGAACCCCGTCGTCGAAAGCATCCGTTTGGGTGCTCGCGGTAGCGGTGTTCCGCCTTGGTGCACTTCGTCGACGGTATCAGGGGTGCGGCCGCCTACTAAAGTTTGCGACGAGCATTCGATCAGGATGTCGGGAATCTTGTTAAATTGCCCGACTTGATATTAAAAAGAGTTTACGATAATGAGACTAAAATGCGGGGTTTATAATTGTTAGGCATGGGATGTCTAAGTATTTCATTTGATTAGGCATGCGATGTCTAAAGAGGTTGCGGATTCCAACTGTTGTAGTTTTACACTTTTTTTTCTGTGACCGTAAGTGTAATATGTGATATCGCCGGTTTCGTTGCTATATGTCAACGACAATTGGGATACGCATGTTTGCTTACGTTGATGACATGTGATGTTATGTGTTGCTGGATATGTTATGTTGGATCGTCGTGTTCGAATAGCCGGGGGGTTTTTATGTGAGATGAGTGTTTTTCATTTTCATTCATTTAAAACTTGTATGTAATATTCTTTTATTGGGGCACTTCCAGGTTGCGGAAGATGTCACCGTTGATGTATATTATTTACTTTTCTGCACTAGGATAGACCCAAGGAGGGGAGCACAAGTAACCGGGTTCTAGGGTCTAGTGGGAGACCATCTCGAGGAGTCGAGTCCGGGTCTCCTAACCCTAGAATTGGTCGGGTTGCTTGCCGATTTCGTAGGGGTCTAGGGGTGTGGGATTGGCTATTCATCACGACCGTGGAATCTGTGTTTTATACCGGCTCGTATTGAAAACACGGACGTCCTAGTATATCTAATATTTCATATGTATCTTCTGCTGTGATTTATCTGTGATCATGTGATGTTCTGTGACAGATATTATATATAGTATATATGATATATTATATAAACGTTGCTTATGTTTTACACCCGTGCTAGCCCTGCCCCGCTCTGCCGTTAGTTACCTAACCTAACGGTGCAGACGGGACATCGAGGCAAATGCGGATGGCAGAAGTGTACGTTATATTTATCTGTGATGTTTAGGTGGGCTTAAATGATGGGATATTCTTTAATGAGATTAATGAAAGAAAATAAACCTAATTGATGTTGTGGAATCGAATTTCAAAATAAAAACAGGTAGCTACAGTTCTTGCTTTGCATCGCGGTGTTCATTGTAGAACATCCTGCACCTTATTCGATGGGGAAAGGACCGAGATCCCTTCACCGGGAGTGACTCCTTTAGCAATAACTGGCAGATGCTACACACTCGGTTTTTCTTTTGATCGCTTCTATAGTTTCTGCTTTGCACAGTGATATATATGATATATCCCGCACCTCATTCGACGAGGAAAGGGCCGACGATCCCTTCACCGGGAGTGACCCCTTTAGCAAAACTAGAAAAGCCTCAAAAACATTCCATTTAAAAACCATTTGATTCCGCAACGAGATCAAGTTCAAAGCGTTAAAGGTTTTCATAAAAACCATTCGCAACCCTCCATCATTTTAGGAAGTAGAGTACTTAGTATGCGTGCTGTGTTTGTTGACCACAGTCAAGGCACAGTGTACGGTAGCTAAGTGATGTCTTCCTATACCGCATATGATGCGATTAGTTGGAACAGTCGCGTGACTTTGTTGACCTTAGTTAAGGGTCATGTGGGTGGGTCTAATTAATCACCAAATGACGGGTAGAACTTGACTAGTACTTATGATTTGTTGACCATAGTTAAGGTCATAGGTGCTAGGGGTAAAAACCTTTATCGGGAGTTTCAAGTGTTGAAATTTGCAATGAGATTGCATACCTTCTATATGATAGTTGGATCCTGATACCCACTGCGAGTAATTGTTACTCCTGGGAGAGTTTTGCACTTTGCAATTAGCCGATCAAGTAGGTGTCTAGAAAGGTGTCAACGGGGTTACGCCTCTGGGAAAACGAGGTTTACTGTAATTAGGTCCGTGCGAAACCACGGGGAACCTCCCTCAAAGTACCGACACTGTCCTGGCTGAAAGATTGGCGAACTTGTAGAGTGTAATTAATCCCGGCTAGTCTTTCCTTTTAGGGTTTGAAGGAAGATTTGATAAAAACAGTGGGAGCCATCCTGATTAGATAAAATATATAACCAATCTAATCTTGCAAGAGCGCACGCTGAGTGTTTTCTTCTCTCTCTCTCCTGGTAGCGACCATATCACGCCTTAATCAAGATAATAAAATGGATGTATTGACCGAACCCGCTTGTTATACTGAGCTGGGGAACGTTGGTCCCGCTCCAACTTATAATTGTTATAAGACAGAGCAGGAAATAAGGGGAATACCAAAATTCCTATGCCGCCCAAACGAAGAAAGTGCATATGATGCATCTCCTTCGGGTGTGTTCATTATAAAGAACTGTTTCTCAGTATCCTCTGCATCCTGGGTATTCGATACCGGATCAGGATCCCAGATATGTAATCTGTTACATAGGGCTACAAAAGGGTAGAAAAACAGAGAAAGGGTGATAAGTTTCATGAAACAGAAAACGGGGCAAGTGTTGCAGCCAAGTCTGTTGGTCACTCACCCTGTATTACGAATACATTGATTCTGAACAAATGCTATTAGATACCGAACCTGATATACAAAATCATATCAGTCTCTTTATTAGTAAAGAAAGGATATAATTTTGTATCGATGGATAATGTTTTGAACATTTCCTATATCAAAAGTTGATCGGTTCAGGCACGTTATCTAAAAGCATTGACGTTCTAAATCAAACTACAGTTCCTAGTATACAGAACACACACAAGAGGAAAAGTTCAGAAATGAACGAATCATTCTTGAGGCATTGTAGACTGGGTCATATCAATACGACCCGACTGGCTGAAGTTACATTTTAGATGCATATTTAAATCAGTTTGAATTTACATCTTGTGAAACTTGCCAGTCATGTCACAAAGATAAGATGACCATAGCTCTGTTTATTGGAAACAGAGGAAGAGTTAGTAAACTCTTGGGACTGATACATGATGATGTATGTAAGGTCTCCTGTCTACACATGCCAGGACTGGTTCTTTATACTTCATTATATTCTCTCTGATAATCTCTCAAGATTCATTCGTATGTTCCTGTTGAAACATAAGTCCGAAGCTTTTGAGGTATTCACAGAATATAAGTTGGAAGTAGAGAACCAAAATATGGGTATAAGTATTATGTCCTATGATGAGATCAGGGAGGAGAATACTTGTGCATGGAATCCTTGGACCATTCTAAAGGAAAATGAGATTCTCTCTCAGTATTACTCCTCTGAATACACCACAGCACAACGGTGTATCGGGGTGGAGCAATCACACCCTATATGATAAGGTGTGCTCTATGATGAGTACTACTGAGTTACCTGTTTCCTTTTTGGAAGTTATGCGCTTGAGAAGCTGCATACCTATTGAATAGGGTTCCAATCAAATCAGTTGCCTACCGCTTCATATGTGATGTGGAAAGGGAAGAGCCCATGTCTTAAGCTAGTTATGATTTGGGGTTGACCGGCCTATGTCTAAAAGCAAAATACGGACAAGCTCGAGGCAAGGTCTGTAATGTAGAACTGGAAAGGTTCCAGCTATACAAACTACAGCAGATAATTTGACAGAACCAAAGGATTCAATAGTTCCAGACGAACCTCAGCCTCTCCGCCGATCTAGCAGGGTTCCTCACCTGCTTGAGAGATACTTCGGTTTCTCGATGACAGTGGGAGCAAGGATTGCATCATGAGATGATGACCCAACTAGATTCGAGAAAGCCATCAAGAGTAGGCACTCTGTAAGAATGGCTGGATGCTTAGCAATCTGAGATGGAATCCATATACACCAACAAAGTATGGACTTTCGTTGCGATATCTGAAGGGTTAAATCCCCATCAGGAGCAAGTATATCTTGAGAAGATTACTTGGTGTAGATGGAAAAGTTGAGACTTTCAAAGCTAGACTTGTTAAAGGTTTTCGTCATCAACCAGGCGTAGATAATGATGAAACCTTTTCCAGAACCTATGCTTAAGTCCATCCAGATCCTACTTGTCACGGCTACATACCATGACTTCGATATCTGGTGGTTGGGTGTCATGACTGCTTTTCTAAATGATGTTTTAGAAGAGTGCGTCTATAAGTACACAGCCAGAAGGCCTCGTAGACAATGGGAGCAGCGGAAATGTGTGCAATGTGCTTTATAGGATAAAGCAAGCATCGCGGAGTTGGAACATCTGTTTTGATGGATTAGTCAAAGAAGTTGACATCATCAAAATGGTAGATGAACCTTGTATAAACAAAAAGGTAGTAGGGAGTATGGTGACGATCCTCGTAGAGTACGTGGATGACATACTCTTGTTAGGGAAGGAGTTTCCTATGCTACGATCGATCAATCTCCGCTTATCACAATGATTTTCCATATAGGATCAAAGTGATACCTACTAAATCCTAAGCTTTGGATCTATGAGATAGATCTAAATGGATATTAGGATACTCACTAGTTGTAGTGAGATGGTATC
Organism: Agapanthus africanus; assembly: GCA_030015575.1. NCBI lineage: Eukaryota > Viridiplantae > Streptophyta > Magnoliopsida > Asparagales > Amaryllidaceae > Agapanthus > Agapanthus africanus. The sequence continues at coordinate 264,304,220 of CM057346.1, read as the reverse complement.
AATCGATCCTGGGGAGAATCACTGGAAGGGTTCCAGAGTGATAAAGACGACTGAATGTCAGTCACAGGCATTGTCTTTACCCTCAGTAAAGGGACGGTATGTTGGAAGATTTCCAAGCTAGATACCGTGACAAACTAGACGATAAAGGCTGGTAACATCGCTATTAAAGATACTACCAAAGAGGCAGTTTGGGTGTATATTGGTTCATAGGATAAACTAGGTTCCTACCATTGTGTGACAATGGAACTGTGTCTTTGGCCTAGGAACCCTGGTCCCATCAGTGACCCAGACATAATCTGAGGCAGCATCACCTGATCATGGAGATAGTTGATCTCCAGGGTGATCGAGGTTAGGAGAGTAGACTCAGAGGACAACACGGCGGATCCACTCATGAAGGCCTTTTCCCAAAGAGAGACTTTTAGGGGATGGTTGAGTATTAGATACTACAACTACTGCTACAAATGGCCCTAGTGCAAGTGGGAGATTGTTAGTTATATGTATGCCCTAGAGGCCATTACTGTACATTGGATGTATATTGTAGTGGATGCTGGGACATATATAGGTAGGACTTTCTTGCTCGACATGATAGTACGCTATCTGGTTGCTCTTTATCTTAACATGTATACTTTCTGTCTCTCTGTTACATGTTGATAAAGCCCTTAGGATGTGTACTCGACTTCCAGGACTATGATGCAGATCATACTAGTGGAGCCTGGGTAGTCCATGAGTACATCCTTCAATGTTCCTAGTCGTGGGAATATCGAGACGGGGCATCGATATTCCAGAGTAGACTAGCATATATCTTCTCGACCCATGTGATGGGCGATGGATGATCCCATATCCATTGGTGTTTGACATCGGAGATGGTATGCGGGTGCTCAGTGGAGACTGGGCACACTGAACGGACTCGCCGAGAACTCCCAAATGGTATTATACCTCACGTCAGATGGCAGTTCTCTGGTGACACTGGTACAGCTTAGTCTGTTGACCCGAGATCGTCATAGAGTCTTGTGTGTCTCCCACTGTGCTTTGATTTCCACCCTACCACGGCTCTACTGAGTCATGCAAACAGGTGGTTTTTGGGTACAAGTCCCGATTCACATGGAGGCAATGAGCGATAGGAGGGGATTCGTCTCTCCTGGTATTGGGGGTTGATGTTGCGCAATGCACGACTGGCCATAACAGGAAATCCCTGGCCAGGGTTGCAGTGATATACTGGTAAGAGTTATCAGTAGTTTCAAGAATGTTATGGACCTCAAGTCGGCATGACTTATCGAGCTACTGGGGTCTGACGTTTACCATCCCTAGGCGAGATACGCGGCATATCAGACGAACAGACCGGACTGTATGGTAAGTGTTACTGGTTGGATTCACAGGAGTGTGAGCGGGCTTGCTCGTCGACCTTCTGATCGCTCAATACCCGGGTGGCGTTACGTTTAGCAGACCGCTTGCGGCTTGTGGGTGTTTGATATGATCATCATCTGCTGCCGGCGTATTGACGAGTCTTTAGAGTCCTACACAGAGGTTTCCTAGCTCAAGCGAAACGAAATTGGAGCGCATATGAGATATGTGCGGGACCGAGAATAATTCGTGTATGTGATACCGTATTCCATTCTCGCGATGAATGTATCGATTGGTTATATGCGATATAACCTAATTATCGAATCAAGGATTGATTCGATAAGCCGATACATAGGGTACTAGTCGGTTATATGCGATATGACCGGATCGTTAAATCAAGTGTTGATTTAATGATTTAATGTACAATTTTATATTTGATATATCACTTTGCATTAACTAGTATTGGTTCACTTTAAATGGATTTTCTCACTTGAAATGCACAAGTTGTATATGTGATATACTTTTGTGCACAAGATTGTATCATGTTTGATGATACATGCAAGCTAGGGTTTGTGTAAAGAATTGACCATAGTTATATGAATGGTTAGGGTTTCATTTTTATTTGCTTATTTCTTTATTCATTTATTCTTTATTGAAAGAAATAAAATGGTGGCTAAGTTTGGTTTATCTTTGAAGCTTCATGAAGCTTTGAATGGTTGACTATTTTGTTTCTTTCCTTAACCCTAACCATTCACTTTAACCTTAGTTTATTCTCTACGTCTAACCATCGTTGACATTATGATAAGTATGATTTATTTTCTATTTTCTAATTAACTTATCATATCTTCTTCTTCTTCTTCATCTTCTTCTTCCATGAAAAGAAGCTTGCTACATCAATGGTGATTGATGAAAAAGTGTGAGAAATCCAAATCTAAAGTCTACCCACTTCCTATTTCTTCATCCTCTACCTCTTGCCAAGTAGTATAGGGTTTTTCCTTCACAAGTTTTCTTGACTTGGTGAAGTTGGAGCTTGATCTAGCGATGCCTCAACGTAGATCATCTTCGGCATCGTCGTCGATGACCTAGCCCGCTTTTTCTCCGATGAAGCCGATGCTAGAGCCCAAGATCCGATTTGTACAGCGAGGAGACTTCATCGCGGAGCCAAGGACGTGGAAAACCGGATCTACAAAGGTTGTAGCCACTTTCCTTTAGCATTTAATTCGTTTACATGCTTGCATCGCCTCATTATCTAGTTAACGATCCGTATTAGGGTTTGTAGGCACTTGTAAAATTTTAATTGGCCATGTTTGATGCCTTGTGAGACTCCATGAGAGTGTCTAGGAACCCTACAGTGATGGCAGTCACACTAGTGGGGCTGGGTAATCTATAAGCACATCCTTATGCAGGTCCCTGGTCGCAGGACTATCGAGACAGGGTATCGATACTCCGGAGTAGACTAGCGCATGCGCTTCTCATCCCAGTGTAGGAGACGGTCTGTCCCACAGCCATCGGTACGCCGTACTTGAGATTGTATGCGGGTGCTCGTTGGGTTACGATTATACTGGACAGGACTCGTCGGGAACTGACTAGTTGGTATTATGCATATCGTCAGTTATCAGTTCCCAGGTGACATGAGTACAGCTTAGTCCGCTGACTTGACACTGTCGCTTCGCCTCGAGTGTGTTCCCACTGTACTTTGATTACTACCCTACCACGGCTCAAAGGAGTCGTGCAAACAGGTGGTAGTTGGGTGCAGTCCCGAAGCACTTGGAGGCAGTGACGGTTAAACAGGATTCGTCTCTCCCGGTATTGGGGTTTGACATCGCACTGTGTCTAGGAGAGCCATTACATGAGTAGTCCCTGGCCAGGGCAAACGAGATATACTGGTAGGCTTCCCGTGTTATCTCAGGGTGTTTTGGGCTTCACTCCGACACGACTTGTACCGCTATTGGGGGACTGACGTTTACCGCGCCCTAGGCCCGCCATGCGATGTATCAGATGAACAGGCCGGACTGTACGGAGAATGTCATATTCAGGCTCAGTAGGAGTTCAGATGGGTTTCGCCTCGTCAGTCTTCTTGTCGGCATCTACCTGGGGACCGTTACGCACAGCTAGTGCCGCTTGCGGTCTGTGGTTAAATCCACTGCCAGCGTAGTGTCGAGTCTTTAGAGTCCCACACAGAAAGCTATTCGCCTTTAGGCAAAAGAGTAGAGGTCGCATGGTTTTGCGACAGGTCGCATGGTTTTGCGACAGGGTTCGGTCACATCCGTGCACTTGTGCACGTACAGTGTCCGGACAGTTTACACTAGCGGGCTTTGGTTTAAGCCAGATCCTAGTGTACCTTTTGGGATTGGATTTATCCAGTATGTATTCGTGTTCCTCGGAACGCGGATGCGGGTGTGTATGCACAATTGATGGAGAGGCAGAGGATTCTCATTAGGGTTGTTGACCGTTGACAGTTGACTATTGACTTTTTGTTCAACCTTAATGAGAATATGATATGTGATTAACAATTATATTAATTAAGTATTATGGTGACATGGTTGTTGAGGGATTGACTTTGTTGACATGTTGACTTTTGTTGACTTGTTAACTTTGTTGACTTGTTGACTTTTGTTGACTTGTTGACTTTGTGGACCGGTTGACTAGGCTTGACTAGTTGACCATCATGATAACTATAGCTATCATTTCATGGCAAAGACTTTTGCTTGCTTGCTCTTTTGTGCAAAATGAGTGCATGAAATGATATGGCTATGGTTGCTTAAACCATCACATAATACTTGATTGATATGAAGTGTTATGATTGTTTTGGATTATGAGAGCCAAATGAGAAAAGTCTTCTCTCATTCTTTCATGCTCATTCTCTCTCTTGTTCTTGAGCTCTCATCTTCCTCCTCTTGCTCTCCCTCTCTTGATTCTATGGTTCACTTGTCTCATGAGTTGAGAACCAAGAACCATAGATAAAATCCCATACAAACTCTTCTCTACTCACTCTAGTTCACAAGGTTTAGCAAACCGAGTGAACTAGTTTCTTCAAAGTTCGAAGAAGGAGCCAAAGGTTGAAGCTTTCAGGTGGATCTATCTTCGGCGCAAGGAGACGACGGGGAGAAGCCGATTCGGACGACCATCGAAGCTTGAAGACGAAGGAGTTCGAGAAAAAGAAAGGTATAACCCCCTAACCGAGTAGTTAGCAACTCATAGTTAGGTTGTTACTTAGATGTTTAACAAAGATCCGGGTTTTAAGTCCATGTTATCACCTCTAAGAAAATCGTTTTTATCAAATTCCGCATGCCCGAAAGTACCGGGAGAGGTAGCATGGACTTACAGGTACATCGACCTCAACCAAGTCGTGTCCCAAAAGAATAATATACAAACAGGAAGTGACGGAAATCCACATGTCGGACGCTCGCCCCGCGATATCAAATGTACAAATAAAACTAAACTGTACTATCATTGCATGCAAGCTATCCACCATAACAAATCCGCAACAACACAGCACAACACAGAACATCAACGTGAATGTCACATTCGCAAACCCGTCTAAAAGGACTATAGCGATTAGACAAGTTGTACCGATCAAATGACATTCACGGTCACAGATAAAAATGTATATACTGCAAACTTTAAACAATGTTAGAAAATATCGACTTTGAAATAACCCCCGAATAGCTCCAAACAATTAGATAAAACCATATCCAAACTGGGCTAAACATACAATACCACTGAACCAACATTCCAGAGAACAAACCACACTACAAAAATGAAGTCCCAATTCCATCGAGTGGCCGGCCTGCTGCCAATGTGGCCGGTCCAAAAATGGAGTTAGGTTGTCGTGTTTGGTGTGTAGCCTAGTAGTCATGTCAGTAGTCTTCTGCAGTTGTTTAAATATTATTAGAAAAAACTTTCAAAATCGATAGAGAATGGAATGCAGTGGTTATTGTTTTGGATTTGTTTCGGTTTTGATACTTTAACATTGTCTAAAAAAACTAGTATACGGTTAATGGTTTGTCTATGATACCATGTAAGGTTACGGCAGCGCCCCGGCCATCTTTTCGAGGATAAAAGCGGAACAAAAACTTTTATAAACCGGCGCTATCGTAACCCTAAAACCCGGATCGTGCCATTAACCGTAAACTAGTAAATGTAAAAGAGTTTGGAGAGATTATATCGATCGATCTATTTCCTTCGGTCTTCAATCTCTTTCCCTTGCTAGTTGCGACTTCCCCAACGAAGTTCGCTCTCTGATCTTGCTCTTCGAAGTAGCTCCACGTCGAGAATTCTTTATACGGGCTCCCGCTTCAAACCGAACCAACTCGGACATCAAGTTTGCCAAAAGAGATGACCAAGATGAAGTAGAGATATTATATGATTACATTTTCTCAATACACTCTAGGATTTTCAACACATGATAGGGATAGAGTGGAGGTTGAAGATGAAGCCATGTGTGAAGAGTTCTGAGCACAAGAAAAGCTAGTGAAGAAAAATGGCATTTCTATTTTGTGTGAGATCTTTTGTGTGAGCTCTATTTTTTTCTCAAGACTAAACCTTAGCCATATATAGCTGCCCTCTCTTTTCTCCACAAAATATCTCACACACAAAAACAATAAAGAAATGGACATGGTACAAATAAACACACCATGAGTCACCAAAATAGCACATGCCACATTTAATGCTCTTGAACAAAACTTGCACTCACAATTTCCACATAATAAACATTAATCTAAATGTTTAAAACAATAAATAGAATGGCATCTTCTAAAGTAAACTCATGACGGATTACAAGAATACCCCTCATCTGTATATGCATAACCACATCCGTATTCTGACTGAATACGAATACTACGAGACGAAAATAATCTAACAATCTAATACTAGGATCCGACTTAAACCAAAGCCCACGAGTATGATCCGTCCGATCATGATCCGTGTACAAGTGCACGTATATGATCGAACCCTGCCATAAAACCATACGACCTCTACAACGTTTCGCCCGAACTTGGGAAACTTTCTGTCGGGGACTCTAAAGACTCGTCAATACGCTGGCAGTGGGTTTAACCACAAGCACGTCAATTGCACTAGCTGTACGTAACGGCTGCCCATGTATTGAGCAAAAGGGAGGCCGAGGAGCGAATTCATCCTGAAACCTTACTGAGCCTGTCCGTACAGTCCGGTCTGCTCGTCTATGAGTATCGCATATCGGGCCTAGGGGGCTGTTAAACGTCAGACCCCCAATAGCGGTATAAGTCGTGTCGGAGTGTAGCCCAGAACACCCTGAGAAACTACTGGAATACCTACCAGTAAATCTCGCTTGCCCTGACTTGCGAATTTTTGTAATGGCTCTCCAGACACAGCGCGATATCACCCGCAATACCGGGAGAGACGAATCCCCTGCTGATCCGCTCACTGCCTCCTTATGGCTCGAGACTGTACCCAACTAAAACATGTTTCCACGACTCCTTTGAGCCGTGTTAGGGTAGTAATCAAAGCACAGTGGAAACTCACACGAGACAAATGATGATCTCAGGTCGATAGACTAACCTGTACACATGTCACCAGGGAAATGCTATCTGACGATAGGTATAATACCAACTAGCATGTTCCCGGGGAGTCCGTCCGGTATACTCTTAACCCAGTGAGCACCTGTATACGTCTTAGGTGAACCAACTGACACCAATGGCTTGTGAGACCGGCCATCACCCCTCATCGGGGTCTCGATCCGTATACACTAGTCTACTTTTGGAGTATCGATGCCCAGTCTCGAAACTCCCACGACTAGGGACACTTTAAGGATGTGCTTATAGACTACCCAACTCTCGCGTATATGATCGACATCATACTGCTGGTAGTCAAGCAAGAATCCTATGGGCTCTATCAACATATAATAGTGATATGTAATGTCACCTGAAGCATTTACACGATGATAAAGATAAATCAGATAGCATACTATCATCTCGAGTATGACTGCCCTACCGGTATAGATCCTCCCTCAATCATTGCAATCACGTTCCTGCGATCCAATAATTGACATTGATGGCACTATATCCAACATATTGGGCCATTGATAGAGGCTGCTAGATTGAGAGGACTGTTGATGTACAGCCTACCCCTGAGGTTGTGATGTTTTCTACTGTGCAGACAGATGACCCAGCTATTGCTGAGATTGATGGGATGTCGCTTATAGAGTTTATGAGCTGAAATCGCTGGAGCTTTCAGGCAGAGATGTGACAGGAGATAGCTAGTCTATCTTGAGTTGAGCGACTGATATGGTTCGTCAGATTTGATCTTCCGATGGAAGCTCGATTGAGTTGAAGAATTCCAATTGATGGATCTTACTTGTATCTAGAGTAAATCGAGCAAGAGAGGATGTTGTTCGTCGGATCCTCCGATGTGAGATTAGTAAGTTGACTAGTTTCGGATAGAAGGACCTCACACAAATGCATTGTGAGTTGATCGAGAACGAACGAATAAAGAGTATTCCTCCGATGATTTGGACAAGTTCCCGAGGACAAGTTCGGCTAGATATCTTCCACATAGTGATGAAGATACCGAGTTCGTAATTTTGAGTACGTATGAGAGACTCCGGATTAACCGTAGCCCAGAACGAATGGCAATATGTAGACAGCAAGAGATGACGTCGAAGTGGACGATAATAAAAACGAGTGGGACAAGTGTAACGTTTTGAAAATCGTTTTGGTGAAATTTCCGATAATCAGCAAAATAACAGGTGTTTTCCTTAAAAACCAAGATATAATTATTTTTCAACGTAGAATTAAATATACCTATTCTAGCTATGTAATTGCTAGTATTTGGTATTTAATCGGTCACTTGTAAATTTCTGGTTTACTTAAATATTTTCCATAATTAATTATTTTAATTATTATTATAAGCTTTCACTAATACATTTAATTAGTGATAATTACAAATTAGAATCGGTTAATACAAGTTTTGTGCATCATGACATATTAAACCAATATGTAACATGTTGTTTTTGAAATGAAAAGAAATTGTCAAGACTGTTTTAGAAAATATAAAAGAAAAAGGCTTAAACTTGTGAAAATAAATTAATATAATTAAAGTAATTGAGGTATAGGGATATTTCCTTCACTTGGAACTTGCCACACACACACACACACACACGCACCCATTTCCCTTCTTGGCCAAGCCTATAGGCAACAGCCCTACCCTATTCTTCCCTCCAAATTATGAAAAGAAAAGAAAATGAAAAAAGAAAAGAATAAAGAATAGATGTATGGTGTTAGATAAATAAAGTATGGGCTTTCCTTGACTTTACCAACACCCCCACATCCTTTCCCTTTCCCCTCCTCTTGCTGGCCGAGCCCCATGGCAGCAGCAGCCCCTCATTCCCCACCTCCTTTTCTCATCAAAAGATCTCACAAAAATCCATCAAAAATCAACAATTAACCTCACAAATTCAAAGCTAAATCTTTACACATTATTCCTTGGTCATTCAAGCATGGATATTGGAGCTAGAGAACCAATTTGGAATCTATGTTAGAATGCTAGATCTACAAAATGTTGAGGTATAAATCCTAACCCATTGATTAATTGTCGATTAATTACTTCAATCTAGTCTAATTAGGAGTTAAATTGTGGGTTTAATTGAAAGTTTGGAAAGTCAAAGAAGGGTTTATGAATTCAAGTTAGGGTTTCTATCATGTGATTAAGATTGCAATGTGTAGCTTAACACTTTAGGACATGCAAATTCTATACTAGTTGTTAAATTGTAATGTGTTACTTTAAAATTGTCCAAATTTTAAAGTCATGCAAACTAGATTTTTGGGGTCAATGTAAGGAGATGAGATTAAATTTTAGTTAACATTGGTGTGGCCTAATTAAGATATTTAGTGAGCATTGTGGCCACTGAAATTGTTAAATCATCAAGTTTGTACTAAAACGGTTAAAAGATGATTACTAGGTTTTGGGTTAAATCGATTTTATTTAATTTTGAGGTTTTGGTGAATTATAACCTATTTCATATAATATTTGATGTGTCATGGATGCGCAATTGGTGCGATTGAGTTTTTGGTTTGGTAGTTGCCGCGTATTGCGACCCTAGTTATGGTCTGTAGCGTTGTCGCTAGAGCGTTTTGTATACCAAGTGCATGCACGTCTAGTTAGGGCGCGCGGTTGACTTGTATTTTTTGTGTCCGTGATTAATTATATATTTATTCTCTTTTTACTTGTGTACGTTTCTATGTTCGGGTGCAGAGGCATCGGATGTGACGCGGAAAGGACAAAGTTGAAATCGGAGCAGATTAGCCGAGGCATCTAGGTGAGTAGATGTATATCTACGGGGGAAGTCGGGTGGATGGCGTATAGCACCCCCGCAATTTCGTAGGATACGATGTGTTATGATATATATATATACCTATGTGTTATTGCGAGATATGAATACTAAGCAAGAAAAGGCCTTAGGAGACCATGGGTTGGATTTTTGTAATTGGAAGATAGTGATTTTAGTTAATTTCTTAGTCGCGAAACCTAGAGTAAAGTTTGACACACACACATGCACACACGTGGTTTGATTTGGGTGTATATGTTTATATGTATATGTGTGTGTGTGTGTAGATGTGTGTGTGTGTGTGTGTGTGTGTGTGTATACATACATACATACATACATACATACATATACGTATACACAGATGATGAGCTCAGTATATGATACTTGGAGATGAGCCGATATGATCGGGCATGATACCGTGAGTTGTGATATGTGATTGGGTCGTGATATGATACGACATGATATTATAGAAGATCATTGGGCGATGTGTTTTCATATACACGAACATATATGTTTGATGATATTGGGATATGCTAGATTATATAACGGTACCCCTAATTCATGATTTTACGATATTGATACCATTTGAATAATGAGGTATATGTGATATTTGACCCATACGCCGATTTGGGGATGCCATACGATGGATTTTACCGTACGAGTTATAGATATGATGATTGATCCGCAATCTTGACTCGAGGATGTCGGACTATGTATTTTAGCGTACTTGACGCTATTGAGGCGGGATCGCCGAGTACTAGATATATCGACTCGGACTTTAGGCGGATTTCTTTACGCTTTAGACTGGGCTTAAGTCATACTTATTTTCAAAACTAACGAATCGTGATTATTTTAAAGACAGGCCGAGGGATACTACGGATTTTTCAAAAGACATATCTTTTCTTAAAAACCCCGTAGCCTTATTTTTCTAAAAACCACGATTCGTGCTATTTCAAACACTAAAAACTGTATGACTCGTATATGGAAATGTATATTCTTCAATGTTGCGGTTACTACATCTTTTCCTGTATATTCATGCTGTTCTCATCACATTGCATGCTTATAAATGTGTTTCTTAGTTATTATGAACCCTTGTTGGCAGGACACCAGCACCATTACCGATGATGCGTATGCTCCACGTACACTTGCTTGCCGGATCACACACATCATTATCGGTAATTTCCATGTCACGTATACACTAGAAAACATTACTTCGTAAGTATAAATTGCTAGCTAATAGTTGCAACAAAGTACTAGTACGATTGCTTTCATATGCTAGTTTAGACATTGCATATCTTACTTAGATATTTCATGCAGTTATACATTCATTCTGATATGCAATATCGTGGGGCTTTATGCCGGTAATTCACTGTTTACTTACTCTGAGGTTTTTAGATATCGGATTTTCTATGAGATTTTGGATTTGGGGAAACCGCAAGGATTTTATAAACTCATTTTCATTTTAAATGCAAGTTACGGTTTTCTTGTGATATGATGTATGTGTCGTCCACAATGAGTTTTCTCAGCTCTTGAGCGATATTATACACCCGATTCGAGGAGGAAGATGAACCGTCTGCGGGTGCATGGTGGACTCGGTACGGTACCCTGGGGCGAGAGTGGTTTTGTGGGGATGATGATGAGCCTGGCAGGAGCAGACTACCATACCGGTGTGTCGGGCCCGGCGGATATCCAGAGGATACCGACGTAGTCGAGAGAAATGATGTGATGGGCCGATCCGGACTGACAAAGCCTGAGATTTGAGTATTATGTGTCACTGTCGGACACGGATTTCTTGATGTTTTGAGTGTCAATGCTGGGAACTGGGGTTTTATCATGATTTGTGTGGCGTTGCTGGACACACGTGGGATGATGCATTAGTACATATCATGCATCGATATATTATTGCCCATGACAAGAACATGAGTACTTGATATCACACTTATAATAAGCAGTCACCGTTGTTGATATATATAGATATGTGTATTTTTATTGCATGACCTAGGAGAGAGTCATACATGCGATTTCTTCTCGGTGATATTTTCTACTCACGAGTTGGCAACTCACCCCCGTTGTGCGACAGTTTCTTGTAGGTTTGGCCGTACAGGTTTCATTGCGGTTTGCTGGCACACTGCTTCCTTTGGGGTGATTGTTTTGGTAGGTAGGTTCACTTGCATCATGACCACCGTAGTACTTTTATTTATTTCAGTTGTATCTAGTAACTCCATCAACCAGACTTGTATATTTTGATAGACTTAGAAAACCAGTTGTGTATTATTTCAACCTTAGAGTCCCGTGCTTGTATTATTGGGGTTCTTCTCTGGTTTTCTTGAGGATGTTAGTTTTTCTTTCTGAGTTTTGATTTCGCCCTTCGGCGTTGTATATTATATTGCTTGCGTGGCTGTTTTCGCCAATTGGCGAAGAGCTAGCTCCCGCTTGGCGATACCTTTATTCATTATTATGTATTTCATGTGTTGTACCCATTTGGGGGCCAGTATTTACAAAGGAGACTCTGCCGAAATTTTCGGGAAAATATGATGTTGCTTTAAAAATGTTTAATACCTTATTTTGTTAAAACCACTTTCTTTAAAACAAGTTTTCCATCACTCTTTTCTTTAAAAATGGTTTAGATTTCTGGGCTTTTGGCTTACTTGAATTTGGTGGGGTCCTATAGAGTTCACATTATTCAAGTGCCAGTCACGTTCCATTTCGGGTCGTGACATAGTTGGTATCGGAGCGGTAGGTTTAACCTTAGTTCGAGTCTAGGTTTGACTATGTGGAGTTTACGGCGTATATATATATATATTCAAAATCTAGGCTTGACCTTACGGAACTTAGACTTGGTCGAGAGGGTATTAGACGCGAACTTTCGTCCCGTAGGTTGACCTTGGTTGATGGAGTAGGTGGCTTAAGTAGAGTGACGTACTGTGTGTATGTTTCGCGGCATACTTACGATACGCTACTCCGCTTAAGAAGCCTTAGAATGTACCTTTCTTTGCACCGTATTCTATTCGTTCCTTGATCTATCCTCATCGATGTCAGATGGTGGTTTCTGTTACCATCGTGGTGCACGGGCAGAGATAGCTGCGGCTAGAGTTGCAGTCAGCATGAGCTCTTCTTGGATGAGGACTGACCAGGGCGTAATTCCAGTGACACACGATTGTATTGATGTCTCATTTATTTGTGTTTTTCGTGACATGAGCGTTTTGACGGATTGTTTTACTAAGATTTCTCGAACGTTCAAATCAGCACCTGAGGACTTAGGCCACTGCTAGAGGCCGGCTAGAATGTGATGACCGTTAATGTATCGTTTATTCTTGAGGATTGAGGCATTGTTTAGCATGCGGACGAATGAGCCAGTCGTTGCTGCGACTGACTAGATATCGCCCCAGATGTTTGAAGCTATTGCAGCACAAGTTGTACTTAGGGATATGATAGAAGATCGCTAGTCACCATGGATGAATGACTAGGATATGTGGTTCGTTTGCATACCCTGATGCAAGGTCATCAGATTCATTGATTTCAACTAGAGAAGACTTCACACAAGCACGTTGAGAGTCGATAGAAAAACGGACGAATGAAGAGTATTCTTCCGACGATTTGGAAGAATTTCCGAAGGCGTAGTTGGCCAGATACCTACCATAAGATATTGAGCTGTCGAGTTCGTAGTTTCGGAAGGGAGACTCCAGATATGAGTATAGCCATTTGTAGCGCGGTTCATACAGCTACGAACAGACGGGTCCGAATCTGTTGATGTTAGAGAAAAGTGGAATAAGAGGTTCGTAGGAGATTTTGATGAGATGACGTTCCACTCCATTGACATCAGAGATGTGATGCGCATGCAGAGACGTTGGATATGGATATAACTTTTTGAAGAAGTCGTGATGAGTATGCAGCTGCTCCGGAACAAGAAATGGATTTACTAAATGGTGATAACTTCCGGGCAATTCGGCAAAAATGAGATTTGGGAGAGACCCCGACAGAATCTTGCTGGAATACTACACGAGAAGACTTGGACCCAGGATCGGTCGTATCACGCACACCCGGTGGGACAGGGTTTGGCGTCATCGACGAGACATGTTATGAGTGACCATAATAGTTGGCCAGAGATCTTTAGAGGATATGCCAGAGAGGAACTGTTTCCGTCATCATTCCATATTGGACCGTTAAGCCGAAGAGCTATGTAACTGGCAATCCGCAGTGAAACATGAGGGCCAAAGGGCACAAGGCGCCAGACCATGAACTGGAGGCAAGTAGATATCTTGCTCTGCTAGTTTTGGATTCACCAACACCTTCTCGACTTTGAAGGAAGGACATATCGACGACAGTGTTTATGATTTGTGATTTGGTGATTCGAATATCACGTATCCGCCATTTTAGATTTCTGTATTTTGGGCGATTTATTAGCATGATTGAGATTTTGTGCACCACGGTTGCACTCGACTTCGAGTTGATATCGTTCGAGATATTTGATTTTGATTTAATGCCTATGGTATGTAGGTGATTTGACTTGTGCTTTCGGTGTAGTTTTCATGCACTTTTTGTACTTCGATTCGATTTTGTGCACGCTGATGCATATGTGTAGGGTTACTAGTCACTCTCACAATGTTCTGCAATGCATCAACCATGCCCGATTTAAATTTTAAACGTGCCGAACAACCCTAACCAAGATCTTTAAACTAGAGATTAGGCGAAACAAAGCAAGTAAACAACTTTACTTCTAAGAGTTTGGGATTACAATTTTTGTAGTCCGGTCCTTCACTTCTAAAGCTCCGTGTTGAGGTCCCTTTGCTGCGATCATCGAGTACCCGGACTCTAGGGAGGCTCCACGAAGAGAAAGATGCAAGCTTGCTTCCGATCTTCGATAACAAAGATGATCTACCTTGAAGTTTCTTTAACACAAGCTCTCACACACTAATGAAGTGAACACCCTAATCTAATTGGCAAGAATTGATTAGGATGATGAAGTAGGATTTTAGCTCTCATTTGTTTTCTTAATCTCACTCAAAATCATCACTAATGAAAAAGCTAGTAAGCTTTTTCATCCAAAAGAAGAAGGAAGAAGAACTATTTCTTTTGTTATGAATAATGAATTGTAGTGAGGTTAGAAATGCAACCATGGGTTAAGTATGATAACTTAACCCATGTAGAGAATGAACCATGGTCAAGGGTTGAGTTGGGTTAACAAATATCAAAACTAAATATCCTTACAAAATATCTTTGCAAAAACAAAAAGCAAAGCTTCTAGAAACTTCTAGAAAAGCATAACCCAAATCAAACCCTAACCATGTTTAATCTCCACTAAACATGTTGCATTAATAACCCTAACATGTTACAATATTATATATCACATATACAATATTTATTGTAACAAAATAAAATAATACAATTAACATATATCGCATATATATCAATGTATTACCCGAGTGAGAAAAAGAATCTTTTAGTGAGCTTATATTAGTTAATGTAATTTAATATATCAAATATATAATTATACATTAAATTATCAAATCAACACTTGATCCGGTAATCCGGCTATTTCATAAATAACCGACTAATATAATCTGTATCAGTTCATCGACACTTCATCCGATGACCCGGCTATATCACATATACCCGCCCGATATCTCATATCGCGAGAATCTAATACGGTATCACATACACGTATTGTCCTCGGTTCCGCAGATATCATATATGTGCTCCTACTCCGTTTTGCCTGAGTCAAGAAACCTCTGTGTAAGACTCTAAAGAATCGTCAATACGCCGGCAGTAGGTGATGATCATATCAAACACCCATAAACTGCAAGCGGTCAGCTAAACGTAACAGCCACCCAGGTATTGAGCAATCAGAAGATCAACAAGCAAGCCTATACTTTCTCCCGCGAATCCAATCAGTAACACTCCTGTAAAGTCCGGTCTCTTCGTTTGATATGTCGCATATCTCGCCTAGGGGTGGTAAACGTCAGACCCCAGTAGCTTGATAAGTCATGTCGATATGAGGTCCATAACAGTTCGAGAAACTACTGATAACACTTACCAGTAAATCTCAGCAACCCTGGCCATGGATTTCCCGTTATAGCCAATCGAAAACAGCGCAACATCAACTCCCTATACCGGGAGAGACGAATCCCCTCCTATCGCTCATCGCCTCTATGTGATTCGGGACTGTACCCAAAAACCACCATTTTGCACGCCCTCTTGGACGTGGTATGATGGATATCAAAGCACAGTAGGAATCATACAAGACTCTATGACGATCTCGGGTCTACAGACTAACCTATACCAGTGTCACCAGAGAACTGCCATCTGACGTGAGGTATAATACCATCTGGGAGTTCTCCGGCGAGTCCGTCCAGTGTACCCAGTCTCCACTGAGCACCCGTATACCTTCTCTGATGTCAAACACCAATGGATATGGGATCATCCATCGCCCATCATATGGGTTAAGAAGCGCATACGCTAGTCTACTCTGGAGTATCGATGCCCTGTCTCGGTACTCCCATGACTAGAAACATTTGAAGGATTTACTTGGCAACTACACTGTCCCCACTAGTATGATCTGCATCATAGTCCTGGTAGTCAAGTACTCATCCTAAGGGCTTTATCAACATGTAACATAGAGATAATCAGAGTACATGTTAAGATAAAGTGTAACCAGATAGCGTACTATCATGTCGAGCAAGAAAGTCCTCCCTATATATGTCTAAGCATCCACTATAATATACATCGTATGTACAGTAATGGCCTCTAGGGCATACATATAACTAATAACGTGGTTATGAGATTATATACCACGGTATACCTGATTTGGATTGATGTATGTTGTATACCATCGATTTCGATTGTGATATTCGATATTTGTTTTTATGCACCTTGGGCACTTGATTTGGATTCTTGCGCATATTTGGCGCGCTTGATGCGAGTTTGGTGCACACCAGATGCACTAAATTAGGATTTTTCATGCATATCGGAGGCACCTAATATTGCTGTCAGGCACACCCGTTGCCTTTGACAGGTGTATTCGTGCACACTTGTAGCACTTAGATTTTGTTTTTGTGCACATGTATGGTACATTCATTGATTTCGTTTTCTGTGTGCACCAGACGCACGTGGCATTTTTGCATATACTATTGAGTATAATTTCCTTGAACAGTACGTTTTTATAATATTTACTATTTGGGTTAGTAACCGAGCAGGACTGTTCTGAGAACAGTACTTAGGTGTTTTCGCATGCATCTATAGTTACCGAAGGGATTTCCAAAAAGGAGCTACAGTCTCTATAGATTACCTACGTGTCCGAGTTGACACGAAACATTTTACAAAGTAAACCCTTCTAAATTATTTTCAAAATGGAGGGACGTCTATGTTTAAAAAAGGATATATATATGTATATATATAGTTATTTTTCTACAATAAACGTCCGCCTCTTGTGCTGTGATACGCGCATCGCACAGCGACTTGAAAAAGGTTTGCATGCATTTCTTCTTAGAGGTTTTGGCGAGTTTACAACGATGCGTACTATGTGCATTTTATAGTTTTGATGTATATCATGTTGGCTTTCGTATTGGACCTTGACATTGGTATCTTCACCATAACTCCGATGATTGCGTGATACTTGACGGAGTTTTGATTTTGAGTTTTATACTCGTTTTTCATGCGCATGCATTGCTCTAAGTTGTGTCTTAAGTATTTAAGATTTCGGAGCCCCGCCGATTGGAGTGCTTTACTAAAATGTTTTAGTATTTGGGAGAGTTTTAATTTAAATTCGCGGACCGAATTTCTTTAAGGGGGAAGATTGTAACGTTTTGAAAATTGTTTATGTGAAATTACCGATAACCGGTAAAATAACTGGTGTTTTCCGTAAAAACCAAGATAAAATTATTTTTCAATATAGAATTAAATATAGCTATTCTAGCTATGCAATTGCTAGTATTTGGTATTTAATTGGTCGCTTGTAAATTTCTAGTTTACTTAAATATTTTCCGTAATTAATTATTTTTATTATTATTATAAACATTCACTAATACATTTAATTAGTGATAATTACAAATTAGAATCGGTTAATACAAGTTTTGTGCATCATGACACTTTAAACCAATATGTAACATGTTGATTCTGAAATGAAAAGAAATTTTCAAGACGGTTTTAGAAAATATAAAAGAAAAAGGCTTAACCTTGTGAAAATAAATTAATATAATTAAAGTAATTGAGGTATGGGAGTATTTCCTTCACTTGGAACATACCAAATACACACATCCACACTCACACACCCCAATTTCCCCTCTTGGCCGAGCCTATAAGCAGCAGCCCCTCCCCATTCTCCCCTCCAAATTAAGAAAGGAAAAGAAAGTGAAAAAAAGAAAAGAATAATGAAAAGATGTATGGTGTTAGATAAATAAAGTATGGGCTTTCCTTGACTTTACCAACACCCCCACACCCTTTCCCTTTCCCCTCCTCTTGCTGGCCGAACCCCATGGCAGCAGCTGCCCCTCATTCCCCACCTCCTTTTCTCATCAAAAAATCTCACAAAAATCCATCAAAAATCCACAATTAACCTCACAAATTCAAAGCTAAATCTTTACACATTATTCCTTTGTCATTCAAGCATGGATCTTGGAGCTAAAGAACCAATTTAGAGGCTATGTTAGCATGCTAGATCTACAAAATGTTGAGGTATAAATCCTAACCCATTGATTAATTGTCGATTAATTACTTCATTCTAGTCTGATTAGGAGTTAAATTGTGGGTTTAATTGAAAATTTGGAAATTGAAGTGAGGGTTTGTGAATTCAAGTTACGGTATTTATCATGTGATTAAGATTTCAATGTGTAGCTTAACACTTTAAGACATGCAAATTCTAAGCTTGTCGTTAAATTGTAAAGTGTTACTTTAAAATTGTCCAAATTTTAAAGTCATGCAAACTAGATTTTTGGGGTCAATGTAAGGAGATGAGATTAAATTTTAGTTAACATTGGTGTGGCCTAATTAAGATATTTAGTGAGCATTGTGGCCACTAAAATTTTTAAAACATCAAGTTTGTACTGAAACGGTTAAAAGATGCTTATTAGGTCTTTTGGGTTAAATCGATTTTATTTAAGTTTGAGGTTTTGGTGAATTATAACCTATTTCATATAATATTTGATGTGTCGTGGACACATGATTGGTGCGATTGGGTTTTTTGTTTGGTAGTTCCCACGTATTGCGACCCTAGTTATGGTCGTTGGTGTTGTTGCGAGGGCGTTTTGTACACCAAGTGCGTGCGCGTCTAGTTAAGGCGCGTGGTTGGCTTGTATTGGTTGTGTCCGCGACTAATTATATATTTATTCTCTTTTTACTTGTGTACGTTTTTAGGATCGGGTGCAGAGGCGTCGGATGTGGCGCGGAAAGGACAAAGCTGAAATCGGAGCAGATTAGCCGAGGCGTTCAGGTGAGTAGATGTATATCTACGGGGGAAGTCGGGTGGATGGCGTATAGCAGCCCCGCAATTTCGTAGGATATGATGTGTTATGATATATATCTATATGTGTGTGTGTGTGTGTGTTATTGCGAGATATGAATACTTAGCAAGAAAAGGCTTTAGGAGACCATGGATTGGATGTTGTGTAATTGGAAGAAAGTGCTTTTAGTTAGTTTCTTAGTCGCGAAAACCTAGAGTAAAGGTTGACACGCACACACATGCACACACATGGTTTGATTTGGGTGTATATGTTTATATGTGTATATGTGTGTGTGTGTGTCTGTGTGTGTTTGTGTGTGTGTAGATGCGTTAGTGTGTGTGTGTGTACACATACATATACGTATACACGGATGATGAGCTCAGTATATGATACTTGGAGATGAGACTATATGATTGGGCATGATGCCGTGAGTTGTGATATGTGATTGGGTCGTGATATGATACGACATGATATTATAGCGGAATGTTGGGCGATGTGTTTTCATACACATGAGGATATATGTTTGATGATATTGGGATGTGCTAGATTTTAGAACGGTACCCCTAATTCATGATTTTACGATATTGATACCATTTGAATAATGAGGTATATGTGATATTTGACCCATACCCTGATTTTAGGATGCCGTACGATGGATTTTACCGTACGAGTTATAGATATGATGATTGATCCGCACTCTTGACTCGAAGATATCGTACTATGTATTTTACCGTAGGTGACGCTATTGAGGCGGGATCGCCGACTACTAGATATATCGACTCGGACTTTAGGCGGATTTTCTTTACCCTTTAGACTGGGCTCGAGTCATACTTATTTTCAAAACTAACGAATCATGATTATCTTAAAAGCAGGCCGAAAGATACTACGGATTTTCAAAAGACGTATCCTTTCTTAAAAACCCCGTAGCCCTATTTTTCTAAAAACCATGATTCGTGCTATTTCAAACACCAAAAACTGTATGACTCGTATATGGAAATGTATATTCTTCAATGTTGCGGTTACTATATCTTTTCCTGTATATTCATTCTGTTCTCATCGCATTGCATGCTTATAAATGTGTTACTTAGTTATTATAAACCCCTGTTGCCAGGACACTAGCACCATTACCGATGATGCGTATGCTCCACGTACACTTGCTTGCCGGCTCACACACATCATCATCGATAATTTCCATATCACGTACACATTAGAAAACATTACTTCGTAAGTATAAATTGCTAGCTAATAGTTGCAACAAAGTACTAGTACGATTGCTTTCATATGCAAGTTTAGACATTGCATATCTTAGATATTTCATGTAGTTATACATTCATTCTGATATGCAAGATCGTGGGGCTTTATGCTCGTAATTCACTGTTTACTTACTCTGAGATTTTTAGATATCGGATTTTCCTTGAGATTTTGGATTTGGAGAAACCGCAAGGATTTTATAAACTCACTTTCATTTTAAATGCAAGTTGCAGTTTTCTCGTGATATGATGTATGTGTCATCCACCATGAGTTTTCTCGGTACTTGAGCAATATTATACACCCGATTCGAGGAGGAGGATGAACCGTCTGTGGGTGCATGGTGGACCCGGTACGGTACCCCGGGGCGAGAGTGGTTTTGTGGGGATGACGATGAGCCTGGCAGGGGCAGACTACCACACCGGTGTGTCGAGCGCGGCGGATATCCGGAGGATACCTATGTAGTTGAGAGATTTGATGTGATGGGCGGATCCGGACTGACGGTGCACGAGATTTGAGTATTATGTGTCGCTGTCGGACATGGATTTCTTGATGTTTTGAGTGCCGATACTGGGCACTCGGGTTTTATCATGATTTGTGTGTCGTTGCTGGACTCACATAGGATGATGCATTAGTACATGTCATGCATCGATATATTATTACCCATGACACGGACACGAGTACTTGATATCACACTTATGATATGCAGTCACCCTTGTTGATACATATAGATATATGTATTTTTATTGTATGACCTAGGAGAGAGTCATACATTCAAATTTTTTTCGGTGATATTTTCTACTCACGAGTTGGCAACTCACCCCCGTTGTGCCTTAATTTCTTGCAGGTTTGGCCATACAGGTTTCATTGCGGCTTGCTGGCACACTGCTTCCTACCAGGAGATTGTTTTGGTAGGCGGGTTCACTTGCATCGTGACCACCATTGTACTTTTATTTATTTCAGTTGTATCTAGTAAACTCCATCAACCAGACTTATATATTTTGATAGACTTAGAAAACCAGTTGTATATTATTTCGACCTTAGAGTCGTGCGCTTATATTATTGGGGTTCTTCTCTAGTTTTCTTGAGGATGTTGGTTTTTCTTTCTGAGTTTTGATCCTCGCCCTTTGGCGTTGTATATTATATTGCTTGCGTGGTTGTTTCTGCCAATTGGTGAAGAGATAGCTCCCGCTTGGGGATACCTTTATGCATGATTATGTATTTCATGTGTTGTACCCGTTTCGGGGCCAGTATTTACATAGGAGACTCTGCCGAAATTTTCGGGAAAATATGATGTTGCTTTTAAGTTTAATGCCTTATTTTGTTAAAACAACTTGCTTTAAAACAAGTTTTCCTTCACTCTTTTCTTTAAAATGGTTTAGATTTCTGGGTTTTTGGCTTACTTGAATTAGGTGGGGTCCTATAAACTTCACATTATTCAAGTGCCAGTCACGTGCCATTTCGGGTCGTGACAACAAGAGGTTCGTGCGAGATATTAACGAGCGGTTGTTACTCTCCGTTGATGCCAGAGGTGTTAGATACAGCCAAATTTCAGAAGAAAGCCGTGCTGAAGACGCAGCTGTCTAGTTATGAGAAAAGTTAAGCAAGGGTGCCAACTTTCGTATAGTTCGGCATAGGTGAGATCAGAAGAAGCCACGAGCTGGTTCTTACCAAGACACTGCAAAGATAAGGATTTGCACCCAGGATAAGTTATTTCGCGCATATTCAGAAGGCCAGATGCCTCCGTCAGTAAAGTGCTGTTTTGCGAGTTATCGCGTTAATTGGCCAAGAAGGGATCAGAGTAGTGCCAGAACAGAACTGTTCGTTAATACCCCTGACCGGGCCGACAAGCCGAAGGATTGAGAGATTGGTAATTCAGAGAATAAACGAGGACCCAGAGAGTGAAGACGCCAGACCGTGAGAAGGAGGCAAGTAGATGATCTTGCTCTGCTAGCTTTGGGCGCACCGACATATCGACATTTAAGGAGCTGTACCTCAGTGTCATTTATTGTGATTCGTGTTTCGTAATCCGAGTATCACACTTTTATCGCTTGGATTTGAGTTTCGAGGATTGGGTTTCATGATTTATGTTTTCATGCACCATGGCTGCACCTATTGGATATTTTCTTTTGTGCAAAGTTATTGCACTTGATTTATGTTTATACACCGCTACACTGGTTTACGATTTGTGAATATCTATTGCACTTGATACTGATTTTGTGCATTGGCTGCACGTGTTTATGATTTCGTGGATTTCATACAGTTGATTTGATTTTGTGCATGTATTACGCACTCGATTTGATTTTGCACTTGGTATAGCTCATATGTGCTTGCAGTGCATTGATACGTGTTTTGTGCATACAGTGCACACGTTTATGATTTTATACACCTTAGTACACTCGGTGTTGTTTTTATACGCATTTGAGTTATTGATGTGTTTCCGTGCACTTGTTGCACCAGATTTTTTATTTCGTGCATTGGTTGCACCGGATTTATGTTTTTGTGTTCGTTTGCACTTGACGTTCGTTTTCGTGCGCTTTACTGCACTGGGCATTTATACGAACTTGACGCGCTTGGTTTGGATTTTTGCGCATATTAGGCACACGGTATGGGATTTTGTGCGCACTGGATGCAGTTGATTGAGATTTTATTCGTGCATGTTAGATGCAGTTGAGGGAGACTTTATTTGTGCATGGTTGTTGCGCTTGATTGAGATTTTCGTGCACTCTAGATGCACTTGACGTTGTCATGCAAACCAGTTGCATTTGACAGATGCTTTCGTACATACCCGTTGTACTTAGTTTAGCTTTTGTGAACATTCATGGAACTTGTATTTGGTTTTGATTTCTGTGCGCACCAGCCGCACGTGATGATTGGATACGCCTTTTGAGGCTGATTTTTTTTTTGCTCTTGAGCATTATATTTTGATGTTGAGTACTATATTATGTAGTAGCCAAGCAGGACTGATCTGAGGATAGTGCCTGAGTACTTTTGCATGCATTAAAAGTTTACCAAGAGGTTTTCAAAAATGAGCTATAGCCTTGCTATTTCTTAAGTGTCCGTAAGAGACACGAATCTTTACAAAGAAAAGCCTCTGGGATATTTTAAAATGGTGGAACGTATATTTTGAGCAAAACATATATAGATATACTTATTACTTTTCAATTGAGCGTCCGCCACTTGTGCAGTGAGCTACGCATCGCACGGCGATTCGGAAAAGATTTGCATTTGTTTTATCCAGTTTTTAGAGGAAATTTAAAAGGGATGCATACTATATACGTATTATGATTTTGACAATATTATATTGGATTTCAGTAGTAGATTTCGAGATCTATATCTCTATTGTAACTCCGATGATTGCATTACGCTTTACGGAGTTCTCCCTTGAGTTTTATACTCGTTTTCTTATGCACTTGATGCGCTGTAGTATTTTTATATCTTCCGTGACTTCGGAGCCCCGTTGAGTGGAGCTAATTATTGAAAT
The DNA here is from genome assembly GCA_030015575.1 of Agapanthus africanus. NCBI lineage: Eukaryota > Viridiplantae > Streptophyta > Magnoliopsida > Asparagales > Amaryllidaceae > Agapanthus > Agapanthus africanus. The sequence goes on along the minus strand of CM057346.1, from coordinate 264,280,411 downwards.
GTTTTAGTATTTTAGGGTTTAAATTTAAATTCGGGGACCGAATTTATTTAAGGAGAGAAGATTGTAACATTTCAGAAATATAAAATATTATTTTTGGGATTTAATATTAAAATAATATATTTCGCGAAAATTATTCAATTTGCGAATTTAGGGTTTTCATAAAATGGTATAAATATATACCAGTATTTGTGAAATAATTGGAGATTAAAATGATTTATTCATTTAAAAATATATTTATCGGATTTGGGCATTTTTATAATTAATTATATGCTACTTAAATTAAACTTGATCAATGCACTATAAATCGCGTTTAAGCCAAATCCGTATTTTTCACATTTTCCATGGTTAGTCCACCATATCATGTTGCATGTTGTTGTTTCATTTGTATTGTTGGTTTACTTTTAAAAGAAAAGAAAAGAGAAGACATGAGAGAATTATTGAGGAGAGAGAGGGGGACCAAATGATGAGGCATGGCATGTGATGAGAGAGAGAGATGAGAGTATGGCACCCTTGACCTTTTTCTTCATCTCATCTTCATTTGTTTTCTTCAACTCCTCCTTCTTCTTCCTCACCTCCTCTACCCTATGAAAGCATCTCTAATTCATCACCAAACCCCTATACTCCCTTCACTAAAAATGATCCTCACCTCATCCTAAACCCTTTGTACCAATCAAATTTGGATTTTGAAGACTTTGGGCATCTAGGGTTTTTCTTGAGTTGCTCTCATGAGATATAATTCACACTTCCCACCTTGTAACTAGTTCTTTACTTTCTAGTTTAGTTTAGAGTTCGATTTAGTGTAGATTAGTGATCTTAGAAATTTCTAGTTTGAAGTTTAGTGGATATTTCAACTTGTGAGTGGTAGATTGAAGTGTAGTGAGTGTTTGCAAACCTTAGGTGATGATTTATGGCCAAGACTAGAACACAAGAACCCAAAACCAGAACTTAGAATTTCTCGACATTGGAATTACGACGGATTGTGATGATGTTTTGGAATCTGGTATGACCCGAGAGACCTTTAAAATAAGTTGCCATTGCAGAGAGACATTCAAGCATATAGGAACCTACCATAGAAACCCGAGCCCTATAGCCCATGTCCACGCCGCAGATTAATTGCCTAGGGCAGCAAATTGCGTCCCAGTCGGGGCGAAAAGCATTGATTTTTGGTCCATGGATTCCTTATCTGATATCTAGAGCAACCTTATATGAAAAATGTTCTAGTTTCACCTAGGGTAAAATCTGGGATAGATTTCCTTAGTTGCTGATTACGGGTTTTGCGATTTCTGAACTTGGGTTTTGGTGTTTGATATCGTATTTGGTCATTGGACGTTTGTACGTCAACGGCGATGGTTATTTTGGTTGTTTTTGCATGCGTAGCCTATAGGTTCTAACCTATAAGCACACCGTTTGTCGTACCGTTTTTCCATACGTTTATTTAATAGCATTACGATGTGTTATGATTGTAGGTACTTTCGCATGGATTCCGAGACGACGAAGCACATCGACTACGACTGAACAAGGAGTTTCGCAGGTGAGTAGATTTATATCTACGGGGGGAAGTCGGGTGGTTGGTGTAGGATTGCTTGGCACAGCAGCAAGGTTTCGAGAGTCATCGTCCATGCCAATTTCAAAATTTTGCCATGCTAAACTATCCTATCCCTAAAATCTTAACTAGAGATTTAGACAAAACAATATGTAAACAACTTTAGAACTAAGTGAATTAGGAATACAACCTTTGTAGACCGGTCCTTCACTTCAATAGCTCCTTGTAGTTGTTCCTTCGCTCCATGTAGTGATCTTGCAGACTCTAGAGTGGCTCCACAAGAAGAAAAGAACGAGCATGCACGAAGTCTTCGAGGCCGAAGATGATCTACGTCGAGGAGATACTAACCCAAGGTACCTCTTCACTAATGTGGGATTAGTGAAGCCAACACCTTAAACTAAATTGGTTATCCAGTAAAGGATAATGAAGTAGGATTTTTGCTCACTTTAAAAATCTTTTTCTCACTATTTTTATTTATCTCTCAAAAACCTAGAGAGCTCTCTCTTGAGCTTGAAGAAGATGAAGCAATTAATGGATGAGATAGTGAATGGCAACCATGGGTGAGTTTGTATCATATACTAACTCATGTAGAGACATAACCATGGCTAAGTGATAATGGTTAGGTTAATAAATATCTTATGTAAAACAAAATTAGTGGACCAATTCAATCCATCTACAAGCTTCCACAAGCTTCATGCATGTGACTAATTTCCATCTAATTTGGATTTACTTAAAATAAATAATCCTCACAATTATCATAAGCATGGTATAAGTATCATACACCCATGTAGTGTGTATCATCAAGCATGACACAAAAATGTACATTAATATATATCACATATATATACTACATGCACACAAGTGAGAAAAAGAAATGTTTAAGTGAGCTAATATTAGTTAATATAAATTAATATATCAAATATATAATTATACATTAAATCATTAAATCAACACTTGATTCAATAATCCGGTTATATCTTATATGACTGACTAATATTATTTGTATCAACTTATCGAATCAACACTTGATTCGATAACCCAGCTATATCTCTCATATAACCGACCGATACAGTATCAACTTATCGAATCAACATTTGATTCGATAACCCGGCTATATCTCATATAACCGATCGATACTTTATATCGCGAGAATAGAATACGGTATCACATACTCGTATTAATCTCGGTCCCGCACATATCACATATGTACTCCTACTTCGTTTTTCCCGAGCCAGTGAAACCTTTGTGTAGGACTCTAAAGACTCATCAATACGCCGGCAGTAGGTGATGACCACATCAAGCACCCTGTCACGACCCGAAATAGCACGTGACTGGCACTTGAATCATGTGAAGTCTATAAGACCACACCTAATTCAAGTAAGCCAAAAGCCCAGAAATCTAAACCATTTTAAAGAAGTGATGAAGGAAAACTTGTTATTAAAGCGAGTGGTTTTTTGTAAAATAATCCGTAATAAGCATTTTTAAAACATCAAGTCCTTTCCGAAAATTTTGGCAGAGTTTCCTTTGTAAATACTGGCCCCAAACGGGTACAAACATAAATAATATGCATAATGAGTAAAAGCATCCCCAAGCAGGAGCTAGCTCTTCGCCAATTGGCGGTCACAAGCACGCAAGCAATAATAATATACAACGCCAAAGGGCGAGGATCAAAACTCAACAAGAAAAGCAATATCTTCATGTAAACCAGAGATAAATCATAATAATACAGTGCGCGACTCTAAGGTCGAAAGAATATACACTGGTCTTCTAGGTCTATCAAATAATACAAGTCTGGTTGATGGAGTTACTAGATACAACTGAATATAAATAAGGTACAATGGTGGTCACGATGCGAGTGAACCCACCTACTAAAGCAATCACCCGGAAGGAAGCAGTGTGCCAGCAAAGCCGCCAAGGAAACCTGTACGGCAAAACCTGCAAAAAACTGTGGCACAACGGGGGTGAGTTGCCAACTCGTGAGTAGAAAACATCATTGAGCAGAAATCACATGTATGATTCAATCCTAGGTCATACCATAATATATATCCTCAATATATAATCCTGAAATCATCTACACATAAGTGTAATATCAAGTGCTCGTGTCAGTGCATCAGATAGCAGCATAATACATATATGAAGTATGAATGCATTAAAATGAACACAAAATACATCATGAATGAGAAAATTGTTTTCTTAATTTAGTGAGATTCCTGCATATAAAAATCGGGGTATCATCAATGAAATCAGCATAAATCCATGTCAAGCATCGACACAAAACATATATCCAAATATCCAATATCTCGGGCTCCGGTTATCCGGACTGGCCCATATCATATAATCTCAATACCTCAAAGTCTCAATATCTCGGGCTCCGGCTATCCGGACTGACCCGTGGGCTCCGGTTATCCGGACTGGCCCTTCAATAAATCTCACGACTATGTCGGTATCCTCCGGATATCCGCCGCGTCACAAATAATCGTTCGGTAGTGCTCCCATGCCAGGCTTAACACCATCATCTGCGACCTTCTCGCCCCAGGGTACCGCACCGGGTCCACCATGCACCCAGTGACGGTTCCTCCTCCTCGAATCGGGTGTATGATATCGCTCAAGAACAGAGAAAACTCATGGTGGACAAATCTCATATCATATACGAGTCATACAGTTTGTCATTTAAAATAACATGAATCGTGCTGCTTAGAAATTAGGACTACGGTGTTTATAAGAAAATATTCGTGCTTTGAAAAATCCGTAATATCCTTTGGGCTGTCTTTAAAGTGCTCACAATTCGTTAGTTTTGGAAATAAGTATGACTCGAGCCCAGTCTATCATCCACTAAGTAAGCTACAGGACAAACTAAGAGATTAACCAAAGAGTAAGGAAATCCACCTAAGTCTGAGTCGATATATATATCTAGTAGTCGGTGATCCCGCCTCAATAGCGTCACATACGATAAATATATAATACGACATCCTCGAGTCAAGAGTGCGGATCTATTATCATAATTATATCTCGTACGGTAAATCCATCGTATGGAATCCCCAAATCGGGATACGGGTCGCCTATCACATATACCTCAATATCCATATGGTATCATAATCATAATATCATGAACAGGGTACTGATTTAAGTCTAGTACATACCGATACCATCAACATATATCCGCGTGTGTATGAAAACACATCGCCCATCAATCCGCTAATATAATATGTCATATCTCATAACACGACACAATCACCTCACCGATCTCACGGCATCATGCCCAATCACATCGAGTCATCTCCAAGTATCATATACTATCCTCATCATACCTGTATACGTATATATATATATATATACATACTCACAAACATATATGTATATATTTATATATATACATATCCCCATATACGCACAAGAACATCGAAGGTATGCATGTGTGTGTGCGTGTGTGCAAATCATTACTCTAGGGTTTCGCGACTAAGAAACTAAGCTAAAAGAATTTTCCTACAATTACGCTAAAACTAACCCAAAGTCACCTAAGCATTTCATGCTAAGTATACACATCTCAAAATATAACATATATATATATATAACGCATCAAATGCTACGAAATTGCGGGGGTGCTATACGCCATCCACCCGACTTCCCCCGTAGAAATATATCTACTCACATTGATCCTTGCTTGCCGAAGTCGATGAAACCATGCTCATCCTTGTTGCTCCAAGTCCACATGAGGGTACCTACATCCATACACACATTTCATCGTAAACAGAAACTGCGCACGAAAACCAAAACGTCACACGAATCGCACATAGGTAAAAACTTATGGTCTACTCACGCAAAACAACCAAACAACACCCGATATTGACGTACAAACGTCAAGTGACCGATACAAAACACAAATGTAAAAACTTAAATTCATTAACATCAAGGAATACAAAGCAGCAACACATGAAACTTGCCCCAGATTTTACCCTAGGTTGAATTAGCCAATTTTACACATGTGGATGGTCTATTTAACATATGACTGGACCATGAACCAAACACCAACCCAAAAGATCATTCCTTGGCCGCAATTTGCGTCCAGAAGGATTATATTTGCGGCCATGGATGGGAGTTATGGTCTTGGGGCTCTAGGGTAGCTTCTAGGTTGCCTGCACGACTCACAGTAATCGCTATATAATTTTTAGGATTCCCGGGTCATAGCAGATTTCAATTTCCCATCACAATTTCCACAAAATACGATATCGGGGATTTCTAAATTTGCTAAATGGGGTTTTAGTCTTATGTTTTGGTCTTTAATCAAACATTAAAGGGGTTGTATGGCCTCTACTAACCTCAATTGCACTATCTCAATTCAAAATCCCTCAAACCTCTTCTTGGAATTTTCAAATCTCACTAAACCCCACTTAATCACTTCTAAACATGTATGGATGCTAAAGTGAATGAAACACAATGCTAATGGTAAAAGAATTATCTCATTTAGAAACTCAAGAAATTCCTTGAGTTGCCCTAAGTCTTAAAAATCCAATTTTTCTTGATCCATCATGATTGTAGTGAGCTTGTGCATGTTTTTGGTGAAGAGAATAATGTGTTTTGAGGTCGAAATGTGGGTGTTTTGAGGAGGTTGAGGAGGTGGAGGGAGGAGGGCAGCGATGGGAGAATGGAGAAGGAAAAATGATGAAGAGAATGGAGGGAAAACAAATGGGAGAATGGTCAAATGACCCCTCACCACTCTCTCACTTCTCTCTCTTGCCCATACCCAATTCTTTATTCTTTTCTTTTCTTATCTTTTCTTTTCTTTTCTTGTTCTTTTCATTTGTAAAACAAATTGGAAAAACCCCAAAATGAAACTATGCACAAAAAGAAATCCTGGTAGAATAAAATGTAACAAGTTTTGTTGCATGTCATGATGCATAGTCATGCTTAATGCAAGTTTAATGATTTTTTTAATCAAGTTTAGCATTTAACCCTTTTACAAATAAGTATTTAAAAACCTATAAATACTCATATCACATAAAACACCCTCAAATTAATGATTCTTATAAATTTCCAAAAATTTCACATTTATCGGTATATAATTATACCATAACCTTAAACTAATCTCCATTCATTAAAATATTCATAATATTTATTATTTTACTTATTTAATTTCCTAAAAAAATAATACTTTATTTTTCTGAAATGTTACACACCCACAAGCCGTCAGCGGTACTAGCTGGACGTAACAGCTACCCGGGTATTGAGCAATCAGAAGATCAACAAGCAAGCCTACTCCTACTCCTGAAAAGCCTGTCAGTAACACTCCCGTACAGTCCGGTCTTTTCGTCTAATATGTCGCATATCTAGTCTAGGGGTGGTCAACGTCAGACCCCAGCAACCGATAAGTCGTGCCGATGTGAGGCTCATAATGGGTCGAGAAACTACTAATAACACTTATAAGTAAATCTCCGCAGTAGCCCTGGCTAGGGACTTATCTTTATGGCTAATCAAGCACAGCGCAACATCAACCCCCAATACCGAGATAGAAGAATCCTCTCCTATCGCTCATTGCCTCCATGTGATTCAGGACTGTACCTAAAAGCCACCGTTTTGCACGTTCTCATGAACATGGTAAGGAGGAAATCAAAGCACGGTGGTAATCACACAAGACTCTATGACGATCTCGGGACAACAGACTAACCTGTACCAGTGTCACCAGAGAACTGCTATCTGACGATAGGTAGGTATTATACCAGCTAAGAGTTCTCGGCGAGTCTGTTCAGTTTACCCAGTCTCCACTAAGCATCCGTATACCATCTTTGATGTCAAACACCAATGGATGTGGGATCATCCATCGCCCATCATATGGGTTAAGATGCGTATACGCTAGTCTACTCTGGTATATCGATACACCCTCAACTAGGAACAATTATAGGGTGTACTTGTGGACTACCATTGGCCCCTGTAGTATGATCTCCAGCATAGTCCTGGTAGTCAAGTACACATCCCAAGGGCTTTATCAACATGAGAGAGCAAGACAGCATCTCTTATACAAGTCAACATGTTAAGACAAAGAGCAACCAGATAGCATACTATCATGTCGAGCAAGAAAGTCATCTGTATATATATCCAAGTATCCACTATAATATACATCACATGTACAATAATGGCCTCTAGGGCACACATATAACTAACAATCTCCCACTTGCATTAAGGCCAGTTGTTGTAGTATTTCATACCCAACATACCGAAGAGTCTCTCAAATTGTATCTGGGGTATGGCCTTTGTGAGTGGATCCGCCGTGTTGTCCTTCGTGTCAACTCTCCTGACCTCGATCTCCCGGTGATCAACTATCTCACGAATCAGGTGATACCGCCTCAGAATATGCCTGGATCGCTGATGGGACCTGGGTTCCTTGGCCAAGGCCACTGCTCCATTATTATCGCAATACAAAGGTATTGGATGTTCAATGGACGGAACCACTCTATGTTCAGTTATGAACTTCTTCATCCAGACAGCCTCTTTGGCAGCATCGTTGGCAGCGATATATTCAGCCTCCATCGTCGAGTCAGCCACGGTTTCCTGTTTGGAACTCTTCCAACAAACCACCCCTCTATTGAGGTTAAAGACAAATCCCGAGACCGACTTAGAATCGTCCTTATCACTCTGGAAGCTCGAATCGGTAAAGGACTCCACTTGGAGTTCTCCGTTACCATACACCAAGAACATCTCTTTAGTCCATCTCAAGTACTTGAAAATGTTCTTCACAGCTGTCCAGTGACTCTCTCCTGGATCTGCTTGATACCTAATAACTACACTTAGTGAGTATGCTACATCGGGTCTGGTACATAACATCGCATACATGATAGAGCCTACTGCCGAAGCATAGGGTATCCCTTGCATGCGAGCTCTCTCCAAATCAGTCTTAGGAGACATCTCTTTGGAGAGAGTGAGTCCTGTGATCATGGGTAAATTCCCACGCTTGGATTCTTCCATACTAAACCTCTTTAGCATGATGTCCATGTACCTTGATTGGGACAATCCTAGTATCTATTTAGATCTATCTCTGTAGATCTTAATCCCCAGGATGTAGGAGGCATCACCTAGATCTTTCATTGAGAATCTTTGTGATAAGAAGAGATTGACCGAGTGCAGCATAAGAACATCATTTCATATCAAGAGTATGTCATCCACGTACAATATGAGGAAGACAACCTTACTCTCTGCCACCTTCTTGTATATACAAGGTTCATCTACATTTTTGATGAAGTCAGACTCTTTGACTACCACATCAAAACAGATGTTACAACTCCGCGATACCTGCTTTAACCCGTAGATGGATTTAAGCAGCTTGCACACCTTCCCGCTGCTCCCACTATCTACGAAGCCTTCTGGCTGAGTCATGTACACGCACTCTTCTAAATCACCATTTAGAAAGGCGGTCTTATTATCCATTTTCCAGATTTCGTAGTCATGGTATGCAGCGATGGCAAGCAGGATCCGGATGGACTTAAGCATGGCCACTGGAGAAAAGGTTTTATCATAGTCCACACCTGGTCGTTGACGAAAACCTTTTGAAACGAGTCTAGCTTTAAAAGTCACAACTTTTCTATCTACACCAAGTTTCTTCTTAAAGATCCATTTTCTCCCGATGGGTTTTACCCCTTCAGGAGCAACTTCCAAAGTCCATACTTTGTTGGTGTATATGGATTTCATCTCAGATTGTATTGCATCCAGCCATTTCATAGAGTCCCCACTCGTGATGGCCTGCTCGAAGCTAGTTGGGTCATCATCTACCATGATGCAATCCTCGCTCCTACCGTCAACGAGAAAACCAAAATATCTCTCAAGTGGAAGAGGAACCCTACTAGATCGGCGGAGAGGCTGAGGTTCGTGGGGAGCTATCGAATCCTCTGGTTCCACCAAATCTTATGTCGTAGTTTGTGCTGCTGGAACCTCTTCCACTTCTACCTCAAGGCCACTAATTTCATTTGCAAGAAATTCCTTTTCTAAAAAGGTGGCATGCCGAGAAACAAACACATTTTGTTCCTCGATGTGGTAAAAGATATACCCTTGTGAGTTTTTGGGATATCTTAGAAACTTGCACAGAACAGACCTTGTGTCATGACCCAAATATGGCACGTGACCGGCCCTCAAATCACGTGACATCTAAAGACGTCGACGCGGTTCAAGTAAGCCAAAACCCGGAATCTAAACCCTTTTTGAAAATATTGGAGGTGAAGTTTAAAATAGTCATTTTAATTTAACTAAGTATGTTTGAAAAACATCTATGACGTTTTGAAATTCGACAGAACCACCTTTGCATTATTTGCATAACCCGATGCAACATAATAATATAAATAGCATCCCAACGGGAGCTAGCCTCCACGTCCAAATGACGGAGAAACCAACAATCTATATCAGAAGTCGACTCCAAAGAGTGCGACATCACCACACACAAACTCTATGTCTCGCTTCTAAGTCCACAATATACCATTTTTAAGTTGATGGAGTTTCCACTAGATACAAGAATATATGAATAATCAAGAGTGAGTACGATACAATAATAACCCACTTACCAATCAATCACCGAAAGTAATGTGTGCCCAAGCCGCTGATAATCTAAGCGGCCAAACCTGCAAGAAACTGTAGCACAACGGGGATGAGTTGCCAACTCAGTGAATAGAAGTACATCTAAAGGTAGAAATCGAATTGCACGACGATACCTAGGTCATAAGTATAGTACTATCATATCCTGTACTAATATAACATGATACAGATATGTATCATAATGCAACACTAACAATCATGCAATCCTAAGTAGAATATCTCAATACAAATAACCTATATCTAGGTATGAGCTCAATGTAACCAAAAATATATACATATAAACCCCTTGTTTAAAATAGCCGTGGAATAGATATGCCCCGGCATAAAGCAGACGTGATAGTATGAAATATAATAGATATCTTACTTAAGATATACGTCCTGCTATTTAAATGAATTGTGTTAAGAGATTTACAGTTTAAAAGAGTTCAGTGTCATCTCAGAAACGTCAAAATAATGAGACTATAACTTGATTTTGAAATCTTTGTTATGTATATGAATGCCCGTACAAATATATACAAGTACTGTTCCCCGGATCAGTCCTGGTCGGCTACACCACTATAATCTACTATGTACCACATGATAGTAATCATATCAATATATATGGATGTCCAGCATAGACCATTCTGATGATTATATATATATATATATATATATATATATATAACAGCGTCCCATACCACTGATATATATCATCATGAGTAAATATCCAGAAAATCCATAAGAATCAAATACAATATCTAGAGTACTGATATTCGTAATTTACAACAGGAAATAAGGAAAGACTGCTTAATTAAATCATATAGGCATAATGATATCAATCCTACTGTGTCATGGCACTACTAATTATGTGTAGTGTAGAATTCACGTATGTGCCCATGCAGCATGGAAATCATTAGTATTCATGCAAGTGTTCTACAGGTATAATCATATATATATAAACATATGCATTATATAATAGAACAGTTTTACAGTGACATGGCAGTACCAATGAGGTGTACTGTAACATATATATACGTGCTCGTGCAACATGATACTCATTGGTAATTGTGCAGTGTTCTATCAGAATGTTCGTATCACGGAAACGTATACATCGATAGTATAACGCAAACATGTAAAGTAATCTAAGCGTAACTATTAATTGTAATTACTTGCTATGAGCTATACCATTATCTTTAGAAATGAAACGATACGTTGGGTTTGAAATAAGGAAGCTGCCTTAGTTTAAAATAGATATTCGTTTAGGAAGTGGGTATCGCATACTTGTATTTTATCATTTAAAAGAGAAACAAATCGTAGTTTTTAAAAGAATATAGCTCACACAAATATTACATCCTAAAACGGAATATAATCTTACTCTACGAGTCTAAAGGAAAACTTGGCCGTTATTCGGTAAACGAATCTCATCACTTCCAATACATATAATCTTTTGTATAATACCTCATTGTATCACAGTATCTGTATCATTTCAAGTTCGGCATGATTCCTCGTACAAATCCATCGAACTATATCCATATCGTACAGCTATAACATCACTTGCGTATCTCATTTAAAACTATGCATGAAACTATATGCAATGAAGGACATACTAGATGCGATACAATATCAATATCTTGAATAAACACTAAGTTAACTAGCTATCATAATACTATTTATAAGGTTGCAGGGGTGCTATACGCTATCCACCCGACTTTCCCAGTAGATGTGAATCTACCCACCAACTTAATAAGCTTGCTGAAATCCACGCTGCTATATCCGCCAACTCCGTCTCGGAAATCGTAGCGACGGCACCTATAATCGTATTTAAAACCATATCGATGTAAATATCATACTGAAATCCAAAACAACGAGATAGGCACCCATAGGTTAGAACCTACAGTATACATAACCCAAAACAATAATATGCCACTGAAATCTACGTATGAACGTCGATATTTCAGTCGTTGTACAGAAATACGGAAAACCATATCGAAATGTCGGAATCTTTAAATAAAACCCAACTAAATATTCCCAGATTTCTCTGTATGAATATTGGGATAAATCAAACAATACTAAAAATCATAATTTTCCTATACAAAAGCCAGAAGAAAAACTAGCACCAAACACCCAAGGGGGGCCAGCGAGCTCGAAAAAGGCCTATATGTTGCCGGGTCAACCAATGACTTGGGGGCTCTATCTTTAAGTTAATTCTTATAGTGGTCCTATGATGCTTATGGTGGTGCTATTTTTTTTCTAGGGCTTATACCTATTGGTTCCAGATTCAATTGCAATAAGTTATATATCACAAAATCCCAGTTTATGATACTGCACAAACAAAACATGCTACGTGTCGTATATAGAATTTTACTCCAAAACAGATACTGGCTTACAGATTTAACCTACTGAAAAATTAACTTAAACTAGCAATACCAAACATCCTAACACATATACAGATAGCTACCCTGAAGAACACAATACCCAAATCCCCTAAAAATCCAGCGAGCTCGGATTTCCTCTATGTGTCGCCGGCCAATATCCGAGGTAATGGATTCGTATTCCTATGAGTTATTCTAGGTCCAATTTATAAGGTCAAGGAACTGTTTGGGTTTTCTAATTTATATCTAAACTATAGAAGATTCAAAATAGAGCTTATTCTTATCAAAATACGATATTTCCGATATCCGATTTTAATATTTAAATTTTTCAGAACTAGAATCCCATAGAGTTTAGAGATTATACCTATGGAGATTGTGCAAAATGAAACCCCAGCTCATGATTTGTGTGTGGGAGCATCTAACTCTTGTAGGGGCTCTAGCTTGGTGATGTGCACAACTTTGATGAGATGAATCATTTCTTCTCTTTTGATATTAGGAACACATAAGTTTCTATTGTTAGAATTTTAGTAAGTGTTCAGTTTGAGGAGGCTAAGGAGTTCCTATGTGTATGTGTTATTTTATAGAGAAAGTATGATGTGGAGGTGGCATGGAGAAAAGAGGAGGTGTCACTGTAAGGAAGCAAGGTGCATTCATGCAAAGAGGAGGTGTTAAACTAGAAGAAGGAGGTGGAGGATTGTGAGCATGGGTGAGGTGAGTTGTATGTGAGGGTTTATTCTAGGTTATGATATATCAACCTGTCACGCCCCGCTTCCCAGTGTACGGCGAAGGGGACGCGACGAGGTCCGCTACGTATGTACTCAGAAGTACATACGCTAAGCGTAGCTAAGCAATATAAAATAATACACAAGAGACAAGAGTATGAAAAGAACAGCAACTTTTATTTATTAACATTCTTTGTACAATACATGGAAAGGAAAATACAACTGAAATAAAGATGCCTAAACAGTGGCATAAGAGGAAATGGAAAGTACTGAAAAGAAAAGTGTACAATGAAATTATACTGCAGGGTCTTTGGAAAATTGCTCCAAGTCTTCTTGGGTTGGCTCAACTTCTGCCGAGTCCAGGTCACCTGACGACATTCAAAGAAGAGACAAACAGAATGTCGTCAGCGAACAGATTGCTCGGTAAGTCCTAAAGGAAAGAGGGAAGTAGAGAAGACAGAATAAGAAGATACATTTTAAAGTTTAAACTACGTCCTTGGAAGCAACCGGCGACGAAACCACATCTCGGCCTTTTCCCTAGTTCTTCTATACCCTTTAGAAGAGTTTGAAACCTGTAAGTCTCGTTCTTCTCTCTTTTCTATTTCTTAAAATACGGAATTACGAACCCCGCCGGAAATCAGAACAAACCGATTTCCGATTCGGTTTTTGTACAAAATCCCACTTGTCACCTAATCCATAATACCTAAACATATCCATGATGACTATTAATCATATAAAAATCAATTTAAACAAAGTTTCTCACATAAAATGATAACTTTCTTGTAATATCATATTCTTTTCATAAAAATACCATAAGGTTTATTTTTCCTCTTCTAATTAATTCCCTAATTCCTTAACATGTTCATCTTGATAAATAAACTTGTAAAAATCAATTTGAATGAGTTTTCACACATGAAATGATAACGTTTTCAAATACCGTATTCTTACACTTAAATACCCTTATGTTTAATTTAACATGTTTAACCTCTAAACTTCACTAAACCTTAAAATAAGTCACGAGGTAATGACCTGCATGGGCCACCAACAAAACCTGTCACGCCCCGCTTCCCAGTGTACGGCGAAGGGGACGCGGCGAGGTCCGCTACGTATGTACTCAAAAGTACAAACGCTAAGCGAAGCTAAGTAATATAAAATAATACACAAGAGACAAGAGTAAGAAAATAACAGCAACTTTTATTTATTAACATTCTTTGTACAATACATGGAAAGGAAAATACAACTGAAATAAAGATGCCTAAACAGTGGCATAACAGGAAATGGAAAGTACTGAAAAGAAAAGTTTACAATGAAATTATATTGCAGGGTCTTCGGCAAATTGCTCCAAGTCTTCTTGGGTTGGCTCAACTTCTGCCGGGTTCAGGTCACCTGACGGCATTCAAAGAAGAGAGAAACAGAATGTCGTCAGCGAACAGATTGCTCGGTAAGTCCCAAAGGAAAGAGGGAAGTAGAGAAGACAGAATAAGAAGATACATTTTAAAGTGTAAACTATTGTTGTAATGTTATGTTAACGCTGTTGTTTGTAGCTTTGTACAGAAGGATGCCAGTGTATACGAGGGGAGTCTCACTTGCCCCGGAGACTAAGGTATCAGAAACTCAAGGAACCGTTTATGCCACGGTACAACAGCAATGGGATTCAGGTTAGGTGCCTTAATCTGACCACCTCGTGCCACCTTTAACACCTTCTGTTCCAATCTACCCCTTAAACCCCGTAGTGTTTTAACAGTATTATTGTGTTGTAAAATTGTATAGATTGCATGATCGATTGACTGACTGACCGAAACCATGATATCAGGAAACGGTTATAACCGTAGAGTCATGTAAATGGAATACTGGAAAACATGTAAAAGGAATATATCCATGGTTCGGTTCAGTCAAGTTGTAATGATTGTTAACAGAATTCTGGGATTCATGTGTTCATATTGAGTTGGAATATTAAAGAATATAGATTGACTTGAATCATATTCAAGTCAGAAATTGTCAGACTCAAACCCGAGTCAGACTAAAAGAAAGATTAATTTGAAGTTCTATAATTGTTAGGGTCCTTATTGTAATTTATAAAACTTGAGGGGGTTTTATATAAAAAGTACTATTGTAAAGTTTTCAAGATACACCTCAAGTATTTATTATTCGTCTTTAGAGTTGTAATGAGTGTAAATTTTATTTGTGTTATTCTAGTGAGTATATCCTAATAAAAGTATTAATTTAATTATTTGAAATCCATGGTATTTTAATGTAACTTTTAATCTTGTAATTTTAGAAAAAGTGGAAACTTTATCTTATAATAAAATAGTTGTTTAAATGATAAATATATATATATATATATATATATTATTACAAGAATAATTTTAAATAAATATTTTATTTTCCAAAATCTCATTTTTCTTAAATGTCGTATTTTAAAACTTTCGAGACCGAATGCTCCTTGCGGAGGTCTGAATCTCGCACTACTAGCCCGCGAGTGCATGATGAACCGTACTACCCCTAACGGGTTCCCCAAAGGTGGGTTGTAGTGGCGCTTTGCTTAGGTTTAATAAATACTATTTATTTAGAAAAAACGGTTTTATAAATATAAGGTATTTATTTGTAAAAGGGTATAAATTTCCGTATTTTAGTTTCTAGGGTTTCCTAAACCAACTAGCCTATTTCTAAGGTCTAAACGACAAGTCATTAGAAGCCTCAAATCGCCTCTTCACCGCCAATTGCGGCCAGGTAAGTGCCAGGCAAGTAGGAAGGAACCACAGTAGTGGGCCTAATTAAAAACCACTAGCCTAGACACACTTGTCTAGACACTACAAAGTCAGGTTTAGATAAACGATCGATGTCCACGACATACCGCCGGCCGGAGTTGGGCCGATGGCCGGGGTCCCAACACAAAAATTGTGGCTTTTGGCATTCTGAAACTCCCTGTTAACTCCAATTTATTTGATCGGTTTTCCAATGTTAAATACAACCAAATTAATACAAATTTTAATGCTTTTTATTTAAATTTTTATAATTTTTAAAACCCTTCACCTACCCTATCCCAGCTACCCTATAAATAGAGCCCTACCCTCTACCTTCTTATTCTAAAACCATAGAATTACTCTCTTGAAATTTCCACAAGAAAAGAGTACTTTGAAACCGAGTTCACGGCGAAGCGCTGACGGATTTTCGGCGACGTCCTTGGAAGCAACCGGCGACGAAACCACATCTCGGCCTTTTCCCTAGTTCTTCTATACTCTTTAGAAGAGTTTGAAACCCGTAAGTCCCATTCTTCTCTCTTTTCTACTTCTCAAAATACAACTTTATGAAACCCGACGGAAATCGGAACAAACAGATTTTCGATTCGGTTTTTCTACAAAATTTCACTTGTCACTTAATCCATAACACCTAAACATATTCATGATGACTATTAATCTCATAAAAATCAATTTGGACAAAGTTTCTCACATGAAATGATAACTTTCTTATAATATCGTATTCTTTTCACAATAATACCATAAAGTTTATTTTTCTTCTTCTAATCAATTCCCTCATTCCTAAACATGTTCATCTTGATCACTAAACTTGTAGAAATCAATTTGAATGAGTTTTCACACATGAAATGATAACGTTTACAAATACCGTATTCTTACACTTAAATACCCTTATGTTTAATTTAACATGTTTAAACTCTAAACATCACTAAACCTTAAAATAAGTCACGAGGTAATGACCTACCTCTGCACACACACAAATATAACCTTAATTGATATCATTAAAAATTTAGAATACGAAAATACAAGACTTTTCGCTAAAATACCATATTCTTTATAAACCTTTTCTAAAAGCTTTAAGTTGTACACAATTCTAAAACAAAATCTTTTAAAATGAAATTACGATATGTCATGGACATCGATCGTTTATCTAAACCTGACTTTGTGGTGTCTAGGCAAGTGTGTCTAGGCTAGTGGTTTTTAATTAGGCCCACTATTGTGGTTCCTTCCCACTTACCTGGCACTTATCTGGCCGCAATTGGCGGTGAAGAGGCAAATTGAGGCTTCTAATAACTTGTCGTTTAGACCTTAGAAATAGGCTAGTTGGCTTAGAAAACCCTAGAAACTAAAATACGGAAATTTATACCCTTTTACAAATAAATACCTTATATTTATAAAACCGTTTTTTCTAAATGAATAGTATTTATTAAACCTAAGCAAAGCGCTACTACAACCCACTTTTGGGGAACCCGTTAGGGATAGTACGGTTCATCGTGCACCCGCGGGCTAGTAGTGCGAGATTCAGACCTCCGCAAGGAGCATTCGGTCTCGAAAGGTTTAAAATACGACATTTAAGAAAAATGAGATTTTAGAAAATAAAATATTTATTTAAAATTATTCGTGTAATAATATATATATATATATATATATTTATCATTTAAACAACTAATTTATTATAAGATAAAGTTTCCAGTTTTTCTAAAATTACAAGATTAAAAGTTACATTAAAATACCATGAATTTCAAATAATTAAATTAATACTTTTATTAGGATATATTCACTAGAATAACACAAATAAAATTTACACTCATTACAACTCTAAAGACGAATAATAAATACTTGAGGTGTATCTTGAAAACTATACAATAGTACTTTTTACATAAAACCCCCTCAAGTTTTATAAATTACAATAAGGACCCTAACAATTATAGAACTTCAAATTAATCTTTCTTTTAGTCTGACTCGGGTTTGAGTCTGACTATTTCTGACTTGAATATGATTCAAGTCAATCTATATTCTTTAATATTCCAACTCAATATGAACACATGAATCCCAGAATTCTTTTAACAATCATTACAACTTGACTGAACCGAACCATGGATATATTCCTTTTACTTGTTTCCCAGTATTCCATTTATATGACTCTATGGTTATAACCGTTTCCTGATATCATGGTTTCGGTCAGTCAGTCAATCGATCATGCAGTCTATAAAATTTTACAATACAACAATACTGTTAAAACACTACGGGGTTTAAGGGGTAGATTGGTACGGAAGGTGTTAAAGGTGGCACGAGGTGGTCAGATTAAGACACCTAACCTGAATCCCATTGCTGTTGTACCGTGGCATAAACGGTTCCTTGAGTTCCTGATACCTCAGTCTCCAGGGCAAGTGAGACTCCCCTCGTATACACTGGCATCCTTCTGTACCAAGCTACAAACAACAGCGTTAACATAACATTACAACAATAGTTTACACTTTAAAATGTATCTTCTTATTCTTTCTTCCCTACTTCCCTCTTTCCTTTGGGACTTACCGAGCGATCTGTTCGCTGACGACATTCTGTTTCTCTCTTCTTTGAATGTCGTCAGGTGACTTGGACCCGGCAGAAGTTGAGCCAACCTAAGAAGACTTGGAGAAATTTGCCGAAGACACTGCAGTATAATTTTATTGTACACTTTTCTTTTCAGTACTTACCATTTCCTGTTATGCCACTGTTTAGGCATCTTTATTTCAGTTGTATTTTCCTTTCCATGTATTGTACAAAGAATGTTAATAAATAAAAGTTGCTGTTCTTTTCATACTCTTGTCTCTTGTGTATTATTTTATATTGCTTAGCTACGCTTAGCGTATGTACTTCTGAGTACATATGTAGCGGACCTCACCGCGTCCCCTTCGCCGTACATTGGGAAGCGGGGCGTGACAGGTTTTGTTGGTGGCCCATGCAGGTCCCTCAATAGTAGGTCTGTGGTTCAAGGACGAACCATTGTTCTTAGATGGGGGGAATGTAATACCCCAGAGCAATGCGGTCTTAAGACATCATGGTGATCTGCTCTGTCCACACTCAGTGCGGTCTGTTGCAGACATCTTGGTGATCTGAGTGAGGGTGCCATTTCAGAACAATGGGATCGGGTCCTTAAAGCACATTCCGAAAGAGGACCGAACTGCATTATAAATATAATGATACCACCCTCAATTACAGAGATGCCTTTTAAGTGAACCGGAACTACATGAGCTTGAGAACTCCGTAGTTAAGCGTGCTCAGGCCAGGGAAGTCTTGGGATGGGTGACCTCCTAGGAAGTGGCCCCTGGTCGGGTCCGGTTCGCTCTAAAGGGAAAAACCGTGCGGTTTCGGCCAAAGCGGACAATACCATCTGTACTGGGGCGTGGGGCATTACAGTAAATCTCAGCAACCCTGGCCAGGGATTTCCAGTTATAACCAATCGAACACAGTACAACATCAACTCCCAATACCGGGAGAGACGAATCCCCTCTATCGCTCATTGCCTCCATATGAATCGCGACTGTACCAAAAAGCTACCTTTTTGCATTCCTTCTTGGACGTGGTATGATGGAAATCAAAGCACAGTGGGAATCACACAAGACTCTATGACGATCTCGGGTCAACAGACTACTCTGTACCAGTGTCACCAGAGAACTGCCATCTGACGTGAGATATAATACCATCTGGGAGTTCTCGGCGAGTCCGTCCAGTGTACCCAGTCTCCACTGATCACCCGTACACCATCCTTGATGTCAAACACCGATGGATATGGGATCATCCATCGCCCATCATATAGGTCAAGATGCGTATACGCTAGTCTACTCTGGTGCATCGATGCCCTGTCTCGATACACCCTCGACTAGGAACAGTTATAGGATGTACTCGTCGACTACCGTGACCCCACTAGTATGATCTCATCATAGTCCCAGTAGTCGAGTACATATCCTAAGGGTTTTATCAACATGTAACATAGAGACAATCAGTGTACACGTTAAGGTAAAGAGTAACCAGATAGCATACTATCATATCGAGCAAGAAAGTCCTCCCTATATATGTCCAAGCATCCACTACAATATGCATCGTATGTACAGTAATGGCCTTTAGGGCATACATATAACTAACAATCTCCCACTTGCACTAGGGCCATCTATTGTGGTATCGCATACCCAACAATTAGCTGCGGTTGAAGTATCTCATACTCAACCTTCCCATAAGAGTCTCTACTGGGAAAAAGGCCTTTGTGAGTGGATCCGCGCTGTTGTCCTCTGTGTCTACTCTCCTAACCTCGATCTCCCTGGAGATCAACCATCTCCATGATCAGGTGATACTGCCTAAGAATTATATCTAGATTGACTGATAGGACGGGGGTTCCTTGGCATAAGCCACAACTACATTGCCACACAATGGTAGGAATGAAGTTCATCTCATGAACTTATATATATCCAGACTGCCTCTTTGGTAGTGTTTCGCCCAATCAGAGCAAAGCTCTGTTGAAATTCAAAATTCAAAAATTTGAAGCAACGCTTCAAATCTCGGGCGCAACGCGCCACATGTCAGGCGCTGATATGTCAGCGCAGCGCCCAAGAAGGCGCGCCCAATCAGAGCAAAGCACTATTTTAAGCAAAATTAAAAGAAGCAACGCTTCAGTTGCGCAGGCGCTGCGCTGCGCGACACGTGTCAGCGCAGATGCGCTAGCGCAGTGGCACTGCGCTGTGCGCTGCGCGACACGTGTCAGCGCAGATGCGCTAGCGCAGTTGCGCTGCGCTGTGCGCTGCGCGACACGTGTCACGCGCTGGAGCATTTGCGCCAAAACTGTCACGACCCGAGAATTTCGACTCGTGACTGGCACTTAACCACGCAACGTCTACAGGCGTAACGCGGCTAAGTAAGCCGAACCCAGAAATCAAAACCAATAAATATAGAGTGGTTTAAAACATTTCCGTAAAACAGT
The DNA here is from genome assembly GCA_030015575.1 of Agapanthus africanus. Classification (NCBI taxonomy): domain Eukaryota; kingdom Viridiplantae; phylum Streptophyta; class Magnoliopsida; order Asparagales; family Amaryllidaceae; genus Agapanthus; species Agapanthus africanus. The sequence goes on along the minus strand of CM057346.1, from coordinate 264,259,514 downwards.
CATACATGTCCGAAAAACTTTTATTAATTTAGTAGAAATCCTTTTTAGTTCAAGAGTTATAATTTTTATAATTTTGGTAACATTTCCTTTTTTAAACATTTGTCCCGCAAGTCGGGTAAAAGCAAGGTGTCGCAGAAATAACAAGTGAAATGAATAAAGCATCACAATATGATATACGACGCCGTAGCGAAGAATACACAGTAAAGCAAGGACAAATATCACAAAGATAAGACTGCATAAAATAAAGTCGGCTCACATGCGAGCTCGACACCAGAGTATAAAATCATACATAACGTCCTCACAACTGTCTCTAAGTCAATACAGAAAGGTAGATGGAGAATACTAGATACATCAATATATAACTGAAAGATGACAGATACCGTACAAAAACCCACCTATCAGCAAAAAGGCTAACTCGCCTCAGAAAGGGTATCTGTGCCAAAAGATGCGGTAAACAGCCAGCCGTGACTACTCCCAAGGGCAACCTGCAAATACTGTGGCACAACGGGGGTGAGTTGCCAACTCGTGAATAGAGATAACATATAAAGGTGATCGCGAGCATGCACATATAGCGCGGCTCTACTAATGCCAGCAGATGATGTCAATGCATGATAAGCAGTATGTGCAATAACCATGCAGATGCTCTATCAGGTAAAATAACTACAGGATGAGATATATGGTAATCAATACTGAGCATGGGATAAATAACATCTACATGGATACGTCAACATGGAAAGCAATAATCGGTGCCTCAGACTGCACCCAAATCCCAAATACACTCAGGCGCCGGCACACCCATCGGCCCTCAAATCCTGTACATCTCTGAGAAATCACGAGTGCCCAACATCGGCACCCAAAATATCATAAAATACTCGTGTCCAGCATCGATACGTAAATCCTCGTATATCGGGCTCCGTCAGTACGGATCGGCCTACGGGGTCCATCTGCGGTATCGGCCCTCGGTCCCGGCAGTACGGATCATCCCGCATCCATCTCTCGACTCTGGTTAGTACCCTCCGGACAACTGCCAGGTCCAACCAATCACCGGTAGGTACTCGGCCACCTCCAGGCTCAATCGGCAAAACTCATCGATCATCTTGCCGAGGGGAACCATACCGGGCCCACCACGAACCCGCAAACGGAACATCCACTCCTCGAATCGGGTTTCAAGCACACGTCTCAGCACCGAGAAAACGCGTGGTGGACACACCAAAATATCATATCATGAGGTACCGAGTTTTTCAAAATAGTGCATCTTTTCTTAAATACTTCCACGGTCCTCAAAACCAGAAATCGCATGAAATCCAACACCAATAAGTAAATCCAATGCGAGGTACAATGTAAATCAATCCATGGTATGAGCATAAGGGGAAAACCGCTTTAAAAATAGTTTCCGTTTTTAAAGATGTCATGCGGCTCCCAATTTCCAGGAAATCATCACCAATCATTTGTAAGATAAACTATAACAATATAATCATGGCAGCTCTACAGTGAGTGTTGCATGGCAATTACTAACGGTGTGTGTGTAGCATGCAAATAGTGCCCGTGCAACATAAACCGTTAGTAATAGTGCGGTGTTCTATCAGTTCTAAGCATATACATATGTAGCAGGGAATGCAATATGCGATGACAGTCCGTGGGGTAAATGCAACATATAATAATAAGGTCCTATCAGCCCTGACGCATAAAGCCATGCGGGCGATATCCCCGTAGATGTGAAATCTACTCACTGAGTCTCGCGCTAAGTGTATCCAGCAACTTGCTTGCCCTTCTTCGCAGCGTCCGTCTCACTGGCCTGCGAACCTGGAATCACATAACAGATATCACACATAAGCTCAATTTCACAGAAACGCGACATTACGGTCCAACTAGAGACCCGTGTCGCAAACCAATCGCGCGTGTGCGCGATACGCTAAAACGTGTGATCGCGCGCCTGAAACTACCCCGACGCGTCGCGATACGCAAAAGCCCCAAACCTACTCACGTATCACGCGTGTCGCGAAGGTTTAGAAAAACGGCAAAATAGGTATTTGGTCCCAGATTTCTACACAGAACTAAACTTACAAAAATATATATGTAACAACACTCCACACACTAGCAGACACCTACAGGACCAAACACCAACCTAAATCCTACCCATCTGGCCGCAATTGGCGGCCAGAATGAAGAAATTGGCGGCCAAAGGGGTGAATTAGGGGGTCGGGTTAAATCTATGGTATCAGCACATCTCCACTACACTGCAGTATCCTCAATTTCAATCTGAACTCATCGGGTCAAAAGCAGTTCCAGAAAAGCTCAAGTTTGCTTAAAAACGACAAATTGCATCAAATAGGAAAACTGGTGGTATTTTAGTGTAATTGGGGTTAAGCTAAGATAATATGGCCTCAATAACTCACTAACAACCTACTGAAACCATAACGCATCACATTAGCACAAAGTTCCCACTAAACACCTCATATCGCACTAAAACACACTAAAAATCACTAACCGAAGCAAATCTACACTAACCAAGCAAACTAGGGAAGCAGGTTAGGAAGTATACCTCATACTTAACCCTAGGTAGCAGGATGAAGAAGAAGAGGTGCAGGGAAGATGCAGCAGCTGTTCACTGGTGTTGCTGCTGTTGCTGTTCACTGGTGCTGCTGCTCCTGCTTCTTGCTGTTGCTGCTGCTGCTTCTTGCTGTTGCTGCTGCTGTGTTGCTTGGTTCTGGAGCTGAAGGTAAGTGGGTGTGTTGTGTGAGTGTGTGGGTGTGTGAGAGTTGAGAGAAAAGCAAAGAAATGAGAGGAAAACAACCAACACTCAAATGTCAACCCTCCTCTCTCTCTCTCTCATGATTGCAAGCATGGCTTAAAGCCATGATGCACTCTCTCTCTCTCTCAAAAGTCAACACCTAAAACAAATTCAAATTAAAACAACTACTAATTAACTAATTAACTTAATTTCAACCCAAAAGACTTAATCCCAATGATTAACCCACCATGGTTAATAATCATGGTAATAACTCATTTTAAAAACCCTAGTTTACATGCACATGTGTGTGCAAGCCTAGGAAAATTTTGGAAAAATATTTATTAAATTGGGGAAAATATTTAAAACACAATTTGGTAAACTTTTTGTTAAAAACCCAATATTTAAATATAATTATTCCCTAAACATATCCTAAGGTGTTACAATCTCTCCCCCTTAAAGAAATTCGTCCCCGAATTTCAAAAATCTAACTACACGTACCTTCAAAAAGATGGGGATAGGTCTACATCATCTCGCTTTCGGTCTCCCAAGTGACCTCCTCACGGTTCTGACCACACCAAAGTACCTTAACAGATGGGATGTCCTTCGATCTCAATTTCTTCACTTGTCGATCTAAGATCATCACCGGCTGCTCTGCATAGGAAAAGTCGCGCTCCAGCTGGATCGTCGGATGCTGAATCGCATGCGAAGGGTCATGAAGATATCTGCGGAGCATCGAAACATTGAATACGGGATGCACATCTGGAAAGCTGGGCGGAAAGGCTAAACGGTAGCCTACTGCACCAACATGCTCGAGGGTCTCGAAGGGGCCCACATACGTGGGACTGAGCTTCCCTTTCTTCCCAAACCTCATCACACCTTTCATTGGGGAGACCCTCAAGAACACATGATCACCAACAGAAAACTCGAGTCTGCACCGTCGACGGTCCGCATAAGATCTCTGCCTACTCTGGGCTGCTCTCATCCTATCGCGAATCAACTGGATCTTCGCTGTCGTCTCCTCAACGATCTGTGGCCCTAAGATACTGCTCTCACTGAGCTCTGTCCAACAAGTGGGCGACCTGCATCTCCTCCCATAAAGAGCCTCAAATGGTGCCATCTGAATGGTCTCCTGGTAGCTGTTATTGTAGGAGAACTCTACTAAGGGCAAATGATGATCCCAGCTACCTCCGAAATCCAATATACAAGCTCTGAGCATGTCCTCGAGAGTCTGAATGGTCCGCTCTGACTGTCCGTCGGTCTGCGGATGAAAAGCTGTGCTGAAACTCAAGAGAGTGCCCAAAGCCTCCTGAAGTTTCTGCCATAGTCTACTGGTAAACTGGGTGCCTCTGTCGGACACAATACATGTCGGGACTCCGTGTAGTCGCACTATCTCGTCAATGTAGATCTGGGCATACTGAGTAAATCCGAAAGTCGTCTTCACCGGTAGGAAGTGAGCCGCTTTCGTCAAACGATCCACGATCACCCAGATGGAGTCATACCCTCGACTAGTCCTGGGTAGTCCCATAACGAAATCCATCGAAATTTGTTCCCATTTCCACTCCGGAATAGGTAACGGCTGTAGCTCTCCCGCGGGCCTCTGGTGTTCAGCCTTGACTTGCTGACAAGTCAGGCATCTCGACACAAAATCTGTGATGTCCCTCTTCATTCCGTCCCACCAGTAAACACCTCTCATATCATGATACATCTTGGTGGAACCAGGATGGACGGTATATACTGATCGATATGCCTCCTCAACAATCTCGCGCCTCAGTCCCTCAGCATCAGGTACGCACAGTCTGACTCCAAATCGTAGTACCCCCTGATCATCGATCACGAACTCGAAAAATCTGCCCTGTCCAATCTGTGCTATGATCTCTGAACATCGGTCATCACTGAGCTATGCCTCACGTATATGATCGATCAACTGTGGGCGTGCACAGACATGCGCTATCTGTCCTCCAATCGGCGTGAACTCGAACTGTATCCGGCTGTCGCATAATATCTGCCAATCTGCTGATGACTGCTCCTGTACTGCGCTCAAACAAGATAGACTACTCCCGGGCCTCCTGCTCAAAGCATCAGCCACCACATTTGCCTTGCCCGGGTGATATAAGATCTCGCAGTCGTAATCCTTCACTAACTCCATCCATCGGCGCTGTCGAAGGTTCAGGTCCCGCTGCTGGAATATGTATTTCAGACTTTTGTGGTCCGTGAATATCTGGCAGGACTCGCCGTATAGGTAATGTCGCCAGATCTTAAGTGCGAAGACCACTGCAGCCATCTCCAAATCGTGAGTGGGGTAGTTCTGCTCATGCTTCTTAAATTATCACGAGGCATACGCGATCACCCTGTCATGCTGCATCAGAACACACCCTAGCCCCACTCGAGAAGCATCACAAAAGACCACAAACCCGCCTGATCCGGAAGGTAAAGATAACACCGGTGCCGTCGTTAGCCGAGTCCGTAACTGCTGGAAACTATGTTCGCACTCCTCCGTCCAATCGAAAAGGACTCCCTTCCGGGTCAATCCGGTCAACGGTGTAGCAATACGGGAGAAGTCCTGCACAAAACGTCTGTAGTAACCGGCCAACCCCAAAAAGCTGCGAATCTCCGTCACCGATGTGGGTCTGGGCCAACGCTGAACGGCCTCGATCTTCCTCGGGTCTACACATATACCGTCTCGTGAAATCACATGTCCCAAGAAGTCCACGCTGTCCAGCCAAAAAGCACACTTGGAAAATTTCGCATAGAGCTGGTGCTCCCTCAAGGTCCGCAATGTAATCCGCAGGTGCTGCTCGTGCTCCTCACTACTCCGGGAATACACCAAAATATCGTCAATGAAGACTATGAGGAACAGATCCAAATAAGGCCGGAAAATACGGTTCATCAAGTCCATGAAGGCTGCTGGCGCATTGGTGAGTCCGAACGACATCACCAAAAACTCGTAATGGCCGTAGCGCGTACGGAAAGCTGTCCTGGGAATGTCCTCCTGTCGAACCCGCAGCTGATGGTAGCCCGATCGTAAATCGATCCTCGAAAAGTACCCTGCCCCCTGAAGCTGGTCGAACAAATCGTCGATGCGCGGCAAAGGATACCTGTTCCGCACTGTCACCCTGTTCAGCTGGCGGTAGTCGATACACAGACGCAAACTGCCATCTTTCTTCTTAACGAACAGGACTGGAGCACCCCAAGGAGAAACACTGGGTCGAATAAGTCCCTTGTCCAGCAAATCTTGCAACTGACCCTTCAATTCTTTAAGTTCCGCCGGGGCCATCCGATAAGGCGGTATGGAAATAGGCCCCGAGCCAGGAACCAAAGCAATACAGAAAGAAATGTCGCGCTCGGGCGGCAACCCTGGAAGCTCGGCAGGGAACACATCGGGAAACTCGCTAACAACCGGAACCTGATCCAATGGAACCTCTGTAGCGTGAGCATCGTAAACATAGGCGAGAAATCCCTGACATCCCTTCCTCGAAAGCTGTCCAGCGCGAAAAGAAGAAATCACACTGTGAGGGGCGGCACCACGGTCCCCCAACACAACAAAAACCGACTCGCCGGGAAAGCAGAATCTAACTGTCTTCTCACGGCAGTCCACAGAAGCATAGCACGTGGCTAACCAATCCATGCCCAAAAGAACGTCGAAGTCCAACATCTCCAGAAGGATCAAGCCGACAGGCAACTCTCTCTCGCCAATACAGACGATGCAGGATCAGAACACGTGCCTAGCAACAAACGACTCTCCCACAGGAGTGGTCACCACAAGCGGCTGATCAAGCAAGCCGGACTCTCTACCCAAACTTGGCACAAAGTGTGTGGATACGTACGAGTGTGTGGATCCGGGATCGAACAGTACGTGTGCATCAACTGAACATACAGGAAGGATACCTGAAACCACTGCATTGGACGCCTGCGCGTCCTGATGTGTCAAAGCAAAGACCCGCGCCTGTCCACCACCTGTAACAGACTGCCCTCTGCCTCGGTCATCTCGCCCTCTCTGAGCAATTCCTCCACGCCCACGACTTCTCTGTGCATGAGTCTGGCGCGGAGCAACGGTAGGTACAACAGGCAATGCCCTCTGGGGTGGTGAAGGTGGTAAAGTAACTTGCGGTGCTGCCGCCTCCCTCCGGTGTGTCTCTGGACAATCTCGAACGAGGTGAAGTAGGCTGCCACATCTGAAGCAACCCCGCAGCGACTGCTGACTTTCCTGGGGATACGAACTAAACATCCGGCCTCGTCCCGGATCTCTGCTACTCCTCGTACCAGAACGATACCTGTCGCGGCGCCTGAATGACTGCCTCCGTGCGGAAATACTGGTACGAACTCTCTTCGGCTCTGGAACTACCGAAGTCTCAGCAAGGTGCTCCTCGACTACTAGGGCTGCGTCTACAGCTGCTGCATAGGTCTCGTAGTGCTGCGCGCTGATCGCGAGGAACAGTGGTGTAAGCAAGCCTCGAACAAATCTCCTGACTCGCAACTCCTCGTTAGCCACTAAATATGGGGCGTAGACTGCTAGCTCTGTAAACAGCACGTCATACTCTGCCACTGTCATCCCTGGCGTCTGGCGTAAGGACTCAAATCTGCGTGCTCAGGCATCCCTAACACTCTGGGGAAGGAAACGGGCTAGAAATATGGTCACGAACTCCGTCCAAGTCATAGGAGGAAGACCTGCTGCTCTGCCCTTCTCAACTGAATCACACCACTTCTGCGCAAGACCCTCCAGGCGAAAACTCGCGAACTCAACCCATCTCGCATCTGTGCATCTGAGGGAACGGCATATCCCGGCCATCCTGTCGATGGAAGACTGTGGGTCCTCGGCTGTATCGGTGCCTGTGAAGACCGGAGGCTTCAGCCTCATGAATTCTGATAGCGATACTGTAATCACCTCCGTGGCTGCAGGGGCAACTGGCTGTGCGGTAGGTACCATCGCGGTCGCTGGAACAGGTGGAGCTACCTCTGGTCGCTGCGCTCGGAGCGTCTCAACTAGCGATCCTATCATCTGGCGCATCTCCTGCATGCTAGATCCCACCGTCTGGCGCATCTCCTGCATACCAGCCCCTAGCATGGCGATCTGATCTGTCACGGCAGGAACAGCCTGCTCGGGTACAACGGGTGCACTTCCCGGATCAGTCCTCGTCTCGGACGAGTCAACACGAATCTCGGCCCTCGCGGCCGCTCTCTGTGCCCTCGTAGTCTTAGGCGGCATAATGGCTGAAAGAAAATTTAGATTCGATAAGAACACGGAAATCGAATCGCAAGAATGCATGTATTCACGAAGGAATTTAAATCAACAAGTCCTAAGGTCGCGTAGGCGGAGTACCGTGTCGTGAGTATGCCGCGGAACATACACACGCTACGCTACCCTGCTGCAGCTACCTACTCCATCATACCAGGGTCATCCTACACTCCGAAGGTAAAACCTATGCTCTGATACGAACTTTGTCACGACCCGAGAATTTCGACTCGTGACCGGCACTTAACTACGCAACGTCTACAGGCGTAACGCGGCTAAGTAAGCCGAACCCAGAAATCAAAACCAATAAATATAGAGTGGTTTAAAACATTTCCGTAAAACAGTCATACATGTCCGAAAAACTTTTATTAATTTAGTAGAAATCCTTTTTAGTTCAAGAGTTATAATTTTTATAATTTTGGTAACATTTCCTTTTTTAAACATTTGTCCCGCAAGTCGGGTAAAAGCAAGGTGTCGCAGAAATAACAAGTGAAATGAATAAAGCATCACAATATGATATACGACGCCATAGCGAAGAATACACAGTAAAGCAAGGACAAATATCACAAAGATAAGACTGCATAAAATAAAGTCGGCTCACATGCGAGCTCGACACCAGAGTATAAAATCATACATAACGTCCTCACAACTGTCTCTAAGTCAATACAGAAAAGTAGATGGAGAATACTAGATACATCAATAAACAACTGAAAGATGACAGATACCGTACAAAAACCAACCTATCAGCAAAAAGGCTAACTCGCCTCAGAAAGGGTATCTGTGCCAAAAGATGCGGTAAACAGCCAGCCGTGACTACTCCCAAGGGCAACCTGCAAATACTGTGGCACAACGGGGGTGAGTTGCCAACTTGTGAATAGAGATAACATATAAAGGTGATCGCGAGCATGCACATATAGCGCGGCTCTACTAATGCCAGCAGATGATGTCAATGCATGATAAGCAGTATGTGCAATAACCATGCAGATGCTCTATCAGGTAAAATAACTACAGGATGAGATATATGGTAATCAATACTGAGCATGGGATAAATAACATCTACATGGCTATGTCAACATGGAAAGCAATAATCGGTGCCTCAGACTGCACCCAAATCCCAAATACACTCAGGCACCGGCACACCCATCGGCCCTCAAATCCTGTACATCTCTGAGAAATCACGAGTGCCCAACATCGGCACCCAAAATATCATAAAATACTCGTGTCCAGCATCGACACGCAAATCCTCGTATATCGGGCTCCGTCAGTCCGGATCGGCCCACGGGGTCCATCTGCGGTATCGGCCCTCGGCCCCGGCAGTACGGATCATCCCACATCCATCTCTCGACTCTGGACAGTATCCTCCGGACAACTGCCAGGTCCAACCAATCACCGGTAGGTACTCGCCCGCCTCCAGGCTCAATCGGCAAAACCCATCGATCATCTCGCCGAGGGGAACCATACCGGGCCCACCATGAACCCGCAAACGGAACATCCACTCCTCGAATCGGGTTTCAAGCACACGTCTCAGCACCGAGAAAACGCGTGGTGGACACACCAAAATATCATATCACGAGGTACCGGGTTTTTCAAAATAGTGCATCTTTTCTTAAATACTTCCACGGTCCTCAAAACCAGAAATCGCATGAAATCCAACACCAATAAGTAAATCCAATGTGAGGTACAATGTAAATCAATCCATGGTATGAGCATAAGGGGAAAACCTCTTTAAAAATAGTTTCCGTTTTTAAAGATGTCATGCGGCTCCCAATATCCAGGAAATCATCACCAATCATATGTAAGATAAACTATAACAATATAATCATGGCAGCTCTACAGTGAGTGTGGCATGGCAATTACTAACGGTGTGTGTGTAGCATGCAAATAGTGCCCGTGCAACATAAACCGTTAGTAATAGTGTGGTGTTCTATCAGTTCTAAGCATATATATATGTAGCAGGGAATGCAATATGCGATGACAGTCCGTGGGGTAAATGCAACATATAATAATAAGGTCCTATCAGCCCTGACACATAACGCCATGCGGGCGATATCCCCGTAGATGTGAAATCTACTCACTGAGTCTCGCGCTAAGTGTATCCAACAACTTGCTTGCCCTTCTTCGCAGCGTCCGTCTCACTGGCCTGCGAACCTGGAATCACATAACAGATATCATACATAAGCTCAATTTCACAGAAACGCGACATTACGGTCCAACTAGAGACCCGTGTCGCAAACCAATCGCGCGTGTGCGCGATACGCTAAAACGTGTGATCACGCGCCTGAAACTACCCCGACGCGTCGCGATACGCAAAAGCCCCAAACCTACTCACGTATCACGCGTGTCGCGAAGGTTTAGAAAAACGGCAAAATAGGTATTTGGTCCCAGATTTCTACACAGAACTAAACTTACAAAAATATATATGTAACAACACTCCACACACTAGCAGACACCTACAGGACCAAACACCAACCCAAATCCTACCCATCTGGCCGCAATTGGCGACCAGAATGAAGAAATTGGCGGCCAAAGGGGTGAATTAGGGGGTCGGGTTAAATCTATGGTATCAGCACATCTCCACTACACTGCAGTATCCTCAATTTCAATCTGAACTCATCGGGTCAAAAGCAGTTCCAGAAAACCTCAAGTTTGCTTAAAAACGACAAATTGCATCAAATAGGAAAACTGGTGGTATTTTAGTGTAATTGGGGTTAAGCTAAGCTAATATGGCCTCAATAACTCACTAACAACCTACTAAAACCATAACGCATCACATTAGCACAAAGTTCCCACTAAACACCTCATATCGCACTAAAACACACTAAAAATCACTAACCGAAGCAAATCTACACTAACCAAGCAAACTAGGGAAGCAGGTTAGGAAGTATACCTCATACTTAACCCTAGGTAGCTGGAGGAAGAAGAAGAGGTGCAGGGAAGATGCTGCACTAGGTGCTGCTGTTGTTGCTGTTCACTGGTGCTGCTGCTACTGCTTCTTGCTGTTGCTGCTGCTGCTTCTTGCTGTTGCTGCTGCTGTGTTGCTTGGTTCTGGAGCTGAAGGTAAGTGGGTGTGTTGTGTGAGTGTGTGGGTGTGTGAGACTTGAGAGAAAAGCAAAGAAATGAGAGGAAAACAACTAACACTCAAATGTCAACCCTCCTCTCTCTCTCTCTCATGATTGCAAGCATGGCTTAAAGCCATGATGCACTCTCTCTCTCTCTCTCACAAGTCAACACCTAAAACAAATTCAAATTAAAACAACTACTAATTAACTAATTAACTTAATTTAAACCCAAAAGACTTAATCCCAATGATTAACCCACCATGGTTAATAATCATGGTAATAACTCATTTTAAAAACCCTAGTTTACATGCACATGTGTGTGCAAGCCTAGGAAAATTTTGGAAAAATATTTATTAAATTGGGAAAAATATTTAAAACACAATTTGGTAAACTTTTTGTTAAAACCCTAATATTTAAATATAATTATTCCCTAAACATATCCTAAGGTGTTACAAAAACAGAATAATGATTTTAATGAAATCTTTCTGTTCTTGTTAAAACAAGAAGATTCTCTTCTGTAAAATAGAAGCCCTTGGATTAAAGATCCAACGGTGAGGAAATTCCATAAATCACTCAGAGAAAGATCTCTTTAACTAATTTATGGGCACTATAAAAAGGACCCCAAGCCTTAATTCAGAGGCATGAACATTTTTCTAAAAAAAAAAAAAGAAGAGAACTCTGAAGAAATTTCAAGAAGAAAGGTAAAAGACCTTTTAGATAGAAGAATTTCTTCTGATAGATCATTGATCTAAGAACAAGATCAATGATCTTTAATAAAAAACAAAATAAAAATAGTGCTTTGCACTTAAGAACCATTGGTTCCTTGAAAACAAGAAAAACTTGCTTTCTTTGATTTAAAATCGATCAAAAGATAAAACATGGCTCTGCACTTTCAAGAACTGCGCTGTTGCGCTCCTGTGTTGGCGCAAGCCACTAGAGGGCGCCACGTGTCAGTAGCGCTGCAGCGCAGCGCACTGACACAACGCACTGCGCTGTTGCGCTTGCGCTCACCAGAGCGTGACACGTGTCACCATCATATGAGTTTGCGCTCATTACTTGGCGCAAAACACCTGACAAGCCATGTGGGGCACTGTCAGAGTATTTAATGCTCTGCATTATTAAAGAAAAGGGACAGAGCCCAATTAAAAGGCCTAACAGGCCTAATAAAAAAATGATATGCATTTTAAAAAAGGGGCAGAGCCCAAACAAAATAGATGCTCTGCATCATTTATAAAAGGGCAGAGCCCAACCAAAACAAGAATAATGTAGTGCATTACTAAAAAGGGGCAAAGCTCTAGCACAGGCCAAAGACAAAAGATGTTGAAACAGGACTTAGCTTAATTTTGGCCGTAAGTCCTCAAGCTAAATTGACTAAGCAAAATTGCTCTCCTAAATCAATTTATCTCCGGTTCGAGGGCACATCTCCGAACTCCTCTGACATCTATCGTTGTAATCCTTCAACGACGTCAGAGAAGCGACGGGTCCCGACAACCACACATCAATATGGACTGCGGGGTCCTAAAACTCGTGGACCGGAACGTCCTTAAACTAATGTTGGACCGGAACGTCCTTAAACTAATGTTGGACCGAAACGTCCTTAAACTAATGTCGGACCACCACGACCCAAAACAGGAACATGGACTGCAACGTCCCGAAACTGGAGCATGGACCGCAACGTCCCTAAACTACCTATGGACCACTACGTCCCTAAACTAGAACAATAGAGCCTCCAAATGCTCTTTTGCCGGATCTAAACGATCCCGTTTAAGTTGATCTTAGCCCCCAAACACGGCTAACGAATCCTTAAACATTCAAACGGATTATAAAACTCCAAATCAACCTTGGTTCAAGGGTACATCTTTGAACTCCTCTGACATCTGCCGTTGTAATCCTTCAACGACGTTAGAGAGGTGACGAGTCCCGATGGCCAGATATTAAATGGATTATCACGTTAAGTTGATCTTAGTCTCAAACAGGACTATCGTATCCTTAACGAACGTTTAAGTTGATCTTAGCCGCAACGCGACTAATGCATCCTTAAACTAAAAACACCAAACCCAAATCTAAGTAAATACGGATTTGGACTAATCCACGTCCTACGGGCGACGGCATTATTCAGTCTCCGTATACAATCCACGGGAAACCACAAACAAAACAAACACACAGGACAAGAAGTGAAATTCTGGAGAAGGAGAAAGTTGTTACCGCGATGCGGTAGCATAATTAACTGCAGGTGCTTGCGCCTGCAGGGAAGAGCGTCCCCACAATCAAAAACCCCTCAAGCGAGGGGGAATCTGACGAAGTCTGCTACATCGGCTGCATCCGTCTAAACCTCCGATACACGGTGCCATAAATAAACTTGGAATTTTCGGAGAGGTGGACGGATAAAACCAAATAGCATCTGCCCCGAACCTCAGCGTCAGGACACTGCGGTCCTTTGCGCCGTCTTTCGGAGGGGAACAGATTCTGGCACGCCCGGTGGGACCTATTCCTCTTTTCACTCCACACTTCGTGTGTCGTCTTCACGAACCAATCGTGGTTTGTTAAATGGTTGCCTTCGGATTTCAAGTTACTAAGATTTGGTCTCTTTCCTGGCGCAGAACTCAAGATTCAATGGCCTATAACTGCACCAACTGCTCGAAGTGCCACTGCAATGGACGCTCCACCTCCCCCGGAGGTGTAGCATATGGGCCCCAAGCGGCTTCCTTCCTCACTCTGCCAGTAGACCGGTGACCCAAGCCACCACTGGCCTGTTCTTCGGGACCATGATCCCACCTACAAGCTTCTCTATGCTGATGCCTGCATCGGAGATGAACAAGAAGTCGGTCTTCGACCGACTCACTGCCATGACGGCCCCTGTCCACGAGTCGCCCGCTACCAAACCGACAGCCTCTGTTTTCGCCAGGCTGGATCAGAACTTTAAATTGGCTGTCCCAAGGAAGGCAATGACTACTGCTCCAGAATTCGTCAAGGCGGCTTCCCCTGTCAAAGAGTTAGTCTTTTCAAGACTGACGATTCCTGCTCCTGCCCCTGCTCAAGGATCCGTCTTCGATAGGTTAAATATCATCCCTCAAAGGACAACCTCAGTCTTTAAGAGGTTAACACCAGCCGCGCCTCATTCAGACAGGGGGCAAAAAGAAGCTGTCTCTATCTCCGAGCCAGTCCCAACGGCTCGTCATGCTCGACGTCGCCATTGGCGACGAGTGAGGAAGGCAGGGGGCAACTCCCCCTCAGGGCTAACTCCACCGGCTCCAGTGGTGGAAGTCAACGCTGCTGTTATGACTGGGAATAACTTTGAACTGCTGAGGAGGATACGTAAGAACTCTCCAGCCGCTACACTAAAAAGATCTCCTCCACCTGCGAAGAGAGCTCCAGAAACGAAGCAAGAACAGCCCCCTCAACGGCTGGCCTCAAAAATATAAAAGGTTTGGCGAAGGGTTCAAGACTCCGTGATCGACCCAGATTATTCTCGTCAACAGAAGAAGGCGAAAGTGCAAAAAGAAAAAGACCATCCTATTAAACAGCAGGGGACAGCAGCTGCAAGGCTGCCCCCTTCAACGGTTCCTTCAACCTCAACGGCCCACAAAAGAAGGAGGCCAGAGAAAACACCCGCGTCAGCGGCAAAAGTTAAAAATGGTGAACCTAAACGCCCCAAGTCAGGGGGCATAACAGTTCATACGGTTTACATGGCACCGGGAAAAGAAGATAGCCGCATATCAACAGGTCATAGACCGCACACGAGGTCAGTGACCAAGGCTCAGGAGCAGCGGTAGAAGCTCCAAGAAATGATGAACGCTATGGCCGCACTTACAGGGCCAAAAGAAACCCCTAAAACGTCCTCGGACGAGCGTCAAGAACAAGAAACGGACGCTGAATTCCTTCGTCGCGTACTGGAGAAGAAGGATAAAGAAGATGCGGAGCAGGCAGCCAACATAAAGAAAATGGCCCTCCTGTTCCAGGATATGGTGGGTATAATGATTCAACAAGATCCACCCGGTGAAGATCCCCCGATCATCGATAGGGGAGAGACATCAAATCCTCCACCAGCTCTGTCGATGGCTAAGGAGGATACAATCTCCAAAGATGATTTGGATGAGTACATCGCCCAGCAAATACGGGTTCATCATGCGACCGAAGCGGCCGGTCAGGTCGTAAAAACAGGGCGGCCATATCCAAGTTGGTACGATCAAATCAAGTACCCACCCGGTTACACAATTCCCAAGTTCCATGTCTACAAAGGGATGGGCAATCCTCATCAGCATGTTGCCCAGTTCAGGGCACTCTGCGGCAACACCGACAGTGATGACAAGCTGTTGCTTCGCCAGTTTGTTGGAAGCTTATCAGATACGGCGTTCGAATGGTACTCTGAGCTCCCGAACGACTCTATTAAAACCTTCGCGGAAATGGAGCTGCTGTTTACTCAGCATTTTGCAAGCGCCAGTGAACGTACCCCGATGACGACACTGATTAACGCCAGGGTAAAACCCGGCGAGACATGGGTTCAGTACGCTATACGATGGCGGAACTTATGGTCGAAGTGTGAGCGGCGCATTGAAGAAGCTCCCGCGGTTGGTATGTTTGTGGGAACCCTTGATCCGCAGGCGACCATCTCACAATTCATGATGTTTTTCAAGCCAACTACTTTCCAGGCCTTGACTGACAAACTAGCGCAAATGGATCAAATGGGCCATAAACCCCCTCTTCCAAGGCTGGACTCCCGAAATGACAAAGGGAAAGGAAAAGCGATCGTCGTCGCTAATGCTCAACAACAACCGAGCGACTCGAAACCAGTTGCTCGTCAAAGTAATATACGCCCCTACGTGCCCCTTAAGGATAGGATGGGACGTCCTTATTCCTTTCCCCACGATAAAACGAGGAGGTTATTCGGGCTGGCGTTGCGCAACAGACTCATAAATCTGCCGGATCCAAAACATCCGTTGCAACCAAATGACGTCAACGAGCCCAACTACTGTCCTTATCATCGAGTACTAGGCCATCCGATCGAAGATTGCTACGTTTTCAAGAATTGGCTTGAAAACCACTACCGACAGGGCAAGTTCGCATTATCTGACAAATGGAAGGTGAATCCCCCGCAGCCCCATACCTCTAAGGGGACGAATACGCCGGGGGCAACATGCTCCGTCATTGAAGAAGCTCCTTAGGAGATTGTATTATCAACCAAGACAAAGAAGATGCTAAACGATCTTCAGACATGTCCAGCGATCAAGTGGAAGAATCCGTTGGAACCGCAGGTCATTGAAGGGATGCTGAAGCTACGTCAAACTCCAAAGACCGATGGTGGTGGTTCAAGCACTTGCAGCCAGCCGTCAAAACCTTCGAAAAAGAAGAAAAAGAAATCTAAGAAGCCCGTGAAACCTGGCGACAAGCGCACGGACCTGCAAAAACAAATTGATGCGCTGGAGGAATACAACCAAAAGGCACGGACTCCCATTTCGCTCCAAAAATTCCTCAATCACGTTTTTCAAGAAGAAGATGAGGAAGGAAGTTCAACGGATGAATCCAAGGAATATGTGGCGAGCTGTCATATGATTTCCCATTCGGCCACAAACGAGGAGGAGACTCCTTGCACTGAAAAGCTGGGGGCAGATCTTGAACCAAAAGTCCTGGGGCCATCAGACGAGGAAATTGACGCATTCCTCAACGAAGCTCGATTGAAAAGTAAAGCTGATAGGGAGCGCGAGACGGCTATATTTGAAGGGGCCAAACGCCAGCGACTTAATGAAGGAGCTGAGACGATCCCGCTAGAGCAAAACACCCCCACTGCCAACAAAAGCCAATTCAAGATGAGGAAAAAGTTTGCTAAGGCCATATCAATGAGCATGAAGCTACCATCCTCTGAAGGAAACATCACCGGTGAGGTGGAAACGCACCCCTCCTATTGCTTATATCATCAGAAAATTTCGCACCCCACTCAGGAGTGCAAAGCTTTCGATAGATTGTGGCAAGGATATGTTGCTCATCGACAACACTTTAAGCGGGAAAAGCGTAAAACTCGTCGAGAGCAAAGAAATATGATCGAAGGGCTTAAAAGAACTGCTGGCGATTGTTGCATGGTTAACACCAATAGATCACAAGTGCCCACATTCGGGAGTGATTCTGATGAAGAACTAGAACTTTCCCCTCTCTTTAAAGAGTCCGCCTTGAGAAAAGAAGAAGAACCGAAGGTTTGCGAAAATATCCGGCTACGTAATCGCACGCTGCCCGAAAAGAACCTCGGACCCTCGAACAAAAAAGATAAAGGGAAAGAAAAGGCCACTGAAGATATCGTCTTAGATGACCAAGTGGTGGAAGAGCTAGCTGCCAAAGACCCACCAAAGAAGAATAAGGTGGATTACAACGTCTTAGCACATCTGAGGAAGCTGCCCTCACAGCTCAGCATTCTTGACTCCCTTTTGCTATCAAAAGAGGCGAGAGATTTGTTAATTAAGGCGCTCCAAGACCCAGAACAATTCCAAGCATGCTTGGCCGAGGAAAAGATGAAGGATGAATTGGAGGAAGTGCATACGGCCGATGTCACTTTTGGCGATGAAGACCTTCTACTTGGGACGTGCGAACACAATCGCCCCCTCTATGTCTCGGGATACTGCCATGATATAAAGATAGGCAAAATCCTGATCGATAACGGGTCGTCTGTTAACCTACTCAACGTGCGAGTGTTGAAGGAAATCTGCATGAGTGTCCAGCACCTTGCTCGGGACAAGATCACCATCTCCGGGTTCGACTCCCAATCGTCAAAAACTCTTGGATCTGTGATACTGACACTACGCTTCGGGCTAATCGTCATAGATATTAAGTTCCACGTCATAGACGCCAAGACATGCTACAACGCTTTACTCGGACGACCATGGTTACACGAGTACAACATCATCCCTTCTACATAACATCAGTGTATGAAGTATTTTAAGGATGGTTTCGAGTATACCGTGACGGGAGAACTGAACCCGTTCTCTGTGAACGAGGTCCACAAATACAAAGATGCCAAATACTTCTTACCGGATTTCGAAGACACAGAGAAGTGTCACAAGCCGGAGGATAAAACTAACGCTACCATCCCTGTCTTCGGCAGTGATACTGAGGAGGAAGATGAGAGAGTTTATTCGGGTCCGCCCCAATACACCAAGCCAGGACCATCGGCTCCTACATTGATCTTTAGTAGCGATTCGAAAGATGAAGTCCATGCTGTATTCTCTGCTCGACCTTCAATACAAATGTCCGCTGATGAAGAGCAAAGTCTACAAGTCGCCATGGTGCCGCCTAAACATCATAAAGAACTGGATGCACTTAATATCTACAGTGTAGAAGAGCTGCGGACATTCTATATCCCTCCCAGGAGAGAAGGCGAAAAAGCAATTCTATTCTACCGCTCTGAAGAAAACAAAGTGGAGAAAGAAATCTGGCACGGGGCGGATCCTACGTTGGACAGGCTTTAACCCATCCGTCTACCCAGTATTATACAGAAGGCTTGAAGAGGCTGTTGAAACGCCAAGGGATACCCTTCAAACAGACCATTAGAAAGGCCAAATTCTATGACAGGGTCTGGAACGTACCTGGAACTCAGCACAAGCTTCCTAATGGGAGAATGGAGACAATCGGGCTCGGATACAGTCGCTCCAAGAAACGAGAGCTGCTCCGCGACTGTTACGTCGTGCACAACTTCAATGAAGAAGCGGGTGCTCAATGGGAGGACACCAATCCTGAACCAGTAAAAGTTCCAGATGCAAAAGTGCCCGGTCCGTCGTTTGAAGAACAAATGGACAGGCTTATAAGGGAAGCTGGTCAAAAAGTCCGAGATGATCACAACCGCGAGATGACCATCTACGAGAAGGCCAAAACGCAACGCCTCCTTCAACAGGCCGTCAAAGATGAAAGTGCCGCCCCTTGCCAACCTGTTGTAAAAAAGGCTCGACGCAGAGGCGGAAACAAATCGAAAGGCCAAAAAGACGCTCAACAGCAACAAAGCGGGGCTAAGAAGCCACGCAAACGGGAGTCGAGCGTTATTGATCTGTCCCTCATGAAGAAATTGGGTCAAGCATACTCGTTTCCTCGGGACAAGACGAAGAAGATACTTGAGCTTGCTCTAAAACATCAGATGCTCACACTGCCGGAATCCAAGCACCCCGAACAAGCAAGCGAAGTCTTTGACCCAAACTATTGCTCTTACCATCGAGTAATAGGGCACCCGCTCGAAGACTGCTTCACCTTTAAGAATTGGGTCGAAGATCAGTACCAGCTCGGCAAGTTCGCTCTGTCTGACAACTGGAAGGTAACACCGCCACAGAAGCACGAACCCAAAGCTACAAAAATAGAACCAACACCACATTGGGATTGGAAGCGGATTCGCACTTGTCACATGATAACAATATCAAAAGAAGAGCCCGAGAACATGGACAACCTTCCCTGGTGCTTCGAAAACAGCAATGAGGAGATGATCTCAGAATTTTCACCAGCTCCGAAAGAATTGGAGGATGGAATACATACCACCGCAGATAACCTCAAGAAAATCGAGTTGGGGACAGCTGATGACCCACGGCCGACGTTTGTCAGTGAGCTGCTATCTGAAGAAATGGTGACTGCGTTAAAAGACGTCCTTGTACAGCACAAAGATTGCTTCGCATGGAACTATTCCGAAATGCCGGGACTAGATCCAGAAATTGTTGTGCATAGGTTGGCAATATCTCCGGACGTCAAACCGGTGAAACAGGCGCCGAGAAGAATGCGCATCGAGCTTGAGATGAGCATCAACGCTGAGGTCAAAAAGTTAATCGACTCTGGCTTTATTCAGGAGGTTCAATATCCTGAATGGGTCGCTAACATCGCCCCGGTGATGAAGAAAAATGGGACGGTGCGCATATGTGTGGACTTCCGGGATCTCAACAAAGCCTGCCCGAAGGATGATTTCCCGGTGCCAGTCACCGAACTGATGATAGACAACACGTCCACTGATGAGGTTTTCTCCTTTATGGACGGCTCGTCAGGGTATAATCAGATAAAGATGCATTCCGAAGACCAGAAGCACACCGCCTTCAGAACCCCTTTGGGTAAATTCTGCTACAAGGTAATGCCCTTCGGTTTAAAGAACGCCGGCGCCACCTTTCAGAGGGCCATGACGAAGATCTTCGATGACCTCATACACGAAATCGTCGAATGTTATGTCGACGATCTCGTGGTTAAAAGCAAATCATACGAGGAGCATCTCGAGCATCTGAAGACCGTATTTCAGCGCCTTCGACAATACAACTTGAAGGTGAACCCGCTCAAGTGTGCATTCGGAGTTTCCTCAGGAAAATTCCTGGGATTCATTGTTCGACACCGAGGTATTGAAATAGATCCGTCAAAGATCAAAGAGATCATGGAAATGCCTCCGCCGAGAACTCTCAAACAGTTACGATCTCTCCAAGGAAAGCTCGCATATATTCGGCGATTTATAGCCAACCTCTCTGGCAAGTGCCGTCCTTACAGCCACCTGATGAAGAAGGGAACCCCGTTCATCTAGGACCAAAAATGCCAAGGCGCGCTGGACGAAATTAAACAGTACCTGCAGAACCCGCCGGTGTTGGCTGCTCCGGTCAAGGGAAAACCCCTCATTCTTTATACAACCGCCCTCGAAGGTTCCTTAGGCGCATTATGGGCACAAGAGAACGATCAAGGGAAAGAAAGAGCACTCTACTACTTAAGTCGAGTTCTACTGGGGGCAGAAAGCAACTACTCCCCCATTGAAAAACACTGCCTAGCGTTGATCTTCACGATAACAAAGCTCAGGCACTATGCGTTGGCGCATGAGGTCCGTCTCATTTCGAAGGTGGACCCTCTTAAGTATTTAATGTCAAAGGCCATACTGACAGGTCGACTCGCCAAATGGGCTCTGCTCTTGATGGAGTTCTCGATAACGTATCAACCTCTCAAGGCAGTGAAAGGCCAGGCCATCGCCGATTTCCTCGCTGAGCACCCGATACCGGCCGACTCCCCTTTAAACTGCGATCTTCCAGACGAACATGCGTTTGATGCGGTCGACGGTGATAAGACTCGATGGGAGCTTTATTTCGATGGCGCATCTTCCATGAAGAAGCGCAAACAAAGCACCCCTATAATCAAATCGGGCGTAGGGCTCATCTTTATAACTTCACAAGGAGGGATAATGCGCTTTGCTTTCTCCCTAACAGAGCCGAGGACAAACAATGAAGCCGAATACGAAGCTCTGATAGCAGGCCTCAAGATCGCCATTGACATGGGAATTGAAAACCTCCTCAAATACGGAGACTCCCAGCTGGTCGTTAGTCAAGTAAACGGTGACTACCAAACGTGCAAACCGGAGTTGGTGAAGTACGGCGAAAAAGTGCAACAATTGTTGACCCAAATTCCCTCTTATACTTTGGAGAACATACCGCTCGCGGAAAACAGCAAAGCAGACGCATTGGCCAAACTTGCTAAAGAACTAGCTGACGAGAATCTCGATGACGTTAGAATTGTGGTACAAACCCGTCAAGTGCTTGCCCCAGCAGAAATATCTCCTGAATCATCCAAAGGGAAGGGAGCGATTGAGCAAACGACCCTGCAAATAAAAGGCCGGGAAAAGACCGAGGATTGGAGGGAAGTCTTCATAGACTACTTCAAGTTCCACCGATTTCCTGAAGAAGCGTCTACAAGACATCAGCTCATGAAGCGGGCTCTATCTTTCGCCTTCGTCAACGATACTCTGTAGAAGAGATCGTTTGATTCTCTGTGGTTGAGATGCCTGGGACCTGACGAAGCGAAAAGAGTCGTTCAGGAAGTTCACGACGGACTCTGCGGTTCTCACCAAGCGGGCCCAAAGATGAAGTTGAAGATAAAACGGATGGGCTACTACTGGCCCACGATGATTCAAGACTGCCTCGAATATGCGAAGCAATGCCACTCATGCCAAATCCATGGGGACTTCATCCACCAGCATCCAAATCCACTACATCCAACGGTGGCTAGCTGGCCATTCGAAATGTGGGGGACTGACATAGTCGGCCCTATAGAACCAGCATCATCTAGGGGACATCGTTTCATCCTGGAAACGACTGACTACTTCTCTAAATGGGCAGAAGCAGTACCGTTAAGAGAAGTGAAGACGAAAAATATCCTCCACTTCTTCAAGACGCACGTCATATATCGGTTTGGAACTCCGCGATGGATCATCTCCGATAAGTTGCCAGCTTACAGAAGCCACAAGATCAGTCGCTTTGCGCAATAGCATAATATAGACTGGAGATATTCCTCAATTTATAATCCCCGAGCTAACGGTCTAGCTGAAGCCTTCAACAAGACCTTGACGAAGATCAAGAAGAAAACGGTGTCCCGAAATAAGAAAGACTGGCACGAAAGACTGCAGGAAGCTCTCTGGGCGTATCGAACTACGTTTAAAACGGCCACAAACGCAACACCATATGCGTTAGTATTCGGGACAGAAGTAGTACTCCCCCTCGAGATAGAGTTACCCTCTCTACGAGTAGCAGTCCACTACGAGCTGACGGACGAAGAAAATGCTCACCTTCGGCTTGAGGAGCATGACGCCCTTGATGAAACCCGGCTCATAGCACAGCAAAATTTGGAAGCTTATAAAGCAAAGATGACGCACTCATATGAAAGATTGACCCGACCGAGGACATTCCGCCAAGGCGAACTCGTGCTAGTGGTCAAAAGGCCTATGATCCCCAATCGCGCCAAACGGGGGAAATTCGAGCCAAACTATGAAGGCCCGTACATCATAGATAAGGTCTACCAGGGCGGGTGTTAGTTATATGTATACCCTAGAGGCCATTACTGTACATTGGATGTATATTGTAGTGGTTGCTGGGACATATATAGGGAGGACTTTCTTGCTCGACATGATAGTATGCTATCTGGTTGAACTTTACCTTAACGTGTATACTGGGTGTCTCTCTGTTACATGTTGGTAAAGCCCCTAGGATGTGTACTTGACTACCTGGACTATGATGCGGATCATACTAGTGGGGACATGGTAGTCCATAAGTACATCCTTCAAAGTCCCTAGTCGTGGGTGTATCGAGACGGGGCATCGATATACCAGAGTAGACTAGCGTATACCTTCTCGACCCATACAGATGGGCGATGGATGATCCCATATCCATTGGTGTTTGACATCAGAGATGATATGCGGGTGATCAGTGGAGACTGGGTACACTGGACGGACTCGCCGAGAACTCCCAGATGGTATTATACATTACGCCAGATGGTAGTTCTCTGGTGATACTGGTACAGAGTAGTCTGTTGACCCGAGATCGTCATAGAGTCTGTTGGAGATAGTGCCCTCAGAGTCAATTATTAGGTCACAGGTACGTGATTGTAATGATTGAGGGAGGACCTATCCCAGTAGGACAGTCTTGCTCGAGATGATAGTATGCTATCTGGTTTACCTTTATCATCGTGTACTGCTTTAGGTGACATGACACGTCGCTATTACACGTTGATAGAGCCCCTAGGATTCTTGCTTGACCACCAGCAGTATGAGGGCGATCATATAAGTGGGAGCTGGGGGTCTATAAGCTTATCCTTAAAAGGTCCCTAGTCGTGGGAGTTTCGAGACCGGGCATCGATACTCCATTAGTAGACTAGTGTATACAGTCGAGACCCCGACGAGGGGCGGTGGCCGGTCTCACAAGCCACTGGTGTCAGTTGGATCACCTAAGATGTATACAGGTGCTCATTGGGTTGTGAGTACACCGGACAGGACTCGCCGGGAACATGCTAGTTGGTCATATACCAGACGTCAGATGGCAGTTCCCTGGTGACATGTGTGCAGGTTAGTTCATCGACCTGGGGATCGTCATTTGTCTCGTGTGAGTTCCCACTGTACTTTGATTACTACCCTACCACGGCTCAAAGGAGTCGTGCAAACAGGTTTTAGTTGGGTACAGTCCCGAGCCACATGGAGGCAGTGAGCGTATCTTCAGGGGTTCGTCTCTCCCGGTATTGGGGGTGAGGTCGTGCTGTGTCTAGGAGAGCCATTACACAAAGTCCTTGGCCAAGGCAAGGAGATTTACTGGTAGGTATTCCAGTAGTATCTCAGGGTGTTCTGGGCTACACTCCGACACGACTTGTACCGCTTTTGGGGGTCTGACTTTTACCAACCCCCTAGGCCCGCCATGCGATACTCATAGACGAACGGACCGGACTGCACGGATATTGTCACTGACAGGCTCAGTTGGGTGTCGGGGTGAGCTTCCTCATCGACGTCCCTTTTGGTCAATAGCTGGTGGCCCGTCACGTATTGGCATATACCTCTGACGTGCTAGTGGTTAAATCCACAGCCATAGTATTGACGAGTCTTTAGAGTCCACCACATTTCAGTTACTCAAGCTTTCGGGCGAAAGGTTGTAGAGGCCGTATGGAGATATGGCAGGGTCCGATCAGATACGTGCGGTATTGCACGGATCAGGATCGGACAGTCTGTACTATAGGCCGTATGGTTATATGGCAGGGTTCGATCAGATACGTGCGGTATTGCACGGATCAGGATCGAACGGATATTACTAGCCGGCTTTGGTATAAGCCGGATCCTAGTATAGTACAGTGTAGATTTTGTCTCATTGCATTTGTATTTCGGTCGGAATACAAATGCGGGTGTGTATGCACAGTATCGGGGTTTTCCTGTAATTTATTACGGGACCAGTTTTCTGGAGTTGCCAGTTTGCTTTCCGTTTCGGCCGATTTCCATTGTTCCGTTCATTGGCCGAAGATTGGTGGAGGAGGGCTTATTTGCATTGTTGCAAATAGGCATTTGTGGAAGGGGGTCTTTGCATTTTGTTGTATCATGATAGCACCCTCCTTTGACTTGCTTGACTTCATACTTCATGATGGCTTGACTTTGTTAGCATCATGGTTGTTGATGATTAGTTGGTAGTGTATTGGTTTTGGGAGTGATCATTGCCTCTCATCATCACTTGCTTTTTTCCATGACACTCCACCTTGCATTATTGTTCCACCCACCCCCTTGTCTTTTCTCTCTCCAATCTCACTTGGTAAAAAGGGGGCCGGCCATTCCAAATGGATGGTATGGATTCATTTTTATGGGTGGCATTTTGTTTCTCTTGCTCACTAGAAAAGCCCTCTAGTTCATTTCCAAAAGTTCCTCTCTTTTCTTCCACAAAATGGCACAACTCCAAACCCCAAAAATGAGACTCCTTCTCTACGAATTCTACAACGAATCTTGGGCACGTCGAGTAGCCGGCTTCGTGCCCGAGTTGCCTCGGCATTGAGGTGGGAGCCCGTAAACAAAGTAGGCGATGTGGTGCACTTCCGGCGACGAGGAGGAGACGGGACTTTTCCGCAGGAGATCGGGAGCATGACGAGAAGACCGGAGGACTTGGATCGTCGGTATATCTCTATTCCCATTCTTGTAGGTAGCTTAGACTAGTTAATGGTTCGATCCGGAGTTTAGTGCGCGGTGGTGCCGGTTTGCAAAGTCCGCAAAATTTTAGTTATTCACCGTTTCCGCATTCCGGCGTCGGATTGACGGCCGGGGCGCCGCCGTGCACTTACATTGGTATCAGAGCCTCGCCATTAACTTAGTCTAACTTTGTGTAATGTGTTTGCATTTCCGATCGATCAAAAAGTTCCAAAACTGCATTTTACCTCACATCAGTTTTCTGTTGGAAATTTTTGGTGTCTAAAAATTTTTCAGGTGGTCTCAGAATGATTTTCAGAAAGTTCTAAGAACTCTGGGAAAATTCGACGCACTGATCCCTCTTCCAGAGCGCGGAACCGCGGCCTCACCCTTCTACTGGGCCGCGGATCCGCCGCAACTTAGAGAGATCAATGGGCCAAAATTTCCCAGTGGGCTTCTGGGCTAGTATTAGGGGTTTTGGAATATTAAAATTGGGCCAATTATTTCTGTGAGTGCTACAGTATTAGTTTGGGGCCCACTTGTTAATTTTTGGTCAATCGGAAAATCTTAAACACATTTTTCACAGTATTTACATTATATCTGCGACCGTGAATGTCACTCGATCGGTAAATCCTGTCTAACTGCTATAGCCCGGTTAGACGGATTTGCGAACGTGACTTTCACGTTGATGTTCTATGTATTTGCTGTGTTGTTGCGGATCGGTCGTGGGGGATAGCCTGGATGCAATGCTAGTACAGTTCTGTTGTATTATGTACATTTGATATTGCGGGGCGAGCGTCCGACATGTGGACTGCCGTCACTGCCTGTTTGTATTATTCTTTTGGGGCACGACCTGGTTGCGGTCGATGTACCCGGTGTATGTATATTTTATTTTCTGTACTAGGATTGCCCCGCGGAGGGGTGCACGGATAGCCGGGTTCTGGAGGGCAACAAGCCCGCATCTCATGGCATTGAGACGGAGGGGGCTTCGCTCTAGGATTGGCGAGCTATTCGCCGCACTCGTAGGGGGTACAGGTTGACCCAGGAGGGGTGCCCAAGTTACCGGATTCCGTGAAGTGCTGGGTGGTCCATTCACGGCGCTGAAGGGGGCTGCCTCGCTTCAGGTTTTGGCGGGTAACTTGCCGCACCCGTAGGGGTCTAGGATTTCATTGCACAGGCTATCCACACGACCAGGGGAACGTCGGGTTTCAGTAGTGGCTCTGTGAAACCCGGGGATCCCAGATATCTGTATTGTTTCTGTGATGCTGTTCATTCTCTGTGATGTTGCATTTCTTTCACGCCTTGAGCGAAATATAATATATTGGTATATATATTAGTAGATGTTGTATATGTTTTACATCCGCGCTAGTCCAGTCCCCGCTCTGTCGTTAGTTAGCTAACCTAACGGGTAATGACGGGACCCAGTGGCGAATGCGGATGGCATATACGTACATCAGTATATTTTCGTTCTTTTTGGTGTGATCAATTGATGGGACTGCATTGATTCGGATCAATGCAAGTTAAAAACAAACCTAATCTGATGTTGTTGGAACACTTTTTCAAAAAGCTGTTATTGCAAGGACGTTCACTTTTGTTTTGCATCGTGATATTCAGTTGGAATATCCTGCTCCTCAGTCGACGAGGCAAGGGCCGAGATCCCTTCACCGGGAGTGACCCCTTGGACAGAAGTTTGCGTTAGGGCATTAACTTCACTATAGCCGATCACTTTTGCTTTGCATCGCGGTATTCATTTGGAATATCCTGCACCCCATTCTACGGGGAAAGAGCCGAGATCCCTTCACCGGGAGTGACCTCTTTAGCAACGGTTTTCGTCACTATATTTCTAAAAAGCTATTCGTTCCTTCGACGATATCAAGTTCATTACGTTAAAGGTTTTCGCCAGAAACCATTCGTAGCCCTCCGTCGTTTCAGACGGGTAGCACGTAGTATTCATGCTATGTTTGTTGACCTTCGTCAAGGCATAGTGTATGGTAGCTGCTTGTTACCTTTCTGCTGCATAGATAGATGCGTTGGTTTGGGACAGTCGTATAGCCTTGTTGACCTTCGTCAAGGGCTTGTACGGGTGGATTCAAATTAACCTGGAGAATGACGGGTAGAACTTGACATGTGACTTATGATTTGTTGACCTTCGTCAAGGTCATAAGAGCATGGGGCAGAAATCACATCGGGAGTTTCAAAAGTACTGAAACTTGCCAGAAATGCGCATACCTTCTGGAGTGTGACACCGTGAGCGGATTCCGTCACATTGTCATGCGATGAGAGTTGGATCCCGATTCCCACTGATGAGTTAGTTTACTCCTCGGGTGACACCGACTAATTCTTCTTTCAGGTTTGGAGGAGAATTTGAGGTACAGTGGGAGGATTCCAGATTAGATAAATTGGTGACCATTCTGATCTAGGTTAGAGTGCACGCTGAGTATTTCTTTTCTCTCTCTCTTTGGCAGCGACCATTGACCCGACCCTAAGACTTTGACTCAGTGATCAAGTTGACCGAACCTTCTAAACACTGGCTTTTGGATTGTCAGAGTTGCAGACCTCATTGCCACTCCTACTTTTACCCTTTTCTCCGGGACACCCCGTATTGCTACGAACGTCCACTTCCATTGGACAAAACCATCGTATGGTTAGATACGAACTCGACAGATTTATTCGAGGATGGTTTCCGGTTCTGGAGAAAACGGATAGGATTATTCAGTTGTCTTTTCCTTTTACCCTCTCTCAGGTTACGAGTACTCCTTGGTTTAGGGGTAGCACACCTATTACGCAAATTGGATCGTCTTCTTCCAAACCATAGGCAGGTGCCGACCGGTAGGGAATGAAGAAAACCAATTAGCATAACGATGGTGTGCAGAAGGTATTAGGTTAAGACAAAGCAAGGGATTAGTAAGAGGGCAAAGTAAATTGCAACAGATATTCATGACCAAACCAAGTATCTCTTCGCCAATCCTAAAATCACCTTTGTATTTCTCCAGGACACTCCGTATCACTACGAAGATCCACAGTTTATTGGATATTCCATCGTATGGTTATATACGAACTCGAAAGGAACTTGTTCCAGTTCGGGGATGGATCCTGGTTCAGGAGAAATAGGAATAAAGTACATTCAGGTATCTTTTATCTTCACCTTCTCTCGTGTTGCGAGTGATCCTAGGATTAGGACAGTACACCCATTATGCTTTTTGGATAGTCTTCTTCCAAACCATAGGCTGGTGCCGAACGGTAGGGAAGGAAGAAAACCATTTGGCCTAAAGGGGTGTGCAGAAGGTAAAGACTAAAGACATATGAAGGGATTTGGAGAGGTGGCAAAGAATTATACGGTTACAGTTGTGAATCTGGATAATGGAAAGGGCATTACTAGGAATACCGGGATACCCCATCGAGACATTTCAATGTTTCAGTTTCACTGTGTAATGTTAAAGGAAAACTGATTTCCCGATTAGATACTTACTCCAGGGTATGTATTTACCAGGTACGATTCTCACATCTGTATGGTTTTACAGATGATGAGTGGGAGTAAGTTATTGGGAATTGGGTGATTATCCTCATTATATCGGGATTCGTTGTAATCGGTGATATTTGAGGAAATCACCTGGGCTGTTTGCCGGTCGGCAAATATTTGGTTTTGAATATCCGCTGTTATGCACCAATTTCAAATTGATATATCTGTACGTCTATTTTCATAGAGTGAGATATACCTTTCTGAAATTATGTCTACGACATTTACCTATACCAGTGGATGGTTAGGTAAGGAGCATTAAACAGCGGTGTAATTCTTCTTGACCATAAGTACAGTTTTCAACCTACGACACACAGTGAATGAGTTATCAGACTCAAGGGACTTATACAGAGTATTGTATGTTGTCCAGGGTCCATCAGGACAGAGGGGTTGGTCCTCGTACTACATTCAGTTTACTTATGACTTCTCTAGTTTTTAGACAGGTGTTTCATGGAAACACAGGGTCCGAATTTGGAGAAGTTATTGGTATTTGAATAGAGTAGAGAACCAGGTATAGCAAGTATCGGGATTCTTCAAAGAGATCGAAGACGTAGATACTTGTGTATGGTATTCAGTTGATAGTGATGATAAAGAGAACTTGCTTCTCTTTCAGGTTATTCATAATTGGAAGCATTCCTAAGTTGAGTAACGCTGATTGGCCTCCTTCCATTTAGTTGACATGCACTGGGGACAGCTGCATGATTTGAATCTGGTTCAATTAAATCAGTGCCTCTGTTTCTATAAGGGATATAGAACAGTTCATATCTTAACGGTGTTAAGGTACGGGGAGTTGTCCGGTTTATGATTAAAACCAGAAACTGGACAACTCAAGGCACGTTTCTGTAATGGCTGTTTGTGGGTTGACCCAGGCTATGACGCGGGTTGACTTTCTACCATCTGGATGAACAATAGCAATATTGTTCTAGACTCGCCACAGTTTTATTAAAAAATGGATTTTTTCAGAAAACAGAAGTGGGAGTATGGTAGAACTGGAAGTGATTCCAGAACCACAAACGATTACTGAAGATTTGATAAGGAACCTAAAGATTCAATCTGGATTGACATTCCATTGGCCACTCCGCAGATAAGGTGGGTAACTTCAGGCACCCGAGAGGTACTCCGGTAGCCTCAAGGACGGTGACAGGGAAGTTCTTGTTTACCCACAATTACCATTGCTGTTGTTCCAGGCTGCGAGACCCGGCGAGAGGATGAGTATAGCGTCGTTCTAAACTAGTTTTAGAAGTGCACGTCTATATGACTCTGCCAGAGGGTTGTCGTAGTCAGTGGGAGCAGCGGAAGCATTGGTGGACAGGTAGCTTATGTCTATTTATAGACTAGAGCAGATGTAGTGGAGAAAGATCATCTATTTCTGACGTGACAGTCATGGGTTTGACTTCATCAGAATAGGGGATGGATCTGTTGAGAAGGTAGTAGGGTGTGATATCCTGGTATTTGGATGATATACACAGAGTAGGAAAGGAAACTCCTACACTACGATCGGTTATAGTTTGGTCGTCACACAATTGTTTCTCCACAAAGGAAATGGATTTTATATCAGACATACTGGTTACTAGATCTATGGTCTTAGATCTAGATTTGGGTGGTTTCCCAATCAGGGTACTTGACAGCGTTCTAAGAGTATTTAGGATGGACGACTCCTGGCACGGTAGTGTACCTGCAGGTAATGGAGTCACCCTCTCCAAAGGTGTCTTACAGACTAAAAGGGAGAGGGACGGGCATGATTGGCAGATCACTTGCTCAGGCAATTGAGTCAATCGTGAGATGTCAAGTACCACACCAGATGTTGTTCTTGCACTAGATGCAATAACTTGACATTAATCCAATCCTGGAGAAACAGTCGGAAGCAGTTTTAGAACATAAGTGGATGTTCTAGGGAGATGATAACGACAGCCTCATTCAGGAGACAGTTATCATTCCAGGCTTCCAAGGTGACATGGACGACAAGAAGGTTGTCAGAGTTATAGTTTTCCTTCTGATGAGGGGCAGTATTTTGGACAGGTGGTCCAAGGCAATACTGAGGGAGGCATGGCGCAGGACACTGATTAAGTTCAGTTGTCAATACGGTCTAAGAAGTTTGGATTTGGAGTTCATTTATGAGCTAGGTCCCATCAGACATCCAGACATATTCTGAGACTGGTATTACTCTTTTCGGGAGATGGCTTTCTCCGCGAACTTGAGATATAGAGAGACATAGAAAGAAACAACTAAGCGGATCCACTCACTGAGGCTATTCCTCGAACGCAATAGTTTCGCAAACGAGCTTTGTGAGACTGACTAGTAGAGGAGTTGGATGTTCGGTATCACACGGGCTGTGAGTATGCGACATCGCAATAATTAGCCTTGAGTGCAAGTGGGAGATTGTTGGAGATAGTGCCCTCAGAGTCAATTATTAGGTCACAGGTACGTGATTGTAATGATTGAGGGAGGACCTATCCCAGTAGGACAGTCTTGCTCGAGATGATAGTATGCTATCTGGTTTACCTTTATCATCGTGTACTGCTTTAGGTGACATGACACGTCGCTATTACACGTTGATAGAGCCCCTAGGATTCTTGCTTGACCACCAGCAGTATGAGGGCGATCATATAAGTGGGAGCTGGGGGTCTATAAGCTTATCCTTAAAAGGTCCCTAGTCGTGGGAGTTTCGAGACCGGGCATCGATACTCCATTAGTAGACTAGTGTATACAGTCGAGACCCCGACGAGGGGCGGTGGCCGGTCTCACAAGCCACTGGTGTCAGTTGGATCACCTAAGATGTATACAGGTGCTCATTGGGTTGTGAGTACACCGGACAGGACTCGCCGGGAACATGCTAGTTGGTCATATACCAGACGTCAGATGGCAGTTCCCTGGTGACATGTGTGCAGGTTAGTTCATCGACCTGGGGATCGTCATTTGTCTCGTGTGAGTTCCCACTGTACTTTGATTACTACCCTACCACGGCTCAAAGGAGTCGTGCAAACAGGTTTTAGTTGGGTACAGTCCCGAGCCACATGGAGGCAGTGAGCGTATCTTCAGGGGTTCGTCTCTCCCGGTATTGGGGGTGAGGTCGTGCTGTGTCTAGGAGAGCCATTACACAAAGTCCTTGGCCAAGGCAAGGAGATTTACTGGTAGGTATTCCAGTAGTATCTCAGGGTGTTCTGGGCTACACTCCGACACGACTTGTACCGCTTTTGGGGGTCTGACTTTTACCAACCCCCTAGGCCCGCCATGCGATACTCATAGACGAACGGACCGGACTGCACGGATATTGTCACTGACAGGCTCAGTTGGGTGTCGGGGTGAGCTTCCTCATCGACGTCCCTTTTGGTCAATAGCTGGTGGCCCGTCACGTATTGGCATATACCTCTGACGTGCTAGTGGTTAAATCCACAGCCATAGTATTGACGAGTCTTTAGAGTCCACCACATTTCAGTTACTCAAGCTTTCGGGCGAAAGGTTGTAGAGGCCGTATGGAGATATGGCAGGGTCCGATCAGATACGTGCGGTATTGCACGGATCAGGATCGGACAGTCTGTACTATAGGCCGTATGGTTATATGGCAGGGTTCGATCAGATACGTGCGGTATTGCACGGATCAGGATCGAACGGATATTATTAGCCGGCTTTGGTATAAGCCGGATCCTAGTATAGTACAGTGTAGATTTTGTCTCATTGCATTTGTATTTCGGTCGGAATACAAATGCGGGTGTGTATGCACAGTATCGGGGTTTTCCTGTAATTTATTACGGGACCAGTTTTCTGGAGTTGCCAGTTTGCTTTCCGTTTCGGCCGATTTCCATTGTTCCGTTCATTGGCCGAAGATTGGTGGAGGAGGGCTTATTTGCATTGTTGCAAATAGGCATTTGTGGAAGGGGGTCTTTGCATTTTGTTGTATCATGATAGCACCCTCCTTTGACTTGCTTGACTTCATACTTCATGATGGCTTGACTTTGTTAGCATCATGGTTGTTGATGATTAGTTGGTAGTGTATTGGTTTTGGGAGTGATCATTGCCTCTCATCATCACTTGCTTTTTTCCATGACACTCCACCTTGCATTATTGTTCCACCCACCCCCTTGTCTTTTCTCTCTCCAATCTCACTTGGTAAAAAGGGGGCCGGCCATTCCAAATGGATGGTATGGATTCATTTTTATGGGTGGCATTTTGTTTCTCTTGCTCACTAGAAAAGCCCTCTAGTTCATTTCCAAAAGTTCCTCTCTTTTCTTCCACAAAATGGCACAACTCCAAACCCCAAAAATGAGACTCCTTCTCTACGAATTCTACAACGAATCTTGGGCACGTCGAGTAGCCGGCTTCGTGCCCGAGTTGCCTCGGCATTGAGGTGGGAGCCCGTAAACAAAGTAGGCGATGTGGTGCACTTCCGGCGACGAGGAGGAGACGGGACTTTTCCGCAGGAGATCGGGAGCATGACGAGAAGACTGGAGGACTTGGATCGTCGGTATATCTCTATTCCCATTCTTGTAGGTAGCTTAGACTAGTTAATGGTTCGATCCGGAGTTTAGTGCGCGGTGGTGCCGGTTTGCAAAGTCCGCAAAATTTTAGTTATTCACCGTTTCCGCATTCCGGCGTCGGATTGACGGCCGGGGCGCCGCCGTGCACTTACAGAGTCTTGTGTGGTTCCCACTGTGCTTTGATTTCCATCTTACCACGTCCAAGAGGGCGTGCAAAACGGTGGTTTTTGGGTACAGTCCCGAGTCACATGGGGGCAATGAGCGATAGGAGGGGATTCGTCTCTCCCGGTATAGGGAGTTGATGTTGCGCTGTGTTCGATTGGCTATAACCGGAAATCCCTGGCCAGGGTTGCTGAGATTTACAGTTAAGTGTTACCAGTAGTTTCTCGAATTGTTATAGACCTCATATCGACACGACTTATCGAGCTATTGGGGTCTGACGTTTACCACCCCTAGGCGAGATATGCGACATATCAGACGATCAGACCGGACTGTACGGTAAGTGTTACTGGTTGGATTCACTGGAGTGTGAGCGGGCTTGCTCGTCGATCTTCTGATCGCTCAATACCCGGGTGGCCGTTACGTTTAGCAGACCGCTTGCGGCTTGTGGGTGCTTGATATGATCATCACCTGCTGCCGGCGTATTGACGAGTCTTTAGAGTCCTACACAGAGGTTTCCTGGCTCAAGCGAAACGAAATAGGAGCGCATATGAGATATGTGTGGGACCGAGAATGATACCAGTATGTGATACTGTATTCGATTCTCGCGATTTGTAACATTGATCGGTTAAATGCGTTATAGCCGGGTTATCGGATCAAGTGTTGATTCGATAAGTTGTTACTATTGATATTAGTCTGTTATATGCGATATGACCGGGTCGTTAAATCAAGTGTTGATTTAATGATTTAATGTATAATTATATATTTGATATATCACTTTACATTAACTAATATAGGTTCACTTAAATGGATTTTCTCACTAGAAGTTCACAAGTTGTATATGTGATATACTTTTGTGCACTTGATTGTATCATGTTTGATGATACATGTTAACTTGGTTAAGTGTAAAGATTAAATCATGGTTAAGTTAATGATTAGGGTTTTGCTTTTCTTTCTTATTTATTTATTTATTTATTTTGGAAAGAATAATGAGAAAATGGTGGCTTTCTTTGTTTGTAGTTGAATCTTCTTGAAGGTTTGACTTTGTAACCATTTTGTCTTCATGCTTAACCCTAACCATTTAAACAAACAATGGTCTATTCTCTACACTTAACTAGGGTTAGGATATGATAAGTATTCATATTATTTTCTATTTTGAAAATACTTATGATATTCTTTCTTCTTCTTCTTCATCTTCTTCAATGAAGAAAGCTTGACTTCATCAATGGTGAGTTGATGAAATGAGTGAGAAATCCAATTCTAAAGTGAACCCACTTCCTATTTCTTCATCCTTTACCTCTTGCCAAGTAGTATAGGGTGTTTCCTTCACAAGTTTTCATGGCTTGGTGAAGGTGGAGCTTGATCTTGTGATACCTCGACGTAGATCATCTTCGGCATCGTCGTCGATGACCTAGCCCGCTTTTTCTCCGATGAAGCCGACGCTAGAGCCTGGGATCCGATGATCGCAGCGATGAGACATCATCACGGAGCTATGGAGGTAGAGCACCGGATCTACAAAGGCTGTATTTCCGTTCACTTAGTTTAGTTGTTATCTAGTTGCTTGTTTCGCCTATATATCTAGCCAACGATCCGTATTAGGGTTTCTCGGCACCCGTAAAATTTGAAATTGGCATGGTTGATGCCTTGTGAGACCTCTTGAGAGTGCCTAGGAACCCTACAGTGGTATCAGAGCCTAGCTAGAGCCTTAGGCGATGCGTAGACGAAGTTTGAAACCCGAACGAACCCGAAAACCTAACACAAACATGCTCTTTGGACTTTTTCCAAAATCTGGAGTTTTTCGATATTAAAAATATGCAGAAAAATCAGCAGGAAATTCTAAGGGTTTCTGTAAAATTCGTGTGCCTAATTCCATCAATGCGCCGCGGTTCCGCGGAACGAGCATGGCTCGTGCGGCGGTTCCGCGGCCGTTTTGTCTTATGTGGCATCGAATTTTGCACAGTAATTCATAATTTGCAGTGCTGGTTTTCCTGGGAATTTTTAATATTTTTTCAAGAGTTGAATTTTCTGGGTTGTTTTGGGGATTCGAATGTTCGATCGGATTATCAAATTTTGTCTATGTGGCTTCCGGATAATTTTTGAATATGTTAAAAAGTTCGACCGGATATAAATACCCAATCTTTCCCCTGCCGGAAAAATTCCAAGTGTTGGATTTTTCCATGGTTTAAAGACGTTCTAAGTAGTGCAAGTAACGCGATGGTCCCTATAGAAGACAACAAAACTTAACTCGATTATATGACCATCTTGAACTGCCCTTTGAACCTTCGGGTTTGGGGCAGTACGGCGTGCCACACGTGAGGCGTTGGCTTGACCCTTCTACGGCTGGACCGTTGGTACTGAGGCTCGAAGTGAATGTCTTTGAACTTATTTCATGGGTTGAGCTGTATCGGGAAAACTTGGGTGTTCGATTGTTCGATCGTAAAGTTTAACATTTTCTAATTATCTGGAATGGGATACAATAATTGGAATTCACAAAAGTTATGAGATAACTGAATGAATGTTATAAACATAGCAGTTTAGTCTCACTTGATCGGTTGCCACGGAATTTTGATGTGATCAAAAGTCCATCGGAATCATGTAGCGTACGCGGATACTCACCGGGTAAACTTAATAGACAGCCTCACTCCACAGCCCCGACCAAGTGACTGTAGGAGAACCCCGTCGCCGAAAGCATCCGTCCGGGTGCTCACGGTAGCGGTGTTCCGCCTTGGTGCACTTCGTCGACGGTATCGGGGGTGCGGCCGTCTACTGAAGTTTGCGACGAGGATTCGATCAAATTGTCGGGAATCCTGTTGAATTGCCCGACTTGGTATTGAAAAGAGTTTTCGATTTTGAGACTAAAATGCGGGGTTTATAATTGTTAGGCATGCGATGTCTAAGTAATTCATTTGATTAGGCATGCGATGTCTATGGAGGTTGCGGATTCCAACTGTTGTAGTTTTACACTTTTTATTTCTGTGACCGTAAGTGTAATATGTGATATCGCCAGTTTCGTTGCTATATGTCAACGACAATTGGGATGCGCATATTTACTTACGTTGATGACATGTGATGTTATGTGTTGCTGGATATGTTATATTGGATCGTCGTGTTTGAATAGCCGGGTTTTTTTTATGTGAGATGAGTGTTTTTCATTTTTATTCATGTAAAAACTTGTATGTAATATTCTTTTATTGGGGCACTTCCAGGTTGCGGAAGATGTCACCGTTTGTATATTATTTACTTTACTGCACTAGGATAGACCCAAGGAGGGGAGCATAAGTAACCGGGTTCTGGAGTCCAGTGGGAGACCAACTCGAGGAGTTGAGTCCAGGTCTCCTAACTCTAGAATTGGTAGGGTTGCTTGCCGCTCTCGTAGGGGTCTAGGGGTGTGGGTTTGGCTATTCATCGCGACCGTGGAATCCGTGTTTTATACTGGCTCGTATTGAAAACACGGACGTCCTAGTATATCCAATATTTCATATGTTTCTTCTGCTGCGATATCTGTGATGTGATCATGTGATGTTCTGTGATAGATACTGTATATAGTATATATGATATATTATATAGGCGTTACTTATGTTTTACACCCGCGCTAGCCCTGCCCCGCTCTGCCGTTAGTTACCTAACCTAACGGTGCACGAGGGGACATCGAGGCGAATGCGGATGGCATAAGTGTACGTCGTATTTATCTGTGATGTTTAGCTACTTAAATGATGGGACTTCATTAATGTGATTAATGAAATAAAAGAAACCTAAGATGTTGTAGAATCAAATTTCAAAATAAAACAGGTAGCTACAGTTCTTTCTTTGCACAGCGGTATATATGATATATCCTGCACCTTATTCGATGAGCAAAGGACCGAGATCCCTTCACCGGGAGTGACTCCTTTAGCAATAACTGGCAGATGCTACACACTCGGCTTGTCTTTTGATTGCTTTTAAGAGTTTTTGCTTTGCACAGTGATATATATGATATATCCCGCACCTCATTCGACGAGGAAAGGGCCGACGATCCCTTCACCGGGAGTGACCCCTTTAGCAAAACTAGAAAAGCCTCAAAAACACTCCATTTTTAAAATCATTTGATTCTACAACGATATAAAGTTCATTACGCAAAAGGTTTTCTTAAAAACCTGTCGTAGCCCTCCGTCATTTCAGATAGGTAATAGTTAGTATTCGTGCTGCGTTTGTTGACTCAGTCAAGGCGTAGTGTGCGGTAGCTGATTATTGCTTATCTGCAAAGCATAT
Source organism: Agapanthus africanus (assembly GCA_030015575.1). Lineage (NCBI taxonomy): Eukaryota > Viridiplantae > Streptophyta > Magnoliopsida > Asparagales > Amaryllidaceae > Agapanthus > Agapanthus africanus. Next base: position 264,221,706 of record CM057346.1, on the reverse strand, counting down.
GATGCGATTGGATTAGGGTAGTCGTGCGGCCTTGTTGACTCAGTCAAGGGTCGTGCGGGTGGGTTTAATTTAATCGAGAAATGACGGGTTAAACTTTACTTGCGGTCTATGGTTTGTTGACTCAGTCAAGGTCATAGATCGCATGGGGCAAAATATTATCGGGAATTTCAAGTGTTGAAATTTGCAATGAGATTGCATACCTTCTATGAGATAGTTGGATCCCGATACCCACTGCGAGTAAGAGTTACTCCTGGAAGAGTTTTACACATTACAATTAGCCGATCAAGTAGGTGTCTAGAAAGGTGTCAACGGGGTTACGCCTCTGGGAAAACGAGGTTTACATTAATTAGGTTCGTGCAAAAGCACGGGGGACCTCCCTCAAAGTACCGACACTGGCCTGGCTGAAAGATTGGCGAACTTGTAGTGTGTAATTAATCACGGCTAGTCTTTCCTTTTAAGGTTTGAAGGAAGATTTGATAAAAAGCAGTGGGAGCCATCCTGATTAGATAAAATAATAACCAATCTATTCTTGCAAGAGCATACGCTGAGTGTTTTCTTCTCTCTCTCTCCAGGTAGCGACCATATCACGCCTTAATCAAGATAATAATACGGATGTATTGACCGAACCCGCTTGTTATACTGAGCTAGGGAACGTTGGTCCCGCTCCAACTTATAATTGTTATAAGACAGAGCAGGAAATTGGGGATTACCAGAATTCACATGCCGCCCAAACGAAGGGAGTGCATGCTGATGCATCATCTTTGTAACGTTTAAAAATAATTAAATAAATAATTAAATGAATAAAATTGTTTAAGTGAATTTTATGATTTTCGGTAAAGTAAAATGTATTTTTCGTAAAATCAAACCGTGATTGTTTTTCTTTATAATTTTAAAAATATCCATTTTAAATATGAAATTACTAGTAAATGGTGTTTATTTAGCCACTTATAAATTTTTAGTTTAATAAAATATTTTTCCTAAATTAATTATTTTAAATATTAACATAAGCTTTATTTTTACACTAAATTAGAGTAAATTACAAATTTAAATGGTTTTAATTTGTAAAAATGAACCATGGCATGTTAGAATTTAGTATGTACCATGCAAAAATTATTTGCAAAATTTTCCTATTTTCTAGAGCTTTCTTGAGTTGCTATAGTAAATAAATAAATAAATAATTAAATAAAGCATGAAAAGACTTTTAGTGTTGTTTCACTTCTTGAAACTTCTACACAACATCACACACTCTTCTTTCTCTCCCTCACCTCCCTCTAGGCCGGCCATAACCCCCCATGGCTGCCCCCCCACATTTCCCACATCATTTTTATTCAAAATTCATCAAAAACACATCAAAAATTCAATTAAAATTCCACAAAATCCTATTTATTCCATACTCTTTATTCCTTGCTCATTTTTATATGAAATTTGGAGATGGAAAGCATGCATTTTGGAGGCTCATTTCTTGTTTGGATTTCAAATTTTGAAGGTATAATTTTCTTTCTTTTGACTTATTGTTATTAGATGTTCATATTAAGCTTAATTAGATTTAATGAATTAATTCTATGTTCTTTTTTTAAAATGCAAGCTAGGGTTCTAAATTCAAGTTATGATTTTTAATAATTAATTAGGGTTATAGTAGTTAGTTTAACACTTTTAGTATTAGGAAATCTTGCATGGTTATTGTTTAACAAATTTTTAATCAAAAATTGTTTTAAATTAGGAATTTAGTTAATTAGGTTTTTGCAAAATGTGGTTGTGGTTAATATAAAATTCTAATTTGGGTTGTTATCATTGGATTATAGTTTTAGTGGAAATATTAGCATGTTAATGGAAAGAAAAACTTAGTTTGATTGCTAGTTTCTATGGTTAATTGATAAATTGTGATAAAAATTGCTAATTTTGTAAACTAGATTTTAGAAATTCCTATATAAATGAGATTAAAAATATAATTATGGTTTCATTATATCATTATCATCATGAATTGTGGTTTAAGTCATTAATTTATGCAAAATCATGTTTTGTGGTGGAATTGTGGTGTTTTGCTTGAAAAATTTTGAAAATTGTTAAAGGGTGCAAACTAGAAATTTCAAATTTATACAAGTTTGTGTAATAAAAATATAATAATAGTTTGTATAGTCTAGTTATGCTATTTAATGAGTTTTATGTCCTTTGGTTTCATTTAAATGTCAAGTTTTGATGAAAACGGTAAATTGGCATTTTCGGGTTTTTCGAAAACGGACGATTTGATCGATTTTAGTGTTTCGATGAATTTGATCATGTTTTACAATATAAGTAATGTGTTTTAAAACTATGAGTTATCTGTTGATGTTTATCTCGATCCATCGGAGTTTGTACACCGATATTGAGCGATATTTGGTTCTTTTGCGTGGACGGGACATAGGATTTAACTTATGCTTGTTCCTTGTATCGTTTGACTTTTGTATGTGATTCGGTTTACGATGCTATTTATATGTTTGCGTTTAGGTACCCTTCAAGTGGACTGCGGGCGATGAAGAGGAGGGTGGCGACACTGTCTTCGGCAGACATGGACCAGGTGAGTAGATGCATATCTACGGGGGGAAGTCGGATGGATGGCGTTTAGCACCCCCGCAACGTAGAATAAGAATAGTATTTATTGTCAGTAGGAAACAAGATGTGACCCTAGTAGGACCCTAGTATTGACCATAGGCTGGACTAGACTGATTTAGGAAAACCATATCAGAGGATGAGTACCTTGGAAGAGATTCGTAGGTTTCAGATAGAAACACACCCACGCACACACTGAAACTCGACATGGGGTATACGTGTATGTGTATATATATAGAACTAGGTATAGGTATATACATATATATACAACACGTATATGTGATTCATTGATGTGATATGATATCCGAGGTATGATGAAATAGTGTAACTGGGCTTGAGGCCGTGATTCTTGACTGTACAGTCGTATTAAAGTGTTAGCGGATCATTAGAGAATGAGATAATGAACAGGTATACATAAATTATAATGGGTAGTGATGATATTGAGGTTCATGGAACTCTAAAATAGTACCCGGACTGTAACTTGTGATTGATCACGATATGGGAAATGTATGACTTGATTACGACATCATTTAGGTGTGACCTGATGTCAATATCATAGAGGTGTGACTTGAGGACGATATGATATAAGTATGACTTAATCACAATATGATACATATGACATGATATTTCTGAGGATAAACTAATGATGCTTATCTTGATGGCAATGATATATGATTGATGTATGCGATCACAGTTTAGCACCTTGATCATGAGATGTGTTGATGATGACATTATACGAATGAGGAGACACATAGGAGATACTTGACCGTACCCCAATATTGGGATGCCGTACGATGGATTTTACCGTACGAGGCTTAGATTTGATGATTGATCCGCACTCTTGATTCGAGGAAGCCGTACTACGTACGTGACGCTATTGAGGCGGGATCGCCGACTATTAGAGATATTGATTCAGACCTTAGGTAGACTCTAGTTTCTTACTGACTAGTCTATTAGGTTTAGTTCCTTAGGATGTTAGATGGACACTGGTTTAGGTTCGACTCACATAGTGGTAGTTGTACTCGTATCTTGCAGAGGAATGGATAATGCACATCTGTATTTACATTTATACTGTAATCATCATGGTGCTTGTTCTTTTATATGTTGCTATAATCAGTATAAACTTTACCTGTTAGGACACAAGCACTATTACCGATGATGCGCATATTCCACGCAGACTTATTTGCCGGCTCACACAAATCATCATCGGTAATTGCTATGTCACGTACACTTTAGATCATATTGTCTTTTATGGATAGAATCAGTTAACAACTAGACCGATATAACATTGTGATTATTCTCTGACATTAGTACAGACATGATATTTATTGCTTAGACATTCATGCATTCATATTTTCATGTTATCCTGCAGTATTATGGGCATATGCCGACACTTATTATATACTTACTCATGATTTTAAGATTTGGATTTCTATGAGATTTCTGGATTTTTGGGGAAAACCGCAAGAAATTATAAAACCTTCTCTCTCTCCTCCTCTCTTTTTAAAATAAGATGCGGTTTTCTCGTGATGTATGTATCGTCCACCATGAGATTTCATGTTTTCTGTTGGATTTCAAGACCCGATTCGAGGAGTGGATGAACCGCCTCGGGTACATGGTGGGCCCGGTATGGTACCCCGGGACAAGAAGATCGAGTTATAGACGATGAGCCTGGCAGGCGAAGGCTACCTACCGGTGATGTCTGGCGCGGCAGATATCTGGAGGATACCGACCGTTGTCGTGAGATTTGATGATATGGGCCAATCCGGACTGACGGAGCCCGAGATATTGAGACTATGAGACTTGAGATTTACATGTTTGTGTCGATGCTTGACACGGATTTCCATGGATTTCATTGTTGATATTTCCGGTTTCTATACCCGTTTTACTATGATAACAGCTAAAGATTTCTTATACACATATACCTGGATTTCAGGATTTGTTTATTTTACATTCATGGTGCATGCATATCCATTCATATGACATAGTACTATATGAGGCACTGACACGACACGGAGTATTTGCACTTACACGTAGTATTACCCTGCTATTACTAGATGATTGAGATATAGTAGTGTATTATTATGACCTAGGATAGCGTCGTGCATTCGATTTCTTTTCGTAGATGTCTTCTACTCACGAGTTGGCAACTCACCCCCGTTGTGCCAAATTTTATTACAGGTTCGATGTACAGGTTTCCGTGGCAGCTTGTTGGCACATCTTTTCTTCAGGGTGATTTGCACGGTAGGTTGGTTCACTTGTATCCGAACCACCATTGTACTTTTATTCATTCATTTGTATCTAGTAAGCTCCATCAACCATATTTGTATTACTTGATAAGTTTATTGGACCAGTCTTTTGTTTCGACCTTAGAGTCGCGCATGTATTATTCTGATCTGGTGGTTTTGTTTTCTTTTGAGTTTTGAGCCCCGCCCTTTGGCGTTGTATATTATTGTGCTTGTTGTGGTTGTTTCCGCCTGTTGGCGTTGAGTTAGCTCCCGTTTGGGGATGCTTTTTTATTGTTGTTTATGTATATTATACTTGTTGTACCCGTTTGGGAGCCAGTTTTTATAGAGGAGACTCTGCCGAAATTTTTGGGAAAATTTGCTGGTGTTTTAAACTTGTTCCTTCATGTTTTCTTTTACTGCTTCTTCTTCTTTTTCATGGTTTAGATTTCTGGGCTTTGGCTTACTTAGGTTACGTAGCGCCTCTAGACGCTTCATAATCTAAGTGCCGGTCACGTTCCGTACTTTCGGGTCGTGACAAAGTTGGTATCAGAGCGCTAGGTTTAACCTTGTATAAGTCTAGGTGACCCTTGGTTGATGGAGTAGGCGATTTAGGTAGAGTAACGTACCGTGGGTATGGTCCGCGGCATACTTACGATACGCTACTCTGCTTAAGGATCCTTAGGATGTACATTGTTTGCACCGTATTTCATTCGTTCCTTTGATCTGTCTTCGTCGATGTCGGATGGTGGTTTCTGTTACCACGGGCAGAGGGAGCTGCGGCTCGAATGCGATAACCATTAGAGTATTTGTTATTATTGAGGATTGAAGCATTGTTTAGCGTGCGGATGAAGGGTATTCACATGCCGTCCGGATAAAGTTAAAGGGTTCGAACGATTATCAGAAAACCATTTTCCCAAGTTTAAAGTATTCGGAAGAACATGCAGGTATTTCGATGGACGCTCTAGAAGAATGAAACTCTAACTCGACATAATGGCCACGAGAACGCCCTTGAACCTTAGGGTTTACGGCAGTTTCGCAGTGCCATTAGTGAGGCTTGGGTTTGCCCTTCTACAGCTGGATCATCGATGCTGGGGTATGTACCGGATATTTTTAAACTGTACTTGAATGTTGAGCTCTCGGGGAATTATGGGATTTTGATGGGTCGATTGAAAAGTTTAATGCAGTCCGGATATCAAGTGAAGGGATCGACTACGTGGGAGACTCTAGATATGAGTATTGCCGTTGGTAGCGCAATCAGCACACCTATGAAAGAACGAGTTCGAAGCAGTCGACATCAGAGGAAAGAGGCGCACATTGACGATAGTGTTTACGATTGTGATTTAGTGATTTGAATTTCCTATTTTCGTTGATTGGATTTTTGTATTTTGAGGACTTTGTTCTACGATTGGTATTTCCTGTGTGTACCTTCATTCTATCTGTGTTTCATATATCAGTTGTATTGATGTGGTTTAGTACGCACCCAGTACACTTGATTTGGTTTTATATATTTTGAGATTTTTGATTTGATTTCGTGCATAAGGGTTACACATGATTTTGACATATGTTTTGACTTAGTTTTCATGCATTTTTGTACTGTGATTTTGATTTTGATATTCGAGGTATGTTTTCGTGCACCATGTGCACCTGATTAGGATTCTTGCGCATACTTGGCGCACTTGATGCGATTTTGTGACGCCAGATGCACTAAATCGGGTTTTTGTGCAGATTAGATGCACCTGATATTGTGTCGTGCACGCCCGTTGCACTTGACAGATGTTTTTGGTGCACACCTGTTGCACTTAGTTTTGTTTTGTGTGTATTCATGGTATCTGTAATTGGTTTCGATTTCAGTGCGCACCGGACGCACATGACCTTTTATTGATGTGATTGGGATTGATTTTAGTTTGAGCAGTATGTTTTCCTAATTATTATTATTGATTTATTAACCAGGCGGGACATGTATGTTAAATAAACGATATATATATATATATATATATAGTTTTTTTTAAATTAAACGTCCGTTACTTATGCCGTGACACGTGCGTTGCACGGCGATTTTCAAGAAGGGTTTTTGTATGCTTCTTTATTATGATGCTTCAGCGATTTTACTAGGATGCGAACTATATATAAGTTATAGATTGATGTATATTATGATGGTTTTCATATTGGGTTATGATATTTTATTCTCGCCATAACTCCGATGATTGCGTTATGCTTGACGGAGTTGATTTTTGTTATGTGTTGATGATTTCGGAGCCCCGACGATTTGAGTGTTTTGCTAAATATTTTAGTATTTGGAAGGGGACTTTTAATTTAAATTCGGGGACCGAATTTCTTAAAGGGGGGAAGATTGTAACGTTTTAAAAATAATTAAGTAAATAATTAAATGAATAAAATTGTTTAAGTGAATTTTATGATTTTCGGTAAAGTAAAATGTATTTTTCGTAAAATCAAACCGTGATTGTTTTTCATTATAATTTTAAAAATATCCATTTTAATTATGAAATTACTAGTAAATGGTGTTTATTTAGACACTTATAAATTTTTAGTTTAATAAAATATTTTTCCTAAATTAATTATTTTAAATATTAACATAAGCTTTATTTTTACACTAAATTAGTGTAAATTACAAATTTAAATGGTTTTAATTTGTAAAAATGAACCATGGCATGTTAGAATTTAGTATGTACCATGCAAAAATTATTTGCAAAATTTTTCTATTTTCTAGAGCTTTCTTGAGTTGCTATAGTAAATAAATAAATAAATAATTAAATAAAGCATGAAAAGACTTTTAGTGTTGTTTCACTTCTTGAAACTTCTACACAACATCACACTCTCTTCTTTCTCTCCCTCACCTCCCTCTAGGCCGGCCACAACCCCCCATGGCTGCCCCCCCCCCCCATTTCCCACATCATTTTTATTCAAAATTCATCAAAAACACATCAAAAATTCAATTAAAATTCCACAAAATCCTATTTATTCCATACTCTTTATTCCTTGCTCATTTTTATATGAAATTTGGAGATGGAAAGCATGCATTTTGGAGGCTCATTTCTTGTTTGGATTTCACATTTTGAAGGTATAATTTTCTTTCTTTTGACTTATTGTTATTAGATGTTCATATTAAGCTTAATTAGATTTAATAAATTAATTCTATGTTCTTTTTTTAAAATGCAAGCTAGGGTTCTAAATTCAAGTTATGATTTTTAATAATTAATTAGGGTTATAGTAGTTAGTTTAACACTTTTAGTATTAGGAAATCTTGCATGGTTATTGTTTAACAAATTGTTAATCAAAAATTGTTTTAAATTAGGAATTTAGTTAACTAGGTTTTTGCAAAATGTGGTTGTGGTTAATATAAAATTCTAATTTGGGTTGTTATCATTGGATTATAGCTTTAGTGGAAATATTAGCATGTTAATGGAAAGAAAAACTTAGTTTGATTGCTAGTTTCTATGGTTAATTGATAAATTGTAATAAAAATTGCTAATTTTGTAAACTAGATTTTAGAAATTCCTATATAAATGAGATTAAAAATATAATTATGGTTTCATTATATCATTATCATCATGAATTGTGGTTTAAGTCATTAATTTATGCAAAATCATGTTTTGTGGTGGAATTGTGGTGTTTTGCTTGAAAAATGTTGAAAATTGTTAAAGGGTGCAAACTAGAAATTTCAAATTTATACAAGTTTGTGTAATAAAAATATAGTAATAGTTTGTATAGTCTAGTTATGCTATTTAATGAGTTTTATGACCTTTGGTTTCATTTAAATGTCAAGTTTTGATGAAAAACGGTAAATTGGCATTTTCGGGTTTTTCGAAAACGGACGATTTGATCGATTTTAGTGTTTCGATGAATTTGATCATGTTTTACAATATAAGTAATGTGTTTTAAAACTACGAGTTATCTGTTGATGTTTATCTCGATCCATCGGAGTTTGTACACCGATATTGAGCGATATTTGGTTCTTTTGCGTGGACGGGACATAGGTTTTAACCTATGCTTGTTCCTTGTATCGTTTGACTTTTGTATGTGATTCGGTTTACGATGCTATTTATATGTTTGCATTTAGGTACCCTTCAAGTGAACTGCGGGCGATGAAGAGGAGGGTGGCGACACTGTCTTCGGCAGACATGGACCAGGTGAGTAGATGCATATCTACGGGGGGAAGTCGGGTGGATGGCGTTTAGCACCCCCGCAATGTAGAATAGGAATAGTATTTATTGTCAGTAGGAAACAAGATGTGACCCAAGTAGGACCCTAGTATTGACCCTAGGCTGGACTAGACTGATTTAGGAAAACCATATCAGAGGATGAGTACCTTGGAAGAGATTCGTAGGTTTTAGATAGAAACACACCCACGCACACACTGAAACTCGACATGGGGTATACGTGTATGTGTATATATATAGAACTAGGTATAGGTATATACATATATATACAACACGTATATGTGATTCATTGATGTGATATGATATCCGAGGTATGATGAAATAGTGTAACTGGGCTTGAGGCCGTGATTCTTGACTATATAGTCGTATTAAAGTGTTAGCGGATCATTAGAGAATGAGATAATGAACAGGTACACATAAATTATAATGGGTAGTGATGATATTGAGGTTCATGGAACTCTAAAATAGTACCCGGACTGTAACTTGTGATTGATCACGATATGGGATATGTATGACTTGATTACGACATCATTTAGGTGTGACCTGATGTCGATATCATAGAGGTGTGACTTAAGGACGATATGATATAAGTATGACTTAATCACAATATGATACATATGACATGATATTTCTGAGGATAAACTAATGATGCTTATCATGATGGCAATGATATATGATTGATGTATGCGATCACAGTTTAGCACCTTGATCATGAGATGTGTTGATGATGACATTATACGAATGAGGAGACACCTAGGAGATACTTGACCGTACCCCGATATTGGGATGCCGTACGATGGATTTTACCGTACGAGGCTTAGATTTGATGATTGATCCGCACTCTTGATTCGAGGAAGCCGTACTACGTACATGACGCTATTGAGGCGGGATCGCCGACTATTAGAGATATTGATTCAGACCTTAGGTAGACTCTAGTTTCTTACTGACTTGTCTATTAGGTTTAGTTCCTTAGGATGTTAGATGGACACTGGTTTAGGTTCGACTCACATAGTGGTAGTTGTACTCGTATCTCGTAGAGGAGTGGATAATGCACATCTGTATTTACATTCATACTGTAATCATCATGGTGCATGTTCTTTTATATGTTGCTATAATCAGTATAAACTTTACCTGTTAGGACACCAGCACTATTACTGATGATGCGCATATTCCACGCACACTTATTTGCCGGCTCACACACATCATCATCGGTAATTGCTATGTCACATACACTTTAGATCATATTGTCTTTTATGGATAGAATCAGTTAACAACTAGACCGATATAACATTGTGATTATTCTCTGACATTAGTACAGACATGATATTTATTGCTTAGACATTCATGCATTCATATTTTCATGTTATCCTGCAGTATTATGGGCATATGCCGACACTTATTATATACTTACTCATGATTTTAAGATTTGGATTTCTATGAGATTTCTGGATTTTTGGGGAAAACCGCAAGAAATTATAAAACCTTCTCTCTCTCTCCTCCTCTCTTTTTAAAATAAGATGCGGTTTTCTCGTGATGTATGTGTTGTCCACCATGAGATTTCATGTTTTCTGTTGGATTTCAAGACCCGATTCGAGGAGTGGATGAACCGTCTCGGGTACATGGTGGGCCCGGTATGGTACCCCGGGGCAAGAAGATCGAGTTGTAGACGATGAGCCTGGCAGGAGAAGGCTACCTACCGGTGATGTCTGGTGCGGCGGATATCAGGAGGATACCGACCGTTGTCGTGAGATTTGATTATATGGGCCGATCCGGACTGACGGAGCCCGAGATATTGAGACTATGAGACTTGAGATTTACATGTTTGTGTCGATACTTGACACGGATTTCCATGGATTTCATTGTTGATATTTCCGGTTTCTATACCCGTTTTACTATGATAACAGCTAAAGATTTCTTATACAGATATACCTGGATTTCAGGATTTGTTTATTTTACATTCATGGTGCATGCATATCTATTCATATGACATAGTACTATATGAGGCACTGACACGACACAGAGTATTTGCACTTACACGTAGTATTACCCTGCTATTACTAGATGATTGAGATATAGTAGTGTATTATTATGACCTAGGATAGCGTCGTGCATTCGATTTCTTTTCGTAGATGTCTTCTACTCACGAGTTGGCAACTCACCCCATTTGTGCCAAATTTTATTACAGGTTCGATGTACAGGTTTCCGTGGCAGCTTGTTGGCACATCTTTTCTTCAGGGTGATTTGCACGGTACGTTGGTTCACTTGTATCCGAACCACCATTGCACTTTTATTCATTCATTTGTATCTAGTAATGTAACCCTTCGAAAATCATTTAGGCAGTTTTTCGGTAATCGGCTAATTTTTCGGCTTTTTCCGTAAAAAGTCAAATTAGGTATTTTTCATTGTAGACCTAATTATAAAAATTTTAGATAAGATATTACTATAATTTTGTCACTAAAATGTCACTTATAATTATCTAGTTAAATAAAAAAAAATTCGTAATTAATTATTTTTTTTATTATTCTAAGCCTTTTTAAATACATTAAATTAGTGATAAATACAAATTTAATTAGGTAAATTTCATAATTAGGAGTCTTTATAAGCTAAAATATGGTGTTAATAAAATTATATCATGTCTTGCAAACTTTTGGTTTTAGGGTGGGAAAATTTGTGAAAAAATGAAGTAAAAATGGGTTATTTTGTAAAAAGGTTGACATGAAAGCATTAAATGATAACATATGATGTTTATAGACCTAGAAACTTCTCAAAAAAAAAAACCCATTTGCCTTCCCCACCTGCTGGCCGAGCCTCAACAGCAGCTCTCCCCATTTCTTCACTTCATTCTTGCTTCAAATTCATAGCAAAATTCATTAAAAATTCACAAATTTCTTTCTCCATTCAAACCAAAACCCTAATCCAACCTTTCCCAAACCCTAATTTGTTTGAGAACTTGATAAAGGAGGCTTCTTGGTGACTTGATCATGCTAGGATTCAATTGGTGAGGTAAAAATTCTAAACTAGTTTGCTAACTTGTAGTTTAATTGTGCTAAAATCTAATTTTGAAGTATTAATTTAGTTTAAATCCTTGTTCATGAAAAATCAAGAATGGGTTTTGATGTTGAGTTAGGGTTTGAAACATGGTTGTAAAAATTAAGTTAGGGTTTTGGTTATCTAATTGATTAGAATGGTTAATTGGGTAATGATGCGCTCGCTAAATCGATAAATTTCGATGTTTGCATCGAATCGGCTAGAAAATTGCTTGCTAGATTTTTACGAAAATTAGAATGCGATCAAAATGCGTTATGTTAGCGATATAATTAGCTTCGTATAGGAATATTAGAGTGCGCGAACGCGGGGTTTCGTCTAGTCGGGTTGTAGTTTAGTCGATTTCCCCGAAATGACGATTCTAGTTAACGATTAACGATTTTCGTGCGTTTTCCCGCGCACCGAGTGTATGTTATGATTAATTCGAGAGCGTTGATAATTGTTTGTTTTGACTTGCATTGTGTTAGGTTTTATAATCTTATGCTTGGTATTGTGCAAATATAGGATCGGTCGGGGAAACATCGGACACGGCGCGAAAAGGCAAGGCGGTGGCCGGATCGGATTAGCGGAGATTCAGGTAAGTAGATGTATTCATCTTTGGGGGAATCGTCTGGATGGCGCGATGCGCCCCCCTAGTTAGGATTACCCTACTTTATGCAAGATTTATATTGTTAGCTAGCTTACCCCTTCATTGACATTGCATACCCTTATAGCGAACAGTATATTAGATTGCATGGACATTCATCCATACTTATGCGATATCACTTTGTAGGACACGAACACCATTACCATTGGCATCTGTTGCACGCGCACTATTCATGTGACACACACGCCTTTGGTAATTGCCATGCCACGTGCACTATAGAACCTGTTTATCATAATATCGTCACTTGCATTCATACTTGATATATGAAATTACATAGCATACGTATACCTCGCATCATCATCATATTTATATAGATTTCTAGCAAAATTCACATCGTATGCATTGATATCATAGACATTTATCATATATAACATGTGGACATTATGATTTTCTTGAGGATTTCAGTATTGCTGCGATTTCTGGATTTTTGGGGAAAACCGCAAGAATTTAACAAAACCTTATATTTATCATTTTCAAAACAAAGTTGCGGTTTTCTCGTGATGTATGTGTCGTCCACCATGAGTTTTCATGTTTTCTGTTGGATTTCGAGACCCGATTCGAGGAGTGGATGAACCGTCTCGGGTACATGGTGGGCCCGGTATGGTACCCCGGGGCAAGAAGATCGAGTTGTAGACAATGAGCCTGGCAGAGGAAGACTACCTACCGGTGATGTCTGGCGCGGCGGATATCCGGAGGATACCGACCGTTGTCGTGAGATTTATAATATGGGCCGATCCGGACTGACGGAGCCCGATATTGAGACAGATATGATTCCTATTTGGTGCCGATGCTTGACACGGGTTTTCAGATGATTTCTTGATGGTATTTAGCTATTATACAGATATTCATGTTCTAAAGTTAAGAATTCAGTACCCTTAGCATTTAAAACACTTAAAGACTTATTAATGACATTGCATACCTGTGCACGCATACTGGAGATATTATATCACATATGGACATGCATGCTGTGGTGCATTGCGTGCATTCTTACGATTGCCTTATTAGATGTTATATTTACTCACGAGCTGGCAACTCACCCCCGTTGTGCCACAGTGTCTTGCAGGTCGGACCCGTCAGTCTTGTAGCGGCGGGCTATCTTATCATCAGTTCCTTTTGCTCAGACTCGCGACATCGCCCGAAGGTGGGTTGCGAGCATACTTTATTTCTTTTTGCTTTATCATTGTATCTAGTATTCTCCATCTACCACTTTATATTGTATATGCGACCTAGTGATGAGACTGAGAGATTTGTATATTTGTGGTTTCTTTTGGGTCGAGCTCACTTGAGCCGACGTGTGTTTTCTGGTATTTTGCGTTTCTTTATGTTCTTTTCTTGATATTACTATTATATTGCATGTGGTTGTGATCCGCCTTGGGCGAAGAGCTAGCTCCCTCTTGGGGATGCCATTTTTATGATTACAGGTTTATTATCTTGTTGTACCCATTTTGGGGGATAGAAAATACAGGGGAGACTCTGCCGAAATTTTCAGAAATTTATGATGTTTTTTAAAAAGGGATTCTTTGCAACTTAATTGATTTGAAAATCGTTTTCATTAAAGGTTTTCCTTCACTCTCTTTTGATTTTGGTTTAGATTCTTCTGGGCTTTTGCTGACTTAGGTTACGGTACGCCTTTAGACGTCTCGTAATCTAAGTGCCAGTCGCGTTCCGTACTTTCGGGTCGTGACAAAGTTGGTATCAAAGCGTAGGTTTTACCTTTCTGAGTGTAGGACGACCTTGGTAGATGGAGTAGGTGACTTAAGCAGAGTGGCGTAGCGTGGGTATGATCCGCGGCATACTTACGACACGGTACTCCGCCTAAGTGACCTTAGGACATAATTGCTTGTATTTCCTTTCTTGATTCCTTGCATTCCTTGATTCAATTGCAATGTCCTTATCAGTCCTGTTTCTTATTCCAGCTTCGATGCCGCCAAAGACTACGAGAGCTCAGCGGGCTGCCGCTAGGGATGAGATTCCGGCGGGCCCGTCTGAGGCGAGGATCGAGCGGGAGGATACGCCTACCCCTCAGGGTCATACTGATCCGCCTTATCCTGACCGTATTGCCAGACTAGAGGCCGGCATGGCGGCAGATGATGGGATCTTTAGTTGAGTCCAGCCGGGCACAGAGATCCGAAGACGTTCCTTCCACCACACAGACCACGATCGTACCTGCTGCACAGATGGTCACTCCTGCTGCTACTACGGAGACTATCCCTGTTTCACTACAGGAGTTCATGAGATTGAGACCTCCAGCTTTTACCGGTACAGATGCGACAGAGGACCCACAGGCATTTCTTGATAGGATGGCTCGGATTTGCCGTTCGTTGAGGTGTTCTGATGATAGATTGGTGGAGTTTGCGAGCTTTCGTCTGGAGGGTCTTGCCCAGACATGGTACGATTCAGTAGAGAGAGGCCGAGCTGCAGGTCTGCCTTCTATGACCTGGGACGAGTTTACAGCTGCATTTCTTGCCCGTTTTCTTCTGGAGAGTGTCCGAGATGCTCGAGCCCGTAGTTTTGAGTCTTTGCGCAAGACTCCTGGGATGACAGTGTCGGAGTATGATATACAGTTTATCCAGTTGTCTCGATATACTCCGTACCTAGTAGACACAGAAGATAAGAGAATAAAGAGGTTTGTGCGAGGGCTTGATACACAGCTATTCCTTGCCATCGGCACCCAGCACTTCGATACATACGCAGCCGCGATGGATGCAGCCTTACTTTTGGAGGAGCGTATTTCTGAGACTCCGGTCATTTCTGGGCCGAAGAGGATCCGTACTGATACGCCAGCTCAGCGGCAGATGGGCAGACACCGCGATAGATTATTTCCGGAAGATGGTGGAGGCAGAGGATTGAGACGAGGTCAGTTATTTGGTTCATATCCACAGACCCAGCTGTCGTCTCCAGGATGTTTTCGGTGTGGGAGTCAGTATCACCGTGTCAGAGACTGTACCATGGGACGCCAGGGAGCGGCGACAGTCCCGCATGTGACTTTACCACCCTCACCACCTTCTTAGAGAGCTTTACTTCCTACTCCTGATGATGCTTCACGCCAGCCAGATGCTTCTAGAGGCCGTGGGCGTGGCGGTCCAGTTCCGAGAGGACGAAGCGACAGAGGCAGAGGCAGAGGCCGAGGTAGAGGCAGAGGACAGCCAGCTATTAGTGGTGGACAGGCTCGAGTGTTCGCATTGACTCCTCAGGATGCACAGGCATCCAATGCCATCGTGACAGGTACTCTGCCAGTATGTTCTTTTGATGCACGTGTATTATTTGATCCAGGCTCCACACATTCCTATGTATCCACGTATTTTGCACCGAGGTTGGGCCGAGAGTCTTCTCTGTTAGATCAGCCGCTTGTCGTTATTACCCCGGTAGGCGAGTCTTTTGTTGCCCGTTTTGTGTATCGATCGTGTTTCGTTCGTATCGGGGAGAGAGATTCTTCAGTTGATTTGATTCTCCTCGATATGCTAGACTTTGACGTTCTTCTTGGTATGGACTGGCTAGCCACCTGTTATGCATCCGTGGACTGCCGTGAAAAGGCAGTCAGATTCAGTTTTCCTGGTGAGCCGGTTCTTATTATTCAGGGAGATCGTAATGCTACCCTTCCCAGCTTGATTTCTTCTCTTCGCGCTGGTCAGCTCTTAAGGAAAGGTTGTCCGGGATTCTTAGCCTATGTTTGTGATACTAGCTCCACAGAGGTTCCGTTGGACCAGGTCCCTGTTGTGAGAGAGTTTCCTGATGTATTTCCTGACGAGCTGCCTGGTCTGCCACCAGAGCGCGAGATTGAGTTCTGTATTGACTTGATCCCCGGCACGGGGCCTATTTCTATACCTCCTTATCGGATGGCCCCGGCGGAGCTGAGAGAGCTAAAGGATCAGTTACAGGACTTGCTGGACAAAGGGCTTATCAGACCGAGTGTGTCACCTTGGGGTGCTCCCGTCCTGTTTGTTAAGAAGAAGGACGGAAGTATGCGTTTATGCATTGATTATCGTCAGCTGAACCGGGTTACTGTGCAGAACAGATATCCCCTACCCCGCATTGATGACTTATTTGATCAGCTCCAGGGTGCAGGGTTCTTCTCGAAGGTTGATTTACGATCAGGTTATCACCAGTTGCTGGTTCGGAAGGAGGATATTCTGAAGACCGCTTTCCGTACTCGATATGGTCATTACGAGTTCTTGGTGATGTCGTTCGGGCTCACCAATGCCCCGGCAGCATTTATGGATTTGATGAACCGCGTATTCAGGCCGTATCTCGATCAGTTCATCATTGTGTTCATTGACGACATCTTGGTTTATTCTCGGAGCCGGGAGGAACATGAGCAGCACTTACGTATCACATTACAGACTTTGAGGGAGCATCAGCTGTTCGCCAAATTCTCCAAGTGCGCATTCTGGCTAGACAGTGTCGATTTCTTGGGTCATGTGGTGACGAGAGATGGTATTTGTGTGGACCCGAAGAAGATCGAGGCAGTTCAGCGTTGGCCTAGACCAGTATCAGTTACAGAGGTTCGCAGCTTTCTAGGTCTGGCTGGCTATTATCGGCGTTTTGTCCAGGATTTCTCCCGCATTGCTGCACCTTTGACCGGGTTGACCCGGAAGGGGGTTCCTTTTGATTGGACCCAGGCATGTGAGGATAGCTTTCAGCAGTTGAAAACTCGTCTGACTACTGCACCAGTGTTAGCATTGCCTTCAGGATCAGGCGGGTTCGTCGTATATTGTGATGCTTCTCGAGTGGGGCTGGGATGTGTATTGATGCAGCACGACAGAGTTATCGCGTATGCTTCTCGGCAGCTGAGGAAACACGAACAGAACTACCCCACCCATGATTTAGAGATGGCTGCAGTGGTATTTGCACTTAAGATCTGGAGACATTACCTATACGGTGAGTCGTGCCAGATATTCACTGACCACAAGAGTTTGAAGTATATCTTCCAGCAGCGAGACCTGAACCTGAGACAGCGCCGTTGGATGGAGTTGGTGAAGGATTATGACTGCGAGATTTTATACCATCCGGGCAAGGCGAATGTGGTGGCAGATGCTTTGAGTAGGAGGCCCGGAGGTAGCTTATCTTGTTTGAGCGCAGTACAGATGCAGTCGACGGCGGATTGGCAGGTTTTATGTGATAGCTGAGTGCAGTTCGAGTTTACTCCTACAGGGGGTCAGCTGGCCCATTTCAGAGCACGCCCACAGTTACTTGACCGTATCCGCGAGGCACAGTCCGGCGATGCCCGTATCTTAGAGATTATTGAGCAGATTCGGCAGGGCAGAGTTTCTGAGTTCGTGATTGATGATCGGGGGAAACTTCGATTTGGGACTCGACTGTGTGTGCCAGATTCAGAGGGACTGAGGCGTGATATTCTCGAGGAGGCACATAGATCAGTGTACAACGTGCATCCAGGTTCTACCAAGATGTACCGTGATTTGAGAGAGGTTTACTGGTGGGACGGGATGAAGAAGGATATTACAGATTTTGTGTCGAGATGCCTAACTTGTCAGCAAATCAAGGCCGAGCACCAGAGGCCAGCCGGCGAGTTACAGCCTTTGCCCATCCCTGAGTGGAAGTGGGAGCAGGTCTCCATGGACTTCGTTGTGGGTCTACCCAGGACCAGTCGAGGGTACGACTCTATTTGGGTGATTGTGGATCGACTGACGAAAGCGGCTCACTTTCTGCCAGTGAAGACCACTTTTGGATTTTCTCAGTACGCCCAGGTTTATATTGATGAGATAGTGCGACTGCATGGTGTTCCGACTTGCATCGTGTCCGACCGTGGCACCCAGTTTACCAGCCGATTGTGGCAGAAACTCCAGGAAGCTTTGGGCACCCGATTGAGTTTTAGCACAGCCTTTAATCCGCAGACTGACGGTCAGTCGGAGCGTACTATTCAGACTCTTGAGGACATGCTCAGAGCTTGTGTTTTAGATTTCGGTGGTAGCTGGGATCGTCATTTGCCTTTGATCGAGTTTTCCTACAATAATAGCTTCCAGGAGACGATTCAGATGGCACCTTTCGAGGCTTTATATGGGAGGAGATGTCGATCGCCTGTATGTTGGACAGAGCTCAGGGAGAGCAGTATTTTGGGGCCGCAGATTGTACAGGAGACGACCGAGAAGATACAGTTGATTTGGGACAGGATGAGAGCGGCACAGAGCAGGCAGAAATCATATGCTGACAGGCGCCGTCGCCGACTGGAGTTCGCTGTTGGCGATCATGTTTTCCTGAAGGTCTCTCCGATGAAAGGTGTGATGAGATTTGGGCGGAAAGGGAAGCTGAGTCCTAGATATGTTTGTCCTTTCGAGATCCTTGAGCGTGTTGGTCCAGTCGCTTATCGGTTAGCTCTTCCGCCCAGCTTCCCCGATGTTCACCCCGTATTCCATGTCTCGATGCTCCGCAAGTACCTTCATGATCCTTCCCAGGCGATTCAGCACCAGACGATCCAGCTAGAGCGTGATCTTTCTTTCACTGAGCAGCCGGTGGTCATTCTGGATCGGCAGGTGAAGAAATTGAGGTCGAAGGTTATACCGTCCGTCAAGGTCCTTTGGCGTGGCCCGAACAACGAGGAGGTCACCTGGGAGACCGAGGTCGAGATGAGGAAGAGATATCCCCATCTTTTTGAAGGTACACGTAGTTAAATTCTAAATTCGGGGACCGAATTTCTTTAAGGGGGGAAGATTGTAACCCTTCGAAAATCATTTAGGCAGTTTTTCGGTAATCGGCTAATTTTTCGGCTTTTTCCGTAAAAAGTCAAATTAGGTATTTTTCATTGTAGACCTAATTATACAAAATTTAGATAAGATATTACTATAATTTTGTCACTAAAATGTCACTTATAATTATCTAGTTAAATAAAAAAAAAATTCGTAATTAATTATTTTTTTTATTATTTTAAGCCTTTTTAAATACATTAAATTAGTGATAAATACAAATTTAATTAGGTAAATTTCATAATTAGGAGTCTTTATAAGCTAAAATATG
Source organism: Agapanthus africanus (assembly GCA_030015575.1). Lineage (NCBI taxonomy): Eukaryota > Viridiplantae > Streptophyta > Magnoliopsida > Asparagales > Amaryllidaceae > Agapanthus > Agapanthus africanus. The sequence continues at coordinate 264,202,054 of CM057346.1, read as the reverse complement.
GTGTTAATAAAATTATATCAGGTCTTGCAAACTTTTGGTTTTAGGGTGGGAAAATTTGTGAAAAAATGAAGTAAAAATGGGTTTTTTTGTAAAAAGGTTGACATGAAAGCATTAAATGATAACATATGATGTTTATAGACCTAGAAACTTCTCAAAAAAAACCCCATTTGCCTTCCCCACCTGCTGGCCGAGCCTCAACAGCAGCTCTCCCCATTTCTTCACTTCATTCTTGCTTCAAATTCATAGCAAAATTCATTAAAAATTCACAAATTTCTTTCTCCATTCAAACCAAAACCCTAAGCCAACCTTTCCCAAACCCTAATTTGTTTGAGAACTTGATAAAGGAGGCTTCTTGGTGACTTGATCATGCTAGGATTCAATTGGTGAGGTAAAAATTCTAAACTAGTTTGCTAACTTGTAGTTTAATTGTGCTAAAATCTAATTTTGAAGTATTAATTTAGTGTAAATCCTTGTTCATGAAAAATCAAGAATGGGTTTTGATGTTGAGTTAGGGTTTGAAACATGGTTGTAAAAATTAAGTTAGGGTTTTGGTTATCTAATTGATTAGAATGGTTAATTGGGTAATGATGCGCTCGCTAAATCGATAAATTTCGATGTTTGCATCGAATCGGCTAGAAAATTGCTTGCTAGATTTTTACGAAAATTAGAATGCGATCAAAATGCGTTATGTTAGCAATATAATTAGTTTCGTATAGGACTATTAGAGTGCGTGAACGCGGGGTTTCGTCTAGTCGGGTTGTAGTTTAGTCGATTTCCCCGAAATGACGATTCTAGTTAACGATTAACGATTTTCGTGCGTTTTCCCGCGCACCGAGTGTATGTTATGATTAATTCGAGAGCGTTGATAATTGTTTGTTGTGACTTGCATTGTGTTAGGTTTTGTAATCTTATGCTTGGTATTGTGCAAATATAGGATCTGTCGGGGAAACATCGGACACGGCGCGAAAAGGCAAGGCGGTGGCCGGATCGGATTAGCGGAGATTTCAGGTAAGTAGATGTATTCATCTATGGGGGAATCGTCTGGATGGCGCGATGCGCCCCCCTAGTTAGGATTACCCTGCTTTATGCAAGATTTATATTGTTAGCTAGCTTACCCCTTCATTGACATTGCATACCCTTATAGCGAACAGTATATTAGATTGCATGGACATTCATCCATACTTATGCGATATCACTTTGTAGGACACGAACACCATTACCATTGGCATCTGTTGCATGCGCACTATTCATGTGACACACACGCCTTTGGTAATTGCCATGCCACGTGCACTATAGAACCTGTTTATCATAATATCGTCACTTGCATTCATACTTGATATATGAAATTGCATAGCATACGTATACCTCGCATCATCATCATATTTATATAGATTTCTAGCAAAATTCACATCGTATGCATTGATATCATAGGCATTTATCATATATAACATGTGGACATTATGATTTTCTTGAGGATTTCAGTATTGCAGCGATTTCTGGATTTTTGGGGAAAACCGCAAGAATTTAACAAAACCTTATATTTATCATTTTCAAAACAAAGTTGCGGTTTTCTCGTGATGTATGTGTCGTCCACCATGAGTTTTTATGTTTTCTGTTGGATTTTGAGACCCGATTCGAGGAGTGGATGAACCGTCTCGGGTACATGGTGGGCCCGGTATGGCCCCCCGGGGCAAGAAGATCGAGTTGTAGACGATGAGCCTGGCAGAGGAAGACTACCTACCGGTGATGTCTGGCACGGCGAATATCCGGAGGATACCGACCGTTGTCGTGAGATTTATAATATGGGCCGATCCGGACTGACGGAGCCCGATATTGAGACAGATATGATTCCTATTTGGTGCCGATGCTTGACACGGGTTTTCAGATGATTTCTTGATGGTATTTAGCTATTATACAGATATTCATGTTCTAAAGTTAAGAATTCAATACCCTTAGCATTTAAAACACTTAAAGACTTATTAATGACATTGCATACCTGTGCACGCATACTAGAGATATTATATCACATATGGACATGCATGTTGTGGTGCATTGCGTGCATTCTTACGATTGCCTTATTAGATGTTATATTTACTCACGAGCTGGCAACTCATCCCCGTTGTGCCACAGTGTCTTGCAGGTCGGACCCGTCAGTCTTGTAGCGGCGGGCTATCTTATCATCAGTTCCTTTTGCTCAGACTCGCGACATCGCCCGTAGGTGGGTTGCGAGCATACTTTATTTCTTTTTGCTTTATCATTGTATCTAGTATTCTCCATCTACCACTTTATATTGTATATGCGACCTAGTGATGAGACTGAGAGATTTGTATATTAATGGTTTCTTTTGGGTCGAGCTCACTTGAGCCGACGTGTGTTTTCTGGTATTTTGCATTTCTTTATGTTCTTTTCTTGATATTACTATTATATTGCATGTGGTTGTGATCCGCCTTGGGCGAAGAGCTAGCTCCCGCTTGGGGATGCCATTTTTATGATTACAGGTTTATTATCTTGTTGTACCCATTTTGGGGGATAGAAAATACAGGGGAGACTCTGCCGAAATTTTCAGAAATTTATGATGTTTTTTAAAAAGGGATTCTTTGCAACTTAATTGATTTGAAAATCGTTTTCATTAAAGGTTTTCCTTCACTCTCTTTTGATTTTGGTTTAGATTCTTCTGGGCTTTGGCTGACTTAGGTTACGGTACGCCTTTAGACGTCTCGTAATCTAAGTGCCAGTCGCGTTCCGTACTTTCGGGTCGTGACAAGTAAGCTCCATCAACCATATTTGTATTACTTGATAAGTTTATTGGACCAGTCTTTTGTTTCGACCTTAGAGTCGCGCATGTATTATTCTGATCTGGTGGTTTTGTTTTCTTTTGAGTTTTGAGCCTCGCCCTTTGGCGTTGTATATTATTGTGCTTGTTGTGGTTGTTTCCGCCTGTTGGCATTGAGTTAGCTCCTGTTTAGGGATGCTTTTTAATTGTTGTTTATGTATATTATACTTGTTGTACCCGTTTGGGGGCCAGTTTTTATAGAGGAGACTCTGCCGAAATTTTTGGGAAAATTTGCTGATGTTTTAAACTTGTTCCTTCATGTTTTCTTTTACTGCTTCTTCTTCTTTTTCATGGTTTAGATTTCTGGGCTTCGGCTTACTTAGGTTACGTAGCGCCTCTAGACGCTTCGTAATCTAAGTGCCGGTCACGTTCCGTACTTTCGGGTCGTGACAATCTTCGGGTGTGTTCATTATACAGAACTGTTTCTCAGTATCATTTACGTCCTGGGTATATGATACCGGATCAGGATCCCAGCTATGTAATCTGTTACATAGGGCTACAGATAGGTTGAGAACTGAGAACGGGTGATAAGTTTCATGAGACAGAAAACGGGGCAAGTGTTGCAGCCAAGTCTGTTGGTCACTGTCACCCTGTATTCCAAATACATTGATTCTGAACGAATGTTATTAGATACTGAACCTGATATACAAAATCATATCTATCTCTTTATTAGTAAAGAAATGATAAAATTTTGTACAGTTGGATAATGTTTTGAACATTTCCTATATCAAAAGTTGATCGGTTCAGGCACGTTATCTAAAAGCATTGATGTTCTAAATCAAACTACAGTTCTTTAATATACGGAACACACATAAGAGGAAGAGTTCAGAAATGAACGAATCCTTCTTGAGGCATTGTAGACTAGGTCATATCAATGCGACCCGACTAGCTGAAGTTACATGTAGATGCATATTTAAATCAGTTTGAATCTACATCTTGTGAAACTTGCCAGTCATGTCACAAAGATATAATGACACCAGCTCCGTTTACTGAAACCAGAGAAAGAGTTATTGAACTCTTGGGATGATACATGTTGATGTATGTAAGGTCCCCAGTCTACACATGCCAAGACCGGTTCTTTATATTTCATTAAATTCTCTGATGATCTCTTTTGATTCAGACATATGTTCCTGTTGAAACACAAGTCAGAACCTTTTGAGATATTCACAGAATATAAGTTAGAAGTAGAGAACCAAAATACGGATATAAGTATTATGTCCTTTGATAAGATCGAGGAGGAGAATACTTGAGCACAGAAATCCTGGATTATTCTAAAGGAGAATGAGATTCTCTCTCAGCATTACTCCTCTGTATACACCATAGTACGATGGTATATCGGGACGGAGCAATAACACCCTATATGATAAGGTGTGCTATATGATGAGTACTACTGAGTTACCTATTTCCTTTTTGGGAGTTATGCACTTGAGAAGCTGCATACCTATTGAATAGGGTTCAAATCAAATCAGTTGCCTACCACTTCATATGTGATATGGAAAGGGTAGAGCCCATTTCTTAAGCTAGTTAAGATTTGGGGTTGTCCGGCCTATGTCTGAAAAGCAAAATCCGGACAAGCTCGAGACAAGGTCTGTTATATAGAACTGGAAAGGTTCCAGCTATAAAAACTACAGCAGATGATTTGATAAAACCAAAGGATTCAATAGTTACCAACGAACCTCAGCCTCTCCGCCGATCTAGTAGGGTTCCTCACCCACCTGAGAGATACTTCGGTTTCTCTATGACAGTGGGAGCGAGGATTGCATCATGAGATAATGACCCAACTAGTTTCGAGCCGGCCATCGGGAGTGGGACTCTATAAGAATGGCTGGATGCTTAGCGATCTGAGATGGAATCCATGTACACCAACAAAGTATGGACTTTGGTTGCTATATCTGAAGGGTTAAATCCCCATCAGGAGCAAGTATAACTTGAGAAGATTACTTGGTGTATATGGAAAAGTTGAGACTTTCAAAGCTAGACTTGTTAAAGCTTTTCGTCATCGACCAGGCATGGATTATGATGAAACCTTTTCAAGTGGCTATGCTTAACTCCATCCAGATCCTACTTGCCACGGCTACATACCATGACTACGATATCTGGCGGTTGGGTGCCATGACTACTTTTCTAAATAATGATTTAGAAGAGAACGTCTATAAGAACACAGCCAAAGGGCTTCGTAGACAGTGGGAGCAGCGGAAACGTGTACAAGATGCTTTATAGGATAAAGCAGGTATCGCGGAGATGGAACATTTGTTTTGATGAATTAGTCAAAGAGTTTGACATCATCAAAATGGTAGATGAACCTTATATATACAAAAAGGTAGTAGGGAGTATGGTGATGATCCTCGTAAAGTACGTGGATGACATACTCTTGATAGGGAAAGAGTTTCCTATGCTACGCTCGGTCAATCTCCGCTTATCACAATGATTCTCCATATAGGATCAAAGTGATACCTCCTAAATCCTGGATTTTGGATCTATGAGATAGATCTAAATGGATGTTAGAATTCTCACTAGTTGTAGTGAGATGGTATCAATCGATCCTGGGGAGAATCACTGGAAGGGTTCCAGGGTGATAATGACGACTGAATGTCAGTCACAGGCATTGTCTTTACCCTCAGTAAGGGGACGGTATGTTGGAAGGGTTCTAAGCTAAATACCGTGGCATACTAGACGATAAAGGCAGGATGCATCGCTACTTAAGATGCTACCAAAGATGCTGTTTGGGTGTATAGTGGTTCATGAGATGAACTACGTTCCAACCATTGTGAGACAATGGAGTTGTGGCTTATGCCAAGGAACGTCGGTCCCATCAGTGATCCAGACATATTCTAAGGCAGTGTCACCTGATCATGGAGATGGTTGATCTCCAAGGAGATCGAGGTTAGGAGAGTAGACTCAGAGGACAACACGGCGGATCCACTCACAAAGGCCTGTTCCCAGAGAGAGATTTTTATGGGATGGTTGAGTATGGGATACTACAACCACTGCTATCAGATGGCCCTAGTGCAAGTGGGAGATTGTTAGTTATATGTATGTCCTAGAGGCCATTACTGTACATTGGATGTATATTGTAGTGGATGCTGGGACATATATAGGGAGGACTTTCTTGCTCGACATGATAGTATGCTATCTGGTTGAACTTTACCTTAACGTGTATACTGGGTGTCTCTCTGTTACATGTTGGTAAAGCCCCTAGGATGTGTACTTGACTACCTGGACTATGATGCGGATCATACTAGTGGGGACATGGTAGTCCATAAGTACATCCTTCAAAGTCCCTAGTCGTGGGTGTATCGAGATGGGGCATCGATATACCAGAGTAGACTAGCGTATACCTTCTCGACCCATACAGATGGGCGATGGATGATCCCATATCCATTGGTGTTTGACATCAGAGATGATATGCGGGTGCTCAGTGGAGACTGGGTACACTGGACGGACTCGCCGAGAACTCCCAGATGGTATTATACCTTACGTCAGATGGCAGTTCTCTGGTGATACTGGTACAGAGTAGTCTGTTGACCCGAGATCGTCATACTGTCTTGTGTGGTTCCCACTGTGCTTTGATTTCCATCTTACCACGTCCAAGAGGGCATGCAAAACGGTGGTTTTTGGGTACAGTCCCGAGTCACATGGGGGCAATGAGCGATATGAGGGGATTCGTCTCTCCCGGTATAGGGAGTTGATGTTGCGCTGTGTTCGATTGGCTATAACCGGAAATCCCTGGCCAGGGTTGCTGAGATTTACTGGTAAGTGTTACCAGTAGTTTCTCGAATTGTTATAGACCTCATATCGACACGACTTATCGAGCTATTGGGGTCTGACGTTTACCACCCCTAGGCGAGATATGCGACATATCAGACGATCAGACCGGACTGTACGGTAAGTGTTACTGGTTGGATTCACTGGAGTATGAGCGGGCTTGCTCGTCGATCTTCTGATCGCTCAATACCCGGGTGGCCGTTACGTTTAGCAGACCGCTTGCGGCTTGTGGGTGCTTGATATGATCATCACCTGCTGCCGGCGTATTGACGAGTCTTTAGAGTCCTACACAGAGGTTTCCTGGCTCAAGCGAAACGAAATAGGAGCGCATATGAGATATGTGCGGGACTGAGAATGATACCAGTATGTGATACTGTATTCGATTCTCGCGATTTGTAACATTGATCGGTTATATGCGTTATAGCCGGGTTATCGGATCAAGTGTTGATTCGATAAGTTGTTACTATTGATATTAGTCAGTTATATGCGATATGACCGGGTCGTTAAATCAAGTGTTGATTTAATGATCTAATGTATAATTATATATTTCATATATCACTTTACATTAACTAATATAGGTTCCCTTAAATGGATTTTCTCACTAGAAGTTCACAAGTTGTATATGTGATATACTTTTGTGCACATGATTGTATCATGTTTGATGATACATGTTAACTTGGTTAAGTGTAAAGATTAAACCATGGTTAAGTTAATGATTAGGGTTTTGCTTTTCTTTCTTATTTATTTATTTATTTACTTTGGAAAGAATAATGAGAAAATGGTGGCTTTCTTTGTTTGTAGTTGAATCTTCTTGAAGGTTTGACTTTGTAACCATTTTGTCTTCATGCTTAACCCTAACCATTTAAACAAACCATGGTCTATTCTCTACACTTAACTAGGGTTAGGATATGATAAGTATTCATATTATTTTCTATTTTGAAAATACTTATGATATTCTTTCTTCTTCTTCTTCATCTTCTTCAATGAAGAAAACTTGACTTCATCAATGGTGAGTTGATGAAATGAGTGAGAAATCCAATTCTAAAGTGAATCCACTTCCTATTTCTTCATCCTCTACCTCTTGCCAAGTAGTATAGGGTGCTTCCTTCACAAGTTTTCATGGCTTGGTGATGGTGGAGCTTGATCTTGTGATGCCTCGACGTAGATCATCTTCGGCATCGTCGTCGATGACCTAGCCCACTTTTTCTCCGATGAAGCCGACGCTAAAGCCCGGGATCCGATGATCGCAGCGAGGAGACATCATCACGGAGCTATGGAGGTGGAGCACCGGATCTACAAAGGTTGTATTTCCGTTCACTTAGTTTAGTTGTTATCTAGTTGCTTGTTTCGCCTATATATCTAGCCAACGATCCGTATTAGGGTTTCTCGGCACCCGTAAAATTTGAAATTGGCATGGTTGATGCCTTGTGAGACCTCTTGAGAGTGCCTAGGAACCCTACAGCGGGGCCTATCTACTCATTGATATGCACGGTGAAAGGCCTTTCAGGCCGATAAACGGTCGCTTCCTAAAGAAACACTACGCTTAATGAGCCACAGCCTAGGTCAATGATAGATGACGACGACTACGTCCGCTCGCTATCTTCCTAAGCTCAAGCTTTATAAGCAGTAGCCAGCCTCTCAACGCCGGACCGAAATGTTCTTAAACTAATAGCAGACCGAAACGTCTTTAAACTAATACCGCAGCATCCTTAGGCTGACGAGATGAATAAAAAAAATATAAATAAAAAAAATATAATAAATAAAGACGGTATGTCCATAGGCAAAAAGGGCACGGATGAAAACCCAAAAGGGCTCCGTGAGTAAAAACAGCAGGGCTGCCGGCGAGTGTTCGTGAAAACCTAAAAGGGCGCGACCTCGTAAAAAAAAATATATATATAAATAAAAAAAGAATAAAAAAAACGGTATGTCCATAAGCAAAATGGGCGCGGATGAAAACCCGAAAGGGCTCCGTGAGTAAAAACAGCAGGACTACCGGCGAGTGTTTGTGAAAACCTGATAGGGCGCAACCTCGTTAAAGAACACTTACAAGATCCTCTCGACCTTGTAGGGAGAAACCACCCGCGTGAGATCCTTACGACTCACAAGGGAGTAACACACTTAGGGATCCCCACGATTCCTAAGGGGAAAATACACTTGCGAGATCCTCACGACTCGTAAGGAGAACTCTCTTATGGGACCCTCACGGCTCATAAGAGTTGAAAGTCTTGAGTTACAGAGACCTAATCCTGTGCTTAAGCAACCCCCACAACTTTTGATATTGCCCTACAAGTGGCTCAATACTGACCCTTGTATACAATCCACGGGCGCGAATAAACATTTCCCTAACCAAGATCCATCCGTGACTGGGGATATGTTCGCATGACCCTTGTAAACCCCCTCGATTTACAAGGAGAAAACCCTCCTGTAGGATCCTTACGACTTACAGAGGAAACAAACACTTAGGAATCCTCACGATTCCTAAGAAGAAAATACACCTATAAGATCCTCACGACTTATAGGAAGAAATAACTTTGTGAGACCCTTACGGCTCATGAAGTCAAAGCCTTAGTCGACAGGGCCCTAACCCTGTTCACTAAGCCACCTTTGTTCGACATCGACGGAAGCAGATGATGATTCGCTCCTGGTAATATCCCAGTTGTAGCGTTGCTGATGCCGAAATCGGCTTACGGCGAAAAGTCAGTAGGCCGCACATGCAGGCAAAATAGTCGAAATGATTAGGCAACTCGCAATAAAAAGCTGCGAGTAAAAATAAAATAAATAGCCTAAATGATTGGGCAACTCGCAATAAAAAGCAGCGAGTAAAAATAAAATAAATAGCCGAAATGATTGGGCACCGCGAAAAATAGCCGAAATGATTGGGCAATCGCGACCTTCACGATATAAAAGTTGAAATGATAGAGCATCGCGGAAATAAAACAAAAAAAAGGGAAGATGATAAAACTTTGGCCCTACAGTTAAGATCACATCGATCCCTGTATACAATCCAAGGGCATAAATAAAGAGGGAACCGTACTTTCCCAACAGGCTCCGCCAGAAGACGAAGCCAAATCTCGACGGTTCAGTCCAACTTCGAAGAAACCAGTGTCTTCAGCAAATTCCTTGACTCACGGATACAAACACTCCTTGACGAGAGCCTCCTGATCCGCGTCGACTCGCAGAGCAACCAGCACCTCCGTGGGAAATTCTCGACTCGTTTCAAAACCCAAAGAAACAAATAATCCTTGGCGCTTGGGAAACAAATAATCCCTAGCAAATTCCTCGACTCACGGATACAAACACTCCTTGACGAGAGCCTCCTGATCCGCGTCGACTCGCAGAGCAACCAGTGCCTCCGTGGGAAATTCTTGACTCGTTTCAAACCCCAAGGAAACAAATAATACTTGGCGCTTGGGAAACAAATAATCCCTAGCAAATTCCTCGACTCATGGATACAAACACTCTTTGATGAGAGCCTCCTGATCCGCGTCGACTCGCAGAGCAACCAGCGCCTCCGTGGGAAATTCTCGACTCGTTTCAAACCCCAAGGAAACAAATAATCCTTGGCGCTAGGGAAACAAATAATCCCTAGCAAACTCCTCGAATCACGGATACAAACACTCCTTGACGAGAGCCTCCTGATTCGCATCGGCTCGCAGAGAAACCAGTGTCTCCGCGGGAAATTCCCGATTCGTTTCAACTTGCAAATGAAACCTCAGGCAGCAGGGACTAAAAAACTTGCTTTGTGAACAATGGGACCCTGCAAGTCAATCCAAAATGGTCTCTTGCATACTATTCATGGGTCTCACTCTCCAAGGTCGAGTTTCGACGAGGAGGGAAACAACCGCTTGTGGGTCCTCTCGACTCGTAAGAGGGAAAAATTCTCTTATAGGATCTTACGGCTTATAAGAGAAAACCACACTTAGGAATCCTCACGATTCCTAAGGAGAAAACCCACCTACGAGATCCTCTCGATCAGTAGGGAGAAAAGTCTCTATGAGACCCTCACGGCTTATAGAGTTGAAAAGTCTCAGGCAGCAGATCCGAACCTGCGGCCTAAGCCATCGCTATTTCCTAAGAAAGTCAGGGTACTCGTTCTAATCATCCGTCAACCATGTTTGCTAAAATGATATGCTGATAGTAAAAGAAAGAAAAGACGGAGAAAATGACACATTACAAAAAAGGTGTATCTTTTATTCATAAACTTGATTGGGTACAGGATACATTATGTCAAAGAATAAAAAATATATATATACATTCTTTTATCTACAAGTACAAACAATACAAAGATGGATAGCTACTGAGGAGGAAGTGTCTTTAGTAAATCCACAAGCTGCTCTCGCACTTCCTTCAGCGCCTCCTCCTGAGTGACAGCCGCAACCACCTCCGCCTCCACCTGGGCCCGCTGCTGCAAGAAAGATGAAAGTTGCTCCTCCGCCGCCTTCTGGGTTGCTTCCTGGCTGGGTGCATCTCGCTCGACAACATCAAGTTGTTGCCTCAATGATAACCCTTCAGAAAGACATTGCAGAAGGCCTTCAAAGACAACCTTCAGCCGTGCGGCGTTGGCCTCCACCCGAGCATGCAGTTGGGCAGACTTGCTCGAAGTCTCACCATGCTCTTTACGCCTTGAAATGACTTCTTGTTTGAGGTGGCGGAAGTAAGGAGCGCTCTGCTCAACCCACGTTGTTCTTTGATTACTGGCAGCCGGGGTCTCGGGAGCGGGACGCAGCGACACCAACTGATATAGGCGACCCTCGATCTCCCTACAATGGTTAACCTAGGATACGATGATGCCTTCATCATGAAAGTTCACAAGTATTGCTAGCATCGGGTTAACTACCATAGCAAAGTCTGCGGCAGATGTAGGAGTTTCAACGTCGAGTTCCTCGACGTAGTCACTCAACATGCGCAGACTATTCGCGGCGCCTTTTGATGACAGACTCCTCAGATAAGGACCCGCCGGCATTGTAATACGAGGCTCGAAGGGCGACGAGGCCGGAACGACAACTGAAAAGAAACAGGATGCGATCGGATAACAATATAGAAAATAAAGAGAGGGAAGTTATCAACGTGATAGTCGCTGTACCAGTCGAGACAGGTGGCAAGGTCGGAAGGGCCGGTGGCGCAGCTGATCTTTTATCCCCTCCTTCAATCTGTAGCACTGCAGTCGAAATAAAAAAAGGAGGGGTTAGAGGTAACTCCATCAATGAAAGAAGAAAAACATCAATGGAAATCATACTCACCAACGCCACCAGGGGAAGAAGCAAGTTCGGATGGGAAAGAGAAATGTGGGATCAACATCTGATATACATGATCAAAGAGCAGTGGAGCATCTTAGTACACAATACTTTAGTACACAAATTATATGTCTGATATACATGATCAAAGAGCAGTGGAACATCTGAAGGGACACAAAAATATGACTTTAGTACACAAATTATATGTCTGAAGTATAGGATTAATAAATTGCAAACCCATACCTTCCAACATCTTAGATGGTATGAGAGAGGGTTGAGAGGTGACCACCGCAAAGGCAGTTGTTGAAGGCGCTCCCCCAAGCAGTGGAACATCGGCACTGGCTGCACCTGCGTTACAATAAATGCGAATTTGTCCGAAAGGATTGTATGATAAAAAAAAAGATAGCAACTTGGGATTTACCTGATGAGCTGCTGGCTGAAACGGAGGCAATTCCCTCCTCTATTGACATGAGACCACCGCCCGTGGCCTCATCACCCGACTCAATTGGAACCGTCGTGGTCCTCGCGAGACCTGGAGACGGCGGAGGACCACAGACGGGGAGGGCTATGACTGGAGTATTGCCAGATTCCAGAGAAGGAGCGGTTGGCTCGTCCTCGGGAATCATGGCCACCTCACCAACTACTCTCTCAAGATCAGTAGTCGCGGTTGTATCGTCCACCATCACCACGAGATCGCCGGCCTCGAGCGCCTCATCCGCCACCACCCTAGGCTCAGTTATAATGGTCATATCATCTGCCACCACTTCAGGTTCGGCATCAATGACCTTCTCGGCTGCAGGCCCCTCGACCTCCACCTCAGGCTCCAAAGCCACGACGACGTTGCCCACCGTCGGCTCGAGTTCGTCGGGTACTGCCTCCTCTGTTTCTTTGGGATCAACGGTTTCCGCCTCCCCCTCGATCGGACTTAGCCCTGCAGGATAAGAAATATAAGGACCAATGGCATTAAAATCCTTATAACAAAAACTCTGAAAGAAATATTACCTGAAGCCGATTTACCGTTTGCGCTTCGAACTGCGCGCGCCACCTCTCTGCGGGCAGTGGATACGGCGATAGGGGGCTCTTCGGATGGAGTGTCAGCGCGAGGGACGGTGCTGGGGCCCGCTCCCACAGCCAAGGCAGCCCTGCGCGCCTTCGCCTCACGCCTCAGCCGCTTTCTTTCCTCCCGGGCTGTCATGATGGACCTTCGTGACGCTTCTTTCAAGGCGTCATCATCCTCGTTCAGGGATGCCTCCAGAGCCTTTAGGGCATCTTTCATCGGCTCTTCAAGACGAACCTCCTGTGGTGGCCCAGAGGAAGCGGGAACATCGGCGGCTGGCGGAACATTTGCGTCGCTTCGTGGGAACGGCATTGAGGTTTCTACAATAAAAAGGGAGAGGTTAGATCGACCATAACACGAGGGAGATGAAAACTTGATGAATAGAGACTTACTAAGGCCTAAAGACGCTCTAAGGCGTTCTTCCTCCTGGAAGGTCTTGAGTGAAGCGGCAATGGCTTCCTCATCAGTGATGCCTGTTGGAAGAAAGGAAAGAAAAGCGTTACTCAAAAGTAATAAGGAAGATATGTTACAATAAAGAAAATGTGACTAGTAGTTACCTGATTGCGCAAGCTTAGCCAGCCACGCGTCACGCTTCGCCAAGCACGCTGAGGTTTCGAGAGCGGCTTCCAAGTCTGTGTCGTCCGGCGGCGGCATGATTAATCCCTCGTTCGTCCCATATTCGATTAGGCCCTCGACGTAGGGAGCATGGGGTTCATGGCCGAACACGACGTCTGCAGCGAAGAGCGATATCTTTTTCTTCTGCCTTCCGCCCCTAGGCTCACGTTAGATCGACTTCCGCTTAGCAGACACCTTGGGACGACGGGTCCCGATGTCCGTACCCACGCCAGACTCCGGCGAGGATACAACCACTATCTCCACTGGAGCACGGGGCGCTGCAGGTGCATCTACGACATCAGGGAGCAACAAGCCACGTGGAGGACTTTGCGCACGCGATGGTCCAGTTCTGACCTCTTTTAAAGGGGCAACTACTGGGGTCCTCGGGACCAAAGGAGCGTTGCGATCGGTACCTGGAGGCACACCCTTACGATCGACCAACAGTCGCCTTTCCTCCTTTATAACTGCTCCTGTTGCATGATTGTACCAGTCTTTGTACACATTGAGGAGTCTCGGAGCGTAAGCCGGCGCATTGATAAAAAAATGAGAGCCCGTATTCAGGCGCATGAAATGGTGCAGTGCGTTCTCCATCCCTTCTTCAATAGCAGTGGGTTCCAGCAAGAAGGCTTCCAAGGGGACCCCTTGATCGTAGCCCAGTTGTTGAGCAAAACGATGCGGGTTGTACCTCATAAAAATTGCTACACCATTCTGCCTAAAGACTAAGAAACCCGGTCTAATGGAATATAAGTGAAGGGTCTCCCGAGCCGTCAAAACTGAGGCTCCATCCTTAAAGACATCTTGTAATGGCCGCGTCACAGTGGTAGACACCTTTCCAATGGTCAATACCTTATCGACAAAGGACATACCGGCTCCAACGGTGTGAGGGCGAAGGAGTAAGCCCCTGGCGTTCCGCGGTGATGGGGTTACAATTGATGCGCCGATCTGCTGTATAATCCGAGGAAAACCGCACTTGTCAAAGAACGAGGGCCTTTTATGCATGCCGAAGACACCCGCTGTGTGTAGCTCGAGCCACGATGCAAAGTAATGCATCGGGAAGACCACATGCAGTACCCCGGGCTCATTAGCATCCGCTGCTCGACTGAGGCCATGGTATAAGTGCGCCAAGCCAGCGATCCCAACAGCTACCTTTACCCCGATGACCATCCGGTGGGCTGGGTAAAAGACAGAGGGTCGCATCCGATGAGAGTGCATTGGGATCGCAAACCAGCTCAGCCACAATCCAAGAAATCCTAAGAAAAAGGCCTCCTCATCCATTCCAGGGGCCGCAATTTCTGCAAATGACATAGTAGGGAAGTCCGGAAGGAAAAAACCCTTTTGATCTATATCCTTCTCCGGTAGGTTGTCCACACCTAGACCGAAAGGGTCATCCAGGGTGGCAAACTTGGCAGCTTCCGATGATATGACGCTTGGACGAAGGAAACGAGCAATGAAGTCCTCAAAGTTAACTCCCCGACTCCCATGTTCGACGAAGAAGGACTCATATATGTTCAACACTTTAATCAAGCTTGGGAATTGATGTTGAACGGCATTCTCCGGTGTGACCCCCCTTACCATCGGCCTAGCACCAAAGACGTACACATCTGTCGGGAGCAGCTCCTCATAATGTTCCCCCGTCACTGGTAAACCGGATACCTCCGCGAACTCCTCCAAGGAGATTGACACTTCCCGATCAATGGCAAGGAAAGTGTGGGTAGGAATATTCCATTGCTCCAAGAAAGCTTTGAACCACCAGGTGGGGAGCGTGGGATACTGGAAAAGAGAGACGTAGACCGTGGTGTACAGTCCTAATCTTATCAACTGCGACTTCTTCGTCGACAGGATGTACCGGGCCCACGGCAGATAGTCAATCGGGTGGCGGGGGATCAGACCAAGGTTATACGATTGCCCCCAAGGTCCTGCTTTACCCTGACAGATACGGCGTCCTAGGATGTCCAAAACCATAGGACGCTGAACCGGTATCGCATCTATGGCGGGATGTAGAAAGCCTTTCGATGTCCAATCCACCAACTCCACGGCATACTGCACCGAGGGTGGGGTAGCATAACCAATCGCCGTGATGGGCTCAGACGGCACTGTGCATGTGAAGCTGCGTCGACCCATAATGATCTGGTTATTCCAGGACCCCCAAAGGTGAAGATTCTTGTACTCCGGGTCGTATTCTCTAATCATGGTCAGGACTTCGCGGTCCGAGGGCGCCTCGGGAAATCCCTCCTCCGAGCGGACGAACGGGAATGAAGTGTCTAGAGACATGATCGCTGCAAAAAGAACAATTTAGCCGTTAGTGTTGTAATTCCAACGTTTGGCGTCTAAAAAAAGAAAATGCATTAATTAAATTAAAATTAATTAATTACACCACACAGCAGCGCAGTGAGTAGGAGACCAAAGGGGGACCCACAAAATCTGGATGACAATATGTCAATTAATAAGACAACCTCATCATTGGATGAGATTGTCAGTTGGTCCCCAGGAAAAAATTCCCATTTTAAAAAAAAGAAGGGGGGAGAATCCCTAGAGACAAGGAGAAAATCTTCTCATTCAGAGCAAAGCTCTGTCACAGAGTGACACTTGTCAAACTCTGGTCTCAGGGAAATAAGATTCCTTAAAGAAGCATGCCTCTGTGGCCATAATGGAAAAGATCCATCAGAAAATTTTTTTTACACTTAAAAGAATTAAAAATTTTGGAATCTTGAAAGATTCATGAAAAATTTATAAAAAGACTCTTCATTTTCCAAATCTAAAAGAGCTATTTTTATATCTATGAGCAAACCTCTGTTCATGAGTTAAAACCCATGAACAAGATCCCTGTAGATCTATAAGTTTTGAGAGCAAAGCTCTGTTTATGAAACCCCAATGGGGATCTCTTTAGATCAAAAGATCTGTGAGAGTAAAGCTCTTTGGTTAAGATTAATTTAAATTAATTTGATTTAAATTAATTTTTACCTAAAGTTTCTAACTTTGGGAATGAGCAAAGCTCTGAAGTTCTTAAGCAAGAGCAAACCTCTGTTGAAATCAAAAATCTTAAAACGGTAAGATTTTTTCTAAGGGCCAGAGGTCCTATTTATAAGGCGCTTGCGCCCCTTGAGCTCACCCTTGATCCAACGATCAGGAGTTTGCCACCGCTGCACTCACGTGTGCGCTACGTGAGCGCAACGGTGGGGGGCATTTGTTTCGCCCAATCAGAGCAAAGCTCTGTTGAAATTCAAAATTCAAAATTTTGAAGCAACGCTTCAAATCTCGGGCGCAACGCGCCACATGTCAGGCGCTGATACGTCAGCGCAGCGCCCAAGAAGGCGCGCCCAATCAGAGCAAAGCTCTATTTTAAGCAAAATTAAAAGAAGCAACGCTTCAGTTGCGCAGGCACTGCGCTGCGCGACACGTGTCAGCGCAGATGCGCTAGCGCAGTTGCGCTGCGCTGTGCGCTGCGACACGTGTCAGCGCAGTTGCGCTGCGCTTTGCGCTGCGCGACACGTGTCAGCACAGATGCGCTAACGCAGTTGCGCTGCGCTGTGCGCTGCGCGACACGTGTTACACGCTGGAGCATTTGCGCCAAAACAGAATAAAGATTTTAATGAAATCTTTCTGTTCTTGTTAAAACAAGAAGATTCTCTTCTGTAAAACAGAAGCCCTTGGATTAAAGATCCAACGGTGGGGAAAATTCTCCAAATCACTCAGAGAAAGATCTCTTTAACTAATTTATGGGCAGTATAAAAAGGACCCCAAGCCTCAATTCAGAGGCATGAATATTTTTCTAAAAAAAAAAGAAGAGAACTCTGAAGAAATTTCAAGAAGAAAGGTAAAAGACCTTTTAGATAGAAGAATTTCTTCTGATAGATCATTGATCTAAGAACAAGATCAATGATCTTTAATAAAAAAACAAAATAAAAATAGTGCTTTGCACTTATGAACCATTGGTTCCTTGAAAACAAGAAAAACTTGTTTTCTTTGATTTAAAATCGATCAAAAGATAAAACAGTGCTCTGCACTTTCAAGAACTGCGCTGTTGCGCTCCTGTGTTGGCGTAAGCCACTAGGGGGCGCCACGTGTCAGTAGCGTAGCAGCGCAGCGCACTGACACAGCGCACTGCGCTGTTGCGCTTGTGCTCACCAGAGCATTACACGTGTCACCACCATATGAGTTTGCGCTCATTACTTGGCGCAAAACGCCTGACAAGCCACGTGGGGCACTGTCAGAGTATTTAATGCTCTGCATTATTAAAGAAAAGGGACAGAGCCCAATTAAAAGGCCTAACAGGCCTAATAAAAAAATGCTATGCATTTTAAAAAAGGGACAGAACCCAAACAAAATAGATGCTCTGCATCATTTATAAAAGGGCAGAGCCCAACCAAAACAAGAATAATGCAGTGCATTACTAAAAAGGGGCAAAGCCCTAGCACAGGCCAAAGACAAAAGATGTTGAAACTGGACTTAGCCCAATTTTGGCCGTAAGTCCTCAAGCTAAATTGACTGAGCAAAATTGCTTTCCTAAATCAATTTATCTCCGGTTCGAGGGTACATCTCCGAACTCCTCTGACATCTATCGTTGTAATCCTTCAACGACGTCAGAGAAGCGACGGGTCCCGACGACCACACATCAATACGGACTGCGGGGTCCTTAAACTCGTGGACCGGAACGTCATTAAACTAATGTTGGACCGGAACGTCCTTAAACTAATGTTGTACCGAAATGTTCTTAAACTAATGTCGGACCACCACGTCCCTAAACTGGAACATGGACCGCAACGTCCCGAAACGGGAGCATGGACCGCAACGTCCCTAAACTACCTATGGACCACTACGTCCCTAAACTAGAACAATAGAGCCTCCAAATGCTCTTTTGCCGGATCTAAACGATCCCGTTTAAGTTGATCTTAGCCCCCAAACACGGATAACGAATCCTTAAACATTCAAACGGACTATAAAACTCCAAATCAACCTTGGTTCAAGGGTACATCTCTGAACTCCTCTGACATCTGCCGTTGTAATCCTTCAACGACGTTAGAGAGGTGACGAGTCCCGATGGCCAGATATTAAATGGATTATCACGTTAAGTTGATCTTAGTCTCAAACAGGACTATCGTATCCTTAACGAACGTTTATGTTGATCTTAGCCGCAACGCGACTAATGCATCCTTAAACTAAAAACACCAAACCCAAATCTAAGTAAATACGGATTTGGACTAATCCACGTCCTACGGGCGACGGCATTATTCAGTCTCCGTATACAATCCACGGGCAACCACAAACAAAACAAACACACAGGACAAGAAGTGAAATTCTGGAGAAGGAGAAAGTTGTTACCGCGATGCGGTAGCGTAATTAACTGCAGGGGCTTGCGCCTGCAGGGAAGAGCGTCCCCACAATCAAAAACCCCTCAAGCGAGAGGGAATCTGACGAAGTCTACTACATCGGCTGCATCCGTCTAAACCTCCGATACACGGTGCCATAAATCAACTTGGCATTTTCGGAGAGGTGGACAGATAAAACCAAATAGCATCTGCCCCGAACCTCAGCGTCAGGACATCACGGTCTTGTGCGCCGTCTTTCGGAGGGGAACAGGTAGCATCCTTGGTAATGATGTATCTTGCCTTTAATCGTCTAGTAAGTCACGGTATCTAGCTTGGAACTCTTCCAACATACCATCCCTCCACTGAGGGTAAAGACAATGCCTGCGACTGACATTCAGTCGTCCTTATCACCCTGCAACTTTTTCAGTGATTCTCCCCAGGATCGATTGATACCATCTCACTACAACTAGTGAGTATCATTACATCCAATTAGATCTATCTCATAGATCCAAAACCTATAATTTAGGAGGTATCATTTTGATCCTATATGGAGAATCATTATGATAAGCGGAGATTGACCGAGCGTAGCATAGGAAACTCCTTCCCTATCAAGAGTATGTCATCCACGTACTCTACAAGGATCACCACCATACTCTCTACTACCTTTTTGTATAAACAATGTTCATCTACCATTTTGATGAAGTCAAACTTTTTGACTATTACATCAAAACAGACGTTCCAACTACGCGATGCCTGATTTATCACATAAAACATCTTGCACACGTTTCCGCTGCTCCCACTGTCTAAGAAGCCCTCTGGCTGTGTACTTATAGATGCGTTTCCAAATCATCATTTAGAAAAGCAGTCATGACACCCAACCGCTAGATATCGTAGTCATGGTATATAGCCGTGGCAAGTAGGATCTGGATGGACTTAAGCATAGCTTTGAAAGTCTCAACTTTTCCATGTACACCAAGTAATCTTCTCAAGATATACTTGCTCCTGATGGGGATTTAACCCTTCAGATAAAGCAACCAAAGTCCATACTTTGTTGGTGTATAAGGATTCCATCTCGGATCGATAAGCATCCAGCCATTCTTACAGAGTCCCACTCCTGATGGCCAGCTCGAAACTAGTTGGGTCATCATCTCATGATGCAATCCTCGCTCCCACTGTTATAGAGAAACCGAAGTATCTCTCAGGTGGGTTGTAGGGTTCCTAGGCACACTCAAGAGGTCTCACAAGGCATTAACCATGCCAAATTCAAAATTTTCCGGTGCCGAGAAACCCTAATACGGATCGTTAACTAGAAATTAGGCGAAACTACAAGCTAGTTAACAACTTAACTACTAAGTGAACGGAAATACAACCTTTGTAGATCCGGTCCTCCACCTCCATAGCTCCGTGTTGATGTCCCTCCGCTGCGATCATCGGATCCCGGACTCTAGTAATGGTTTCGTCGAAGAAATGATCGGGCTAGATCGTCGACTTCGATGCCGAAGATGATCTACGTCGAGACAACTCAAGATCAAGCTCCAACTTCACCAAGTCATGAAACTTGTGAAGAAAACACCCTATACTACTTGGCAAGTGGTAGAGGATGAAGAAATAGGAAGTGGGTTCACTTTAGATTTGGGTTTCTCACTTGATTTCATCACTTGACATTTTTGTAGAAAGCTTTTCTTTCTTCATCTTGAAGAAGAAGAAGAAGGAGGATGAAAAAGAATAATAATCAAAAATAAAAATCAAGTGATGGTTATCATTTTGTAACCATGGGTGAGTGTAGAGAATAAACTAGGGTCAAGTTGAATGGTTAGGTTAAAGGAAAGAAACAAAATGGTTACTTCTTCAAAGCTTCATGAAGCTTCAACAAAAGACAAAGCAAGCCACCATTTCATTTTCTTTTGTCAAAAAGAATAAAGAGAATAAATAAATAAGTAAAGAAAATAAGACCTAAACCATGGTTTAAAACATACACACCCAAGTTTGCATGTATCATCAAACATGATACAAACTAGTGCACAAAACTATATCATATATACAATGTGCACATCAAGTGAGAAAATCCATCTTAAGTGAACAAATACTAGTTAATGTAAAGTAATATATCAAATATATAATTATATATTAAATCATTAAATCAACACTTGATTTAACGATCCGGTTATATCGCATATGACCGACTAATATCCAATGTATCGACTTATCGAATCAAACCTTGATTCGATAACTAGGTTATATCGCATACAACCAATCGATACATTCATCACGAGAATAGAATACGGTATCACATACATGTATTATTCTCGGTCCCGCACATATCTCATATGTGCTCCTATTTCGTTTCGCTTGAGCCAGGAAACCTCTGTGTAGGACTCTAAAGACTCGTCAATACGCCGGCAGCAGGTGATGATCATATCAAACACCCACAAGCCGCAAGCGGTCTGCTAAACATAACGGCCACCCGGGTATTGAGTGATCAGAAGATCGACGAGCAAGCCCGCTCACACTCCTGTGAATCCAACGAGCAACACTTACCGTACAGTCCGGTCTCGTCGTCTGATATGTCGCATATCTCGCGTAGGGGTGGTAAACGTCAGACCCCAATAGCTCGATAAGTCGTGTCGATATGAGGTCTATAACAGTTTGAGAAACTACTGGTAACACTTACCAGTAAATCTCAGCAACCCTGGCCAGGGATTTCCGGTTATAGCCAATCAAACACAGCGCAACATCAACTCCCTATACCGGGAGAGACGAATCCCCTCCTATCGCTCATTGCCTCCATGTGATTCGGGACTGTACCCAAAAACCACCGTTTTGCACGCCCTCTTGGACGTGGTAAGGTGGAAATCAAAGCACAGTGGGAATCACACAAGACTCTATGACGATCTCGGGTCTACAGACTAACCTGTACCAGTGTCACCAGAGAACTGCCATCTGACGTAAGGTATAATACCATCTGGGAGTTCTCGGCGAGTCCGTCCAGTGTACCCAGACTCCACTGAGCACCCGTATATCATCTCTGATGTCAAACACCAATCGATATGGGATCATCCATCGCCCATCTGTATGGGTCGAGAAGGTATACGCTAGTCTACACTGGTATATCGATGCCCTGTCTCGATACACCCACGACTAGGGACCTTGAAGGATGTACTTATGGACTACCATGTCCCCACTAGCATGATCCGCATCATAGTCCAGGTAGTCAAGTACACATCCTAAGGGCTTTACCAACATGTAACAGAGAGACAATCAGTATACACGTTAAGGTAAAGAGTAACCAGATAGCATACTATCATGTCGAGCAAGAAAGTCCTCTCTATATATGTCCAAGCATCCACTACAATAGACATCTTATTTATAGTAATGGCCTCTAGGGCATACATATAACTAACAATCTCCCACTTGCACTAGGGCCATCTGATAGCAGTGGTTGTAGTATCTCATACTCAACCATCCCATAAAAGTCTCTCTCTGGGAAAAGGCCTTTATAAGTGGATCCTCCGTGTTGTCCTCTGAGTATACTCTCCTAACCTCGATCCCCTGGAGATCAACCATCTCCATGATCAGGTGATACTGCCTTAGAATATGTCTGGATCACTGATGGGACGGTCGCTCCTTGGCATAAGCCATAACTCCATTGTCACACAATGGGAGGAACTAAGTTCATCTCATGAACCAATATACACCCAAACAGCCTCTTTGGTAGCATCTTACGTAGCGATGTATCCTGCCTTTATCGTCTAGTTAGCCACGGTATTTAGCTTGGAACTCTTCCAACATACCGTCCCTCCACTGAGGGTAAAGACAAAGCCTGTGACTGACATTCAGTCGTCTTTATCACCCTGGAACACTTCCAGTGATTCTCCCCAGGATCAATTAATACCATCTCACTACAACTAGTGAGTATCCTAACATCCAGTTACTTCTATCTCATAGATTAAAACTCAGGATTTAGGAGGTATCACTTTGATCCTATACGGAGAATCCTTGTGATAAGCGGAGATAGACTGAGCGTAGCATAGGAAACTCCTTCCCTATCAAGAGTATGTCATCCACGTACTCTACGAGGATCACCACCATACTCCCTACTACCTTTTTGTATATACAAGGTTCATCTACCATTTTGATGAAGTCAAAATCTTTGACTACCACATCAAAACAGATGTTCCAACTCCACGATGCCTGCTTTATCCTATAAAGCATCTTGTACACGTTTCTGCTGCTCCCACTGTTTACGTAGCCCTCTGACTGTGTACTTATAGACTCTCTCTTTTAAAATATCATTTAGAAGAGCAGTCATGACACCCAACCGCCAGATATCGTAGTTATGGTATGTAGCCGTGGCAAGTAGGATCTGGATGGACTTAAACATAGATCCTTAGAAAATGTTTCAACACAATCCATACCTGGTCAATGATGCAAACCTTTAACAAGTCTAGATTTGAAAGTCTCAACTTTTCCATGTACACTAAGTAATCTTCTCAAGATATACTTGCTCCTGATGGGGATTTAACCCTTCAGATATAGCAACCAAAGTCCATACTTTGTTGGTGTATAAGGATTCCATCTCAGATCGCTATGCATCCAGCCATTCTTACAGAGTCCCACTCCTGATGGCCAGCTCGAAACTAGTTGGGTCATCATCTCATGATGCAATCCTTGCTCCCACTGTCATAGAGAAACCGAAGTATCTCTCAGGCGGATGAGGAACCCTACCAGATCGGCGGAGAGGCTGAGGTTCGTTGGAATCTACTGAATCCTTTGGTTCTACCAAATCATCTGCTGTAGTTTGTATAGCTGGAACCTTTCCAGTTCTACAAAACAGACCTTGCCTCGAGCTTGTCCGGATTTTGCTTTTAGACATAGGCCGGTCAACCCCAAATCTTAACTAGCTTAAGACATGGGCTCTTCCCATACCATATCTCATATGGAGTGGTAGGCTGTGATCTGATTCGAACCTAATTCAATAGGTATGCAGCTTCTCAAGTGCATTACTCCCAAAAGGAAACAGGTAACTCAGTATTACTCATCATAGAGCACACCATATCGAATAGGGTGCAATTGCTCTGCCCCGATATACCATCGTGCTATGGTGTATACGGAGGAGTAATGCTGAGAGAGAATCTCATTCTCCTTTAGAATAGTCCAGGAATTCCGTGCTCAAGTATTCTCCTCCCTGATCGCATCAAAGGACATAATACTTATACCCTCATTTTGGTTCTCTAATTCTACCTTATATTCCGTGTTTATCTCAAAAGGTTCGGACTTGTGTTTCAACAGGAACATATGTCTGAATCTTGAGAGATCATCAGAGAATGTAATGAAGTACAAAGAACTGGTCTTGGCATGTGTAGATAGGGGACCTTCATACATCAACATGTATCATCCCAAGAGTTCATTAACTCTTTCTCTGTTTTCAGTAAACGGAGCTATGGTCATCTTATCTTTGTGACATGACAAGCAAGTTTCACAAGATATAAATTCAAACTGATTTAAATATGCATCTATATGTAACTTCAGCTAGTCGGGTCGCATTGATATGACCTAGTCTACAATACCTCAAGAAGGATTCGTTCATTTCTGAACTCTTCCTCTTATGTGTGTTCTGTATACAAAGAACTGTAGTTTGATTTAGAACATCAATGCTTTTAGATAACGTGCTTGAACCGATCAACTTTTGATTATAGGAAATGTTCAAAACATTATCCAACAATACAAAATTATATCCTTCTTTATCTAAATAAAGAGACTGATATGATTTTGTATATCAGGTTCGGTATCTAATAACATTTGTTCAGAATCAATGTATTCTTGTAATACAGGGTGACAGTGACCAACAGACTTGGCTGCAACATTTGCACCGTTTTCTGCCTCATGAAACTTATCACCCGTTCTCAGTTCTCTACCTTTCTGAAGCCCTATGTAACAGATTACATATCTGGGATCCTGATTCGGTATCAAATACCCAGGACGTAGAGGATACAGAGAAACAGTTCTTTGTAATGAACACACCCGAAGATGATGCATCATTATGCACTTTCTTCGTTTGGGCGGAACAGGAATTCTGGTAATCCCCAATTTCCTGCTCTGTCTTATAACAATTATAAGTTGGAGCGGGACAAACGTTCCCCAGCTCAGTATAACAAGCGGGTTCGGTCAAATATCCGTATTATTATCATGATTAAGCCGTGATATGGTCGCTACCTGGAGAGAGAGAGAAGAAAACACTCAGCGTGCGCTCTTGCAAGATCAGATTGATTATTATTTTATCTAATCAGGATGGCTCCCACTGTTTTAATCAAATCTTCCTTCAAACCCTAAAAGGAAAGATTAGCCGGGATTAATTACACGCTATAAGTTCGCCAATCTTTCAGCCAGGCCAGTGTCGGTACTTTGAGGGAGGTCCCCCGTGCTTTCGCACGAACCTAATTAATGTAAACCTCATTTTCCCAGAGGCGTAACCTCGTTAACAGCTTTCTAGACACCTACTTGATCGGCTAATTGTAATGTGTAAAACTCTCCCAGGAGTAACTTTTACTCGCAGCGGGTATCGGGATCCAACTATCTCATAGAAGGTATGCAATCTCATTGTAAATTTCAACACTTGAAATTCCAGATAATTTTGCCCCTACCAGCTATATGACCTTAACATAGTCAACAAATCATAAGTACTAGTCAAGTTCAACCTGTCATTTCCCGATTGAATTAAACCCACCCGCACGACCCTTAACATAGACAACAAAGTCGCACGACTACCCCAATCCAATCGCATCATATGCTTATACAGATAAGCACAAATCAGCTACCGCACACTACGCCTTAACATAGTCAACAAACGTAGCACGAATACTAACTAGGACTTATCTGAAATGACGGAGGGCTACGACAGGTTTTTCTGAAAACCTATTGCGTAATGAACTTGATATCGTGGTAGAATCAAATGATTTTAAAATGGAGAGTTTTCGAGGCTTTTCTAGTTTTGCTAAAGGGGTCACTCCCGGTGAAGGGATCGTCGGCCCTTTCCTCATCGAATGAGGTGCAGGATATATCATATATATCACTGTGCAAAGCAGAAACTATAGAAGCAATCAAAAGATAAACCGAGTGTGTAGCATCTGCCAGTTATTGCTAAAGAAGTCACTCCCGGTGAAGGGATCGTCGGCCCTTTCCTCATCGAATAAGGTGCAGGATATATCATATATACCGCTGTGCAAAGCAAGAACTGTAGCTACCTGTTTTATTTTTGAAATTCGATTCTACAAAATCTATAGGTTTCTTTTATTTCATTAATCTCATTAATGAAGTCCCATCATTTAAGTACCTAAACATCACAGATAAATACGACGTACACTTATGACATCCGCATTCGCCTCGATGTCCCCTTGTGTACCGTTAGGTTAGGTAACTAACGGCAGAGCGGGGCAAGGCTAGCGCGGGTGTAAAATATAAGTAATGTCTATATAATATATCATATATACTATATACAGTATTTATCACAGAACATCACATGATCACATCACAGATATCGCAGCAGAAGAATCATATGAAACATTGGATATACTAGGATGTCCGTGTTTTCAATACGAGCCAGTATAAAACACGGATTCCACGGTCACGATGAATAGCCAAACCCACACCCCTAGACCCCTACGAGAGCGGCAAGCAACCCTACCAATTCTAAAGTTAGGAGACCCAGACTCGACTCCTTGAGTTGGTCTCCCACTGGACTCCAGAACCCGGTTACTTGTGCCCTCCTCCTTGGGTCTATCCTAGTGCGGAAAAGTAAATAATATACAAAAGGTGACATCTTCCGCAACCTGGAAGTGCCCCAATAAAAGAATATTACATACAAGTTTTTACATGAATGAAAAATGAAAAAACACTCATCTCACATAAGAAAAACCCGGCTATTCAAACACGACGATCCAATATAACATATCCAGCAACATAACATCCCATGTCATCAATGTAAGTAAATATGCCCATCCTAATTGTCGTTGACATATAGCAACGAAACCGGCAATATCACATATTACACTTACGGCCACAGAAAAGAAAGTGTAAAACTACAACAGTTGGAATCCGCAACCATCTTAGACATCACATGCCTAACCAAATGAATTCCTTAGACATCGCATGCATAACAATTATAAACCCCGCATTTTAGTCTCATTATCGAAAACTCTTTTCAATATCAAGTCGCGTAATTCAACAAGATTCCCGGCATCCTGACCGAATGCTCGTCGCAAACTTTAGTAGATGGTCGCACCCCCGATACCGTCGACGAAGTGCACCAAGGCGGAACACCGCTGCCGCGAGCACCCGAACGGATGCTTTCGGCGACGGGGTTCTCCTACAGTCACTTGGTCGGGGCTATGGGGCGTAGCTTTCTATTAAGTTTACCTGGCGAGTATCCGCGTACGCTACGTGATTGCGACGGACTTTTGATCACATCAAAATTCCGTGGCAACCGATCAAGTGAGACTAAAGTGCTAGATTTATAACATTCATTCAGTTATCTCATAACTACTTGTGAATTCCAATTATTGTATCACATTCCAGATAATTAGAAAATGTTAAACTTTCCGATCGAATAATCAAACACCCAAGTTTTCCCGAAACAGCTCAACACATGAAATAAGTTCAAAAACATTCACTTCATGCCTCAGTACCAACGGTCCAGCCGTAGAAGGGTCAAGCCAACGCCTCACATGTGGCACGCCGTACTGCCCCAAACCCTAAGGTTCAAAGGGCAGTTCAAGACGGTCACATAATCGAGTTATGGTTTGTTGTCTTCTAGAGGGACCATCGCGTTACTTGCACTACTTAGAACGATTTCAAACTACGGAAAAATCCAACACTTGGAAATTTTCCGGCAGGGGAAAAATTGGGTATTTATATCCGGTCGAACTTTTTAACATATTCTTAAATTACCCGGAAAACACATAGACGAAGTTAAATAAACCGATCGAATCATCGAATCCCCAATACAACCCAGAAAACACAACTCTTGAGTAGAAGTCAAAATATCCCAGAAAATACAGCACTAAAATATAGGAATTACTGTGCAATTTTCAAAACCTGATGTGACTACATGGCCGCGGAACCGCCGCACGAGCCATGCTCGTGCCGCGGTTCCGCCGCGCCTTAGTCGAATTAGCCACTCGAATTTCACAGTAACTCCTAGAAACGCCTGCTGATTTTTCTGCATATTTTTAATTTGGAAAAAACCACTTTTTCAGAAAAAGTCCAGAGAGGGTTAAAAGTTAGGGTTTCAGGGTTCGATCGGATTTCTAACATAGTCTACACATCGCCTAAGGCTCTAGCTAGGCTCTGATACCACTGTAGTGTTCCTAGGCACACTCAAGAGGTCTCACAACGCATCAACCATGCCAAATTCAAAACTTTCCGGTACCGAGAAACCCTAATACGGATTGTTAACTAGAAATTAGGCGAAACTATAAGCTAGTTAACAACTTAACTACTAAGTGAACGGAAATACAACCTTTGTAGATCCGGTCCTCCACCTCCATAGCTCCGCGTTGACGTCCCTCCGCTGTGATCATTAGATCCCGGACTCTAGTAATGGTTTCGTCGAAGAAATGATCGGGCTAGATCGTCGACTTCGATTCCGAAGATGATCTACGTCGAGGCAACTCAAGATCAAGCTCCAACTTCACCAAGTCATGAAATTTGTGAAGAAAGCACCCTATACTACTTGGCAAGCGGTAGAGGATGAAGAAATAGGAAGTGGGTTCACTTTAGATTTGGGTTTCTCACTTGATTTCATCACTTGACATTTTTGTAGAAAGCTTTTCTTTCTTCATCTTGAAGAAGAAGGAGGATGAAAAAGAATAATAATCAAAAATAAAAATCAAGTGATGGTTATCATTTTGTAACCATGGGTGAGTGTAGAGAATAAACTAGGGTTAAGTTGAATGGTTAGGTTAAAGGAAAGAAACAAAATGGTTACTTCTTCAAAGCTTCATGAAGCTTCAACAAAAGACAAAGCAAGCCACCATTTCATTTTCTTTTGCCAAAAAGAATAAAGAGAATAAATAAATAAGTAAAGAAAATAAGACCTTAACCATTAACCTAAACCATGGTTTAAAACATACACACCCAAGTTTGCATGTATCATCAAACTTGATACAAACTAGTGCACAAAACTATATCATATATACAATGTGCACATCAAGTGAGAAAATCCATCTTAAGTGAACAAATACTAGTTAATGTAAAGTAATATATCAAATATATAATTATACATTAAATCATTAAATCAACACTTGATTTAACGATCCGGTCATATCGCATATGACCGACTAATATCCAATGTATCGACTTATTGAATCAATCCTTGATTCGATAACTAGGTTATATCGCATACAACCAATCGATATATTCATCGCGAGAATAGAATACGGTATCACATACACGTATTATTCTCGGTCCCGCACATATCTCATATGTGCTCCTATTTCGTTTCGCTTGAGCCAGGAAACCTCTGTGTAGGACTCTAAAGACTCGTCAATACGCCGGCAGCAGGTGATGATCATATCAAACACCCACAAGCCGCAAGCGGTCTGCTAAACGTAACGGCCACCCGGGTATTGAGCGATCAGAAGATCGATGAGCAAGCCCGCTCACACTCCTGTGAATCCAACGAGCAACACTTACCGTACAGTCCGGTCTCGTCGTCTGATATGTCGCATATCTCGCGTAGGGGTGGTAAACGTCAGACCCCAATAGCTCGATAAGTCGTGTCGATATGAGGTCTATAACAGTTCGAGAAACTACTGGTAACACTTACCAGTAAATCTCAGCAACCCTGGCCAGGGATTTCCGGTTATAGCCAATCAAACACAGCGCAACATCAACTCCCTATACCGGGAGAGACAAATCCCCTCTTATCGCTCATTGCCTCCATGTGATTCGGGACTGTACCCAAACACCACCGTTTTGCACGCCCTCTTGGACATGGTAAGGTGGAAATCAAAGTACAGTGGGAATCACACAAGACTCTATGCCGAGCTCGGGTCTACAGACTTACCTGTACCAGTGTCACCAGAGAACTGCCATCTGACGTAAGGTATAATACCATCTGGGAGTTCTCGGCGAGTCCGTCCAGTGTACCCAGTCTCCACTGAGCACCCGTATATCATCTCTGATGTCAAACACCAATGGATATGGGATCATCCATCGCCCATCTGTATGGATCGAGAAGGTATACGCTAGTCTACACTGGTATATCGATGCCCCGTCTCGATACACCCACGACTAGGGACCTTGAAGGATGTACTTATGGACTACCATGTCCCCACTAGTATGATCCGCATCATAGTCCAGGTAGTCAAGTACACATCCTAAGGGCTTTACCAACATGTAACAAATAGACAATCTGTAACACTTTGAAATTTTCGTTGATTGTTTTGGTGATAATTAGTAGCCATGCATATTTTTATATTTGTGTGTTCATAGGATTTATAGTTATTATTGGTAGTGTTAGCATATTGGAAATTTTCCCTTGTTGTGCACACTTGCACACTTAGACTTTTCTTGTGACTTGTTAACCATTCTTGTGCATGGTTGCAAACTCTTTTCCCCACCATTTAAATCCTTGTCTAAACCCTTTTTATAATTTCAAAAGAAACAACAAAAGAAAAGAAATCCAAATAAACAAAGGAGCATGGTGTTAGGTAGAGATTTTGACTTTTGGACCCATTTCATTGCTTCTCTCTCTCTCCTCTCCCCACTTCAGAATTCCTGCAGCCCCAGCAGAAATTCCCTCCCATTTTCTTCATCCTTTCTCCTCCTTTTCACTTCCCTTTTGAATCCCAAACAAATCCTACACAAAAACCACATCTTTCCATCACAAAACATGAAAAAAGCAAGGTTTTTGGAGGTGTTCAAGGCTAATCTGCACACTTGAGGGAGGGACTGGACTTTAGGTAGTTTTTAAGGTCATTAGAAGGTATAAATCTCAATCCTAGCACCCAATTTTCATAACTTGCATGTTTAGTTTAGAAATATCATATTTTTATGCCTTTTTAGTGCTATTGAAAGGGGTTTAGTGTTAATATGTTAAATTTGTGTTGTTGTGGCTTGATTAGCTTGTTAATAAGTTATTAGTGTGGGATTAAACCTAGGTTTGTTTCAGATTTCATCAAAATACATAAAGTCGCATTTTTTTTGTGCAAAATGTATGATTTGAACTGATAAAGGCACTGTAGGAAATCTGCTACTACCCGAGACTTTTCAGTAGAAATCTAGATGTTACTATAGCATGTATGGGGAGAATAGAGTGCACCAACCAAACCTAGGAACCCAATTCCCAAGTCTGGCCGCCAATTATTGCATTCTGGCCGCAAATTGCGGCCAGATAGGGGAGCCAAGGGTTGGGGTTTGGGGTGTGGGTGTCTGCTGCTATTTGGGTTGTTATGGTATATATAGTTTTGCAATATATTTCCTGTATCAAAATCTGGGGTAGAATACCTATTTTTCCCGTATTTTCAACCTTTCGCGACACGCGTGATACGTGTGTGTGGGTTTTGGGTTTCTGCGTATCGCGACGCGTCGGAGTGATTTCAGACACGTAACCACACGTTTTAGCGTATCGCGCACACACGCGCTTGGTTCGCGACACGAGTTACTGGTTCGGCTTAAGTGTCGCGTTTCTGTGATTTCAAGCTTACGTGTGATATATTGTGTAATATTAGGTTCGCAGGCGAGTACAGCGGGCGCCGCGCAGGAGGGAAAACAGGTTGTTGGCTATACCTAGTGGAAGGCTACGGTGAGTAGATTTCACATCTACGGGGATATCGCCCGCATGGCGTTCTACGTCAGGGCTGATAGGACCTTATAGCGTTCCTTATATATATATTGCATGTTCATGGTTACTAGCTAGTGCATTGCATACCTACTACACACATCACATTGATCATTGCATTGTAGCTTATCTATATGTGACATGACTTGATACTCATATTTGATACCTATATCACGTTGGATTATTGCATTGTAGCTTATCTATATGTGACATGACTTGATACTCATATTTGATACCTATATCACATTGGATCATTGCATTGTAGCTTCTCTATATGTGACATGACTTGATACTCATATTTGATACCTATATCACATTGGATCATTGCATTGTAACTTATCTATATGTGACATGACTTGATACTCATATTTGATACCTATATCACATTGGATCATTGCATTGTAGCTTATCTATATGTGACATGACTTGATACTCATACTTGATGCACATATCACATCACAATTACTTGTATTATTGGTTGAGATTTCATGTGATTTCTGGATTTGGGAATCGTGGCCTTTTCAAATAAGTAATCATTTAAAAACCCGGTTCCCTTGATATGATATTTTAGGGCGCCGCCCCGTGTTTTCTCGGTGCTAGAGGCATGTACTGAGAGAGGGCTGACCCGGACTGACGGATGCCCGATGGATTGATATAGGGCTGACCCGGAATGACGGATGCCCGATGTATTGAGAGAGGGCTGACCCGGACTAACGGATGCCCGATGGATTGATATAGGGCTGATCCGGAATGACGGATGCCCGATGTATTGAGAGAGGGATGACCCGGACTGACGGATTCCCGATATATATACTTTGAGAGAGGGCTGACCCGAAATGACGGATGCCCGATACAGGATGTTTTGCGTGTCGATGCTAGACACGAGTATTTATGATATTTGGGTGCCGATGTTGGGCACTCGGGATTCTCAGAGATGTACAGGATTGAGGGCCGAGGAGAGCGCCGGCGCATGAGCTAGTTTTGGGAGATCTGGGTGCATTGAGAAGCCGATTATATATGTTCCACGTTGACATTCCGTGTAGATATTATATTGCCCCTGCTCAGCATTACTTTTGTACCTCATCCTGTAGATGCATTACCTGTTAGAGCATTTGTACCTCATATGGTAGTACAGGACCCTATAGAGCACTTGCATGATTATTGCACATACTGCTCATCCCATATTGATATCATCTGTTGGCATATGATAGAGTAGTGCAGTACGTACATGCTCGCGATCACCTTTATATGTTATCTCTATTCACGAGTTGGCAACTCACCCCCGTTGTGCCACAGTGTTTGCAGGTTGCCCTTCGGAGTAGTCGCGGCAGGCTGCTTTGCATCTTTTGGCACAGATACCCCCACAGTTGGTGTACTAGCTCTTTTGCTGATAGGTGGGTTTTGTGCGGTATCTGTTTATCTTTCAGTATGTACATTGTTGTATCTAGTATTCTCCATCTACCATGTATGTATTTGACTTAGAAACAGTGTGAGGACGATGTTGTACTATTTTGTATTCTGGTGTCGAGCTCGTTGTGAGCCGGCTGTACTTGCAGTTTATTCTATCTGTGATGTTCCCACTTGTGGATCTTGATCTTCGCTACGGCGTCGTATATTGTTTTCTTGGAGATTGTGTACTTAGTTTCTTATCATGATTTTAGTAGTGCTTCCTTTAAAACTTCTAACACTCTATACTTTCACTGGTTTGATTTCTGGGTTTTCGGTTCACTTAGTCGCGTTACGC
The DNA here is from genome assembly GCA_030015575.1 of Agapanthus africanus. NCBI lineage: Eukaryota > Viridiplantae > Streptophyta > Magnoliopsida > Asparagales > Amaryllidaceae > Agapanthus > Agapanthus africanus. The sequence goes on along the minus strand of CM057346.1, from coordinate 264,168,662 downwards.
CTGTAGACGTTACGTGGTTAAGTGCCGGTCACGGGCCAAACTTCGGGTCGTGACAAAGTTGGTATCAGAGCCTAGGTTTTACCTTTCGGAGTGCAGGATGACCCTGGTATGATGGAGTAGGTAGCTGCGGCAGGGTAGCGTAGCGTGTGTATGTTCCGCGGCATACTCACGACACGGTACTCCGCCTACGCGACCTTAGGACTTGTTGATATAAATTTCCTTCTTGAGTATTTACATTCTCGCGATTCGATTTCCGTATCCTTATCGAATCCTATTGTTCCTTTCAGCCAATATGCCGCCAAGGACTACGAGGGCGCAGAGAGCGGCCGTGAGGGCCGAGGTTCGAGTTGATTCATCTGAGACAAGGACTAATCCGAGTAGTACTCCTGTTGCACCAGGACAGATTGTTTCCCCTATGACAGCTCAGATCGCTAGACTAGTGGTAGAGATGCAGGGCCTATGCCAGGCGATGAGCTCATTGGTAGAGGTCGTTCGAGCGCAGCGACAGATGGTTGCCACCCCTGTTACCCAGTTGTTCCTTGCGATCATCATGTGGTATTCCGTCCCCTACATAGCACCGGTGGAGGCAGCTCCCGTTTACGAGACACGTCTTCCAGAGACTGTGAGAATTCCGGAACAGTTGAGGAATCATACTGGTATACCAGCCCAGAGCAGAGGCTTAGGACGAGGACAGTCGTTTGGCTTCCATCCCCAGGCAGGACAGCATTCAGTGCGTAGGTGTTTACGATGCGGAAGCCTTCAACACCTCATCAGGCAGTGTTTCTTCACAGCACGTCAGGGTCGTGTTCTGAGACGTCGTGAACGTGGAAGGTTTGCACAGAGGGGTCAGGCTAGCAGAGGAGGAGTTCGGTCAGTCGCAAATGAGGGACAGGCACAAGTTTTTGCTTCGACTCATCGGGACGCGCGGGTATCCGATGCTGTGGTTTCAGGTACTCTTTCAGTTTGTCCTCTGTTGCACACGTATTGTTTGATCCGGATCCTTGTGCTCATATGTTTCCACGTACCCGTATGTATCCACACACTTTGTGCCGAGTTTGGGTAGAGAGTCCGGTTTGCTTGGTCAACCGTTTGTTGTGACTACTCCTGCGGGAGAGTCGTTTGTTGTTAGGCACGTGTTCCGATCATGTACCGTCCGTATCGGCGAGAGAGAGTTGCCGGTCGTTTCGATCCTTCATGAGATGTTGGACTTCGACGTTCTTTTGGACATGGATTTGGTTAGCCACGTGCTATGCTTCTGTTGACGGCCGCGAGAGGACAGTTCGATTTTGTTTTCCCGGCAAGTCGGTTGTTGTTGTGTTGGGGGACCGTAGTGCCACCCCTCACGGTGTGAATTCTTCTGTTCGCGCTGGACAGCTTTTGCGGAAGGGATGTCAGGGATTTCTCGCATATGTTTGCGATACTAGGGCTATAGAGGTTCTTTTGGATCAGGTTCCGGTTGGTAGCGAGTTCCCTGATGTGTTCCCTGACGAGCTTCCTGGGCTACCGCCCGAGCGTGATATTTCTTTCTGCATTGATTTGGTTCCTGGCACGGGGCCTATTTCAGTACCGCCTTATCGGATGGCCCCGGCGGAACTTAGAGAGTTGAAGGATCAGTTGCAGGACTTGCTGGATAAAGGACTTGTTCGACCCAGTGTTTCTCCTTGGGGCGCTTCAGTCCTGTTCGTCAAGAAGAAAGACGGCTGTTGCGTTTGTGTATTGACTACCGCCAGCTGAATAAGGTGACAGTGCTGAATCAATATCCTTTGCCACGCATCGACGATTTGTTCGACCAGCTTCAGGAGGGGGGGCAGGATACTTTTCGAGGATCGATTTGCGATCGGGCTACCACCAGCCGCGGGTTCGACAGGAGGACATTCCTAGGAAAGCTTTCAGTACTCGTTACGGCCATTATGAGTTTTTGGTGATGTCGTTTGGACTCACCAACGCGCCAGCAGCATTTTTGGACATGATGAACCGTATTTTCCGGCCGTATCTTGATCTGTTCGTTATGGTGGTTATTGATGATATCTTGGTGTATTCTCGGAGTAGAGAGGAACACGAGCAGCACCTGCGGATCACACTGCAGACCTTGAGGGAGCATCAGCTTTTCGCCAAATTCTCCAAGTATGCCTTCTGGCTAGACAGCGTGGACTTCTTGGGGCACGTGATTACACGAGATGGTATATGTGTTGACCGAGGAAGGTCGAGGCGGTTCGGAGTTGGCCTAGACCCACGTCAGTGACGGAGATTCGCAGCTTTCTAGGGCTGGCAGGCTATTACCGGCGATTCGTGCAGGACTTCTCTCGCATTGCTACACCGTTGACCGGGTTGACCAGAAAAAGGGAGTTCGCTTCGATTGGACGGAGGAGCGTGAGCACAGTTTCCAGCAGCTACGGGCTCTACTGACTACGACACCAGTGTTATCATTGCATTCGGGATCAGACGGATTTGTGGCCTACTGCGATGCTTCACGAGTAGGGTCGGGGTGCGTTTTGATGCAGCATGACAGGGGGATTGCGTATGCTTCACGGCAATTAAAGAGACATGAGCAGAATTACCCTACTCATGATCTGGAGATGGCTGCAGTGGTCTTTGCACTCAAGATCTGGAGACATTATCTGTATGGAGAGTCGTGCCAGATATTCACCGACCACAAGAGCTTAAAGTACAGATTTCAGTAGCGAGACCTGAACCTTGGACAGCGCCGATGGATGGAGTTAGTGAAGGACTACGATTGTGAGATCTTGTATCACCCGGCAGGACTAACGTTGTGACTGATGCTTTGAGCAGGAGGCCCGGGGGTAGTCTATCCTGCTTGAGCACAGTGCATAGGCAGTCGTCGGCAGATTGGCAGATCTTATGCGACAGCCGGGTACAGATTCGAGTTTACGCCGATCGGGGGACGAATTGCGCATGTTCGTGCACGCCCACAGTTGCTTGACTGTATACAAGAGGCACAGCACAGCGATGGCCGCTGTTCAGAGAGCAGGACACGGATAGGACAGGGCAAATTTTCCGAGTTCGTGATCGATGATCAGGGGATACTACGATTTGGAGCTAGACTGTGCGTACCAGATACTAAGGGATTGCGGCGCGAGATTCTTGAGGATGCACATCGATCGGTATATAGTGTTCATCCCGGTTCCACCAAGACGTACTATGATTTGAAAGATGTTTACTGGTGGGACGGTATGAAGAGGGACATTGCAGATTTAGTATCGAGATGCCTGACTTGTCAGCAAGTCAAGGCTGAGCACCAGAGGCCCGTGGGAGAGCTACAGCTGTTACCCATTCCGGAGTGGAAATGGGAATAGAGTTCGATGGATTTCGTGGTGGGTCTATCCAGGACTAGTCGAGGGTATAACTCCATCTGGGTGATCGTGGATCGTTTGACGGAAGCGGCTCACTTCCTACCGGCGAAGACGCCTTCCGGTTTTGCCCAGTATGCCAGATTTACATTGATGAGATTGTACGACTGCACAGAGTTCCGACATGCATTGTGTCCGATAGGGGCACCCAGTTTATCAGCCGGCTATGGCAGAGGCTTCAGGAGGCTTTGGGCACTCGTTTGAGTTTCAGCACAGCGTTCCATCCGCAGACCGACGGACAGTCAGAGCGGACTATTCCGACTCTCGAGGACATGCTCAGAGCATGCGTTTTAGACTTCGGAGGTAGCTGGGATCACCATTTGCCCTTAGTAGAGTTCTCCTACAACAACAGCTACCAGGAGACCATTCAGATGGCACCGTTTTGAGGCTCTTTATGGGAGGAGATGCAGGTCGCCTACTTGTTGGACGGAGCTCAGTGAGAACAGTATCTTAGGGCCACAGGTCATGAGGAGACGACAGCGAAGATCCAGTTGATTCACGATAGGATGAGAGCAGCCCAGAGTAGGCAGAAATCGTATGCGGAGCAGCCGGTGACGATCTTGGATCGACAAGTGAAGGAATTGAGGTCGAAAGGATTACCATCCGTCAAGATACTTTGGCGTGGCCAGCGCGGCGAGGAAGTCACTTGGGAGACCGAAAGCGAGATGATGAAGAGGTTTCCCCACCTTTTTGAAGGTGCGTATAGTTAGATTTTTTTTTAATTCGGGGACAGAATTTCTTTAAGGGGGGTAGATTGTAACACTTTGAAATTTTCGTTGATTGTTTTGGTGATAATTAGTAGCCATGCATATTTTTATATTTGTGTGTTCATAGGATTTATAGTTATTATTGGTAGTGTTAGCATATTGGAAATTTTCCCTTATTGTGCACACTTGCACACTTAGACTTTTCTTGTGACTTGTTAACCATTCTTGTGCATGGTTGCAAACTCTTTTCCCCACCATTTAAATCCTTGTCTAAACCCTTTTTATAATTTCAAAAGAAACAACAAAAGAAAAGAAATCCAAATAAACAAAGGAGCATGGTGTTAGGTAGAGATTTTGACTTTTGGACCCATTTCATTGCTTCTCTCTCTCTCCTCTCCCCACTTCAGAATTCCTGCAGCCCCAGCAGAAATTCCCTCCCATTTTCTTCATCCTTTCTCCTCCTTTTCACTTCCTTTTTGAATCCCAAACAAATCCTACACAAAAACCACATCTTTCCATCACAAAACATGAAAAAAGCAAGGTTTTTGGAGGTGTTCAAGGCTAATCTGCACACTTGAGGGAGGGACTGGACTTTAGGTAGTTTTTAAGGTCATTAGAAGGTATAAATCTCAATCCTAGCACCCAATTTTCATAACTTGCATGTTTAGTTTAGAAATTTCATATTTTTATGCCTTTTTAGTGCTATTGAAAGGGGTTTAGTGTTAATATGTTAAATTTGTGTTGTTGTGGCTTGATTAGCTTGTTAATAAGTTATTAGTGTGGGATTAAACCTAGGTTTGTTTCAGATTTCATCAAAATACCATAAAGTCGCATTTTTTTTGTGCAAAATGTCTGATTTGAACTGATAAAGGCACTGTAGGAAATCTGCTACTACCCGAGACTTTTCAGTAGAAATCTAGATGTTACTATAGCATGTATGGGGAGAATAGAGTGCACCAACCAAACCTGGGAACCCAATTCCCAAGTCTGGCCGCCAATTATTGCATTCTGGCCGCAAATTGCTGCCAGATAGGGGAGCCAAGGGTTGGGGTTTGGGGTGTGGGTGTCTGCTGCTATTTGGGTTGTTATGGTATATATAGTTTTGCAATATATTTCCTGTATCAAAATCTGGGGTAGAATACCTATTTTTCCCGTATTTTCAACCTTTCGCGACACGCGTGATACGTGTGTGTGGGTTTTGGGTTTCTGCGTATCGCGACGCGTCGGAGTGATTTCAGACACGTAACCACACGTTTTAGCGTATCGCTCACACGCGCGCTTGGTTCGCGACACGAGTTACTGGTTCGGCTTAAGTGTCGCGTTTCTGTGATTTCAAGCTTACGTGTGATATATTGTGTAATATTAGGTTCGCAGGCGAGTACAGCGGGCGCCGCGCAGGAGGGAAAACAGGTTGTTGGCTATACCTAGTGGAAGGCTACGGTGAGTAGATTTCACATCTACGGGGATATCGCCCGCATGGCGTTCTACGTCAGGGCTGATAGGACCTTATAGCGTTCCTTATATATATATTGCATGTTCATGGTTACTAGCTAGTGCATTGCATACCTACTACACACATCACATTGATCATTGCATTGTAGCTTATCTATATGTGACATGACTTGATACTCATATTTGATACCTATATCACGTTGGATTATTGCATTGTAGCTTATCTATATGTGACATGACTTGATACTCATATTTGATACCTATATCACATTGGATCATTGTATTGTAGCTTCTCTATATGTGACATGACTTGATACTCATATTTGATACCTATATCACATTGGATCATTGCATTGTAACTTATCTATATGTGACATGACTTGATACTCATATTTGATACCTATATCACATTGGATCATTGCATTGTAGCTTATCTATATGTGACATGACTTGATACTCATACTTGTTGCACATATCACATCACAATTACTTTTATTATTGGTTGAGATTTCATGTGATTTCTGGATTTGGGAACCGTGGCCTTTTCAAATAAGTAATCATTTAAAAACCCGGTTCCCTTGATATGATATTTTGGGGCGCCGCCCCGTGTTTTCTCGGTGCTAGAGGCATGTACTGAGAGAGGGCTGACCCGGACTGACGGATGCCCGATGGATTGATATAGGGCTGACCCGGAATGACGGATGCCCGATGTATTGAGAGAGGGCTGACCCGGACTGACGGATGCCCGATGGATTGATATAGGGCTGACCCGGAATGACGGATGCCCGATGTATTGAGAGAGGGATGACCCGGACTGAAGGATTCCCGATATATATACTTTGAGAGAGGGCTGACCCGGAATGACGGATGCCCGATACAGGATGTTTTGCGTGTCGATGCTAGACACGAGTATTTATGATATTTGGGTGCCGATGTTGGGCACTCGGGATTCTCAGAGATGTACAGGATTGAGGGCCGAGGAGAGCGCCGGCGCATGAGCTAGTTTTGGGAGATCTGGGTGCATTGAGAAGCCGATTATATATGTTCCACGTTGACATTCCGTGTAGATATTATATTGCCCCTGCTCAGCATTACTTTTGTACCTCATCCTGTAGATGCATTACCTGTTAGAGCATTTGTACCTCATATGGTAGTACAGGACCCTATAGAGCACTTGCATGATTATTGCAGATACTGCTCATCCCATATTGATATCATCTGTTGGCATATGATAGAGTAGTGTAGTACGTACATGCTCGCGATTACCTTTATATGTTATCTCTATTCACGAGTTGGCAACTCACCCCCGTTGTGCCACAGTGTTTGCAGGTTGCCCTTCGGAGTAGTCGCGGCAGGCTGCTTTGCATCTTTTGGCACAGATACCCCCACAGTTGGTGTACTAGCTCTTTTGCTGATAGGTGGGTTTTGTGCGGTATCTGTTTATCTTTCAGTATGTACATTGTTGTATCGTTGTAGAATCGAATTTCAAAATAAAACAGGTAGCTACAGTTCTTGCTTTGCATAGCGGTATATGTGATATATCCTGCACCTTATTCGATGAGGAAAGGACCGAGATCCCTTCACCGGGAGTGACTCCTTTAGCAATAACTGGCAGATGCTACACACTCGATTTGTCTTTTGATTGCTTTTAAGAGTTTTTGCTTTGCACAGTGATATATATGATATATCCCGCACCTCATTCGACGAGGAAAGGACCGACGATCCCTTCACCGGGAGTGACTCCTTTAGCAAAACAAGAAAAGCCTCAAAAACACTCCATTTCAAAATTCATTCGATCCTACAACGATATCAAGTTCATTACGCAATAGGTTTTCAGAAAAACCTGTCGTAGCCCTCCGTCATTTCAGATAAGTAGTAGTTAGTATTCGTGCTACGTTTGTTGGCCTGCGTCAAGGCGTAGTGTGCGGTAGCTAACTGGTGCTTATCTGCATAAGCATATGATGTGATTGGATTAGGGTAGTCGTGCGACTTTGTTGGCCTGCGTCAAGGGTCGTGCGGGTGGGTTTAATTCAATTAGGAAATGACGGGTTGAACTTGACTAGCGGACTATGGTTTGTTGGCCTGCGTCAAGGTCATAGGACGCTAGGGGCAAAATATTATCGGGAATTTCAAGTGTTGAGATTTGCAATGAGATTGCATACCTTCTATGAGATAGTTGGATCCCGATACCCGCTGCGAGTAAGTGTTACTCCTGGGAGAGTTTTATACATTACAATTAGCCGATCAAGTAGGTGTCTAGAAAGGTGTCAACGGGGTTACGCCTCAGGGAAAACGAGGTTTACATTAATTAGGTTCGTGCGAAAGCACGGGGGACCTCCCTCAAAGTACCGACACTGGCCTGGCTGAAAGATTGGCGAACTTGTAGTGTGTACTTAATCCCGGCTAGTCTTTCCTTTTAGGGTTTGAAGGAAGATTTGATAAAAAGCAGTGGGAGCCATCCTGATTAGATAAAATAAAAACCAATCTATTCTTGACAGAGCGCACGCTGAGTGTTTTCTTCTCTCTCTCTCCTGGTAGCGACCATATCACGCCTTAATCAAGATAATAATACGGATTATTGACCGAACCCGCTTGTTATACTGAGCTGGGAAACGTTGGTCCCGCTCCAACTTATAATTGTTATAAGACAGAGCAGGAATTTGGCGAATACCAGATTTCCCGTGCCGCCCAAACGAAGAGAGTGCATGCTGATGCATCATCTTCGGGTGTGTTCATTATACAGAACTGTTTCTCAGTATCCTTTACGTCCTGGGTATGTGATACCAGATCAGGATCCCAGATATGTAATCTGTTACATAGGGATACAGATAGGTAGAGAACTGAGAACGGGTGATAAGTTTCATGAGGCAGAAAACGGGGCAAGTGTTGCAGCCAAGTCTGTCGGTCACTGCCACCCTGTATTACAATACATTGATTCTGAACAAATGTTATTAGATACCGAACCTGATATACAAAATCATATCAGTCTCTTTATTAGTAAAGAAAGGATATAATTTTGTATTGTTGGATAATGTTTTGAACATTTCCTATATCAAAAGTTGATCGGTTCAGGCACGTTATCTAAAAGCATTGATGTTCTAAATCAAACTACAGTTCTTAGTATACGGAACGCACAAAAGAGGAAGAGTTCAGAAATGAACGAATCCTTCTTGAGGCATTGTAGACTAGGTCATATCTATGTGACCCGACTGGCTAGAGTTACATATAGATGTATATTTAAATCAGTTTGAATTTACATCTTGTGAAACTCGCCAGTCATGTCACAAAGATAAGATGACCATAGCTCCGTTTATTGGAAACAGAGAAAGAGTTAGTGAACTCTTGGGATGATACATGTTGATGTATGTAGGTCCCCTGTCTACACATGCCAAGACCGGTTCTTTATACTTCATTATATTCTCTGATAATCTCTCAAGATTCAGTCATATGTTCCTGTTGAAACATGAGTCCGAACCTTTTGAGATATTCACAGAATATAAGTTAGAAGTAGAGAACCAGAATACGGGTATAAGTATTATGTCCTTTGATGTGATCAAGGAGGAGAATACTTGAGCACGGAATTCCTGGACTATTCTAAAGGAGAATGAGATTCTCTCTCGGCATTACTCCTCCGTATACACCATAGCACGATGGTATATCGGGGCGGAGCAATCACACCCTATTTGATATGGTGTGGTCTATGATGAGTACTACTGAGTTACCTATTTCCCTTTGGGTGTTATGCACTTGAAAAGTTGCATACCTATTGAATAGGGTTCGAATCAAATCAGTTGCCTACCACTTCATATGTGATATGGAAAGGGAAGAGCCCATATCTTAAGTTAGTTAAGATTTGGGGTTGTCCGGCCTATGTTTAAAAGCACAATCTGGACAAACTCGAGGCAAGATCTGTTATGTACAACTGGAAAGGTTCCAGCTATACAAACTACAGCAGATGATTTGATAGAACCAAAGGATTCAGTAGATACCAACGAACCTCAGCCTCTCCGCCGATCTAGTAGGTTTCCTCACCCACCTGAGAGATACTTCGGTTTCTCTATGACAGTGGGAGTGAGGATTGCATCATGAGATGATGACCCAACTAGTTTCGAGCTGGCCATCAGGAGTAAGACTCCGTAAGAATGGCTGGATGTTTAATGATCTGAGATGGAATCCTTATACACCAACAAAGTATGGACTTTGGTTGCTATATCTGAAGGGTTAAATCCCCATCAGGAGCAAGTATATCTTGAGAAGACTACTTGGTGTATATGGAAAAGTTGAGACTTTCAAAGCTAGACTTGTTGAAGGTTTTCTTCATTGACCAGGCGTGGATAATGATGAAACCTTTTCAAGTAGCTATGCTTAAGTCCATCCAGATCCTACTTGCCACGGCTACATACCATGACTGCGATATCTGGTGGTTGGGTGTCTTGACTGCTTTTCTAAATGATGATTTAGAAGAAAGCGTCTATAAGTACACAGCCAGAGGGCCTCGTAGACAGTGGGAGCAGCGGAAATGTGTGCAAGATGTTTTATATGATAAAGCAGGCATCGCGGAGATGGAACATCTGTTTTGATGAATTAGTCAAAGAAGTTGACATCATCAAAATGGTAGATGAACCTTGTATATACAAAAAGGTAGTAGGGAGTATGGTGACGATCCTCGTAGAGTACGTGGATGACATACTCTTGATAAGAAAGGAGTTTCTTATGCTACGCTCGATCAATCTCCGCTTATCACAAAGATTCTCCATATAGGATTAAAGTGATACCTACTAAATCCTGGATTTTGGATCTATGAGATAGATCTAAATGGATGTTAGAATTCTCACTAGATGTAGTGAGACGGTATCAACCGATCCTGGGGAGAATCACTGGAAAAGTTCCAGGGTGATAAAGACGACTGAATGTCAGTCGCAGGCATTGTCTTTACCCTCAGTAAAGGGACGGTATGTTGGAAGAGTTCCAAGCTGAATACCGTGACATACTAGACGATAAAGGCACGATACATCGCTACTTAAGATGCTACCAAAGAGGCTGTTTGGGTGTATATAGTTCATGAGATGAACTATGTTCCTCCCATTGTGTGACAATGGAGTTGTGGCTTATGCCAAGGAACGCCGGTCCCATCAGTGATCCAGACATATTCTAAGGCAGTATCACTTGATCATGGAGATGGTTGATCTCCAGGGAGATCGAGTTTTGGAGAGTAGACTCAGAGGACAACACAGCGGATCCACTCACAAAGGCCTGTTCCCAGAGAGAGACTTTCATGGGATGGTTGAGTATGAGATACTGCAACCACTGCTACAGATGGCCCTAGTGCAAGTGGGAGATTGTTAGTTATATGTATGCCCTAGAGGCCATTACTGTACATAGGATGTATATTGTAGTGGATGCTGGGACATATATAGGGAGGACTTTCTTGCTCGACATGATAGTATGCTATCTGGTTGAACTTTACCTTAACATGTATGCTGATTGTCTCTCTGTTATATGTTGGTAAAGCCCTTAGGATCTGTACTTGACTACCTGGACTATGATGCGGATCATACTAGTGGGGACATGGTAGTCCATAAGTACATCCTTCAAAGTCCCTAGTCGAGGGTGTATCGAGACGGGGCATCGATATACCAGAGTAGACTAGCGTGTACCTTCTCGACCCATGTAGATGGGCGATGGATGATCCCATATCCATCGGTGTTTGACATCAGAGATGATATACGGGTGCTCAGTAGAGACTGGGTACACTGGACGGACTCGCCGAGAACTCCCAGATGGTATTATACCTCACGTCAGATGGCAGTTCTCTGGTGACACTGGTACAGAGTAGTCTGTTGACCCGAGATCGTCATAGAGTCTCGTGTGGTTCCCACTGTGCTTTGATTTCCATCTTACCACGTCCAAGAGGGCATGCAAAACGGTGATTTTTGGGTACAGTCCCGAGTCACATGGAGGCAATGAGCGATAGGAGGGGATTCGTCTCTCCCGGTATATGGGGGTTGATGTTGCGCTGTGTTCGATTGGCTATAACAGGAAATCCCTGGCCAGGGTTGCTGAGATTTACTGGTAAGTGTTACCAGTAGTTTCTCGAACAGTTATAGACCTCATATCAACACGACTTATTGAGCTATTGGGGTCTGACGTATACCACCCCTAGGCGAGATATGCGACAGATCAGACGATCAGACCGGACTGTACGGTAGTGTTACTGGTCGGATTCACTGGAGTGTGAGCGGGCTTGCTCGTCGATCTTCAGATCGCTCAATACCCGGGTGGCCGTTACGTTTAGCAGACCGCTTGCGGCTTGTGGATGCTTGATATGATCATCATCTGCTGCCGGCGTATTGACGAGTCTTTAGAGTCCTACACAGAGGTTTCCTGGCTCAAGCGAAACGAAATAGGAGCGCATATGAGATATGTGCGGGACCGAGAATAATGCGTGTATGTGATACCGTATTCTATTCTCGCGATAAATATATCGAATGGTTGTATGCGATATAACCTAGTTATCGATTCAAGCGTTGATTCGATAAGCCGATATATTGTATACTAGTCGGTTGTGTGAGACATAACCGGATCATTGAATCAAGAGTTGATTTAATGATTTAATGCATATTTATATATTTGATATATTACTTTGCATCAACTAGTATCGGTTTACTTAAGATGGATTTTCTCACTCGGATGTGCGCATTACATATGCGATATGATTTTGTGCATTTGATTGTATCATGTTTGATGATACATGTTTACTTGGTTAAGTGCAAAGATTTAAACCATGGTTAAAAGAATGGTTAGGGTTTCATTTCCTTTGTTTATCTATTTACTTATTTATTTATTTATTGATTTTTGGAAAATAAAAGGCAAGAGAAAAGAATGGTGGCTATTTTTGTTTTGAGTTGAAGATTCATGAAGCTTTGACTTTGTCCACCATTCTTATCTCATGCTTAACCTAACCATTTTGATTTAACCCTAGGTTAATTCTCTACACTTGACCATGGTTCTAATATGATAAGTATTCATATTCTTTTCTTTTTCTAATTATCTTTTCTTATCATTATTCTTCTTCTTCTTCCTTGCTTCAAGTGAAGAAGCTTGAGGTCATCAATGGTGGATTGATGTTTTGAGTGAGAAATCCAATTCTAAAGTTAACCCACTTCCTATTTCTTCATCCTCTACCTCTTGCCAAGTAGTAGAGTGTGTTTCCTTCACAAGTTTCTTGACTTGGTGAAGGTGGAGCTTGATTCATCGATGCCTCGACGTAGATCATCTTCGGCATGGACATCGACGACCTAGCTTGCCTATTCTCCGACGAAGCCGACTCTAGAGCCCGGATTTGATTTGGACAGCGGAGACGACATCGTTGCGGAGCCGTGGAGGTGGAGCACCGGATCTACAAAGGTTGTATTTCCGTATTCTCTTTAGCTAAGTTGTTAGCTAGCTTTCTTTTCGCCTAGACATCTAGTTATCGATCCGTACACTAGGGTTTGTAGGCACCATAATTTTGAAATCGCCATGGTTGATGGCTTGGGAGACCTCACTAGCGTGCCTAGGAACCCTGCACAGTAAGGTGTAATGTAACATATATATACATGCCCGTGCAACATGATACTCATTGGTAATTGTGCAGTGTTCTATCAGAGTGTTCATATCACAGAAACGTAAACATCGATAGTATAACGCAAACATGTAAAGTAATCTAAGCATAACTATTAATTGTAATTACTTGCTATGAGCTATACCATTATCTTTAGAAATGGAACGATACGTTGGGTTTGAAATAAGGAAGCTGCCTTAGTTTAAAATAGATATTCGTTTTAGAAGTGGGCATCGCATCCTTGTATTTTATCATTTAAAAGAGAAATGAATCGTAGTTTTTAAAAGAATATAGCTCACACAAGTAGTACATCCTAAAGCGGAATATAATTTAATACTACGAGTCTAAAGGAAAACTTGGCCGTTATTCGACATACGAATCTCATCACTTCCAATATGTATAATCTTTTGTATAATACCTCATTGTATCACTGTATCTGTATCATTTCAAGTACGGCATGATTCCTCATACAAATCTATCGAACCATATCCATATCGTACGGCTATAACATCACGTACATATCTCATTTAAAACTATGTATCAAACTATATGCAATAAAGGACATACTAGACGCGATACAATATCAATATCTTGAATAAACACTAAGCTAACTAGCTATCATAATACTATTTATAAGGTTGCGGGGGTGCTATACGCCATCCACCCGACTTCCCCAGTAGTTGTAAATCTACTCACCCACTCAATAAGCTTGCTGAAATCTACGCTGCTATATCCGCCAACTCCGTCTCGGAAATCCTCGCGACGGCACCTATAATTGTATTTAAAACCATATCGATGTAAATATCATATTGAAATCCAAAACAACGAGATAGGCACCCATAGGTTAGAACCTACAGTATACTTAACCCAAAACAATAATATACCACTGAAATCTACGTATGAACGTCGATGTTTTAGTCGCAGCACAGAAATACGGAAAACCATATCGAAATGTCGGAATCTTTAAATAAAACCCAACTAAACATTCCCTAATTTCTCTGTATGAATATTGGGACAAATCAAACAATACTAAAAATCATAATTTTCCCATAGAAAGGCACAGAAGAAAAACCAACACCAAATACCCAAGGGGGGCCGGCGAGCTTGGAAAAGGCCTATATGTCGCCGGGCCAACCAATGACTTGGGGGCACTATCTTTAAGTTAATTCTTATAGTGGTCCTATGATTCTTATGGTGTTGCTAATTTTTTTTCTAGGGCTTATACCTATTGGTTCCAGATTCAATTGCAATAAGCTAGATATCACAAAATCCCAGTTTATGATACTTCACAAACAAAACATACTGCGTGTCGTATATAGAATTTTACTCCAAAACAGATACAAGCTTATAGATTTAACCTACTGAAAAATTAACTTAAACTAGCAATACCAAACATCCTATAACATATACACATAGCTACCCTGAAAAACACAATACCCAAATCCCCTAAAAATCCGGCAAGCTCGGATTTCCTCTATATGTCGCCAGCCAAAATCCGAGGTTATGGGTTCGTATTCCTATGAGTTATTCTAGGTCCAATTTACAAGGTTAAGCAACTGTTTGGGTTTTATAATTTACATCTAAACTATAGCAGATTCAAAATAGAGCTTATTCCTATCAAAATACGATATTTCCGATATCCGATTTAAATATTTAAACTTTTCAGAACTAGAATCCCATAGAGTTTAGAGATTATACTTATGGAGATTGTGTAAAATGAAACCCCAGCTCATGAATTGTGTGTTGGAGCATCTAAGTCTTGTAGGGGCTCTAGCTTGGTGATGTGCACAACTTTGATGAGATGAATCATTTCTTCTCTTTTGATATTAGGAACACATGGGTTTCTATTGTTAGAATTTTGGTAGGTGTTCAGTTTGAGGAGGCTAAGGAGTTCCTATTTGTATGT
Organism: Agapanthus africanus; assembly: GCA_030015575.1. Taxonomy (NCBI): domain Eukaryota; kingdom Viridiplantae; phylum Streptophyta; class Magnoliopsida; order Asparagales; family Amaryllidaceae; genus Agapanthus; species Agapanthus africanus. Next base: position 264,153,626 of record CM057346.1, on the reverse strand, counting down.
GTTATTATGTAGAGAAAGTATGAGGTGGGGGTTAAGAGGTGGAGGTGGCATGGAGGAAAGAGGAGGTGTCACTATAAGGAAGCATGGTGCATTCATGCAAGGAGGAGGTGTTAAACTTGATGAAGAGGGTGGAGGATTGTGACCATGGGTGAGGTGAGTTGTATGTGAGTGTTTAGTCTAGGTTATGATATGTCAACCATTTCCAAATAATTAAAACAACAAAAGAAAGAAAACCCTTTTCATGTAAAATCTACATCCATGCTTAAAATGAAATACTTGTCATGACACTTAAATATTCTTATCTTAATATGAAATCTTATATGATGTTACAATTTAAATCCATATGAAATAAAAGATATTAAATGATTTAATCTATCACTTAAATGTCATTAGATTAATGTAAAATTCAATATCATGTTAGAATAATAAAATATATCATTTTTATGATATAGCACAAATTTCTTTGTATTTACCAAAATACCTACATTTTTACGGATATTATTCCGATAACCAAAAGCTATATGTGATATCACTTTTAAAATCTCATTATTTTTATATATAAAATTATAAATTAATATTTATAATTTTCCAAAATGTTACACCTTGCCTCGAGCTTGTCCGGATTATACCTTTTAACATAGGCCGGCAACCCCATATCTTAACATAATTAAGATATGGTCTCTTCCCCTTCCATATCTCATATGAAGTGGTAGGCACAGATTTGGTAAGGACCATATTCAATAGGTGTATGGCCGTCTCAAACGCATACCCCCAAAAGGAAATAGGTAACTCAGCGGTGCTCATCATAGAGCGCACCATATCTAATAGGGTGTGATTCCTCCGCTCCGATACACCGTTGTGGTATGGTGTATACGGAGGAGTAAGCTGAGAGAGAATCACATTCTCTTTTAGATAGTCACGAAATTTCGTGCTCAATTATTCTCCTCCCCGATCAGATCGTAGGATTTTAATACTGTTACCCGTTTGGTTCTCGACTTCATGCTTATATTTTTTGAATTTCAGAAAAGCTTCAGACTTGTGTTTCAACAGGAACACATGTCCGTATCTTGAGAGATCGTCAGTGAATGTAATGAAGTACTAGGAACCATTCCTAGCATGTGTTGACATGGGATCGCATACATCACTATGTATCAGTCCAGTATGTATTAGTCCCAAGAGTTCCGTAACTCTTTCTCCGTGTCCAGTAAACAGAGTTTTGGTCATTTTGCCTTTGAGACGTGACTGGTAAGTGTCATAAGATGAAAATTCGAACGGTTTCAAATATCCATCTTTATGTAACTTAGCTAGTCGTGTCGCATTGATATGACCTAGTCTACAATGCCACAAGAATGATTCGTTCATTTCTGAACTCTTCCTCTTATGTGTGTTTTGTACATTAAGAATTGTGGTTTGATTTAGAATGTATATGCCATTATTTAACGAGCCTGATCCAATCAACTTTTGATTCAGGAAGATGTTCATAACATTATCCTGTACTACAAAATTTTATCCTTCTTTACTTAATAAAGAAACTGATATAAGACTGCATATCAGGGTCGGTATGTAATAGCATTCATTCAGAATCAATGTATTACCTTTTGGTAATACAAGGTGATATTCGCCAACTGCTTTGGCTGCAACATTTGCACCAATCCTTACTAGTACGGAATGATCACCTATTCCCAGTTCTCTACCTTTCTTTAGCCCAGGTAACATATTACATATGCTGGATCTCGATCGATTATCTAATACCCAGGACGTAGAGTATAATGAGAAACAGTTCTGGGTGACTAACACACCCGAAGAAGATGCATCAACATGCTCATTCTTCATTTGGTTGGCATGAAAATCCGGATATTTTCCTATTTCCTGCTTGGACTTATAACAATTATAAGTTGGAGCAGAACCAACGTTCTCCAGCTCAGCATAACAAGCGGATTTGGTCAATACATCCATATTATTATCTTGATTAAGGCCTGACATGGTCTCTACCTGAAGAGAGAGAAGAAAATACTTAGCGTATGCTCTTGTAAGATTAGATCAGTTTATTATCTTATTTAATCATCATGGCTCCCACTGTTTTTATCAAATCTTCTATCAAACCCTAAAAGGTAAGACCGGTCGGGATTAATTACACCTTACAAGTTCGCCAATCTTTCGGCCAGGCCAGTGTTGATACTTTGAGGGAGGTTCTCCGTGCTTTCGCACGGGCCTAATTAAAATAAATCACATTTTCTCAGGGGCGTAACCCCGTTAACACTTTTCTAGACACCTACTTGATTGGCTAATTGTGATGTGTAAAACTCTCCCTGGAGTAACTCTTACTCGCAGTGGGTATCAGGATCCAACTATCTCATAGACTGTATGCAATCTCATTGCAAATTTCAACACTTGAAATTCCCGATAATACTTTTTCCCCTAATGTCCTATGACCTTGACGAAAGCCGAAAACCCATAGTCCGCTCGTCAAGTTCAACCCATACATTTCATGATTGAATTAAACCCACCCGCACGACCCTTGAAGAAAGCCAACAAAGCCGTACGACTACTCTAATCCAATCGCATCATATGCAGCAGATAAGCAGTAAGTAGCTACCGCACACTACGCCTTGACGAAAGCCAACAAACGTAGCACGAATACTAAATGTTACTTATCTGAAATGTCGGAGGGATACGCAGGTCTTTAGTAAAACCTTTTGTGTAATGAACTTGATATAGTTGTAGAAACAAGTGATTTTTGAAAAGGAATGTTTTTAGGCTTTTTATTAGTTTTGCTAAAGAGGTCACTCCCGGTGAAGGAATCTCAGCTCTTTCCTTATCGAATAAGGTGCAGGATATTTCATAAATACCTCTATACAAAGAAAGAACTAAAAGAAGCGGTCAAAAGACAAAACCGAGTCGGTTGTAGCATCTGCTAGTTTCACTAAAGAGGTCACTCCCGGTGAAGGGATCTCGGCTCTTTCCTCATCGAATGAGGTGATGGATATTCAATAAGGAATATCGCTATGCAAAGCAAAAACTAGAGCTACCCTTTTTAAAAATATGATTCTACAACATCTTTTAGGTTTCTTTCTTTTTCATTAATCTCATTAATGAAGTCCCATCTTTTATGCTTCCCAAGCATCACAGAAGAAACGAAAATACAACGTACGCTTATGCCATCCGCATTCGTCTCAGTGTCCCGTTATACACCGTTAGGTTACTTAACTAATGACATAGCAGGGCGGGACTAGCGTGCGTGCAAAACATAAGCAACGTTTATTATATATCATATGTAAAACAATAAAGTATTCTTCTCAGGCATATAAAGTGATCACATCACAGAATATCAGCAACAGAAGATAACATATGAAATATTGGATATACTAGGAATTCCGTGTTTTAAATTAAGCCAGTATAAAACACGGATTCCACGGTCGCGATGAATAGCCAAACCCACATATCTAGACCCATACGAGAGCGGCAAGTAACCCTACCAATTCTAGAGTTAAGAGACCCGGTCTCGACTCCTCGAGATGGTCTCCCACTGGACCATAGAACCCGGTTGCTTGTGCTCCCCTCCTTGGGTCTATCCTAATGCGGAAAAGTAAATAATATACAACAATGGTGACATCATCCTCAACCCGGAAGTTCCCCAATAAAAGAATATTACATACATAGAATTTTACATGAATGAAAATGAAAACTCGCATCTCATATAAAACCCCCGGCTATTCAAAACACGACGATCCAATATAACATATCCCAGCAACACATAACATCATATGTCATCAACGTAAGTAAATATGCGTTTCGCAATTGTCGTTGACATATAGCAACGAAACCGGCGATACACTATATATTACACTTACGGTCGCAGAAAAGAAAATGTCAAACTACAATATTTGGAATCCACAATCACCTTAGACATCATAAACCCGGAATATCACATACTTCGGATTTCATGCCTAACTATATGAATTCCACATATTGTATTACAATCACAGAAAGGTAGACGAAGTTTAAACAAATCAATCGAATCAACGAATTCCTAAATTTCTCATAAAGCTCAACACTTGAGGACTGAAGGTCCGTCCCAAGTCTTTCAAGTGGCGCCGCGGAACTGCCGCCAAAGGCATGTTTTGGCCGCGGTTCCGTGGTCACTTAGACGAGTTAGGAACTCGTTCTTCAGGTGGGTCCATGGAATTACCTGCATGATTTTTAGAGTATTTTTAACATGGTAATATCCAACTTTTGGAAAAAACTCCAGAGAGGGGTCCAAAATTGGGTTTTCGGGGTTCGATCGGACTTCTAACTTCGTCTAGATAACGCCTAAAGCTCTAGCTTTGCTCTGATACCACTGTAGGATTTCTTGGCATAGCAGCAAGGTTTCGGGAGGCATCGTCCATGCCAATTTCAAAATTTTGCCATGCTAAACTATCCTATCCCTAGAATCTTAACTAGAGATTTAGAAAAAATTATGTGTAAACACCTTTACAACTAAGTGAACCAGGAATACAACCATTGTTGACCGGTCCTTCACTTCAATAGCTCCTTGTCGTAGGCCCTTCGCTTCATGTAGTGATCCTGTGGACTCTAAAGTGGCTCCACAAGAAGAAAGGAACGAGCTTGCACGAAGTTTTCGAGGCCGAAGATGATATACGTCGAGGAAACACTAACCCAAGCTACCTTTTCACAAATGTAGGATCAGTGAAGCCAACACTCTAAACTAAGTTGCTAATATAGTAGAGGATGATGAAGTAGGATTTTTGCTCACTTTAGAAATCTTTTTCTCACTGTTTTTCTTTATCTCTCGAAAACCTAGAGAGCTCTCTCTTGAGCTTGAAGAAGATGAAGCAATTAATAGATGAGAGAGTGAATAGCAACCATGGATGAGTTTTTATCATATACTAACTCATGTAGAGACATAATCATGGCTAAGTGATAATGGTTAGGTTAATAAATATCTTATGTAAAACAAAATTAGTGGACCAAGTCAATACATCTACAAGCTTCCACATGCTTCATGCATGTGACTAATTTCCATCTAATTTGGATTTACTTAAAATAAATAATCCTCACAATTATCTTAAGCATGGTAGAAGTCTCATACACCCATGCAGTGTGTATCATCAAGCATGACACAAAAATGTTCATTAATATATATCACATATATATACTACATGCACACAAGTGAGAAAAAGAAATGTTTAAGTGGGCTAATATTAGTTAATGTAAATTAATATATCAAATATATAACTATACATTAAATCATTAAATCAACACTCGATTTAATAATCCGGTTGTATCTCATATGACCGACTAATATTATTTGTATCAACTTATCGAATCAACACTTGATTTGATAACCCGGCTATATCTCTTATATAACCGACTGATACATTATCGACTTATCGAATCAACATTTGATTCGATAACCCGGCTATATCTCATATAACCGATCGATACTTTATATCGCGATAATAGAATACGGTATCATATACTCGAATTAATCTCGGTCCCGCACATATCACATATGTGCTCCTACTTCATTTTGCCTGAGCCAGTGAAACCTCTGTGTAGGACTCTAAAGACTCGTCAATACGCCGGCAAAAGGTGATGATCACATCACCCAACTACAAGCCGTCAGCGGTACTAGCTGGACGTAACAGCTACCCGGGTATTGAGCGATCATAAGTTCAACAAGCAAGCATGCTCCTACTCCTGAAAATCCTGTCAGTAACACTCCCGTACAGTCCGGTCTTTTTGTCTGATATGTCGGATATCTAGTCTAGGGGTAGTCAACGTCAGACCCCAGTAATCGATAAGTCATGTCGATGTGAGGCTCATAACAGGTCGAGAAACTTCTGATAACACTTATCAGTAAATCTCTGAAACATCCCTGGCCAGGGACTTATCGTTATGGACAATCAAGCATAGCGCAATATCGACCCCTAATACCGGGAGAGACGAATCCCCTCCTATCGCTCATTGCCTCCATGTGATTCGGGACTGGACCCAAAAGCCACTGTTTTTCATGTTCTCATGAACGTGGTAAGGTGGAAATCAAAGCACGGTGGGAATCACACAAGACTCTATGAAGATCTCGGGTCTACAGACTAACCTGTACTAGTGTCACCAGAGAACTGCTATCTGACGATTGGTATTATACGATCGGCGAGTCCGTTCAGTGTACCCAGTCTCCACTGAGCGCCCGTATACCATCTTTGCTGTCAAACACCAATAGATGTGGGATCATCCATCTCCCATCATATTGGTCAAGATGCGTATACGCTAGTCTACTCTGGTATATCGATGCCCTGTCTCGATACACCCTCGACTAGGAACAAATATAAGGTGTACTTGTAGACTACCATTGGCCCCACTAGTATGATCTCCATTATAGTCGTGGTAGTCAAGTACACATCCCAAGGGCTTTATCAACATGAGAGAGCAAGACAGCATCCCCTATACAAGTCAACATATTAAGACAAAGTGCAACCAAATAGCATACTATCATGTCGAGCAAGAATGTCCTCTCTATATATATCCAAGCATCCACTATAATATACATCACATGTACAATAATGGCCTCTAGGGCATACATATAACTAACAGATGGCGTATAGCATGTTAGTTATATGTATGCCCTAGAGGCCATTACTGTACATAGGATGTATATTGTAGTGGATGCTGGGACATATATAGGGAGGACTTTCTTGCTCGACATGATAGTATGCTATCTGGTTGCTCTTTACCTTAACGTGTATACCGATAGTCTCTCTGTTACATGTTGGTAAAGCCCTTAGGATGTGTACTTGACTACCTGGACTATGATGCGGATCATACTAGTGGGGACATGGTAGTCTATAAGTACATCCTTCAAAGTCCCTAGTCGTGGGTGTATCGAGACGGGGCATCGATATACCAGAGTAGACTAGCGTGTACCTTCTCGACCCATAAAGATGGGCGATGGATGATCCCATATCCATCGGTGTTTGACATCAGAGGAGATATACGGGTGCTCAGTAGAGACTGGGTACACTGGATGGACTCGCCGAGAACTCCCAGATGGTATTATACCTCACGTCAGATGGCAGTTCTCTGGTGACACTGGTACAGAGTAGTCTGTTGACCCGAGATCGCCATAGAGTCTTGTGTGGTTCCCACTGTACTTTGATTTCCATCTTACCACGTCCAAGAGGGCGTGCAAAACGGTGGTTTTTGGGTACAGTCCCGAGTCACATGGAGGCAATGAGCGATAGGAGGGGATTCGTCTCTCCCGGTATAGGGGGTTGATGTTGTGCTGTGTTCGATTGGCTATAACAGGAAATCCCTGGCCAGGGTTGCTGAGATTTACTGGTAAGTGTTACCAGTAGTTTCTCGAACAGTTATAGACCTCATATCGACACGACTTATCGAGCTATTGGGGTCTGACGTTTACCACCCCTAGGCGAGATATGCGACATATCAGACGATCAGACCGGACTGTACGGTAGTGTTACTGGTCGGATTCACTGGAGTGTGAGCGGGCTTGCTCGTCGATCTTCAGATAGCTCAATACCCGGGTGGCCGTTACGTTTAGCAGACCGCTTGCGGCTTGTGGGTGTTTGATATGATCATCACCTGCAGCCGGCGTATTGACGAGTCTTTAGAGTCCTACACAGAGGTTTCCTGGCTCAAGCGAAACGAAATAGGAGCGCATATGAGATATGTGCGGGACCGAGAATATTACGGTATGTGACACTGTATTCGATTCTCGCGATGTGACATTGATCGGTTTTATGCGATATAGCCGGGTTATCGGATCAAGTGTTGATTCGATAAGTTGTTACTCATGATACCAGTCGGTTATGTGCGACATGACCGGATCGTTAAATCAAGTGTTGATTTAATGATTTAATGCATAATTGTATATTTGATATATTACTTTGCATTAACTAGTAACGGTTCACTTTAAAATGGATTTTCTCACTCGGGTGTGAGCATTGCATATGCGATATGATTTTGTGCACTTGCTTGTATCATGTTTGATGATGCATGCCAAACTTGGTTAAGTGTAAAGAATGAACCATGGTAATGAATGGGTTAGGGTTTTGATTTTTATTTATTCATTTATCTTTCTTATTTATTCTTTTTGGAAATTAAGAAAGGTAAATGAATGGTTTGTTTTATGTTGAAGTTTCTTGAAACTTTGACTAAGTCTTCTTTCTTGTCTTATACTTAACCCTAACCATTTTAACTAACCTAAGTTAATTCTCTACACTTAACTAGAGTTTAAAGTATGATAAGTATTGTTTTATTTTCTATTTTTAATTCAAGACTTATCATATCTTCTTCTTCTTCTTCCTTGAACTTCAAGAAGAAAGCTTACCTCATCAATGGTGATTGATGAATTAGAATGAGAAATCCAATTCTAAAGTTAACCCAACTCCTATTTCTTCATCCTCTACCTCTTGCCAAGTAGTAGAGTGTGTTTTCTTCACAAGTTTCTTGACTTGGTGAAGTCGGAGCTTGATTTAGCGATGCCTCGACGTAGATCATCTTCGGCATGGACATCGACGACCTAGCTTGCCCATTCTCCGACGAAGCCTACACTTGAGCCCGGATTTGATTTGGACAGCGGAGAGGACCTCGTTGCGGAGCTATGGAGGTGGAGCACCGGATCTACAAAGGTTGTATTTCCGTATCTTGTAGTTAAGTGTTAACTAGTTAGCTTTTTCGCCTAGTTTTCTAGCAAACGATCCGTAGTCGGGTCTCTCGGCACCGTTAAAATTTGAAATTGGCATGATCGATGCCTTGTGAGAACTCATTAGGGTGCCTAGGAACCCTACAGTGGTATCAGAGCCTAGCTGGAGCCTTAGGCGAAGTCCAGACGGAGTTTGAAGTCCGAACGAACCCGAAAACCCATTTCTAACATGCTCTCTGTCCTTTTTTGAAAACAGTGAGTTTTTCCAAATTAAAAATTGCTAAAAAATTCAGCAGGGAAAAATAAGAATTACGGTGCAAAAATTTTCTGGTGAACAGTAAATTTCGCGGCGGATCCGCGGCAGAAGTATGGCTTCTGCGGCGGATCAGCGGTCCCTTGATGACGTCAGCCCTGTTCCTTTGCACAGTAATTCCTAGTTCAAAGAGCTGAGTTTTCTGGGAATTTTTAATATTTATTCAAGAGTTGAATTTTTCTGCTGTGTTTTTGGGGATTCGGTGTTACGATCGGAGTATCAAATTTTGTCTGTGTGGCTTTCCGGATAAATTTTAGAATATGTTAAAAAGTTCGACCGGATATAAATACCCAATTTTTCCCCTGTTGGGAAATTTCCAAGTGTTGGATTTTTCCGTAGTTTAACGACGTTCTAAGTAGTGCAAGTAACGCGATGGTCCCTCTAGAAGACAACAAACCTTAACTCGATTATGTGACCGTCTTGAACTGCCCTTTGAACCTTCGGGTTTGGGGCAGTACGGCGTGCCACATGTGAGGCGTTGGCTTGACCCTTCTACGGCTGGACCGTCGGTACTGAGGCACGAACTGAATGTTGTTAGACTTATTTCATGTGTTGATCTGTATCGGGAAAACTTGGGTGTTCGAATGTTCAATCGGAAAGTTTAACATTTTCTAATTATCTGGAATGGGATACAATAATTGGAATTCACAAGTAGTTATGAGATAACTGAATGAATGTTATAAACATAGCAGTTTAGTCTCACTTGATCGGTTGCCACGAAATTTTGATGTGATCAAAAGTCCGTCACAATCACGTAGCGTACGCGGATACTCGCCGGGTAAACTTAATAGACAGCCTCACTCCATAGCCCCGACCAAGTGACTGTAGGAGAACCCCGTCGCCGAAAGCATCCGTTCGGGTGCTCGCGGTAGCGGTGTTCCGCCTTGGTGCACTTCGTCGACGGTAACGGGGGTGCGGCCGTCTACTGAAGTTTGCGACGAGTATTCGATCAGACTGTCGGGAATCTTGTTGAATTGCCCGACTTGGTATTGAAAAGTGTTTTCGATAATGAGACTAAAATGCGGGGTTTATAATTGTTAGGCATGCGATGTCTAAGTAATTCATTTGGTCAGGCATGCGATGTCTGAGATGGTTGCGGATTCCAACTGTTGTAGTTTTACATTTTTTTTTCTGTGACCGTAAGTGTAATATGTGATATCGCCGGTTTCGTTGCTATATGTCAACGACAATTGGGATGCGCATATTTACTTACGTTGATGACATGTGATGTTATGTGTTGCTGGATATGTTATATTGGATCGTCGTGTTTGAATAGCCGGGGGTTTTTATGTGAGATGAGTGTTTTTGATTTTCATTCATGTAAAAACTTGTATGTAATATTATTTTATTGGGGCGCTTCCAGGTTGCGGAAGTAGTCACCGTTTGTATATTATTTACTTTTCCGCACTAGGATAGACCCAAGGAGGGGAGCACAAGTAACCGGGTTCGGGAGTCCAGTGGAAGACCAACTCGAGGAGTCGAGTCCGGGTCTCCTAACTCTAGAATTGGTAGGGTTGCTTGCCGCTCTCGTAGGGGTCTAGGGGTGTGGGTTTGGCTATTCATCACGACCGTGGAATCCGTGTTTTATACTGGCTCGTATTGAAAACACGGACGTCCTAGTATATCCAATATTTCATATGATTCTTCTGCTGCGATATCTGTGATGTGATCATGTGATGTTCTGTGATAGATACAGTATATAGTATATATGATATATTATATAGGCGTTACTTATGTTTTACACCCGCGCTGGACCTGCCCCGCTCTGCCGTTAGTTACCTAACCTAACGGTGCACGAGGGGACATCGAGGCGAATGCGGATGGCATAAGTGTACGTCGTATTTATCTGTGATGTTTAGGTAACTTAAATGATGGGACTTCATTAATGTGATTAATGAAATAAAAGAAACCTAAGATGTTGTAGAATCGAATTTCAAAATAAACCAGGTAGCTACAGTTCTTGCTTTGCACAGAGGTATATGTGATATATCCTGCACCTTATTCGATAAGGAAAGGACCGAGATCCCTTCACCGGGAGTGACTCCTTTAGCAATAACTGGCAGATGCTACACACTCGGTTTGTCTTTTGATTGCTTTTAAGTGTTTTTGCTTTGCACAGTGATATATACGATATATCCCACACCTCATTCGACGAGGAAAGGACCGACGATCCCTTCACCGGGAGTGACTCCTTTAGCAAAACAAGAAAAGCCTCAAAAGCACTCCATTTCAAAATTCATTCGATCCTACAACGATATCAAGTTCATTACGCAATAGGTTTTCAAAAAAAACCTGTCGTAGCCCTCCGACATTTCAGATAAGTTGTATATAGTATTCGTGCTGCATTTGTTGGCTTTCGTCAAGGTGCAGTGTGCGGTAGCTATATGCTGCTTATCTGCTAGCATACGATGCGATTGGATTAGGGTAGTCATGCGGCTTTGTTGGCTTTCGTCAAGGGTCGTGCGGGTGGGTTTAATTCGATCAACAAATGTACGGGTTGAACTTGACTAGCGGGCTATGGTTTGTTGGCTTTCGTCAAGGTCATAGCACGTTAGGGGCAAAATATTATCGGGAATTTCAAGTGTTGAGATTTTCAATGAGATTGCATACCTTCTATGAGATAGTTGGATCCCGATACCCGCTGCGAGTAAGTGTTACTCCTGGGAGAGTTTTATACATTACAATTAGCCGATCAAGTAGGTGTCTAGAAAGGTGTCAACGGGGTTACACCTCTGGGAAAACGAGGTTTACATTAATTAGGTTCGTGCGAAAGCACGGGGGACCTCCCTCAAAGTACCGACACTGGCCTGGCTGAAAGATTGGCGAACTTGTAGTGTGTAATTAATCCCGGCTGTCTTTCCTTTTAGGGTTTGAAGGAAGATTTGATAAAAAGCAGTGGGAGCCATCCTGATTAGATAAAATAAAAACCAATCTATTCTTGCAAGAGCGCACGCTGAGTGTTTTCTTCTCTCTCTCTCCAGGTAGCGACCCTATCACGCCTTAATCAAGATAATAATACGGATTATTGACCGAACCCGCTTGTTATACTGAGCTGGGGAACGTTGGTCCCGCTCCAACTTATAATTGTTATAAGACAGAGCAGGAAATTGGGGATTACCAGAATTCCCGTGCCGCCCAAACGAGGAGAGTGCATGATGATGCATCATCTTCGGGTGTGTTCGTTACAAAGAACTATTTCTCAGTATCCTTTACGTCCTCGGTATGTGATACCAGATCAGGATCCCAGATATGTAATATGTTACATAGGGCTACAAGATAGGTAGAGAACTGAGAACGGGTGATAAGTTTCATGAGGCAAAAAACGGGGCAAGAGTTGCAGCCAAGTCTGTTGGTCACTGTCACCCTGTATTGTAATACATTGATTCTGAACGAATGTTATTAGATACCGAACCTGATATACAAAATCATATCAGTCTCTTTATCAGAAAAGAAATGATAAAATTTTGTATTGTTGGATAATGTTTTGAACATTTCCTATATCAAAAGTTGATCGGTTCAGGCACGTTATCTAAAAGCATTAATGTTCTAAATCAAACTACAGTTCTTAGTATACAGAACACACACAAGAGGAAGAGTTCAGAAATGAACGAATCCTTCTTGAGGCATTGTAGACTAGGTCATATCAATGTGACCCGACTAGCTAGAGTTACATGTAGATGCATATTTAAATCAGTTTGAATTTACATCTTGTGAAACTTGCCAGTCATGTCACAAAGATATAATGACACCAGCTCTGTTTATTGGAAACAGGGAAAGAGTTAATGAACTCTTGGGATGATACATGTTGATGTATGTAGGTCCCCTGTCTACACATGCCAGGACTGATTCTTTATACTTCATTACATTCTCTGATGATCTTTCGAGTTTCAGACCTATGTTCCTGTTGAAACACAAGTCCGAACCTTTTGAGATATTCACGGAATATAAGTTAGAAGTAGAGAACCAAAATACGGGTATAAGTATTATGTTCTTTGATGTGATCGAGGAGGAGAATACTTGAGCACGGAATTCCTGGACTATTCTAAAGGAGAATGAGATTCTCTCTCAGCATTACTCCTCCGTATACACCATAGCACGATGGTATATCGGGGCGGAGCAATCACACCCTATATGATAAGGTGTGCTCTATGATGAGTACTACTGAGTTACCATTTTTCCTTTTGGGAGTTGTGCGCTTGAGAAGCTGCAAACCTATTGAATAGAATTCGAATCAAATCAGTTGCCTACCACCTCATATATGATATGGTAAGGGAAGAGCCCATCTCTTAAGTTGCTTAAGATTTGGGGTTGTCCGGCCTATGTCTGAAAGCAAAATCCGGACAAGCTCGAGGCAAGGTCTGTAATGTAGAACTGGAAGTGTTCCAGCTATACAAACTACAGCAGATGATTTGGTACAACCAGAGGATTCAGTAGATACCAACGAACCTCAGCCTCTCCGCCAATCTAGTAGGGTTCCTCACCCACCTGAGAGATACTTCGGTTTCTCTATGACAGTGGGAGCGAGGATTGCATCATGAGATGATGACCCAACTAGTTTCGAGAAGGCCATCAGGAGTAAGACTCTGTAAGAATGGCTGGATGCTTAGCGATCTGAGATGGAATCCTTATACACCAACAAAGTATGGACTTTGGTTGCAATATCTGAAGGGTTAAATCCCCATCAGGAGCAAGTATATCTTGAGAAGATTGCTTGGTGTAGATGGAAAAGTTGAGACTTTCAAAGCTAGACTTGTTAAAGGTTTGCATCATTGACCAGATATGGATCATAATGTTAAAACCTTTTCAAGTAACTATGCTTAAGTCCATCCAGATCCTACTTGCCTCGGCTACATACCATGACTGCGATATCTGGTGGTTGGGTGTCTTGACTGCTTTTCTAAATGATGATTTAGAAAAGAGCGTCTATAAGTACACAGCCAGAGGGCTTCGTAGACAGTGGGAGCAGCAGAAACGTGTGCAAGATGCTTTATAGGATAAAGCAGACATCGCGGAGTTGGAACATCTGTTTTGGTGAATTAGTCAAAGAGTTTGACATCATCAAAATGGTAGATGAACCTTGTATAAACAAAAAGGTAGTAGGGAGTATTGTGACGATTCTCGTAGAGTACGTGGGTGACATACTCTTGATAGGGAAGGAGTTTCCTATGCTACGCTCGATCAATCTCCGCTTATCACTATGATTCTCCATATAGGATCAAGATGATACCTCCTAAATCCTGAGTTTTGGATCTATGAGATAGATTTAATTGGATGTTAGGATTCTCACTAGTTGTAGTGAGATGGTATCAATCGATCCTAGGGAGAATCACTGGAAGTGTTCCAGGGTGATAAAGACGACTGAATGTCAGTCGCAGGCATTGTCTTTACCCTCAGTAAAGGGACGGTATGTTGGAAGAGTTCCAAGCTAGATACCGTGACATACTAGACGATAAAGGCATGATACATCGCTACTTAAGATGCTACCAAAGAGGCTGTTTGGGTGTATATTGGTTCATGAGATGAACTATGTTCCTCCCATTGTGTGACAATGGAGTTGTGGTTTATGCCAAGGAACGCAGGTCCCATCAGTGATCCAGACATATTCTAAGGCAGTATCACTTGATCATGGAGATGGTTGATCTCCAGGGGGTCGAGGTCAGGAGAGTAGACTCAGAGGACAACACAGCGGATCCACTCACGAAAGGCCTTTTCTCATAGAGAGACTTTTATGGGATGGTTGAGTATGAGATACTGCAACCACTGCTACAGATGGCCCTAGTGCAAGTGGGAGATTGTTAGTTATATGTATGCCCTAGAGGCCATTACTGTACATAGGATGTATATTGTAGTGGATGCTGGGACATATATAGGGAGGACTTTCTTGCTCGACATGATAGTATGATATCTGGTTGCTCTTTACCTTAACGTGTATACCGATAGTCTCTCTGTTACATGTTGGTAAAGCCCTTAGGATGTGTACTTGACTACTTGGACTATGATGCGGATCATACTAGTGGGAACATGGTAGTCTATAAGTACATCCTTCAAAGTCCCTAGTCGTGGGTGTATCGAGACGGGGCATCGATATACCAGAGTAGAGTAGCGTGTACCTTCTCGACCCATAAAGATGGGCGATGGATGATCCCATATCCATCGGTGTTTGACATCAGAGGAGATATACGGGTGCTCAGTAGAGACTGGGTACACTGGATGGACTCGCCGAGAACTCCCAGATGGTATTATACCTCACGTCAGATGGCAGTTCTCTGGTGACACAGGTACAGAGTAGTCTGTTGACCCGAGATCGCCATAGAGTCTTGTGTGGTTCCCACTGTACTTTGATTTCCACCTTACCACGTCCAAGAGGGCGTGCAAAACGGTGGTTTTTGGGTACAGTCCCGAGTCACATGGAGGCAATGAGCGATAGGAGGGGATTCGTCTCTCCCGGTATAGGGGGTTGATATTGCGCTGTGTTCGATTGGCTATAACAGGAAATCCCTGGCCAGGGTTGCTGAGATTTACTGGTAAGTGTTACCAGTAGTTTCTCGAACAGTTATAGACCTCATATCGACACGACTTATCGAGCTATTGGGGTCTGGCGTTTACCACCCCTAGGCGAGATATGCGACATATCAGACGATCAGACCGGACTGTACGGTAGTGTTACTGGTCGGATTCACTTGAGTGTGAGCGGGCTTGCTCGTCGATCTTCAGATCGCTCAATACCTGGGTGGCCGTTACGTTTAGCAGACCGCTTGCGGCTTGTGGGTGTTTGATATGATCATCACCTGCTGCCGGCGTATTGACGAGTCTTTAGAGTCCTACACAGAGGTTTCCTGGCTCAAGCGAAACGAAATAGGAGCGCATATAAGATATGTGCGGGACCGAGAATAATACGGTATGTGACACTGTATTCGATTCTCGCGATGTGACATTGATCGGTTATATGCGATATAGCCGGGTTATCGGATCAAGTGTTGATTCGATAAGTTGTTACTCATGATACCAGTCGGTTATGTGCGACATGACCGGATCGTTAAATCAAGTGTTGATTTAATGATTTAATGCATAATTGTATATTTGATATATTACTTTGCATTAACTAGTATCGGTTCACTTTAAAATGGATTTTCTCACTCGGGTGTGAGCATTGCATATGCGATATGATTTTGTGCACTTGCTTGTATCATGTTTGATGATGCATGCCAAACTTGGTTAAGTGTAAAGAATGAACCATGGTAATGAATGGGTTAGGGTTTTGATTTTTATTTATTCATTTATCTTTCTTATTTATTCTTTTTGGAAATTAAGAAAGGTAAATGAATGGTTTGTTTTATGTTGAAGTTTCTTGAAACTTTGACTAAGTCTTCTTTCTTGTCTTATACTTAACCCTAACCATTTTAACTAACCTAAGTTAATTCTCTACACTTAACTAGAGTTAAAAGTATGATAAGTATTGTTTTATTTTCTATTTTTAATTCAAGACTTATCATATCTTCTTCTTCCTCTTCCTTGAACTTCAAGAAGAAAGCTTACCTCATCAATGGTGATTGATGAATTAGAGTGAGAAATCCAATTCTAAAGTTAACCCAACTCCTATTTCTTCATCCTCTACCTCTTGCCAAGTAGTAAAGTGTGTTTTCTTCACAAGTTTCTTGACTTGGTGAACTCGGAGCTTGATTTAGCGATGCCTCGACGTAGATCATCTTCGGCATGGACATCGACGACCTAGCTTGCCCATTCTCCGACGAAGCCTACACTTGAGCCCGGATTTGATTTGGACAGCGGAGAGGACCTCGTTGCGGAGCTATGGAGGTGGAGCACCGGATCTACAAAGGTTGTATTTCCGTATCTTGTAGTTAAGTGTTAACTAGTTAGCTTTTTCGCCTAGTTTTCTAGCAAACGATCCGTAGTCGGGTCTCTCGGCACCGTTAAAATTTGAAATTGGCATGATCGATGCCTTGTGATAACTCATTAGGGTGCCTAGGAACCCTACATAGCACCCCCGCAACCGTTGATATGGATAAGTGATATATAAATTGTAGTTTGGATAAAACCTATTAATAAACCCATAGAAATGATCAAGGGATTTATTGTGAAATGATATAATGAATATGAAACGAAAATGTGAATCGTGATATATAATTATATAAGTGATTGAAAGAGGATAAATATGAGAATTTTAGTAGTGTGTTATGAGATCGATATCGATGAGACCTGTGAACGATAATACGAAAAGATTGGGATAGATATGTTATGAAGTGATGTATGTGACCGTTCATACTATTGCTGTGTTGATTCGTACGAAAGATCTTGCGTACGTAATGTATAAAGATGAAACCCGATGTTTATTCCAACTTAAGAACCCCTTTCAAAGTAGATATTGTGATATGTTTGGAGTCATACCCATTTCAAAACTAACGAATCGTTACACCCTTTTTAAATGATGAATTTAAGGAGACATGATAAACTTTTCAAATGGTATCTTTTCAACATCATAGTCTCCTATTTTCAAAATAACGATTCGCACTATTTTAAACTGTAACTGTATGATTCCTACGTAGTTCCATATTCAATACTGTTCGCGTTTACGATCTCTCATTTTATGTACGCTCACGTTTCTTTTACTAGGATATATATGTATATACGATATTTCATATCCGTCAATTACCCGATTTTGTCTACTAGTACACCTGCACAATTATCGATGATGCGTATGTTACACTCACATAGAATTGCCGACTCACACACATTCATCATCGGTAATTGCTATGCCACTTATACGGTAGAATTTCTATTCCACTTACACCGTACAATTTTTATATCCCTGATATTATTCTTAATTGCTCAGTACTATCATATGACGTGTTTGCATGATACATTCGATATGCTCACCTTACTGTTTCATATTGCGTACATCGCACCTTATGATTTTATGCATTGCGATGCTGTTCTTATGAGATCTGTGGATTTGAGAACCTTTGTTAATTTCAATGGAAAGTGTGCATTGTTTTAAAAATGCGGTTTCTCATGATATGTTTATTTGATGAGTCCACCATGTGTTCTCGGTTCTGAGTTGTGAGCATACCCGATTCGAGGAGTGGGAGGCACCGTCTGCAGGAACATGGTGGACCCGGTATGGTACCCCGGGGCAAGAAATGATTTTTGTGGTGTAGACGATGAGCCTGGTAGAAGAGCACTACCTACCGGTGATTGGTTGGACACTGTGGTTGTCCGGAGGATACCGGCCGGAGTCGTGAGATGGATATGAGGGCCGATCAATATATGTGGCGCCTTAGATGAGATAGATATGAGGGTCGATCTAAGGATGCGGTGCCTGAGATATGAGGGTTTACGTGTCGATGCTGGACACGGGTTTTCATGATGTTTCGAGTGTCGGTGTTGGACACTCAGGTTCCATGATTCTGATGTGTCGTTGATAGAAACACATGGTTGATATCCTCATACATACAGACATATGTTTTCATGATATGGTTTGTGCCGTTGATGGACACGTGGATGATATCCACATACATGCAGGCATATGAGTTCAGATGTTTATTTATATATGTCATTCGCATTGATTCGATTGTTGACATATAGGCGTACATGGTCACCCTAGATATCATAGTATTACCTTCATGATATAGTATGACCTAGGGAAACATTGTTTTATTTGATTTCTACCTGCTGATGTTTTCTACTCATGAGTTGGCAACTCACCCCCGTTGTGCCACAATTCTTGCAGGTTTGATCGCTTGGGATCAGTAGCGGTATCGCTGGCACACTGCTTCATCCAAGGTGTTTTGCTTTGTTAGGTGGGACATATATTGGATCGTGCCTACACTTGTACATATATTCTGTTGTATCTAGATAAACTCCATCAATCAGAACTAGAATTTGTATATTAGTAGACTAGAAAGACTTGGGTAATTTGCGAGACTTAGAGCGATAGGTATATGTTCTCTTTTCTTAAGGTTTTGATGTCTTGCGTTATTTATTTATTCTTTCTGTATTGATCTTCGCCGTTGGGCGTTGTATATATCTCTTGCTTACTTGCGTGGTTGTGTTTCCGCCAAATTGGCGAAGAGCTAGTTCCTGCTTGAGAATGCCTATATATATTGTGGTATGTGGTTTTTGGATCAAAATACAAGGGAGGTGCTGCCCGAATTTCAAGGAAGAAAAATGTTTTCAACTATAGTATAATCAACTTGCATTTTCATGTTTCATTACCTATGTATTTAAAGAAAAACTTGATTTCATTAAACCTTTATTTCAAAACCGTACCTCCATTATTTTCCGCAAAAATGTTTAGATTTCTGGGCTTCCGCTTACTTGAGTTACGTTACGCCTTTAGACGTTGCATGATTTATGTTGGAGATAGTGCCCTCAGAGTCAATTATTGGATCACAGGCACGTGATTGCAATGATTGAGGGAGGACCTATCCCGGTACGACAGTCTTACTCGAGATGATAGTATGCTATCTGGTTTACCTTTATCATCGTGTACTGCTTCACGTGACCTTACAGGTCGCTATTACACGTTGATAGAGCCCCTAGGATTCTTGCTTGACCACCAGCAGTATGAGGGCGATCATATAAGTGGGAGCTGGTAGTCTATAAGCACATCCTTAAATGGTCCCTAGTCGTGGGAGTTTCGAGACAGGGCATCGATACTCCAGAGTAGACTAGTGTATACAGTCGAGACCCCGACGAGGGGCGGTAGCCGGTCTCACAGGCCACTGGTGTCAGTTGGTTCACCTAAGATGTATACAGGTGCTCATTGGGTTATGAGTACACCAGACAGGACTCGCCGGGAACATGCTAGTTGGTCTTATACCTGACGTCAGATAGCAGTTCCCAGGTGACATGTGTACAGGTTAGTTCATCGACCTGGGGATCGTCATTTGTCTCGTGTGAGTTCCCACTGTGCTTTGATTACTACCCTACCACGGCTCAAAGGAGTCGTGCAAACAGGTTTTAGTTGGGTACAGTCCCGAGCCACATGGAGGCAGTGAGCGGATCTTCGGGGGTTCGTCTCTCCCGGTATTGGGGGTTAGGTCGCGCTGTGTCTAGGAGAGCCATTACACGAAGTCCTTGGCCAAGGCAGGAGATTTACTGGTAGGTATTCCAGTAGTATCTCAGGGTGTTCTGGGCTACACTCCGACACGACTTGTACCGCTTTTGGGGGTCTGACTTTTACCCACCCCCTAGGCCCGACATGCAATGCTCATAGATGAACGGACCGGACTGTACGGATATTGTCACTGACAGGCTCAGTAGGGTGTCAGGATGAGTTCGCTCATCGACGTCCCTTTTGGTCAATAGCTGGTGGCCCGTTACGTATTGGCTTATACCTCTGACGTGCTAGTGGTTAAATCCACAGCCATTGTATTGACGAGTCTTTAGAGTCCACCACACTTTCAGTTACTCAGCTTTCGGGCGAAACGCTGTAGAGGCCGTATGGAGATATGGCAGGGTCCGATCAGATACGTGCGGTATTGCACGGATCAGGATCGGACGGTTTGTACTAGAGGCCGTATAGTTATATGGCAGGGTTCGATCAGATTCGTGCGGTATTGCACGGATCAGGATCGGACGAACATTACTAGCCGGCTTTGGTTTAAGCCGGATCCTAGTTTAGTACAGTGTAGATTTTGTCTCTTTGCATTTGTATCCGGACGGAATACAGATGCTGGTGTGTTGCACAGTATCGGGGTTTTCCTGTAATTTATTACGGGACCAGTTTCTGGAGTTGCCAGTTTGCATTCCGTTCCGGCCGGTTTTCCTTTGTTCTTTCCCGGCCGGACTTTTCCGATGGAGGGGGTTATTTGCAATTGTGCAAATAATATTTGTGGAAGGGGTTTCTTGCAAATATATTCATTATGATATGTTTAGCATCTTTCGTCCATGATGGTGCATTAATTGTGATTTGAATGGGTATGGGTTGATTAAGGTGTTGATGTGAGGTTTTGCTTTGGATGTGGTCACCTCTTTCTTTTCCTACACTCACCTCGCTTCATGAGTTTTGTTTATCCCTCCACCCATTCTTATATGATGAGGCCGGCCATTTTGAGAGAGGGAGAGGGGATCATTTCATTTGTATGAGGGAAAATTTGTTCATCTCATTTTCATGCTACAAAATTCTAGCTCCACTTTGAAGTTCATTTCACAACCTCATTCCTCCATCAAAGCAACATAACCCCAAAGAGACAAAGCACTACACATTCTACAGCAAATCTTGGGCATGTCGACTTGCCGGCTTCATGCCCGAGTTGCCTCGGTATAGAGGCGGGAGCCCGTAAAAGAAACACGCGACGTGGTGCCCTTTCGGCGAGGAGATGGAGACCGGACATTCCGCGAGAGATCGGGACGACGACGAGAAGACCGGAGGACTCGGATCACTCGGTATATCTCTTCCCATCTTGTTACTTTGCTAGATCTAGTTTAATGGCCCGATCCGGGGTTTAGTGTGCGGTGGTGCCGGTTTGCTAAGTTCGCAAAATTAAATTTTATCACCGCTTCCGCATTTGGCCGTCGGATTGACGACCGGGGCGCCACCGTGCACTTACAATTTAAGTGCCGGTCACGAGCTAAATTCCGGGTCGTGACAGTATACGCTAGTTTACTCTGGAATATCGATGCCCCGTCTCGATACTCCTACGACTAGGAACAATTGAAGGATATACTTACCTACTACTCTTGCCCGACTAGTATGATCTGCATCATAATCCCGGTAGTCAAGTACTCATCCTAAGGGCTTTATCAAGAAGTAGCAGAAAGACAATAAGTGTACATGTTAAGATAAAGAGCAACCAGATAGCATACTATCATATCGAGCAAGAAAGTCCTCCCTATATATGCCCAAGCATACACTATAATATACATCATATGTACAATAATGGCCTCTGGGGCATACATATTGTAACCCTTCGAAAATCGTTTAGGCAGTTTTTCGGTAATCGGCTAATTTTTCGGCTTTTTCGTAAAAAGTCAAAATTGATATTTTTCATTGTAGACCTAATTATACAAAATTTAAATAAGATATTACTATAATTTTGTCACTAAAATGTCATTTATAATTTTCTAGTTAAATAAAAAAAAAATCGTAATTAATTATTTTTTTTATTATTTTAAGCCTTTTTAAATATATTAAATTAGGGATAAATACAAATTTAATTAGGTAAATTTCTTAATTAGGAGTCCTTATAAGCTAAAATATGGTGTTAATAAAATTGTATCATGTCTTGCAAACTTTTGGTTTAAAGGTGGGAAATTTAATGAAAAATGAAGTAAAAATGGGTTTTTTTGTAAAAAGGTTGACATGAAAGCATTAAATAATAACTTATGATGGTTTTAGACCTAGAAACTTCTCCAAAAAAACCCCATTTCCCTTCCCCACCTGCTGGCCGACCCCTCACCTGCAGTTTTCCCGACTTCATCACTTCATTTTGCTTCTTTTTCCTTGCTAAAAATCCATTTAAATTCATAAATTTCCATCTCCATTCAAACCCAAACCCTAAACCACTCTCTCTTCTACCCAAATTGGTTCAAAAACTAGATGAAAGGAGGCTTCTTGGTGACTTGGTCAAGCTAGGGTTCAAGCTTGAGAGGTGAAAATTCTAATCTTTTTGTTAACTTGTGGTTTAATTATGCTAGAATTGAAATTCTAAATATTAGTTTAAGTGGTAAATGTTGTTTAGGAAAAATCAAGAGAAGGATTGATTTTAAAACTAGGGTTTGAAGCATAGTTGTTAGGATTAAATTAGGGCTTTGGGTTTCTAATTGGTTGTAGTGGTTAATGGTGTATTTATATGCTCGCTAAATCGACAAAATATCGATGTTTGCATTGAATCGGCGTTGAATTTGCTTGCTAGATTATTACGAAAAATAGAATGCGTTCAATTTGCGTTAGGTTAGCAATATTATTAGCTTCGTATAGGATTATTAGAATGCGCGAACGCGGGGTTTCGTCTAGTCGGGTTGTAGTTTAGTCGATTTTCCCGAAATGACGATTCTAGTTAAAGGTTAGCGATTTTCGTGCGTTTTTCCGCGCACCGAGTGCATGCTATGATTAATACGAGAGCGTGGATAATTGTATGTTGTGACTTGCATTGTGTTAGGTTTTGTAATCTTATGCTTGGTATTGTGCAAATATAGGATCGGTCGGAGAAACATCGGACACGGCGCGTAAAGGCAAAGCGGTGGCCGGATCAGATTAGCGGGGATTTCTGGTGAGTAGATATATTCATCTATGGGGGAATCGTCTGGATGGCGCGAGGCGCCCCCCTAGTTAGGATTACCCTACTTTTGCAAGATTTATATTATTAGCTAGCTTATCCATTCACGTACACTGCATACCCTTATAGTGAACAGTATATTACATTGCATGGACATTCATCTATACTAATGCGATATCACTTCGTCGGACACGAACACCATTACCATTGGCATCTGTTGCACGCGCACTATTCATGTGACACACACGCCTTTGGTAATTGCCATGCCACGTGCACTATAGAACCTGTTTAACTTAATAACGCCATTTGCATTCATACCTGATATTGAGATTGCATCGCATGCATATACCTCGCATTCCATCATATTTAAATAGATTTTTAGCCAAACTCACATCATATACATTGATATCACAGACACTTATCATATATAACATGTGGACATTATGATTTTCTTGAGGATTTCAGTTTTGCTGCGATTTCTGGATTTTTGGGGAAAACCGCAAGAATTTAACAAAAGCTTATATTTATCATTTTTAAAACAAAGTTGCGGTTTTCTCGTGATGTATGTGTCGTCCACCATGAGTTTTCATGTTTTCTGTTGGAGTTCGAGACCCGATTCGAGGAGTGGATGAACCGTCTCGGGTACATGGTGGGCCCGGTATGGTACCCCGGGGCAAGAAGATCGAGTTGTAGACGATGAGCCTGGCAGGGGAAGACTACCTACCGGTGATGTCTGGCGCGGCGGATATCCGGAGGATACCGACCGTTGTCGTGAGATTTATGATATGGGCTGATCCGGAATGACGGAGCACGATATTGAGACAGATATGATTCCTATTTGGTGTCGATGCTTGACACGGGTTTTCAGAGGATTTCTTGATGATATTTAGCTATTATGCAGACATTCATTTTATAAAAGTTAAGAATACAGTAACTTTAACATTTAAAACACTTAAAGAGTTAGAAAAGATATTGCATACATGTGCATGCATACTAGAGTTATTATATCACATATGGACATACATGTTGTTCCGCATTGCGTGCATTCTTACGATTGCCTTACTAGATGTTATATTCTACTCATGAGCTGGCAACTCACCCCCGTTGTGCCACAGTGTCTTGCAGGTCGGACCCGTCAGTCTTGTAGCGGCAGGCTATCTTGTCATCAGCTCCTTTTGCTCAGACTCGCGACATCGCCCATAGGTGGGTTGCGAGCACACTTTATTTCTTTTTTCTTTATCATTGTATCTAGTATTCTCCATCTACCACTTTATATTGTATATGCGACCTAGTGACGAGACTGAGAGGTTTGTATATTTGTGGTTTCTTTTGGGTCGAGCTCACTGGAGCCGGCGATGTATTTTCTGGTATTTTGCATTTCTTTTATGCTCTTTTTCTTGATATTACTATTATATTGTGTAGGGTTCCTAGGCACCCCAAGGAGGTCTCACAAGGCATCGAACATGCCATATTAAAATTTTAACGGTGCCGAGAAACCCGACTACGGATCGTTTGCTAGATGTCTAGGCGAAAAGTAAGCTAGTTAACAACTTAACTAAGGGAATACGGAAATACGACCTTTGTAGATCCGGTCCTCCACCTCCATAGCTCCGCAACGAAGTCCTCTCCGCTGTCCAAATCAAATCCGGGCTATAGCGTCGGCTTCGTCGGAGAATGGGCAAGCTAGGTCGTCGATGTCCATGCCGAAGATGATCTACGTCGAAGCATTGCAAGATCAAGCTCTCACTTCACCAAGTCATGAAACTTGTGAAGAAAACACACTCTACTACTTGGCAAGAGGTAGAGGATGAAGAAATAGGAAGTGGGTAGACTTTAGAATTGGATTTCTCACTTGTTTTCATCAATCACCATTGATGAAGCAAGCTTCTTCAATGAAGAAGAAGATGAAGAAGATGAATATTGTTATGATAAGAATAATATCAAATAGAAAATAAAATCCATTCTTATCATAATATTAACCTTAGTTTAGTGTAGAGAATAGACCATGGTTAGATATGATGGTTAGGGTTAAGGAAGAGATAAGAATGGTTGACTTGATCAAAGTTTCAAGAAACTTCAACATAAAACAAAATAAGCCACCATCCTTAAATAATTTCCAAAATGAATATATAAATAAATGAATAAGATAATCAAAACCCGAATCATTAAGTAAACCATGGTTTAATCTTTACACTTAACCAAGTTAATATGCATCATCAAACATGATACAAACATGTGCATAAAAGTATATCACATATACAACTTGCACAATCCAAGTGAGAAAATCCATTTAAAGTGAACCATTACTAGTTAATGCAAAGTAATATATCAAATATATAATTATACATTAAATCATTAAATCAACACTTGATTCAATGATCCGGTCATGTCGCACACAACCGACTAGTATACAATGTATCGGCTTATCGAATCAACGCTTGAATCGATAACTAGGTTATATCGCATACAACCATTCGATACATTCATCGCGAGAATGGAATACGGTATCACATACACGCATTATTCTCGGTCCTGCACATATCTCATATGCGCTCCTATTTCGTTTCTCTTGAGCCAGGAAACCTCTGTGTAGGACTCTAAAGACTCGTCAATACGCCGGCAGCAGGTGATGATCAAATCAAGCACCCACAAGCCGCAAGCGGTCTGCTAAACGTAACGGCCACCCGGGTATTGAGCGATCTGAAGATCGACGAGCAAGCCTGCTCACACTCCAGTGAATCCAACCAGTAACACTACCGTACAGTCCGGTCTGATTGTCTGATATGTCGCATATCTTGCCTAGGGGTGGTAAACGTCAGACCCCAATAGCTCGATAAGTCGTGTCGATATGAGGTCTATAACTGTTCGAGAAACTACTGGTAACACTTACCAGTAAATCTCAGCAACCCTGGCCAGGGATTTCCTGTTATAGCCAATCGAACACAGCGCAACATCAACCCCCTATACCGGGAGAGACGAATCCCCTCCTATCGCTCATTGCCTCCATGTGACTCGGGACTGTACCCAAAAACCACCGTTCTGCACGCCCTCTTGGACATGGTAAGATGGATATCAAAGCACAGTGGGAACCACACAAGACTCTATGACGATCTCGCGTCAACAGACTACTCTGTACCAGTGTCACCAGAGAACTGCCATCTGACGTGAGGTATAATACCATCTGGGAGTTCTCGGCGAGTCCGTCCAGTGTACCCAGTCTCTACTGAGCACCCGTATATCATCTCTGATGTCAAACACCGATGGATATGGGATCATCCATCGCCCATCTGTATGGGTCAAGAAGGTACACGCTAGTCTACTCTGGTATATCGATGCCCCGTCTCGATACACCCACGACTAGGGACATTAAAGGATGTACTTACGGACTACCATGTCCCCACTAGTATGATCCGCATCATAGTCCAGGTAGTCAAGTACAGATCCTAAGGGCTTTACCAATATGTAACAGAGAGACAATCAGTATACACGTTAAGGTAAAGTTCAACCAGATAGCATACTATCATGTCGAGCAAGAAAGTCCTCCCTATATACGTCCCAGCATCCACTACAATATACATCCTATGTACAGTAATGGCCTCTAGGGCATATATATAACTAACAATCTCCCACTTGCACTAGGGCCATCTGATAGCAGTGGTTGCAGTATCTCATACTCAACCATCCCATAAAAGTCTCTCTCTGGGAACAGGCCTTTGTGAGTGGATCCGCTGTGTTGTCCTCCGCGTCTACTCTCCTAATCTCGATCTCCCTGGAGATCAACCATCTCCATGATCAGGTGACACTGCCTTAGAATATGTTTGGATCACTGATGGGACGGACGTTCCTTGGCATAAGCCACAACTCCATTGTCACACAATGGGAGGAACATAGTTCATCTCATGAACCAATATACACCCAAACAGCCTCTTTGGTAGCATCTCAAGTAGCGATGTATCATGCCTTTATCGTCTAGTTTGTCACGGTATCTAGCTTGGAACTCTTCCAACATACCGTCCCTTTACCAAGGGTATAGACAATGCCTGTGACTGACATTCAGTCGTCTTTATCACCCTGGAACCCTTCCAGTGATTCTCCCCAGGATCGATTGATACCATCTCACTACAACTAGTGAGAATCCTAACATCCAATTAGATCTATCTTATAGATCCAAAACCCAGGATTTAGTAGGTATCATTTTGATCCTATGTGGAGAATCATTGTGACAGACGGAGATTGATCGAGCGTAGCATAAGAAAACTCCTTTCTTATCAAGAGTATGTCATCCACGTACTCTACGAGGATCACCACCATACTCCCTACTACCTTTTTGTTTATACAAGGTTCATCTACCATTTTGATGATATCAAACTCTTTGACTACTTCATCAAAACAGATGTTCCAACTCCGCGATGCCTGCTTTATCCTATAAAACATCTTGCACACGTTTCCGCTGCTCCCACTGTCTACGAAGCCCTCTGGCTGTGTACTTATAGACGCTCTCTTCCAAATCATCATTTAGAAAAGCAGTCATGACACCCAACCACCAGATATCGCAGTCATGGTATGTAGCTGTCACGCCCCGCTTCCTAAAATACGGAATACGAGGGGTAGACAAGGCCAGCCATGCTCCTACGGTCAAGGAAAAGTCCTGCCGTAGTCACACTTCGGCTTCTAGTTTCTCATGGTAAACAGTAAATGGTGCGCAGGTAATGGGAAATGCAGTAACTGAAAGAAACAATGTAAAGACTGACCTGGAGTGGAACAAATGAATGTAACTCGGGAGGGCAAGTCAAGAAGTCTGTGATGCACTGGTCCAGGCTAAATCTTCTCCTCACACTGAGCATGCATACTCAGGTCGTCAGAGCGACACAATAGCAATATAATATGTATAAAATTAAGTGACAGTTCTAGCAGTAGTAATAGATGTGAATAACGATAAAACAGCATGAATATGAATGTGCAGTAATCAATGCAGCGGAGCAGTAAAGCAGTATAACGTTATGTCATGTATGTCAACACAGTATATAAGGAATGTAAATGACAGTAACCCTATCGGTCTCTAAGTCTCACTGCACAGGTCAATAAGCCTATCGTCAGTCCAAGTGTGAGAGTCAACCACTCGCGAGTGTCCTCCACCCAAGGGTAGAACCCAAAGGCAAGGGACCACGGGCCCAACATGTAACGAGTGTATCACGGTGTAATATATCACGTACCCTGTAAATCTCCATATAACTCCCTAAATATATAAGCCGGCATGGGACTCCCGAGATTCTGTTGAACTCACACTTAAACTACCCCACACCCCGTGGTCTACATCAAACGCTAACCATCACCCTAAATACTAATCGATCCGTGACAAGTCTGCGCGAGAACTGGAGGCAGGACCTCCATCAAGCACGTCCCGACTAATACCTAAGATAAATAGCAGTGTCGGATGCCTTATCTGTGACATCCGTGCAAGCGCTTCCATAAGTGTCCCATACCACTTATAGTCACACGTACCCGCATCCCACAGACGTCGACAATGCAATAGAATAAAAGGGACACTGATTGTGCGCAAGTACGTATCACTTTCACTTAATCACGGATACACGAACACTGACGTACTTGTCACAATCACCACTAAAATCTAACACTGGGTAAATGCAAGATGTCACTAAGTTATCACTACCATGATATGGGTATGATGTGATGCATGAACAGTATAAAAAGCACAATTAAGGTGTCATAAAACAACGGTCTATTACTTGCACGATTTATCATGAAACATATGTATATAATTTAGCGAAACGATAAACAGGTAATAAGTAGTATGTTCAGTTATCCATCCCTAGAATTTTATTTCAAGCCAATCGGGTTCCAGGATCATTAGTTATAACTGTTTCATTTTAAGCGCACGCGGCTGGAAATCCGGTTTCAGAATCAGAAATCCATTTCGCAACGCATTTTGATCCCAGTTGGGATCGGATTTTAGCGACGCTACAGTTGGATGAATTCTAGGGTTTTCAGTAAGGTTTTCAACGCAACAGAGCGATCGTCAATCGCGTCTGTACGTTGGGAGTTATAATCTGTTTAATATTAACATGTCAAATCTGATTCTGCTGGGACTGTTATGTATCCCGATCTTTTAAATTAGAGATTAAATAGTAAATGATAACGAAACAGTATGAAATCAATTGTGTTGTCTATCTAACAGGTTTATATACAATAAACAGCAGAGTTCCGCAACCTAAGTGTTAAGGAAATCCTGTAGTACCCATTACGGAACAGCAACCAATAACTGGAGTCGCTCTGGACTGCAGTCCAGAGTCGCTCTCCGATCCAAATATCATCATGGTTTGAGTATAGGAATATCTGGAAACTGGTATAGGGTTAAAGTCCATCGAGTCGTCTTCGATTGGAGCCCTCGAACGCACCATTCTACTATGTATATGATTTATGGTGAATTTAACGGTTTTCAGGTGCAACAGAATTACAGTTTTACGGCCAAACTTGGGGGTGGTCGTTTCAATCTTTAACAGTCGTATTTTCTAATGAAATTTGCACACATTAACCATCTCTACCAGAGCCAATGTAATTTATCCAGTTCCGTCAAATTTGATAATGTTTTTCTAAGGGAACAAGCATCGAACAGTTATGGCACATAATAATTTTAAACTTGTGACATTATAATCCATGTATCTAACAATTATAACCTAGATAAATAGCATGTAAGCAAGTAGAATACTTGCCTGGAGACGTCTTGGTGATGCTCGGCAAAGATAACGGCACGAACGCGCGATGAATGGTGCGTGAAGGGTTCGTGGCCTCGGCTCAAGCTCGGCTTGGGTTTCGCTTGATGGCTCGGTACAGTGGTTGTTTGTAGAGAGATGGGAAGGGAAAATTGGAGATAGAGAGAGACAGAGAGGGGGATATAGAGAGACAGAGTGAGATAGAGAGTGAGAGTGAGAAAGAGAGAGACCGAGATATTGAGAGAGGCAGAAAGAGGGAGAAATAGAGAGAATTAGAGAGAGGGAGAGAGGAACAGAGAGATTGCAGGAGAAAGAGAGGGAGATGGGGAGTGAGGGAGGGAGAGTTGTAGAGAGAGAGAGGAAGAGAAATCGGGAAGAGAGAGTACACAGAGAGTGAAAGAGAGAGAGAGAGAGAGAGAGAAGACACAGAGAGTGAAAGAGAGAGAGAGAGAGAGAGAGAGAAGACACAGAGAGTGAAAGAGAGAGAGAAGATCGGGTGAGGGGGCCAAAGGGAGATGATGATGATGACGGAGTTCAGGGGCGCCGACGATGAGGCGAGAAGCTCTCCGTCGTCGACAGCGGGCGGTGGTCGAGCTCGGGGTTAATGGGTCGGGTGTGCAGAGGAGTCGGGTGTGCACGGCTGTAGGCGGAGGGGTAGTGTAGGGAGCTCTTGATGGTGGAGAGAGGTGAGCGAGGGAAAAATGGTGGTCGTCGTCGGTGGGATGAACGGAGTTGGGGACTGCAGTGGGTTCGCGAGAGGAGGAGGAAGGAAAGAGAGGAGATGAGATTGTGATTGAGAGTTTTTTTTTGAGAGAAGAGAAAGAGAGGAGGAGGGCGACGTGGTTGGAGAGGGGAAGAACGTGGGGTAACGTTCGCGCGAGGGCGTGGGCGACGGCGGATCGCGCGCGAGTTACCGTTGGGATTTGAAGAAGGAGATGCACAGTGGCGTAGCGGGTCGGGTCGGGCATGAGGAGGCGGGTTGGAGAGAGTGGGCCGGGCTGGGTTTGCAAGAAAAAGAATTTAAAAAGGAAAAAGGAGACGCGGGCCGGGCCTTGGAAAACTGATGCTGGGCTCCATCAATTAACTTCCTTTAGTTAAATGAAATGGGCTGAGGGATGCTAATTGGAAAGGCTGAGAACAGGAAAAAAAGATTTAATCAGAGAAATGGGAATGGGCCAATAAACATAGGACAAGGAAATTAATTTGAGGAAAAATAAGATACGGGCTGCTGGGAAAGCTTGAGCTGAGAAAATAAAAGAATTAGAGGAATAAAGAGCTGGGTTTATTGAAGAGAGAATTAAATTAAAAAAAAGTGATGGGCTGGGAAAAATAGTGAGGGCTTGGGGAAAAATAGTAAGGGAATGAACATAGTAGAAATAATGGGGCTGCTGGATTTAAATGGAAAAATCAAGAATAAATGAAAAAGGGAGGGGGCCGAAAATAAAACAATAAAAATGGGTAAAAAGGGAAAGGGCCGGGTCTAATATTTAAACTAAAAAAATTAGGTTTATAAAGCTAAAGTGATGGGCTGAGGGAATTAATAGTAAAGGAAAAATGTTTTGGGTTTCAAAAATGAATAATGGGATTTAGAGAGAGGTAAAATTATATATATAATAAATAAAATTTATAGGTAAAATAAATAAAATCATAAAATAATAAAATACGGATTTAGACGTAGAAGAAAAACTGGGTGTTACATCATATCACCCTTACAAAAATTTCGTCCTCGAAATTTAAAAGAAACAACTAGCTATAGATAATAAGCGAAGAGTTATCACCTCGAAGACTAATACATGTTGATTTACTTAAAAACGGGTAGGCAAAGTTTTGAAGGTACGTACATATATATAAGAACCCCTTACAAAAGATAGGCCTAAAAGGTATAATATAGGAATACTATAAGGGTAACTACAAATATACGGGAACATAGATAACAATAACGAATACTAATAATCAAAGTGTGCTCGATAAAAATCGAGACTCAAATATGTGCACATCTAGGTTTATCAAAAATAAGCAGAAAGAAAAATAATAATGATAAGGTTCAACCATTTATAATAGTAACCATAGACACAATTTCCCAAAATAAATTAACGACAATAAAGCAGTGGAAAAAATTTGTCGATAGGTTAAAACACTTTAGGAAAAGGCATCGATAGAATCGGTTTAAAATAATTTAGGAAACTTATATAGTGAAAATAGGGAAACATGGAACAAAATATGCGCGGTGTAAGGGTGCGCTACTGAAAACGAGATTTATAATAGCGTACTTAAAATATATGAAATAGAGTAATCAATAGCACACTCTCTTTGATAAATTCAAGGTACTGAAAACTAAATTTTTGTATAACAGTGTCCCTAAATATAATTAGGGTATTAGGAAGAACACAAATAGGTATAGAGCTAGATAGGTAAAGATTATGAGGAAGTGTGGCTCAATCTGAAGGTTGAAGTGTGTCGGCTTTAAGCTGAAGATCAAAAAGGCTGGGATCGGGTCAGCACAGAAAGTAATGGTGAGCAACAAAAGGACTGCAAGGTAAAATATGGGGGAGACTAACGATCGGTAAATCCTATGAATCAAGAATTTGAAAAGTTAGTGAACTCGGTAGTCCAAAAGGAAGGTCCTCCTCCCAGTAAGATCTCAAACAGGGTACAGACGAAGGATGAATGGTGGCTCATTCCAAGGATCAGAGTGCGGTATTTTCCAATCGGAACGAGGATGGAAACTATACAACGAGTAGGGGTGGACTGTCAGGGATCTCAGCCGAAAGATAAATGGATAAGGGCAATAAATAAGTATTAAACGAACCAACAATCAAAAGGTCTACGAATTCTAGAAGATTTATTTCATTCAAGAAAATTTGAAACAAGGCATCCCCAAAGGCGAAAAGTGGCCTTAAACTATACACAGTTTATTTGGCCAGAAAGACGACATCAAAAGAAATCCCATCAGTCGCGGTTGTGGAGATTCAGCAGGTTGCGGTAGGCTCGCGCGCTCAGGTAGGGGCGTCCATTTCCATAGCGCCTCGCAGATATCTCTATTGGAAGTCCTTCCACCACAGGATCTTTGATCTTCTGGTTCTTCTTCCTCGGATAGAGCTTCTTCATCAAGATCTGATTCCATGTGATCCTCTTCTTCTGCATTCTCTTCCATGGGATTTTCCTCCACTGGGTTTCCTTCCATCGGTTCTTCCTCAGGGTCTGCATCGGGATCTTCCTCTATCGGGTCTTCCTCTATAGAGCTCTCTTCAGGATCTCCTTCTTCCTCGTCGGAATCAGCTAACACGTTAAACTCTGGGGCGGCTGCTTCTTCGTCCTCTGATTCGTTGTTCCCGAAGTTGACCTGGGGACCGTTGACCTCATCATCAGAACTCGTCAGTGTGTGATCTAAGGAAACGCATGACTGTGTATCCTCATCTAGGTGCGGCGCTGCTCCAGGGTGGACCATGGTCTAAAAGGAAAGTCATGATTAGACAGTGGAATACATCAAGGAAGAAGTTAGGGGTACGAAGTATAGGGAAAATATGCGGTTGCAGGAACTGAAAGATCAAAATGGAAACACTGTGATAATGAATAGGATTTACCATAGAGAGAGCATGAGGATGATACATATATTATGATTCAAATTTTATTGCATTCAGCTAAAAGTTCAAAGGATACAAGATTTCAAACGGAAAGAAATATTCATAAAGGATGACAACATTATTACTGAAAGTAGATAACATGAAAAATCATTCTTCGACTACTATAACATTGCATTCTCGTCGCGTGAGTTGAATCCTGCGTCCGATCCGCCTTATCGTCGAAGTCCGAACTACGCGGCAATCATCACTTGGCAGAAGTGGGGAGTGTGGACGAGTTTCCTCCTTGCAGTTCTTTCCTTTCTGGACAACCGTTGATGAGATGTTTGTCGGAACCGCATATCAGACATTTCCCTTGGGCGCGGCGACAATCCCTCTGAAGGTGTCCTGGCCTGTTACAATATCCACAGCAAAGGTTCTTCTGATGCTTCTGTTGACGCTTCATCTTCTTCTCCTTTCCTCGTCCAATAGGGATCCCTTTATGATAGGAGACTCCCGCTGGTGCCTGATTCACCTGTCTTCTCAATCCTTCAGCTAATAAGTCGTTTGTCCGCTCCTGGGGTTCCTTCAAACCTTGTAGTACACCAAGGATCTCAACATTCTGATTCTGGGGAGCGGATAAAGATGAAAAGTCGTTGGAAGACATGATCCTGAAACAACAATTTCGAGAATGATATGAGTCACACGCTAAATGAATCAAAATATGATATGGATAGAACAAGGATTCAAGAATATCAGAGATGATGAATATCATAACAAGTGGAGAATCAACTGTATCACTTTAAGTCACTTTAATAGAGTACAGTAGTGCAATTACCACCACGTACCCTTGTCAAGTCACTCGAAACCATAGTGTATGGATAGCTGAACGCACAATGTGAATGTGAATCAAGAATGACAGTTTACAACCTAGACCGAAGGATGTCTTAGATTGCCAAACTGTACACGGAAAACTGCAATCCCAATTGATGCAAAACCTGGCTCTGATACCAACTAAACCATGTCACGCCCCGCTTCCTAAAATACGGAATACGAGGGGTAGACAAGGCCAGCCATGCTCCTACGGTCAAGGAAAAGTCCTGCCGTAGTCACACTTCGGCTTCTAGTTTCTCATGGTAAACAGTAAATGGTGCGCAGGTAATGGGAAATGCAGTAACTGAAAGAAACAATGTAAAGACTGACCTGGAGTGGAACAAATGAATGTAACTCGGGAGGGCAAGTCAAGAAGTCTGTGATGCACTGGTCCAGGCTAAATCTTCTCCTCACACTGAGCATGCATACTCAGGTCGTCAGAGCGACACAATAGCAATATAATATGTATAAAATTAAGTGACAGTTCTAGCAGTAGTAATAGATGTGAATAACGATAAAACAGCATGAATATGAATGTGCAGTAATCAATGCAGCGGAGCAGTAAAGCAGTATAACGTTATGTCATGTATGTCAACACAGTATATAAGGAATGTAAATGACAGTAACCCTATCGGTCTCTAAGTCTCACTGCACAGGTCAATAAGCCTATCGTCAGTCCAAGTGTGAGAGTCAACCACTCGCGAGTGTCCTCCACCCAAGGGTAGAACCCAAAGGCAAGGGACCACGGGCCCAACATGTAACGAGTGTATCACGGTGTAATATATCACGTACCCTGTAAATCTCCATATAACTCCCTAAATATATAAGCCGGCATGGGACTCCCGAGATTCTGTTGAACTCACACTTAAACTACCCCACACCCCGTGGTCTACATCAAACGCTAACCATCACCCTAAATACTAATCGATCCGTGACAAGTCTGCGCGAGAACTGGAGGCAGGACCTCCATCAAGCACGTCCCGACTAATACCTAAGATAAATAGCAGTGTCGGATGCCTTATCTGTGACATCCGTGCAAGCGCTTCCATAAGTGTCCCATACCACTTATAGTCACACGTACCCGCATCCCACAGACGTCGACAATGCAATAGAATAAAAGGGACACTGATTGTGCGCAAGTACGTATCACTTTCACTTAATCACGGATACACGAACACTGACGTACTTGTCACAATCACCACTAAAATCTAACACTGGGTAAATGCAAGATGTCACTAAGTTATCACTACCATGATATGGGTATGATGTGATGCATGAACAGTATAAAAAGCACAATTAAGGTGTCATAAAACAACGGTCTATTACTTGCACGATTTATCATGAAACATATGTATATAATTTAGCGAAACGATAAACAGGTAATAAGTAGTATGTTCAGTTATCCATCCCTAGAATTTTATTTCAAGCCAATCGGGTTCCAGGATCATTAGTTATAACTGTTTCATTTTAAGCGCACGCGGCTGGAAATCCGGTTTCAGAATCAGAAATCCATTTCGCAACGCATTTTGATCCCAGTTGGGATCGGATTTTAGCGACGCTACAGTTGGATGAATTCTAGGGTTTTCAGTAAGGTTTTCAACGCAACAGAGCGATCGTCAATCGCGTCTGTACGTTGGGAGTTATAATCTGTTTAATATTAACATGTCAAATCTGATTCTGCTGGGACTGTTATGTATCCCGATCTTTTAAATTAGAGATTAAATAGTAAATGATAACGAAACAGTATGAAATCAATTGTGTTGTCTATCTAACAGGTTTATATACAATAAACAGCAGAGTTCCGCAACCTAAGTGTTAAGGAAATCCTGTAGTACCCATTACGGAACAGCAACCAATAACTGGAGTCGCTCTGGACTGCAGTCCAGAGTCGCTCTCCGATCCAAATATCATCATGGTTTGAGTATAGGAATATCTGGAAACTGGTATAGGGTTAAAGTCCATCGAGTCGTCTTCGATTGGAGCCCTCGAACGCACCATTCTACTATGTATATGATTTATGGTGAATTTAACGGTTTTCTGGTGCAACAGAATTACAGTTTTACGGCCAAACTTGGGGGTGGTCGTTTCAATCTTTAACAGTCGTATTTTCTAATGAAATTTGCACACATTAACCATCTCTACCAGAGCCAATGTAATTTATCCAGTTCCGTCAAATTTGATAATGTTTTTCTAAGGGAACAAGCATCGAACAGTTATGGCACATAATAATTTTAAACTTGTGACATTATAATCCATGTATCTAACAATTATAACCTAGATAAATAGCATGTAAGCAAGTAGAATACTTGCCTGGAGACGTCTTGGTGATGCTCGGCAAAGATAACGGCACGAACGCGCGATGAATGGTGCGTGAAGGGTTCGTGGCCTCGGCTCAAGCTCGGCTTGGGTTTCGCTTGATGGCTCGGTACAGTGGTTGTTTGTAGAGAGATGGGAAGGGAAAATTGGAGATAGAGAGAGACAGAGAGGGGGATATAGAGAGACAGAGTGAGATAGAGAGTGAGAGTGAGAAAGAGAGAGACCGAGATATTGAGAGAGGCAGAAAGAGGGAGAAATAGAGAGAATTAGAGAGAGGGAGAGAGGAACAGAGAGATTGCAGGAGAAAGAGAGGGAGATGGGGAGTGAGGGAGGGAGAGTTGTAGAGAGAGAGAGGAAGAGAAATCGGGAAGAGAGAGTACACAGAGAGTGAAAGAGAGAGAGAGAGAGAGAGAGAAGACACAGAGAGTGAAAGAGAGAGAGAGAGAGAGAGAGAGAAGACACAGAGAGTGAAAGAGAGAGAGAAGATCGGGTGAGGGGGCCAAAGGGAGATGATGATGATGACGGAGTTCAGGGGCGCCGACGATGAGGCGAGAAGCTCTCCGTCGTCGACAGCGGGCGGTGGTCGAGCTCGGGGTTAATGGGTCGGGTGTGCAGAGGAGTCGGGTGTGCACGGCTGTAGGCGGAGGGGTAGTGTAGGGAGCTCTTGATGGTGGAGAGAGGTGAGCGAGGGAAAAATGGTGGTCGTCGTCGGTGGGATGAACGGAGTTGGGGACTGCAGTGGGTTCGCGAGAGGAGGAGGAAGGAAAGAGAGGAGATGAGATTGTGATTGAGAGTTTTTTTTTGAGAGAAGAGAAAGAGAGGAGGAGGGCGACGTGGTTGGAGAGGGGAAGAACGTGGGGTAACGTTCGCGCGAGGGCGTGGGCGACGGCGGATCGCGCGCGAGTTACCGTTGGGATTTGAAGAAGGAGATGCACAGTGGCGTAGCGGGTCGGGTCGGGCACGAGGAGGCGGGTTGGAGAGAGTGGGCCGGGCTGGGTTTGCAAGAAAAAGAATTTAAAAAGGAAAAAGGAGACGCGGGCCGGGCCTTGGAAAACTGATGCTGGGCTCCATCAATTAACTTCCTTTAGTTAAATGAAATGGGCTGAGGGATGCTAATTGGAAAGGCTGAGAACAGGAAAAAAAGATTTAATCAGAGAAATGGGAATGGGCCAATAAACATAGGACAAGGAAATTAATTTGAGGAAAAATAAGATACGGGCTGCTGGGAAAGCTTGAGCTGAGAAAATAAAAGAATTAGAGGAATAAAGAGCTGGGTTTATTGAAGAGAGAATTAAATTAAAAAAAAGTGATGGGCTGGGAAAAATAGTGAGGGCTTGGGGAAAAATAGTAAGGGAATGAACATAATAGAAATAATGGGGCTGCTGGATTTAAATGGAAAAATCAAGAATAAATGAAAAAGGGAGGGGGCCGAAAATAAAACAATAAAAATGGGTAAAAAGGGAAAGGGCCGGGTCTAATATTTAAACTAAAAAAATTAGGTTTATAAAGCTAAAGTGATGGGCTGAGGGAATTAATAGTAAAGGAAAAATGTTTTGGGTTTCAAAAATGAATAATGGGATTTAGAGAGAGGTAAAATTATATATATAATAAATAAAATTTATAGGTAAAATAAATAAAATCATAAAATAATAAAATACGGATTTAGACGTAGAAGAAAAACTGGGTGTTACAGTAGCCGTGACAAGTAGGATCTGGATGGACTTAAGCATAGATCCTTAGAAAAGGTTTCATCATAATCCACGCCTGGTCGATGACGAAAACCTTTAACAAGTCTAGCTTTGAAAGTCTCAACTTTTCCATGTACACCAAGTAATCTTCTCAAGATATACTTGCTCCTGATGGGGATTTAACCCTTCAGATATAGCAACCAAAGTCCATACTTTGTTGGTGTATATGGATTCCATCTCAGATCACTAAGCATCCAGCCATTCTTACAGAGTCTTACTCCTGATGGCCAGTGTCACGCCCCGCTTCCCAGAGTACGCAAGATTGGGCACGTGACATAGCCAACCATGCTACCTGTGGGTAGGAAGTATCCATCCACAGTCACATTACGGTTGTAAGGTTATCAAGAACAAGATAATAAGCTAATATAATACATGTCCAAATCCATAATAACAAGAATCAATAAACAATAAGTGCGGAAGCTAATGATCCAATACAATGAATAAACAGTACGTCCCATAATGCGGGCTCACATCTGGAAATGAAATGAAATAAATAAACTAAACCCTAAGGAACTCACAGTTCATCCTGCTGGCTGAAGTACTCCTGCTCGGTCGTCGACAATGGTACGGAATCTGGGCCATGCAAAACCCAGACGTCAGCGCGTCATGACATCAAGTATATAATGTAAACATGGTGATAAGCAATGCAAATATGAACATGAATAAGCAGTACTAAGAAATAACAGTGCAGGGTAATGTGCAGTGGTGACTAAACTATCCTGTCAGGTTTCTACTCTATAGTCTTTGAAATCAATTGATGAATCGTCGATGTAACTCAATAGTATCCCATGCGTGCCCGGGACCACGGTCAAGATCCTCGGGGCTGAATCCGAGACGTGCCGCTAAGCAGTAAAAGGTAGTAGGATGGACGAGTGATGTCAGCATCAACACTCCGGAGCTGGCCAAGCCCGTAAGACTGATCAGAACAATGTATCGAACTGTTGAGTTACAAGTCGGTTTCACCTTTGATTTCCCCATACCCCCAAGCTATGTATGTCAGGTCAGGTATTCAGTAGTCAAGGACTAATGCCAACAGAAAATCCGGTAAAGGTAGGTCCGTCTGGATAGACAGCAGGGATGGTCGGGTCTGTCGGCATTAGGCATGAAATCATGAAACAAGTCATGTCACGGTACAACAGGATGAGTCGGTATGTATGTATATATCATGTGTAGCAGGGTCAGGCCAATATATAGTGCAATCGGGTATGTGCTCACAACAGGTATACAATCAATAATGAACAGCAGCAGGAAACAGTAAATAACCATAATATTCCATGTAACCACAGTGATGTTTGTATTCTCTTATTAACAGGTTCACGCACCTTTAGGGTGCAATAGTCACAAGGTGAAGCAATATCCACAATCATGAAGTAATGAAGCTACAGAAATTTACACTAAGTATAATAATTGTCTCGCGAATGGTTTAACAGTTAAAGCAGATATGATCCAGTCGTTTTATTTAGTTGAAATATGGATTGATGTTGGGTTGATTAATTACGAGAACTATTATAACGATTCCATGTTAAAGATAACCGCAACTGTCAATTCTAACTTATAACATTTTTATCAATTACCATTATTAAGTTGTCTTATAGTATGAATTCAATTGCGTGGCAAGACTAGATCTCGCACGCTAGCATGTTAGAGCAAGTATTCAGATACTTGCCTCGACGGTTTTGCAAACCGGAACACGGATGCGATGTCGGCAGAAAACGCGATATGATAGCACGGGTCACGGATCGAGTCCCAACAGAGAACAACGGGATCGCACGGACCAGGGTACTTCGCTGGAGCGTCGGGTTCACCAAGACGGCACGGTCGGATTCCGGCAAAACATCGGCAACGAAGTTAGCAACAATGATAAACTTAATACGATCAGCGGGGGGTTAATGCACAGAGGGAAAGGTGAGGAAGCTTACAGAGAGATATACCAGGGCGACCCCGGCGGGCTCGACGGCGCTGGAACGCCGGCGAGGCAGCGACGGCGGACAACGATGGCTGGAAATCCTGAGTTCGCTGGAAAGAGGGTGCTGCAGTGAGTCGAAGGGTGCTGGCCTGCTCTGGTGGTCGAGGGGGAGACGGGGGTGGCTCTGGTGACGACGGCGAGGATCGTCGGCGCGTTCTCCGGCGAACTGCAGAGGGTAGGTGATAGGGTTATGGCTCGGGTTGGTGGTTTGAAGGTGTTCCGGCGAGGGGAGGAGGAAGGTGACGACGAGGTAGTGACGAGGAGGAAGAGAGGGAGTCGCGGGAGTCGTCGGCGATGGGAGGCGGCGTCGTCGGCGAGAGTTGCGGCCGGGTGAAGTCGTCGGGGTTGGGTGCAGGCGCGGAAGAGAGCGGGAGAACGAGAGAAGGAAGGTGCGTCTAGGTCGAGGAGGTGTTGATGGCGGCGACGAGGTCACGGGGAGGTCGGCGGTGAGGTCGCGAGGGCTAGGGTTAGGGTTACGAGATGTTTCTCGTAGGGTTTTCTCGCGATGGTAGAGGAGGGAGAAGGCGGCTGCATGGGGGATTTAAATAGAGGATGAGAGAGAGAGATTGGAGAGAGAGAGGGAGAAAGATTTTGATGAGGAGAGAGATAGAGAGAGGCGGAGAGAGAGGGATTGGAAGGGGGCCCACGACTCGATTTCAGGGCTCGCGATTGGCTGGAAGGGAATAAAGGAAAGTTTGAGATGATTTTGAAAGGATTTGAGAAGGAAATATGAAGGATTTGTGAAAGATTAACTGTTAAGGAAATTTAGATTCGTATATATATAGTTTTAGATATTAAATTAAAATGGGCCTTTTTGGCGCGAAATGAAACATTTCCAAATCGCGCCCGGGTTGCGCCCAAATGTTCCAAATTCAAATTATAGGATTTTAAGCGGGTTCCAAATTTTGAAAAGAGGTATTTATTGATTAAAATGCATGCCCCCAAGTCGGACACTTGCACGCGCACGTAGTCGTCCAAACTTGCCCGTTTAGCCAAACGGGACGGAATCTCGACACGCGGACGCTACCACGCGACTAGTGGCGACGAGTAGGCTAACATGGATATTTTAAATTTCATTTTAGGAGTTAAAATTTGTTATGTGCCAAAATGACTTAACCGGTTAAAATTTAGCAATAAACCCCAGAAAAACAGAATAATTGGAAATGAGCAATATATAACCCTCAACTAGTAATATAAATAGTATTATTGGGCTCGGGTGTTACATCATACCCAACTACAAAAGAATTTCGTCCTCGAAATTCCAAGGATACAAGATAGCTAACTACTGGAAAAGGTGAGGGAATTTCTGTCGGATCTCGTCTTCTCGCTCCCAAGTGGATTCTCCATGCGATCGATTACCCCAAGAAACTAGCACAAGAGGGATAACCTTGTTCTTAAGAACCTTTTCTCTCCGATCCTTGATTGCAACTGGTCGCTCTTCAAAAGTCAGGTCCTCCCGTACGGTCAACTCCGAATGATCCAAGACATGAGTCTCATCGCGAACATACCTCCGTAGTTGTGACACATGGAACGCATTGTGCACTCCTGCCAATGACTGCGGTAACGCCAACCGGTACGCTACCTCTCCAACACGCTCCAATTTCTCGAAGGGTCCAACGAATCGAGGACTAAGTTTTCCCCGACTTCCAAAGCGAATCACCCCTCTAGTCGGTGATATCTTCAGGAATACCAAATCACCCACGGCGAACTCTAGAGGTCTTCTTGACGTGTCGGCCCAACTTTTCTGTCTGTCTTGAGCTGCCTTCATATGCTTTCTGATTGTATTCACCTTCTCAACTGTCTGTACCACCAAATCTGGCCCTAGTAACCTTCGTTCACCCACATCATCCCAACAAACAGGCGAACGGCATTTACGACCATACAACGCTTCAAACGGAGCCATCTGAATAGTCGCTTGGAAGCTATTGTTGTACGAAAACTCCACCAGGTGTAGATGATCTTCCCAAGAACCTTTGAAGTCCAACATGCAAGCCCTCAACATATCTTCAAGGGTCTGGATCGTTCTCTCTGATTGTCCATCAGTCTGAGGATGATAAGCTGTGCTAAACTTCAATCGAGTCCCCAAACTTTCTTGTAAACTCCTCCAAAAGTGCGACAAGAACCGAGTGTCCCGATCGGACACGATGCTTACCGGTACTCCATGCAATCTGACAATCTCCTGCATGTATCGCTCTGCCAAAGTCTCCGTCGATTGACCAACCCGAAAAGGAATAAAGTGAGCTGCCTTGGTCAATCGATCGACAATCACCCATACGGCATTGTTGCCCTTTGGACTCCGCGGTAAAGCCGTCACGAAATCCATGGTTATATGTTCCCACTTCCACTGAGGAATCGGAAGTGGTTGCAACAAAACAGCAACCCTTTGGTGTTCAGCCTTGACTTGCTGACACACCAAGCACTTAGCCACGAAGCGAGCAATTTCCCGTTTCATACCTTCCCACCAGAAGTGTTGTCGAATATCTCGGTACATCTTTGTCCCTCCTGGATGTACAGAGTAAGCTGAACTGTGTGCCTCCTTCATGAGCTCTTCACGCACATCTCCTTTTGGCACACACACACGACTACCATATCTCAACGAACCGTCTTCGTGGATCAATAAATTGGTTCGTAGCCCGGCTTCAACCTGCTCTCGAAACCTTCGCAGTCTAGGATCCTGCGATTGTGCCGCTTTAATCTTCTCAACTAAGGACGACTGTACTTGCAACTGCATCAATTGTCCTGTAGCATGTGGTAGCACAACCTCCAAGTCAAATCTCTGAAAATTCGCAATGATCTCCCTTTGTGCGGTCAAAACCTGAATTGCTGGTAACCGACTCAGCGCATCTGGCACGACGTTAACTTTTCCCGGATGGTACTTAAGATCAAAGTCGTAGTCGGCCATCAGCTCCAACCATCTGCGTTGCCTCATGTTCAACTCCTTCTGAGTGAACACATATTTCAAACTCTTGTGATCCGTAAAGACTTCAACTCTCTCGCCCAGAAGGTAGTGTCTCCAAATCTTCAGTGCGAAGATCACGGCTGCAAGCTCTAAGTCATGAGTCGGATAGTTCTTCTCATGAGTCTTCAGTTGTCTCGATGCGTAAGCGACGACTTTCCCATTCTGCATTAAAACACATCCCAATCCTTTTCCGGATGCGTCGCTATGAATCACCAGTCCTCCCGAATCATCCGGTACGGTTAGGATAGGGGCGGTTATCAACTTCTGCTTCAACGTCTCGAAGGCCAATGCACATCCATCCGTCCAAACAAACGGTACCTCCTTACGCGTAAGCTTGGTTAACGGTTCAGCTAAACGCGCGAAGTTCTCCACAAATCTTCTGTAGTAACCGGCGAGTCCAAGAAAACTTCTTATCTCCGCAACATTCTTTGGAATAGGCCAATCTCGAACTGCTGCAATCTTCTCGGGATCAACGGCGATTCCATCGCCCGACACAACATGCCCCAGAAACTTCACTTCTTCCAGCCAGAATTCACACTTACTCATCTTCGCAAATAACCTCTCTTGTCTCAGCGTCTGCAGTGCGATCCTTAAATGCT
This sequence comes from Agapanthus africanus, assembly GCA_030015575.1. Lineage (NCBI taxonomy): Eukaryota > Viridiplantae > Streptophyta > Magnoliopsida > Asparagales > Amaryllidaceae > Agapanthus > Agapanthus africanus. Next base: position 264,109,653 of record CM057346.1, on the reverse strand, counting down.
CAGCATGCTCCTCCGGACTCTTCGAGTACACCAGAATATCGTCAATGAATACCACAATAAACTGGTCCAAGAACGGTGAAAAGATCCTGTTCATCAAATCCATAAATATTGCTGGCGCATTAGTCACTCCGAAGGGCATCACTAGATACTCGAAATGTCCATACCGAGTTCGAAACGCCGTCTTTCAAATGTCTTCTGCTTTCACTCGGACTTGATGATATCCTGATCGCAGGTCCAGTTTCGAGAATACCCTCGCGCCACTAAGCTGCTCAAAAAGTTCTCCAATGCGAGGGATCGGGTACTTGTTCTTAATAGTCACCCGGTTCAATTCTCGATAATCAATGCACATCCTTCTCGTGCCATCCTTCTTCTTTACTAAAAGAACTGGAGCTCCCCAAGGTGAGTTGCTGCTTCGAATCCATCCTTTCTCGAGTAATTCACCAACTTGTTTCTTAACTTCTTCCAATTCCACCGGTGCCATCGGATAATAAGATTTTGATACTGGCGCTGCACCAGGAATAAGGTCAATCGCAAACTCCACATCTCGCTTCGGCGGTAAGCCCGAAATATCTTCAAACACATCCATAAAGTCGCGGACAACTGCCGGCTCTTCATTACTATCCACTACCATAGCCGCAAGAACACTGTTCGTCGGCCTAGCCCTAAACTCGACTGGCCCGACAGAACTGCTTCCTCCAATGAAAGTAAACGCAGGGTGTCCGGGAATCTGGAAAATTACTTTCCTTGCCCTACAATCAATGTGTGCGTGGAAAGTGCCAAGAAAATCCATTCCCAAGACTACTTCATAACTGCCCGTATCAATCACCAAGAAATCTGCGAAAAGCTCCCGTCCACAAACAACAACCGTACAATCTTTACATTCCTTACTAGCTATGATTTTCCCATTCCCAGTGTGTATGTCCCAGAAACTAGACAGGGTCGTGCAGGTGATCGAGTGTGTAGTTATAAATTTGGATGACATAAAACAATGGGATGCTCCGGAATCAAATAATGCCAATGCGGGACAACCACGAACGAGTACAGTACCTGAAACCACTTCTCCTGATGCCTTGGCTTCCTCAGCTGTCAATGTGAAAGCTCGACCCTGGTTGGGTCCTTGTGTCAGCTGCTTCTGCCCTTGGAACGGTCTCTGCGGAGGCTTCCGTATATCATCTCTCGTGCGAAGCTTCGACGGACAAGCACCAACTGCGTGATCGGCTGCTCCACAAACCAGACAAAGTCCCAGTCTCCTTCGACAATCCTTCTGCACGTGCCCAGGTAATCGGCAGTAATCACAAATCACGCTCTTCCTTCGATCAACGATCACAGGCTTCTTCATTGGCGTTACACCTCGACGGTCCACTGGAATACCTCTGCGCCCACGATCTCGGTTAGGTACAAATGCAGGCTTCCTGGCCGCAACTGCTGTCTGGTGAAGGTTCCCTTTCGATCCTGATAAACTCTGTTGCTCTCTTGCTGCCGTAAGAACCTGTGAGAAAGTGGTGAAACCCAGGGAGACAATCTGCCTCTGGATGTCCACATCCAAACTGTGCAAGAACCTTCGCGCCCTGTCTGCCTCCTTGGCGACTAAGGGTCCAGCGAAACGGCTGAGTCTCGTCCATTCCGCTGCATGTACATCCACAGCTGCTCCATTTTGTCTCAGCCCAATAAATTTCTCCTCCATTTCCTCCCGTGCAGTCCGCGGGAAGAACTTTTCCAAGAAACTTCTAGAGAAATCCGCCCAACTGATTGGCTTGGACAAGCGGGTCTCCTCCACAAGCCACCACTCTCGGGCGTAATCCACCAGCTGAACGCGTACCACATCAACTCTCTTGTCTTTTGGGATCTGTGCCGCAATCAGTAAATTCTCCGTGTCTACTAGCCACTGCTCGGCTGGCAACGGCTCCTCCAAGCCAGTGAAAGTAGTAGGACCCAATCGTCTTAAATCTGCCACGGTTCCTACTCGGTCGACTGGCTTCGCTACTGCGGTGTTTACAGACTGCTGAATAGCCTGCAAACCCTCCTGAAATGATTCTGCTTGCTGCTGGATCAGCTCAGTTTGCCTCTTCTGATTTTCCAACATCCCACGTATCACTCCTAACATGGCGGCTTCGTCCACACGCCTCTGATACGTCTTGAAATTCTTATCTGCCATGGTCCTGAAATCAAAACAAACAACATTAGCATGATGATAGATTCAATATATAAACCAAAGCTAGAACTCCAAGATACTTAAATAGAGTGCTGCATTGTAGCTATGCCGCGGTATCATAGCCGCAATTACTTAACTCCACCCAAGTCGCCTAAGTCCTAGAGATAACAAGAGATTAGGTTTTCGAGTTGACAATGCAAAGTAAGTTTGCATGTCGACATGATCCGGAAGAATGATTCAAGGATGGTAAAGCGGTCAAGGTGGCAGGACATGTTTCCTAATCACGGGTATTATGATTCGTGTATCGGGTGCAATCCCAACTACAAAGAATCAACCCAATCAACCTATGGCTCTGATACCAAAAGAACCATGTCACGCCCCGCTTCCCAGAGTACGCAAGATTGGGCACGTGACATAGCCAACCATGCTACCTGTGGGTAGGAAGTATCCATCCACAGTCACATTACGGTTGTAAGGTTATCAAGAACAAGATAATAAGCTAATATAATACATGTCCAAATCCATAATAACAAGAATCAATAAACAATAAGTGCGGAAGCTAATGATCCAATACAATGAATAAACAGTACGTCCCATAATGCGGGCTCACATCTGGAAATGAAATGAAATAAATAAACTAAACCCTAAGGAACTCACAGTTCAGCCTGCTGGCTGAAGTACTCCTGCTCGGTCGTCGACAATGGTACGGAATCTGGGCCATGCAAAACCCAGACGTCAGCGCGTCATGACATCAAGTATATAATGTAAACATGGTGATAAGCAATGCAAATATGAACATGAATAAGCAGTACTAAGAAATAACAGAGCAGGGTAATGTGCAGTGGTGACTAAACTATCCTGTCAGGTTTCTACTCTATAGTCTTTGAAATCAATTGATGAATCGTCGATGTAACTCAATAGTATCCCGTGCGTGCCCAGGACCACGGTCAAGATCATCGGGGCTGAAACCGAGACGTGCCGCTAAGCAGTAAAAGGTAGTAGGATGGACGAGTGATGTCAGCATCAACACTCCGGAGCTGGCCAAGCCCGTAAGACTGATCAGAACAATGTATCGAACTGTTGAGTTACAAGTCGGTTTCACCTTTGATTTCCCCATACCCCCAAGCTATGTATGTCAGGTCAGGTATTCAGTAGTCAAGGACTAATGCCAACAGAAAATCCGGTAAAGGTAGGTCCGTCTGGATAGACAGCAGGGATGGTCGGGTCTGTCGGTATTAGGCATGAAATCATGAAACAAGTCATGTCACGGTACAACAGGATGAGTCGGTATGTATGTATATGTCATGTGTAGCAGGGTCAGGCCAATATGTAGTGCAATCGGGTATGTGCTCACAACAAGTATACAATCAATAATGAACAGCAGCAGGAAACAGTAAATAACCATAATATTCCATGTAACCACAGTGATGTTTGTATTCTCTTATTAACAGGTTCACGCACCTTTAGGGTGCAATAGTCATAAGGTGAAGCAATATCCACAATCATGAAGTAATGAAGCTACAGAAATTTACACTAAGTATAATAATTGTCTCGCGAATGGTTTAACAGTTAAAGCAGATATGATCCAGTCGTTATATTTAGTTGAAATATGGATTGATGTTGGGTTGATTAATTACGAGAACTATTATAACGATTCCATGTTAAAGATAACCGCAACTGTCAATTCTAACTTATAACATTTTTATCAATTACCATTATTAAGTTGTCTTATAGTATGAATTCAATTGCGTGGCAAGACTAGATCTCGCACGCTAGCATGTTAGAGCAAGTATTCAGATACTTGCCTCGACGGTTTTGCAAACCGGAACACGGATGCGATGTCGGCAGAAAACGCGATATGATAGCACGGGTCACGGATCGAGTCCCAACAGAGAACAACGGGATCGCACGGACCAGGGTACTTCGCTGGAGCGTCGGGTTCACCAAGACGGCACGGTCGGATTCCGGCAAAACATCGGCAACGAAGTTAGCAACAATGATAAACTTAATACGATCAGCGGGGGGTTAATGCACAGAGGGAAAGGTGAGGAAGCTTACAGAGAGATATACCAGGGCGACCCCGGCGGGCTCGACGGCGCTGGAACGCCGGCGAGGCAGCGACGGCGGACAACGATGGCTGGAAATCCTGAGTTCGCTGGAAAGAGGGTGCTGCAGTGAGTCGAAGGGTGCTGGCCTGCTCTAGTGGTCGAGGGGGAGACGGGGGTGGCTCTGGTGACGACGGCGAGGATCGTCGGCGCGTTCTCCGGCGAACTGCAGAGGGTAGGTGATGGGGTTATGGCTCGGGTTGGTGGTTTGAAGGTGTTCCGGCGAGGGGAGGAGGAAGGTGACGACGAGGTAGTGATGAGGAGGAAGAGAGGGAGTCGCGGGAGTCGTCGGCGATGGGAGGCGGCGGCGTCGGCGAGAGTTGCGGCCGGGTGAAGTCGTCGGGTTTGGGTGCAGGCGCGGAAGAGAGCGGGAGAACGAGAGAAGGAAGGTGCGGCTAGGTCGAGGAGGTATTGATGGCGGCGACGAGGTCACGGGGAGGTCGGCGGTGAGGTCGCGAGGGCTAGGGTTAGGGTTACGAGATGTTTCTCGTAGGGTTTTCTCGCGATGGTAGAGGAGGGAGAAGGCGGCTGCATGGGGGATTTAAATAGAGGAAGAGAGAGAGAGATTGGAGAGAGAGAGGGAGAAAGATTTTGATGAGGAGAGAGATAGAGAGAGGCGGAGAGAGAGGGATTGGAAGGGGGCCCACGACTCGATTTCAGGGCTCGCGATTGGCTGGAAGGGAATAAAGGAAAGTTTGAGATGATTTTGAAAGGATTTGAGAAGGAAATATGAAGGATTTGTGAAAGATTAACTGTTAAGGAAATTTAGATTCGTATATATATAGTTTTAGATATTAAATTAAAATGGGCCTTTTTGGCGCGAAATGAAACATTTCCAAATCGCGCCCGGGTTGCGCCCAAATGTTCCAAATTCAAATTATAGGATTTTAAGCGGGTTCCAAATTTTGAAAAGAGGTATTTAATGATTAAAATGCATGCCCCCAAGTCGGACACTTGCACGCGCACGTAGTCGTCCAAACTTGCCCGTTTAGCCGAACGGGACGGAATCTCGACACGCGGACGCTACCACGCGACTAGTGGCGACGAGTAGGTTAACATGGATATTTTAAATTTCATTTTTGGAGTTAAAATTTGTTATGTGCCAAAATGACTTAACCGGTTAAAATTTAGCAATAAACCCCAGAAAAACAGAATAATTGGAAATGAGCAATATATAACCCTCAACTAGTAATATAAATAGTATTATTGGGCTCGGGTGTTACAGCCAGCCCGAAGCTAGTTGGGTCATCATCTCATGATGCAATCCTCGCTCCCACTATCATAGAGAAACCTATGTATCTCTCAGGTGGGTGAGAAAACCCTACTAGATCGGCGGAGAGGCTGAGGTTCGTTGGTGACTATTGAATCCTTTGGTTCTATCAAATCATCTGCTGTAGTTTGTATAGCTGGAACATTTCCTGTTCTACATAACAGATCTTGCCTCGAGCTTGTCCGGATTTTGCTTTTAGACATAGGCCGGTCAACCCCAAATCTTAACTGACTTAAGACATGGGCTCTTCCCATACCATATCTAATATGGAGTGGTAGGCAACTGATTTCATTCGAACCGTATTCAATAGGTATGCAGCTTCTCAAGTGCATAACTCCCAAAAGGAAAAAGGTAACTCAGTAGTACTCATCTTAGAGAACACCTTATCATATAGGGTGTTATTGCTCCGCCCCGATATACCATCGTGCTATGGTGTATACAGAGGAGTAATGCTGAGAGAGAATCTCATTCTCCTTTAGAATAATCCAGGATTTTCGTGCTCAAGTATTCTCCTCCTTGATCACATCAAAGGACATAATACTTGTACCCTTATTGGTTCTCTACTTCTTACTTATATTCTGTGAATATCTCAAAAGGTTCAGACTTGTGTTTCAACAGGAACATATGTCTGAATCTTGAGAGATTATCAGAGAACGTAATGAAGTATAAAGAACCAGTCTTGGCATGTGTAGACAGGGGACCTACATACATCAACATGTATCATCCCAAGAGTTCACTAACTCTTTCTCTGTTTCCAATAAACGGAGCTATGGTCATCTTATCTTTGTGACATGACTAGCGAGTTTCACAAGATGTAAATTCAAACTTATTTAAATATACATCTATATGTAACTCTTGCCAGTCGGGTCGCATTGATCTGACCTAGTCTACAATACCTTAAGAAGGATCCGTTCATTTCTGAACTTATCTTCTTATGTGTGTTCTATATACTAAGAACTGTAGTTTGATTTAGAACATTAATGCTTTTAGATAACATGCCTGAACCGATCAACTTTTGATATAGGAAATGTTCAAAACATTATCCAACAATACAAAATTTTATCATTTCTTTACTAATAAAGAGATAGATATGATTTTGTATATCAGGTTCGGTATCTAATAACATTTGTTCAGAATCAATGTATTCGTAATACAGGGTGACAGTGACCAACAGACTTGGCTGCAACTCTTGCGCCGTTTTCTGCCTCATGAAACTTATCACCCGTTCTCAGTTCTCTACCTTTCTGTAGCCCTATGTAACAGATTACATATCTGGGATCCTGATCTGGTATCAAATACCCTTGACGCAGAGGATACTGAGAAACAGTTCTGTATAATGAACACACCTGAAGATGATGCATCAGCATGCACTCTCTTCGTTTGGGCGGCACGGGAATTCTGGTAATCCCCAATTTCCTGCTCTGTCTTATAACATTTATAAGTTGGAGCGGGACCAACGTTGCCCAGCTCAGTATAACAAGCGGGTTCGGTCAATAATCCGTTTTATTATCTTGATTAAGGCGTGATATGGTCGCTACCAGGAGAGAGAGAGAAGAAAACACTCAGCGTGCGCTCTTGCAAGAAAAGATTGGTTATTATTTTATCTAATCAGGATGGCTCCCACTGCTTTTTATCAAATCTTCCTTCAAACCCTAAAAGGAAAGACTAGCCGGGATTAATTACACACTACAAGTTCGCCAATCTTTCAGCCAGGCCAGTGTCGGTACTTTGAGGGAGGTCCCCCGTGCTTTCGCACGAACCTAATTAATGTAAACCTCGTTTTCCCAGAGGCGTAACCCCATTGACACCTTTCTAGACACCTACTTGATCGGCTAATTGTAATGTGTAAAACTCTCCCAGGAGTAACTCTTACTCGCAGCGGGTATCGGGATCCAACTACCTCATAGAAGGTATGCAATCTCATTGCAAATTTCAACACTTGAAATTCCCGATAATATTTTGCCCCTAGCGTCCTATGACCTTGACGCAGGCCAACAAACCATAGTCCGCTAGTCAAGTTCAACCTGTCATTTCCTGATTGAATTAAACCCACCCGCACGACCCTTGACGCAGGCCAACAAAGTCGCACGACTACCCTAATCCAATCACATCATATGCTTATGCAGATAAGCACCAGTTAGCTACCGCACACTACGCCTTGACGCAGGCCAACAAACGTAGCACGAATACTAACTACTACTTATCTGAAATGACGGAGGGCTACGACAGGTTTTTCTGAAAACCTATTGCGTAATGAACTTGATATCGTTGTAGGATCGAATGAGTTTTAAGATGGAGTGCTTTTGAGGCTTTTCTAGTTTGGCTAAAGGAGTCACTCCCGGTGAAGGGATCGTCGGTCCTTTCCTCGTCGAATGAGATGCGGGATATATCATATATAACACTGTGCAAAGCAAAATCTCTTAAAAGCAATCAAAAGACAAACCGAGTGTGTAGCATCTGCCAGTTATTGCTAAAGGAGTCACTCCCGGTGAAGGGATCTCGGTCCTTTCCTTATCGAATAAGGTGCAGGATGTATCACATATACCGCTGTGCAAAGCAAGAACTGTAGCTACCTGTTTTATTTTGAAATTCGATTCTACAACATTTTAGGTTTCTTTTATTTCATTAATCATATTAATGAAGTCCCATCATTTGAGTACCTAAACATCACAGATAAATACGACGTACACTTATGCCATCCGCATTCGCCTCGATGTCCCCTCGTGCACCGTTAGGTTAGGTAACTAACGGCAGAGCGGGGCAGGGCTAGCGCGGGTGTAAAACATAAGTAACGCCTATATAATATATCATATATACTATATACTGTATCTATTAAAGAACATCACATCACAGATATCGCAGCAGAAGAATCATATGAAATATTGGATATACTAGGACGTCCGTGTTTTCAATACGAGCCAGTATAAAACACGGATTCCACGGTCGCGATGAATAGCCAAACCCACACCCCTAGACCCCTACGAGAGCGGCAAGCAACCCTACCAATTCTAGAGTTAGGAGACCCGGACTCGACTCCTCGAGTTGGTCTCCCACTGGACTCCAGAACCCGGTTACTTGTGCTCCCCTCCTTGGGTCTATCCTAGTGCGGAAAAGTAAATAATATACAAACGGTGACTACTTCCGCAACCTAGAAGCGCCCCAATAAAAGAATATTACATACAAGTTTTTACATGAATGAAAATGAAAAACACTCATCTCACATAAAAAACCCCGGTTATTCAAACACGACGATCCAATATAACATATCCAGCAACACATAACATCACATGTCATCAACGTAAGTAAATATGCGCATCCCAATTGTCGTTGACATATAGCAACGAAACCAGCGATATCACATATTACACTTACGGTCACAGAAAAGAAAGTGTAAAACTACAACAGTTGGAATCCGCAACCACCTCAGACATCGCATGCCTGACCAAATGAATTACTTAGACATCGCATGCCTAACAATTATAAACCCCGCATTTTAGTCTCATAATCGAAAACACTTTTCAATATCAAGTCGGGCAATTCAACAGGATTCCCGACATTTTGATCGAATGCTCGTCGCAAACTTCAGTAGACGGCTGCACCCCCGATACCGTCGACGAAGTGCACCAAGGCGGAACACCGCTACCGCGAGCACCCGAACGGATGCTTTCGGCGACGGGGTTCTCCTACAGTCACTTGGTCGAGGCTATGGAGTGAGGCTGTCTATTAAGTTTACCCGGCGAGTATCCGCGTACGCTACGTGATTGCGACGGACTTTTGATCACATCAAAATTCCGTGGCAACCGATCAAGTGAGACTAAACTGCTATGTTTATAAGATTCATTCAGTTATCTCATAACTTATTGTGAATTCCAATTATTATATCCCATTCCAGATAATTAGAAAATGTTAAACTTTCCGATTGAACATTCGAACACCCAAGTTTTCCCGATACAGATCAACACATGAAATAAGTCTAACAACATTCAGTTCGTGCCTCAGTACCGACGGTCCAGCCGTAGAAGGGTCAAGCCAACGCCTCACATGTGGCACGCCGTACTGCCCCAAACCCGAAGGTTCAAAGGGCAGTTCAAGACGGTCACATAATCGAGTTAAGGTTTGTTGTCTTCTAGAGGGTCCATCGCGTTACTTGCACTACTTAGAACGTCGTTAAACTACGGAAAAATCCAACACTTGGAAATTTCCCGACAGGGGAAAAAATGGGTATTTATATCCGGTCGAACTTTTTAACATATTCAAAAAATTATCCGGAAAGCAACATAGACAAAATCTGATACTCCGATCGAAACACCGAATCCCCAAAACAACTCCAGAAAATTCAACTCTTGAATAAATATTAAAAATTCCCAGAAAACTCAGCTCTTTGAACTAGGAATTACTGTGCAAAGGAACAGGGCTGACGTCATCAAGGAGCCGCTGATCCGCCGCAGAATCCATGATTCTGCCGCTGATCCGCCGCGAAATTTACTGTTCATGAAATAATTTTTGCATCGAAATTCTTAGATTTCCCTGCTGAATTTTTTAGTAATTTTTAATTTGGAAAAATCCACGTTTTTTGAAAAAGGACAGAGAGCATTTTGTATTAGGGTTTCGGGTTCGTTCGGACTTCAAATTCCGTCTAGACTTCGCCTAAGGCTCTAGCTAGGCTCTGATACCACTGTAGGGTTCCTAGGCATCCCAAGGAGGTCTCACAAGGAATCGAACATGCCATATTAAAATTTTAACGGTGCCGAGAAACCCGACTACGGATCGTTTGCTAGATGTCTAGGCGAAAAGTAAGCTAGTTAACAACTTAACTAAGGGAATACGGAAATACAACCTTTGTAGATCCGGTGCTCCACCTCCATAGCTCCGCAACGAAGTCCTCTCCGCTGTCCAAATCAAATCCGGGCTCTAGCGTCGGCTTCGTCGGAGAATGGGCAAGCTAGGTCGTCGATGTCCATGCCGAAGATGATCTACGTCGAAGCATCGCAAGATCAAGCTCTCACTTCACCAAGTCATGAAACTTGTGAAGAAAACACACTCTACTACTTGGCAAGAGGTAGAGGATGAAGAAATAGGAAGTGGGTAGACTTTAGAATTGGATTTCTCACTTGTTTTCATCAATCACCATTGATGAAGCAAGCTTCTTCAATGAAGAAGAAGATGAAGAAGATGAATATTGTTATGATAAGAATAATATCAAATAGAAAATAAAATCCATTCTTATCATAATATTAACCTTAGTTTAGTGTAGAGAATGGACCATGGTTAGATATGATGGTTAGGGTTAAGGAAGAGATAAGAATGGTTGACTTGATCAAAGTTTCAAGAAACTTCAACATAAAACAAAATAAGCCACCATCCTTAAATAATTTCCAAAATGAATATATAAATAAATGAATAAGATAATCAAAACCCTAATCATTAAGTAAACCATGGTTTAATCTTTACACTTAACCAAGTTAATATGCATCATCAAACATGATACAAACATGTGCATAAAAGTATATCACATATACAACTTGCACAATCCAAGTGAGAAAATCCATTTAAAGTGAACCATTACTAGTTAATGCAAAGTAATATATCAAATATATAATTATACATTAAATCATTAAATCAACACTTGATTCAATGATCCGGTCATGTCGCACACAACCGACTAGTATACAATGTATCGGCTTATCGAATCAACGCTTGAATCGATAACTAGGTTATATCGCATACAACCATTCGATACATTCATCGCGAGAATGGAATACGGTATCACATACACGCATTATTCTCGGTCCCGCACATATCTCATATGCGCTCCTATTTCGTTTCGCTTGAGCCAGGAAACCTCTGTGTAGGACTCTAAAGACTCGTCAATACGCCGGCAGCAGGTGATGATCAAATCAAGCACCCACAAGCCGCAAGCGGTCTGCTAAACGTAACGGCCACCCGGGTATTGAGCGATCTGAAGATCGACGAGCAAGCCCGCTCACACTCCAGTGAATCCAACCAGTAACACTACCGTACAGTCCGGTCTGATCGTCTGATATGTCGCATATCTTGCCTAGGGGTGGTAAACGTCAGACCCCAATAGCTCGATAAGTCGTGTCGATATGAGGTCTATAACTGTTCGAGAAACTACTGGTAACACTTACCAGTAAATCTCAGCAACCCTGGCCAGGGATTTCCTGTTATAGCCAATCGAACACAGCGCAACATCAACCCCCTATACCGGGAGAGACGAATCCCCTCCTATCGCTCATTGCCTCCATGTGACTCGGGACTGTACCCAAAAACCACCGTTTTGCACGCCCTCTTGGACGTGGTAAGATGGAAATCAAAGCACAGTGGCTACCACACAAGACTCTATGACGATCTCGGGTCAACAGACTACTCTGTACCAGTGTCACCAGAGAACTGCCATCTGACGTGAGGTATAATACCATCTGGGAGTTCTCGGCGAGTCCGTCCAGTGTACCCAGTCTCTACTGAGCACCCGTATATCATCTCTGATGTCAAACACCGATGGATATGGGATCATCCATCGCCCATCCGTATGGGTCGAGAAGGTACACGCTAGTCTACTCTGGTATATCGATGCCCCGTCTCGATACACCCACGACTAGGGACATTAAAGGATGTACTTACGGACTACCATGTCCCCACTAGTATGATCCGCATCATAGTCCAGGTAGTCAAGTACAGATCCTAAGGGCTTTACCAATATGTAACAGAGAGACAATCAGTATACACGTTAAGGTAAAGTTCAACCAGATAGCATACTATCATGTCGAGCAAGAAAGTCCTCCCTATATACGTCCCAGCATCCACTACAATATACATCCTATGTACAGTAATGGCCTCTAGGGCATATATATAACTAACATATTGCATGTGGTTGTGATCCGCCTTGGGCGAAGAGCTAGCTCCCGCTTGGGGATGCCATTTTTATGATTACAGGTTTATTATCTTGTTGTACCCATTTTGGGGGTTAGAAAATACAGGGGAGACTCTGCCGAAATTTTCAGAAATTTTTGATGTTCTTTTTTTGGATTCTATGCAACTTAATTGATTTAAAAACCGTTTTCATTTAAGGTTTTCCTTCACTCTCTTTTGATTTTGGGTTAGATTTCTGGGCTTTGGCTGACTTAGGTTACGGTACGCCTTTAGACGTCTCGTAATCTAAGTGCCAGTCAAGTTCCGTACTTTCGGGTCGTGACAAAGTTGGTATCAGAGCGTAGGTTTTACCTTTCTGAGTGTAGGACGACCTTGGTAAATGGAGTAGGTGACTTAAGCAGAGTGGCGTAGCGTGGGTATGGTCCGCGGCATACTTACGATACGGTACTCCGCCTAAGTGACCTTAGGACATAATTTCTTGTATTCCCTTTCTTGATTCCTTGCATTCCTTGATTCAATTGCAATGATCTTATCAGTCATTTTTCTTATTCTAGCTTCGATGCCGCCCAAGACTACGAGAGCTCAGCGGACTGCCGCTAGGGATGAGATTCGGGCAGGCCCGTCTGAGGCGAGGATCGAGCGGGATGATACGCCTACCCCTCAGGGTCATACTGATCTGCCTTATCCTGACCGTATTGCCAGACTAAAGGCCGGCATGCAAGAGTTGCGGAAGATGATGGGATCTTTAGTTGAGTCCAGCCGGGCACAGAGATCCGAGGACGTTCCTTCCACCGCACAGACCACGATCGTACCTGCTGCACAGATGGTCACTCCTGCTGCTACTACGGAGACTATCCCTGTTTCACTACAGGAGTTCATGAGATTGAGACCTCCAGCTTTTAGCGGTACAGATGCGACAGAGGACCCACAGGCATTTCTTGATAGGATGGCTCGGATTTGCCGTTCGTTGAGGTGTTCTGATGATAGATTGGTGGAGTTTGCGAGTTTTCGTCTGGAGGGTCTTGCCCAGACATGGTACGATTCAGTAGAGAGAGGCCGAGCTGCAGGTCTGCCTCCTATGACTTGGGATGAGTTTACAGCTGCATTTCTTACCCGTTTTCTTCCGGAGAGTGTCCGAGATGCTCGAGCCCGTAGTTTTGAGTCTTTGCGCAAGACTCCTGGGATGACAGTGTCGGAGTATGATATACAGTTTACCCAGTTGTCTCGATATGCTCCGTACCTAGTAGACACAGAAGAGAAGAGAATAAAAAGGTTTGTACGAGGGCTTGATACACAGCTATTCCTTGCCATCGGCACCCAGCACTTTGATACATACGCTGCCGCGATGGATGCAGCCTTACTTTTGGAGGAGCGTATTTCTGAGACTCCGGTCGTTTCTGGGCCGAAGAGGATCCGTACTGATACGCCAGCTCAGCGGCAGATGGGCAGACATCGTGATAGATTATTTTCGGGAGATGGTGGAGGCAGAGGATTGAGACGAGGTCAGTTATTTTGTTCATATCCACAGACCCAGCAGTCGTCTCCAGGATGTTTTCGGTGCGGGAGTCAGTACCACCGTGTCAGAGACTGTACCATGGGACGCCAGGGCGCGACGACAGTCCCGCATGTGACTTTACCACCCTCACCACCTTCTCAGAGAGCTTTACTTCCTACTCCTGATGATGCTTCACGCCAGCCAGATGCTTCTAGAGGCCGTGGGCGTGGTGGTCCGGTCCAGAGTGGACGAGGCGACAGGGGCAGAGGCAGAGGCCGAGGTAGAGGCAGAGGACAGCCAGCTATTAGTGGTGGACAGGCCCGAGTGTTCGCATTGACTCCTCAGGATGCACAGGCATCCAATGCCGTCGTGACAGGTACTCTGCCAGTATGTTCTTTTGATGCACGGGTATTATTTGATCCAGGCTCCACACATTCCTATGTATCCACGTATTTTGCACCGAGGTTGGGCCGAGAGTCTTCTCCGTTAGATCAGCCGCTTGTCGTTATTACCCCGGTAGGCGAGTCTTTTGTTGCCCGTTTTGTATACCGATCGTGTTCCGTTCGTATCGGGGAGAGAGATTCTTCAGTTGATTTGATTCTCCTCGATATGCTAGACTTTGACGTTCTTCTTGGTATGGACTGGCTAGCCACCTGTTATGCATCCGTGGACTGCCGTGAAAAAGCAGTCAGATTCAGTTTTCCTGGCGAGCCGGTTCTTATTATTCGGGGAGATCGTAGCGCTACCCTTCCCAGCTTGATTTCATCTCTTCGCGCTGGTCAGCTCTTAAGGAAAGGGTGTCAGGGATTCTTAGCCTATATTTGTGATACTAGCTCCACAGAGGTTCCGTTGGACCAGGTCCCTGTTGTGAGAGAGTTTCCTGATGTATTCCCTGACGAGCTGCCTGGTCTACCACCAGAGCGCGAGATTGAGTTCTGTATTGACTTGATCCCTGGCACGGGGCCTATTTCTATACCTCCTTATCGGATGGCCCCGGCGGAGCTGAGAGAGCTAAAGGATCAGTTACAGGACTTGCTGGACAAAGGGCTTATCCGACCGAGTGTGTCACCTTGGGGTGCTCCCGTCTTGTTTGTTAAGAAGAGGGACGGGAGTATGCGTTTATGCATTGATTATCGTCAGCTGAACCGGGTTACTATGCGGAACAGGTATCCCCTACCCCGCATTGATGACTTATTTGATCAGCTCCAGGGTGCAGGGTTTTTCTCGGAGGTTGATTTACGGTCAGGTTATCACCAGTTGCGGGTTCGGAAGGAGGATATTCCGAAGACTGCCTTCCGTACTCGATATGGTCATTACGAGTTCTTGGTGATGTCGTTCGGGCTCACCAATGCCCCGGCAGCATTTATGGATTTGATGAACCGTGTATTCAGGCCGTATCTCCATCAGTTCATCATTGTGTTCATTGACGACATCTTGGTTTATTCTCGGAGCCGGGAAGAGCATGAGCAGCACTTACGTATCACATTGCAGACCTTGAGGGAGCATCAGCTGTTCGCCAAATTCTCCAAGTGCGCATTCTGGTTAGACAGTGTCGACTTCTTGGGTCATGTGGTGATGAGAGATGGTATTTGTGTGGACCCGAAGAAGATCGAGGCAGTTCAGCGTTGGCCTAGACCAGTATCAGTTACAGAGGTTCGCAGTTTTCTATGTCTGGCCGGCTATTATCGACATTTTGTCCAGGATTTCTCCCGCATTGCTGCACCTTTGACCGGGTTGACCCGGAAGGGGGTTCCTTTTGATTGGACCCAGGCATGTGAGGATAGTTTCCAGCAGTTGAAGACTCGTCTGACTACTGCTCCAGTGTTAGCATTGCCTTCAGGATCAGGCGGGTTCGTCGTTTATTGTGATGCTTCTCGAGTGGGGCTGGGATGTGTATTGATGCAGCACGACAGAGTTATCGCGTATGCTTCTCGGCAGCTGAGGAAACACGAGCAGAACTACCCCACCCATGATTTAGAGATGGCTGCAGTGGTGTTTGCACTCAAGATCTGGAGACATTACCTATACGGTGAGTCGTGCCAGATATTCACTGACCACAAGAGTTTGAAGTATATCTTCCAGCAGCGAGACCTGAACCTGAGACAGCGTCGTTGGATGGAGTTGGTGAAGGATTATGACTGCGAGATTTTATACCATCCGGGCAAGACGAATGTGGTAGCAGATGCTTTGAGTAGGAGGCCCGGAGGTAGCTTATCTTGTTTGAGCGCAGTACAGCTGCAGTCGACGGCGGATTGGCAGGTTTTATGTGATATCAGAGTGCAGTTCGAGTTTACTCCTACAGGGGGTCAGCTGGCCCATTTCACAGCACGCCCACAGTTACTTGACCGTATCCGTGAGGCACAGTCCGACGAAGCCCGTATCTTAGAGATTATTGAGCAAATTCGGCAGGGCAGAGTTTCCGAGTTCATGATTGATGATCAGGGGATACTTCGATTTGGGACTCGACTGTGCGTGCCAGAATTAGGGGAACTGAGGCGTGATATTCTCGAGGAGGCACATAGATCAGTATACAGTGTTCACCCAGGTTCCACAAAGATGTACCGTGATTTGAGAGAGGTTTACTAGTGGGACGGGATGAAGAAGGATGTTACAGACTTTGTGTCCAGATGCCTGACTTGTCAGCAAGTCAAGGCCGAGCATCAGAGGCCAGCCGGCGAGTTACAGCCTTTGCCCATCCCTGAGTGGAAGTGGGAGCAGGTCTCCATGGACTTCGTTGTGGGTCTACCCAGGACCAGTTGAGGGTATGACTCTATTTGGGTGATTGTGGATCGACTGACGAAAGCGGCTCACTTTCTGCCAGTGAAGACCACTTTTGGATTTTCTCAGTACGCCCAGGTTTATATCGATGAGATAGTGCGACTGCATGGCGTTCCGACTTGCATCGTGTCCGACCGTGGCACCCAGTTTACCAGCCGATTGTGGCAGAAACTACAGGAAGCTTTGGGCACCCGATTGAGTTTTAGCACAGCCTTTCATCCACAGACTGACGGTCAGTCGGAGCGTACGATTCAGACTCTTGAGGACATGCTCAAAGCTTGTGATTTGGATTTCGGTGGTAGCTGGGATTGTCATTTGCCTTTGATCGAGTTTTCCTACAATAATAGCTTCCAGGAGACGATTCAGATGGCACCTTTTGAGGCTTTATATGGGAGGAGATGCCGATCGCCTGTATGTTGGACATGTAAGTCCACGTTACGACCCCCGGTTCTTACGGGGAGGCGGAAACGGTATAAAAATCAAATTTTTAGCGCATGGGGCAACATGGACTAACAAAGTCGGGATCTTTTCCTAAACTAAAACTAGCAAACTTGCTAAAGAGAGTTAGCTACTCGGAAAGATGATTATACCTAAACTTGAACTCCTTCTTCTTCAAACTTTGTAGAGGTTGATGGTTCTTTCCTCGTCGCCTTCTTCCGTCGAAGATGGATCCACCTGAGGGTTCAACCTTCGGGCTCTTACTCGAACTTTGAGTGAACTAGGATCTCCGGCTTGCTAAACCTTGAACCCTAGAGAGAGTAGAGAGTATCTATGGGGTGCTTTCTTTTTCAAGGTGAGGGATTCTCAACACATGAGAAGGAATCACCTTGAGCTTGAGGAAGAAGAAGATGAAGTGAGGAGAGAGAATGGTTATGAAAGAATGAGCTCTCTTTTTCCTTTTTGCAACCATATCAAAAGAAAAAGAATTATCTAATTAGTAATAATAATTCAAATGAGAATAGTTGATGGTAGTTTTGGAATGACCACTATCATGCTTCATTAAATGAGTGTAAGCATGAATTAAGGAGAATCCTTTCAAAGCATGATGGTGGTCAACATTCAACCATGGTCAACAAGTCAACCATGGTCAACAAGTCCAAAAAATCAACCATAACAATATTTCATTTAATTACTATTATTAATTGATATTTCATAAATCTATTAGGGTTTGGAAAATGACGACTGTCAACTGTGCATACGCACCCATTCCGAAACCCTAATGAAATACCTCATCCTCCGCCTCAAGCAACTGTGCATACACACCTGCATTCTCGTTCCGAGGAACAAGAATACCAAGATATAAAAGCAACCCCAAAAACTTATACCAGTATCTGGCTCAAACCAGAGCCTGCCAGTATAATCCGTCCGGACTCCAAACGTGCACAAGTGCGCGGATGAGAACGAACCCTGCCGCAAAACCATGCGACCTCTACTCTGTTTTGCCCAGAGGCGAATAGCCTCTGTGTGGGACTCTAAAGACTCGACACTACGCTGGCAGTGGGTTTAACCACAGACCGCAAGCGGCACTAGCTGTGCGTAACGGTCCCCAAGTAGATGCCGACAAGAAGGCTGACGAGGTGAACCCCATCTGAACTCCTACTGAGTCTGAATGTGACATTCTCCGTACAGTCCGGTCTGTTCGTCTGATACATCGCATGTCGGGCCTAGGGGGCGGTAAAACGTCAGTCCCCCAATAGCGGTACAAGTCGTGTCGGAGTGAAGCCCAAAACACCCTGAGATAACACTGGAAGCCTACCAGTATATCTCGCTTGCCCTGGCCAGGGACTACTTGTGTAATGGCTCTCCTAGACACAGCGCGATGTCAACCCCCAATACCGGGAGAGACGAATCCTGTCTAACCGTCACTGCCTCCAAGTGCTTCGGGACTGCACCCAACCACTACCTGTTTGCACGACTCCTTTGAGCCGTGGTAGGGTAGTGATCAAAGTGCAGTGGGAACACACTCGAGGCGAAGTGCCAGTGTCAAGTCAGCGGACTAAGCTGTACTCATGTCACCTGGGAACTGATAACTGACGATAGCTATAATACCAACCTGTCAGTTCCCGACGAGTCCTGTCCAGTGTACTCGTAACCTAACGAGCACCCGTATACTATCTCCAGTACGACTTACTGATGGCTGTGGGACAGACCATCTCCCACACTGGGATGAGAAGCGCATACGCTAGTCTACTCCGGAGTATCGATGCCCTGTCTCGATAGTCCTGCGACTAGGGACCTGTATAAGGATGTGCTTATAGATTACCCAGCCCCCACTAGTGTGACTGCCATCACAACGCTGGTAATCAAGCAAAGATCCTAAGGGCTCCACTAATGCGTATAGGTGATATCGCAAAATAAACACATGTACACATTGAAGTAGAAACAAACCAAGTAGCATACTACTATATTGAGCAAGATTGTTTATACAAGGTGAATATCCCAAGCTTCCATTAAGTAATATACAAACTAGTATGATACAGTAATGGCCTCTAGGGCATATACACTAACAATCTCCCACTTGCACTAAGGCCATGTACTGGCATATCGAGGACCTATCATCTCGATCAGCCGCTCGAACTGAGTCTGGGGTAGGGCCTTGGTGAATGGATCTGCAGTGTTTTCTTCTGAAGCAACCCTCCGAACCTCGATCTCCTTGCGATCCACGATCTCCCTGATCAGGTGATACCGCCTCAAGATGTGCCTGGATCTCTGATGGGACCTGGGTTCCTTCGCTAAAGCTATAGCCCCGTTGTTGTCGCAATACAGAGGTATTGGGTCAACAACGGACGGAACCACCTGAAGTTCTTTCAAGAACTTCCTTATCCAGACAGCTTCTTTTGCGGCATCAGATGCAGCAATGTATTCCGCTTCCATCGTCGAGTCTGCAACGGTTTCCTGTTTGGAACTCTTCCAACACACCGCCCCTCCATTGAGGGTAAAGACAAAACCCGACATGGACTTGGAATCATCCTTGTCACTCTGGAAGCTGGAGTCAGCAAAGGCCTCGATCTGGAGGTCTTTTCCGCCATACACCAAGAACATCTCCTTAGTCCTTCTCAGGTACTTGAGAATGTTCTTTACTGCTATCCAGTGTTTCTCCCCCGGGTTTGACTGATACCGGCTTACTACACTCAGTGCATAAGCTACATCCGGTCTGGTGCACAACATCGCATACATTATAGAGCCTACCGCAGAAGCGTAGGGTATAATAGACATGCGATCCCTCTCCAAATCAGTCTTGGGAGACATCTCTTTAGAGAGGGTGATCCCGTGACAAGCTGGTAGGTTACCGCGCTTGGAATCTTCCATACTAAATCTCTTCAGTATAGTGTCGATGTACCTGGACTGTGAAAGTCCTAATATCCTCTTGGATCTATCACGATGGATCCGGATCCCCAGGATGTAAGAGGCATCACCCAGGTCTTTCATGGAAAACCTGTGTGACAAGAATCCCTTGACAGATTGTAGCATAGGAATGTCATTTCCTATTAAGAGAATGTCATCCACGTATAAAACAAGGAATACTACAGTTCTCGCTACAAATCTACTATAGATGCATGGTTCATCTGGATTTTTGATAAAGTCAAATTCCTTGACCGTCTCATCAAAACAGATGTTCCAACTCCGCGATGCCTGCTTTAGTCTATAGATGGACTTAAGCAACTTGCACACTTTTCCGCTGCTCCCACTCTGAATGAAACCCTCTGGCTGATCCATATAGACACACTCCTCTAAATTTCCATTTAGAAAAGCGGTTTTTACGTCCATCTGCCAAATCTCATAATCGTGGAAGGCAGCAATGGCAAGAAGGATCCGAATGGATTTCAGCATAGCCACTGGAGAAAAGGTTTCATCACAGTCCAAACCAGGTCTTTGACGGAAACCCTTTGCTACAAGTCTAGCTTTATAGGTCTCAACCTGTCCATCTACACCAATCTTCCTTTTGAAGATCCACTTGCATCCTACGGGTTTTACCCCGTCTGGAGCAATGTCCAACGTCCATACTTTGTTGGTGTACATGGACTCCATTTCGGTCCGCATTGCATCCAGCCATTTTACCGAGTCAACGCTCTGAACGGCCTGCTGGAAGCTAGTAGGCTCATCATAGTCAATGATGCAATCCTCTCTATCCCCGTCTATGAGAAAACCGTAGTATCTCTCGGGCGGATGAGACTGCCTACTACTTCTGCGGAGCGGCATAGGAATGTCCTGTTCTTTCGAACCCTCTGGTTCCACTAAGCTTTCAGTAATAGTCTGAGGTTCTGGAATTTCTTCCAGTTCTATTGCGCTCCCACTTACTTCTTTTTCCAAGAACTGATGTTCCAGAAAACGGGCATTACGAGAAACAAGGACTTTTTGTTCCTCTGCGTAATAGAAAAGATACCCCCTGGAGTTCTTTGGGTATCCCACAAACTTGCACAGTACTGAACGTGCCTCGAGCTTGTCCGTATGCTGCTTTTTGACATAAGCTGGACATCCCCAAATCTTCAGGTACTGAAGATAGGGTTTCTTCCCACTCCATAACTCATATGGTGTGGTAGGCACAGTCTTAGTAGGAACACGGTTCAAAAGGTATGTAGCTGTTTCTAGCGCATACCCCCAGAAAGATCGCGGTAACTCAGCGTTACTCATCATGGACCGTACCATATCCAATAGGGTTCGGTTCCGTCTCTCCGATACACCGTTGTGTTGCGGAGTGTATGGAGGAGTGAGCTGAGAGAGAATTCCATTCTCTGTTAAGTAATTCAGGAACTCGGCACTTAAGTATTCTCCACCTCGATCAGATCTTAGAATCTTGATACTATTGCCGGTCTGTTTTTCAACTTCATTCTTGTAATCCCGAAATTTCTCAAAGGCCTCGGATTTGTGCTTCATTAAGAAGACATGTCCATACCTGGAGAAATCATCTGTGAAAGTAATGAAGTATGAATAACCGCTTCGCGCATGTGTAGACATTGGACCACACACGTCACTGTGTATGAGTCCCAAGAGCTCGCTCGCTCTTTCTCCGTGTCCAGTGAACGGAGTCTTTGTCATCTTTCCCATGAGACAAGATTCACAAGTGGCATAAGACTGATACTCGAACGGATCCAAGTATCCTTCTTTATGTAACTTAGTCAACCGTGTCTCATTGATGTGACCCAGTCTACAATGCCATAAGAAAGCCTGATTGATATCAGGAGACTTCCTTTTGTGTGTATTCTGGACATTGAAAATCTGTGGTTGGTTTAATACGTAAATACCATTGCTCAATGTACCTGACCCAATCAGAACTTGATTAAGGTGAATGTTTACAACATTTCTTACAAACGCAAATTCATAACCTTCTTTAGAAACCAAAGATACAGAAATGATATTACAAGTTGCGTTGGGTACAAAAAAGCAACTACGCAAAACCAAAACATGCCCATCTGTCATTCCCAGGTGATAGTCCCCCACGGCTTTAGCATCCATGCTAGCTCCGTTCGCAACTCTGAGGGTCATGTCACCTGCCTTCAAAAACCTACGGTTTCTCAACGCCTGCAAAGAATTACAGATATGAGATCCTGATCCGGTATCCAATACCCAGGAAGTAGAGTTTATAGAAAGACAGTTTTCAATAACATACACACCTGAAGCTGAAGCCGCAACCTGCTTCAGTTACTGTGTCCTGGCCTTCCAAGCCCTGTAATCTTTCTTCCAGTGTCCACTCTTGTGACAATAGAAGCATTCCTCTTTACCAACAAGCTTCCCCGCAATCTTTGTTGCCTTTTCCTTTCCCTTCGTACCCACTTTACTAACACCGCCTCTTGGTTTGGCGGGGGCTTTCTTCCTCTTTCCCTTGGCTTTCGCCTTGGACCTAGAGGAAGAAGATCCTCCTACAAACAAAGCGGGTGTTTCCCTACCCTTCTGTAGGGTGCCCTCTGCGCTCCTCAACATGTTGAGGAGTTCTGAAAGTTCAACTTCCTTTTCTTGCAAGTTGAAATTCAGTATGAACTGGGCGTAAGTGGATGGAAGGGACTGGAGAATTAAATCCGTATAAAGTTCACTGTCCAACGTGGTCCCAAGTTCCGCGAGCTCCTCAGTGTAGCCAATCATCTTAAGCACGTGGTCCGCTACCGATGATCCGACGGCCAACTTTGTCGAAAATAACTTCTTCGACACTTCGTATCTTGCGATACGAGACTGCTCTCCATACAGTTCTTTTGTATGGAGAAATATGGACTCCAAGTCCATATTCTCGTGCCTCCTCTGTTGATCGTTGTCCATAGAGGCAAGCACGAGGCACCTGGCCTTCGCGCAATCAATCTCCCAAGTCTTACGGATTTCCTTATCCGCGACGCTGGAGGTGGGACCAGGGACGGGGGGAGCTTTGGTGGTAAGAAGATACCCCAGCTTGTCGTAAGTGATTGCCATTTTGACATTCCTGAGCCAATCTTTGTAGTTTGGCCCTGTCAGTATGTTTTTATCTAGAAGTAACTTAAGTCCAGTCATTTCGATTTGGTCGCTGCAGGGGGAGAGAAGAAACACTTAGCACGATGCTCTTGCAAGTTTAGAATGGTTTTTAATTTGTCCAAACAGGATGGCTCCCACTGTCTCTCGAATCCCTCCTCAAACCACAAAGGAAGAATTAGCCAGGATCAATCCCACCGTACAATACTTGCTTAACCGTTCAGCCAGGCCAGTGTCGGTACTTCGAGGGAGGTTTTCCAACGCTTTCGCGAAGTTCCTTAATTTAAGAACCTCTTTTCCCTGGGGGCGTAGCCCCGCTAACACCTTTTTAGGCACCTACTAGGTTTATAGCATTGATCGTTTAGTGAGAAATTTCCCGAGGAGTAGCATATACTCACAGTAGGATCGGGATCCAAATATCATCGCGTGATGAAACTGAAGGAATCCTACCAGAAACATCACACTCCAAATGGTATGCAAATCTAGCAAGTTTCAGTACTTGTGAAACTCCCGATGTGGATTTTTGCCCCATGCTCTTATGACCTTGGCGTGAGGTCAAAATGTCATAAGTCACATGTCAAGTTCTTCCCATCATTATCCCGGTTGATTTGAATCCACCCGTACCTACCCTTGACGTAGGCCAAAATGGCGGTACGACTGTCTCAAACCAACGCATTCTATCTATGCAACAGATAAATATCCGGCAGCTACCAATCACTATGCCTTGGCGTGAGGTCAAAATACATAGCTTGAATACTACCGTATATTTAACTGAAATGATGCAGGGCTACGAATGGTTTTGGCGAAACCGTGAACGTAGTGAACTTGATATAATCGATGGAACGAGATAGCTTTTAGAAGGAGTGGCTCAAGCTCCGCATTTAAAAGTTAGTTTTGAAAAGAACCGAGTGGTTTTTCGAAAGTGTTCCGACGACTTTAACTTGGTTTATTATCTTGCATTAGTTCTTTTAATGCGTGATATTCTTGCATTAGTTCTTTTAATGCGTCCCATCATTTAATCCTACAATTGCAGAAAACAACCAAAATATGACGTACGCTTATGCCATTCGCATTCGCCACGGGGTCCCGTCATCACTCGTTAGGTTACTTAACTAACGACAGAGCGAGGGCTGGGCTAGCGCGGCTGTAAAACATAAGCAACGCCTAAATATAAAGCAATGATAGACATTACAGATCACAGATGAATACATTGGATATACTAGCAATCCGCAATCCGTTCGAGCCTGCAACGAAAAGCGGATTACACGGTCGCGGTGAATAGCAAATACCCCACCCAAGACCCCTACGGGTGCGGCAAACTACCCGCCAAGTACTCGGCAGTTTGTGCACCCCTCCATGGGTCAATCCTAGGAGCAAAAACAGTAAAAAGAATTATACAATGATGGCTACAACCCCGACCCGGTTGGTCGGCCATACAAATAATAATATTACATCAATTTACATTTACAAATGAATGAAAGAAAAACAAAAGCTCATCTCACATCCACCCCGGCTATTCACCCGCGACAGTCCAACAGATTCATATACACATTCCAATATCAAACACAGATCACAGAGATGTATAACCCTGACTAATCGACTTATAGCGATTAGCCGACGTTCAATACATGCAAACATCACAGATATAACCATCATAGTCAAAGTGCAGTGAAGTTCGGAAAAAAAATACGGAATTATAGGACCCCAAAAGTAAATTTCAGTTCTGGAAAATCTGGGCACATATAATATATCTTAAAAATCCCAAAATCCTAGCAGAAGAACACTGCACTAAAAACGATCACAAGAGGAAACAAAACGGCGGCGGTTCCGCGGCCTAAGCCACCTATTGCCGCGGAACCGCGGCGCTTTAAGGGAATCATGCGATCGTTTTTCTTGGGTGTTCTCACAAAACCCTGAGCCGATTTTAGGTGTATA
This sequence comes from Agapanthus africanus, assembly GCA_030015575.1. Taxonomy (NCBI): domain Eukaryota; kingdom Viridiplantae; phylum Streptophyta; class Magnoliopsida; order Asparagales; family Amaryllidaceae; genus Agapanthus; species Agapanthus africanus. The sequence goes on along the minus strand of CM057346.1, from coordinate 264,084,595 downwards.
ACAAATCTTGTTTTGACCAGAAAAAAATTTAACAGAAACTTAGGGTTTTGGTTTTTCCGGTTTTGCGATTTTTCGGTTCCGAACTTCGTTACACTTCATTACCAAGCTAGTTTAAGTTTAGTTAGGCTCTGATACCACTGTAAGTCCACGTTGCGACCCCCGGTTCTTACGGGGAGGCGGAAACGGTATAAAAATCAAATTTTTAGCGCATGGGGCAACATGGACTAACAAAGTCGGGATCTTTTCCTAAACTAAAACTAGCAAACTTGCTAAAGAGAGTTAGCTACTCGGAAAGATGGTTATACCTAAACTTGAACTCCTTCTTCTTCAAACTTTGTAGAGGTTGATGGTTCTTTCCTCGTCGCCTTCTTCCGTCGAAGATGGATCCACCTGAGGGTTCAACCTTCGGGCTCTTACTCGAACTTTGAGTGAACTAGGATCTCCGGCTTGCTAAACCTTGAACCCTAGAGAGAGTAGAGAGTATCTATGGGGTGCTTTCTTTTTCAAGGTGAGGGATTCTCAACACATGAGAAGGAATCACCTTGAGCTTGAGGAAGAAGAAGATGAAGTGAGGAGAGAGAATGGTTATGAAAGAATGAGCTCTCTTTTTCCTTTTTGCAACCATATCAAAAGAAAAAGAATTATCTAATTAGTAATAATAATTCAAATGAGAATAGTTGATGGTAGTTTTGGAATGACCACTATCATGCTTCATTAAATGAGTGTAAGCATGAATCAAGGAGAATCCTTTCAAAGCATGATGGTGGTCAACATTCAACCATGGTCAACAAGTTAACCATGGTCAACAAGTCCACAAAATCAACCATAACAATATTTCATTTAATTACTATTATTAATTGATATTTCATAAATCTATTAGGGTTTGGAAAATGACGACTGTCAACTGTGCATACGCACCCGTTCCGAAACCCTAATGAAATACCTCATCCTCCGCCTCAAGCAACTGTGCATACACACCTGCATTCTCGTTCCGAGGAACAAGAATACCAAGATATAAAAGCAACCCCAAAAACTTATACCAGTATCTGGCTCAAACCAGAGCCTGCCAGTATAATCCGTCCAGACTCCAAACGTGCACAAGTGCCCGGATGAGAACGAACCCTGCCGCAAAACCATGCGACCTCTACTCTGTTTTGCCCAGAGGCGAATACCCTCTGTGTGGGACTCTAATGACTCGACACTACGCTGGCAGTGGGTTTAACCACAGACCGCAAGCGGCACTAGATGTGCGTAACGGTCCCCAGGTAGATGCCGACAAGAAGGCTGACGAGGTGGACCACATCTGAACTCCTACTGAGTCTGAATGTGACATTCTCCGTACAGTCCGGTCTGTTCGTCTGATACATCGCATGTCGGGCCTAGGGGGCGATAAAACGTCAGTCCCCCAATAGCGGTACAAGTCGTGTCGGAGTGAAGCCCAAAACACCCTGAGATAACACTGGAAGCCTACCAGTATATCTCGCTTGCCCTGGCCAGGGACTACTTGTGTAATGGCTCTCCTAGACACAGCGCGATGTCAACCCCCAATACCGGGAGAGACGAATCCTGTCTAACCGTCACTGCCTCCAAGTGCTTCGGGACTGCACCCAACCACTACCTGTTTGCACGACTCCTTTGAGCCGTGGTAGGGTAGTGATCAAAGTGCAGTGGGAACACACTCGAGGCGAAGTGCCAGTGTCAAGTCAGCGGACTAAGCTGTACTCATGTCACCTGGGAACTGATAACTGACGATAGGTATAATACCAACCTGTCAGTTCCCGACGAGTCCTGTCCAGTGTACTCGTAACCTAACGAGCACCCGTATACTATCTCCAGTACGACGTACTGATGGCTGTGGGACAGACCATCTCCCACACTGGGATGAGAAGCGCATACGCTAGTCTACTCCGGAGTATCGATGCCCTGTCTCGATAGTCCTGCGACTAGGGACCTGTATAAGGATGTGCTTATAGATTACCCAGCCCCCACTAGTGTGACTGCCATCACAACGCTGGTAATCAAGCAAAGATCCTAAGGGCTCCACTAATGCGTATAGGTGATATCGCAAAATAAACACATGTACACATTGAAGTAGAAACAAACCAAGTAGCATACTACTATATTAAGCAAGATTGTTTATACAAGGTGAATATCCCAAGCTTCCATTAAGTAATATACAAACTAGTATGATACAGTAATGGCCTCTAGGGCATATACACTAACAGGACAGAGCTCAGGGAGAGCAGTATTTTAGGGCCGCAGATTGTACAGGAGACGACCGAGAAGATACAGCTGATTCGGGACAGGATGAGAGCGGCACAGAGCCGGCAGAAATCATATGCTGACAGGCGTCGTCGCCGACTCGAGTTCGCTGTTGGCGATCATGTTTTCCTGAAGGTTCCTCCGATGAAGGGTGTGATGAGATTTGGGCGGAAAGGGAAACTGAGTCCTAGATATGTTGTTCCTTTTGAGATCCTAGAGCGTGTTGGTCCAGTCGCTTATCGGTTAGCTCTTCCGCCCAGCTTCCCCGATGTTCACCGCGTATTCCATGTCTCGATGCTCCGCAAGTACCTTCATGATCCTTCCCAGGCGATTCAGCACCAGACGATCCAGCTAGAGCGTGATCTTTCTTTCACCGAGCAGCCGGTGGTCATTTTGGATCGGCAGGTGAAGAAATTAAGGTCGAAGGTTATACCGTCCGTCAAGGTCCTTTGGCGTGGCCCGAACAGCGAGGAGGTCACCTGGGAGACCGAGGTCGAGATGAGGAAGAGATATCCCCATCTTTCTGAAGGTACGTGTAGTTAAATTTTAAATTCGGGGACCGAATTTCTTTAAGGGGGGAAGATTGTAACCCTTCGAAAATCGTTTAGGCAGTTTTTCGGTAATCGGCTAATTTTTCGGCTTTTTTCGTAAAAAGTCAAAATTGATATTTTTCATTGTAGACCTAATTATACAAAATTTAAATAAGATATTACTATAATTTTGTCACTAAAATGTCATTTATAATTTTCTAGTTAAATAAAAAAAATTCGTAATTAATTATTTTTTTTATTATTTTAAGCCTTTTTAAATATATTAAATTAGGGATAAATACAAATTTAATTAGGTAAATTTCTTAATTAGGAGTCCTTATAAGCTAAAATATGGTGTTAATAAAATTGTATCATGTCTTGCAAACTTTTGGTTTAAAGGTGGGAAATTTAATGAAAAATGAAGTAAAAATGGATTTTTTTGTAAAAAGGTTGACATGAAAGCATTAAATAATAACTTATGATGGTTTTAGACCTAGAAACTTCTCCAAAAACCCCCCCATTTCCCTTCCCCACCTGCTGGCCGACCCCTCACCTGTAGTTTTCCCCACTTCATCACTTCATTTTGCTTCTTTTTCCTTGCTAAAAATCCATTTAAATTCATAAATTTCCATCTCCATTCAAACCCAAACCCTAAACCACTCTCTCTTCTACCCAAATTGGTTCAAAAACTAGATGAAAGGAGGCTTCTTGGTGACTTGATCAAGCTAGGGTTCAAGCTTGAGAGGTGAAAATTCTAATCTTTTTGTTAACTTGTGGTTTAATTATGCTAGAATTGAAATTCTAAATATTAGTTTAAGTGGTAAATGTTGTTTAGGAAAAATCAAGAGAAGGATTGATTTTAAAACTAGGGTTTGAAGCATAGTTGTTAGGATTAAATTAGGGCTTTGGGTTTCTAATTGGTTGTAGTGGTTAATGGTGTATTTATAGGCTCGCTAAATCGACAAAATATCGATGTTTGCATTGAATCGGCGTTGAATTTGCTTGCTAGATTATTACGAAAAATAGAATGCGTTCAATTTGCGTTAGGTTAGCAATATTATTAGCTTCGTATAGGATTATTAGAATGCGCGAACGGGGGGTTTCGTCTAGTCGGGTTGTAGTTTAGTCGATTTTCCCGAAATGACGATTCTAGTTAAAGGTTAGCGATTTTCGTGCGTTTTTCCGCGCACCGAGTGCATGCTATGATTAATAAGAGAGCGTGGATAATTGTATGTTGTGACTTGCATTGTGTTAGGTTTTGTAATCTTATGCTTGGTATTGTGCAAATATAGGATCGGTCGGAGAAACATCGGACACGGCGCGTAAAGGCAAAGCGGTGGCCGGATCAGATTAGCGGGGATTTCTGGTGAGTAGATATATTCATCTATGGGGGAATCGTCTGGATGGCGCGAGGCGCCCCCTAGTTAGGATTACCCTACTTTTGCAAGATTTATATTATTAGCTAGCTTATCCATTCACGTACACTGCATACCCTTATAGTGAACAGTATATTACATTGCATGGACATTCATCTATACTAATGCGATATCACTTCGTCGGACACGAACACCATTACCATTGGCATCTGTTGCACGCGCACTATTCATGTGACACACACGCCTTTGGTAATTGCCATGCCACGTGCACTATAGAACCTGTTTAACTTAATAACGCCATTTGCATTCATACCTGATATTGAGATTGCATCGCATGCATATACCTCGCATTCCATCATATTTAAATAGATTTTTAGCCAAACTCACATCATATACATTGATATCATAGACACTTATCATATATAACATGTGGACATTATGATTTTCTTGAGGATTTCAGTTTTGCTGCGATTTCTGGATTTTTGGGGAAAACCGCAAGAATTTAACAAAAGCTTATATTTATCATTTTTAAAACAAAGTTGCGGTTTTCTCGTGATGTATGTGTCGTCCACCATGAGTTTTCATGTTTTCTATTGGAGTTCGAGACCCGATTCGAGGAGTGGATGAACCGTCTCGGGTACATTGTGGGCCCGGTATGGTACCCCGGGGCAGGAAGATCGAGTTGTAGACGATGAGCCTGGCAGGGGAAGACTACCTACCGGTGATGTCTGGCGCGGCGGATATCCGGAGGATACCGACCGTTGTCGTGAGATTTATGATATGGGCCGATCCGGACTGACGGAGCCCGATAATGAGACAGATATGATTCCTATTTGGTGTCGATGCTTGACACGGGTTTTCAGAGGATTTCTTGATGATATTTAGCTATTATGCAGACATTCATTTTCTAAAAGTTAAGAATGCAGTAACTTTAACATTTAAAACACTTAAAGAGTTAGAAAAGATATTGCATACATGTGCATGCATACTAGAGTTATTATATCACATATGGACATACATGTTGTTCCGCATTGCATGCATTCTTACGATTGCCTTACTAGATGTTATATTCTACTCACGAGCTGGCAACTCACCCCCGTTGTGCCACAGTGTCTTGCAGGTCGGACCCGTCAGTCTTGTAGCGGCGGGCTATCTTGTCATCAGCTCCTTTTGCTCAGACTCGCGACATCGCCCATAGGTGGGTTGCGAGCACACTTTTTTCTTTTTGCTTTATCATTGTATCTAGTATTCTCCATCTACCACTTTATATTGTATATGCGACCTAGTGATGAGACTGAGAGGTTTGTATATTTGTGGTTTCTTTTGGGTCGAGCTCACTTGAGCCGGCGATGTGTTTTCTGGTATTTTGCACCCGCTTGGGGATGCCATTTTTATGATTACAGGTTTATTATCTTGTTGTACCCATTTTGGGGGTTAGAAAATACAGGGGAGACTCTGCCGAAATTTTCAGAAATTTTTGATGTTCTTTTTTTGGATTCTATGCAACTAAATTGATTTAAAAACCGTTTTCATTTAAGGTTTTCCTTCACTCTCTTTTGATTTTGGGTTAGATTTCTGGGCTTTGGCTGACTTAGGTTATGGTACGCCTTTAGACGTCTCGTAATCTAAGTGCCAGTCACATTCCGTACTTTCGGGTCGTGACACATATAACTAAAGTCAGACCCCTAATAACGTAACATTTCGTGTCGGTATAAAGCCTATCACCAACTGAGAAACTACTAATCCAAATCAGTTATTCTCGACTACCATAGCCAAGGATTTCTGGTGATGGCCACCCGTGCACAACGCGACATCAACCCCCAATACGGGTAGAAACGAATCCCCGACGATCCACTCACTGCCTCCATATGGCTCGGGATTATACCTAACTAAAACCTGTTTGCACGACTTCTTTGAGCTGTGGTAGGGTAGTAATCAAAGCACAGTGGGAACTCACACGAGACAAATGACGATCTCAGGTCGACAGACTAACCTGTACACATGTTACATAGGAACTGCTATCTGACAATAGGTATAATCCCATCTAGCATATTCCCGGCGAGTCCGTCCAGTATACTCATAACCCAATGAGCACTTGTATACTATTTTAAGTGACTGACTAACACCAATGGCTTGTGAGACCTGACCACCGCCCCTTGTCAGGGTCTCGATAAGTACACACTAGTTTACTCCGGAGTATCAATGCCTAGTTTGGATACTCCCTCGACTAGGGACATTTAAGAACCCAGCTTCCACGTATATGATCGCCATCATAATGGTGGTAGTCAAGCAAGAATCCTATAGGCTCTGTCAACATATAATAGTAATCTATAATACCATATAAAGCATGTACATGATGATAAAGACAAACCAGATAGCATACTATGATCTCGAGTAAAACTGTTATATCCATATAGGCCCTCTCTCAATCATCATAATCGCACGCCTGCGATTATAATAATTGCCTTAAGGGCACTATAGCCAACAATTATATCCGTAAAAATCATAATATTATTCTTTAATTCTAAAATAATATCAATAATTTTCAAAATGTTACACGCCGCTTTCTCCTCCGCCACTAACATTGTCATCAATCCCTTCATCACTCCCTTCCTTGACTTGACCTCCCTCAAAATCACCGCTACCACCGACTCCAACATCATCGTCGTTGTCGTCTTCGTCATCATCCCCTCCATAACCCATAACCACCCTCAAAATCGCCGCTACAACCGCCTCCATCATCATCATCGTCCACTCCATCAGTCTTGTAACATTTCAGAAAAATAAAATATTATTTTTGGGAATTTTTATAATTAAATAATAAATATTTTGAATATTTTGATAATGCGGTATAATTAAATACCGATAAATTGGAAAATATTTGGAAAATTATAGGAATTACTGAAATGTTTTATATAAATTAAGCAAATTATAAATTTTTATGATTAATTATATTCCATTTTAATGCTAATCGCGATTAAATATCACTAATCGTGCATTAACCCAGTTTCGTGCACATGACATGCACCATGTCATATTACACTTTTTACATTTTCTACCATGGCTTTTCTTTTTATTTGCTTAGTTTTGTTTAAAATGAAAAGAGAAGAGAAGAGAAAAGAAAAGAAAAGAAAAACAAAAGAAAAGGAAAAGGAATAAAGAAAGGAGGTATGGGCAAGAGAGAGAGAGAGAGGTGAGGGGTCAAACCTAGTCATGGCTCATTATTTCCCTCTTCATCTCTTCACCATTTCTTCTCCTCTCCTCTCAAAGCTGTTGCCCTCTCTCCCTCCCCCCTCTACCTCCTCACAACACACCCAAAAACCCATTAAAACCTCATTCCCACTTCATTAAAAACATGCACAAGCTTCTCACAAGCATATTGGACCAAGAAAAATCGAATCTTGAGCACTTGGGGCAACTCAAGAATTTTCTTGAGTTGCCAAATGAGGTAATTTCTGCACCATTACAGTAGTATTTCAATTCCTTAAGCATCCATACATGTTTAGAACCAATTTAGTATAGATTAGTGAACTTTGAAAATTTCTATAAGAGGTTAGGGGTTTGTATGAATTGTGAAGTGTAAATTGAGCTTAGTAGTGACCTCAAACCCCCTGAGGTAATTGTATTTTGAACTAAAACAGAGACTAGAACCCCTTAACCCGAACTTAGAAATCCCCGATATCGGATTTTATGGATTCTATGAGGATATATTGGTATCTGCTATCACCCGGAACACCAGAAAAATATTTAGCAAACACAGAGAGATGTGCAGGCAACCTAGATGATAACCCTAGGACCCGAGACCCTAATTCCCTTGCTAAGCCACAAATTTATTCCATCTAGCCACAAATTTGCGGCCACGGTAGGGGTTGTTAGGTCAGTGTTTGGTTCATGGCTTTATCTCCAGTAAACTAGACCCCTCCCATGTGCAAAATTTGCTAATTTGACCTAGGGTAAAATCTGGAGGTGTTTTGCTTTGTTTCTGATTTCGTTTTGCGAAATCTGTTAACTTGAAATTGGGTAATTGTGTTTTATCCCGGTCACTTGATGTTTGTACTTCGGTATCGGGAGTTGTTTGATTTTTCTTGCATGCGTAAACTATAGGTTTTGACCTATGTGTGATTCATGCGATATTTTGGTTTTTGTGCATGATTTTCGTTTACGATGCTATATGTGTATATATGTAGGTACCCCCATGTGGACTTCGGATGATGAAGAAGAGAATGGCGACATCGATTTCGGCAAGCGAAAATCAAGGTGAGTAGATATATATCTACGGGGGAAGTCGGGTGGATGGCGTATAGCACCCCCGCAGTTTCATAGTATAAAACGCGTATGCGTTATATATATATATATATATATATATACTTATGTATTATGAGATGCGCATATGTAGCTAGATATGTTTTAGATGACTTTGGGTTAGTTTAGTGTATTTAGACGATAGTGTCGTTAGTTACTTTCTTAGTGGCGGACCCTAGAATAAGGTTTACATACATGCACACGCACACTTGCATACATTTTATTTACGTGTGCGTATATGGAGATATGTATATATATACGCATAGGTATGGGACTATGTATATAGATATATATATACGTATACATATACTTGGATGATGAGGATAGTATATGGTATTTGGAGATGAGTCGATGAGATTGGGCATGGTGCCATGAGATCGGTGATATGACGTGGTTCGTTATGAGATACGACACGATATTATAGCGGGTCCTTAGGCGTTGAGTTTCATACACATGCACGTATATATGTAGATGGTATTAGTTTTGTACTAGACTTAGATCAGTACCCCAGTTCACGATATGTGATGATATGGATACCAGATGAATAATGAGATGATGTGATATTTGACCCGTACCCAGATTTGGGATGTCGTACGATGGATTTACCGTATGAGCTATATATTGATGATAGATCCGCACTCTTGACTCGAGAATGTCATATTATATTGTATCATATGTGATACTATTGAGGCGGGATCACCGACTATTATATGTTATAAATATATCGACTCAGATTTGTAAGTCGACGTTAGACACTCCACAAGATGCGGGGAGGTGGAATAGGTAAAACAATCATTTTGTTTAAACTAACATCGACAAACTTTACGGATCTTTGCTAAACCCTAACTAACAACAACATAATAGTGATTAGCTACTATGAAAGATGATTATACCTAATGAATCAAGTCCTTCTTATTCTCGTAGACCACCTCCTCGTCGGCCACCTCGTTGTGATAGAAGATCCACCCGAGAGCTACTTCTGCAAGCTTAACCTCTCACTTGAGGTAACTAGGTTGCTAAGAGTGCTAATCAAAGTAACCTAGAGGATATAAAATAGGATTAGGGATCTATTAGTCTTGCTAACCCTTGGATCTCAACACATGAGAGGTTAGGGTTGGTTCTTTTAATAGAGAGAGCTTGAGGGGAGAGAAGGTGAGAGTGAGAATGATTTGAATTATGTCTCATTTGTTATATATGATGAAGCATAAAGAATATCAAATAAATCATTATTTGATATTAACAACCATGCTTCACTTAATACATACAATGAATTATCTCACGAGTCATTAAGCAATAAATGCTTCATTAACTCATTTGGATGATTCCTCTCATGAGTCACTAATCCATTTAATGCAAATGCCACCTAAGCCACTAACTCATCAATCTTCTAGAAGCTTCTCGACTAATTACAAGAATGCCCCTCCCATCCGTGAAAACACGGAAATACTGAGACTGTATAAATCCAATAATCTAATACTAGAATCTGGCTTAAACCAAAACCTGCTAGTATAAACTGTCCGAACATCGTACGCGCGTAAAAACACGTATGTGTCCGAACCCTGTCGTAAAACCATACGACCTCTATATCGTTTCTCCTGAAGCAGGGAAACGCTCTGTGTGGGACTCTACAAACTCGACACTACACTGGCAGTGGGTTTAACCACAGACGGCAAGCGGCACTAGCTGTACGTAACGGTCCCCAGGTAGATGTCGATAAGAAGGCCGATGAAGAAACCCATCCGAACTCCTACTGAGCCTGATATGACAATCTCCGTACATTCCGGCCTGTTCGTCTTGGACTATCGCATATCGGGCCTAGGGGGCGGCAAGCGTCTGTCCCCTAAAAGCGGTATAAGTCGTGTCGGAGCGAAGCCCATTACACCTTGAGAAGGTACTGGAAATCCTACCAGTAAATCTCGCTTGCCCTGGCCAGGGACTTTGCGTAATGGCTCTCCAAATACAGCGCGATATCAACTCCCAATACCGGGAAAGACGAATCCTATCTAACCGCCACTGCCTCCAAGTGCTTCGGTACTGCACTCAACTGCTACCTGTTTGCACGACTCCCTTGAGCCATGGTAGGGTAGCAATCTAAGAACAGTGGGAACACACTCGAGACGAAACAACAGTGTCAAGTCTGCGGACTATGCTGTACTCATGTCACCTGGGAACTGTTAACTGACGACGGGTATAATACCAACCAACAGTTCCCTGCGAGTCCTGTCCGGTGTACCCGTAACCCAACGAGCACCTGTATACTATCTCCAGTACAACGTACTGATGGCTGTGGGACAGACCATCTCCCCAACTGGGATGAGAAGCGCACACACTAGTCTACTTCGGAGTATCGATGCCCTGTCTCGATAATCCTACGACCAGGGACCTGAAAAAGGATGTGCTTGTAGACTACCAAGCCCCCACTAGTGTGACTGCCATCACAACGCTGGTAGTCAAGCAAGATCCTAAGGGCTCTATCAATATGTATTCTCGATATGCTAACATATACACATATTAAGATAGAAATAAACCTAGTAGCATACTACCATGTTTAGCAAGACTGTTAATATAACTGTGAATATCCCAAGCTTCAATTAAGTAATATACAAGCTAGTATGATACAATAATGGCCTCTAGGGCATATACATTAACAATCTCCTACTTGCACTAGGGCCATGTACTGGCGTATCGAAGACCTATCATCTCGAGTAGCTTCTTGAACTGAATCTGAGGTAAGGCCTTAGTGAATGGATCTACAGTGTTCTCCTCTAAAGGAACTCTCCGGACCTCAATCTCCTGGCGATCTATGATCTCCCTGATCAGGTGATACCGCCTCAAGATGTGTCTGGACTTCTGATGGGACCTGGGTTCCTTCGCTAAAGTTATAGCTCCGTTTTTGTCACAATACAGCGGTATAGGATCAGCAATGGTAGGAACCACCTGAAGTTCTGTTAGGAACTTCTTTATCCAGACTGCTTCTTTTGCGGCATCGCAAGCAGCGATATACTCCGCTTCCATCGTCGAATAAGCAACGGTGTCCTGCTTAGAACTCTTCCAGCACACCGCCCCTCCATTGAGGGTAAAGACATAACCTGACATGGACTTGGAGTTATCCTTGTCACTCTGGAAGCTGGATTCGGCAAAAGCCTCGATCTGGAGGTCTTTTCCGTCGTAAACCAAGAACATATCCTTAGTCCTTCTCAGGTACATGAGAATGTTCTTTACTGCTATCCAGTGCTTCTCCCCTGGGTCTGATTGATACCTGCTTACCACACTCAGTGCGTAAGCTACATCTGGTCTGGTGCAATATCGCATACATTATAGAGCCAACCGCAGAAGTGTAGGGTATAACTGACATGCGATCCCTTACCAAATCAGTCTTGGGAGACATCTCTTTGGATTGGATGATTCCGTGACAAGCCGGTAAATTACCGCGCTGAGAATCTTCCATACTGAATCTTTTCAGTATAGTGTTGATATACCTGGACTGCGAAAGTCCCAACATCCTCTTAGATCTATCACGATAGATCTGGATCCCCAGAATGTAAGAGGCATCACCCAGGTCTTTCATGGAGAACCTGTGTGACAAGAATCCTTTGACAGATTATAGCATAGGAATGTCATTTCCTATTAATAGAATGTCATCCACGTACAAGACGAGGAATACGACAGTTCGTGCTACAATTTTACTATATATACATGGTTCATCTGGATTTTTGATAAAGTCATATTCTTTGACCGTTTCATCAAAACAGATGTTCCAACTCTGTGATGCCTGCTTTAGTCCATAAATGGACTTAAGCAACTTGCACACTTTCCCGCTGCTCCCACTCTGATTGAAACCTTCTGGCTGATCCATATAGACGCACTCTTCTAAATTTCCATTTAGAAAAGCCGTCTTTACGTCTATCTGTTAGATCTCATAACCATGGAAAGCGGCAATGACAAGAAGGATCCGAATGGATTTGAGCATAGCCACTGGAGAAAAAGTTTCGTCATAGTCCAAACCAGGTCTTTGACGAAAACCCTTTGCAACAAGTCTAGCCTTATCGGTTTCCACCTGTCCATCTACACCAATTTTTTTCTTGAAAATCCATTTGCATCTATGGGTTTTACCCCATCTGGAGCAAAGTCCAAAGTCCATACTTTGTTGGTGTGCATGGACTCCATCTCGGTCCGCATTGCATCCAGCCATCTTACCGAGTCACCGCTCTGGATGGCCTGCTGGAAGCTAGTAGGTTCATCATTATCAATGATGCAATACTCTCTATCCCCTTCTATAAGAAAACCGTAGTATCTCTCAGGCGGATGAGACGACCTACTACTCCTACGGAGGGATGCGGGAATGTCCTGTTCTTCTTGAACTACTGGTTCTACCAAACTTTCAGTTGTAGTTTGTGGTTCTGGAATTTCTTCCAGTTCTATTACGCTCCCACTTGTTTCCCTTTCTAAAAACTGCTGTTCTAGAAAATAGGCATTACGAGAAACAAAAACCTTTTGTTCCTCTGCGTAATAGAAGAAATACCCCTTGGAGTTCTTTGGATATCCCAAAAACTTACACTGTACTGATCATGCCTCGAGTTTGTCCACATGCTGCTTTTTAACAAAAGCTGGACATCCACATATCTTCAGATACTGAAGATAGGGTTTCTTCCCACTCCACATCTGATATGGCGTGGTAGGCACAGTCTTGGTAGGAATCATGTTCAAAAGATATGCTGCTGATTCTAGCGCATAACCCCAGCATTACTCATCATGGAACGTACCATATCCAAAAGGGTTCGGTTCCGTCTCTCCGATACACTGTTATGCTGTGGAGTGTATAGAGGAGTAAGCTGAGAGAGAATTCCTTTCTCTTTTAAGTAACCTAGGAACTCGGCACTTAAGCATTCACCACCTCGATCAGATCTTAGTGTCTTGATACTTTTGACGGTTTGGTTTTCTACTTCATTCTTATATTCTTGGAATTTCTCAAAGGCCTCGGATTTATGTTTCATTAAGAAAATGAATCCATACCTAGAGTAATCGTCCGTAAAAGTAATGAAATATGAAAAACCATCTTTTTCATGTGTAGACATTGGACCACATACATCGCTGTGTATGAGTCCTAAGAGCTCGCTCGCTCTTACCCCATGTCCAGTGAATGGAGTCTTTGTCATCTTTCCTTTGAGATATGATTGACAAATTGCATAAGATTGATATTCGAACGGATCCAAATATCCTTCTCTATGTAACTTAGTTAACCTTGTCTCATTGATGCGACCCAGTCTACAATGCCATAAGAAAGCCTGATTTATATCTGGAGACTTTCTTTTTAGTGTGTTCTGGACATTGAAAATCTATAATTGGTTTACCACATATATACCGTTATCTAGTGTACCGGACCCAATCAAACCATGATTAAGGTGGATGTTAACAACATCGCTTACAAACGTGAAATCATAACCTTCTTTTGATAACAACGATACTGATATGATATTACACGTTAAACTAAGTACACAAAAACAGTTGCGCGAAACCAAAATATGTCCACTCGTCAATCCTAGGTGATAATCCCCTATGGACACAGCACCCACGCTAGCTCCGTTAGCAACCTGGAGGATCATATCACTAACCTTTAGCACTCTACGGTTTCTCAGTGCCTGCAATGAATTGCATATATAAGATCCTGATCCGGTATCCAATACCCAAGAAGTAGAGTTGATTGACAGACAATTTTCAATTACAAACACACCTGAAGTCGAAGCCACAGCTTGCTTCGGGTCCTGGTTCTTGGCAATCCAAGCTTTGCAATCTTTCTTCTAATGGCCTTTCCTATGACAGTGGAAGCACTCGTCCTTTGCCACTACTGTCACCGCAACCTTTGCCTTTCCCTTAACTCCCACCTTTCCAACACCACCTCTTGGTTTGGTAGCGTCCTTTATCTTCCTTCTTTTGGCCCTTGCCTTGGACCTGGAAGAGGAAGCACCGCGAACAAACATAGTGGGTGTTTTCCTTGCTTTCTGCAAGGTGCCCTCTGCACTCCTCAACATGTTAAGGAGTACTGGAAGTTCAACTTCTTTTCTTTGAATGTTTAAATTCAGAATAAACTGAGCGTAGGTGGAAGGAAGGGACTAAAGAACCAAGTCTGTATAGAGCTCGTTCTCTAAAGTCGTCCCGAGGTCCGCGAGCTCTTCTATATAGCCAATCATCTTTAGGACATGTTCTCCTACAGATGATCCGACGGCCAGTCTCGACTGAAACAAGTTCTTCGAGGTCTCGTATCTAGCTATACGAGATTGCTCTCCATACAGATCTTTTGTGTGGTGAAATATGGATTCAAGATCCATATCGTCGTGCCTCCTCTGATGTTCATTATTCATAGAGGCAAGCACGATGCATTTGGCCTTCGCGCAATCTAACTCCCAGGACTTGTGGATTTCCTTATCCGCAATACTGGATTCTGGACCAGGGACTGCAGGTGCCTTAGCAGTAAGGACATACCCCAATTTGTCATAAGTCAAGCCATCTTAACATTCCGGAACCAATCTTTATAGTTTGGTCCTGTCAAAATATTTTTATCTAATAGTAACTTAAGGCCTGTCATGTTCTGGGTCGCTGCAATGAGAGAGAGAGGGAACACTTTAGCATAATGCTCTTGCAAGTTTAGAGTGGTTTTTAGTTTATCTAAATAAGATGGCTCCCACTGTTTCTCGAATCCCTCCTCAGACAAAAAATGAAGAACTAGTCAGGACTATTCTCACCGTACAATACTCGCTTAACCGTTCAGCCAGGCCGGTGTCGGTACTTCGAGGGAGGTTTTACGACGCTTTCGCGAAGTTCCTTAATTAAATAACCTCTTTTCTCTGGGGGCGTAGCCCCGCTGACACCTTTCTCGACACCTACTTGGTTTATAGCATTGATCGTTAAGTGATGAATCTCCTGATGAGTAGCGGATACTCACAGTAGGATCGGGATCCAAATATCATCGTGTGATAAAGCTGAAGGAATCCTACCAAAATTATCACACTCCAAATGGTATGCATCTCTTTGCTAATTTCAGTTTCTTTAGAATTTCCCGATATAAATTTCTGCCCTATGCTCTTATGACCTTAGCGTTGGTCAAAATATCATAAGTCACATGTCAAGTTCTACCCATTATTATCTTGTTAATTTGAAGCCATCCGTACATATCCCTGACGTTGGCCAAATGATAATACGACTATCCCAAACTAACTCATCTATCTATGCAACAAATGAATATCCAGCAGCTACCAAACACTATGCCTTGGCGTTGGTCAAAATGCATAGCTTGAATACTACTGAATACCCAAATGAAATGACGGAGGGCTACGAATGGTTTTGGCGAAACCGTGAATGTAGTGAACTTGATATGATCGAAGGAACGTGATAGCTTTTTAAATGGAGTGGCTTAAGCTCCGCAATTTAAAAAATATCTTCTGTTTTAAAATAACCGAGTGGTTTCTTTTAAACTGTTCCAACGATTCAACTTTAGTTTATTTTCTTTGCATTAATATAATGTGTCCCATCAATTAACCTATCATTGTAGAAAACAACGAAAATACAACGTCCTCTTATGCCATCCGCATTCGCTACTAGGTCCCGTCATTCACCCGTTAGGTTACTTAACTAACGACAGAGCGGGGGCTGGGCTAGCGCAGGTGCAAAACATAAGTGACGCCTAATATATATCATATATAGATATTGCACATTCGTTAGATGCAATAATAGGCATTCCAGATCATAGATGAACATATTGGATTTTCTACGAATCCGCATTCCTTTTGAGCCTGCAAAGAAAGACGGATTACACAATCGCGATGAATAGCCAAAACCCCACCCTAGACCCCTACGGGTACGGCAAACTACCCGCCAAGTACCCGAAGTGAAGCGGTCTCCCTCAACAACGTGAGTAGGCCACTAAACACTTCAAAGTACCCAGTAGTTTGTGCACCCCATCTTGGGTCTATCCTAGGGGCAGAAAACAGTAAATGAAATAATACAACGGTGGCTACAACCTCAACCCGGATGTACCCCGCAAAAGAATATTACAACAATTTACAAATTACATTTGAATGAAAGAAACACTCGTCTCATATCCCCAGCTATCCATTCACGACAATTCAAAAAGTCCACAAACAAAAACCAGTAAAAACCATTACAGAAATGTGCAACCCCCTTCTAACCGACATACAAGCAGTTAGGGGAGGTTTACGAACACATTAAACATATCACAGATATAATCAAGTTAGCCAAACATCTTAGAATTTCGATCAAGCAAATACAAATGATTCTACTCCAAATAATTCTCTGTGCACCTGAAACCTGAGCAGAAACAAAACATCCCAGAAAAAACAAAATCAACACAGAAGAGTTACTGGGTAAATTTGGGCTGACTCGGCTTCAACTCGGCCGCGGATCCGCGACGCATCGCTTGGATCGGCCGCGGTTCCGCGTCGGTTTGGCCGAGTTACAATCCCAAATTTCTCCAGTAATCTTATAATTCCCTGCTTGTATTTCTCAGGGTCCCTGAAAAAAATTTAGACCCTGTTTTAAAAACGGCAGAAACTTGGTCAAAATGATGTTTTTTCGGGTTCGTTTTGCGATCGAATTTCTAACGACTTTGCTAACAAGTTAGTTATGGTTTAGCGAGGCTCTGATACCACTGTAAGTAGACGTTAGACACGCCATAAGATGCGCGGAGGCGGAATAGGTAAAACAATCATTTTGTTTAAACTAATATCGACTAATTTTACGGATCTTTGCTAAACCCTAACTAACAACAACATAGAAGTGATTAGCTACTATGAAAGATGATTATACCTAATGAATCAAGTCTTTCTTGTTCTCGTAGACCACCTCCTCGTCGGCCTCCTCGTTGTGATAGAAGATCCACCCGAGAGCTACTTCTCCAAGCTTAACCTCTCACTTGAGGTAACTAGGTTGCTAAGAGTGCTAATCAAAGTAACCTAGAGGATATAAAATAGGATTAGGGATCTATTTGTCTTGCTAACCCGTGGATCTCAACACATGAGGGGTTAGGGTTAGTTCTTTTAAGAGAGAGAGCTTGAGGAGAGAGAAGGTGAGAGTGAAAATGATTTGAATTATGTCTCATTTGTTATATATGATGAAGCATAAAGAATATCAAATAAATCATTATTTGATATTAACAACGATGCAACATTTAATACATACAATGAATCATCTCATGAGTCATTAAGCAATAAATGCTTCATTAACTCATTTGGATGATTCATCTCATAAGTCACTAATCCATTTAATGCAAATGCCACCTAAGCCTCCAACTCATCAATCTTCTAGAAGCTTCTCGACTAATTACGAGAATGCCCCTCCCATCCGCGAAAACACGAAAATACTGAGACTGTATAAATCCAATAATCCAATACTAGAATCTGGCTTAAACCAAAGCCTGCTAGTATAAACTGTCCGAACATCATACTTGCGTAAAAACACGTATGTGTCCGAATCCTGTCGTAAAACCATACGACCTCTATATCGTTTCGCCTGAAGCAGGGAAACTCTCTGTGTGGGACTCTAAAGACTCGACACTACGCTGGCAGTGGGTTTAACCACAGACTGCAAGCGGCACTAGCTGTACGTAACGGTCCCCAGGTAGATGTCGATAAGAAGGCCGATGAGGAAACACATCCGAACTCCTACTGAGCCTGATATGACAATCTCCGTACAGTCCGGTCTGTTCATCTTGGACTATCGCATATCGGGCCTAGGGGGCGGCAAGCGTCAGTCTCCTAAAAGCGGTATAAGTCATGTCGGAGTGAAGCCCATTACACCTTAAGAAGCTACTGGAAATCCTAGCAGTAAATCTCGCTTGCCCTGGCCAGGGACTTTGCGTAATAGCTCTCCAAACACAGCGCGATATCAACTCCCAATACCGGGAGAGACGAATCCTATCTAACCGCCACTGTCTCCAAGTGCTTCGGGACTGCACCCAACTGCTACCTGTTTGCACGACTCCTTTGAGCCGTGGTAGGGTAGCAATCTAAGAATAGTGGGAACACACTCGAGACGAAGCAGCAATGTCAAGTCTGCGGACTATGCTGTACTCATGTCACCTGGGAACTGTTAACTGACGACGGGTATAATACCAACCAACAGTTCCCTGCGAGTCCTGTCCGGTATACCCGTAACCCAACGAGCACCTGTATACTATCTCCAATACAACGTACTGATGGCTGTGGGACAGACCATCTCCCCAACTGGGATGAGAAGCGCACACACTAGTCTACTCCGGAGTATCGATGCCCTGTCTTGATAATCCTATGACTAGGGACCTAAAAAAGGATGTGCCTGTAGACTACCCAGCCCCCACTAGTGTGACTGCCATCACAACACTGGTAGTCAAGCAAGATCCTAAGGGCTCTATCAATATGTATTCTCGATATGCTAACATATACACATATTAAGATAGAAATAAACCAAGTAGCATACTACCATGTTTAGCAAGACTGTTAATATAACTGTGAATATCCCAAGCTTCCATTAAGTAATATACAAGCTAGTATGATACAATAATGGCCCTTAGGGCATATACACTAACAAGATTTAGGTGGTTTCCTTACCTTTTCGATTAGTCTGTTAGTTTTGTATTGTAGTTTACTTAGTAGATGTTAGACTTGGCACGAGTCATATTTATTTCCAAAACCACGAATCATGAGTATTTTAAAGACAGGCCAAGGGATACTACGGATATTTCAAAGGATGTACTTTTTAATAAAAACACCATAGCCCTATTTTCTAAACACCATGATTCGTGCGATTTCAGATACCAAAAACTGTATTACTCGTATATAGGAATGTATATTTCTTATTTGCTGCATTTACTATTCATTTGCCATTTATTTTGCTGTTCGCAGTGCATTGCATGCTTATATGTATTTTCGTTAGAAATGATGAAATCTGTTATTAGGACACCAGCACCATTACCGATGATGCGTATGCTCCATGTACACTCCCTTGCCGGCTCACACACATCTTCATCGGTAATTGCTATGTCACGTACCCTTAGAGAACATTATTTCATTGACATAGCTCGCTAGCTGATAGTTCATATATTTTATTGCTTTCATATGCTAGTTTAATTATTGCATTCTTTACTTGATATTAGATGCATTCATATATTCATTGTCATGCAATATTATAGGGCCAGTCCGGATTGCTGGAGCCCAGTATTTCAGTATTATTTACTCTTGATATTGTTATTTCGGATTTCCATGAGATTTCTGGATTTGGAGAAACCGCAAAAATTTATAAATTGATTATCATTTTCAAAAGATAGAAAATTGCGGTTTTCTCATGATATGATTTGAGATATGTCCACCATGAGTTTTCTCGGCTCTTGAGCGATATCATACACCCGATTCGAGGAGGTGGAGGAACCGTCTGTGGGTGCATGGTGGACCCGGTGCAGTACCCCAGGGCGAGAAGGTTGCAGATGATGGCGTTGAGCCTGTGACAGGGGAGCACTACTGAACGATGATTTTATTTGTGACTCGATGGATATCCGGAGGATACCGATCGGAGTACATGCCAGTCCGGATAGCCGGAGCCTGAGGTTTTGAGATTTGATGATATGGGCCAGTCCGGATAACCGGAGCCCTAGATATTGAGATTCGAGGTTACAGGCCAGTCCGGATAGCCGAAGCCTGAGATATTGAGATATTGGGATTTATATTTATATATATATATATATATATATATATTGTGTCGATGCTAGACACTGATTTCCTGTTGATTTTATTGATGATACCTCGATTCATTTATACAGAAATCTCACTATATAAAGAAAATAGTTTTCTCATTATGATGTATTCTGATTTCATTTATTGCATTCATACCTCATATTTATGATTTGTTGCTATCTGAGATACTGACACGAGCACATGGTATTACACTTAAGTATAGATGTTTACCCTTACCATATTTTCATGCTTCAGACCTTACCATATTGAGGATATATATATATATATATATATATATATATATATTACTGATCGTATTAACCTAGAATTGAGTCATACATACGATTTCTGCTCTGTGATATTTTCTACTCATGAGTTGGCAACTCACCCCCGTTGTGCCACAGTTTCTTATAGGTTTTGCCGTACAGGTTCGTTGCGGCTTTGCTGGAACACTGCTTTCATTCCGGGTGATTGCTTTGCTAGGTGGGTTCATTTGCATCGTGACCACCATTGTATATTTATTTATTTCAGTTGTATCTAGTAAACTCTATCAACCAAATTTGTATATTTATTTCAGACTTAGAAGACCAGTGTACATTCTTTCGACCTTAGAGTCGCGTTGTATTATTTATGGGTTTTCTTGATGATATCAAGTTTCCTTTTGAGTTTTGATCCTCGCTCTTTGGCGTTGTATATTATATTGCTTGCGTGGTTGTGACCATCAATTGACGAAGAGCTAGCTCCTGCTTGGGGATGCCTTTATTCAAATTATGCATGTTGTATCCTTTTTGGGGCCAGTATTTACAAAAGAAACTTTGCCGAAATTTCAGAAAAGACTTGAGGTTTAAAAAATGCATATTTCGGTTTATTTTGTTAAAACCACTTGCTTTAAAACATGTTTTTCCGCACTTCTTTCTTAAAATGGTTTAGATTTCTGAGATTTTTGGCTTACTTGAATTAGATGGGGTCCTATAGAGTTCATATGATTCAAGTGCCAGTCACGTGCCATTTCGGGTCATGGCAAGTCCTTTCCTCTACTTCCTCTAAAATCGCCACCACCACTGATGGAGCTCCTTTTCGGGCCTCCATCCGATATTGTCTTCCATTGATCTCGAAGTGAACTTAGCTGATTATCCTTCGTTGCGTGTGGGTCTCAATGGGTTTTTGGAGGAAGAAGTGAGGTGAGGAAGCTGTTGCCGAGTACCTGCAAAGAAGTCCCGGGGTGGTTTGGTACCACCAAGGTGTTGGAAATAGTGCCCTCTAAGTCAATTATTGGATCGCAGGTACGTGATTGCAATGATTGAGGGAAGACCTGTGCCGATAGAACAGTCTTACTCGAAATGATAGTATGTTATCTGGTTTGTCTTTATCATCATGTATATGTTGATAGAGCCCATAAGATTCTTTCTTGACTACCAGCAGTATGATGGCGATCATATATGTGGGAGCTGGGGTCTATAAGCACATCCTTAAAGTGTTCCTAGTCGTGGGAGTTTCGAGACAGGGTATCGATACCTGGAGTAGACTAGTGTATACAGTCGAGACCCCGACGAGGGGCGGTGGCCGGTCTCACAAGCTACTGGTGTCAGTTGGATCACCTAAGATGTATACAGGTGCTCATTAGGTTATGAGTACACCGGACAGGACTCGCCGGGAACTTGCTGATTGGTATTATACCTAGCGTCAGATAGCAGTTCCCTGGTGACATGTGTACAGGTTAGTTCATCAAGCTGAGGTCGTCATTTGTCTCGTGTGAGTTCCCACTGTGCTTTGATTTATACCCTACCACGCTCAAAGGAGACATGCAAACAGGTATATTTTGGGTACAGTCCCGAGCCACATGGAAGCAGTGAGCAGATCATCGGGGATTCGTCTCTTCCGGTATTGGGGGTGAGATCGCGCTGTATTTAGGAGAGCCGTTACACGAAATCCCTGGCCAGGGTAATCGAGATTTACTGGAAGCTATTCCAGTAGTATCTCAGGGTGTTATGGGCTGCTCTCTGACACGACTTATGCAGCTATTGGGGGTCTGACGTTTACCGGCCCCCTAGGCCTAATATGCGAAACTCATAAGACGAATGGACCGGACTGTACGGATATTGTCACTGTCAGGCTCAGTAGGGTTTATAGATGAGTTTGCTCGTCATCTTCCCTTCCAATCAATACATAGGCAAACCGTTACGTACAGCTTGTACCTCTGACGTGCTAGAGGTTATACCCAGTGCCAGTGTATTGATGAGTCATTAGAGTCCCCCACAGACAGTTTCCTAAGTTCGGGAGAAAAGTTGTAAATGTTGTATGATATTATGGCAGGGTTCGAAAAATGCACGTGCGTTTTCGCACGTGTCATTTTTCGGGCAGATAATACTGGAAGGCTTTGGTTTAAGCCGGATCTAAGTATTATACTGTGTAGATATAATATCTTTGTCTCAGTTGCATTTGTATTCGGTCGTAATAGAAATGCGGGTATGTTTATACAATTGCGGGGTTATCCTGAAACTTGTTTCGGGATCACTTTTGGAAGTTGCCAGTTTCCAGTTTTCTATCACCCGTATTTGACATTCGGTTAAATGCGGATTTATCTTTTCGTCCTTGGGTGAGTCATGTGGTGAGTCAGTGTTCTAGAAGGTTCTAAAGAGGGTGACAAAGCATGTGAGTCATTAGTTCATTAATGGTGCATTTAATGACAAGGTGACTAGGTTAATTGTAATTGGTTTGCATTTAATGATTTTAGTGATTCATGCTTTGATGTTTTGTTATGATAAGGAAGAATGCTTATTGTCACCACTTGATGTTCCTACACTCACCCCCATGCATCATTTTAAATGGCCGGCCACATTAGTGAGAAGGTGATTTTGATTGATTTTAAGAAAAAGATACAAGAAATTTAGTGTATGGAAATTTCATATAGTTCAATTTCCATTTACCCGATTCCAATTGGCAACTTCATTAACCGTTCGTCCATAGCTTTGGACGTAACGAGACAAAGTGTTCTACTCATTCTATACATCAATCTTGGTCGTCTCTTTTAGCAAACTTGACGATCGAGTTGCCTTGGTTCAGAGGCAGGAGCCCGTTTAAAGATCCGTCGATGTGGTGCCACCTGGACGATGAGACTGGAGTTTCAGAAGATCGAAGCCGCCGCAACAAAGCGTGGGATGATGGTTAAAGAATGAAGAACTCGGATCATTCGGTATAACAACTCTACACTCTTCACACTATGTTAGTTTAGCTTTAATGGCAGATCCGGGTTATAGTACGCGATAGCGCCAGTCGTAAAAGTTTTTGTTCCGCATATTGGCGTCTGTTAGACGGCCGGGACGCTACCGTGGACTTACAGTGGTATCAGAGCCTCACCATTAAGCTATACTAACTTGTGCTAACGAGTTTAAAAGATCGATCGAACGGAATTTCCGAAACTACATTTTTCTGTACAAAAGGTTTCTGTTGTTTTTTAAACTGTTCTAAAAATTATTTTTATCAGCACAGAATAACAAGCAGGCTTTTTTAAGCTATCCGTACAAATTTGGTCATGTGATCCCATTGAACCACTGCGGAACCGCGGTCAAACCTAGGGTTTGACCGTGCATCCGCGGCGGTTTAGTAGGAACAATGCTCCAAAATTGTACAGGGGCTTATACACAGGGAATTGTGGTTTCTGGTACTGTTCTTTTGGGCCCAGTTTTTGTTTCTATACAGCAGATGTTTGTGGGGCCTACTTCGGGAAATTTATTCGATCGAAATTTTAAACATGTTAGTTTTGCAGTACTTACTCTATATCTCCGACCGAGAATGTCATTTGATCGGTAAACCGCGTCTGACTGCTATAGCTCTTTTAGACGGGTTTGCGAACGTGACATTCGCGTTGATGTTCTGTGTTGTGCTGTGATGTTGCGGATTTGTCGTGGTGGATAGCCGTGTGCAATGGTAGTGCTATTTGGATTTATTTGTACATTTGCGGGGCGAGCGTCCAACATGTGGACTGCCGTCACTGCCTGTTTTTATAATATTCTTTTGGGACACGACCGGGCTGAGGTCGATGTACCCGTTGTATATATTTATTTCTGTACTAGGTTTACCCCGCGAAAGAGTGCACGGATAGCCGGGTTCTGAAGGGCAACGGGTCCGTATCTTATGGCTTTGAGAGACAACGGGACCTCATTCTAGAATTGGCAGACTATTCGCCGCACTCGTTGGGGGTACAGGTTGACCCAAGGAGGGGTGCTCAATTTACCGGATTCCGTGAAGTGCCGGGTGTTCCATTCACTATGTTGTGGGGACTACCTCGCTTCAGGTTTTGGCGGGTAACTTGCCGCACCCGTAAAGGTCTAGGTTTCATTGCACAGGCTATCCACACGACCAGGGGAACATCGGGTTTCAGTAGCGGCTCTGTGAAACCCGGGGATCCCAGATTATCTGTATTGTTCTGTGATGCTTATTACTTTTCTGTATTGTTGCATATTATCATGCCTGGAGCGATTATTGTATATTAGTCTATATACTATTAGATGTTGTATATGTTTTACACCCGCGCTATTCCATCCCCCGCTCTGTCGTTAGTTAAGTAACCTAACGGGTGATGACGGGACCCAGTGACGAATGCGGATGGCATATACGTACATTTTATTTTCGTTCTTTTCTGGTGTGATTGATTGATGGGACTGCATTGATTCTTATCAATGCAAGGGTAAAACAAACCTATATTTGATGTTGTTGGAACAAATTTTAAAAGGAGTTATTACAAAGACGTTTCCTTTTGTTTTGCATAGTGATATTCAGTTAGAATATCCTACACCTCATTCGACGAGGCAAGGGCCGAGATCCCTTCACCGGGAGTAACCCCTTGGGCAGAAGTTTGTATCAGGGTAATAACTTCTATATAATCGATTACAAGTTGCTTTGCATCGCGGTATTCAGTTGGAATATCCTGCACCTCATTCTACGAGGAAAGAGCCTAGATCCTTTCACCGGGAGTGACTTCTTTAGCAATAGATTTTCGCTACTATATTTTTTATAAAATTCTATCAGATTCCTTCAACGAGATCAAGTTCATTACGTTAAAGGTTTTTCGCCAAAAACCAGCCGTAATCCTCCGTCGTTTCTTATGGATGGTCAGTAGTATTCAAGCTATGTTTGTTGGCCTACGTCAAGGCGTAGTGTTTGGTAGCTACTGGATATTCATCTGTTGCACAGATAGATGCATTAGTTTAGGACAGACGTACAGCCTTGTTGGCCTACGTCAAGGGCATGTACGATGACCTAAATTAATCAGGACAACGAAGGGTAGAACTTGACATGTGGCTTATGATTTGTTGGCCTGCATCAAGGTCATAAGTGCATGGGATAAAAATTATATCGGGAGTTTCAAACATACAGGAAACTTGCCAGACTTACGCATACCTTCTGGAGTGTGTTAACTTGAGTGGCTTCCATCAAGTTATCATGCGATGATAGTTGGATCCCGATTCCTACTGATGAGTTGGTTTACTTTTTGGGTAATCCCGATTAATTCTTTTTTCAGGTTTGGAGGAGAATTTGAGATTACAGTGGGAGGTTTCCTAATTAGATTAAATGATAACCATTCTGATCTAGGTTAGAGTGCACGCAGAGTGTTTCTTTCTCTCTCTCTTTGGCAGCGACCTTTAACTGACCCTAAACTATAACTCAGTGACCAAGTTGACCGAACCTTCTTAATATACTGGCTTTTGGATTGTCCTAGTTGCATAAGTCATTGCCGCTCCTTCTTTTACCCTTTGTATTTCTCAGAACACCCCGTATTACTACGGACATCCACTTCCATTGGATAGATCCATCGTATGGTTATATACGAACTCTGAAGGATTTCTTCGAGGATGGATCAAGGTTCAGGAGAAATAGAATTGGTTTATTCAGTTGTCTTCTATTATCACCTTCTCTCAGGTTGCGAGGGCTCCTTGGTTTAGGAGAGTACACCTATTACGCTTATTGGATAGTCTTCTTCCAAACCATAGGCAGGTGCCGAAAGGTATGGAATGAAGAAAACCAATTAGCCGAAGGAGGGTGTGCAGAAGGTAATATATAAAGACAAATAAAGGAATTAGAAAGAGGGCAAAGTAAATTGCGACTACTAACATTCACGACCAAACTACGTATTTCATCGCCACTCCTACTTCACCTTTAATTTCTCCAGAACAACCCGTATCACTACGAACATCCAATTCCATTGGATAGATCCATCGTATGGTTATATACGAACTCGGAGGGATTTCTTCGAGGATGGATCAAGGTTCAGGAGAAATAGAATTGGTTTATTCAGTTGTCTTTTATCATCACCTTCTCTCAAGTTGCGAGTACTCCTAGGATTAGGAGGGTACACCTATTATGCTTACTGGATATTCTTCTTCCAAACCATAGGCTGGTGCCAAACGGTAGGGAAGGAAGAAAACCATTTTAGCCTAACAATGGTGTACAGAAGGTAACGACTAAGGACAAATAAAGGGAATTGGAGAGATGGCAGGGAAATATACGGTTACAGTCATGATTTGGATTATGGAAGAGGCATTACTAGGAATACCAGGATACCCCTACGAAACATATTAATGTTTCATATTCACTGTGCATTGTTAATAGAAAACTGATTTCCCAATTAAACCCTTGCTCCAGGGTATGTATTTACCAAGTATGATTCTCACATCTGTATGGTTTTACAGATGATGAGTAAGAGTAAGTTATTGTGAATTAGGTGATCATCCTCATTATATCGGAATTCATTGTAATTGGTGATATTTGAGGAAATCACCTGGGGACAGTTTTCAACCTACGACGCACAGGTTTTGAGTTATTCAACTCAGCAGACTTATACAGAGTATTGTATGTTGTCCAGTGTCCATCAGGACGAAGGGGTTAGTCCTCGTACTATATTCTATTTGCTTGTAACTTCTCTAGTTTTTAGACAAGTGTTTCATAGAAATATAATGTCTAAGAATTGAGAAGTTGTAGGTATAGAAATAAAGTAGAGAACCATGTGTCGCAAGAATCGGGATTCTTCAAAGAAATTGAAGATGTAGATTCTTGTGATTGGTATTCAATTGATAGTGACGGTTTTGAGAAACTTGTTTCTCTTTCGGGTTACTCATAATTGGATGTATTCCTAAGTTGAGTAATGCTGATTAGCCCTTCTCCATTAAATTGATATGCACTGGAGACAGCTGCATGATTTGAATCTGGTTCCAATTAAATAAGTGCCAAAGTTTCTATATTAGATATAGACTGCTTCATATCTTAACTATGTTAAGGTAAGGGGAGTTGTCCAGGTTATGTTTAAAACCAGACACTGGATAACTCAAGGCACGTTTCTGTAAAGGCAGTTTGTGGATTGACCCTTGCTTTGACGAGGGTTGATTTTCTACCATCTGGAAGATCAATAATGATATTGTTCTAGACTCGCCACAGTTTTAGTAAAATGGTTTTTTTCAGAAAACAGTAGTGGAAGTATGGTAGAACTGGAAGTGATTCCAGAACCGCAAACGATTACGGAAAATTTAATAGGACCTATATTTTCAATCAGGTTTGACATTCCAATAGCCACTCCGTAGATATGGTGGGTAACCTCAGACACCCAAGAGGTACTCCGGTAGCCTCAAGGACGGTGACAGGGAGGTTCTTGTTTACCCAGACTTGACACTACTGTTGTTCCAAACTATGAGACCCGGCAGGAGGATATGTATAGCGTCGTTCTAAACTAGTTTTAGAAGTACACGTATATATTATTCTGCCAGAGGATTGTTGTAGTCAGTGGAAGCATAGTGGGCAAGTAGCTTATCTCTATTTATAGACTTGAGCAATTATAGCGGAGATAGATCATCTAATTTTGATATGACAGTCATGGGTTTGAC
Organism: Agapanthus africanus; assembly: GCA_030015575.1. NCBI lineage: Eukaryota > Viridiplantae > Streptophyta > Magnoliopsida > Asparagales > Amaryllidaceae > Agapanthus > Agapanthus africanus. The sequence goes on along the minus strand of CM057346.1, from coordinate 264,056,534 downwards.
TTCATCAGAATAGGGGATGGATCTGTTAAGAAGGTAGTAGGGTGTAATGTCCTGGTATTTGATGATATACACAGAGTAGGAAGTGAAATTCCTATACTACAATCGGTTGTACTTTGGCCGTCACACAATTGTTTCTCCACAAAGAACATGGATATAATATTTGACATTCTGGTTTCTAGATCTAGATTTGGGTAGTTTCCCAATGTGGGTACTTTGACAGTATTCTAATAGTATTTTAGAATAGATGGCTCCTGGCATGGTGGTGTACCTGCAGGTGATGAAGTCAGCCTCTTTAAAGGTGTCTTACAGACTAAAAGGGAAAGGGACATGCATGATTGGCAGATCACTTGCTTAAGCAATTGAGTCAATCGTGAGATGTCAAGTACCACACCGGATGTCGTTATTGCACTAGATGCGATAAATTTATATTAATCCAATCCTGAAGAAACATACGGAAGCAGTTATAGAACATAAGTACATGTTCTACGGATTTGATGACGACAGCCTCCTTCGGGAGATGGTTATTATTCCAGGCTTCACAAGTGACCTAGATGACAGAGTGATTGTCAAAGTTATAGTTTTCCCTCTGACGAGGGACAGGATTATGGACAGGCGGTCCAAGAGGATACTGTGGGAGGCATGGTGCTGGATACTGATAAGTTTCAGTTATCGATACAGTCTAAGAAGTTTGGATTTGTAGTTCATTTATGAACTAGGTCCCATCAGATATCCAGATATGTTCTAAGACACCTATTACTTGATTCGGGAGATGTCCTTCTCCGCGAACTTGAGATTAAGAGAGACATAGAAAGGAACATCAGGGCGGATCCACTCACTGAGGCTATTTCTCGAACACAATAGTTTTGCAAACGAGCTTTGTGAAACTGATTAGTAGAGGAGTTGGATGCTCAGTTTCACATGAGCTGTGAGTACGCGACATCGCAATAATTAGCCTGAAGTGCAAGTGGGAGATTGTTGGAAATAGTGCCCTCTAAGTCAATTATTGGATCGCAGGTACGTGATTGCAATGATTGAGGGAGGACCTATACCGATAGAACATTCTTACTCGAGATGATAGTATGCTATCTGGTTTGTCTTTATCATCATGTATATGTTGATAGAGCCCATAGGATTCTTGCTTGACTACTAGCAGTATGATGGCGATCATATATGTGGGAGCTGGGGTCTATAAGCACATCCTTAAAGTGTCCCTAGTCGTGAGAGTTTCAAGACAGGGTATCGATACTCCGGAGTAGACTAGTGTATACAGTCGAGACCCCGACGATGGACGATGGCCGGTCCATAAGCCACTGGTGTTAGTTAGATCACCTAAGATGTATACAGATGCTCATTAGGTTATGAGAACACCGGACAAGACTCGCCGGGAACTTGCTGGTTGGTATTATACCAAGTGTCAGATAGCAGTTCTCTGGTGACATGTGTACAAGTTAGTTCATCGACCTGAGGTCGTCATTTGTCTTGTATGAGTTCCCACTGTGCTTTGATTTATACCCTACCACGCTCAAAGGAGGCGTGCAAACAGGTATATTTTGGGTACAGTCCCGAGCCACATGGAGGCAGTGAGCAGATCATCGGGGATTCGTCTCTCCGGGTATTGGGGGTGAGATCGCGCTGTGTTTAGGAGAGCCATTACACGAAATCCCTGGCCAGGGTAATCGAGATTTACTGGAAGGTATTCCAGTAGTATCTCAAGGTGTTATGGGCTGCTCTCTGACACGACTTATGTAGCTATTGGGGGTCTGACGTTTACCGGCCCCCTAGGCCTAATATGCGATACTCATAAGACGAATGGACCGGACCGTACGGATATTGTCACCGTCAGGCTCATTAGGGTTTATAGATGAGTTCGTTCGTCAGCTTCCCTTCTAATCAATACATAGGCAAACTGTTACGTACAGCTTGTACCTATGACGTGTTAGAGGTTATACCCAGTGCCAGTGTATTGATGAGTCATTAGATTCCCCCACAGACAGTTTCCTAAGTTCGGACGAAACATTGTAGATGCCGTATGATATTATGGCAGTGTTCGGAAAATGCACGTGCGTTTTCGCACGTGTCATTTTTCGGGCAGATAATACTGGTAGGCTTTAGTTTAAGCCGGATCCAAGTATTATACTGTGTAGATATAATATCTTTGTCTCAGTTGCATTTGTATTCGGTCGTAATACAAATGCGGGTATGTTTATACAATTGCGGGGTTATCCTGAAACTTGTTTCGGGATCACTTTTGGAAGTTGCCAGTTTCCAGCTTTCTATCACCCGTATTTGACATTCGGTTAGATGCGGATTTATCTTTTCGTCCTTGGGTGAGTCATGTGGTGAGTCAGAGTTCTAGAAGGTTCTAGAGAGGGTGACAAAGCATGTGAGTCATTAGTTCATTAATGGTGCATTTAATGACAAGGTGACTAGGTTAATTGTGATTGGTTTGCATTTAATGATTTTAGTGGTTCATGCTTTGATGTTTTGTTATGATAAGGATGAATGCTTATTGTCACCACTTGATGTTCCTACACTCACCCCCTTGCTTCATTTTAAATGGCCGGCAACATTAGTGAGAAGGTGATTTTGATTGATTTTGAGAAAAAGATACAAGAAATTTAGTGTATGGAAATTTCATATAGTTCAATTTCCATTTACCCGATTCCAATTGGCAACTTCATTAACCGTTCGTCCATAGCTTTGGACGTAACGAGACAAAGTGTTCTACTCATTCTATACATCAACCTTGGTCGTCTCCTTTAGCAAACATGACGATCGAGTTGCCTCGGTTCAGAGGCGGGAGCCCGTTTAAAGATCCGTCGACGTGGTGCCACCTGGACGATGAGACTGGAGTTTCAGAAGATCGAAGCCGCCGCAACAAAGCGTGGGATGATGGTCAAAAACCGAAGGACTCAGATCATTCAGTATAACAACTCTACACTCTTCACACTATGTTAGTTTAGCTTTAATGGCAGATCCTGGTTATAGTACGCGATAGCGCCAGTCGTAAAAGTTTTTGTTCCGCATATTGGCGTCTGTTAGACGGTCGGGGCGCTACCATGGACATACACAAGGACCCTGTAAGTCCACGTTGCGACCCCCGGTTCTTACGAGGAGGCGGAAACGGTATAAAAATCAAATTTTTAGCGCATGGGGCAACATGGACTAACAAAGTCGGGATCTTTTCCTAAACTAAAACTAGCAAACTTGCTAAAGAGAGTTAGCTACTCGGAAAGATGGTTATACCTAAACTTGAACTCCTTCTTCTTCAAACTTTGTAGAGGTTGATGGTTCTTTCCTCGTCGCCTTCTTCCGTCGAAGATGGATCCACCTGAGGGTTCAACCTTCGGGCTCTTACTCGAACTTTGAGTGAACTAGGTTCTCCGGCTTGCTAAACCTTGAACCCTAGAGAGAGTAGAGAGTATCTATGGGGTGCTTTCTTTTTCAAGGTGAGGGATTCTCAACACATGAGAAGGAATCACCTTGAGCTTGAGGAAGAAGAAGATGAAGTGAGGAGAGAGAATGGTTATGAAAGAATGAGCTCTCTTTTTCCTTTTTTGCAACCATATCAAAAGAAAAAGAATTATCTAATTAGTAATAATAATTCAAATGAGAATAGTTGATGGTAGTTTTGGAATGACCACTATCATGCTTCATTAAATGAGTGTAAGCATGAATCAAGGAGAATCCTTTCAAAGCATGATGGTGGTCAACATTCAACCATGGTCAACAAGTCAACCATGGTCAACAAGTCCACAAAATCAACCATAACAATATTTCATTTAATTACTATTATTAATTGATATTTCATAAATCTATTAGGGTTTGGAAAATGACGACTGTCAACTGTGCATACGCACCCGTTCCGAAACCCTAATGAAATACCGCATCCTCCGCCTCAAGCAACTGTGCATACACACCTGCATTCTCGTTCCGAGGAACAAGAATACCAAGATATAAAAGCAACCCCAAAACTTATACCAGTATCTGGCTCAAACCAGAGCCTGCCAGTATAATCCGTCCGGACTCCAAACGTGCACAAGTGCGCGGATGAGAACGAACCCTGCCGCAAAACCATGCGACCTCTACTCTGTTTTGCCCAGAGGCGAATACCCTCTGTGTGGGACTCTAAAGACTCGACACTACGCTGGCAGTGGGTTTAACCACAGACCGCAAGCGGCACTAGCTGTGCATAACGGTCCCCAGGTAGATGCCGACAAGAAGGCCGACGAGGTGAACCACATCTGAACTCCTACTGAGTCTGAATGTGACATTCTCCGTACAGTCCGGTCTGTTCGTCTGATACATCGCATGTCGGGCCTAGGGGGCGGTAAAACGTCAGTCCCCCAATAGCGGTACAAGTCGTGTCGGAGTGAAGCCCAAAACACCCTGAGATAACACTGGAAGCCTACCAGTATATCTCGCTTGCCCTGGCCAGGGACTACTTGTGTAATGGCTCTCCTAGACACAGCGCGATGTCAACCCCCAATACCGGGAGAGACGAATCCTGTCTAACCGTCACTGCCTCCAAGTGCTTCGGGACTGCACCCAACCACTACCTGTTTGCACGACTCCTTTGAGCCGTGGTAGGGTAGTGATCAAAGTGCAGTGGGAACACACTCGAGGCGAAGTGCCAGTGTCAAGTCAGCGGACTAAGCTGTACTCATGTCACCTGGGAACTGATAACTGACGATAGGTATAATACCAACCTGTCAGTTCCCGACGAGTCCTGTCCAGTGTACTCGTAACCTAACGAGCACCCGTATACTATCTCCAGTACGACGTACTGATGGCTGTGGGACAGACCATCTCCCACACTGGGATGAGAAGCGCATTCGCTAGTCTACTCCGGAGTATCGATGCCCTGTCTCGATAGTCCTGCGACTAGGGACCTGTATAAGGATGTGCTTATAGATTACCCAGCCCCCACTAGTGTGACTGCCATCACAACGCTGGTAATTAAGCAAAGATCCTAAGGGCTCCACTAATGCGTATAGGTGATATCGCAAAATAAACACATGTACACATTGAAGTAGAAACAAACCAAGTAGCATACTACTATATTGAGCAAGATTGTTTATACAAGGTGAATATCCCAAGCTTCCATTAAGTAATATACAAACTAGTATGATACAGTAATGGCCTCTAGGGCATATACACTAACAATCTCCCACTTGCACTAAGGCCATGTACTGGCGTATCGAAGACCTATCATCTCGATCAGCCGCTCGAACTGAGTCTGGGGTAGGGCCTTGGTGAATGGATCTGCAGTGTTTTCTTCTGAAGCAACCCTCCGAACCTCGATCTCCTTGCGATCCACGATCTCCCTGATCAGGTGATACCGCCTCAAGATGTGCCTGGATCTCTGATGGGACCTGGGTTCCTTCGCTAAAGCTATAGCCCCGTTGTTGTCGCAATACAGAGGTATTGGGTCAACAATGGACGGAACCACCTGAAGTTCTTTTAAGAACTTCCTCATCCAGACAGCTTCTTTTGCGGCATCAGATGCAGCAATGTATTCCGCTTCCATCGTCGAGTCTGCAACGGTTTCCTGTTTGGAACTCTTCCAACACACCGCCCCTCCATTGAGGGTAAAGACAAAACCCGACATGGACTTGGAATCATCCTTGTCACTCTGGAAGCTGGAGTCAGCAAAGGCCTCGATCTGGAGGTCTTTTCCGCCATACACCAAGAACATCTCCTTAGTCCTCCTCAGGTACTTGAGAATGTTCTTTACTGCTATCCAGTGTTTCTCCCCAGGGTTTGACTGATACCGGCTTACTACACTCAGTGCATAAGCTACATCCGGTCTGGTACACAACATCGCATACATTATAGAGCCTACCGCAGAAGCGTAGGGTATAATAGACATGCGATCCCTCTCCAAATCAGTCTTGGGAGACATCTCTTTAGAGAGGGTGATCCCGTGACAAGCCGGTAGGTTACCGAGCTTGGAATCATCCATACTGAATCTTTTCAGTACGGTGTCGATGTACCTGGACTGTGAAAGTCCTAATATCCTCTTGGATCTGTCACGATGGATCCGGATCCCCAGGATGTAAGAGGCATCACCCAGGTCTTTCATGGAGAACCTGTGTGACAAGAAACCCTTGACAGATTGTAGCATAGGAATGTCATTTCCTATTAAGAGAATGTCATCCACGTATAAAACAAGGAATACTACCGTTCTCGCTACAAATCTACTATAGATGCATGGTTCATCTGGATTTTTGATAAAGTCAAATTCCTTGACCGTCTCATCAAAACAGATGTTCCAACTCCGCGATGCCTGCTTTAGTCCATAGATGGACTTAAGCAACTTGCACACCTTTCCGCTGCTCCCACTCTGAATGAAACGCTCTGGCTGATCCATATAGACACACTCCTCTAAATTTCCATTTAGAAAAGCGGTTTTTACGTCCATCTGTCGTGGAAGGCAGCAATGGCAAGAAGGATCCGAATGGATTTTAGCATAGCCACTGGAGAAAAGGTTTCGTCATAGTCCAAGCCAGGTCTTTGACGGAAACCCTTTGCTACAAGTCTAGCTTTATAGGTCTCAACCTGTCCATCTACACCAATCTTCCTTTTGAAGATCCACTTGCATCCTACGGGTTTTACCCCGTCTGGAGCAATGTCCAACGTCCATACTTTGTTGGTGTACATGGACTCCATTTCGGTCCGCATTGCATCCAGCCATTTTACCGAGTCAACGCTCTGAACAGCCTGCTGGAAGCTAGTAGGCTCATCATAGTCTATGATGCAATCCTCTCTATCCCCATCTATGAGAAAACCGTAGTATCTCTCGGGCGGATGAGACTGCCTACTACTCCTGCGGAGCGGCGTAGGAATGTCCTGTTCTTTTGAACTTACTGGCTCTTCCAAGATTTCAGTAATAGCTTGTGGTTCTGGAATTTCTTCCAGTTCTAATGCGTTCCCACTTATCTGGGTTTCCAAAAACTCAGTTTCCAAGAAGCGGGCATGTTGAGAAACAAAAACCTTTTGTTCCTCAGCGGAATAGAACAGATACCCCCTGGAGTTCTTTGGGTATCCCACAAACTTACACTGTACAGAACGTGCCTCGAGCTTGTCCGCATGCTGCTTTTTTACAAAAGCTGGACATCCCCATATCTTAAGGTACTTAAGACAGGGTTTCTTCCCACTCCACATCTGATATGGAGTGGTAGGCACAGTCTTGGTGGGAGCCTTGTTCAAGAGATACGCAGCTACTTCTAGTGCATAGCCCCAGAAAGATCGCGGTAACTCAGTCTTACTCATCATAGAACGAACCATATCCAATAGGGTTCGATTCCTCCTTTCCGATACACCGTTATGTTGCGGAGTGTATGGAGGAGTACGCTGAGAGAGAATTCCATTCTCTTTTAAATAGTCCAGGAACTCGGCACTCAAGTATTCACCACTTCGATCCGATCTTAGAATCTTAATACTTTTTCCTGTTTGTTTTTCAACTTCATTCTTGTAATCCCGAAATTTCTCAAAGGCCTCGGATTTGTGCTTCATTAAGAAGACATGTCCATACCTAGAGAAATCGTCTGTGAAAGTAATGAAGTATGTATAACCGCTTCGCGCATGTGTAGACATTGGACCACACACGTCACTGTGTATGAGTCCCAAGAGCTCGCTCGCTCTTTCTCCGTGTCCAGTGAACGGAGTCTTTGTCATCTTTCCCATGAGACAAGATTCACAAGTGGCATAAGACTGATACTCGAACGGATCCAAGTATCCTTCTTTATGTAACTTAGTCAACCGTGTCTCATTGATGTGACCCAGTCTACAATGCCATAAGAAAGCCTGATTGATATCTGGAGACTTTCTTTTGTGTGTATTCTGGACATTGAAAATCTGTGGTTGGTTTAATACGTATATACCATTGCTCAGTGTACCTGACCCAATCAGAACTTGATTAAGGTGAATGTTTACAACATTACTTACAAACGCAAATTCATAACCTTCTTTAGAAACCAAAGATACAGAAATGATATTACAAGTTGCGTTGGGTACAAAAAAGCAATTACGCAAAACCAAAACATGCCCATCTGACATTCCCAGGTGATAGTCCCCCACGGCTTTAGCATCCATGCTAGCTCCGTTCGCAACTCTGAGGGTCATGTCACCTGCCTTCAAAAACCTACGGTTTCTCAACGCCTGCAAAGAATTACAGATATGAGATCCTGATCCGGTATCCAATACCCAGGAAGTAGAGTTTATAGAAAGACAGTTTTCAATAACATACACACCTGAAGCTGAAGCCGCAACCTACTTCAGTTCCTGTGTCCTGGCTTTCCAAGCCCTGCAATCTTTCTTCCAGTGTCCACTCTTGTGACAATAGAAGCATTCCTCTTTACCAACAAGCTTCCCCGCAATCTTTGTTGCCTTTTCCTTTCCCTTCGTACCCACTTTACTAACACCGCCTCTTGGTTTGGCGGGGGCTTTCTTCCTCTTTCCCTTGGCTTTTGCCTTGGACCTAGAGGAAGAAGATCCTCCTACAAACAAAGCGGGTGTTTCCCTACCCTTCTGTAGGGTGCCCTCTGCGCTCCTCAGTATGTTGAGGAGTTCTGAAAGTTCAACTTCCTTTTCTTGCAAGTTGAAATTCAGTATGAACTGGGCGTAAGTGGATGGAAGGGACTGGAGAATTAAATCCGTATAAAGTTCACTGTCCAACGTGGTCCCAAGTTCCGCGAGCTCCTCAGTGTAGCCAATCATCTTAAGCACGTGGTCCGCTACCGATGATCCGACGGCCAACTTTGTCGAAAATAACTTCTTCGACACTTCGTATCTTGCGATACGAGACTGCTCTCCATACAGTTCTTTTGTATGGAGAAATATGGACTCGAGGTCCATATTCTCATGCCTCCTCTGATGTTCATTGTCCATAGAGGCAAGCACGAGGCACCTGGCCTTCACGCAATCAATCTCCCAAGTCTTACGGATTTCCTTATCCGCGACGCTGGAGGTGGGACCTGGGACGGGGGGAGCTTTGGTGGTAAGAAGATACCCCAGCTTGTCGTAAGTGATTGCCAATTTTACATTCCTGAGCCAATCTTTGTAGTTTGGCCCTGTCAGTATGTTTTTATCTAGAAGTAACTTAAGTCCAGTTATTTCGATTTGGTCGCTGCAGGGGGAGAGAAGAAACACTTAGCACGATGCTCTTGCAAGTTTAGAATGGTTTTTAATTTGTCTAAACAGGATGGCTCCCACTGTCTCTCGAATCCCTCCTCAAACCACAAAGGAAGAATTAGTCGGGATCAATCCCACCGTACAATACTTACTTAACCGTTCAGCCAGGCCAGTGTCGGTACTTCGAGGGAGGTTTTCCAACGCTTTCGCGAAGTTCCTTAATTTAAGAACCTCTTTTCCCTGTGGGCGTAGCCCCGCTAACACCTTTCTAGGCACCTACTAGGTTTATAGCATTGATCGTTTAGTGAGAAATTTCCCGAGGAGTAGCATATACTCACAGTAGGATCGGGATCCAAATATCATCGCGTGATGAAAATGAAGGAATCCTACCATAATCATCACACTCCAAATGGTATGCAAATCTAGCAAGTTTCAGTACTTATGAAACTCCCGATGTGGATTTTTGCCCCATGCTCTTATGACCTTGACGAAGGTCAACAAATCATAAGTCACATGTCAAGTTCTGCCCGTCATTATCCAGGTTAATTTGAACCCACCCATATATACCCTTGACGAAGGTCAACAAGGCAATACGACTGTCCCAAACCAACGCATCTATCTATGCTACATATGAACACCCAACAGCTACCAATCTCTATGTCTTGACGAAGGTCAACAAACATAGCTTGAATACTATTGAATATTCATACGAAACGACGGAGGGCTACGAATGGTTTTGGCGAAACCGTGAATGTAGTGAACTTGATATAATCGATGGAACGAGATAGCTTTTAGAAGGAGTGGCTCAAGCTCCGCATTTAAAAGTTAGTTTTGAAAAGAACCGAGTGGTTTTTCGAAAGTGTTCCAACGACTTTAGCTTGGTTTATTATCTTGCATTAGTTCTTTTAATGCGTGATATTCTTGCATTAGTTCTTTTAATGCGTCCCATCATTTAATCCTACCATTGCAGAAAACAACCAAAATATGACGTACGCTTATGCCATTCGCATTCGCCACGGGGTCCCGTCATCACTCGTTAGGTTACTTAACTAACGACAGAGCGGGGGCTGGGCTAGCGCGGCTGTAAAACATAAGCAACGCCTAAATATAAAGCAATGATAGACATTACAGATCACAGATGAATACATTGGATATACTAGCAATCCGCAATCCGTTCGAGCCTGCAACGAAAAGCGGATTACACAGTCGCGGTGAATAGCAAATACCCCACCCAAGACCCCTACGGGTGCGGCAAACTACCCGCCAAGTACTCGGCAGTTTGTGCACCCCTCCATGGGTCAATCCTAGGAGCAAAAACAGTAAAAAGAATTATACAATGACGGCTACAACCCCGACCCGGTTGTGCGGCCATACAAATAATAATATTACACCAATTTACATTTACAAATGAATGAAAGAAAAACAAAAGCTCATCTCACATCCACCCCGGCTATTCACCCGCGATAGTCCAACAGATTCATATACACATTCCAATATCAAACACAGATCACAGAGATGTATAACCCCGACTAATCGACTTATAGCGATTAGCCGACGTTCAATACATGCAAACATCACAGATATAACCATCATTGTCAAAGTGCAGTGAAGTTCGGAAAAAATACGGAATTATAGGACCCCAAAAGTAAATTTCAGTTCTGGAAAATCTGGGCACATATAATATATCTTAAAAATCCTAAAATCCTACCAGAAGAACACTGCACTAAAAACGATCACAAGAGGAAACAAAACGGCGGCGGTTCCGCGGCCTAAGCCACCTATTGCCGCGGAACCGCGGTGCTTTAAGGGAATCATGCGATCGTTTTTCTTGGGTGTTCTCACAAAACCCTGAGCTGATTTTAGGTGTATAACAAATCTTGTTTTGACCAGAAAAAATTTTAACAGAAACTAGGGTTTTGTAAAAGTTTGGTTTTTGGATTTTTACGGTTCCGAACTTCGTTACACTTCACTACCAAGCTAGTTTAAGTTTAGTTAGGCTCTGATACCACTGTAAGTCCACGTTGCGACCCCGGTTCTTACGGGGAGGCGGAAACGGTATAAAAATCAAATTTTTAGCGCATGGGGCAACATGGACTAACAAAGTCGGGATCTTTTCCTAAACTAAAACTAGCAAACTTGCTAAAGAGAGTTAGCTACTCGGAAAGATGGTTATACCTAAACTTGAACTCCTTCTTCTTCAAACTTTGTAGAGGTTGATGGTTCTTTCCTCGTCGCCTTCTTCCGTCGAAGATGGATCCACCTGAGGGTTCAACCTTCGGGCTCTTACTCGAACTTTGAGTGAACTAGGATCTCCGGCTTGCTAAACCTTGAACCCTAGAGAGAGTAGAGAGTATCTATGGGGTGCTTTCTTTTTCAAGGTGAGGGATTCTCAACACATGAGAAGGAATCACCTTAAGCTTGAGGAAGAAGAAGATGAAGTGAGGAGAGAGAATGGTTATGAAAGAATGAGCTCTCTTTTTCCTTTTTTGCAACCATATCAAAAGAAAAAGAATTATCTAATTAGTAATAATAATTCAAATGAGAATAGTTGATGGTAGTTTTGGAATGACCACTATCATGCTTCATTAAATGTGTGTAAGCATGAATCAAGGAGAATCCTTTCAAAGCATGATGGTGGTCAACATTCAACCATGGTCAACAAGTCAACCATGGTCAACAAGTCCACAAAATCAACCATAACAATATTTCATTTAATTACTATTATTAATTGATATTTCATAAATCTATTAGGGTTTGGAAAATGACGACTGTCAACTGTGCATACGCACCCGTTCTGAAACCCTAATGAAATACCTCATCCTCCGCCTCAAGCAACTGTGCATACACACCTGCATTCTCGTTCCGAGGAACAAGAATACCAAGATATAAAAGCAACCCCAAAACTTATACCAGTATCTGGCTCAAACCAGAGCCTGCCAGTATAATCCGTCCGGACTCCAAACGTGCACAAGTGCGTGGATGAGAACGAACCCTGCCGCAAAACCATGCGACCTCTACTCTGTTTTGCCCAGAGGCGAATACCCTCTGTGTGGGACTATAAAGACTCGACACTACGCTGGCAGTGGGTTTAACCACAGACCGCAAGCGGCACTAGCTGTGCATAACGGTCCCCAGGTAGATGCCGACAAGAAGGCTGACGAGGTGAACCCCATCTGAACTCCTACTGAGTCTGAATGTGACATTCTCCGTACAGTCCGGTCTGTTCGTCTGATACATCGCATGTCGGGCCTAGGGGGCGGTAAAACGTCAGTCCCCCAATAGCGGTACAAGTCGTGTCGGAGTGAAGCCCAAAACACCCTGAGATAACACTGGAAGCCTACCAGTATATCTCGCTTGCCCTGGCCAGGGACTACTTGTGTAATGGCTCTCCTAGACACAGCGCGATGTCAACCCCCAATACCGGGAGAGACGAATCCTGTCTAACCGTCACTGCCTCCAAGTGCTTCGGGACTGCACCCAACCACTACCTGTTTGCACGACTCCTTTGAGCCGTGGTAGGGTAGTGATCAAAGTGCAGTGGGAACACACTCGAGGCGAAGTGCCAGTGTCAAGTCAGCGGACTAAGCTGTACTCATGTCACCTGGGAACTGATAACTGACGATAAGTATAATACCAACCTGTCAGTTCCCGACGAGTCCTGTCCAGTGTACTCGTAACCTAACGAGCACCCGTATACTATCTCCAGTACGACATACTGATGGCTGTGGGACAGACCATCTCCCACACTGGGATGAGAAGCGCATTCGCTAGTCTACTCCGGAGTATCGATGCCCTGTCTCGATAGTCCTGCGACTAGGGACCTGTATAAGGATGTGCTTATAGATTACCCAGCCCCCACTAGTGTGACTGCCATCACAACGCTGGTAATCAAGCAAAGATCCTAAGGGCTCCACTAATGCGTATAGGTGATATCGCAAAATAAACACATGTACACATTGAAGTAGAAACAAACCAAGTAGCATACTACTATATTGAGCAAGATTGTTTATACAAGGTGAATATCCCAAGCTTCCATTAAGTAATATACAAACTAGTATGATACAGTAATGGCCTCTAGGGCATATACACTAACAGACCCTCCGATGCTCATGTTAGTGATGAGATCCGAGCAGAGTAACGGTATAAAAGTGTAAAAAATGGCTTACTTGACCCCTCTGTGATGGGGGTTTATATAGCGGCGGCAGCACACAGCAGCAGGCGCAGAAATCTCGCCGACAGTTACGCTCCCGACATCACGCCCGCGTAAAGAGCGGATCGCCCATTAATGGGGATCGTGATGGCATGGATCGTGGGATGTTGCCGGCGGAGAATCTGCTCGTGGCGAGATTTGCGGAGCGGCGGTTGCGTCTGTGAGCGGTCGGAGGGCCGAGGAAGATGGCCTCGGCTGGGGAGCTCGGGAACGAGCGAGGGGGCCGAGGAGTCTTGGTCTTGTGGCAGCTCGGGGCGAGCTGAAAGGCCGAGGAGGACAATTTCCAGGGGCTCTGAAGAGATCCAGCTTGCGCTTGCAGGTTAGGCACAGGGGTGGCCTGGCCGGCCCCTGTGGACCCTTTCTTCTGAGTTCTGGGACACTTCGTCGGCAATGTGTCCTGATTCGGCACAACCCGGTATAGAGCATCATCATTAGCCCCCCACTCTTGTCCCGACCAGCTGGCGGGTCGGGTCAAGAGTAGACTGCAGGGCCGCCCGGGGAGAGCTCCCTCCTAAGATTTCGTCGGGACGCGTCCCCGGGCTGTCGGCTGCCTTTTCTGCCAGCAAATCAGGGCAAAATCTCTGCATTTAAAGAAGGTGCGCCGGTTCGTGCATCCCGTCATTGAAGCGACGGTCTGCATGTCAAGCATCGGTTGGCCGACGCGACGTGTGGAGACCTGCGGCATCTATTGGGCAGGAGGATGCCCGCTGGGGATGCGCCGAGTAGGAAGGAACTCGGCAGCCTCATAATGAGGGCTTCAGACCATCAGCGTCTCATGGGCAGGAGGGTGCCCGCCGGGGATGCGTCGAGCAGGAAGGAACTCGGCGGCCTTGCGATGAGGGCTTCAGACCATTAGCGTCTGATGGGCAGGAGGATGCCCGCTGGGGATGCGCCGAGCAGGAAGGAACTCGGCGGCCTCGCGATGAGGGCTTTAGACCATCAGCGTCTGTTGGGCAGGAGGATGCCCGCCGGGGATGCGCCGAGCAGGAAGGAACTCGGCGGCCTCGCGATGAGGGCTTCAGACCATCAGCGTCTAATGGACAGGAGGATGCCCGCCGGGATGCACTGAGCAGGAATGAACTCGGCGGCCTCATGATGAGGGCTTGAGATCCTCAGCATCTGATGGGCAGGAGGATGCCCGCTGGGGATGCGCCGATCAGGAAGGAACTCGGCGGCCTCACGATGAGGGCTTTGATCCTTGACGCTGGAGGGGCCGTGAGAGGCCTACGAAGGATGGCCGAGCAGGGTAGCTGCTCGGTGCCTCTTGGCGAGGGCATTGGTCCTTGACGCTGGAGGGGCCCTGAGAGGCCTGCGGATGATGGCCGAGCAGGGTAGCTGCTCGTTGCCTCTTGGCGAGAGCATTGGTCCTTGATGCTGGAGGGTCCCTGAAAGGCCTGCGAAGAATGGCCGAGCAGGGTAGCTGCTCGATGCCTCTTGGCGAGGGCTTTGATCCTTGATGCTGGAGGGTCCCTGAGAGGCCTGCGAAGGATGGCCGAGCAAGGTAGCTGCTCGGTGCCTCTTGGCGAGGGCATTGATCCTTGACGCTGGATGGGCCCTGAGAAGCCTGCGAAGAATGGCCGAGCAGGATAACTGCTCGGTGCCTCTTGGCGAGGGCTTCGATCCTTGACGCTGGAGGGTCCCGGAGAGGCCTGCGAAGGATGGCCGAGCAGGGTAGCTGCTCGGTGCCTTTTGGCGAGGGCATTAGTGTAGGGTTCCTAGGCACACTAATGAGGTCTCACATGGCATCAACCATGCCAATTTCAAATTTTACAAGTGCCGAGAAACCCTAATACGGATCGTTAACTAGAATTTAGGCGAAACAATGAAACTAGTTAACAACTTAACTAAAAGAACGGAAATACAACCTTTGTAGATCCGGTCCTCCACCTCCATAGCTCCATGATGAAGTCTCCTCGCTGTCCAAATAGAATTCCGGACTCTAGCGTCGGCTTCATCGGAAAAATGGGCGGGCTTGGTCGTCGGCTTCGATGCCGAAGATGATCTACGTCGAGGCAACACTAGATAAAGCTCCAACTTCACCAAGTCAAGAAACTTGTGAAGAAAACACCCTATACTACTTGGCAAGAGGTAGAGGATGAAGAAATAGGAAGTGGGTTCACTTTAGAATTGGATTTCTCACTTGATTTCTTCACTTGCCATTGTTGAAGCAAGCTTTCTTTTTGATGAAGATGAAGATGAAGAAGAAAGAAAATCATAAGTGTTATTAAAAGTAGAAAATAAAATCAACACTTACCATTTTCTAACCTTGGTTAGGTGTAGAGAATGTACTAAGGTTAAGTGGAATGGTTAGGGTTAAGTATGAGACGAAATGGTCACTTTAGTCAAAGCTTCAAGAAGCTTCAAAGAAAAACAAAACTAGCAACCATTTCATTTCTTATCTTTTCCAAAATAAATAAATAAATAAATAAGAAAAAGAAAACCCTAATCATTAACTTAACCAAGATTTAATTCTTTACACTTAACCAAGTAAACATGTATCATCAAACATGATACAATCAAGTGCATAAAAGTATATCACATATACAACTTGTGAACTACAAGTGAGAAAACCCATTTAAAGTGAAACAATACTAGTTAATGCAAAGTAATATATCAAATATATAATTATGCATTAAATCATTAAATCAACACTTGATTTAACGACCCGGTCATATCGCATATAACCGACTAATATTCAATGTATCGGCTTATCAAATCAATCCTTGATTCGATAACTAGGTTATATCGCATACAACCATTCGATACATTCATCGCGAGGATAGAATACGGTACCATATACACGCATTATTCTCGGTCCCACACATATCTCATATGCGCTCCTATTTCGTTTCGCTTGAGCCAAGAAACCTCTGTGAAGGACTCTAAAGACTCGTCAATACGCCGGCAGCAGGTGATGATCATATCAAACAGCCACAAGCCACAAGCGGTCTGCTAAACGTAACGGCCACCCGGGTATTGAGCGATCAGAAGATCGACGAGCAAGCTCGCTCACACTCCTGTGAATCCAACCAGTAACACTTACCGTACAGTCCGGTCTCGTCGTCTGATATGTCGCATATCTCGCCTAGGGGTGGTAAACGTCAGACCCCAATAGCTCGATAAGTCGTGTCGATATGAGGTCTATAACATTTCGAGAAACTACAGGTAACACTTACCAGTAAATCTCAGCAACCCTGGCCAGGGATTTCCGGTTATAGCCAATCGAACACAGCGCAACATCAACTCCCTATACCGGGAGAGACGAATCCCCTCCTATCGCTCATTGCCTCCATATGATTCGGGACTGTACCCAAAAGCCACCGTTTTGCACGCCCTCTTGGACGTGGTAAGGTGGAAATCAAAGCACAGTGGGAATCACACAAGACTCTATGACGATCTCGGGTCAACAGACTACTCTGTACCAGTGTCACCAGAGAACTGCCATCTGACGTAAGGTATAATACCATCTGGGAGTTCTCGGCGAGTCCGTCCAGTGTACCCAGTCTCCACTGAGCACCCGTATATCATCTCTGATGTCAAACACCAATGGATATGGGATCATCCATCGCCTATCTGTATGGGTCGAGAAGGTATACGCTAGTCTACACTGGTATATCGATGCCCCGTCTCGATACACCCACGACTAGAGACCTTGAAGGATGTACTTATGGACTACCATGTCCCCACTAGTATGATCTGCATCATAGTCCAGGTAGTCAAGTACACATCCTAAGGGCTTTACCAACACGTAACAGAGAGACAATCAGTATACACGTTAAGGTAAAGAGCAACCAGATAGCATACTATCATGTCGAGCAAGAAAGTCCTCCCTATATATGTCCAAGCATCCACTACAATATACATCATATGTATAGTAATGGCCTCTAGGGCATACATATAACTAACAATCTCCCACTTGCACTAGGGCCATCTGATAGCAGTGGTTGTAGTATCTCATACTCAACCATCCCATAAAAGTCTCTCTCTGGGAAAAGGCCTTTTTGAGTGGATCCGCCGTGTTGTCCTCTGAGTCTACTCTCCTAACCTCGATCACCCTGGAGATCAACCATCTCCATGATCAGGTGACACTGCCTTAGAATATGTCTGGATCACTAATGGGACCGGCGTTCCTTGGCATAAGCCACAACTCCATTGTCACACAATGGGAGGAACAAAGTTCATCTCATGAACTAATATACACCCAGACTGCCTCTATGGTAGCATCTTAAGTAGCGATGTATCCAGCCTTTATCGTCTAGTATGCCACGGTATCTAGCTTGGAACTTTTCCAACATACCGTCCCTCCACTGAGGGTAAAGACAATGCCTGTGACTGACATCCAGTCGTCTTTATCACCCTGGAACCATTCCAGTGATTCTCCCCAGGGTCGATTGATACCGTCTCACTACAACTAGTGAGAATCCTAACATCCATTTAGATCTATCTCATAGATCCAAAACCCAGGATTTAGGAGGTATCACTTTGATCCTATATGGAGAATCATTGTGATAAGCGGAGATTGACCGAGCGTGGTATAGGAAACTCCTTCCCTATCAAGAGCATGCCATCCACGTACTCTACGAGGATCGTCTCTATACTGCCTACTACCTTTTTGTTTATACAAGGTTCATCTACCATTTTGATGATGTCAAACTCTTTGACTAACACTTCAAAACAGGTGTTCCAACTCCGCGATGTCTGCTTTATCCTATAAAGCATCTTGCACACATTTCCGCTGCTCCCACTGTCTACGAAGCCCTCTGGCTGTGTACTTATAGACGCTCTCTTCTAAAACATCATTTAGAAAAGCTGTCATGACACCCAACCGCCAGATATCGTAGTCATGGTACGTAGCCGTGGCAAGTAGGATCCGGATGGACTTAAGCATAGCCACAGGAAAAGGTTTCATCATTATCCACGCCTGGTCGATGAAGAAAACCTTTAACAAGTCTAGCTTTGAAAGTCTTAACTTTTCCATCTACACCAAGTAATCTTCTCAAGATATACTTGCTCCTGACGGGGATTTAACCCTTCAGATATAGCAACCAAAGTCCATACTTTGTTGGTGTACATGGATTCCATCTGAGATCACTAAGCATCCAGCCATTCTTACAGAGTCCCACTCCTGATGGCCAGCTCGAAACTAGTTGGGTCATCATCTTATGATGCAATCCTCGCTCCTACTGTCATAGAGAAACCGAAGTATCTCTCAGGCGGGTGAGGAACCTTACTAGATCGGCGGAGAGGCTGGGGTTCGTTGGTAACTATTGAATCCTTTGGTTCTGTCAAATCGTCAGCTGCAGTTTTGTATAGCTGGAACCTTTCCAGTTCTAGATAATAGACCTTGCCTCGAGCTTGTCCGGATTATGTTTTTAGACATAGGCCGGACAACCCCAAATCTTAACCAACTTAAGACATGGGCTCTTCCCTTTCCATATCACATATGAAGCGGTAGGCAACTGATTTGATTGGAACCCAATTCAATTGGTATGAAGCTTCTCAAGTGCATAACTCCCAAAAGGAAATAGGAAACACAGTAGTACTCATCATAGAGCACACCATATCACATAGGGTGCTATTGCTCCACCCCGATATACCATCTGGCTATGGTGTATACGGAGGAGTAATGCTGAGAGAAAATCTCATTCTCCTTTAGAATAGTCCAGGAATTCCGTGCTCAAGTATTCTCCTCCCTGATCACATCAAAGGACATAATACTTATACCCTCTATTGGTTCTCTACTTCTAGCTTATATTCTGTGAATATCTCAAAAGGTTCGGACTTGTGTTTTAACAGGAACATATGTCTGAATCAAAAGAGATCATCAGAGAATTTAATGAAGTATAAAGAACCGGTCTTGGCAAGTGTAGACAGGGGACCTACATACATCAACATGTATCATCCCAAGAGTTTACTAACTCTTTCTCTGTTTCCAATAAACAGAGCTGTGGTCATCTTATCTCTGTGACATGACTAGCTAGTTTCATAAGATGTAAATTCAAACTGATTTAAATATGCATCTTCATGTAACTCGAGCTAGTCGGGTCACATTGATATGACCTAGTCTACAATGCCTCACGAAGGATTCGTTCATTTCTGAACTCTTCCTTTTGTGTGTTCAGTATACTAAAGAACTGTAGTTTGATTTAGAACATCAATACTTTTAGATAACGTGCCTGAACCGATCAACTTTTGATATAGGAAATGTTCAAAACATTATCCAACAATACAAAATTATATCCTTTCTTTACTAATAAAGAGACTGATATGATTTTGTATATCAGGTTCGGTATCTAATAACATTCGTTCAGAATCAATGTATTTGGAATACAGGGTGACAGTGACCAACAGACTTGGCTGCAACACTTGCCCCGTTTTCTGCCTCATGAAACTTATCACCCGTTCTCAGTTCTCTACCTTTCTGTAGCCCTATGTAACAGATTACATATCTGGGATCCTGATCCGGTATCATATACCCAGGATGCGGAGGATACTGAGAAACAGTTCTTTGTAATGAACACACCCGAAGATGATGCATCAGCATGCACTCTCTTCGTTTGGGCGCCATAGGAATTCTGGTATTCCCCTAATTCCTGCTCTGTCTTATAACAATTATAAGTTGGAGCGGGACCAACGTTCCCCAGCTCAGTATAACAAGCGGGTTCGGTCAATATATCCGTATTATTATCTTGATTAAGGCGTGATATGGTCACTACCTGGAGAGAGAGAGAAGAAAACACTCAGCGTATGCTCTTGCAAGAATAGATTGGTTATTATTTTATCTAATCAGGATGGCTCCCACTGCTTTTTATCAAATCTTCCTTCAAACCCAAAAAGGAAAGACTAGCCGGGATTAATTACACACTACAAGTTCGCCAATCTTTCAGCCAGGCCAGTGTCGGTACTTTGAGGGAGGTCCCCCGTGCTTTCGCACGAACCTAATTAATGTAAACCTCGTTTTCCCAGAGGCGTAACCCCGTTGACACCTTTCTAGACACCTACTTGATCGGCTAATTGTAATGTGTAAAACTCTCCCAGGAGTAACAATTACTCGCAGTGGGTATCGGGATCCAACTATCTCATAGAAGGTATGCAATCTCATTGCAAATTTCAACACTTGAAATTCCCGATAATATTTTGCCCCGAACGATCTATGACCTTGACAAGGTCAACAAACCATAGACCGCAAGTCAAGTTCAACCCGTCATTTCTTGATTGAATCAAACCCACCCGCACGACCCTTGACAAGGTCAAAAAGGCCGCACGACTACCCTAACCCAATCTACATCATATGCATAAGCAGATAAATACTGGTTAGCTACCGCACACTGCGCCTTGACAAGGTCAACAAATGCAGCACGAATACTAAACAGGACTTATCTGAAATGACGGAGGGCTACGACAGGTTTTTCTGAAAACCTATTGCGTTATGAACTTGATATCGTTGTAGAATCAAATGATTTTAAAATGGAGTGTTTTTGAGGCTTTTCTAGTTTTGCTAAAGGGTTCACTCCCGGTGAAGGGATCGTCGGCCCTTTCCTCGTCGAATGAGGTGCGGGATATATCATATATATCGCTGTGCAAAGCAAAAACTCTTAAAAGCAATCAAAAGACAAACCGAGTGTGTAGCATCTGCCAGTTATTGCTAAAGGAGTCACTCCCGGTGAAGGGATCTCGGTCCTTTCCTTATCGAATAAGGTGCAGGATATATCATATATACCGCTGTGCAAAGCAAGAACTGTAGCTATCTGTTTTATTTTTGAAATTCGATTCTACAACATCTTAGGTTTCTTTTCTTTCATTAATCATATTAATGAAGTCCCATCATTTAAGTACCTAAACATCACAGATAAATACGACGTACACTTATGCCATCCGCATTCGCCTCTATGTCCCCTCGTGCACCGTTAGGTTAGGTAACTAACGGCAGAGCGGGGCAGGGCTAGTGCGGATGTAAAACATAACGCCTATATAATATATCATATATACTATATAAAGTATCCATCACAGAATATATCACATGATCACATCACAGATATCGCAGCAGAAGAAACATATGAAACATTGGATATACTAGGACGTCCGTGTTTTCAATACGAGCCAGTATAAAACACGGATTCCACGGTCGTGATGAATAGCCAATCCCACACCCCTAGACCCCTACGAGAGCGGCAAGCAACCCTACCAATTCTAGGGTTAGGAGACCCGGACTCGACTCCTCGAGATGGTCTCCCACTGGACTCCAGAACCCGGTTACTTGTGCTCCCCTCCTTGGGTCTATCCTACTGCGGAAAAGTAAATAATATACAAACGGTGACATCCTCCGCAACCTGGAAGTGCCCCAATAAAAGAATATTACATACAAGTTTTTACATGAATGAAAATGAAAAACACTCATCTCACATAAAAACCCCCGGCTATTCAAACACGACGATCCAATATAACATATCCAGCAACACATAACATCACATGTCATCAACGTAAGTAAATATGCGCATCCCAATTGTCGTTGACATATAGCAACGAAACCGGCGATATCACATATTACCCTTACGGTCACAGAAAAGAAAGTGTAAAACTACAACAGTTGGAATCCGCAACCTCCATAGACATCACATGCATAATCAAATGAATTACTCAGACATCGCATGCCTAACAATTATAAAACCCCGCATTTTAGTCTCATTATCGAAAACTCTTTTCAATATCAAGTCGGGCAATTCAACAGGATTCCCGACATCCTGATCGAATGCTCGTCGCAAACTTTAGTAGGCGGCCGCACCCCCGACGCCGTCGACGAAGTGCACCAAGGCGGAACACCGCTGCCGCGAGCACCCGAACGGATGCTTTCGGCGACGGGGTTCTCCTACAGTCACTTGGTCGGGGCTATGGAGCGAGGCTGTCTATTAAGTTTACCCGACGAGTATCCGCGTACGCTACGTGATTGCGACGGAATTTTGATCACATCAAAATTCCGTGGCAACCGATCAAGTGAGACTAAAGTGCTATGTTTATAACATTCATTCAGTTATCTCATAACTTCTTATGAATTCCAATTATTGTATCACATTCCGGATAAGATAGAAAATGTTAAACTTTCCGATCGAACAATCGAACACCCAAGTTTTCCCGAAACAGCTCAACTCATGAAATAAGTTCAAAGACATTCACTTCGTGCCTCAGTACCAACGGTCCAGCCGTAGAAGGGTCAAGCCAACGCCTCACATGTGGCACGCCGTACTGCCCCAAACCCGAAGGTTCAAAGGGCAGTTCAAGACGGTCACATAATCGAGTTAAGGTTTGTTGTCTTCTAGAGGGACCATCGCGTTACTTGCACTACTTAGAACGTCTTTAAACCTTGGAAAAATCCAACACTTGGAAATTTTCCGGCAGGGGAAAGATCGGGTATTTATATCCGGTCGAACTTTTTAACATATTCTAAAATTATCCGGAAAAACATACAGACAAAATTAGACAATCCGATCGAAGCACCGAGTCCCCAATACAACCCAGAAATTTCAACTCTTGAATAAATATTAAAAATTCCCAGGAAAACCAGCACTGCAAAGTAGGAGTTACTGTACAAAATTCAATGCATGAAAAGACAAATCGGCCGCGGAACCGCCGCACTAGCCATGCTCGTGCCGCGGAACCGCGGCGGCTTGAAGGAATTAGGGCATCGAATTTTACAGTAACTCTTAGATATTCCTGCTGATATTTCTGCATATTTTTAATTCTCAAAAATCCACAATTTTCAAAAATGTACAGAGAGCAATTTTTGGGTTAGGGTTTCGGTTCGATCGGACTTCTAACTCCGTCTACTCATCGCCTAAGGCTCTAACTAGGCTCTGATACCACTGTAGGGTTCCTAGGCACACTAATGAGGTCTCACATGGCATCAACTATGCCAATTTCAAATTTTACAAGTGCCGAGAAACCCTAATACGGATCGTTAACTAGAATTTAGGCGAAACAATGAAACTAGTTAACAACTTAACTAAAAGAACGGAAATACAATCTTTGTAGATCCGGTCCTCCACCTCCATAGCTCCATGATGAAGTCTCCTCGCTGTCCAAATAGAATCCCGGACTCTAACGTCGGCTTCATCGGAAAAATGGGCGGGCTTGGTCGTCGGCTTCGATGCCGAAGATGATCTACGTCGAGGCAACACTAGATAAAGCTCCAACTTCACCAAGTCAAGAAACTTGTGAAGAAAACACCCTATACTACTTGGCAAGAGGTAGAGGATGAAGAAATAGAAATTGGGTTCACTTTAGAATTGGATTTCTCACTTGATTTCTTCACTTGCCATTGTTGAAGCAAGCTTTCTTTTTGATGAAGATGAAGATGAAGAAGAAAGAAAATCATAAGTGTTATTAAAAGTAGAAAATAAAATCAACACTTATCATTTTCTAACCTTGGTTAGGTGTAGAGAATGTACTAAGGTTAAGTGGAATGGTTAGGGTTAAGTATGAGACAAAATGGTCACTTTAGTCAAAGCTTTAAGAAGCTTCAAAGAAAAACAAAACTAGCAACCATTTCATTTCTTATCTTTTCCAAAATAAATAAATAAATAAATAAGTAAGAAAAAGAAAACCCTAATCATTAACTTAACCAAGATTTAATTCTTTACACTTAACCAAGTAAACATGTATCATCAAACATGATACAATCAAGTGCACAAAAGTATATCACATATACAACTTGTGAACTACAAGTGAGAAAACCCATTTAAAGTGAACCAATACTAGTTAATGCAAAGTAATATATCAAATATATAATTATGCATTAAATCATTAAATCAACACTTGATTTAACGACCCGGTCATATCGCATATAACCGACTAATATTCAATGTATCGGCTTATCGAATCAATCCTTGATTCGATAACTAGGTTATATCGCATACAACCATTCAATACATTCATCGCGAGGATAGAATACGGTATCATATACACGCATTATTCTCGGTCCCGCACATATCTCATATGCGCTCCTATTTCGTTTCGCTTGAGCCAGGAAACCTCTGTGTAGGACTCTAAAGACTCGTCAATACGCCGGCAGCAGGTGATGATCATATCAAACACCCATAAGCCGCAAGCGGTCTGCTAAACGTAACGGCCACCCGGGTATTGAGCGATCAGAAGATCGACGAGCAAGCCCGCTCACACTCCTATGAATCCAACCAGTGACACATACCGTACAGTCCGGTCTCGTCGTCTGATGTGTCGCATATCTCGCCTAGGGGTGGTAAACGTCAGACCCCAATAGCTCGATAAGTCGTGTCGATATGAGGTCTATAACATTTCGAGAAACTACAGGTCACACTTACCAGTAAATCTCAGCAACCCTGGCCAGGGATTTCCGGTTATAGCCAATCGAACACAGTGCAACATCAACTCCCTATACCGGTAGAGACGAATCCCCTCATATCGCTCATTGCCTCCATGTGATTCGGGACTGTACCCAAAAGCCACCATTTTGCACGCCCTCTTGGACGTGGTAAGGTGGAAATCAAAACACAGTGGGAATCACACAAGACTCTATGACGATCTCGGGTCAACAGACTACTCTGTACCAGTGTCACCAGAGAACTGCCATCTGACGTAAGGTATAATACCATCTGGGAGTTCTCGGCGAGTCCGTCCAGTATACCCAGTCTCCACTGAGCACCCGTATATCATCTCTGATGTCAAACACCAATGGATATGGGATCATCCATCGCCCATCTGTATGGGTCGAGAAGGTATACGCTAGTCTACACTGGTATATCGATGCCCCGTCTCGATACACCCACGACTAGGGACCTTAAAGGATGTACTTATGGACTACCATGTCCCCACTAGTATTGTTGGAGATAGTGCCCTCAGAGTCAATTATTAGGTCACAGGTACGTGATTGTAATGATTGAGGGAGGACCTATCCCGGTAGGACAGTCTTACTCGAGATGATAGTATGCTATCTGGTTTACCTTTATCATCGTGTACTGCTTGAGGTGACCTGACACGTCGCTATTACACGTTGATAGAGCCCCTAGGATTCTTGCTTGACCACCAGCAGTATGAGGGCGATCATATAAGTGGGAGCTGGGGGTCTATAAGCTTATCCTTAAAAGGTCCCTAGTCGTGGGAGTTTCGAGACTGGGCATCGATACTCCATTAGTAGACTAGTGTATACAGTCGAGACCCCGACGAGGGGCGGTGGCCGGTCTCACAAGCCACTGGTGTCAGTTGGATCACCTAAGATGTATACAGGTGCTCATTTGGTTATGAGTACACCGGACAGGACTCGCCGGGAACATGCTAGTTGGTCATATACCAGACGTCAGATGGCAGTTCCCTGGTGACATGTGTGCAGGTTAGTTCATCGACCTGGGGATCGTCATTTGTCTCGTGTGAGTTCCCACTGTACTTTGATTACTACCCTACCACGGCTCAAAGGAGTCGTGCAAACAGGTTTTAGTTGGGTACAGTCCCGAGCCACATGGAGGCAGTGAGCGTATCTTCAGGGGTTCGTCTCTCCCGGTATTGGGGGTGAGGTCGTGCTGTGTCTAGGAGAGCCATTACACAAAGTCCTTGGCCAAGGCAAGGAGATTTACTGGTAGGTATTCCAGTAGTATCTCAGGGTGTTCTGGGCTACACTCCGACACGACTTGTACCGCTTTTGGGGGTCTGACTTTTACCAACCCCCTAGGCCCGCCATGCGATACTCATAGACGAACGGACCGGACTGCACGGATATTGTCACTGACAGGCTCAGTAGGGTTGTCAGGCTGAGTTCGCTCACAGACATCCCTTTTGGTCAGTACCTGGTAGCCCGTTACGTATTGGCTTATACCTCTGACGTGCTAGTGGTTAAATCCACAACCAAGGTGTTGACGAGTCTTTAGAGTCCCCCACATTTCAGTTACTCAGCTTTCGGGCGAAAGGTTGTAGAGGCCGTATGGAGATATGGCAAGGTCCGATCAGATACGTGCGGTATTGCACGGATCAGGATCGGACAGTTTGTACTATAGGCCGTATGGTTATATGGCAGGGTTCGATCAGATACGTGCGGTATTGCACGGATCAGGATTGAACAGATATTACTAGCCGGTTTTGGTATAAGCCGGATTCTAGTATAGTACAGTGGAGATTTTGTCTCATTGCATTTGTATTTCGGTCGGAATACAAATGCGGGTGTGTATGCACAGTATCGGGGTTTTCCTGTAATTTATTACGGGACCAGTTTTTGGAGTTGCCAGTTTGCTTTCCGTTTCGGCCGATTTCCATTGTTCCGTTCATTGGCCGAAGATTGGTGGAGGAGGGCTTATTTGCATTGTTGCAAATAGGCATTTGTGGAGGGGGTCTTTGCATTTTATCTTATCATGATGGTTTTCATGATGAGCACCATCACTTGACTTCTTCTTCTCATGATGGCTTGACTTTTTGAAGCCATCATGCATGAGATGATGGTTGCCTTTGTGTGTTGGATTTGTGGTGATCATTTGATTTCTCCTCATCATTTTTTTGCTTTCCAACCACCCCCCTTGTCTTGGTTTTTCTCTCTCCAATCACACTTGGAAATGGGGGGCCGGCCACTTTAGGTGGGATGAGAAAATTGCTTCTCTTTTGGAGTGGAGAAAAATATGATACATTCATTCTTTAGTATGCTACATTTTCCCCACCTCTCTCCAAGCTCTCTTTTCCTTCACCAATGGCAATTCCACAATCCCCAAAAATGAGACATGGTTCTTCACACATTCTACAGCGAATCTTGGGCACGTCGAGTAGCCGGCTTCGTGCCCGAGTTGCCTCGGCATTGAGGTGGGAGCCCGTAAACAAAGTAGGCGATGTGGTGCACTTCCGGCGACGAGGAGGAGACGGGACTTTTCCGCAGGAGATCGGGACCATGACGAGAAGACCGGAGGACTTGGATCGTCGGTATATCTCTATTCCCTTTCTTGTAGTTAGCTTAGACTAGTTAATGGTTCGATCCGGGTGTTTAGTGCGCGGTGGTGCCGGTTGCTAAGTCCGCAAAAATTTAAGTTTACCACCGTTTCCGCATTTGGCCGTCGGATTGACGGCCAGGGCGCCGCCGTGCACTTACAGTGGTATCAGAGCCTCGCCATTAACTTAGTCTAACTTTGTGTAATGTGTTTGCATTTCCGATCGATCAAAAAGTTCCAAAACTGCATTTTAGTTCGCATCAGTTTCTGTTGAAAATTTTTGGTCTCGAAAATTTTTTCAGGTTATAAAATATTGATGTACTGGAAAATCTAAGAGTTCTGTAAAAATTTGACGAAGTAACTCCACATTTGGAGCGCGGAACCGCCGCGAAAACCACCTTTGTGCGGCCCTTCCGCCGCGCACTATTCACATCACTTCACCATTTTTTTACAGAGGCCTTCTGGGCTTAAAATATGGGCTTTGGAATATTAAAGTTGGGCCAATTGTTTCTGTGAGTGCTACAGTTTTCTTTGGGGCCCACTTGTTAATTGTTTGATCAATCGGAAATTTTTTAAAACACATTTTTCACAGTATTTACATTATATCTGCGACCGTGAATGTCACTCGATCGGTAAATCCGGTCTAACTGCTATAGCCCGGTTAGACGGATTTGCGAACGTGACTTTCACGTTGATGTTCTATGTATTTGCTGTGATGTTGCGGATCGGTCGTGGGGGATAGCCTGGATGCAATGCTAGTACAGTTTTGTTGTATTATGTACATTTGATATTGCGGGGCGAGCGTCCGACATGTGGACTGCCGTCACTGCCTGACTGTATTATTATTTTGGGGCACGACCTGGTTGCGGTCGATGTACCCGGTGTATGTATATTTTACTTTCTGTACTAGGATTGCCCCGCGGAGGGGTGCACGGATAGCCGGGTTCTGGAGGGCAACAAGCCCGCATCTCATGGCATTGAGACGGAGGGGGCTTCACTCTAGGATTGGCGGGCTATTCGCCGCACTCGTAGGGGGTACAGGTTGACCCAGGAGGGGTGCCCAAGTTGCCGGATTCCGTGAAGTGCTGGGTGGTCCATTCACGGGGCTGAAGGGGGCTGCCTCGCTTCAGGTTTTGGCGGGTGACTTGCCGCGCCCGTAGGGGTCTAGGTTTTCATTGCACAGGCTATCCACACGACCAGGGGAACGTCGGGTTTCAGTAGTGGCTCTGTGAAACCCGGGGATCCCAGATATCTGTATTGTTTCTGTGATGCTGTTCATTCTCTGTGATGTTGCATTTTATTCACGCCTTGAGCGAAATATAATATATTGGTATATATATTAGTAGATGTTGTATATGTTTTGCATCCGCGCTAGTCCAGTCCCCGCTCTGTCGTTAGTAAGCTAACCTAACGGGTAATGACGGGACCCAGTGGCGAATGCGGATGGCATATACGTACATCAGTATATTTTCGTTCTTTTTGGTGTGATCAATTGATGGGACTGCGTTGATTCGGATCAATGCAATTTAAAAACAAACCTAATCTGATGTTGTTGGAACACTTTTCAAAAAGCTGTTATTGCAAGGACGTTCACTTTTGTTTTGCATCGTGATATTCAGTTGGAATATCCTGCTCCTCAGTCGACGAGGCAAGGGCCGAGATCCCTTCACCGGGAGTGACCCCTTGGACAAAAGTTTGCGTCAGAGCAATAACTTCACTATAGCCGATCACTTTTGCTTTGCATCGCGGTATTCATTTGGAATATCCTGCACCCCATTCTACGGGGAAAGAGCCGAGATCCCTTCACCGGGAGTGACCTCTTTAGCAACGGTTTTCGTCACTATATTTTTAAAAGCTATCCGTTCCTTCGACGATATCAAGTTCTTTACGTTAAAGGTTTTCGCCAGAAACCATTCGTAGCCCTCCGTCGTTTCATATGGGTGGTCAATAGTATTCAAGCTGTGTATGTTGGCCAAAGTCAAGGCACAGTGATTGGTAGCTATTGGGGTATTCATATGCAGCATAGATAGATGCGTTGGTTTGGGACAGTCGTGCTGCCATTTTGGCCAAAGTCAAGGGTATGTACGGGTGGATTCAAATTAACCTGGAGAATGACGGGTAGAACTTGACATGTGACTTATGATATGTTGGCCAAAGTCAAGGTCATAAGAGCATGGGGCAGAAATCACATCGGGAGTTTCAAAAGAACTGAAACTTGCCAGATATGCGCATACCTTCTGGAGTGTGATACCGTGAGCGGATTCCGTCACGTTATCATGCGATGAGAGTTGGATCCCGATTCCTACTGATGAGTTGGTTTACTCCTCGGGTGACCCCGACTAATTCTTCTTTCAGGTTTGGAGGAGAATTTGAGGTACAGTGGGAGGTTTCCAGATTAGATAAATTGGTAACCATTCTGATCTAGGATAGAGTGCACGCTGAGTGTTTCTTCTCTCTCTCTCTCTGGCAGCGACCATTGACCCGACCCTAGACTATGACTCCGTGACCAAGTTGACCGAACTTACTTAACACTTGCTTTTGGATTGTCAGAGTTGCAGACCTCATTGCCACTCCTACTTTTACCCTTTTCTCCAGGACACCCCGTATTACTACGAACGTCCACTTCCATTGGACAAAACCATCGTATGGTTAGATACGAACTCGAAAGAATTATTCGAGGATGGTTTCCGGTTCTGGAGAAAACGGATAGGATTATTCAGTTGTCTTTTCCTTTTACCCTCTCTCAGGTTACGAGTACTCCTTGGTTTAGGGGTAGTATACCTATTACGCAAATTGGATAGTCTTCTTCCAAACCTTAGGCTGGTGCCGACCGGTAGGGAATGAAGAAAACCAATTAGCATAACGATGGTGTGCAGAAGGTATTAAGTTCAGACAAAGCAAGGGATTAGTAGGAGGGCAAAGTAAATTGCAACAGATATTCACGACCAAACCAAATATTTCGTTACCACTCCCACATCACCTTTGTATTTCTCCAGGACACTCCGTATCACTACGAAGATCCACAGTTTATTTGGATATTCCATCGTATGGTTATATACGAACTCGAAAGGAACTTGTTCCAGTTCGGGGATGGATCCTGGTTCAGGAGAAATAGGAATAAAGTACATTCAGGTGTCTTTTATCTTCACCTTCTCTCGTGTTGCGAGTGTTCCTAGGATTGGGACAGTACACCCATTATGCTTATTGGATAGTCTTCTTCCAAACCATAGGCTGGTGCCGAACGGTAGGGAAGGAAGAAAACCATTTGGCCTAAAGGGGTGTGCAGAAGGTAAAGACTAAAGACATATGAAGGGATTTGGAGAGGTGGCAAAGAACTATACGGTTACAGTCGTGAATCTGGAAGAGGCATTACTAGGAATACCAGGATACCCCATCGAAACATTTCAATGTTTCAGTTTCACTGTGTACTGTTAATAGAAAACTGATTTCCCGATTAGATACTTACTCCAGGGTATGTATTTACCAGATACGATTCTCACATCTGTATGGTTTTACAGATGATGAGTGGGAGTAAGTTATTGGAAATTGGGTGATTATCCTCATTATATCGGGATTCGTTGTAATCGGTGATATTAGAGGAAATCACCTGGGTTGTTTGCCGGTCGGCAAATATTTGGTTTTGAATATCCGCTGTTATGCACCAATTTCAAATTGATATATCTGTACGTCTATTTTCATAGAGTGAGATATACCTTTCTGAAATTATGTCTACGACATTTACCTATATCAGTGGATGGTTAGGTAAGGAGCATTAAACAGCGGTGTAATTCTTCTTAACCATAAGTACAGTTTTCAACCTACGACACACAGTGAATGAGTAATCAGACTCAAGGGACTTTTACAGAGTATTGTATGTTGTCCAGAGTCCATCAGGACAGAATAGGGGATGGTCCTCGTACTATATTCGGTTTACTTATGACTCCTCTAATTTTTAGACAGGTGTTTCGTGGAAACACAGGGTCTGAATTTGGAGAAGTTATATGTATTTGAATAGAGTAGAGAACCAGGTATAGCAAGTATCGGGATTCTTCAAAGAGATCGAAGATGTAGATACTTGTGTATGGTGTTCAGTTGATAGTAATGATTAAGAGAAATTGCTTCTCTTTCAGGTTACTCATAATTGGAAGTATTCCTAAGTTGAGTAACGCTGATCTGGCCTCCTTCCATTTAGTTGACATGCACTGGAGACAGTTGCATGATTTGGATCTGGTTCAATTAAATCAGTGCCTCTGGTCCTATATGGGATATAGAACAGTTCATATCTTAACGATGTTAAGGTACGGGGAGTTGTCCGGTTTATGATTAAAACCAGACACTGGACAACTCAAGGCACGTTTCTGTAATGGCTGTTTGTGGGTTGACCCAGGCTATGACGAGGGTTGACTTTCTACCATCTGGATGAACAATAGCGATATTGTTCTAGACTCGCCACAGTTTTAATAAAAATGGATTTTTTCAGAAAACAGTAGTGGGAGTATGGTAGAACTGGAAGTGATTCCAGAACCACAAACGATTACTGAAGATTTGATAAGGAACCTAAAGATTCAATCTGGATTGACATTCCATTGGCCACTCCGCAGATAAAGTGGGTAACTTCAGGCACCCGAGAGGTACTCAGGTAGCCTCAAGGACGGTGACAGGGAAGTTCTTGTTTACCCACACTTGCCATTGTTGTTGTTCCAGACTACGAGACCCGGCAGGAGGATGAGTATAGCGTCGTTCTAAACTAGTTTTAGAAGTGCACGTCTATATGACTCTGGCAGAGGGTTGTCGTAGTCAGTGGGAGCAGCGGAAGCATTGGTGGACATCAGGCTTATATCTATTTATAGACTAAAGCAGATGTAGCGGAGATAGATCATCTATTTCTGACGTGACAGTCATGGGTTTGACTTCATCAGAATAGGGGATGGATCTGTTGAGAAGGTAGTAGGGTGTGATATCCTGGTATTTGGATGATATACACAGAGTAGGAAAGGAAACTCCTACACTACGATCGGTTATACTTTGGTCGTCACACAGTTGTTTCTCCACAATGGAAATGGATTTTATATCAGACATACTGGTTACTAGATCTATGGTCTTAGATCTAGATTTGGGTGGTTTCCCAATCAGGGTACTTGACAGCATTCTAAGAGTATTTAGGATGGACGACTCCTGGCACGGTAGTGTACCTGCAGGTAATGGAGTCACCCTCTCCAAAGGTGTCTTACAGACTAAAGGGGAGAGGGACGGGCATGATTGGCAGCTCACTTGCTCAGGCAATTGAGTCAATCGTGAGATGTCAAGTACCACACCAGATGTTGTTCTTGCACTAGATGCAATAAATTGACATTAATCCAATCCTGGAGAAACAGTCGGAAGCAGTTTTAGAACATAAGTGGATGTTCTAAGGAGATGATAACGACAGCCTCATGTGGGAGACAGTTATCATTCCAGGCTTCCAAGGTGACATGGACGACAAGGAGGTTGTCAGAGTTACAGTTTTCCTTCTGTTGAGGGGCAGTATTTTGGACAGATGATCCAAGGCAATACTGAGGGTGGCTTGGCGCAGGATACTGATTAAGTTCAGTTGACGATACAGTCTAAGAAGTTTGGATTTGGAGTTCATTTATGAGCTATGTCCCATCAGACATCCAGGCACATTCTAAGACAGGTATTGCTCATTTCGGGAGATGGGTTTCTCCGCGAACTTGAGATATAGAGAGACATAGAAAGAAACAACTGAGCGGATCCACTCACTAAGGCTATTCCTCGAACGCAATAGTTCCGCAAACGAGCTTTGTGAGACTGACTAGTAGAGGAGTTGGATGTTCGGTATCACACGGGCTGTGAGTATGCGACATCGCAATAATTAGCCTTGAGTGCAAGTGGGAGATTGTTGGAGATAGTGCCCTCAGAGTCAATTATTAGGTCACAGGTACGTGATTGTAATGATTGAGGGAGGACCTATCCCGGTAGGACAGTCTTACTCGAGATGATAGTATGCTATCTGGTTTACCTTTATCATCGTGTACTGCTTGAGGTGACCTGACACGTCGCTATTACACGTTGATAGAGCCCCTAGGATTCTTGCTTGACCACCAGCAGTATGAGGGCGATCATATAAGTGGGAGCTGGGGGTCTATAAGCTTATCCTTAAAAGGTCCCTAGTCGTGGGAGTTTCGAGACTGGGCATCGATACTCCATTAGTAGACTAGTGTATACAGTCGAGACCCCGACGAGGGGCGGTGGCCGGTCTCACAAGCCACTGGTGTCAGTTGGATCACCTAAGATGTATACAGGTGCTCATTTGGTTATGAGTACACCGGACAGGACTCGCCGGGAACATGCTAGTTGGTCATATACCAGACGTCAGATGGCAGTTCCCTGGTGACATGTGTGCAGGTTAGTTCATCGACCTGGGGATCGTCATTTGTCTCGTGTGAGTTCCCACTGTACTTTGATTACTACCCTACCACGGCTCAAAGGAGTCGTGCAAACAGGTTTTAGTTGGGTACAGTCCCGAGCCACATGGAGGCAGTGAGCGTATCTTCAGGGGTTCGTCTCTCCCGGTATTGGGGGTGAGGTCGTGCTGTGTCTAGGAGAGCCATTACACAAAGTCCTTGGCCAAGGCAAGGAGATTTACTGGTAGGTATTCCAGTAGTATCTCAGGGTGTTCTGGGCTACACTCCGACACGACTTGTACCGCTTTTGGGGGTCTGACTTTTACCAACCCCCTAGGCCCGCCATGCGATACTCATAGACGAACGGACCGGACTGCACGGATATTGTCACTGACAGGCTCAGTAGGGTTGTCAGGCTGAGTTCGCTCACAGACATCCCTTTTGGTCAGTACCTGGTAGCCCGTTACGTATTGGCTTATACCTCTGACGTGCTAGTGGTTAAATCCACAACCAAGGTGTTGACGAGTCTTTAGAGTCCCCCACATTTCAGTTACTCAGCTTTCGGGCGAAAGGTTGTAGAGGCCGTATGGAGATATGGCAAGGTCCGATCAGATACGTGCGGTATTGCACGGATCAGGATCGGACAGTTTGTACTATAGGCCGTATGGTTATATGGCAGGGTTCGATCAGATACGTGCGGTATTGCACGGATCAGGATTGAACAGATATTACTAGCCGGTTTTGGTATAAGCCGGATTCTAGTATAGTACAGTGGAGATTTTGTCTCATTGCATTTGTATTTCGGTCGGAATACAAATGCGGGTGTGTATGCACAGTATCGGGGTTTTCCTGTAATTTATTACGGGACCAGTTTTTGGAGTTGCCAGTTTGCTTTCCGTTTCGGCCGATTTCCATTGTTCCGTTCATTGGCCGAAGATTGGTGGAGGAGGGCTTATTTGCATTGTTGCAAATAGGCATTTGTGGAGGGGGTCTTTGCATTTTATCTTATCATGATGGTTTTCATGATGAGCACCATCACTTGACTTCTTCTTCTCATGATGGCTTGACTTTTTGAAGCCATCATGCATGAGATGATGGTTGCCTTTGTGTGTTGGATTTGTGGTGATCATTTGATTTCTCCTCATCATTTTTTTGCTTTCCAACCACCCCCCTTGTCTTGGTTTTTCTCTCTCCAATCACACTTGGAAATAGGGGGCCGGCCACTTTAGGTGGGATGAGAAAATTGCTTCTCTTTTGGAGTGGAGAAAAATATGATACATTCATTCTTTAGTATGCTACATTTTCCCCACCTCTCTCCAAGCTCTCTTTTCCTTCACCAATGGCAATTCCACAATCCCCAAAAATGAGACATGGTTCTTCACACATTCTACAGCGAATCTTGGGCACGTCGAGTAGCCGGCTTCGTGCCCGAGTTGCCTCGGCATTGAGGTGGGAGCCCGTAAACAAAGTAGGCGATGTGGTGCACTTCCGGCGACGAGGAGGAGACGGGACTTTTCCGCAGGAGATCGGGACCATGACGAGAAGACCGGAGGACTTGGATCGTCGGTATATCTCTATTCCCTTTCTTGTAGTTAGCTTAGACTAGTTAATGGTTCGATCCGGGTGTTTAGTGCGCGGTGGTGCCGGTTGCTAAGTCCGCAAAAATTTAAGTTTACCACCGTTTCCGCATTTGGCCGTCGGATTGACGGCCAGGGCGCCGCCGTGCACTTATAAGTATGATCTGC
This sequence comes from Agapanthus africanus, assembly GCA_030015575.1. NCBI lineage: Eukaryota > Viridiplantae > Streptophyta > Magnoliopsida > Asparagales > Amaryllidaceae > Agapanthus > Agapanthus africanus. Next base: position 264,021,112 of record CM057346.1, on the reverse strand, counting down.
ATCATAGTCCAGATAGTCAAGTACACATCCTAAAGGCTTTACCAACATGTAACAGAGAGACAATCAGTATACACGTTAAGGTAAAGAGCAACCAGATAGCATACTATCATGTCGAGCAAGAAAGTCCTCCCTATATATGTCCAAGCATCCACTACAATATACATCCTATGTATAGTAATGGCCTCTAGGGCATACATATAACTAACAATTAGTCCTTGACGCTGGAGGGGCCCTGAGAGGCCTGCGAAGGATGGCCGAGCAGGGTAGCTGCTCGGTGCCTCTTGGCGAGGGCTTTGATCCTTGGGCGAGGTGGCCCTCGAGCCGACGTGGCGAGCCCCCTCTGTGCGACCCCGTCAAGGGAGGGGGTGTCGGTCTATTCGGCCGGTTAGGGAGTTGATGACGGTCGCCGGAGGAGATTCACCCGCGCCTCCGGTGAGGGCGAGGCGGCGGCTGGTATCTGGATCTTCTGGGTGATCGCTTGCCATGGGGATGGAGATCGGAAGGCCAACTTTGTTTTTTTGTCGAGTTTCGGTTCCCACAGATGGCGCCAACTGATGGAACTCCTTTTCGGGCCTCCGTCAGATGTTGTCTTCCATTGATCTCGCGGTGAACTTAGCTGATTATCCTTCGTTGCATATGGGTCTCAATGGGTTTTTGGAGGAAGAGGTGAGGTGAGGAAGCTGTTGCCGAGTACCTGCAAAGAAGTCCCGGGGTGGTTTTGTACCACCAAGGACCCTCCGACACTCAAGTTAGTGATGAGATCCGAGAAGAGTAATGGAATAAAAGTGTAAAAAATGGCTTACTTGACCCCTCTGTGATGGGGGTTTATATAGCGGCGGCAGCACGCAGCAGCAGGCGCGGGAATCTCACCAATAGTTACGCTCCCGACGTCACGCCCGCGTAAAGAGCGGATCGCCCATTAATGGGGATCGTGATGGAGTGGAACGTGGGATGTTGTCGGCGGAGAATCTGTGTGTGGTGAGATTTGCGGAGCGGCGGTTGCGTCTGTGAGCGGTCGGAGGGCCGAGGAAGATGGCCTCGGCTGGGGAGCTCGGGAACGAGCGAGAGGACCGAGGAGTCTTGGTCCTGTGGCTGCTCGGGGCGAGCTGAAAGGCCGAGGAGGCCAATTTTCAGGGGCTCTGAAGAGAGCCAGCTTGCGCTTATAGGTTGGGCACAGGGGTGGCCTGGTCGGCCCCTGTGGGCCCTTTCTTCTGAGTTCTGGGACACTTCATCTGCCACGTGTCCTGATTCGGCACAAGCCGGTATAGAGCATCATCAACCTCCTTTCACCACCATCTCCATCATCATCATCATCATCATCAACCCCCTCCAACAGCCCTTTCATCATCATCATCATCATCATCATGCTCCCTTCTTCTTCTTCTTCATCATCCTCTTAGTTTTTAAAAAACTTATTCTTTTCTTAGGAAAAATTACTAAAGGAAAGATTGTTTTATACCGATGGATTAACGGTGTTGACTTCAATCCATAAGATAAGGTAATTATCCATAATTTATAAAATATAGAGTAGTTATCTACCACGGCCTCAAAGCATAATAGAGTTTTTTGCATTTAAGCCTTTTATTTATAATATTATTATGAAATTTACTCATTTTAGGTTTAAATTCATTATAATGCTCAATAATTCTACTCAAGTGCATCATGTAGGTTTTTTGCTCAATAATATTCTACCATAGTGTTCAATAATTAAATATTCACGGTTCTCCACATTCCTCTCACTTTATTAGGTTTTGTTAAAAAAGTGGAGTGTGGAAAAATACATATGATAGAAGATAGTACTTTTCACTTTCTTCTTTAACCTCCCAACATGGGAAGGGTCATTTTCTCACTTTCCATTCTATTTTATCCCCAACCAAACATGCCTTAGATAGGATTTTCATAGGTACTCTTTCAAACACAATGGTCTCTAAACAAACCCAAGCATCACCGTCCATACAAGCAAACACATATAACAACATTATTATCTATTCGCGAGTGGCGGTATTACTATATTGAAGCTGAGATCGTTCCACAACCCCCGCATGAGAAAGCAATGCCCATAAATGCGTGATGAATTCTCCCCCGTTTGCCAATTGTTCCGCATGTGCCCTTGGGTTCTCTGATGGAGAGAGATACAACATATAATCAGCCCAAAACGCGGCTAATATCTTCCACCGACGCTCTTCATTCATTTCTTGAATTAACTGCTTCCCAAGATGCGCTCCCTTTTGTATAACAGTCCCTTCAAACTTTTGCGTCGTGATCTCATGCATCATTTTTGCATACATATCCTTCATTGTTTTGCAACCACCTAGAGTAGTCTTCGCGTCCTGAATCATTTCATCGAAGATAAAATTCGTGATGTAGTTTTGACCAGGTAATAGTTCTGGAACAAGCACCTGCAGATATGAACAGTACCCAGATAAGCTTGTCGCCACTATGTAATTATCTGATTTAATTGTGGTACTAACTTCATCCTTGTTTTTCAACTCCAAATCACAAAGACTTGTGGCCACATGCCATACAAAGATCTTCTCAATCTCTGACCGAAACTGCAATGACCATCCTAGCTTCTCAAATACATCGATTTCTAACAATAAGAACCTGCCCCCATGCAATATAACATTAGTAGTTCGCCGACCCCTCACTTGTGCACCATCTCTGTATGCCACTCTAAGTTGAAATGCTAAGGAATCAAGAACGGCTCTTTTTACTTGTTTCTCCAATTCAATTGGATCTTTCGCTTCTCTCCCTTTATTGATCGGCCAATCGTAGAAGGGCTGACATGAGTTGATTATTTTCCGTAATTGCGGAAGCCAACCTTGGTATTTGAATGAATCAAGTAGCGAGTACTGCCCAATACTATTAGACCATGGTTTTGAATTTCTCTTCTTACAGAGAGCCGCTAATACTTTCTCAAGATACATATTCCTTTGCCATGAGGGTGTCACGACGTATTTACACACTAATGCTATCTTTAGCCAATCTGAAAGTGCAAATTTGATCATCTGCAAAATTTCTAGACACATTATCGAAAAGACGATTATAAAGCTAATGATATGATCGGCGTTGAATCCATTTTTCACTACCAAGTGTTTTTCATCAGCTCTAGGCTTGTAAATAACAAGCAGAACTACAACCCAAGAGCTTAATGCAATAATCATCGAGGAGAACATGAATGCGGGTAATGGAGAAGCTTCAACAAAGGTATAAGAGTACCTATTGTGAAAGAAATCATACAGAAATGCCAGCTCTAACTCGATAACTGTAAATGCTCTATCGTAATCGGAAAGTAGTCCTCGAAGAACAAAATCACAGGTTTTTAGACGGTTAGACTCCGCGAAATGGCACTGAGCAAATCTCCTCTGCAAGAGCTTGAACAAAGAAAACGATATGCAGACGTCTTTTATCTGTTGAGTGAGTAGCCCACCGCCACACTGCCATATCTTTTCGAGGGTGACTGCTTTATCGGTCAAATTTAGTCTCGTTTCGTATCCCTGTGGACTAGCCCGAGTTAGCATCTCGCGAATTTCTTCTCTGGCGACCAAATATTTATATCCCCTCATGCTGGCAGGATGTACATCCCATTCGTTGCTTAATTGGTGTTCTAAGCTCATGTAATCGGCTACAAACTTTATCCGTTCTTCAGATTGGCTAGCAAATCCAAATGCATAAGCTTGATCAAAAAGCCGTATCAAACATAGAAACCAAAGCATGTAAAGGGGCAGGACATAGGTATATTTACGTCGATAAGAATTCGCTAGCAACGCAACCCCAAAGAAATGAATTATTTGTTGAGCCAATTGCTTTTTCCATTGTGTGGTGTCGTTGACACTATAAGCAGAAACTGAGTACGATGAGTTTCCAAGAACAATGAGCAGGAAAATGGCCCAAATTAGGAACTGCTCATTGAGGAAGTTTGCAGATTGCATTGCTCCAATAGTGTAGGAGACTAAGGTGCCTGAAAGAGTGAAGGCCAACCATAGGAATAGTTTGAGAGAAGAGCTTCTTGATTTGCGACGATACGAGGCGAAGATCACGAGAACGAAGAGAAGTACGATGGAGATGAGTTCTTGGGCGATGATTCGGTTGAAGAATGCATCTGGAGTTTGAAGCCATTTGATGATGGAGCTGTTTAGGATTTGGGAGGTGTTGATTGGATTGTGAGCCATCATTTTGAGGATGCAGCAGGAATGACTTTTAATGATGCAACTTAATTTGAAATTTGTTTGATCCAAGTTAATGAGAATAAAGAACTAATCTAAAGTCATTGTGTCGCATAATTGCAACAAAAGGGAAAGAAAAAGAAAAAGAAAAAGAAATAGAACTTCGGCAAAACCAAGAAAGAGTATCATCAAACTGAGAGAAAGTGCATTCAAATCTTCAACTTTTAAAATCAAAATTTAGGCAAATTAATGCCTGATAGGGTGTAATGGAATCATGCATGCTTCCATTTCCCTCACAACCTGATGGATCTCTGGATCTACTTAAGTTACCGTCCGTTGATCTGCGGCGAGTACTAATAGATGGCTGAGATTGAGTTGGAGGCTTGCCTCCTGAAGCGTGTGGATCTCAATGGGTTTTATGTGGTTGAGGCCGAACTACCTGTAAGGAAGTCCCGAAGTGGTTGTGCCACCGAGAACCCTCCAACGATCAATTTAAACGGGGTATTTTACACGAGTAACGGCCTATTGGGGTAAAATTGGCTTAACTGAGTCGTCTGAGAGAGGGGTTTATATAGTGGCAGACATGGACAGGCGGGCGCGAGATTCACGTCGGCCGTTGCGTCTTTGGCGTTTCGCCCGCGTGATAGGCGGGATTCCCCCATTAATGATGAGATATGCTCGTTAATGGGGGATCGTGATAGCGTGGAACGCGGGATCATGAGCGGCGGATATCTCGCGTCTAGCGAGATTCGCGGAGGCATGGCGGAGGTGCCTGTGATCGGTGCTGTGGGTCGGTCAGTAAGACCGAGGAAGCCAAGCTAGGCGGGAAGAACCCGAGGCATCTTGGATATGCGATAGCTCGGAGGCGAGCTGGAGGGCTGAGGGAACTCAGCGTGCGAGAGGGCTCTGAGGCGAGCCGATGGTCGTTTTTAAGGTGATCGTAGGGGCGGTCTGGAAGGCCACCGAAGGTCGGGAACATCCTCGGGTCGAAGGCCCGGGGTATGCTTCCAACGTACCGATCTTGATCCTTTCTCGTAAGCCCTGGGACACGTCATCTGCCACGTGTCATGATCTGGGGAAACACCTATATCTAGCCTGCTCATTAGCTTCCCACTCTCGTCCCGACTCATTCACGGGTCGGGTCGAGAGTGGTCTGACCGGTCATCCGGGGAAAGCTTTTATTTGAAGTTATCGTCGGTGCGTATTCCCGGGCAACTAGTTGTATTTTCTTTATGACGTCAGCGGATCATGGGAGGGATCTCGAATTAAAGAGGAAGCGCCCGTTTGTGCGTACGTTCGTCGAAGCGCCAGCCCACGTGTCTGGCGCTGGTTGGCTGACGAAACGGGCCGCAAGTGTTCCCGTGTGTAACGTTTTGAAAATTGTTTCGGTGAAATTTCGAAAAACGGTAAAATAAGAGGGTTTTCTGTAAAAAATCAAAATACAAATATCTTATTATAAAAATTAAATATACATATTCTAGCTATGGAATTGCTAGTATTTGGTGTTTATTGAGCCACTGGTGAAATTTCAAATTTTCTGAAAAAAAATTATTTTATTATTATTTTAAGCCGTCACTAATACATTTAATTAGGGAAAATTACAAATTGGAATGAGTTGAAACAAATTTTGTGCATCATAAAACTTTAAATAAAATTTTAACATGTGGTTTTTGAAACGAAATCGTTTGCCAAAACAGTTTAGAAATTATTGAAGAAAAAAGGCTTTTTTTTAGTGTAAATGGATATTTGGGGTATAGTATTTATCATTTTCCATCACCCCACACCCATACCCACACTCACACACCCCCATTTTTCCTCCTCCTTTGCTGAATTCAGCAGCCCCCCTCTCTTGTCCCCACTTGTTTTGCAAAAGAAAAGAAAAGAAAAGAAAAGAGTAGAAAATGATAGAAAATGGTGGACTTTGACTTTTTTCACTTTCTCCACCTCACTCTCTCTCCTCCCTCACCCATTCCCCACCCCATGCTGGCCGAAACCTACTCATTTCCAGCAGCCCTCCCCTCTCATTCCTCATCTCATCTCTTCAAAAAAAAAAATTCACAAAAATTTCATCAAAAATCAACAAAAACTCAAAACCGAAATCCAACTCCTACCCATTATTTATTTGCCTATCTAGCATGGATTTTGGGAGCAAGAGATCAATTTGGGAGGCTATGGGTGCTTGTGTGATCTTCAAATTGATTGGGTATAAATTCTAACCCCTTGTTTAATTGTTGTTAAATACTTTAAATCAAACATAATTAGTTAATGTTATAGGTTTAATTGAATAATTGGAAAATCTAATAAGGGTTTGTGATTTGCAATTAGGGTTCTTATCATGTAATCATGGTTGCAAAGTGTAGATTATCATCTTAAGGAAATAAAAACTTAATCTTTTTGATAATATGTAAATTGCTAGATGTAAAATGTCCAATTTAAGCTTTTTTTAATCTAAACTAGGTTTTTAGAAATTATTGAAAATGTGAAATTTAAAATCTAGTTAGGTTTTTTTTATAAATTGATTATGATTTTAATGTGGAGATTAACATGTTAATAGAATACTAAAACTAACCTAGTTGCTAGTTTTCTAATTGATGCTTGTAATTGGTAAAATTTGAATTTTATGCAAACTAGGTTTTGGAAATTAATCGCAAATGTTAGACTAAAAATCTAATTAGGTTTTTCATGACTTCATTAACTTTATTAAGTGTAGTTTAATGTTTTAGATCATGCAAATCTAAGCTAGATTGTAGTTTGTGCATTTTTGCTAGGAAATTGTTAAAATTTAGGTATTTTGTAAACTAGAATATTAGGGTTTTTGGAATTTAATGAGATCAAATTCCGGGAATTGTTTTTATGACTTATTTAAGATATTTAGTGAATATTGTGGCCTCTAGAATGGTTTAAACGTCGAGTTTTGTACTAAAACGTGAAATTTTGCTTGCTAGTTTTTCGGAAAAACGGCTTTTAAAGTGAATTTGGGGTTTTTGTGAGTTTTAACCTATTTTATATTAAAATTAGTGTTCGTGAATGTGCAAATGAGGGTATTTGGGTTTTTCTCGATGGTCTGGCGTTTGTACGCCGATGTCGAGGGTTTCTGGGTTGATTCGTGGAAGCAACCATAGGTTTTGACCTATGTGGGATTCGTGTGTCGTTTTGGTCATGAATCGGATTTTAATGCGATGCGGTACGTTATGATATGTAGGTACCCCCATGTGGATTCGAGACGGCAAGCAAGCGCATGGCGACGTCGGCACCGGCGAGCGAGGACCAGGTGAGTAGATTTATATCTACGCGGAGAAGTCGGATGGATGGCGTATAGCACCCCCGCAGTTCGTGGTGATGTATACGAATACGTATACACACACATATATATTTTTTTATATATTGTTTGAGTATATTGATGATAATATGGATATTTGGTGTTCTTGGATATTTAGTGTCGCGAAACCCTAGAGTAGTGGTCGCACCACACATGCACACACCAACCCATACTTGCATACCTTCTTCTTTAATTTGTGCTTATACGAGAATATATAGTTATGTGTTCACATGGGTATGGGGCTATGTGTTCACATACGGATTTGAGGATGATACTTGGGTTTGAGATGAGTCGATGAGATTTATATTGAAGTTGTGAATTCGGTGATATGGCAGGATTCGTATTTGAGATACGACATGACGTTGTAGCGGGTCCTTGACGTAGTGTTTCACACACGTCCATGCATACTTAGGAGGTATCAATATTGTACTAGACGTAGATCAGTACCCCGATCATGATATTCGATAAAGAGGATACCAGGTGAATAGTATGATGAATGTGATATTAACCCGTACCCAGATTTGGGGATGCCGTACGACGGATTTACGTACGAGCTATATTTTGATGATTGATCCGCACTCTTGACTTGGGATGTCTGATTATAGATATGGTATCGGATATGATATTATTTAGGCGGGATCACCGACTAATATATATACAGGTATGTATATGTATCGACTCAGATGTTAGGCGGTTTCCTTACCTGTAGTCCAGCTTATTAGCTTAGCCCTTTAGTTTAGTTTAGTTTAGTTGTTAGATTAGATTCGATTCTTACCTATTTCAAAAACTAACGAATCGTGGGTATTTTAAAAGACAGCCCAAGGGATCCTACGGATATTTCAAAAGACGTATCTTTTCATAAAAAAAAACACCGTAGCCCCTAATTTTCAAAACCCCATGATTCGTGTTATTTCAAAAGGCACCATTTGTAGGACTTATATTAGATTAATGCAGATTAGTTATAGTTGCGTCTAGTATTCAGCTCCCACTCATTTTGGTTGCTCGCTCCGCATCGCATATTTACATTGTTATTTCATATTGCATTGTTGACATTATGCTGTTAGGACACCGCACCATTACCGATGATGCGTATGTACCACCTACACTTACTTGCCGGCTCACATACATCTTCATCGGTAATTACCATGTCACGTACACCTTAGAAAATATTATTGCTTAACTTAGCTTGATAGCCAGTAGTTTGACATAATATTAGTGTACATACCTTATATGCCAGCTTAGATATTGTAGTTATTACTTGTCGCTTCATGCATACTGTTATTCAGTCTCATGCTTATATTCATGGTTTTACATGCTATTGATGATTCGGATTTCCATGATATTTTCTGGATTTGGAGGAAAACCGCAAAACATATATAAACTGCTTTCTCTCTTTTTAAATAAAAATGCGGTTTTCCCATGATGTATGAGTCGTCCACCATGAGTTTGTTGATGGATTTTGAGACCCGATTCGAGGAGTTGGATGAACCGTTTCGGGTATATGGTGGACCCGGTAAGGTACCCCGGGGCAAGAAGCTCGTGGTGATGACGATGAGCCTGGCAGGGGGAGACTACCTACCGGTGATTTTACCCGACACGTCGGATATCCAGAGGATACCGTCGTGGTCTTGAGATGGATGGTAGGGGCCGGTCTGGACTGACGGCGCCCTAGATATTGAGATTGAGATGTTGAGATTTCGAGATATTGAGGTACTGAGATTTGATGATACAGGCCAGTCCGGATAGCCGGAGCCTGAGTTTTGAGACATTGAGATTTATGTTTTGTGTCGATGCTAGACACTGTTGATGCTGATTTCATTTATGATACCTCATTTTAAAAATACAAAGGAAATCTCACTAATTTATAAAAACAGTTTCTTCATTTACCTGTATTCTGTTTTCATGCATTCATACCTCATTCATATGATACATTGCTACCTGAGGCACTGACACGGCACATGGATTTACACTTGGGTTTGATATTTGCCCTAACCATTGTTATGGGTTGCTGGTTATTTATTTGAGGATATATTATGATCATTGACCTAGGATTGCGTTATTTATGCGATTTCTTTTCGTAGATGTTTTTCTATTCACGAGTTGGCAACTCACCCCCGTTGTGCCCCAGTTTCTTGCAGGTTTGCCGTACAGGTTTCATTACGGCCTTGCGGGCATAGTTTCCTTCGGGTGATTTGCTAGTAGGTGGGTTTACTTGTATCGTACCCCCATTATGTATCTTGTATATCATTATTCTGTTGTATTTAGAAGTTCCATCAACCAAACATGTATTTATTTTTGAGATAGAGACCAGTGATGTTATTCTTTCGACCTTAGAGTTGCGCGTTTTTATTTCTGTGGTTTTCTTGTGGTTTTGAGTTTTTTGATCCTCGCCGTTGGCGTTGTATATTATATTGCTTGTGTGGTTGTGACCGTCGATTGACGAAGAGCTAGCTCCCGCTTGGGGATACCTTTTTATTGATTTCGTATACTATTCATGTTGTATCCCGTTTGGGAGCTACTATTTACAAAGGAGACTCTGCCGAAATTTTCGGGAAATATTGATGTTTTTTTTAAAACCGCATAATTCGGCTTATGCTATTATAACTACTTGTTTAAATTGGTTTTCCTTCACTCTACTACTTTCTTGGTTTGCATTTCTGGGTTTTCGGCTTACTTAGATTACATACGCCTCGAGACATTCGTAGTTTAAGTGCCGGTCATATTCCGTACTTTCGGGACGTGACAAAGTTGGTATCAAAGCGTTAGGTTTTACCTTCGGAGCGTAGGATGACCCTTGGTTGATGGAATAGGTGACTAAAGTAGAGTAACGTACCGTTGGTATGTTCCGCGGCATATTTACGACATGCCACTCCACTTAAGAAGCCTTAGAATGTACATTTCCTTGTTCAATATTATATTCCTTCCTGATCTAGCCTCATCGGTACCAGTTTGGTTTTGCTGCCACGATTACGGGCAGGAAGAGCTACAGCTAGAGTTGTGGTCAGCACGAGCTCGTCACGAACAAGGACTGACCAGGACGAAATTCCGGCGACACACGATTGCGGAGATGTGTCTTTTTATTGTGATTTCGCGCCACGAGCGTTGGATGGATCGCTGTATGAGATTACTTGGACATGCCGATCACACTAGAAGATTGAGCCAATGATAGAGGCCAGCCAGATTTTGATGACCGTTGGTGTGTTGCTTACTCCTGATGATTGAGGCACCGTTCAGCGTGCAGACGAGCGAGCCAGTTATTGCTGCGAACGACGAGATATTGCCCCAGATGCTGGAGTTAGTGCAGAATGAGTTGTACTAAGAGATGATAGAAGGTCGCTAGTCATCGAGGATGAATGACTTGGATGTGTGGATCGTTCGCCTACCCCGATGCGAGATCATCAGATAGATTGATTCCAGCTAGAGACGACTTCACGCGGAGACGTTGGAAGTCGACAGAGGCGATCGAATGTCAGAGACCTATTATTCCAAGTTTAAAATAGTCGGAAAGACATGCAGGCAATTCTATGGTCCCTCTAGAAGAATGAAACCCTAACTCGACTTAATGACCGTGTGAAAACCTTTGAACCTCCGGGTTTGCGGCAGTTCTACGGTGCCATTAGTGAGGCTTGGGTTTGCCCTTCTACGGCTGGACCACCGATGCTGTGGTATGTACTCGATACTATTAAACTGTGCCCAAGATATTGAGCTCTTGGGGGATTATGAGGTTTTGACGAATCGATCGGATGGTTCGACTTCATTCGGATGCTAGGTGGTGAGATGCATTTTTGGGAGACTCCAGATACAAGGATAGCCATTAGAGCTCAGTCCATGCAGCCACGACGAGACGAGTCCGAAGTAGTCGACATCAGAGAAAAGTGAAGTAAGAGGTTTGTACCAGATCTAGATGAGATGACGTTCCACTCCGCCGACATCAGAGATGCAATGCGCATGCCGAGGCATGGTACTTGGATTTACCTTCCAGAAGGAGTCGTGATGAGTATGCAGTCGTTCCAGAGCAAGATGCAGATATAGGAAAGGACGATGACTTCCGGACAGTTGGCAGAGACGAGACATGGAAGAGACCGTGAGCAGGATTCCTTCCAGGACACTGCTGCAATGATACTTGCACCCAGGATTAGATGTGTCACGTACATTCAGAGAGCCAGAGGCCGACGCCAGTGATATGCTGTCTTACGAGTGGTCGCGATGATTGACCAGAGAAGTGCCAGAACGGGATCATCCCCGTTAGCACACCTGGCAGGGCCGATGGGCCGATGAGCCGATGGACCGAGAGATTTGTAATTCACAGTGAAGACCATGACCCAGGAGTGGTCATTGTTAAGCACACCAGCAGGCCAGAGTTCATGATCATCGACGAGACGTCCCACTAGTGACCGCGACAGTTGGCCCGAGATTCTTAGAGGATGCACTTGAGCGGTATTATTCCGCCATTATTGATTTCGATGTTTTGGGTGATTGATTCGCATGATTTGATTTTGATGATTGAGGATTTACGATCTTTGCACAGTGTTGCACTTGAAATTGGATTTCATGATTTCGTGCACAATGGATGCACCTGATTTGGATTTTCGCGCATGTTAGGCGCATGTTTTGAAGTGTGATTTTGGTGCACGCCAGATGCACAAAATCATGATTTTTCGTGCATGTCAGATGCACCTGAATTTGCTGTCAGGCACACATGTTGCCTACGACAGATGTTTCGTGCACACCCGATGCACTTAGATGTTGTTTCTATGCATATGTATGGCACATATTTGGATTTTGATTTCCATGCGCACCAGACGCACGTAGTATTCATACGTGTATTTTGGAATTGATTTTTCTTATAGAGTAGTACGTTTTTGAAAGGTTCCTAGGCACTCTAGTAAGGTCTCACAAGGCATCGAACATGCCAATTTAAAATTTTTGTGCCGAGAAACCCTAGACTACGGATCTTAAACTAGATGTTTAGGCGAAATGAAAACTTAGTTAACACTTAACTACTGGGATACGGAAATTACAACCTTTGTAGATCCAGATATCCACCTCCACGGCTCCGCAACGAAGTCTTCTCGCTGTACATCGTGAATTCTAGACTCCTCCGTCAGCTTCATCGGGAAAACGTGCGGAATAGGTCGTTGGCTTCGTGTCAAAGACGATCTACGTCGAGGTTGCACTAACTCAAGCTCCGACTTCACAAACTTGTGAAACTTGTGAAGTAAACACCCAAAACAACTTGGCAAGAGGTAGAGGGTGAAGAAATAGGATGTGGGTTCACTTTAGAATTGGATTTATCTCACTAGATCTCAAGTTGCCATTGTTGTAGCAAGCTTGAAGAAGAAGAAGAAGATGAGCTCAAGAAAAGAATATGATAAGTCTTGTGATAAAAATAAATTTAAATCAAATACTTATCATAACTTGAACTAGGGTTAAGTGTAGAGAATTAACCATGGTCACTTGGATGGGTTAGGGTTAAGCATGAAGATAAGGATGGTTAGCAAAGTCAAAGCTTCATGAAGCTTCAATATAAAACAAATAAAGCCACCATTCTTATCTTAATCCATTTCAAATAAATAAATAAACAAACAAATAAATAAATGAATATGCAAAACCCTAATTATCAAATTAACCATGGATTAATTCTATAAACTTAACTATATGATCAAGTATCATCAAACATGATACAAAGTAGTGCACTAAAGCATATCACATATACAATGTGCATCAAGTGAGAAAAATCCGTTTAAAGTGAACCAATACTAGTTAATGCAATGCAATATATCAAATATATAATTATGCATTAAATCATTAAATCAACATTTGATTCAATGATCCGGTCATGTCGCACATGACCGACTAGAATGTAATGTATCGATTTATCGAATCAATGATTCGATAACTAGGTCATATCGAATATAACCAATCGAAACATATATCGCGAGAATGAAATGCGGTATCACATACACGCATTATTCTCGGTCCCGCACATATCTCATATGCGCTCCTATTTCGTTTCGCTTGAGCCAGGAAACCTCTGTGTAGGACTCTAAAGACTCGTCAATACGCCGGTAGCAGATGATGATCATATCAAGCACCCACAAGCCGCAAGCGGTCTGCTAAACGTAACGGCCACCCGGGTATTGAGCGATCAGAAGATCGACGAGCTAGCCCGCTCACACTCCTGTGAATCCGACCAGTAACACTTACCATACAGTCCGGTCTCTTCGTCTGATATGTCGCATATCAAGTCTAGGGGTGGTATACGTCAGACCCCAATAACCCGATAAGTCGTGCTGATGTGAGGCTCGTAACGGGTCGAGAAACTACTGGTAACACTTACCAGCAAATCTCTGATCAGCCCTGGCCAGGGACTTCCCTGTTACGGCCAATCGAGCACAGCGCAACATCAACCCCCAATACCGGGAGAGACGAAACCCCTCCTATCGCTCATTGCCTCCATGTGACTCGGGACTGTGCCCAAAGACCACCGTTTTGCATGCCCTCATGGACGTGGTAAGGTGGAGATCAAAGCACAGTGGGAATCACACAAGACTGTATGACGATCTCGGGTCTACAGACTAACCTGTACAAGTGTCACCTGAGAACTGCCATCTGACGTGAGGTATAATACCATCTGGGAGTTCTCGGCGAGTCCGTCCAGTGTACTCAGTCTCCACTGAGCACCCGTATACCATCTCTGATGTCAAACACCAATGGATATGGGATCATCCATCGCCCATCACATGGGTCGAGAAGCGTATACGCTAGTCTACTCTGGTATATCGATGCCCCGTCTCGATACACCCATGACTAGGGACCTTGAAGGATGTACTTATGGACTACCATGTCCCCACTAGTATGATCTGCATCATAGTCCAGGTAGTCAAGTACAAATCCTAAGGGCTTTACCAACATGTAACTATAAGACAGTATAAAGAGACTAGTGTACATGTTAAGATAAAATAGCAACCAGATAGCATACTATCATGTCGAGCAAGAAAGTCATCTCTATATATGTCCAAGCATCCAATATAATATACATAATCTGTACAATACTGGCCTCTAGGGCATACATACAACTAACAATCTCCCACTTGCACTAGGGCCAGCTGCTGTAGTATCTCATACCGAGCATCCCGAAGAGTCTCTCAAACTGTATCTGGGGAATGGCCTTCGTGAGTGGATCCGCCGTGTTGTTCTTCGTGTCAACCCTCCTGACCTCGATCTCCCGGCGATCAACTATCTCCCGGATCAGGTGATACCGCCTCAGAAAATGTCTGGACCGCTGATGGGACCTGGGTTCCTTGGCCAAAGCCACCGCTCCATTGTTATCGCAATACAAAGGTATTGGACGCTCAATGGATGGAACCACTCCAAGTTCAGTAATGAACTTCTTGATCCAGACAGCCTCTTTGGCAGCATCGTTGGCAGCGATGTATTCAGCCTCCATCGTCGAGTCTGCCACGGTTTCCTGCTTGGAACTCTTCCAGCTAACCGCCCCTCCGTAAAGGGTAAAGACAAAACCCGACTGTGACTTAGAGTCGTCCTTATCACTCTGGAAGCTCGAATCAGTAAAGGACTCCAGTTGGAGTTCTCCGTTACCATACACCAAGAACATATCTCTAGTCCTTCGCAAGTACTTGAGAATGCTCTTCACAGCTGTCCAGTGACTCTCTCCAGGATCAGCTTGATACCTGCTCACTACACTTAGTGAGTATGCTACATCGGGTCTGGTACATAGCATCGCATACATGATAGAGCCTACTGCCGAAGCATAGGGTATCCCTTGCATGCGAGCTCTCTCCAAATCAGTCTTGGGAGACATCTCTTTGGAGAGAGTGACTCCAGAGATCGTGGGCATGTTCCCACGCTTGGACTCTTCCATACTAAACCTCTTTAGTATGGTGTCAATGTACCTGGATTGGGACAATCCCAAAATCCGTTTGGATTTATCTCTATAGATCCTGATTCCCAATATGCAGGAGGCATCACCAAGATCTTTCATTGAGAATCTTTGTGATAAGAAGAGCTTGACCGATTGCAGCATAGGAATATCATTTCCTATCAAGAGTATGTCGTCCACGTACAATACGAGGAAGACAACCTTACTCTCTGCCACCTTCTTGTAGATACAAGGTTCATCTGGATTTTTGACGAAATCAAACTCTTTGATAACGACGTCAAAGCAGATGTTCCAACTCCGCGATGCTTGCTTTAATCCATAAATGGATTTAAGCAGCTTGCACACCTTTCCGCTGCTCCCACTGTCTACGAAGCCCTCTGGCTGAGTCATGTACACGCACTCTTCTAAATCACCATTTAGAAAGGCGGTCTTAACATCCATTTGCCAGATTTCGTAGTCATGAAAGGCAGCAATGGCAAGCATGATTCGGATGGATTTAAGCATAGCCACTGGAGAAAAGGTCTCGTCATAGTCCACACCTGGTCTTTGACGAAAACCCTTTGCTACAAGTCTAGCTTTGAAAGTCTCCACTTTCCCATCTACACCAAGTTTCTTCTTGAAGATCCACTTGCTCCCAATGGGTTTTACCCCTTCAGGAGCAACTTCCAAAGTCCATACTTTGTTGGTGTACATGGATTCCATCTCGGACCGCATAGCATCCAGCCATTTCACTGAGTCCCTATTCGTGATGGCCTGCTCGAAGCTAGTTGGGTCATCATCCTCCATGATGCAATCCTCGCTCCCACCGTCCATGAGAAAACCGTAGTATCTCTCAGGTTGGCGAGGAACCCTACTAGATCGGCGGAGAGGCTGAGGTTCATTGGGAGCTACTGAATCTTCTGCTTCCACTAAATCTTCAGTTACTGTTTGTGTATCTGGAACCTCTTCCAGCTCTACCACTTTGCCACTGATTTCTTTTTCAAGAAATTCCTTTTCTAAAAAGGTGGCATATTGAGAAACAAACACTTTTTGTTCTTCAGCATGGTAGAATAAATATCCTTGGGAATTCTTAGGATATCCCACAAACTTGCAAAGAACTGACCGTGCCTCGAGTTTGTCTGGATTTTGTCTTTTGACATAGGCCGGACAACCCCATATTTTAACTCGTTTAAAATATGGTCTCTTCCCACTCCATATCTCATATGGTGTGGTAGGTACAGATTTAGATGGAACTTGATTCAATAGGTATGCTGCTGTCTCCAGCGCATATCCCCAGAAGGAAATAGGTAACTCAGCTGTGCTCATCATAGAGCGCACCATATCTAATAGGGTGCGGTTCCTCCGTTCAGATACACCGTTGTGCTGTGGTGTATATGGAGGAGTCAGCTGAGAGAGAATCCCATTCTCTTTTAGGAAGTCCAGGAATTCATTGCTCAAGTATTCACCTCCTCGATCAGATCGAAGGATTTTAATACTTTTTCCGGTTTGGTTCTCGACTTCTTGTTTATATTCTCTAAATTTCTCAAAAGCTTCTGATTTGTGTTTCATTAGGAACACATATCCGAATCTAGAGAGATCGTCAGTGAATGTAATGAAGTACGAAGAACCATCCCTGGCATGTGTAGACATGGGACCACATACATCACTATGTATCAGTCCTAAGAGTTCGGTAACTCTTTCTCCGTGTCCCGTAAACGGAGTCTTGGTCATCTTGCCTTTGAGACATGACTGGCAAGTGTCATAAGATGAAAATTCGAAAGGTTTCAAATATCCATCTTTATGCAACTTAGCCAGTCGTGTCACATTGATGTGACCCAGTCTACAATGCCACAAGAAGGATTCGTTGAGTTCAGAACTCTTCCTCTTGTGTGTGTTTGTTATGTTTAGAACTGTTGATTGATTTAGAACATAAATGCCATTGCATAACGTGCCTGATCCAACCAACTTTTGGTTATGGAAAATGTTCATAACATTGTCCTGTAATACAAAATTATATCCTTCTTTACTTAGCAAAGAAACCGATATAATGTTGCATATCAGGTTCGGCATGTAATAGCATTCGTTCAGAACCAATGTATTACCAGTTGGTAATACAAGGTGATATTCCCCGACAGTCTTAGCTGCAACAATTGCACCATTTCCAACCCTAATGTCTTTATCACCTTCTCCAAGTTCTCTACCTTTCCTTAGCCCATGTAACTGATTACATATATGGGATCCTGACCCGGTATCCAATACCCAGGACGTAGAGCAAATGGAGAAACAGTTCTCAGTAACGAACACACCCGAAGAAAATGCATCAACATGTACTTTCTTCATTCGGGTGGCATGGGAATCCTGGTATTCCCCTATATCCTGTTCATTCCTATAACTCTTATAAGAATGAACGGAACCAACGTTCCCCAGCACAGTATAACATGCGGGTTCGGTCAATACATCCATATTATTATCTTTATTAAGGCATGAAATGGTCGCTACCTGGAGAGAGAGAGAAGAAAACACTTTAGCGTATGCTCGTGCAAGATCAGATTGGTTATTATCTTATCTAATCAGGATGGCTCCCACTGCTTTTTATCAAATCTTCCTCCAAACCCTAAAAGGAAAGACTAGCCGGGATTAATTACACACTACAAGTTCGCCAATCTTTCAGCCAGGCCAGTGTCGGTACTTTGAGGAAGGTCCCCCGTGCTTTCGCACGAACCTAATTACTGTAAACCTCGTTTTCCCAGAGGCGTAACCTCGTTAACACCTTTCTAGACACCTACTTGATCGGCTAATTGTAATGTATAAAACTCTCCCAGGAGTAACTCTTACTCGCAGTGGGTATCGGGATCCAACTATCTCATAGAAGGTATGCAATCTCATTGCAAATTTCAACACTTGAAATTCCCGATAATCTTTTGCCCCTAGCAGCTATATGACCTTAACATAGTCAACAAATCATAAGTGCTAGTCAAGTTCAACCCGTCATTTCCCGATTGAATTAAACCCACCCGCACGACCCTTAACATAGTCAACAAAGTCGCACGACTACCCTAATCCAATCGCATCATATGCTTATACAGATAAGCACTAATTAGCTACCGCACACTACGCCTTAACATAGTCAACAAACGTAGCACGAATACTAACTAGTACTTATCTGAAATGACGGAGGGCTACGCCAGGTTTTTCTGAAAACCATGAGCGTAATGAACTTGATATCGTTGTAGAATCAAATGAAGTTTTGAAATGGAGTGATTTTTAGGCTTTTCTAGTTTTGCTAAAGGAGTCACTCCCGGCGAAGGGATCTCGGTCCTTTCCTCGTCGAATGAGGTGCGGGATATATCATATATATAGCTGTGCAAAGCAAAAAACCCAAAAACAGTCAAAAGCAAACCGAGTGTGTAGCATCTGCCAGTTATTGCTAAAGGAGTCACTCCCGGTGAAGGGATCTCGGTCCTTTCCTCATCGAATAAGGTGCAGGGTATATCATATATACCGCTATGCAAAGCAAGAACTGTAGCTACCTGTTTTGTTTTAAAATTTGATTCTACAACATCTTAGGTTACTTTTCTTTCATTAATCACATTAATGAAGTCCCATAATTTAAATACCTAAACATCACAGATAGATATGACGTACACTTATGCCATCCGCATTCGCCTCGATGTCCCCTCGTGCACCGTTAGGTTAGGTAACTAACGACAGAGCAGGGCAGGGCTAGCGCGGGTGTAAAACATAAGTAACGTCTATATAATATATCATATATACTATATACTATATCCATCACAGAATCACAACACAGATATCGCAGCAGAATAATCATATGAAATATTGGATATACTAGGACGTCCGTGTTTTCAATACGAGCCAGTATAAAACACGGATTCCACGGTCGTGATGAATAGCCAATCCCACACCCCTAGACCCCTACGAGAGCGGCAAGCAACCCTGCCAATTCTAGGGTTAGGAGACCCGGACTCGACTCCTCGAGTTGGTCTCCCACTGGACCCCAGAACCCGGTTACTTGTGCTCCCCTCCTTGGGTCTATCCTAATGCGGAAAAGTAAATAATATACAAAGGGTGACAGCTTCCGCTACCTGGAAGTGCCCCAAATAAAAAAATATTACATACAAGTTTTTACATGAATGAAAATGAAAAACACTCATCTCACATAAAAACTCCCGGCTATTCGAACACGACGATCCAATATAACATATCCAGCAACACATAACATCACATGTCATCAACGTAAGTAAGTATGCATACCCCAATTGTCGTTGACGTATAGCAACGAAACCGACGATATGAACATACTACACTTACGGTCACAGAAAAGAAAGTGTAAAACTACAACAATTGGAATCCGCAACTTCTTTAGACATCGCATGCCTAACAGATATAAATCCCGCATTTTAGTCTCATTATCGAAAACTCTTTTCAATATCATATGGGACTAAATTGCTAGATTTATAACATTCATTCAGTTATCACATAACTGTTTGTGAATTCCAATTATTGTATCCAATTCCGGATAAATAGAATATATTAAACTTTCCGATCGAACACTCGAACACCCAAGTTTTCCCGACACCGATCAACACATGAAATAGGTTCAAAGACATTCACTTCATACCTCAGTACCAACGGTCCAGCCGTAGAAGGGTCAAGCCAACGCCTCACATGTGGCACGCCGTACTGCCCCAAACCCGAAGGTTCAAAGGGCAGTTCAAGACGGTCACATAATCGAGTTAAGGTTTGTTGTCTTCAAGAGGGACCATCGCGTTACTTGCACTACTCAGAACGTCTTTTAACCACAGAAAAATCCAACACTTGGAATTATTCCGGCAGGGGAAAACCTGGGTATTTATATCCGGTCGAACTCTTTAACATATTCTACAGTTATCTGGAAAAACACTTAGACAAAATTTGATAACCCGATCGAAACACCGAATCCCCAAAACAATTGCAGAAAATTCAACTCTTGAATCAATATTAAAAATTCCCAGAAAACTCAGCAGAATTTATCAGGAGTTACTGTGCAAACAAAGTGGGCTGACGTCACCAATTGGCCGCTGATCAGCCGCAGAAGCCATGCTTCTGCCGCTGATTCGCCGCGAAAAACACTGTTCACCAGAAACTTTTTGCACCGTAATTCTTATTTTTTCCTGCTGAATTTTTTAGCAATTTTTAATTTGGAAAAATCCACTGTTTTCAAAAAAGTACAGAGAGCATATTTTGGGTTTCGGTTTTGGGTCGTTCGGACTTCAAATTCCGTCTACGCTTCGCCTAAGGCTCTAGCTAGGCTCTGATACCAGTGAAAGGTTCCTAGGCACTCTAGTAAGGTCTCACAAGGCATCGAACATGCCAATTTAAAATTTTTGTGCCGAGAAACCCTAGACTACGGATCTTAAACTAGATGTTTAGGCGAAATGAAAACTTAGTTAACACTTAACTACTGGGATACGGAAATTACAACCTTTGTAGATCCGGATATCCACCTCCACGGCTCCGCAACGAAGTCTTCTCGCTGTACATCGTGAATTCTAGACTCCTCCGTCAGCTTCATCGGGAAAACGTGCGGAATAGGTCGTCGGCTTCGTGTCAAAGACGATCTACGTCGAGGTTGCACTAACTCAAGCTCCGACTTCACAAACTTGTGAAACTTGTGAAGTAAACACCCAAAACAACTTGGCAAGAGGTAGAGGGTGAAGAAATAGGATGTGGGTTCACTTTAGAATTGGATTTATCTCACTAGATCTCAAGTTGCCATTGTTGTAGCAAGCTTGAAGAAGAAGAAGAAGATGAGCTCAAGAAAAGAATATGATAAGTCTTGTGATAAAAATAAATTTAAATCAAATACTTATCATAACTTGAACTAGGGTTAAGTGTAGAGAATTAACCATGGTCACTTGGATTGGTTAGGGTTAAGCATGAAGATAAGGATGGTTAGCAAAGTCAAAGCTTCATGAAGCTTCAATATAAAACAAATAAAGCCATCATTCTTATCTTAATCCATTTCAAATAAATAAATAAACAAATAAATAAATAAATGAATATGCAAAACCCTAATTATCAAATTAACCATGGATTAATTCTATAAACTTAACTATATGATCAAGTATCATCAAACATGATACAAAGTAGTGCACTAAAGCATATCACATATACAATGTGCATCAAGTGAGAAAAATCCGTTTAAAGTGAACCAATACTAGTTAATGCAATGCAATATATCAAATATATAATTATGCATTAAATCATTAAATCAACATTTGATTCAATGATCCGGTCATGTCGTACATGACCGACTAGAATGTAATGTATCGATTTATCGAATCAATGATTCGATAACTAGGTCATATCGAATATAACCAATCGAAACATATATCGCGAGAATGAAATGCGGTATCACATACACGCATTATTCTCGGTCCCGCACATATCTCATATGCGCTCCTATTTCGTTTCGCTTGAGCCAGGAAACCTCTGTGTAGGACTCTAAAGACTCGTCAATACGCCGGTAGCAGATGATGATCATATCAAGCACCCACAAGCCGCAAGCGGTCTGCTAAACGTAACGGCCACCCGGGTATTGAGCGATCAGAAGATCGATGAGCTAGCCCGCTCACACTCCTGCGAATCCGACCAGTAACACTTACCATACAGTCCGGTCTCTTCGTCTGATATGTCGCATATCAAGTCTAGGGGTGGTATACGTCAGGCCCCAATAACCCGATAAGTCGTGCTGATGTGAGGCTCGTAACGGGTCGAGAAACTACTGGTAACACTTACCAGCAAATCTCTGATCAGCCCTGGCCAGGGACTTCCCTGTTACGGCCAATCGAGCACAGCGCAACATCAACCCCCAATACCGGGAGAGACGAAACCCCTCCTATCGCTCATTGCCTCCATGTGACTCGGGACTGTGCCCAAAGACCACCGTTTTGCATGCCCTCATGGACGTGGTAAGGTGGAGATCAAAGCACAGTGGGAATCACACAAGACTGTATGACGATCTCGGGTCTACAGACTAACCTGTACAAGTGTCACCTGAGAACTGCCATCTGACGTGAGGTATAATACCATCTGGGAGTTCTCGGCGAGTCCGTCCAGTGTACTCAGTCTCCACTG
The DNA here is from genome assembly GCA_030015575.1 of Agapanthus africanus. Classification (NCBI taxonomy): domain Eukaryota; kingdom Viridiplantae; phylum Streptophyta; class Magnoliopsida; order Asparagales; family Amaryllidaceae; genus Agapanthus; species Agapanthus africanus. The sequence continues at coordinate 263,998,608 of CM057346.1, read as the reverse complement.
AGCACCCGTATACCATCTCTGATGTCAAACACCAATGGATATGGGATCATCCATCGCCCATCACATGGGTCGAGAAGCGTATACGCTAGTCTACTCTGGTATATCGATGCCCCGTCTCGATACACCCACGACTAGGGACCTTGAAGGATGTACTTATGGACTACCATGTCCCCACTAGTATGATCTGCATCATAGTCCAGGTAGTCAAGTACAAATCCTAAGGGCTTTACCAACATGTAACTATAAGACAGTATAAAGAGACTAGTGTACATGTTAAGATAAATAGCAACCAGATAGCATACTATCATGTCGAGCAAGAAAGTCATCTCTATATATGTCCAAGCATCCAATATAATATATATAATCTGTACAATACTGGCCTCTAGGGCATACATACAACTAACAGTTTTTATGATATTGCTATGTGTTTTCGTACTGAGCAGGACTAGTCAGAGGACGGTACCTGAATATATTTTACATGTATAGTTTCGAGTTATATCATATTGGTTTTGCTTTGGATTTGGTATTGATGTCTTCCCCATGACTCTGATGATTGCGGGATGCTTGACGGAGTTCTGATTTGAGTTATATGCTCATTTTTATGCGCATGCGTTGCGCTACGATTTGTTTTATGTATATATGATTTCGGAGCCCCGGCGATTTGATGCTTTTGGCTGAAATATTTTAGTATTTGGGGGAACTTTTAATTTAAATTCGGGGACCGAATTTTTTTAAGGGGGGAAGATTGTAACGTTTTGAAAATCGTTTCGGTGAAATTTCGAAAAACGGTAAAATAAGGGGGTTTCTGTAAAAAGTCAAAATGCAAATATCTTATTATAAAAATTAAATATACATATTCTAGCTATGGAATTGCTAGTATTTGGTGTTTATTGAGCCACTGGTGAAATTTCAAATTTTATGAAAAAAAATTATTTTATTATTATTTTAAACCGTCACTAATACATTTAATTAGGGAAAGTTACAAATTGGAATGAGTTGAAACAAATTTTGTGCATCATAAAACTTTAAATAAAATTTTATCATGTGGTTTTCGAAACGAAATCGTTTGCCAAAACGGTTTAGAAATTATTGAAGAAAAAAGGTTTTTTTTTAGTGTAAATGGATGTTTGGGGTATAGTATTTATCATTTTCCATCATCCCACACCCATACCCACACTCACACACCCCCATTTTTCCTCCCCCTTGGCTGAATTCAGCAGCCCCCCTCTCTTGTCCCCACTTGTTTTGCAAAAGAAAAGAAAAGAAAAGAAAAGAGTAGAAAATGATAGAAAATGGTGGACTTTGACTTTTTCCACTTTCTCCACCTCACTCTCTCTCCTCCCTCACCCATTCCCCACCCCATGCTGGCCGAAACCTGCTCATTTCCAGCAGCCCTCCCCTCTCATTCCTCATCTCATCTCTTCAAAAAAAAAAAATTCACAAAAATTTCATGAAAAATCAACAAAAACTCAAAACCGAAATCCAACTCCTACCCATTATTTATTTGCCTATCTAGCATGGATTTTGGGAGCAAGAGAGCAATTTGGGAGGCTATGGGTGCTTGTGGGATCTTCAAATTGATTGGGTATAAATTCTAACCCCTTGTTTAATTGTTGTTAAATATTTTAAATCAAACATAATTAGTTAATGTTATGGGTTTAATTGAATAATTGGAAAATCTAGTAAGGGTTTGTGATTTGCAATTAGGGTTCTTATCATGTAATCATGGTTGCAAAGTGTAGATTATCATCTTAAGGAAATGAGAACTTAATCTTTTTGATAATATGTAAATTGCTAGATGTAAAATGTCCAATTTAAGCTTTTTTTTTTAATCTAAACTAGGTTTTTAGAAATTATTGAAAATGTGAAATTTAAAATCTAGTTAGCTTTTTTTTATAAATTGATTATGATTTTAATGTGGAGATTAACATGTTAATAGAATGCTAAAACTAACCTAGTTGCTAGTTTTCTAATTGATACTTGTAATTGCTAAAATTGGAATTTTATGCAAACTAGGTTTTGGAAATTAATCGCAAATGTTAGACTAAAAATCTAATTAGGTTTTTCATGACTTCATTAACTTTATTTAGTGTATTTTAATGCTTTAGATCATGCAAATCTAAGCTAGATTGTAGTTTGTGCATTTTTGCTAGGAAATTGTTAAAATTTAGGTATTTTGTAAACTAGAATATTAGGGTTTCTGGAATTTAATGAGATCAAATTCCGGGAATTGTTTTTATGACTTATTTAAGATATTTAGTGAATATTATGGCCGCTAGAATGGTTTAAACGTCGAGTTTTGTACTAAAACGGGAAATTTTGCTTGCTAGTTTTTCGGAAAAACGGCTTTTAAAGTGAATTTGGGGTTTTTGTGAGTTTTAACCTATTTTATATTAAAATTAGTGTTCGTGAATGTGCAAATGAGGGTATTTGGGTTTTTCTCGATGGTCTGGCGTTTGTACGTCGATGTCGAGGGTTTCTGGGTTGATTCGTGGAAGCAACCATAGGTTTTGACCTATGTGGGATTCGTGTGTCGTTTTGGTCATGAGTCGGATTTTAATGCGATGCGGTGCGTTATGATATGTAGGTACCCCCATGTGGATTCGAGATGGCAAGCAAGCGCATGGCGACGTCGGCACCGGCGAGCGAGGACCAGGTGAGTAGATTTATATCTACGGGGAGAAGTCGGGTGGATGGCGTATAGCACCCCCGCAGTTCGTGGTGATGTATACGAATACGTATACACACACATATATATATTTTTTATATATTGTTTGAGTATATTGATGATAATATGGATATTTGGTGTTCTTGGATATTTAGTGTCGCGAAACCCTAGAGTAGTGGTCGCACCACACATGCACACACCAACCCATACTTGCATACCTTCTTCTTTAATTTGTGCTTATACGGGAATATATAGTTATGTGTTCACATGGGTATGGGGCTATGTGTTCACATACGGATTTGAGGATGATACTTGGGTTTGAGATGAGTCGATGAGATTTATATTGAGGTTGTGAATTCGGTGATATGGCAGGATTCGTATTTGAGATACGACATGACGTTGTAGCGGGTCCTTGACGTAGTGTTTCACACACGTCCATGCATACTTAGGCGGTATCAGTATTGTACTAGACGTAGATCAGTACCCCGATCATGATATTCGATAAAGAGGATACCAGGTGAATAGTATGATGAATGTGATATTAACCCGTACCCAGATTTGGGGATGCCGTACGACGGATTTACGTACGAGCTATATTTTGATGATTGATCCGCACTCTTGACTTGGGATGTCTGATTATAGATATGGTATCGGATATGATATTATTTAGGCGGGATCACCGACTAATATATATACAGGTATGTATATGTATCGACTCAGATGTTAGGCGGTTTCCTTACATGTAGTCCAGCTTATTAGCTTAGCCCTTTAGTTTAGTTTAGTTTAGTTGTTAGATTAGATTCGATTCTTACCTATTTCAAAAACTAACGAATCATGGGTATTTTAAAAGACAGCCCAAGGGATCCTACGGATATTTCAAAAGACGTATCTTTTCATAAAAAAAACACCGTAGCCCCTAATTTTCAAAACCCCATGATTCGTGTTATTTCAAAAGGCACCATTTGTAGGACTTATATTAAATTAATGCAGATTAGTTATAGTTGCATCTAGTATTCAGCTCCCGCTCATTTTGGTTGCTCGCTCCGCATCGCATATTTACATTGTTATTTCATATTGCATTGTTGACATTATGCTGTTAGGACACCAGCACCATTACCGATGATGCGTATGTACCACCTACACTTACTTGCCGGCTCACACACATCTTCATCGGTAATTACCATGTCACGTACACCTTAGAAAATATTATTGCTTAACTTAGCTTGATAGCTAGTAGTTTGACATAATATTAGTGTACATACCTTATATACCAGCTTAGATATTGTAGTTATTACTTGTCGCTTCATGCATACTGTTATTCAGTCTCATGCTTATATTCATGGTTTTATATGCTATTGATGATTCGGATTTCCATGATATTTTCTGGATTTGGAGGAAAACCGCAAAACATATATAAACTGCTTTCTCCCTTTTTAAATAAAAATGCGGTTTTCCTATGATGTATGAGTCGTCCACCATGAGTTTGCTGATGGATTTCGAGACCCGATTCGAGGAGTTGGATGAACCGTTTCGGGTATATGGTGGACCCGGTAAGGTACCCCAGGGCAAGAAGCTCGTGGTGATGATGATGAGCCTGGAAGGGGGAGACTACCTACTGGTGATTTTACCCGACGCGTCGGATATCCGGAGGATACCGTCGTGGTCTTGAGATGGATGGTAGGGGCCGGTCTGGACTGACGGCGCCCTAGATATTGAGATTGAGACATTGAGATTTCGAGATATTGAGGTACTGAGATTTGATGATACAGGCCAGTCCGGATTGCCGGAGCCTGAGTTTTGAGACATTGAGATTTATGTTTTGTGTCGATGCTAGATATTGTTGATGCTGATTTCATTTATGATACCTCATTTTAAAAATACAAAGGAAATCTCACTAATTTATGAAAACAGTTTCTTCATTTACCTGTATTCTGTTTTCATGCATTCATACCTCATTCATATGATACATTGCTACCTGAGGCACTGACACGGCACATGGATTTACACTTGGGTTTGATATTTGCCCTAACCATTGTTATGGGTTGCTGGTTATTTATTTGAGGATATATTATGATCATTGACCTAGGATTGCGTTATTTATGCGATTTCTTTTTGTAGATGTTTTTCTATTCACGAGTTGGCAACTCACCCCCGTTGTGCCCCAGTTTCTTGCAGGTTTGCCGTACAGGTTTCATTACGGCCTTGCGGGCATAGTTTCCTTCGGGTGATTTGCTAGTAGGTGGGTTTACTTGTATCGTACCCCCATTATGTATCTTGTATATCATTATTCTGTTGTATCTAGAATTTCCATCAACCAAACATGTATTTATTTTTGAGATAGAGACCAGTGATGTTATTCTTTCGACCTTAGAGTCGCGCGTTTTTATTTCTGTGGTTTTCTTGTGGTTTTGAGTTTTTTGATCCTCGCCGTTGGCGTTGTATATTATATTGCTTGTGTGGTTGTGACCGTCGATTGACGAAGAGCTAGCTCCCGCTTGGGGATGCCTTTTTATTGATTTCGTATATTATTCATGTTGTATCCCGTTTGGGAGCCACTATTTACAAAGGAGACTCTGCCGAAATTTTCGGGAAATATTGATGTTTTTTTTTAAAACCGCATAATTCGGCTTATGCTATTATAACTACTTGTTTAAATTGGTTTTCCTTCACTCTACTACTTTTCTTGGTTTGCATTTCTGGGTTTTCGGCTTACTTAGATTACGTACGCCTCGAGACGTTCGTAGTTTAAGTGCCGGTCATATTCCGTACTTTCGGGACGTGACACCGTGCCCGATGGAATTCAACCAATGCGCGTGCGACGGGTGGAGCGCCAATGGCCGTCGAATGCGAAGTGTTGTTTTAGCGGGAGACGATCGGCGCTGTAGCATGTGTACGCCGGCTCCTATAAATAAAGGTGGGATCCTCTTCAGGCTCCATACCTCATCATAATTTCCTCGTCCCTTTGGTGTCAGCTCGACGTTCTTTTCTTTAGGTCGGTATCCCTGTGTTTTCTCTTCCGAGGACTTCATCCTTTTGATCAGGTTAGATGTTTTCAACCGAGGAGTCTGTAGAAATTGTCCGGAAAGAGTCTAGGGAGTTGTTCAGTCGAAAATAATGCAATCTGTAGCACATCAATTTTCTCATTATTCTAATCATCTAAGGATAGTTAACATAAATATAACATATATTACCAGTTTGTCTGGAAAATACTAATTACCCAGTGTTATAAATATATTCAACATTCTTTATAGGGAATTGTGTGTTTATTACTTCAGGCATGATATTGTATATCTTAACACTTTTTATTAAGATTTTTGTGCAGAAAATTATTCAGGTCACAGAACCGGAATCACAAATTTGCCGATAAAACGCAGCAAGTCAAAGACTTAGAATCTGACAGAGATTCAGAAAAGAAACTAAGATTCCAGATATCAGAAGAAGACCTAAAGGCCAGCATCAAACCACCCCAGAAACATGCAGCAGCGATATCATCAAACGACCGCGGAACCGCAGCCGAGTCAGCCTGATCCGCCGGGGATCTGCGGCCAAGTTGTGTCGTCGGCGGTCGATACTTTTCCAGAGGCTTCCTCGTAACCTCCTAGCTTTCTCAAGACGCTTCATAACCACCTGGCTTCTTTTGGAAGGCTTTGCATAACTACCAAGCTTCTTGTGGAAGCTTGATTTGAGATCTATAAAAGGGGATCTAAACCTTAATTTTAGGGGTTGTTCAAAATATTGTTAAATAGTATTTAGTTACACAATTTGAGCCATAGAAATCTTCATCCAATTTCAAGATCCAAATTCAAAATCAAGATCTATGGAGTGTAATATCAAGCGAGACATCAAAGATCCTTAATCGTGAATTCGATCATCATAAAGAGCGCGGATCCTTGACCGATCCAAGTCTCACGAGATCGAGCGGAGCGAATTTCTACGGAACTAGTTACCTCTTCAAGGGAGCAATTGAGAGAAATTCTTGTAAGCTCGGATTGAGGGAAAGTGTAATTAGACGACGATTAATAAAGGTGGTAATTGTAATTCTTGTTTTCTTTACATACTTGCATTATGAGATTTCTATCTCTTGATTCTTTATTTTTCATGATGTGTGAGTGAAATTCTCCGCTTGTAAAAGATTCTAGAGAATCGGTAGATTAAATGATGATGAGATCCTAAAACTAATCTTAAGTCTTATGAGAATTGTAAACTTTAGGAAAAAGAATTATCAGTGACCTAATTTGGAGTGTGATCACATTTCTTGATTATTTTGTTGCAAATTAGGGATCAAATGTTTAATGATTCTCTTTGCTAGAGGCTAGATTTGAATGATGATCAATGAAAAGACAAGGGATATTGAAGGAGAAAGCCCAGTTTCTTCATAGATCCCTAATCTTCTTTCATCATCATCTTCTTAGCTATAATTCATCAATAGATAAGATTAGTTAATTCTAGTATTCATCATTTCTACTAATTCGATCGAATCCTACAAGCTATTCTACATAATCTTAATAACTAAATTGATTTTTGGACATCATCTTCATTACTACATCTTAAACTCTTTCTTGATTTTTCTAATTCTTGAATATTTTCTAGATTTTCTTGAAATAACAACTCAATTAAGCCTTGAATCTATTTCTTGAATTTTCTTTTCTATTTTCATTTTGACTCATCTAAACCTAGATCGATCAAATTCAAGAATCTATGTGGACGATCCGTTCTCATTAACGAAACTTCAAACGACACCGTTATTGATTGCGGTTATAAATATTTTGATTGTGATTACTTTTCATTTCATACAAATTCAGGATCCGAAATGATCAATCAAATAGTGCCGTTGCCGGGGGTTGTGTGCTATTTTGTTGATTCTTGTTATTTGAGTTGAAAATTTTATTATTCCATCAGAATTTTAAATCAAAATCGCATCAAGCGCTTAACGATTAGTGTGTGAATTTTTCAAGGGAATCTGGAATTATTGGAGCTATGAGATCAAGATTCTGGAGCATTTAGAAAGGCCAGTGAAGCAGCAGGAGCATCTGTACCAAATTTAGTTCAAAGAACTGATCATTCAACCGTGGAACCGCATCGGTTAAGACGTTTTGGCGGCGAATCCGCAGCATTCTTGACCTTTCAGAGCTCCAGTTTTCTCAGGTATATTTCTTACTTTCTTATCCCTTCCCTGCTCTTGTCTAATAACCATTTTCTGCAGGATTCTTTGCAAAAATTCGCAGCGCCGCTAAAAGAAATTTGTTGCTTATTTTGATATTGTTTGTGTGCATATTTTAACATGGAAATTAAGGGGCAAAGACCTGTTCATACCAGAATATTGCTTTTACTACCACCCATTCTTATGCTCGTTTATTTATAGGTAGGTGCTTTTAATCCGTGTTTGCTACATATTTACAGGCTACAGGTTCCTAGTCCAAAATAACGCAATTGATACAAAATCTCCATTGTTACGCCAAAATATAGAACATCTTTTGACAGCAGATAAAAGCCGGGTTCCGGTCATCCGTATCCGTCCAGTGCCGCGTACAAGTTTCTGAGACAAGACATATGACAGTGGTCATTCGTGTCTCGGACAAGCACAGAGCACGAGGGGGCAGCATAAGAATCAATGGGTGCGCGGAGCTCGAGGGAGAAAAGGTCAAAAGTATTTTTTTGATGCCATTTTGGACTGTTGCAGATCTGAAGAAATCGTAGAAGAAATTTGCAGTTTGGAACATGTATAACAACAGAGGAATCCAACACAAGAAAACCCAGGAATTTTGACATCCCAACTCCCCAGAACGGCCGCGGATCCGCGGCCTACATTGCGACTCAGCCGTGGATCCGCGGCCGAGTTAACTCGGTGGCAGCTGATTGTTTGGGGGCAGTTTAGTAATATCATTTAGGGACAGAATGTTGCCCTAGGGTTTCAGCACGCAGTCTATAAATAGCCCAGTTTTGTGCCAAACCAAGGCTTCTTCATGTCTTCTTTTCCCATCTCTTTTAGTATAGTTTAGTTTAGCTTCTTCTTCTTTTTCATTCTTTCCTTCATGAAAATTGTAGTGAGAGCTTTTTGAGTGGATGATGAAATGAAGATGAAGCTTATTTTTATCTTGTCTCTTTTATTTATTGTCTTGTAATTTTATTATCTTATATTGTAATTTTAATTCTTGTTGTTAATTAGTTGTTGTTATTTCTTTGCTTGTTCTCGTTTCTTTTCTTCTTTTATCCGTATTTCCAAGCGATGATACTCGACGGAGTTCCTTGCTAAGGTGAGGACCCAAGAGTTAGCTTGCTTCACTTGTAAAACCGTATTTTTCTCTTTTCTTCCTTCTTGTTTTGTTTTCTTTTCTTTTATGATGTGTGAATAATTTCCTCCTTGTTAAGGCTAAGGAAGGTGGTATGAGGGACGGAGAAATCGCTTGTGCTTCTCTTCGCCAAACTTCTTGAAACGAATCCCGACCAAACAAACGCAACCCCCTCACTTAGGCGCGCTATACGTGACATATAGCCGCGACCTAAGTCGAGAAGTCCTTTAAGCGCACTACAACGTGACATATAGTTGTGACTTAATTGGATACATGGTTGTGGGTGTTTGGTCGAGGGTTAGAAATAAGCGTATTTAGCGGACGGACAAGGGGCACTAGGAATGGATTTAGAGTTGGAAAGCTCGCTTAAACTCGCAAATCCTATTGCTATGTCCTTCTAATCCCCGCTACTTTCGATTATCCCAACACCGTTTTAAGAATGGCAAAAGACAAGCACAAGACTAATCCTAACTCTACTAACCAACCTTAACCTTAACAAGCTTACTTGAACATAAATACGAACACTTAGGATAGACTTGAACATACATAAACACATTTTTTATTGACTCGTCTAAAACACGAACGGACATACAACCATCTCCCTGTGGATCGACCCGTGCTCAACTGGCTAGCTGCATAGCGACACCGCCCTGATCGCGGTTATAACTTTAGAACTTTGAACATCCGACACGCTTTTGGCGCGCGATCAAATGGCGCCGTTGCTGGGGAGATGATAACGTATTTTCTTTCTTGTTATTCGGGTTAATATTCTTTTTTGTATATATATATATAAAATAAATTCTTTTTGTTATTTTTGATAATTTTTGTGAGCAAGTGTGCAGGCTAATCTGGAGCAAGTACAGTAATACAATCAAGAACCAGAGGTTTTTATTAGGGTGTACAGAGAAGGGCACGTGTATTGATCAAAGTTTCCCAATACCACTGTTTGACCGCGGAACCGCGGTCAAAGAGGGCATTCGGCGGCGTTTCCGCGGTCATATTGAGGCTTTTGAGCCCCAAATTTTTTCTGCCCTTTCTTTTTCCTCTAGTTCCCTCTCTGAATTGTACTATACTGTATTTTCTGCAGGTATCTTTGCACAGAATTGCTCCGCCGCAAAATAAATTTTTGTAGTTTTAGATTTTTGTTTGTTTACGTGCTTTGCATATATTAATACGGACTTTAAGAGGCTATAACACCAATTCAGATTGGGTAGGGATTTCATCACCCTTCCTAAGACCCCACAAATCACTAATTGCATATGCATTACCTTGAGCTAATAAAAAATACTAGACTCAGCCCTAAGGGCGTCGCGCTCAATAGGACAGAGGACTAGTTGTAGGCATCGGCCGTTGATCCTAACCTGACTTTGCGTTGTCTAGACAAGTGTGTCTAAGACGAGTGGTTACTTAATTAGGGCCATTACTTCTAGTGGAGAGCCTCCCACTCACTTGGTACTTACCTGGCCGCAATTGGCGGTGAAGAGGCAGTTTGAGGTCCTATTTCTAGCCCTTTGGAACAGTTAGGAGCTGTCTAGTTGACCTAGGTGACCCTAGCTCTAGGTGTGTTTGTGCATTTTGTGATTGTGATTGTGCTTGTAAATTTTAGTCCCATAATTCCGTATTCTTTCAAACAAACAATTTTCAAAACTCCAAAAACAAACATTTTTTTCTTCTTTTAATAAAAAAAAAATCCACATTCTTTTTCCCCTCCTTTTCTCTTCCTTTCTTTCTTTCTCTCTTCATACCATGGGTACCCCACCTCGAAAAACCCTTGCCGAACTTTGGTACCCATAACCAGACATTACTTCTTACGGTTCTTGCTTTGGTCGAATTTCGAACGACCCCTCCATGCCCAAAATTTCACTGAAAGATCGCATAGAAGCATCTAGGACAAACACTTGCACTCCGCATTTCACTTTGTATCAACCTTTTCAACCTCCCGCACCCGCTTATGTTGATACCCCTTTTGCAAGTCGTCCTTTGTCCATCGCTGAACATATTGAACAATCTCGTAGCCGATCTTTCACTCCTTTCACCACTTCAAATTCTTAGGATAAAAAATTCCATTCACCTTCGTATCCAAATGTTGATCCTATCTCTGTCCAGCCATTCAATTCCTACCAGTCCTACCCGACTTTTACACCTTCCCTAGACATTGCTTCTGAACCGTCATTTGGGAGTTTCCAGTACCAAAACAACTTTGAATCTTTTACTGAAATCCCTTCACAACCAAGTCTAGTCTTGAACAGTCATTGAAAGACTTTAGGGTAGCGTCGTACCAACAGATGATGCATTTGAATGCGTCCATGGCCGCCCTCATACAACCTACTGACCCGGTAGCTAGTTTTCAACCAACTCTAAATTTTCCAATGTATGATGAGGCGGTAGGACAGGCTGAGAATTTTAGTAGTGAGAGTGAGTTATACCCCCTTCCAAATCAAACCTACCCGTACCAAATTGAATCCCACAACTCCTGTTTTGAAAGTCTATCAAGTGTCCCAAATGATTTATCAATTGAAGATAGAATAATTAATAAGTTGTGCGACTTTGTAGTGTTTGATTTACCCGATTGTGAAGGGTCCCTTTCGAGTGAAACCACACCCAATCCTTTTGACCTCTACACCTCCATCTTAGAAGAAAAATTGATTGAAATCCATGCTTTTGATGAGGTGTCTGAGAAAATTGATTTTCACTTGATTGGGGATATTGACGCTGGAAATATTTTGGATGATGAACCTATAGATTTGGGTGAGTTTTTCTCTCCAATTCATCATCCCGAGTCATTAAATGTTTTTCCCGAACCCCATATGCGTCTGGATTTTGAGGATGAATGCATGGATGTGCTGAATTTTGAGGAGAATATTGAGGATAGCATTGAGGATGAAGCAGTTTTACTTGATGAGTCGGATTTTCCAATTCATCCTATCCCTTTCATTGACTGCGTACACCCCCTTGAATCTTTAACCGATACCCTTCCTCAATCACTTCCCCCCATCCTTTCCATCGTTCCGACCATGCAAGAAACCGTATCACTTTCATTTCTTATATCTGGTTTACCAAGTTCGGCTTACCCATGGTTTCTCACGAATCTTGAGAGATTTGACCCAATTTCTTGCCTTATTGATAGATTAGTACAATCCATCTTTTCACATCGATCATTACAGATTGTACTAATTTATTCAATCCATTTCCACACTCAAGTTCGTATTCCACTTCTTTCTCCCTTCCGCCATTCTTCTCCTCTACCGAGACCGGACGCCACTTCTATCCCCACACGGTCTCACGCGTTTCTTATCTCTTTTCTCTACTCCTTCTTCTACCAACCTGTACATTATAGCGATAAAATCTTTGAATGGTTGGTGCTGACTTTTGGCCTGTGTAAGTCCTTATATAGCTTGATACTGTTCTTTCCCCCCTAATCCTGAACTTCACCGCTTAAACAGTGGAAACACTGTTTTACTTAAGTTTGGGGGGGAACCTTTTTGTATATTTTTTTTTTGTTTTGTATATAATTTGTTTTTAGGGAGCGCCGACAATTTTGACCCTCTTGGTGTAGCCTGACAGTGAGGGCACTGTCAAGTTTAAGTTTGGGGGTGTGCTCGGTAAGCTTTCTTCCTTCGCATTCATTTGTATATTCTGCATTTACATACCTTATTTAAAAAACCCATAAAAATTGAAAAATTTCCAAAAATATAAAAACTTTGTCGTCGAATTTGCAAATAGGGTACTTAGATTGTTATTCCGAAAGTTTAGTTGATACGTTAGAAACAACTAAATCCTAGGCTTAGGAATTGAAAACCCTAAAAATAACGCTCATTCTGCTTAACCTTGGTAAGTATACGTCCTTACAGTTTTTCTTGAGAAATACGTAATCTTGAGTTCAGTTCTTGAGTTAAGTTAAGATGAAGGGAAAGTATTGAAGCTTTACTAAAGGATAAGTCTGAAAAATAGTTTCTATTCTTGAGTTCAAATTCAGAAAGTATATACCCTACAAACTGCACATACACACACCTTGAAACTTGGGATAGTAGAGGATACCTAGAAATACTCGTGCCTGAAAACCTAGTACGAAAGAAAAAACGGTAATTAAAGCTAAACACTAAAAGAGCATCATTGAAAAATATATCCGGTCTTGAAAAAGAAAAATAAAAGAAAAGAAAAATAAATAAATAAAGTCAAGACCCGGAAACTGCTATTTACGCTTTAAGCTCACACATTCAGTAATCGGCTGTTAGTGCCTCAAGAAGCATTAATAGTCGCATGAAAGGTGTGTGAGCAACACCGTTCATCATTAATGAAAAGAAGTAGTATTAGGTATTAGGGCAAGGGTACTATAGCTTGAATTGAATTCTCAAGTGTAAGGGTAGAATAATACACATACGTAGGGGTATACAATCGATGTTTGGATAAAAGATAGAAATAAAGAATAAGACTTGTGTTTTCTGTAAAGTTGATAAAAATCCCTGATTTGAAGCCGCACTTTAGAAGGAAAACTCAGGAGAACCAATATCTTTCTAAATTTTTTTGGAATGTATAGGATATGAGGTTAAATAGATAGGAGGTGTGAAAAATAAGGGTTGAATATTTCTAATTTAGGATAATAGAGTTTCTAACGTAGATACTAAACTGTAGGAGTAGAATCAATGTTAACTTATGACACTAGCTTGACGGGATTTTGTGGGTGTAATCCGCTGAAAACCCTCAGGAGACAACACTCTTCCTACTAGGGACACCTAAAGGTTTAACGGCTTGTTGCACACGCTCAGTGCAATCGCGTTCCCTGCGAAAATGCGGTTAGGACTTCTTTTGTGAATAATTGGTTTTTCTCGGGACGAGCAAAAGTTAAGTTTGGGGGTATTTGTTCATATCAGAATATTGCTTTTACTACCGCCCATTCTTATGCTCGTTTGTTTATAGGTAGGTGCTTTTAATCCGTGTTTACTACATATTTACAGGCTACAGGTTCCTAGTCCAAAATAACGCAATTGATACAAAATCTCCACTGTTACGCCAAAATACAGAACATCTGTTGATAACAGATAAAAGCCGGGTTTCGGTCATCCGTATCCGTCAAGTGCTGCGTAACAGTTCCTGAGACAAGACATATGCCAGTGGTCATTCGTATCTCGGACAAGCACAGAGCATGAGGGGGCAGCACAAGAATCAATGGGTGCGCGGAGCTCGAGGGAGAAAAGGTCAAAAGTATTATTTTTGATGCCATTTTGGACTGTTGCAGATCTGAAGAAATCGTAGAAGCAATTTGAAATTTGGAACATGTATAACAATAGAGGAATGCAACATAAGAAAACTCAGGAATTTTGACATCCCAACTCCCCAGAACAGCCGCGGATCAGCGGCCTACATGGCGACTCGGTCGCGGATCCGCGGCCGAGATAACTCAGTGGCAGCTGATTGTTTGGGGGCAGTTTGGTAATATCATTTAGGGCCAGAATGTTGCCCTAGGGTTTCAGCATGCAGCCTATAAATTGTAGGGAACCTAGGCACACTAATGAGGTCTCACAAGGCATCAAGCATGCCAAATTATAATTTTTCATGTGCCAAAGAAACCCTATACTAGATCGTTAACTAGAGTTTAGGCGAAACGAAATGCTACTAAACTACTTTAGTGCTAAGTGAACGGAAATACAACCTTTGTGGATCCGGTCCTCCACCTCCATAGCTCCGCGTTGACGTCCCTCCGCTGCGATCATCGGATCCTGGACTCTAGTAATGGTTTCATCGAAGAAATGATCGGGCTAGGTCGTCGACTTTGATGCCGAAGATGATCTACGTCGAGGCAATACAAGATCAAGCTCCAACTTCACCAAGCCATGAAACTTGTGAAGAAAACACCCTATACTACTTGGCAAGTGATAGAGGATGAAGAAATAGGAAGTGGGTTCACTTTAGAATTGGATTTCTCACTCTTTTTCTCAAGTCACCATTGAAGCTAGCAAGCTTCTTTCTTCTTGAAGAAGAAGAAGAAGAAGAAGAAAAAGAATATGATAAGAATAATGAATAAATGGAAAATAATGTGATTCTTATCATAATGCAACCTTGGGTTGGTTTAACAAGTGTAGAGAATAAACTAGGGTTTAGTTGAATGGTTAGGGTTAAAGGAAAAAACAAAATGGTCAAAGCTTTCAAAGCTTCATGAAGTTTCAAGAATGAAACAAATTAAGCCACCATTTTATTCTTGCTAAAATAAACAAATAAATAAAATGAATAAGTGAATAATTCAAAACCCTAACCATTCACTCAACCATGGTTTAAAGTAAACATACACCCAAGCTTGCATGTATCATCAAACATTATACAATCTAGTGCACAAAAATATATCACATATACTACTTGTGCATATCAAGTGAGAAAATCCATCTTAAGTGAACAAATACTAGTTAATGTAAAGTAATATATCAATTATATAATTATACATCAAATCATTAAATCAACACTTGATTTAATGATCCGGTCATATCGCATATAATCGACTAATATCAAGTGTATCAATGTCGAATCAACACTTGATTCGGTAACCCGGCTATATCACATATAACCTGCCGATGATATAAATTGCGAGAATAGAATCCAGTATCACATACTGGTATTATTCTCGGTCCCGCACATATCTCATATGCGCTCCTATTTCGTTTCGCTTGAGCCAGGAAACCTCTGTGTAGGACTCTAAAGACTCGTCAATACGCCGGCAGCAGGTGATGATCCTATAAAACACCCACAAGCCGCAAGCGGTGTGCTAAATGTAACAGCCACCCGGGTATTGAGCGATCAGAAGATCGATGAGCAAGCCCGCTCATACTCCTGTGAATCCAACCAGTAACACTTACCGTACAGTCCGGTCTCGTCGTCTGATATGTCGCATATCTCGCCTAGGGGTGGTAAATGTCAGACCCCAATAGCTCGATAAGTCGTGTCGATATGAGGTCTATAACAGTTCAAGAAACTACTGGTAACACTTACCAGTAAATCTCAGCAACCCTGGCCAGGGATTTCCGGTTATAGCCAATCGAACACAGCGCAACATCAACTCCCTATACCGGGAGAGAAGAATCCCCTCCTATCGCTCATTGCCTCCATGTGATTCGGGACTGTACTCAAAAGCCACCATTTTGCACGCCCTCTTGGACATGGTAAGGTGGAAATCAAAGCACAGTGGGAACCACACAAGACTCTATGACGATCTCGGGTCAACAGACTACTCTGTACCAGTGTCACCAGAGAACTACCATCTGACGTAAGGTATAATACCATTTGGAAGTTCTCGGTGAGTCCGTCCAGTGTACCCAGTCTCCACTGAGCACCCGTATATCATCTCTGATGTCAAACACCAATGGATATGGGATCATCCATCGCCTATCTGTATGGGTCGAGAAGGTATACGCTAGTCTACTCTGGTATATCGATGCCCCATCTCGATACACCCACGACTAGGAACCTTGAAGGATGTACTTATAGACTACCATGTCCCCACTAGTATGATCCGCATCATAGTCCAGGTAGTCAAGTACACATCCTAAGGGTTTTACCAACATGTAACAGAGAGACAATCAGTGTACACGTTAAGGTAAAGATCAACCAGATAGTATACTATCATGTCGAGCAAGAAAGTCCTCCCTATATATGTCCAAGCATCCACTACAATATACATCCTATGTATAGTAATGGCCTCTAGGGCATACATATAACTAACAATCTCCCACTTGCACTAGGGCCATCTGATAGCAGTGGTTGTAGTATCTCATACTCAACCATCCCTTAAAAGTCTCTTTCTGGGAAAAGGCCTTTTTGAGTGGATCCGCCGTGTTGTCCTCTGAGTCTACTCTCCTAACCTCGATCCCCTGGAGATCAACCATCTCCATGATCAGGTGATAGTGCCTCAGAATATGTCTGGATCACTGATGGGACAGGCATTCTTAGGCATAAGCTACAACTCCATTGTCTCACAATGGGAGGAACGATGTTCATCTCATGAACTAATATACATCCAGACTGCCTCTTTGGTAGCATCTTAAGTAGCGATGTATCCAGCCTTTATCGTCTAGTTAGCCACGGTATCTAGCTTGGAACTCTTCCAACATACCGTCCCTTTACTAAGGGTAAAGACAATGCCTGTGACTGACATTCAGTCGTTCTCATCACCCTGGAACACTTCCAGTGATTCTCCCCAGGATCAATTGATACCATCTCACTTCAACAAGTGAGAATCCTAACATCCATTTAGATCTATCTCATAGATCCAAAACCCAGGATTTAGTAGGTATCATTTTGATCCTGTGTGGAGAATCATTGTGATAAGCGGAGATTGATCGAGCGTAGAATAGGAAACTCCTTCCCTATCAAGAGTATGTCATCCACGTACTCTACGAGGATCGCCACCGTACTCCCTACTACCTTTTTGTATATACAAGGTTCATCTACCATTTTGATGAAGTCAAACTATTTGACTACTACATCAAAATAGATGTTCCAACTCCGTGATGCCTGCTTTATCCTATAAAGCATCTTGTACACGTTTCCGCTGCTCCCACTGTCTACGAAGCCCTCTGGCTGTGTACTTACATACGCTCTCTTCTAAAACATCATTTTAGAAAAGCAGTCATGACACCCAACCGCCAGATATCGTAGTCATGGTATGTAGCCGTGGCAAGTAGGATCCGGATGGACTTAAGCATAGCCACTGGAAAAGGTTTCATCATTATCCATGCCTGGTCGATGACAAAAACCTTTAACAAGTCTAGCTTTGAAAGTCTCAACTTTTCCATCTACACCAAGTAATCTTCTCAAGATATACTTGCTCCTGATGGGGATTTAACCCTTCAGATATAGCAACCAAAGTCCATACTTTGTTGGTGTACATGGATTCCATCTCAGATCGCTAAGCATCCAGCCATTCTTACAGAGTCCCTACTCTCGATGGCCTGCTCGAAACTAGTTGGGTCATCATCTCATGATGCAATCCTCGCTCCCACTGTCATAGAGAAACAAAAGTATCTCTCAGGTGGGTGAGAAACCCTACTAGATCGGCAGAGAGGTTGAGGTTCGTTGGTAACTATTGAATCCTTTAGTTTTATCAAATCATCTGCTGTAGTTTGTATAGCTGGAACCTTTCCAGTTCTACATAACAGACCTTGCCTCGATCTTGTCCAGATTTTTCTTTTAGACATAGGCCGGACAACCCCAAATCTTAACTAACTTAAGATATGGGCTCTTCCCTTTCCATATCACATATGAAGTGGTAGGCAACTGATTTGATTTGAACCGTATTCAATAGATATGCAGCTTCTCAAGTGCATAACTCCTAAAAGGAAATAGGTAACTCAGTAGTACTCATCATAGAGCACACCTTATCATATAGGCTGTGATTGCTCCGCCCCGATATACCATCGTGCTATGGTGTATACGGAGGAGTAATGCTGAGAGAGAATCTCATTCTCCTTTAGAAAAGTCCAGGAATTTTATGCACAAGTATTCTCCTCCTTGATCTCATCAAAGGACATAATACTTATACCCGTTTTGGTTTTCTACTTCTAACTTATATTCTGTGAATATCTTAAAAAGTTCGGACTTGTGTTTCAACAGGAACATATGTCTGAATCTTGAGAGATTATCAGAGAATGTAATGAAGTACAAAGAACCGGTCCTGGCATGTGTAGACAGGGGACCTACATACATCAACATGTATCATCCCAAGGGTTCACTAACTCTTTCTCTGTTTCCAGTAAACAGAGCTATGGTTATCGTATCTTTGTGACATGACCGGCAAGTTTCACAATATGTAAATTCAAACTAATTTAAATATGCATCTATATGTAACTTCAGCTAGTCGGGTCGCATTGATATGATCTAGTCTACAATACCTCAAGAAGGATTCGTTCATTTCTGAACTCTTCCTCTTGTGTGTGTTTTATATACTAAGAACTGCAGTTTGATTTAGAACATTAATGCTTTTAGATAACGTGCTTGAACCGATCAACTTTTGATATAGGAAATGTTCAAAACATTATCCAACAATACAAAATTTTATCATTTCTTTACTAATAAAGAGACTGATATGATTTTGTATATCAGGTTCGGTATCTAATAACATTCGTTTAAAATCAATGTATTTAGAATACTGGGTGACAGTGACCAACAGACTTGGCTGCAACACTTGTCCCGTTTTCTGTCTCATGAAACTTATCACCCGTTCTCAGTTCTCTACCTTTCTGTAGCCCTATGTAACAGGTTACATATCTGGGATCCTGATCCGGTATTAAATACCCAGGACGTAGAGGACACTGAGAAACAGTTCTTTATAACGAACACACCCGAAGATGATGCATCAACATGCACTTTCTTCGTTTGGGCGGCATGGGAAATCTGGTATTCCCCAATTCCTACTCTGTCTTATAACAATTATAAGTTGGAGCGGGACCAACATTCCCCAGCTCAGTATAACAAGCGGGTTCGGTCAATATATCCGTTTTATTATCTTGATTAAGGCGTGATATGGTCGCTACCTGGAGAGAGAGAGAAGAAAACACTCAGCGTATACTCTTGCAAGAATAGATTGGTTATTATTTTATCTAATCAGGATGGCTCCCACTGTTTTTATCAAATCTTTCTTCAAACCCTAAAAGGAAAGACTAGACAGGATTAATTACACGCTACAAGTTCGCCAATCTTTCAGCCAAGCCAGTGTCGGTACTTTGAGGCAGGTTCCCCGTGCTTTCGCACGGACCTAATTACAGTAAACCTCGTTTTCCCAGAGGCGTAACCCCGTTGACACCTTTCTAGACACCTACTTGATCGGCTAATTGTAATGTGTAAAACTCTCCCAGGAGTAACAATTACTCGTAGTGGATATCGGGATCCAACTATCTCATAGAAGGTATGCAATCTCATTGCAAATTTCAACACTTGAAATTCCCGATAATATTTTGCCCCTAACCTCCTATGACCTTGACAAAGGCCAACAAACCATAGGATGCTAGTCAAGTTCAACCCGTCATTTCCTGATTGAATTAAACCCACCCGCACGACCCTTGACAAAGGCCAACAAGGTCGCACGACTACCCTAACCCAATCTGCATCATATGCATAAGCAGATAAGCACCAGTCAGCTACCGCACACTACGCCTTGACAAAGGCCAACAAACGCAGCACGAATACTAACTACTACTTATCTGAAATGACGGAGGGCTACGACAGATTTTTCTGAAAAGCTATTGCGTAATGAACTTGATATCGTCGTAGAATCAAATGATTTTAAAATGGAGTGTTTTTTAGGCTTTTCTAGTTTTGCTAAAGGGGTCACTCCCGGTGAAGGGATCGTCGGCCCTTTCTTCGTCGAATGAGGTGCGGGATATATCATATATATCACTGTGCAAAGCAGAAACTATAGAAGCTATCAAAAGACTAACCGAGTGTGTAGCATCTGCTAGTTATTGCTAAAGGGGTCACTCCCGGTGAAGGGATCGTCGGCCCTTTCCTCGTCGAATGAGGTGCGGGATATATCATATATATCACTGTGCAAAGCAAGAACTGTAGCTACCTGTTTTATTTTGAAATTCGATTCTACAACATCTTAAGGTTTCTTTTACTTTCATTAATCATATTAATGAAGTCCCATCATTTAAGCACCTAAACATCACAGATAAATACGACGTACACTTATGCCATCCGCATTCGCCTCGATGTCCCCTCGTGCACCGTTATGTTAGGTAACTAACGGCAGAGCGGGGCAGGGCTAGCGTAGGTGTAAAACATAAGTAACGTCTATTTAATATATCATATATACTATATACAGTATCTTTCACAGAACATCACATGATCACATCACAGATAACGCAGCAGAAAATATCATATGAAATATTGGATATACTAGGACGTCCGTGTTTTCAATACGAGCCAGTATAAAACACGGATTCCACGGTCGTGATGAATAGCCAAACCCACACCCCTAGACCCTTACGAGAGCGGCAAGCAACCCTACCAATTCCTAGAGTTAGGAGACCCGGACTCGACTCCTCGAGTTGGTCTCCCACTGGACTCCAGAACCCGGTTACTTGTGCCCTCCTCCTTGGGTCTATCCTAGTGCGGAAAAGTAAATAATATACAAAAGGTGACATCTTCCGCAACCTGGAAGTGCTCCAATAAAAGAATATTACATACAAGTTTTTACATGAATGAAAATGAAAAACACTCATCTCACATAAAAAAAACCCCGGCTATTCAAACACGACGATCCAATATAACATATCCAGCAACACATAACATCACATGTCATCAACGTAAGTAAATATGCCCATCCCAATTGTCGTTGACATATAGCAACGAAACCGGCGATATCACATATTACACTTACGGTCACAGAAAAGAAATTGTAAAACTACAACAGTTGGAACCCACAAACTCTTTAGACATCGCATGCCTAATCAAATGAATTACTTAGACATCGCATGCCTAATAATTATAAACCCCGCATTTTAGTCTCTATATCGAAAACACTTTTCAATATCAAGTCGGGCAATTCAACAAGATTCCCGACATCCTGATCGAATGCTCGTCGCAAACTTCAGTAGACGGCTGCACCCCCGATGCCGCCGACAAAGTGCACTAAGGCGGAACACCGCTGCCGCGAGCACCCGAACGGATGCTTTCGGCGACGGGGTTCTCCTACAGTCACTTGGTCGGGGCTATGGAGTGAGGCTGTCTATTAAGTTTACCCGGCGAGTATCCGCGTACGCTACGTGATTGCGACGGACTTTCGATCACATTAAAATTCCGTGGCAACCGATCAAGTGAGACTAAACTGCTAGATTTATAAAATTCATTCAGTTATCTCATAACTTCTTGTGAATTCCAATTATTGTATCACATTCCGGATAAATAGAAAATGTCAAACTTTCCGTTCGAACAATCGAACACCCAAGTTTTCCCGAAACAGCTCAACACATGAAACAAGTTTAAAAACATTCACTTCATCCCTCAGTACCAACGGTCCAGCCGTAGAAGGGTCAAGCCAACGCCTCACATGTGGCACGCTGTACTGCGTCAAACCCGAAGGTTCAAAGGGCAGTTCAAGACGGTCACATAATCGAGTTAAGGTTTGTTGTCTTCTAGAGAGTCCATCGGGTTACTTGCACTACTTAGAACATTCCTAAAACTACCGAAAAATCCAACACTTGGAAATTTCCCGGCAGGGGAAAAATTGGGTATTTATATCCGGTCAAACTTTTCAACATTTTCTAAAATTATCTGGAAAAACACAGATGAAGTTAAACTTCCCGATCGAAACACCGAGTCCCCAATACAACCCAGAAAACTCAACTCTTGAGTAGAAGTTAAAAATTCCCAGAAAATACAGCACTAAAAGTTAGGAATTACTGTGCAAAACTCAAAAGCTGATGTGACTACTTGGCCGCGGAACGGCCGCACGAGCCATGCTCGTGCCGCGGTTCCGCCGCGCTTTGGTTGAATCAGCAGCACGTGCTTCACAGTAATTCATAAAAAAGCCTACTGATTTTTATGCATATTTTTAATTCTCAAAAATCTCCGATTTCAAAAAATGTACAGAGAAGGGTTTCGGATTAGGGTTTCGGGTTCGTTCAGGTTTCTAACTTCGTCTACTCGTCGTCTAAGGCTCTAGCTAGGCTCTGATACCACTGTAGGGATCCTAGGCACACTAATGAGGTCTCACAAGGCATCAAGCATGCCAAATTATAATTTTTCATGTGCCAAAGAAACCCTATACTAGATCGTTAACTAGTGTTTAGGCGAAACGAAATGCTACTAAACTACTTTAGTGCTAAGTGAACGGAAATACAACCTTTGTAGATTCGGTCCTCCACCTCCATAGCTCCGGGTTGATGTCCCTCCGCTGCGATCATCGGATCCCGGACTCTAGTAATGGTTTCGTCGAAGAAATGATCGGGCTAGGTCGTCGACTTTGATGCCGAAGATGATCTACGTCGAGACAACACAAGATCAAGCTCCAACTTCACCAAGCCATGAAACTTGTGAAGAAAACACCCTATACTACTTGGCAAGTAGTAGAGGATGAAGAAATAGGAAGTGGGTTCACTTTAGAATTGGATTTCTCACTCCTTTTCTCAAGTCACCATTAAAGCTAGCAAGCTTCTTTCTTCTTGAAGAAGAAGAAGAAGAAGAAAAAGAATATGATAAGAATAATGAATAAATGGAAAATAATGTGATTCTTATCATAATGCAACCTTGGGTTAGTTTAACAAGTGTAGAGAATAAACTAGGGTTTAGTTGAATGGTTAGGGTTAAAGGAAAAAACAAAATGGTCAAAGCTTTCAAAGCTTCATGAAGTTTCAAGAATGAAACAAATTAAGCCACCATTTTATTCTTGCCAAAATAAGCAAATAAATAAATAAAATGAATAAGTGAATAATTCAAAACCCTAACCATTCACTCAACCATGGTTTAAAGTAAACATACACCCAAGTTTGCATGTATCATCAAACATGATACAATCTAGTGCACAAAAATATATCACATATACTACTTGTGCACATCAAGTGAGAAAATCCATCTTAAATGAACAAATACTAGTTAATGTAAAGTAATATATCAAATATATAATTATACATCAAATCATTAAATGAACACTTGATTTAATGATCCGGTCATATCGCATATAACCGACTAATATCAAGTGTATCAATGTATCGAATCAACACTTGATTCGGTAATCCGGTTATATCACATATAACCTGCCGATGATATAAATCGCGAGAATAGAATCCAGTATCACATACTGGTATTATTCTCGGTCCCGCACATATCTCATATGCGCTCCTATTTCATTTCGCTTGAGCCAGGAAACCTCTATGTAGGACTCTAAAGACTCGTCAATACGCCGGCAGCAGGTGATGATCATATCAAAAACCCACAAGCCGCAAGCGGTCTGCTAAATGTAACGGCCACCCGGGTATTGAGCGATCAGAAGATCGACGAGCAAGCCCGCTCATACTCCTGTGAATCCAACCAGTAACACTTACCGTACTGTCCGGTCTCGTCGTCTGATATGTTGAGAAGTCCTTTAAGCGCGCTACAAATGCAACCCCCTCGCTTAGGCAAGCTATACGTGACATATAGCCGCGACCTAAGTCGAGAAGTCCTTTAAGCGCACTACAACGTGACATATAGTTGTGACTTAATTGGATACATGGTTGCGGGTATTTGGCCGAGGGTTGGAAATAAACGTATTTAGCGGACGGACAAGAGGCACTAGGAATGGATTTAGCGTTGGAAAGCTCGCTTAAACTCGCAAATCCCATCCCTATGTCCTCCTAATCCCCGCTACTTTCGATTATCCCAACACCGTTTTAAGAATGGCAAATGATAAGCACAAGACTAATCCTAACTCTACTAACCAACCTTAACCTTAACAAGCTTACTTGAACTTAAATACGAACACTTAGGATAGACTTGAACATACATATACACATTCTTTATTGACTCGTCTAAAACACGAACGGATATACAACCATCTCCCTATGGATCGACCCGTGCTCAACCGGCTAGCTGCATAGCGACACCGTCCTGATCGCGGTTATAACTTTAGAACTTTGAACATCCGACACGCTTTTGGCGCGCGATCAAGACCAAATTCAGATTAGGTAGGGATTTCATTACCCTTCCTAAGCCCCGAAAATCACAAAACTAGCATCTGCATCACCCTCATTAACTACAAAAAATCTAGACAAGACTCTATGTTAGTGTATATGCCCTAGAGGCCATTACTGTATCATACTAGTTTGTATATTACTTAATGGAAGCTTGAGATATTCACAGTTGTATAGACAATCTTGCTCAAAATGGTAGTATGCTACTTGGTTTGTTTCTACTTAAATATGTGCATGTGTTTCTTTTAGCATATTAGTGGAGCCTTTAGGAACTTTGCTTGATTACCTGCGTTGTGATGGCAGTCACACTAGTGGGGGCTGGGTAATCTACAAGCACATCCTTATACAGGTCCCTAGTCATAAGATTATCGAGACGGGGCATCGATACTCCGGAGTAGATTAGCGTATGCGCTTCTTATCCCAGCAGGGGAGATGGTCTGTCACACAGCCATTAGTACGTCATACTGGAGATAGTATGCGGGTGCTCGTTAGGTTACGAGTACACTGGACAGGACTCGCTGGGAACTGTTGGTTGGTATTATACCTATCGTCAGTTATCAGTTCCCAGGTGACATGAGTACAGCTTAGTCCATTGACTTGACACTGTCACTTCGCCTCGAGTGTGTTCCCATTGTTCTTAGATTACTACCCTACCATGGCTCAAATGAATCGTGCAAATAGGTAGTAGTTGGGTGCAATCCCGAAGCACTTGGAAGCAGTGATGGATAGACAGGATTCGTCTCTCCCGGTATTTGGAGTTGATATCGCACAGTGTCTAGGAGAGCCATTACACAAAGTCCCTGGCCAGGGCAAGAGAGATTTACTGGTATTGTTTCCAGCATTTTCTCAGGGTGTTCTGGGCTACGCTCCGACACGACTTGTACCGCTATTAGGGGACTGACGTTTACCGCCCCCTAGGCGCGACATGCGATACTCTCAGACGAACAGACCGGACTGTATGGAGATTGTCACATTCAGGCTCAATAGGAGTTCGGATGGATTCACCTCATCGGTCTTCTTATCGGCATCTACCTGGGGACCGTTACGTATAGCTAGTACCGCTTGCAGCCTATGGTTAAACCCACTGCCAGCATAGTGTCGAGTCTTTAGAGTCCCACACAGAGGGTTGTTCACCTTTGGGCAAAACAGAGTAGAAGTCGTATGGTTTTACGACGGGGTTCGTTCACATACGTACACTTGTGCACGTTTGGTGTCCAGGCAGTTATTACTAACGGGCTTTGGTTTAAGCCAGATCCTAGTATTTGTTTTGGGATTGGTTTTGTCTTATTGTATTCATGTTCCTCGGATCACGGATACGGGTGTGTGTACACAGTTGATAGAGGCGGAGGAACCTCATTAGGGTTTTAACCATTGACTTGATTAAAACCAAAATGAGATTAAGGAAATTGATTAATGAGTTTTAAATAGTGATAATTGTATCATGGTTAATTAGGTTTGACCCTTTGACCAAGTTGACCCATGTTGACTTGGATATTTTTGTGGGCATGCTTAGCATTTATTATGATATGATAAGGGTCAAATCAACATCAACCATGACAATTTATCCTAATTAAAATTATCATTATTCTTTTTGCTCATATGAGAGAGAGGTTCACATTATTCTCATTCTCTCTTGCTCTTTCTCTCTCTTGCAAAGCTCTCTCCTCTTCCTCTCTCAAAGCTCTGTTGTTTCATGAGTTGAAAAACATGAGCTTTGTGAGATAAAACCATCAAAACACCTCTCTACTCATTCTAGGGTTCTTAGTCTAGCAAGCAAAGCACTCTGGTTACTTCTTGGTTGAGGTAGGAGCTTAAGGTAGAGGCCTTCGGATGGATCTTTCTTTGGCAAAGAGAAGATGAAGAGGAGGAGCCGTCTACACCACTCCAAGGAGCTATCAACAAGGAGGACCACAACAAGAAGAGAAGGAGTTCAAGAACTAGGTATAACCATCTAACCTAGTTGCTAGAACTTGTAGTTAGTTTGTTAGTTTTTATTTAGCAAAGATCCTTCATGGTTAGTCTATGTTTCCTTGTGATAAAAATCTGATTTTTACTCTTTCCGCCTCCCCGTAAGACCCGAGGTGGGTAACATAAACTTACACTCTAAGGACCGTCACGCTCAATTAGGACAGAAGAAGGTCGTGGGTAATTTATTGCTTATCCGCATTTCTTTTGTGGTGTATAAGGTAAGTGTGTCTAAGACAAGTAGTTACTTAATTAGGCCCGCTACTTACATAGCGGACAACCTCCCACTTACCTGGCACTTACCTGGCCACAGGAGGGATAAAGATGCAGTAGAGGATTTATCCTGTGATTTGTCTTCTGGAAGTCTAGGAGCGGTCTAGTGACTTGACCTAGGTGACCATTAGATCTAGGGTTGCTTGTGCATTTTTTATGTGATTTTTCAAAATCCATCTTTTTCAAAACAAACAACAAACACCAAACCACATTTCTCTAATTATCAGAAATGCTGCCACTTGTGCTAAACCGTTTAGTGCATGCTTGGCTGGACATAGGATTCTAGTGCCCGTCTTGTCCGCGTTTCTCCTATCGACTCCAAGGTCGGTAATTCTACATATTCTCTTTTCTTACCACACACCACATCCACCACGATGGACGGATCTCCATCGAACTTCTTTAACACCGCTCTGCCATCGTCCGCAGGTACACAGACCCCACCTCGCATTTCTCTCCAAGAGAGATGCTACCCTATTCGTGGTCCTCTTTCTACCTGTCTTTCCATTCCACCAGCCAATGGGGATAACTTCAAAATAAAACCACATTACATTAATCTTTTACCAAAATATCACGGTCTCGAGTCTGAAGACGCATACGTTTTTATTACCAAATTTGAAAACGTATGTTCTATGATGGGTACTTCACAGTTTTCTGTGGATGCTATGAGATTGCGTCTTCTTCCGTTTACTTTGTGCGATTTAGCCGAGAAGTGGATTTATAATACAGCTGCACATTCTATTTCAAACTGGGATGAATTCGTCATACCTTTCCTTAAGAAATTCTATCCCAATCATAAGATTGCCCGTGTCCGTAGCGAAATAAATCAATTTACCCAGCTTCCCAATGGACGATTTTGGAAGTGTTTTGAACGCTTCAAGGATCTGTTAGTCCAATTTCCTTATCACGGAATCCATCGATGGGATCTGTGCAGAATTATATATGAGGACATTAATCCTACAACAAAACAGATGCTTGAATCCATGTGTCAAGGAAATTTCATGTCTAATGACGATGGTGAAGCTTGGAAATTTTTAGAAGATTTCGCTGAGAAAACTTTGCAATGCGAGAGTGTAAGTCAACCATCATCTAAGGGTGGTATCCATCAACTTCATGTTTCCATAGCAGTCAAAGCTGAAATGGTAGCAATGCAAAAGAAACTTGAAGCTATGGAACAAATTTTTTATTAGCCTCCCTAAATCCGATGACACTCCCTAAAACTGCTTGTGGATGCTGTTCTGATCCATCACATCTGACAGAAGAATATCCTTTGAATTCTCCGTTTCAAGGTCAAGAACACACTAATACTGCTTTTCAGCAACGACCTAGACACGATCCTTATTCTTCCACTTATAATCAGGGTTGGAGGAATCACCCTAATTTTGCTTGGAACCAACACCAAACTCAAAACACGGTTCCAAACCAAAACAAATTTCAAAAGGTCCTTCCACAATAACAGCAACCACTACAATTGACTCAGCACCCCTATCAACCACAAAATTTTCAAAATCCGGCTAACACTTCTGCATCGTATAATAATTCCTTGCAACTGGCCGGTACTGATAACTCCTCTTCACTCGAACAAACCATGAATTTGCTTCTGAAAAATTTCATGTAAGTTTCGGCTGAGATGAAGTCTTCTGTCGATGACATAAAGAAGAACTCCGCCTCCCTGGGTGAGAGTATTAAATCGATGGAAGCACAAATTGCACGATTAAATGCCGAAATGAGTGCTAGAGAGAAAGGGAAACTTCCATCTCCACCCCTACTGAATCCTGGGCATTCACAACACTACAATGTGAGTGCCATAACAACGTTGAGATCTTGAAGAGTGCTGAATAATCAAGTTGGTGAACAGATTGATAATGATGAAAATATCAATGACATCCCGGCTTCCACATCTACTTCTACTTCCACTTCCACTTCTGATCCTAGTTCGTCTACCCCACCATCTTCTTGTGAGCCTATTCTTCATTTTCCCCAAGGCTCAGATCCTCAGCCCAGTCCTTCTAGTCCACATAAATCGATCCCCACTCCTATTCAGGGATCTGTTCCACCCACACCACCTTCTCCAATGCTGGACCCAGCTCTTATTGCTAAAGCTCCTTATCCAAATCGGTTAAGGGAAAACAAACGGAGTCCATATATGGAGAAGGTTCTGGAAATGTTTAAACAGGTTAATATCAACATCCCTCTCCTAGATGCTATACAACAAGTCCCAGCTTATGCGAAAATCCTTAAGGACTTATGCACTAGGAAGAGGAAGACTCAACTGCCCAAAAATGTATTCATGAAGAATAATGTTAGCACTGCTTTTACCCCATAGTTACCAAAGAAACGTAAGGACCCTGGCTGTCCTACAATCTCAATTTCTATTGGGGGTAAAAACATTAACCGTACTTTACTTGACGTTGGCGCTAGTGTCAACCTGCTACCATACTCTGTCTACGAGCAGTTGGGGATTGGAGAGTTGAAACCAGCTCATTGTACTCTCCAAATGGCAGACCGATCCATCACCAAACATAGGGGTGAACTTGAGGATGTGTTGATAAAAGTCGGGGAATTTATTTTCCTTGTGGACTTTATTGTTCTCGATACACAGCCTGTAGCAAACCCACGGAACCAAATTCCGGTGATTCTTGGTTGACCTTTCCTAGCCACTTCCAATGCTGTCATTAATTGCAGAAACGGTTCTATGACCCTGTCCTTCGTGAAGATGTCAAATGAGCTGAACATTTATAAGATTGGAAGTCAGCCATCTAAACCCTCTGCTCATATTCTTGATATCTGTTCTGTCCACGATATATCTTCTGAAAGCTGCAAGGTTGATGAACTTTTCTTTGATAATCTCGATGACATTAGCACATCATTGTTTGATCTTGCACATCTTAGTGAGGACACCTTTGACGAGTCCACTCCCGATTTTGAACCATTTGACTCTTCACTTTCCGAGTCTGCATCCTTTGCAGGCTATGAACTTCTTCGTGAATCCGAATGTCATTCACTTACCCCACCTTCTATTGTCTCTTCGCCGATATTAGATCTAAAACTACTACATTCTCATCTTAAATATGCATATTTAGGTGAGAATGAGTCTTTACCTGTGATCATATCCGCTTCTCTAGCCTTAGAGCAAGAGAACGCTCTTTTGATGGTCTTGAGATCTAATAGGCAAGCTTTTGGTTGGACAATGGCTGACATCAAAGGGATTAGTCTCTTGATTGTTGAACATCATATACATTTGATGGATGAAGCCAAGCCAACCCGAGAACCACAAAGACGTTTAAATCCCGTCATGAAGGAGGCGGTAAAGAAAGAAATTGTCAAATGCCTTGACAGTGGTATCATTTACCCAATCTCTGATAGCCAATGGGTAAGTCCTATTCATGTACTCCCTAAGAAATCTAGCATCACGGTCATATCTAATGAGGCTAATGAGTTGATCCAGACACGCACCCAAACTAGGTGGCATGTATGTATTGATTACAGAAAACTCAATGCCGCAACTAGGAAAGATCACTTCTCTCTACCTTTTATTGTCCAGATGTTGGAACGCTTAGCTGGACATGCATATTACTGTTTCATGGACGGATACTCTGGCTATAACCAGGTCCCTATTGCCGAAAATGATCAAGATAAAACCATATTTACTTGTCCTTTTGGTACTTTTGCTTATAGACACATGCCCTTTGGGTTATGCAATGCTCCCGCTACATTTCAACGGTGTATGATCGGGATATTCTCGGACATGGTCGAGAATTTTCTGGAGATTTTCATGGACGATTTCTCGATATTCAGAGATTCTTTTGATGACGGTCTATCTCATCTTGACGCAGTTTTTACTCATTGTAAAGAAATGAACTTAACATTGAATTGGGAAAAATGCCATTTCATGGTCCAAGAAGGAATTGTGCTTGGACATGTCATTTCACGGAAAGGCATTGAGGTCGACAGAGCTAAAATAGATGTCATTCATAGCCTTCCTCATCCTAAATGCGTCAAAAATATACGATCTTTCCTTGGTCATGCAGGATTTTATAGGAGATTCATTAAGTATTTTAGCAAAATTGCTAGATCCTTAACTCTTCTCTTGGTCAAGGATACCACATTTCACTTTGACTCGGACTGTGAGGCTGCTTTTGACTCACTTAAAAACTCTCTCACTACAGCCCCCGTTCTATAATCTCCTGATTAGAACCACCTATTTGAGCTTATGTATGATGCATCAGATTTTGCTGTTGATGCAGTCTTAGGACAACACATCGAAAAGATGCCACATGTGATTTATTATGCAAGTAAGACCTTGAATGATGATCAAATTAATTATACAACTACCGAGAAAGAACTCTTGGCAGTTGTATTTGCATTAGAAAAATTCAGGTCTTGCTTGATTGGCTCACCGATTGTGGTTTACACTGATCACTCCGCCTTAAAACATCTTTTATCAAAGAAAGATGCTAAAGGTAGGTTAATACGTTGGATCCTTCCATTATAAGAATTTGATCTTGTCATTTGAGATAAGAAAGAATGTGAAAACGTAGTAGCCGACCATCTTTTGTGCATCTCTTATTCACCTATGACCCTGCCAATTAACGACACTTTTCCGGATGAACAGCTCTTGACCACATCCTGAGAACCTTGGTTCGTGGATATTGTGAATTATCTTGCAACGGGACTTATTCCCAGCGAGTAGTCTAAACAGGACAAATATCGATTTCTATCCCAAGTAAAACACTTTTACTAGGATGAACACTATTTTTTTAAGTATTGTCCTGACCAAATCATTCGTAGATGCGTCCCTAATGATGAATTCAAGAGCGTTCTATCTTTCTATCACGATCAGGTATGCGGTGGTCACTTTGGTCTACGAAAGACGGCAGAGAAGATTTTGCAATGTGGTTTTTACTGCCAACTTTATTCAAAGATGCATATGATCATTGCAAAACCTATCCTCAATGTCAACACACGGGTCGGATTTCTCGAAGAAATGAGATGCCACTTCAACCGATTTTGGTTGTAGAAATTTTCGACATTTGGGGTATTGATTTATGGGTCCTTTTCCCAACTCTTTTGGGAATTCGTATATCTTTTTAGCGGTTGATTACGTCTCGAAATGGGTGGAAGTTATTCCTTGTCGCACTAATGAAAACAAGGTTGTCATTAAGTTCCTTAAAGAAAATATCTTTTCGCGATTTGGACACCCTCGCGCTATCATAAGCGACAACGGGATGCATTTCTATAATCGGTCTTTCGAGACTTTGATGCGGAAATAAGAAATCAACCACAAACTTTCGACACCCTATCATCCCCAAACAAGCAGGCAAGCTGAGATTTCCAACATGCAAGTCAAAGAAATTCTGGAGAAAACTATTTCTAAGAACCGGAAAAATTGGTCAACCAAATTGTCGGATGCTCTTTGGGCATTTCGTACCGCTTATCAAACTGATCTCGGTATGTCTCCGTATCGTCTAGTGTTTGGAAAGGCCTGCCACCTTCCAGTCGAGATTGAACACAAAGCAATGTGGGCCATTAAAGAATTGAACTTTGACTTAAATCAAGCCTGCAACTTTCGGAAGCTGCAATTAAATGAGCTAAGCGAACTCCGCGATGAAGCTTACGATAATGCTGTGATTGTAAAGAATCGGACTAAGGTATTTCACGATAAAAATATTTTAAGAAAAACTTTTACCCCAGGTCAACAAGTCCTTCTTTACGATTTACGTCTCCATCTTCATGTGGGTAAGCTACGTTCTCGTTGGAAAGGACCATTTGTTGTGCGGTATGTATACCTGCACGGGGCAGTTGAGGTTGAAAATGTTGAAAACGGTACAATTTTCAAAGTTATTGGACATAGATTAAAACCGTATTTTTCCACTGACCCCAAGGAGGAGCTCCTATTTTTACAGGAGCCACTTTATCTTGACTAAAATTCCTCCATCTCACCTCCATATCTTGAAAAATACTGTATCATCTTTAGAATGGAGGTGAGTAATCAAAGAATAAGTTTGGGGGATATTTTAACGATCATATTTCATGTCCCTATTAATAAATTTTTCCTCCTAAATTAACAGGTTTATGAGATTTAACAGATGGCAATAGTGAGGACACTGTTGTAAACAAGTTTGGGGGAGGTTTGTGCTTATTTACGCATCACTTTGCATCATACTTTGCATAAGCACAAAACATATATATATATATATATATATAAATCATAAAAAAAACATATTTAATATTTAATCTTTTATAATAAAAGATTAGAAAGTGAAAAATTTCATCTAAAAGATTGGAAAAGTTTAAGAAAAATAAGAAAGTTAGATGTTTTCTTAAACAAAACTAGTAATAAGTAGTTATGAGTTGTTGTCCCAAGGGTTAGTAAGATGAAAGAAGTCCCTAATCTCAGGATAAAAATAAATCTGAAAAATAGTTCCTATTCTGGAAGCCAAACATCTGAATGTTGATACCCTATTATACGCACTTACATACGTCTTGAAACTCGGGATAGTAGAGGATACCTTGAAATGCTCTTGTCTAAAAGCTAAAGTATGAAATAAAGAATAAATGAAAAATAAAAGATAAAATGGTGAAGAAAAATGAACACTGGGTTTGTAATCACCAAGGCAGCATAGAAAAAATACAGCGATGGTGCTTCATCACCTGGTGCCTTAAACCAACTTGTTTGGGAGTCACTGCTAAGCCTTAGGTGTTGCAAGATAAGGAAAATACTAATTATGCCTAATATGTAAGCACTTGTAGTAATCGGTCGGTTAGTACCTCAAGAAGTATTAACAGTCACAGGAAAAATGTGTGATCAACTCCATCAAAATATTCACCGACTAAAAAGTACTGAGGTAAATGGACAAGAGTATGATAACTTGAATTGAATTCTCCGAGTGCAGGGATGTTCTTTACACACACATAGGGTTATATGATCAATGTTTGGAAAAAATGTAGGAATGAAAAATAAAGACGATATTTTATTGAGAGATGATGTGATTTCTAACATCTTTTCATGACTATTAAGATAGGGCTCATAGCAACCGAAAAGCTAGTGTAGTTGGAAACTCTAATTTTCAAAGTCTTTCTTTTACATTTCTTATCTTTATATGTAATTTTCACAGTCTTCCTTTTATTATAGGATTTTGTTGGTGTAATCCACTGAAAACCCTCAGGAGACAACACTCCTCCTACTAGGGACACCTAGAGGTTTAAAGGCTTATTGCACGTGCTCAGTGCAATCGTGTTGCCTGCGAAAGTGTGCTAGTTAGTTTTTCTTTTTCTTATATTTTCTCCTTCTCTTGAATAAAAGAAGTTTGCTCGAGACGATCAAAATCAAGTTTGGGGGAATTTTTTCAGTTGAAAATAATGCAATCTGTAACACATCAATTTCATCATTATTCTAATCATATAAGGATAGTTAATATAAATATAACACATATTACCGGTTTGTCTGGAAAATACTAATTACCCAGTGTTATATATATATTCAACATTCTTTTTAGGAAATTGTGTGTTTATTACTTAACGCATGATATTGTATATCTCAACACTTTTTATTGAGATTTTGGTGCAGAAAATTATTCAAGTCACAGAACCGGAATCACAAATTTGCCGATAAAACGCAGCAAGTCAAAGACTTAGAATCTGGCAGAGATTCAGAAAAGAAACTAAGATTCTAGATATCAGAAGAAGACCTAAAGGCCAGCATCAAACCACCCCAGAAAGATGAAGTAGCGATCTCATCAAACGGCCGCGGAACCACGGCCGAGTCATCCTGATCTGCCGTGGATCCGCGGCCGAGTTGGGTTGTCGGCGGTCGATACTTTTCCAGAGGCTTCCTCGTAACCTCTTAGCTTCCTCAAGACGCTTCATAACCACCTGGCTTCTTCTGGAAAGCTCTGCATAACTACCAAGCTTCTTTTAGAAGCTTGATTTGAGATCTATAAAAAGAGATCTAAGCCTTAATTTTAGGGGTTGTTCAAAACGTTGTTAAATAGTTCATTAGTTACACAATTTGAGCCACACAAATCTTCATCAAATTTCAATATCCAAATTCAAAATCAAGATCCATGGAGTGCAACATCAAGCGAGACATCAAAGATCCTTAATTGCGAAGCTGATCATCATCAAGAGCGCGAGATCCTCGACCGATCCAAGCCTCCCGAGATCGAGCGGAGCGAATTTCGACGGAACTAGTTACCTGTTCAAGGGAGTGATCGAGAGAAATTCTTGTAATCTCGAATTGAGGGAAAGTGTAATTAGACGACGATTAATAAAGGTGATAATTGTAATTCTTGCTTTCTTTACATTCTTGTATTATGAGATTTCTACTTCTTGATTATTTATTTTTCATAATGTGTGAGTGAAATTCTCCGCTTGTAAAGGATTCGAGAGAATCGGTAGATTAAATGATGATGATATCCTAAAACTAATTTTAAGTCTTATGAGAATTGTAAACTTTAGGAAAAAGAATCATCAATGACCTAATTTGGAGTGAGATCACATTTCTTGATTATTTTGTTGCAAATTACGGATCAAATGTTTGATGATTCTCTTTGATAAAGGCTAGGTTTGAATGCTGATCAATGAAAAGACAAGGCATATTGAAGGAGAAACCCTAGTTTCTTCATAGATCCCTAATCTTTATTCATCATCATCTTGTTAGCTATAATTCATCAATAGATAAGATTAGTTAATTCTAGTATTCATCATTTCTACTAATTCGATCGAATCCTACAAGCTATTCTACATAATCTTGATAACTAAATTGATTTTTGGACATCATCTTCATTACTACATCTTAAACTCTTTCTTGATTTTTCTAATTCTTGAATATTTTCTAGATTTTCTTGAAATGACAACTCAATTAAGTCTTAAATCTATTTCTTGAATTTTCTTTTCTATTTTCATTTTGACCCATCTAAAGCTAGTTCGATCAAATACACGAATCTCTGTGGATGATCCGTTCTCACTAACGAAACTTCAAATGACACCGTTATTGATTGCGGTTATAAATATTTTGATTGTGATTACTTTTCATTTCATACAAATTCACGATTCGAAATGATCAATCAGGAGTCTTCTGTAGCTTCCTCTTCTTCTTCTTCCTCTTCTGCTTCTTCCTCTTCCTCGTCTGAGTCGGAGTCCCCCCGGGAAGTTAAGGTTAATCATGCTTCCCGGGGTCATGCGACGTGGGCGGTCCCCAGAGCGCAGGTTATGAGTGCTCTTAGCACGTCATCCACGCTGAGGCATGCTGATGAGCTCGCCACCACCCGGACTCTTTTTCACATTCCTCCCGGCTACTCGCTTCGTCTGGTCGAGGAGGGAGAGAGGGCAGACCAGGTATGGGGCAAGGAGATTTCCTTGTACCAGAAAGCCTTTTGGGCCGGGATGCTGTTGGGAACTCGCCCGGGCGCGCAAATGCGTATGTTTTGGAAACGGAAATGACTTTATGGAAATGAGGCAAGCGAGATCGTTCTCATTTAAAATTTATAAACTGCAATTGCAAGGCGCGTTGTAGCAAACCGGCAGGTACGGGTCGATCCGTAGGGAATTGTGTATTTAGTCTTGTTTAAGATTCAACAAATAATGAATTGGGTTGTTTGTCACAAAAAATTAGAAAGAATACGAAAACAAGAAAAGAAAAAAGAAGATAAGAAAGAAATGGTTGTGGTTTTGGCTCGGAAGGTCGAATCGCGACGATTCGTTCGACGCTCCCTTGATTATGAGTTATCCTTCCTTATGTCGATCCCGGCATGAAGCATGACTTGTCGAGGCTGTTGTGAAGCACAAATCATCAAATTCCGATGTTCGCCGCAAAATACGAAACGGGTCCATTTTGTTCACTTACCGTTTGTATGTCCGAGCTTGGGGTATTAACACTAAGCACGAGGGTTAGGAAGCTTACCACAATATGAAAAACACAAATTAGTTAATGAGAGCAAATGATTTTAGTATTGAGTTTGCTAAGTGTTTGTGATAGTATATAGTATATGAAACCAAGAGATTGTCACGCACTTGATCACAAAATACCATATCTAAACCTAGCAACCTTAACACTAAATTGATTTTAACTTAAACATTGAAATGGGGAAAGGAAGTTAATATGGTATATGAGGAGGTTACAAGGTAACCATGTTTCAAAATACCATATCACATCAATACATAAACAATCTTTAAGTTAGAATCATATATATAAGCACATTAAACATTAATAATAGGAGGAGGAGGCAAATCCTTTCATCTCATTTCCTCACCAATATCACAACCAAAGAAAGATTAGTTAAGCATGATAAAGAAAAGAAAATATGAAAAAGAAGCAAGTAATCAAAGAAACAACAATATTATTAACACTTGAAATTGAGGTACAAAATATTGGTAACTTGTTCAACCTCCATAATGAAGCTCTCAAGAGAAATCTTCAAGAGGAGACCAAGTAAAGCTCACACAACTCTCAACCCTAAACCAAAAACAAAAGAAAACAAAACAATATATGTATACACTATGTGAGACCCATTCCCTTGTTCAATGATCTGGCTTTTATAGGCACAAAAAAGATTAAACAAGTAATAAAAATAAGGTGATGTGACTGCAAGGAAGGGACAGAGAAAAGATGGGGACAAATGGGGCAAGGGGGACCGGCGAGCTCGGATTATATGGGGGTGTGGCCGGCCAAAATCCGACCTATGAGGCTCGTATTGATGTGGTGGTCTCTTATCAACTCCAATATCATCTTGGTTCTGTTTGTTTTCTCTGTTTAAGCCTAGTTTGCATTCAGACATTTGGAGGGAACATGATGCCATACATCACATCAAAACTTTTAGCATTTATTACCCATGCCCCCCACATGTGCCCACTAGTTACACAATTCATCATTTGTGTGCGCCAAGGCAGCTCCACCATGGTCTAAGCTAAAGAGTTGTGTATACACTTGTATTGTGTTGGACCAAAATTGTGTGCACACGTTTATTTGCAAAAGAACTCTTTGGATATCGGTCGGTTTCCTGGTCTGCTTAAAGTGTCGGCTCCCAAACGTTATATCCGTGATTTTGAATGTGTTTCCAGTATTTTATCACGAACACCTGTAATATATAATTACTGAGCAGACACTAATTAATAGCACCGATATAACAAAAAATAGATAATGAATGAGCGGTATTAAAATGCGGTTTTCTGAGATGAACAAATACCCCCAAACTTATCAATTGCTCGGCCCGAGCAATACAAAAAAAATCCTAGCCTCACTTTCACAGGGAATACGATTGCACTGAGCATGTGCAACAATCCGTTAAATCTCTAGGTGTCTCTAGTAGGAGGAGTGTTTTCTCTTAAGGGTTTTCAGCGGATTACACCCACAAAATCCAGTCAAATTAGTATCGTGGAGAAACTGTTGATTCTAATCTTATGTTAGAGATCAAAATTAGAAGTTCTATTACCCAAGTCAGAAACGTTAAACCCTATTTTTCACTCCTCAAAATTTGTTTAACATAAGCTCATACGCGTCTTTACGTGATTGTGCGGATAGTGTCCATAAGATTTTAAGAACTTTGATTAGGGCCATCATGTCATAATTACAGACCAGGATAAACTTTTTAAGGATCACACGAGTTTGAAAGGAGTTAAGATTTTCTCAAGTTTTTGTTCTCAAGTTAGGTTTCAAGTAAAAATATATATCTTAACAGAGAATCTAAAACTTATTTTTCACTCCTACTTTTCACCTGTTGTTGTTCATACACACCTTTCGTTATAGTGCACAACGTCTTTTATAAATATACCTTCATATCTTCGCGAAAAACTGTTTTAATAGAAAACTCGTCTCCGCCAAGATTATTCTCCCACAAAAAATCATGAGGACTTTTAATTCGGAGAGAACACTTGCTTAGCATGCTTTATTTGGCGATTGGAAACTTAGCGAGTTTTGGGTCAATAACTCCCCAGCCAGATGGTTTTAGGGTATTAGGTGTGGAGACACCCCAAGGACTTAATTACCCAAGTTACCAAGGCCAAAAAACAAAAGACTCGTTTTATTTTAAAATATTCTGAACTCAGTGAAAAACGGAGATATAGCCAACATTTTCTTTTAAATCTGAAGACGTTACATGTGGATAAGGTTTGTAATTACTCCAACAAGGTTTCAGATGGATTATTTTACAGACTTATAGCTTCTGTTAAAACCTCAGTAATATCCTTCATATTCACCTTACTTTATGAACTATTCTAGATATTACTTAACTCAGAACAAATCTGTTTGATCCTTAAGATGTTTATCAATTTTAAAAATTTACAGACATGTCAAAATTTCATCAAACTCTCAAAAACATATGACACGTGTAAAGTGTTATAAAAGACGTATATCAGCTATGGTTAAACAAAAAGGAGGGTTATTTTTCGGGTAGTCAGTCTCACAAAACGGATTTAGTTATTTCTAACTTATCAACCGAACCGTCGGACTTCGAATCTAAGTTCCCCCACTAATTAACATGAATTTTTTAAATATATTTTTGGGAAATTTTTTCAATTTTTATGGGTTTTTAAATATGTATGCAATGCAGAATATACACATAATGCAGCAAAATAAACGCAGTGCTCACCCCCAAACCTGAGTTTTACGATGTCCTCATCGTTGCCCCTGTCTCCGATAGCTAGACTTAGACATCAGGGTGAGAATTTTATTCAAAGAAAAGGAAAAACCTAAGACTAATTACAATATTTACATATTAAAAGATTGGGTTAGTCCAGAAATTAATACCAGCCATTTAAAGATTTTGTTTATATAGTGCAATAGCTGGTAAAAGGTTATGTAAATAAAAAGAAAAAAGAAAAAGAAAAGGTATATGTTAGATGTTAGTGAAGGGCATGGGCGTGTAAAAGTAGGGATCGGAAGACGTTGAAGATGAAGATGAAGCTTTGAAGAGGTTAAAGAATTGTTTCCTGGATGAATTGATTGTTCAAAAAGCACGTGTTGAGTTCCAAAGTCAAGTTCGTTCAAAAACTGGAGTTCATCCTCAAAAAGTTCAGCAAAAGAAAGGTTCTTAGGATGTTCCCAAATTGATCTTGACTCAAACTCACCTAGAATATCAAGTTCATCCGCAAAAATTTCCTCAAAACTCGATATGAAAGAATATTTTTCAATGCTGTCTTCCTCCCTATGATTTTTCACAATCCTATTCTTATCACTATGGTTTTCTAATTCTCCCAATACCATTTCTTCCTCATCACATTCACAAATGGGTTGGTATATTTCATCCAAAAAAGTAGGTTCCCATACTAACGTTTGTTCCGAAACAATGTCACTAGGTGATACAAAAATTGTGGGTTCCTGGTTATTGATCTCTTATAACAATCTATCCAAACCATACCCGTCAAAATCACAAGCTTGCTCCTCTAAAATTGGAATGCAAAAATCAGTCGGAGGTTTTTCTTATGTGTCCTGATAACACTTCAATTCAATTGCATCGTCATCTATGAAATCATCAAAATTCAATTGATCGTTTATCTCACTCGGGTGACTTCCTAGATGACATACATTAACACTATTGGGTTCCGATTGACTGTGTTCACTCCCTATAATCCTCATAGCTAAATGTTTTGCGAGTTCCTCTATTCTAGCCAATGATTGGGGTTGAGCAAGAAACAGTTGCTCAGATTGTTGTATGCACAGGGCTAGCATAGAAGCTGATTTATTCTCTACCGCAGTCATTACTTCAATACCCTTCTTTAAAGTGGTCAACCTAGTATCCATCTCACCATCATACCCTAATGATGTGTCAGCTGTTTCAGGTAAGGAGGGTGTAGGGTTCCTAGGCACGCTAGTGAGGTCTCCTAAGCCATCAACCATGGCAATTTCAAATTTTACGGTGCCTATAAACCCTAAACTACGGATCGTTTGCTAGAAAACTAGGCGAAAAAGCTAACTAGTTAACACTTAACTAATGAGAAAACGGAAATACAACCTTTGTAGATCCGGTACTCCACCTCCATAGCTCCGCAACGAAGTCCTCTCCGCTGTCCAAGTCAAATCCGGGCTCTAGGATCGGCTTCGTCGGAGAATGGGCAAGCTAGGTCGTCGATGTCCATGCCGAAGATGATCTACGTCGAGGCATCGCTAAATCAAGCTCCGACTTCACCAAGTCAAGAAACTTGTGAAGTAAACACACTCTACTACTTGGCAAGAGGTAGAGGATGAAGAAATAGGAAGTGGGTTAACTTTAGAATTGGATTTCTCACTCTAATTCATCAATCACCATTGATGAGGTAAGCTTTCTTCTTCAAGTTCAAGGAAGAAGAAGAAGGAAAATGATAAGATAAGATAATTCAAAAAGAAAAGAATTATGCAATCTTTATCATAACTTAACCATGGTTATGTGTAGAGATTTAACTAGGGTTAAATCAAATGGTTAGGTTAAGCATGAGATAAGAATGGTGGACAAAGTCAAAGGTTCATGAATCTTCAACTACACAACAAAAGAAGCCATCATTCTTCTCATTTCATTTTCCAAAAAGAAAATAAATAAATAAATAAATAAATAGATATGAAAAACAAAACCCTAACCATTTGAATAACCATGGTTTAATCTTTACACAAACTCAAGTTAGCATGCATCATCAAACATGATACATACAAGTGCACAAAAAACATATCGCATATGCAATGCGCACGAACCAAGTGAGAAAATCCGTCTAAAGTGAACCGATACTAGTTAATGCAAAGTAATATATCAAATATATAATTATACATTAAATCATTAAATCAACACTTGATTCAATGATCCGGTCATGCGCACATAACCGACTGGTATCATTAGTAACATCTTATCGAATCAACACTTGATCCGATAACCCGGCTATATCGCATATAACCGATCAATGTCACATCGCGAGAATCGAATACAGTATCACATACTCGTATTATTCTCGGTCCCGCACATATCTCATATGCGCTCCTATTTCGTTTCGCTTGAGCCAGGAAACCTCTGTGTAGGACTCTAAAGACTCGTCAATACGCCGGCAGCAGGCGATGATCATATCAAACACTCACAAGCCGCAAGCGGTCTGCCAAACGTAACGGCCACCCGGGTATTGAGCGATCTGAAGATCGATGAGCAAGCCCGCTCACACTCCAGTGAATCCGACCAGTAACACTACCGTACAGTCCGGTCTGATCGTCTGATATGTCGCATATCTCGCCTAGGGGTGGTAAACGTCAGACCCCAATAGCTCGATAAGTCGTGTCGATATGAGGTCTATAACTGTTCGAGAAACTACTGGTAACACTTACCAGTAAATCTCAGCAACCCTGGCCAGGGATTTCCTGTTATAGCCAATCGAACACTGCACGACATCAACCCCCTATACCGGGAGAGACGAATCCCCTCCTATCGCTCATTGCCTCCATGTGACTCGGGACTGTACCCAAAAACCACCGTTT
This sequence comes from Agapanthus africanus, assembly GCA_030015575.1. Taxonomy (NCBI): domain Eukaryota; kingdom Viridiplantae; phylum Streptophyta; class Magnoliopsida; order Asparagales; family Amaryllidaceae; genus Agapanthus; species Agapanthus africanus. The sequence goes on along the minus strand of CM057346.1, from coordinate 263,956,338 downwards.
TGCACGCCCTCTTGGACGTGGTAAGATGGAAATCAAATCACAGTGGGAACCACACAAGACTCTATGACGATCTCGGGTCAACAGACTACTCTGTACCAGTGTCACCAGAGAACTGCCATCTGACGTGAGGTATAATACCATCTGGGAGTTCTCGGCGAGTCCGTCCAGTGTACCCAGTCTCTACTGAGCACCCGTATATCTCCTCTGATGTCAAACACCGATGGATATGGGATCATCCATCGCCCATCTGTATGGGTCGAGAAGGTACACGCTAGTCTACTCTGGTATATCGATGCCCCGTCTCGATACACCCACGACTAGGGACTATGAAGGATGTACTTATAGACTACCATATCCCCACTAGTATGATCCTCATCATAGTCCAGGTAGTCAAGTACAGATCCTAAGGGCTTTACCAACATGTAACAGAGAGACTAACAGTATACACGTTAAGGTAAAGTTCAACCAGACAGCATACTATCATGTCGAGCAAGAAAGTCCTCTCTATATATGTCCCAGCATCCACTACAATATACATCCTATGTACAGTAATGGCCTCTAGGGCATACATATAACTAACAATCTCCCACTTGCACTAGGGCCATCTGTAGCAGTGGTTGTAGTATCTCATACTCAACCATCCCATAAAAGTCTCTCTCTGGGAACAGGCCTTTGTGAGTGGATCCGCTGTGTTGTCCTCTGAGTCTACTCTCCTAACCTCGATCACCCTGGAGATCAACCATCTCCATGATCAAGTGATACTGCCTTAGAATATGTCTGGATCACTGATGGGACGGGCGTTCCTTGGCATAAGCTACAACTCCATTGTCATACAATGGAAGGAACATAGTTCATCTTATGAACCAATATACACCCAAACAGCCTCTTTGGTAGCATCTTAAGTAGCGATGTATCCTGCCTTTATCTTTCTAGTATGTCACGGTATTTAGTTTGGAACTCTTCCAACATACCGTCCCTTTACTGAGGGTAAAGACAATGCCTGTGACTGACATTCAGTCGTCTTTATCACCCTGGAACACTTCCAGTGATTCTCCCCAGGATCGATTGATACCGTCTCACTACATCTAGTGAGAATTCTAACATCCATTTAGATCTATCTCATAGATCCAAAATCCCAGGATTTAGTAGGTATCACTTCGATCCTATACGGAGAATCATTGTGATAAGCGGAGATTGATCGAGCGTAGCATAGGAAACTCCTTCCCTATCAAGAGTATGTCATCCACGTACTCTACGAGGATCGTCACCATACTCCCTACTACCTTCTTGTTTATACAAGGTTCATCTACCATTTTGATGATGTCAACTTCTTTGACTAATCCATCAAAACAGATGTTCCAACTCCGCGATGCCTGCTTTAACCTATAAAGCATCTTGCACACGTTTCCGCTGCTCCCACTGTCTGCGAAGCCCTCTGGCTGTGTACTTATAGACACACTCTTCTAAAACATCATTTAGAAAAGCTGTCATGACACTCAACCACCAGATATCATAGTCATGGTATGTAGCCGTGACAAGTAGGATCTGGATGGACTTAAGCATAGTCACTTGAAAAGGTTTCATCATGATCCATGCCTGGTCAATGACGAAAACCTTTAACAAGTCTAGCTTTGAAAGTCTCAACTTTTCCATGTACACCAAGTAATCTTCTCAAGATATACTTGCTCCTGATGGGGATTTAACCCTTCAGATATAGCAACTAAAGTCCATACTTTGTTGGTGTATAAGGATTCCATCTCAGATCGCTAAACATCCAGCCATTCTTACAGAGTCTTACTCTCGATGGCCAGCTCGAAACTAGTTGGGTCATCATCTCATGATGCAATCCTCGCTCCCACCGTCATAGAGAAACCGAAGTATCTCTCAGGTGGGTGAGGAACCCTACTAGATCGGCGAAGAGGCTGAGGTTCGTTGGAATCTACTGAATCCTTTGGTTCTATCAAATCATGTGCTGTAGTTTGTATAGCTGGAATATTTCCAGTTGTACATAACAGACCTTGCCTCGAGCTTGTCCGGATTGTGCTTTTAAACATAGGCCGGACAACCCCAAATCTTAACTAACTTAAGATATGGGCTCTTCCCTTTCCATATCACATATGAAGTGATAGGCAACTGATTTGATTCGAACCCTATTCAATAGGTATGCAACTTCGTAAGTGCATAACTCCCAAAAGGAAAAAGGTAACTCAGTATTACTCATCATAGAGCACACCATATCAAATAGGGTGTATCTGCTCCGCCCCGATATACCACGTGCTATGGTGTATACAGAGGAGTAATGCTGAGAGAGAATCTCATTCTCCTTTAGAAAAGTCCAGGATTTCCGTGCTCAAGTATTCTCCTCCTAGATCACATCAAAGGACATAATACTTATACCCGTATTTTGGTTCTCTACTTCTAACTTATATTCTGTGAATATCTCAAAAGGTTCGGACTTGTGTTTCAGCAGGAACATAGGTCTGAATCTTGAGAGATTATCAGAGAATGTAACGAAGTACAAAGAACCAGTCTTGGCATGTGTAGACAGGGGACCTACATACATCAACATGTATTATCCCAAGAGTTCATTAACTCTTTCTCTGTTTCCAGTAAACGGAGCTATGGTCATCTTATCTCTGTGACATGACTGGCGAGTTTCACAAGATGCAAATTCAAACTGATTTAAATATACATCTATATGTAACTCTAGCCAGTCGGGTCGCATTGATATGACCTAGTCTACAATACCTCAAGAAGAATTCGTTCATTTCTGAACTCTTCCTCTTATGTGTGTTCCGTATACTAAGAACTGTAGTTTGATTTAGAACATTAATGCTTTTAGATAACGTGCCTGATCCGATCAACTTTTGATATAGGAAATGTTCAAAACATTATCCAACAATACAAAATTATATCCTTTCTTTACAGATAAAGAGACTGATATGATTTTGTATATCAGGTTCGGTATCTAATAACATTCGTTCAGAATCAATGTATTGTTAATACAGGGTGACAGTGACCGACAGACTTGGCTGCAACACTTGCCCTGTTTTCTGCCTCATGAAACTTATCACCCGTTCTCAGTTCTCTACCTGTCTGTAGCCCTATGTAACAGATTACATATCTGGGATCCTGATCTGGTATCACATACCCAGGACGTAAAAGATACTGAGAAACAGTTCTTTGTAATGAACACACCCGAAGATGATGCATCAGCATGCACTCTCTTCGTTTGGGCGGCACGGGAATTCTGGTAATCCCCAATTTCCTGCTCTGTCTTATAACATTTATAAGTTGGAGCGGGACCAACGTTCCCCAGCTCAGAATAACAAGCGGGTTCGGTCAATAATCCGTATTATTATCTTGATTAAGGCGTGATATGGTCGCTACCTGGAGAGAGAGAGAAGAAAACACTCAGCGTGCGCTCTGTCAAGAATAGATTGGTTATTATTTTATCTAATCAGGATGGCTCCCACTGCTTTTTATCAAATCTTCCTTCAAACCCTAAAAGGAAAGACTAGCCGGGATTAATTACACACTACAAGTTCGCCAATCTTTCAGCCAGGCCAGTGTCGGTACTTTGAGGGAGGTCCCCCGTGCTTTCGCACGAACCTAATTAATGTAAACCTCGTTTTCCCAGAGGCGTAACCCCGTTGACACCTTTCTAGACACCTACTTGATCGGCTAATTGTAATGTATAAAACTCTCCCAGGAGTAACTCTTACTCGCAGCGGGTATCGGGATCCAACTATCTCATAGAAGGTATGCAATCTCATTGCAAATTTCAACACTTGAAATTCCCGATAATATTTTGCCCCTAGCGTCCTATGACCTTGACGCAGGCCAACAAACCATAGTCCGCTAGTCAAGTTCAACCCGTCATTTCCTGATTGAATTAAACCCACCCGCACGACCCTTGACGCAGGCCAACAAAGTCGCATGACTACCCTAATCCAATCACATCATATGCTTATGCAGATAAGCACCAGTTAGCTACCGCACACTACGCCTTGACGCAGGCCAACAAACGTAGCACGAATACTAACTACTACTTATCTGAAATGACGGAGGGCTACGACAGGTTTTTCTGAAAACCTATTGCGTAAAGAACTTGATATCGTTGTAGGATCGAATGAATTTTGAAATGGAATGTTTTTGAGGCTTTTCTAGTTTTGCTAAAGGAGTCACTCCCGGTGAAGGGATCGTCGGTCCTTTCCTCGTCGAATGAGGTGCGGGATATATCATATATATCGCTGTGCAAAGCAAAAACTCTTAAAAGCAATCAAAAGTCAAACCGATTGTGTAGCATCTGCCAGTTATTGCTAAAGGAGTCACTCCCGGTGAAGGGATCTCGGTCCTTTCCTTATCGAATAAGGTGCAGGATATATCACATATACCGCTGTGCAAAGCAAGAACTGTAGCTACCTGTTTTATTTTGAAATTCGATTCTACAACATCTTAGGTTTCTTTTAATTCATTAATCACATTAATGAAGTCCCATCATTTAAGTACCTAAACATCACAGATAAATACGACGTACACTTATGCCATCCACATTCGCCTCGATGTCCCCTCGTGCACCGTTAGGTTAGGTAACTAACGGCAGAGCAGGGCAGGGCTAGCGCGGGTGTAAAACATAAGTAACGTCTATATAATATATCATATATACTATATACAGTATCTATCACAGAACATCACATGATCACATCACAGATATCGCAGCAGAAGAATCATATGAAATATTGGATATACTAGGACGTCCGTGTTTTCAATACGAGCCAGTATAAAACACGGATTCCACGGTCGTGATGAATAGCCAAACCCACACCCCTAGACCCCTACGAGAGCGGCAAGCAACCCTACCAATTCTGGAGTTAGGAGATCCGGACTCGACTCCTCGAGTTGGTCTCCCACTGGACTCCAGAACCCGGTTACTTGTGCCCTCCTCCTTGGGTCTATCCTAGTGCGGAAAAGTAAATAATATACAAACGGTGACTACTTCTGCAACCTGGAAGCGCCCCAATAAAAGAATATTACATACAAGTTTTTACATGAATGAAAATGAAAAAACACTCATCTCACATAAAAACCCCCGGCTATTCAAACACGACGATCCAATATAACATATCCAGCAACACATAACATCACATGTCATCAACGTAAGTAAATATGTCCATCCCAATTGTCGTTGACATATAGCAACGAAACCGGCGATATCACATATTACACTTACGGTCACAGAAAAGAAAGTGTAAAACTACAACAGTTGGAATCCGCAACCACCTCAGACATCGCATGCCTGACCAAATGAATTACTTAGACATCGCATGCCTAACAATTATAAACCCCGCATTTTAGTCTCATTATCGAAAACACTTTTCAATATCGAGTCGGGCAATTCAACAAGATTCCCGACATCCTGATCGAATGCTCGTCGCAAACTTCAGTAGACGGCTGTACCCCCGATACCGTCGACGAAGTGCACCAAGGCGGAACACCGCTACCGCGAGCACCCGAACGGATGCTTACGGCGACGGGGTTCTCCTACAGTCACTTGGTCGGGGCTATGGAGTGAAGCTGTCTATTAAGTTTACCCGGCGAGTATCCGCGTACGCTACGTGATTGCGACGGACTTTTGATCACATCAAAATTCCGTGGCAACCGATCAAGTGAGACTAAATTGCTACGTTTATAACATTCATTCAGTTATCATATAACTTATTGTGAATTCCAATTATTGTATCCCATTCCAGATAAATAGAAAATGTTAAACTTTCCGATCGAACATTCTAACACCCAAGTTTTCCCGATACAGATCAACACATGAAACAAGTCTAACAACATTCAGTTCGTACCTCAGTACCAACGATCCAGCCGTAGAAGGGTCAAGCCAACGCCTCACATGTGGCACGCCGTACTGCCCCAAACCCGAAGGTTCAAAGGGCAGTTCAAGACGGTCACATAATCGAGTTAAGGTTTGTGTCTTCTAGAGGGACCATCGCGTTACTTGCACTACTTAGAACGTCGTTAAACTACAGAAAAATCCAACACTTGGAAATTTCCCGACAGGGGAAAATTTGGGTATTTATATCCGGTCGAACTTTTTAACATATTCTAAAATTTATCCGGAAAGCCACACAGACAAAATTTGATACCCCGATCGAAACACCGAATCCCCAAAACAACACAGAAAATTCAACTCTGTAATAAATATTAAAAATTCCCAGAAAATCCAGCTCTAGAAAATAGGAATTACTGTGCAAAGAAAAGTCAACAAATGTACAGTCTCGCCGCGGAAGCGCCGCGCCACGTGGCTTTAGGCCGCGGTTCCGCGCCGTGATGACGGCGTTACAGCTCCGTTTTGCACAGTATTTCACAGTGAACCCTGCTTGATATTCTGGATATTTTTAATTTGGAAAAAGACCAGATTTTTAAAAATGGACAGAGAGCATGTTTGAATCGGGGTTTCGGGTTCTTCGGACTTCAATTTCCGTCTAGACTTCGCCTAAGGCTCTAGCTAGGCTCTGATACCACTGTAGGGTTCCTAGGCACGCTAGTGAGGTCTCCTAAGCCATAAACCATGGCAATTTCAAATTTTACGGTGCCTACAAACCCTAAACTACGGATCGTTTGCTAGAAAACTAGGCGAAAAAGCTAACTAGTTAACACTTAACTAATGAGAAAACGGAAATACAACCTTTGTAGATCCGGTGCTCCACCTCCATAGCTCCGCAACGAAGTCCTCTCCGCTGTCCAAGTCAAATCCGGGCTCTAGGATCGGCTTCGTCGGAGAATGGGCAAGCTAGGTCGTCGATGTCCATGCCGAAGATGATCTACGTCGAGGCATCGCTAAATCAAGCTTCGACTTCACCAAGTCAAGAAACTTGTGAAGTAAACACACTCTACTACTTGGCAAGAGGTAGAGGATGAAGAAATAGGAAGTGGGTTAACTTTAGAATTGGATTTCTCACTCTAATTCATCAATCACCATTGATGAGGTAAGCTTTCTTCTTCAAGTTCAAGGAAGAAGAAGAAGGAAAATGATAAGATAAGATAATTCAAAAAGAAAAGAATTATGCAATCTTTATCATAACTTAACCATGGTTATGTGTAGAGATTTAACTAGGGTTAAATCAAATGGTTAGGTTAAGCATGAGATAAGAATGGTGGACAAAGTCAAAGGTTCATGAATCTTCAACTACACAACAAAAGAAGCCATCATTCTTCTCATTTCATTTTCCAAAAAGAAAATAAATAAATAAATAAATAAATAGATATGAAAAACAAAACCCTAACCATTTGAATAACCATGGTTTAATCTTTACACAAACTCAAGTTAGCATGCATCATCAAACATGATACATACAAGTGCATAAAAAACATATCGCATATGCAATGCGCACGAACCAAGTGAGAAAATCCGTCTAAAGTGAACCGATACTAGTTAATGCAAAGTAATATATCAAATATATAATTATACATTAAATCATTAAATCAACACTTGATTCAATGATCCGGTCATGCGCACATAACCGACTGGTATCATTAGTAACATCTTATCGAATCAACACTTGATCCGATAACCCGGCTATATCGCATATAACCGATCAATGTCACATCGCGAGAATCGAATACAGTATCACATACTCGTATTATTCTCGGTCCCGCACATATCTCATATGCGCTCCTATTTCGTTTCGCTTGAGCCAGGAAACCTCTGTGTAGGACTCTAAAGACTCGTCAATACGCCGGCAGCAGGCGATGATCATATCAAACACTCACAAGCCGCAAGCGGTCTGCCAAACGTAACGGCCACCCGGGTATTGAGCGATCTGAAGATCGATGAGCAAGCCCGCTCACACTCCAGTGAATCCGACCAGTAACACTACCGTACAGTCCGGTCTGATCGTCTGATATGTCGCATATCTCGCCTAGGGGTGGTAAACGTCAGACCCCAATAGCTCGATAAGTCGTGTCGATATGAGGTCTATAACTGTTCGAGAAACTACTGGTAACACTTACCAGTAAATCTCAGCAACCCTGGCCAGGGATTTCCTGTTATAGCCAATCGAACACTGCACGACATCAACCCCCTATACCGGGAGAGACGAATCCCCTCCTATCGCTCATTGCCTCCATGTGACTCGGGACTGTACCCAAAAACCACCGTTTTGCACGCCCTCTTGGACGTGGTAAGATGGAAATCAAAGCACAGTGGGAACCACACAAGACTCTATGACGATCTCGGGTCAACAGACTACTCTGTACCAGTGTCACCAGAGAACTGCCATCTGACGTGAGGTATAATACCATCTGGGAGTTCTCGGCGAGTCCGTCCAGTGTACCCAGTCTCTACTGAGCACCCGTATATCTCCTCTGATGTCAAACACCGATGGATATGGGATCATCCATCGCCCATCTGTATGGGTCGAGAAGGTACACGCTAGTCTACTCTGGTATATCGATGCCCCGTCTCGATACACCCACGACTAGGGACTATGAAGGATGTACTTATAGACTACCATATCCCCACTAGTATGATCCGCATCATAGTCCAGGTAGTCAAGTACAGATCCTAAGGGATTTACCAACATGTAACAGAGAGACAAACAGTATACACGTTAAGGTAAAGTTCAACCAGACAGCATACTATCATGTCGAGCAAGAAAGTCCTCCCTATATATGTCCCAGCATCCACTACAATATACATCCTATGTACAGTAATGGCCTCTAGGGCATACATATAACTAACAGAGGGTTGTGATGGTGGTGATGTTAAAGCAGTCAATCTGTCGACCTCTTTCTCTAAATTTTCAATCATTTGGTCTTTGGTTGAAGTGGGACTGGGTTCAAGAGTGTTAGGTGGGTGACCATTATCAAAACTCTGGGATGGTTGGTCACCCCCTAAGAAAGGACAGTTGTCATGAATGTGGGAAGAATTTTGGCAATTTGAACAAGTGAATTGGGATTGAGTATAAACAAAAGAATAAGAATCGTGAAAATTTGAATTGAATCGTGTATCACCCATATCAACAAGAATTCACAAATGTCATAAAAATAAAGAATATCACACCCCTAGCAGTTTATGGTATGCTAGTCAACTAGACCTGCTCAAGAACCTGATTGTCGAAATAAAACTGTGTCGAGAAACGGGCTCAAGATATACAGATCACGAAGTCAGGTAAGTGCAACAGATAAAGGGAGGTTTTCCAACGCTTTCACGAAGTTCCTTAATTAGATAACCCTTTCTCTTGAACACTTGTCTAGACACCCTGCGAATGATATACCGTTAAGCTGTGTTATAAACACAGTTAACTTCTCCTAATGAGTGCGAAGTCCTTAGAGTAAAAGTTCTAGTTGTTTTTAAATTACTGTTGGTATGCAAGAATGCAGTTTTGTAATTTATGGGCTACGGAAAAAGGTGATAAATCCTTTACCGTATCTTATTTGGTCTTTTTTCCCTTAAATCCGTATTAAGATGCAAATGCGCAATTAATAAAAGAATTCAAGACATCAATCAATAAATCAATTCTTTTTTAGTTTAAATTTAAGCGCTGCAACAAATACGGTTAGTTCTCTGTGCAATTGGTAGCAAGCTTGTGCGAAGAATCCTCCAGAAGATAGAATAGTGGAATGCGCCGGATTCAAGAGGAATATGTTAGAAAATACGTACCGATGTGATTTTGGTTAAGAAAACCCTTTTTTGATGTGATCCGAATCTTTGATTGTTCGCTTGCGAGGGCCAAACTATCCGGATCATTGGCACTATACGTCCCTAACGTTTTGCAATTGAATTTGAGCCTTGCTTCCGCATGATCGTTGGTCGTAATTCCTTAAAAATCTGAAAAGTCGGAAAATATGATATTTAGTGTCAAAAGCGATATATCTGCCCCAATTCCTGCACACTCAACATTATAAAAATCAAATAATACCACTAGAGTACTGACAACACACTGGAGATCACACAAAAAGAAAAAATCAAAACCCCGACACTCAACCCGGCGAGCTCGGATTTTTCATTGATGTCGCTGGCTAAATGAAGTTGGTTTGTGATTGAATTTTGTGTGAGTTCTCTAGGCTAGCTAAGTACTCTTATGGTATAACTTGATTTTTAAAATAAATATCAGGGTGTTAGCAGGTCTGAAGGACAGAGAACAAGTTAGAAATTTTTTTGTATTGTTAGTTTTGAAAAAATTGAGTTAAAAGTTAGTTTTGTTAGTAAGAACCAGAAATAACAATACCTAATACTACCAAGTCCCCGACAACGGCGCCAAAAACTTGTTGGAAACTCTCCCCCGCGCGCAAACGCGTACGTTTTGGAAACGGAAATGACTTTATAGAAATGGAATGTGCACGCGAGATCATTCTCGTTTTAAAATTTGTAAACTGCAAGTGCACGGCGCGTTGTAGCAAGACGGCAGGTACGGGTCGATCCGTAGGGAATTGTGTATTAGGTCTTGTTGTGTAAGGTTCAACAAATAATGAATTGGGTTGGTTGTCACAAAAAAATAGAGAGAATACGAAAACATGAAAAGCAAGCAAAGAAGATAAGAAAGAAGTGGTTGTGGCTTTGGCTCGGATGGTCGAATCGCGACGATTCCTTCGACGCTCCCTTGATCATGAGTTGTCCATCTTTATGTCGATCCCGGCATGAAGCATGACTTGTCAAGGCGGTTGCGAAGCACAAATCATCAAATTCCGATATTCGCCGCAAAACACGAAACGAGTCCGTTTTGTTCACTTACCGTTTGTATGTCCGAGCTTGGGGTATCAACACTAAGCATTAGGGTTAGCAAGCTTACCACAACATCAAAAACACAAATTAGTTAATAAGAGCAAATGATTTTAGTATTGAGTTTGCTAAGTGTTTGTGATAGTATATAGTATATGAAACCAAGAGATTGTCAAGCACTTGATCACAAAATACCATATCTAAACCTAGAAAACTTAACACAAAATTGATTTTAACTTAAACATTGAAATGCGGAAAGGGAGTGAATATGGTATATGAGGAGGTTACAAGGTACCATGTTTCAAAATACCATATCACATCAATTCATAAACAATCTTTAAGTTAGAATCATATATATAAGCACATTAAATATTAACAAGAAGAGGAGGAGGCAAAGACTTTCATCTCATTTCCTCACCAATATCATAAGCAAAGAAAGATTAGTTAAGCATGATAAAGAAAAGCAAATAAGAAAAAGATGCAAGTAATCAAGGAAACAACAATATTATTAACACTTGAAGTTGAGGTACAAGATATTAGTAACTTGTTCAACCTCCATAATGAAGCTCTCAAGAGAAACCTTCAAGTGGGAAGAAGAAGAAGAGACCAAGTAAAGCTCACACAACTCTCAAGCCTAAACCAAAAACAAAAGAAAACAAAACAATATATGTATACACTATGTGAGACTCCATCCCTTACTCACTGATCTGGCTTTTATAGGCACCAAAAAAGATTAAACAAGTAATAAAAATAAAGTGATGTGACTGCAAGGAAGGGACAGAGAAAAGATGGGCACAAATAGGGCAAGGGGGCCGGCGAGCTCGGATTATTTAGGGGTGTGGCCGGCCAAAATCTGAGCTATGAGGCTCGTATTGATGTGGTGGTCTCTTGTAAACTCCAATATCATCCTGATTCTGTTTATTTTCTCTGTTTAAGCCTAGTTTGCATTCAGACATTTGGAGGGAACATGATGCCATACATCACATCAAAACTTTTAGCATTTATTACCCATGTCCCCTCACATGTGCTCACTGGTTGCATAATTCATCATTTGTGTGTGCCAAGGCAGCCCCACCATGGTCCAAGCCAAAGAGTTGTGTGTACACTTAGTTAGTTATATGTATGCCCTAGAGGCCATTACTGTACATACGATGTATATTGTAGTGAATGCTTAGACATAAATATGGAGGACTTTCTTACTCGACATGATAGTATGCTATCTGGTTGCTCTTTATCTTAACATGTACACCGATTGTCTCTATGTTACATGTTGATAAAGCCCTTAGGATGAGTACTTGACTACCAGGATTATGATGCAGATCATACTAGTGGGGACAGTGTAGTCGCTAAGTACATCCTTCAAATGTTCCTAGTCGTGGGTGTATCGAGACAGGGCATTGATATACCAGTGTAGACTATCATATAGCTTCTCGACCCATCCAGATAGGCGATGGATGTTCCCATATTCATTGGTGTTTGACATTAGAGATAGTATACGGGTACTCAGTGGAGACTGGGTACACTGAGCGGACTCGCCGAGAACTCCCAGATGGTATTATACCTAACGTCAGATGGCAGTTCTCTGGTGACACCGGTACAGGTTAGTCTGTAAACCCGAGATCGTCATAGAGTCTTATGTGATCCCCACTGTGCTTTGATTTCCACCTTACCACGTTCAAGAGAACGTGCAAAACGGTGGCTTTTGGGTACAGTCCCGAATCACATGGAGGCAATGAGCGATAGAAGGGGTTTCGTCTCTTCCAGTATTGGGGGTTGATGTTGCGCAGTGCTCGATTGGCTATAACCGGAAGTCCTTGGCCAAGGCTACTTCAAAGATATACTGGTAAGTGTTATCAGTAGTTTCTCGACCCTTTATAAGCCTCATATCGACATGACATATCCTGATCCGTGCAATACCGCACGTATCTGATCGGACCCTGCCATATCTCCATACGGCCTCTACAGCGTTTCGCCCGAAAGCTTGAGTAACAGAAAGTGTGGTGGACTCTAAAGACTCGTCAATACTATGGTTGTGGATTTAACCACTAGCACGTCAGAGGTATACGCCAATACGTGATGGGCCACCAGCTATTGACAAAAAAGGGACGTCGATGAGTGAACTCATCCTGACACCCTACTGAGCCTGTCAGTGACAATATCTGTGCAGTCCGGTCTGTTCGTCTATGAGTATCGCATGGCGGGCCTAGGGGGTTGGTAAAAGTCAGACCCCCAAAAGCGGTACAAGTCGTGTCGGAGTGAAGCCCAGAACACCCTGAGATACTACTGGAATACCTACCAGTAAATCTCCTTGCCTTGGCCAAGGACTTTGTGTAATGGCTCTCCTAGACACAGCACGACCTCACCCCCAATACCGGGAGAGACGAACCCCTGAAGATACGCTCACTGCCTCCATGTGGCTCGGGACTGTACCCAACTAAAACCTGTTTGCACGACTCCTTTGAGCCGTGGTAGGGTGGTAATCAAAGTACAGTGGGAACTCACACGAGACAAATGACGATCCCCAGGTCGATGAACTAACCTGCACACATGTCACCTGGGAACTGCCATCTGACGTCTGGTATATGACCAACTAGCATGTTCCCGGCGAGTCCTGTCCGGTGTACTCATAACCCAATGAGCACCTGTATACATCTTAGGTAATCCAACTGACACCAGTGGCTTGTGAGACCGGCCACCGCCCCTCGTCGGGGTCTCGACTGTATACACTAGTCTACTAATGGAGTATCGATGCCCGGTCTCGAAACTCCCACGACTAGGGACTTTTTAAGGATATGCTTGTAGACCCCAGCTCCCACTTATATGATCGCCCTCATACTGCTGGTGGTCAAGCAAGAATCCTAGGGGCTCTATCAACGTGTAATAGCGACGTGTCATGTCACTTAAAACAGTACACGATGATAAAGGTAAACCAGATAGCATACTATCATCTCGAGTAAGACTGTCCTACCGGGATAGGTCCTCCCTCAATCATTACAATCACGTACCTGTGACCTAATAATTGACTCTGAGGGCACTATCTCCAACAATCTCCCACTTGCACTCAAGGCTAATTATTGCGATGTTGCATACTCACAGCCCGTGTGATACCGAACATCCAACTCCTCTACTAGTCAGTCTCACAAAGCTCGTTTGCGGAACTATTGCGTTCGAGGAATAGCCTCAGTGAGTGGATCCGCTTAGTTGTTTCTTTCTATGTCTCTCTCTATATCTCAAGTTCGCAGAGAAAGCCATCTCCCAAAAAGAGCAATACCTGTCTCAGAATATGTCTGGATGTCTGATGGGACCAAGCTCATAAATGAACTCCAAATCCAAACTTCTTAGACTGTATCGTCAACTGAACTTAATCAGTATGCTGCGCGCCATGCCTCCCTCAGTATTGCCTTGGACCACCTGTCCAAAATACTGCCCCTCATCAGAAGGAAAACTATAACTCTGACAACCTCCTTGTCGTCCATGTCACCTTGGAAGCCTGGAATGATAACTGTCTCCTGAATGAGGCTGTCGTTATCATATCCCTAGAACATCCACTTATGTTCTAAAACTGCTTCCGACTGTTTCTCCAGGATTGGATTAATGTCAACTTATTGCATCTAGTGCAAGAACAACATCTGGTGTGGTACTTGACATCTCACGATTGACTCAATTGCCTGAGCAAGTGATCTGCCAATCATGCCCGTCCCTCTCCCCTTTAGTCTGTAAGACACCTTTGGAGAGGGTGACTCCATTACCTGCAGGTACACTACCGTGCCAGGAGTCGTCCATCCTAAATACTCTTAGAATGCTGTCAAGTACCCTGATTGGGAAACCACCCAAATCTAGATCTAAGACCATAGATCTAGTAACCAGTATGTCTGATATAAAATCCATTTCCTTTGTGGAGAAACAACTGTGTGACGACCAAAGTATAACCGATCGTAGTATAGGAGTTTCTTTTCCTACTTTGTGTATGTCATCCAAATACCATGACATCACACCCTACTACCTTCTCAACATATCCACCCCCTATTCTGATGAAGTCAAACCCATGACTGTCACGTCAGAAATAGATGATCTATCTCCGCTACATCTGCTTTAGTCTATAAATAGACATAAGCTACCTGTCCACCAATGCTTCCGCTGCTCCCACTGACTATGACAACCCTCTGGCAGAGTCATATACACGTGCACTTCTAAAGCAAGTTTAGAATGACGCTATACTCATCCTCCTGCCGGGTCTCACAGTCTGGAACAACAGCAATGGCAAGTCTGGGTAAACAAGAACCTCCCTGTCACCGTCCTTGAGGCTACCGGAGTACCTCTCGGGTGCCTGAGGTTACCCACCGTATCTGCGGAGTGGCCAATGGAATGTTAATCCAGATTGAATCTTTAGGTTCCTTATCAAATCTTCAGTAATCGTTTGTGGTTCTGGAATCACTTCCAGTTCTACCATACTCCCACTACTGTTTTATGAAAAAATCCATTTTTAATAAAACTGTGGCGAGTCTAGAACAATATCGCTATTGTTCATCCAGATGGTAGAAAGTCAACCCTCGTCATAGCCTGGGTCAACCCACAAACAGCCATTACAGAAACGTGCCTTGAGTTGTCCAGTGTCTGGTTTTAATCATAAACCGGACAACTCCCCGTACCTTAACATCGTTAAGATATGAACTGTTCTATATCCAATATAGAAACAGATGCACTGATTTAATTGAACCAGATTCAAATCATGCAGCTGTCTCTAGTGCATGTCAACTAAATGGAAGGAGGCCGATCAGCGTTACTCAACTTAGGAATGCTTCCAATTATGAGTAACCTGAAAGAGAAGCAAGTTCTCTTAATCACTACTATCAACTGAACACCATACGCAAGTATCTACATCTTCGATCTCTTTGAAGAATCCCGATACTTGCTACATCTGGTTCTCTACTCTATTCAAATACCAATAACTTCTCCAAATTCGGACCCGGTGTTTCCACGAAACACTTGTCTAAAAACTAGAGAAGTCATAAGTAAACTGAATGTAGTATGAGGACCAACCCCTCTGTCCTGATGGACCCTGGACAACATACAATACTTTGTATAAGTCCCTTGAGTCTGATAACTTATTCACTGTGTGTCGTAGGTTGAAAACTGTACTTATGGTTAAGAAGAATTACACCGCTGTTTAATGCTCCTTACCTAACCATCCACTGATATAGGTAAATGTCGTAGACATAATTTCAGAAAGGTATATCTCACTCTATAAAAATAGACGTACAGATATATCAATTTGAAATTGGTGCATAACAGTGGATATTCAAAACCAAATATTTGCCGACCGGCAAACAGCCCAGGTGATTTCCTCAAATATCACCGATTACAACGAATCCCGATATAATGAGGACGATCACCCAATTCCCAATAACTTACTCCCACTCATCATCTGTAAAACCATACAGATGTGAGAATCGTACCTGGTAAATACATACCCTGGAGTAAGTATCTAATCGGGAAATCAGTTTTCCTTTAACATTACACAGTGAAACTGAAACATTGAAATGTTCTGATGGGGTATTCTGGTATTCCTAGTAATGCCTCTTCCAGATTCACGACTGTAACCGTATAGTTCTTTGCCACCTCTCCAAATCCCTTCATATGTCTTTAGTCTTTACCTTCTGCACACCCTTTTAGGCCAAATGGTTTTCTTCCTTCCCTACCGTTCGGCACCAGCCTATGGTTTAGAAGAAGACTATCCAATAAGCATAATGGGTGTACTGTCCCAATCCTAGGAACACTCGCAATGAGAGAGGGTGAAGATAAAAAACAACCGAATAAACCTTATTCCTATTTCTCCTGAACCAGAATCCATCCCCGAACTGGAACAAGTTCCATTCGAGTTCGTATATAACCATACGATGGAGTATCCAAATAAACTGTGGATCTTCGTAGTGATACGGAGTGTCCTGGAGAAATACAAAGGTGATGTGGGAGTGGTAACGAAATATTTGGTTTGGTCGTGAATATCTGTTGCAATTTACTTTGCCCTCTTACTAATCCCTTGCTTTGTCTGAACTTAATACCTTCTGCACACCATCGTTATGCTAATTGGTTTTCTTCATTCCCTACCGGTCGGCACCAGCCTAAGGTTTGGAAGAAGACAATCCAATTTGCGTAATAGGTGTACTACCCCTAAACCAAGGAGTACTCGTAACCTGAGAGAGGGTAAAAGGAAAAGACAACTGAATAATCCTATCCGTTTTCTCCAGAACCTGAAACCATCCTCGAATAAATTCTTTCGAGTTCGTATCTAACCATACGATGGTTTTGTCCAATGGAAGTGGACGTTCGTAGTAAAACGGGGTGTCCTGGAGAAAAGGGTAAAAGTAGGAGTGGCAATGAGGTTTGCAACTCTGACAATTCAATAGCCGGTGTTAAAGAAGGTTCGGTCAACTTGGTCACTGAGTCAAAGTCTTAGGGTCGGGTCAATGGTCGCTGCCAAAGAGAGAGAGAAAAGAAACACTCAGCGTGCACTCTAACCTAGATCAGAATGGTCACCAATTTATCTAATCTGGAAACCTCCCACTGTACCTCAAATTCTCCTCCAAACCTGAAAGAAGAATTAGTCGGGGTCACCCGAGGAGTATACCAACTCATCAGTGGGAATCGGGATCCAACTATCATTGCATGATAAAGTGACGGAATCCGCTCACATCATCATACTCCAGATGGTATGCGCATATCTGGCAAGTTTCAGTTCTTTTGAAACTCCCGATGTGATTTCTGCCCCATGCTCTTATGACCTTGACTAAGGCCAACAAATCATAAGTCACATGTCAAGTTCTACCCGTCATTGTCCAGGTTGATTTGAACCCACCCGTACAAGCCCTTGACTAAGGCCAACAAGGCTATACGACTGTCCCAAACCAACGCATCTATCTATGCAGCATATGAATACCCAATAGCTACCAAACACTGTGCCTTGACTAAGGCCAACAAACACAGCTTGAATACTATTGACTACCCATATGAAACGACGGAGGGCTACGAATGGTTTCTGGCGAAAACCTTTAACGTAGTGAACTTGATATCGTTGAAGGAACGGATAGCTTTTTAGAAAATATAGTGACGAAAACCTTTACTAAAGAGGTCACTCCCGGTGAAGGGATCTCGGCTCTTTCCCCGTAGAATGGGGTGCAGGATATTCATAACCGAATATCACTGTGCAAAGCAAAAGTAATCGGCTATAATGAAGTTAATGCCCTGACGCAAACTTCTGTCCAAGGGGTCACTCCCGGTGAAGGGATCTCGGCCCTTGCCTCGTCGACTGAGGAGCAGGATATTCTAAATGAATACCGCGATGCAAAACAAAAGTGAACGTCCTTGCAATAACAGCTTTTTGAAAAGTGTTCCAACAACATCAGATTAGGTTTGTTTAACTTGCATTGATCCGAATCAATGCAGTCCCACCAATTGATCACACCACAAAGAACGAAAATATACTGACGTACGTATATGCCATTCGCATTCGCCACTAGGTCCCATCATCACCCGTTAGGTTAGCTTACTAACGGCAGAGCGGGGACTGGACTAGCGCGGATGAAAAACATATACAACATCTACTAATATATATACCAATATATTATATTTCGCTCTAGGCGTGAAAAGAAATGCAACATTACAGAAATGTACAGCATCACAGAACAATACAGATATCTGGGATCCCCGGGTTTCACAGAGCCACTACTGAAACCCGACGTTCCCCTGGTCGTGTGGATAGCCTGTGCAATGAAATCCTAGACCCCTACGGGCGCGGCAAGTCACCCGCCAAAACCTGAAGCGAGGCAGCCCCCTTCAGCACCGTGAATGGACCACCCAGCACTTCACGGAATCCGGTAACTTGGGCACCCCTCCTGGGTCAACCTGTACCCCCTACGAGTGCGGCGAATAGCCCGCCAATTCCAGACTGAAGCCCCTCCGTCTCAATGCCCTGAGATGCGGGCCCGTTGCCCTCTAGAACCCGGCTATCCGTGCACCCCTCCACGGGGTAACCCTAGTACAGAAAGTAAAATATACATACACCGGGTACATCGACCGCAACCAGGTCGTGCCCCAAAAAGAATAATACAAACAGGCAGTGACGGCAGTCCACATGTCGGACGCTCGCCCCGCAATATCAAATGTACATAATACAACAAAACTGTACTAGCATTGCATCCAGGCTATCCCCACGACCGATCTGCAACATCACAGCAAATACATAGAACATCAACGTGAAAGTCACGTTCGTAAATCCGTCTAACCGGGCTATAGCAGTTAGACCGGATTTACCGATCGAGTGACATTCACGGTCGCAGATATAATGTAAATACTGTGAAAAATGTGTTTAAAAAATTTCCGATTGATCAAACAATTAACAAGTGGGCCCCAAAGAAAACTGTAGCACTCACAGAAACAATTGGCCCAACTTTAATATTCCAAAGCCCATATTTTAAGCCCAGAAGGCCTCTGTAAAAAAATGGTGAAGTGATGTGAATAGTGCGCGGCGGAAGGGCCGCACAAATGGGGTTTTCGCGGCGGTTCCGCGCTCCAACTGTGGAGTTACTTCGTCAAATTTTTACAGAACTCTTAGATTTTCCAGTACATCAATATTTTACAACCTGAAAAATTTTTCGAGACCAAAAATTTTCAACAGAAACTGATGCGAACTAAAATGCAGTTTTGGAACTTTTTGATCGATCGGAAATGCAAACACATTACACAAAGCTAGACTAAGTTAATGGCGAGGCTCTGATACCACTGTAAGTGCACGGCGGCGCCCCGGCCGTCAATCCGACGCCGGAATGCGGAAGCGGTGATAAACTTTAATTTTGCGGACTTTGCAAACCGGCACCACCGCGCACTAAACTCCGGATCGTAACCATTAACAAGTCTAAGCTAACAAGAATACGGGTTAGAGATGTACCGACTGATCCGAGTCCTCCGGTCTTCATCTCCACTCCGATCTCCTCACGGGATCTCCGGTCTTCGCCTCCTCGCCGGAAGGGCACCACGTCGCCTGCATCTTTTACGGGCTCCCACCTCAATACCGAGGCAACTTGGGCGCGAAGCTGGCGAATCGACGCGTCCAAGATTTGCTGTAGGAAGTGTAGTGTAGAGTGTATGTCTCACTTTTGGGGTTGGTTGCCATAGATGGAGGAATGGTGTATAGAAAATTGGTGCTTTCAATTTTCTAGCAATGGAATGAGATGAAGAATGATATACACAAAATGAATCACTCTCATTTTTCTCCTCTCAAACATGAAGCTCTCATTTTCTTCTCACTCAACCATGGAAAGAAAAAACTTCTCCTTCTTATGAAAAACTAATCAACTTAGAAATGGTGGAGAAAGAATAAGAAGCATGAAGGGAGGTGATCGTAGTAAAAGGAGGAGGGTGACCACATCCAAACATAATCATCATAAAACTACACATCAATCCTAATCCTTTCTTATCACAATAAAGCATGAAAAGCAAAGATGCTTATCATATCAACCCTTATGCAAATAAGTCCTCCACAAAGTGTAATTTGCAAAACTGCAAATTACCCCCTCCATCGGAAAAGTCCGGCCGGGAAAGAACAAAGAAAAACCGGCCGGAACGGAATGCAAACTGGCAACTCCAGAAAACTGGTCCCGTAATAAATTACAGGAAAACCCAATACTGTGCATACACACCCGCATCTGTATTCCGTCCGGATACAAATGCAATGAGACAAAATCTACACTGTACTAAACTAGGACCGGCTTAAGCCAAAGCCGGCTAGTTATATCCGTTCGATCCTGATCCGTGCAATACCGCACGTATCTGATCGAACCCTGCCATATAACCATACGGCCACTAGTACAAACTGTCCGATCCTGATCCGTGCAATACCGCACGTATCTGATCGGACCCTGCCATATCTCCATACGGCCTCTACAGCGTTTCGCCCGAAAGCTTGAGTAACAGAAAGTGTGGTGGACTCTAAAGACTCGTCAATACTATGGTTGTGGATTTAACCACTAGCACGTCAGAGGTATAAGCCAATACGTGACGGGCCACCAGCTATTGACAAAAAAGGGACGTCGATGAGTGAACTCATCCTGACACCCTACTGAGCCTGTCAGTGACAATATCCGTGCAGTCCGGTCCGTTCGTCTATGAGTATCGCATGGCGGGCCTAGGGGGTTGGTAAAAGTCAGACCCCCAAAAGCGGTACAAGTCGTGTCGGAGTGAAGCCCAGAACACCCTGAGATACTACTGGAATACCTACCAGTAAATCTCCTTGCCTTGGCCAAGGACTTTGTGTAATGGCTCTCCTAGACACAGCACGACCTCACCCCCAATACCGGGAGAGACGAACCCCTGAAGATACGCTCACTGCCTCCATGTGGCTCGGGACTGTACCCAACTAAAACCTGTTTGCACGACTCCTTTGAGCCGTGGTAGGGTGGTAATCAAAGTACAGTGGGAACTCACACGAGACAAATGACGATCCCCAGGTCGATGAACTAACCTGCACACATGTCACCTGGGAACTGCCATCTGACGTCTGGTATATGACCAACTAGCATGTTCCCGGCGAGTCCTGTCCGGTGTACTCATAACCCAATGAGCACCTGTATACATCTTAGGTAATCCAACTGACACCAGTGGCTTGTGAGACCGGCCACCGCCCCTCGTCGGGGTCTCGACTGTATACACTAGTCTACTAATGGAGTATCGATGCCCGGTCTCGAAACTCCCACGACTAGGGACTTTTTAAGGATATGCTTGTAGACCCCAGCTCCCACTTATATGATCGCCCTCATACTGCTGGTGGTCAAGCAAGAATCCTAGGGGCTCTATCAACGTGTAATAGCGACGTGTCATGTCACTTAAAACAGTACACGATGATAAAGGTAAACCAGATAGCATACTATCATCTCGAGTAAGACTGTCCTACCGGGATAGGTCCTCCCTCAATCATTACAATCACGTACCTGTGACCTAATAATTGACTCTGAGGGCACTATCTCCAACAAGTTGCACCGGATTAAGATTTTCGTGCACTCTAGATGCACTTGATATTGTTGTCATGCATATCCGTTGCACTGGACAGATACTTTCGTGCACACCCGTTGCACTTAGTTTTGCTTTTGTTCACATTCGTGGCACTTGTATTCGATTTGATTTCAATGCGCACCAGACGATGTGATGTTGGATACGCCTTTTCAGGACGATTATATTTATGAGTATCGCGTTTTGATGATGGATACTATATTGTATAGTAGCCGAGCAGGTCTGGTGTTAGGACAGTGCCTGAGTACTTTTGCATACATCAAAAGTTACCAAAGTTTTTCAAAAAAGGAGCTATAGTCTCATTATTCCTACGTGTCTGCGAGTGACACGAAATTTTATAAAGAGAACCTTCTGGGATAATTCAAAAAAGCAGGACGTATAAATTGAGCTAAACATATATAGTTATATATTTACTACTTTACAAATGATCGTCCGCCACTTTTGCCGTGTGCTACGCATAGCACGGTGATTTGGGAAAGATTTCGCATGAGTTATTCAGCTTTTAAAATAGTTTTACAAAGATGCGTGCTATATATGTATTATAATTTTGGCTATAGCGCATATCGAATTCCAGTGGTGGAATTCGATATTCGCATCTCCTATATAACTCCAGTGATTGCGTGATGTTTGACGGAGTTTGATTCTATGTTTCGTACTCATTTTCAAGCGCACAGGATGCGCTGTGGTATTTTTGTATCTTCCGTGATTTCGGAGCCCTATTGATTTGAGTTGATTATTGAAATGTTTTAGCATTTGGGGATTTAAATTTAAATTCGGGGACCGATTTTATTTAAAGGGGGGAAGACTGTAACATTTCAGAAATATAAAATATTACTTATAGGAATTTAATATTAAAATAATATATTTCGTGAAAACTATTCGATTTGCGAATTGGGTTTTTCGTAAAATTGTATAAGTATATACCAATATTTGGAAATTAATCGGAGATTAAAATGGTTTATTTATTATAATGATATTTATCGGAGTTTTTTCCAAATCCGTATTTTTACATTTTTCCATGACTAGTGCACAATGTCATATGCATGTTGGGTTTGTGTTTGTGAGTTTATGTTTGTTACTTGTGAGATTTAAAAGAGCAGAGAAAGAGAAAGGAAAAGAAAAGAAAAGAAAAGAAAAGAGAGAAAGAGTTATGAGTGAAAAACAAAAGAGTGAAGAAACAAAAAGAGATATTTGGTTGAGAGAGTGAGCAGAAGAGAGGGAGAGTAAGACTTGGCTGCCCATTCTTTCATTCCCTATTGTTTTCTTCTACTCAATTGCTTCATTCTTCTTCACCTCACAACCTCCATGCATCATCTCAATTTCCTTCTCAAAACCTCATGCCCCCTTCACAATAAACATGCACAAACCTATTCTAAACCCTTTGAACCATTGAAGTTTGGATTTTGAAGACTTTGGGCAACTCAAGAATTTTCTTTAGTTGCAAATGAGGTAATCTCTACACTTTAGATTAGTGTTTATGTTAAATATCCTAATTTAGTTTAGAATTTTATATAATTAGGATATGTGATCTTAGAAAAATTACAAGTTGCTGTTAAGTGGTAATAGAGGTTTAGTGAGTGTTTTTAAGACCTTAGAGATTGCTTTGCTGGACCAGAACAAAGTTTAGAACCCGAAACACGAAGTTAGAATTTTCCCGTGTTGGTTTTGTGAAACCTAAAGGCCTACAGGATATCAGGAGCTATGTATGGTATTTCTAAGAAAATCATGTAAGTCCACGGTAGCGCCCCGGCCGTCTAACAGACACCAAATACGGAACAAAAACTTTTACAACTGGCGCTATCGCGTACTATAACCCGGATCTGCCATTAGAGCTAAACTAACAAACTACAAAGTTGGTAGAAATGTTATACCGAACGATCTGAGTCCTTCGGTCTTCAACCATCATCCTACGCTTTGTTGCGGCTGCTCCGATCTCCTGAATCTCCAGTCTTCTCGTCCAGGTGGCACCACGTCGATGGATCTTTAAACGGGCTCCCGCCTCTGAACCGAGGCAACTCGATCATCAAGTTTGCTAAAAGAGGTGACCAAGATGATGTAGAGAATGAGTAGAACACTTTGTCTCGTTACGTCCAAAGCCATGGACGAACGGTTAATGAAGTTGCCTTTTGGAATCGGGTGAAATGAGAAATGAGGCTATCTAATTTCCATGAATCCAAAACTATATCTTTTCCAAATTAACAACCATCATCCTTTCACCAAGAGGGGCCGGCCACTTATAGGGAAGGAGGAGGGTGAGTGTAGGAGAAGGGGGTGACCACAAAGCAAAAGATCTTGATCAAAATATCCTAAGCAAAACCAAAATTCATTAATTCAAATGGTGACTCATAATAACACCTCACCATTCAATTAATGCATAATGGTGACTCACTAATCTAGTCACCACAACATGAAGCTTCCACTCATGACTCACCTCATGACTCACCTTCAAGAAGAAAAAGATAAATCCGCATTTAACCAAATGTTAAATACGGCCGATAGAAAACAGGAAACTAGCAACTTCCAAAAATGATCCTGAAACGAATTTCAGGATAACCCCGTATCAGTATAAACATACCCGCATTTTTATTACGACTGAATACAAATGCAACTGAGACAAAGATATTATATCTACACAGCACAATACTCAGATCCGGCTTAAACAAAAGCCGACCAGTATTATCTGCCCGAAATATGACACGTGCGAAAACGCGCGTGCATTTTCCGAACCTTGCCATAAAACCATACGGCCTCTACAACGTTTCGCTCGAACTTGGGAAACTGTCTGTGGGGGACTCTAATTACTCATCAACGCACTGGCACTGGGTATAACCACTAGCACGTCAGAGGTACAAGTTGTACGTAACGGTTTCCTATATATTGATAGGAAGGGAAGCTGACGAGCGAATTCATCCAGAAACCCTACTGAGCCTGACAGTGACAATATCCGCACAGTCCGTTCCGTTCGTCTAAGAGTATCGCATATCGAGTCTAGGGGGTGGATAAAGTCAGACCCCTAATAACGCGATAAATCGTGTCGGCATGAAGCCCATCACCACCTGAGAAACTACTGATCCAAATTAGTAATTCTCTACTACCTCGGCCGAGGATTTCTAGTGATGGCCACCCATGCACTGTGCGACATCAACCCTTAATACCGGGAGAGACGAATCCCCGACGATCCGCTCACTGCCTCCATGTGGCTCGGGACTGTACCCAACTAAAACCTGTTTGCACGTCTCCTTTGAGCGTGGTATGGTAGTAATCTAAGCACAGTGGGAACTCACACGAGACAAATGACGATCTCTGGTCGACAAACTAACCTGTACACATGTCACCAGGGAACTGCTATTTGACGATATATATAATACCAACTAGCATGTTCCCGGCAAGTCCTGTCCGGTGTACTCAATGAGCACCTGTATACATCTTAGTTGAAACAACTGACACCAATTGCTTATGAGACCGGCCACCGCCCCTCGTCGGGGTCTCGACTGTATACACTAGTCTACTCTGGAGTATCGATGCTCTGTCTCGAAACTCCTACGACTAGGGACACTTTAAGGATGTGCTTATAGACCCTACCTCCCACGTATATGATCGCCATCATACTGCTGGCAGTCAAGCAAGAATCCTATGGGCTCTATCAACATGCAATAGAGAACTAAAGCATGTAAACAATGATAAAGACAAACCAGATAGCATACTATCATCTCGAGTAAGACTTTCATATCGGTATAGGTCCTCCCTCAATCATTGCAATCACGTACCTGCGATCTAATAATTGACTTTGAGGGCACTATATCCAACAATCTCCCATTTGCACTTAAGGCTATTATTGGGATGTTGCATACTCGTAGCTTTAGTGAGTGGATCCGCCTTGATGTTTCTTTCTATGTCTCTCTTAATCTTAAGTTCGCGGAGAAAGCCATCTCCCGAATCGAGTAATACCTGTCTTAGAATATGTCTGGATATCTGATGGGACCTAGTTCATAAATGAACTCCAAATCCAAACTTCTTAGACGGTATCTATAACTGAACCTAATCAGTTTCGCGCACCATGCCTCCCACAGTATCCTCTTGGACCAACTGTCCATAATACTGTCCATCGTCAGAGGGAAAACTATAACTCTTACAATCACTCTGTCATCCATGTCACCTTGGAAGCCTGGAATGATAACCGTCTCCCGAAGAAGGCTGCCGTCATCAAATCCGTAGAACATTCACTTATGTTCTATAACTGCTTCCTAATGTTTCTCTAGGATTGGATTAATATAGACTTATCGCATCTAGTGCAAAAACAACATCTGGTGTGGTACTTAACATCTCACGATTGACTCAATTGCCTAAGCAAGTGATCTGCCAATCATGCATATCCCTCTCTCCTTTAGTCTATAAGACACCTTTAGAGAGGGTGACTCCATCATCTGCAGGTACACCACCTTGCCAGGAGTCATCTATTCTAAAATACCATTAGAATACTGTCAAAGTACCCAAATTGGGAAACTACCCAATTCTAGATCTAAAACCATAGATCTAGTAATCAGAATGTCTGATATTATATCCATGTCCTTTCTAGAGAAACATCTGTGTGACAACCACAGTACAACGGATCGTAGTATATGAATTTTACTTCCTACTCTGTGTATGTCATCCAAATAATAGGACATCACACCCTACTATCTTCTTAACAGATCCATCCCCTATTCTGATGAAGTCAAACACATGACTTTCATATCAAAAATTAGACGATCTAATCTCCTCTATATCCGCTCAAGCCTATAAATAGACATAAGCTACTTGCCCATTATGCTTCCGCTGCGCCCACTGACCACAATAACCCTCTGGCAGAATAATATGTACGTGCACTTCTAAAGCTAGTTTAGAACGACGCTATACTTATCCTCCTGCCGGGTCTCATACCCTGGAACAACAGTAGTGTCAAGTCTGGGTAAACAAGAACCTCTCTGTCACCGTCCTTGAGGCCACCGGAGTACCTCTCGGATGTCTGAGGTTACCCACCATATCTGCGGAGTGGCTAATGGAATGTCAAACCTGATTGAATATATAGGTCCTATTAAATTTTCCGTAATCGTTTGCGGTTCTGGAATCACTTCCAGTTCTACCATACTCCCACTACTGTTTTCTGAAAAAATGCATTTTACAAAATCTGTGGTGAGTCAAGAACAATATCACTATTGATCTTCCAGATGGTAGAAAGTCAACCCTCGTCAAACCCAGGGTCAACCAACAAACTGCCATTACAGAAACATGCCTTGAGTTATCTAGTGTCTGGTTTTGAACATAAGCTGGACAACTCCCCGTACCTTAACATCGTTAAGATATTAACCATTCTATATCCAATATAGAAATATTTGGCACTTATTTAATTGGAACCATATTCTAATCTTGCAACTGTCTCCTGTGCATATCAACTCAATGAAGAAAGGCTAATCAGCATTATTCAACTTAGGAATCCATCCAATTATGAGTAACCTGAAAGAGAAACAAGTTTCTCAAAAAATCTTTACTTGAATACCAATCACAAGAATCTACATCTTCGATCTCTTTGATGATTCCCGATACTTGTGACATCCGGTTCTCTATTTTATTCCTATACCCACAACTTCTCATAACTTAGACCTTGTATTTCTATGAAACATTTGTCTAAAAACTAGAGAAGTCATAAGTAAATAGAACATAGTACGATGACCATCCCCTTTGTCCTGATGGACAGTGGACAACATACAATACTCTGTATAACTCCGCTGAGTTGAATAACTCAAAACCTGTGCATCGTAGGTTGAAAAATTGTACTTATGGTTTAAGAACTACTCCGTTGTTTAATGCTCCTTACCCAATCGTCTACTGATATAGGTAAATGTTACAGACATAATTTCAAAAGGTTATATCTCACTTTATAAAAATAAACGTACAGATATATCATTTTGAAATTGGTCCACAACAACGGATACTCAAAACCAAATACATGCCATCCGGCAAAAACTCAGGCGACTTCCTCAAATATCACCAATTACAATGAATTCCGATATAATGAGGATGATCACCTTTATTCCCAATAACTTACTCCCACTCATCATCTGTAAAACCATACAGATATGAGAAAGAAACCTGGTAAATACATGTTAGTTATATGTATGCCCTAGAGGCCATTACTATACATAGGATGCATATTGTAGTGGATGCTTGGACATATATAGGGAGGACTTTCTTGCTCGACATGATAGTATGCTATCTGGTTACTCTTTACCTTAACGTGTACACTGATTGTCTCTCTGTTACATGTTGGTAAAGCCCTTAGGATGTGTACTTGACTACCTGGACTATGATGCGGATCATACTAGTGGGGACATGGTAGTCCATAAGTACATCCTTCAAGGTCCCTAGTCGTGGGTGTATCGAGACGGGGCAACGATATACCAGAGTAGACTAGCGTATACCTTCTCGACCCATACAGATGGGCAATGGATGATCCCATATCCATTGGTGTTTGTGTAACACCTTAGGATATGTTTAGTGAATAATTATATTTAAATATTGGGTTTTTAACAAAAAGTTTACCAAATTGTGTTTTAAATATTTTTCCTAATTTAATAAATATTTTTCCGAAATTTTCCTAGGCTTGCACACACATGTGCATGTAAACTAGGTTTTTTTTAAAAATGAGTTATTACCATGATTATTAACCATGGTGGGTTAATCATGGGATTAAGTCTTTTGGGTTTAAATTAAGTTAATTAGTAGATTAGTAGTTGTTTTAATTTGAATTTGTGTTAGGTGTTGACTTGTGAGAGAGGGGGAGAGGGCATCATGGCTCAAGCCATGCTTGCCATTAATGAAGAGAGAGAGAGGAGGGTTGACAATTGGGTGATAATTGTTTCCTCTCATTTCTTTGTTTTCTCTCAAGTCTCACACACACACACACACACTTACCTCTTCCAAACCCCCCGGCAGCAACTGAAGCACAGCAGCAGCAGCAGCAGTAGGTATTCAGCAGCAGCAGCAGCAGGTATTCAGCAGCAGCAACAACACCAGTAACGGCCAGTGAGCAGCAACAGCAACAGCAGCAACTGCAGCTTCTCCCCTTCACCTCTTCATCTTCCTTCAGCTCCCTAGAGTTAAGTATGAGGTATATTTCCTAAACTTATTCCCTAGTTGCTTGGTTGGAGTAGTTTTGCATCGGTTAGTGGTTTTTAGTGTGTTTTAGTGCGATATGAGGTGTTTAGTAGGAATCTTGTGCTAATGTGGTGTGGATTGGTTTCAGTAGGTTATTGAGACTATATTAACCTAGTTTAACCCCGATTGCACTAAAATACCACCAGTTTCCCTAATTGATGCAAATTCATCGTATTTGTGCAAATTTGAACTTTCTGGAAACTGCTTTTGACCCGTTGAGTTCAGGGTGAATTGGGAAGACTGCAGTATAGTGGAGATATGCTGATACCCTGTGTTTAACCCGACCCCCTAATTCATCACTTTGGACGCCAATTAATTCGTTCTGGCCGCAAATTGCGGCCAGATGGGTAGGGTTTGGGTTGGGGTTTGGTCCTGTGGGTGTCTGCTAGTGTGTAGGGTGCTGTGATATATATATTTTTAGAAATTTTGTTCTATATAGAAATCTGGGACCAAATACCTATTTTGCCGTTTTTCTAAACCTTCGCGACACGCGTGATACGTGAGTAGGATTGGGGTTTTGCGTATCGCGACGCGTCGTGGTAGTTTCAGGCGCGTGATCACACGTTTTAGCGTATCGCGCACACGCGCGATTGGTTTGCGACACGGGTTTGTAGTTGGACCGTAATGTCGCGTTTCTGTGAAATTGAGCTTATGTGTGATATATGTTATGTGATTCTAGGTTCGCAGGCCAGTGAGACGGACGCTGCGAAGAAGGGCAAGCAAGTTGTTGGATACACTTAGCGCGAGACACGGTGAGTAGATTTCACATCTACGGGGATATCGCCCGCATGGCGTTATGCGTCAGGGCTGATAGGATCTTATTATTATATATTGTATTTACCCCATGGACTGTCATCACATATTGCATTCCCTGCTGTATTTATATATATATGCTTAGAACTGATAGAACACCGCACTATTACTAACGGTCTATGTTGCACGGGCACTATTTGCATGCTACATACAAACCGTTAGTAATTGCCATGCCACACTCACTGTGGAGCTGCCATGATTATATTGCTGTAGTTTATCTTACATATGATTGGTGGTGATTTCCTGGAAATTGGGAGCCGCATGACATCTTTAAAAACGGAAACTATTTTAAAAAAAAGCGGTTTTCCCCTTATACCCATACCATGGATTGATTTACATTGTACCTCGCATTGGATTGACTTATTGGTGATGGATTTTCATGTGATTTCTGGTTCTGGAGGACCGTGGAAATATTTAAGAAAAGATGCACTATTTTGAAAAACCCGGTACCTCGTGATATGATATTTTGGTGTGTCCACCACGTGTTTTCTCGGTGCTGAGACGTGTGCTTGAAACCCGATTCGAGGAGTGGATGTTCCATTTGCGGGTTCGTGGTGGGCCCGGTATGGTTCCCCTCGGCGAGATGATCGATGGGTTTTGCCGATTGAGCCTGGAGGTGGGCGAGTACCTACCGGTGATTGGTTGGACCTGGCAGTTGTCCGGAGGATACTGACCAGAGTCGAGAGATGGATGCGGGATGATCCGTACCCCCGGGGCCGAGGGCCGATACCGCAGATGGACCCCGTGGGCCGATCCGGACTGACGGAGCCCGATATACGAGGATTTGCGTGTCGATGCTGGACACGAGTATTTTATGATATTTTGGGTGCCGATGTTGGGCACTCGTGATTTCTCAGAGATATACAGGATTTGAGGGCCGATGGGTGTGCCGGCGCCTGAGTGTATTTGGGATTTGGATGCAGCCTGAGGCACCGTCTATTGTTTTCCATGTTGACATATCGATGTAGATGTTATTTATCCCATGCTCAGTATTGATTACTATATACTTCATTCTGTAGCACTTACCTGATAGAGCACTTGCATTACTATTGCATCCACTGTTTGGCATGCATTGATATCATCTGCTGGCATTAGTAGAGCCACGCTATATGTGCATGCTCGCGATCACCTTTATATGTTATCTCTATTCACGTGTTGGCAACTCACCCCCGTTGTGCCACAGTATTTGCAGGTTGCCCTTGGGAGTAGTCGCGGCTGGCTGTTTACCGCATCTTTTGGCACAGATACCATTGCTGAGGCGAGTTAGCCTTTTGCTGTTAGGTGGGTTTTTGTACGGTATCTGTTATCTTTCAGTTGTATATTGATGTATCTAGTACTCTCCATCTACCTTTCTGTATTGACTTAGAGACAGTTGTGAGGACGATGTGTATGATTTTGTACTCTGGTGTCGGCTCGCATGTGAGCCGGCTTTATTTTATGCAGTATTACCTTTTGTGATATTGTCCTTGCTTTACTGTGTATTCTTCGCTACGGCGTCGTATATCATATTGTGATGCTTCATTCATTTTACTTGTCATTTCTGCTACACCTTGCTTTTACCCGACTTGCGGGGCAAATGTTTAAAAAGGAAATGTTGCCAAAATTATAAAAGTTATAACTCTTGAACTTAAAAGGATTTCTACTAAATTAATAAAATGTTTTTCGGACATGCATGACTGTTTTTACGAAAATGTTTTAAATCACTCTATATTTATTGGTTTTGATTTCTGGGTTCGGCTTACTTAGCCGCGTTACGCCTGTAGACGTTGCGTGGTTAAGTGCCGGTCACGAGTCGAAATTCTCGGGTCGTGACAAAGTTGGTATCAGAGCGTAGGTTTTACCTTCGGAGTGTAGGATGATCCTGGTATGATGGAGTAGGTAGCTGCAGCAGGGTAGCGTAGCGTGTGTATGTTCCGCGGCATACTCACGACACGGTACTCCGCCTACGCGACCTTAGGACTTGTTGATTTAAATTCCTTCGTGAATACATGCATTCTTGCGATTCGATTTCCGTGTTCTTATCGAGTCTAAATTTTCTTTCAGCCATTATGCCGCCTAAGACTACGAGGGCACAGAGAGCGGCCGCGAGGGCCGAGATTCGTGTTGACTCGTCCGAGACGAGGACTGATCCGGGCAGTGCACCCATTGTACCCGAGCAGACCGTTCCTCCTGTGATAGAGCAGATCGCCACGCTAGGGGCTGGTATGCAGGAGATGCGCCAGATGGTGGGATCTAGCATGCAGGAGATGCGCCAGATGATAGGATCGCTAGTTGAGACACTTCGAGCCCAGCGACCAGAGGTAGCTCCACCTGTTCCAGCGACCGCGATGGTACCTACCGCACAGCCAGTTGCCCCTGCAGCCACGGAGGTGATCACAGTATCGCTATCAGAGTTTATGAGGCTGAAGCCTCCGGTATTCACAGGCACCGATACAGCCGAGGACCCCCAGTCCTTCATTGATAAGATGGCCCGTATATGCCGTTCTCTCAGATGCGCAGATGCGAGATGGGTCGAGTTCGCGAGCTTTCGCCTAGAAGGTCTTGCGCAGAAGTGGTGTGATTCAGTTGAGAAGGGCAGAGCAGCAGGTCTTCCTCCTATGACCTGGACGAATTTCGTGACAGTATTTCTAGCCCGTTTCCTTCCCCAGAGTGTTAAGGATGCCCGAGCACGCAGATTTGAGTCCTTGCGCCAGACGCCAGGGATGACAGTGGCAGAGTATGACGTGCTGTTTACAGAGTTAGCTGTCTATGCCCCATATTTGGTGGCTACTGAGGAGTTGCGAGTCAAGAGATTTGTTCGAGGCTTGCTTACACCATTGTTCCTTGCGATCAGCGCACAGCACTACGAGACTTACGCAGCAGCTGTAGATGCAGCCTTATTGGTCGAGGAGCGCCTGGCTGAGACTTCGGCAGTCCCAGAGCCGAAGAGAGTTCGTACTGGTATATCCGCACGGAGACAGATATTCAGACGCCGCGACAGGTATCGCCCAGGTACGGGGAGTGGCAGAGATTCGGGACGGAGCCAGATGTTTAGTTCATATCCACGAGAGAGTCAGCAGTCGCCGCGGGGTTGCTTTAGATGCGGCAGCCTACTTCACCTCGTCAGAGATTGTCCCGAGACACACCGGAGGGAGGCGGCAGCACCGCATGTTACTTCACCACCTTCACCACCCCAGAGGGTGTTGCCCGTTGTACCTACTGTTGCTCCGCGCCAGACTCACGCACAGAGAGGCCGTGGGCGTGGAGGAGTTGCTCAGAGGGGACGAGATGACCGAGGCAGAGGGCAGTCAGTTGCAGGTGGTGGACAGGCACGGGTTTTTGCTTTGACACATCAGGACGCGCAGGCGTCCAATGCAGTGGTTTCAGGTATCCTTCCTGTATGTTCAGTTGATGCACACGTGTTGTTCAATCCCGGATCCACACACTCGTACGTATCCACACACTTCGTGCCGAGTCTGGGTAGAGAGTCCGGCTTGCTTGATCAGCCGCTTGTAGTGACCACTCCTGTGGGAGAGTCGTTTGTTGCTAGGCACGTGTTCCGATCCTGTACCGTCTGTATTGGCGAGAGAGAGTTGCCTGTCGACTTGATCCTTCTGGAGATGTTGGACTTCGACGTTCTTTTGGGCATGGTGGTTAGCCACGTGCTATGCTTCTGTGGACTGCCGTGAGAAGACAGTTAGATTCTGCTTTCCCGGTGAGTCGGTTTTTGTTGTGTTGGGGGACCGTGGTGCCGCCCCTCACAGTGTGATTTCTTCTTTTCGCGCTGGACAGCTTTTGAGGAAGGGATGTCAGGGATTTCTCGCCTATGTTTGCGATGCTCGCGCTACAGAGGTTCCATTAGACCAGGTTCCGGTTGTTAGCGAGTTTCCTGATGTGTTCCCTGCCGAGCTTCCAGGGTTGCCGCCCGAGCGCGACATTTCTTTCTGTATTGATTTGGTTCCTGGCTCGGGGCCTATTTCCATACCGCCTTATCGGATGGCCCCGGCGGAACTTAGAGAATTGAAGGGTCAGCTGCAAGATTTGCTGGACAAGGGACTTATTCGACCCAGTGTTTCTCCTTGGGGTGCTCCAATCCTGTTCGTCAAGAAGAAGGACGGCAGTTGCGTCTGTGTATCGACTACCGCCAGCTGAACAGGGTGACAGTGCGGAACAGGTATCCTTTGCCGCGTATCGACGATTTGTTCGACCAGCTTCAGGGGGCAGGGTACTTTTCGAGGATCGATTTACGATCGGGCTATCATCAGCTGCGGGTTCGACAGGAGGACATTCCCAGGATAGCGTTCCGTACGCGCTACGGCCATTACGAGTTTTTGGTGATGTCGTTCGGACTCACCAATGCGCCAGCAGCCTTCATGGACTTGATGAACCGTATTTTCCGGCCATATTTGGATCTGTTCATCATAGTCTTCATTGACGATATCTTTGTGTATTCCCGGAGTAGTGAGGAGCACGAGCAGCACCTGCGGATTACATTGCAGACCTTGAGGGAGCACCAGCTTTATGCGAAATTTTCCAAGTGTGCTTTTTGGCTGGACAGCGTAGATTTCTTGGGGCACGTGATTTCACGAGACGGTATATGTGTAAACCTGAGGAAGATCGAGGCCGTTCAGCGTTGGCCCAGACCCACATCGGTGACGGAGATTCGCAGCTTTTTGGGGTTGGCCGGTTACTACAGACGTTTTGTGCAGGACTTCTCCCGTATTGCTATACCGTTGACCAGGTTGACCCGGAAGGGAGTTCCTTTCGATTGGACGGAGGAGTGCGAGCACAGTTTCCAGCAGTTACGGACTCGGCTGACAACGGCACCGGTGTTATCTTTACCTTCCGGATCGGGCGGATTTGTGGTCTTTTGTGATGCCTCTCGAGTGGGGCTGGGGTGCGTACTGATGCAGCATGACAGGGTGATCGCGTATGCCTTGTGACAATTGAAGAAACATGAGCAGAACTACCCCACTCACGATTTAGAGATGGCAGCAGTGGTCTTCGCACTTAAGATCTGGCGACATTACCTATACGGCGAGTCGTGCCAGATATTCACGGATCACAAGAGTCTGAAATACATATTCCAGCAGCGGGACCTGAACCTTCGACAGCGCTGATGGATGGAGTTAGTGAAGGATTACGACTGCGAGATCTTATATCACCCAGGCAAGGCGAATATGGTGGCAGATGCTTTGAGCAGGAGGCCCGGGAGTAGTCTATCTTGTTTGAGCGCAGTGCAGGGGCAGTCGTCAGCGGATTGGCAGATATTATGCGACAGCCGGATACAGTTCGAGTTCACGCCGATTGGAGGACAGATAGCGCATGTCCGTGCACGCCCACAGTTGATCGATCGTATACGTGAGGCACAGCTCAGTGATGACCGATGTTCAGAGATCATGGCACAGATTAGACATGACAGATTTTCCGAGTTCGTGTTCGATGGTCAGGGGGTACTACGATTTGGAGTCAGACTGTGCGTACCTGATGCTGAGGGACTGAGACGCGAGATTCTTGAGGAGGCACATCGATCGGTATATAGCGTCCATCCTGGTTCCACCAAGATGTATCATGATATGAGAGGTGTTTACTGGTGGGACAGAATGAAGAGGGACATCGCAGATTTTGTGTCGAGATGCCTGACTTGTCAGCAAGTCAAGGCTGAGCACCAGAGGCCCGCGGGAGAGCTACAGCCGCTACCCATTCCGGAGTGGAAGTGGGAGATGATTTCGATGGATTTCGTTGTGGGTCTACCCAAGACTAGTCGGGGGTATGACTCCATCTGGGTGATCGTGGATCGTTTGACGAAAGCGGCTCACTTCCTACCGGTGAAAACGACTTTCGGATTTACTCAGTATGCCCAGATCTACATTGACGAGATAGTGCGACTACACGGAGTCCCGACATGCATTGTGTCCGACAGAGGCACCCAGTTTACCAGTCGACTATGGCAGAGGCTCCAGGAGGCTTTGGGCACTCGCTTGAGTTTCAGCACAGCTTTTCATCCGCAGACCGACGGACAGTCAGAGCGGACCATTCAGACTCTCGAGGACATGCTCAGAGCTTGTGTATTGGATTTCGGAGGTAGCTGGGATCATCATTTGCCCTTAGTAGAGTTCTCCTACAATAACAGCTACCAGGAGACCATTCAGATGGCACCTTTTGAGGCTCTTTATGGGAGGAGATGCAAGTCGCCCGCTTGTTGGACAGAGCTCAGTGAGAGCGGTATCTTAGGGCCATAGATCGTTGAGGAGACGACCGCGAAGATCCAGTTGATTCGCGATAGGATGAGAGCAGCCCAGAGTAGGCAGAGATCTTATGCGGACCGTCGGCGACGCAGACTTGAGTTTTCTGTGGGTGATCATGTTTTCTTGAGGGTCTCCCCGATGAAAGGTGTGATGAGGTTTGGGAAGAAGGGGAAGCTCAGTCCCAGGTATGTGGGCCACTTCGAAATCCTCGAGCGTGTTGGTGCAGTAGCCTACCGTTTAGCCCTTCCGCCCAGTTTTCCAGATGTGCATCCCGTATTTCATGTCTCGATGCTCCGCAGATATCTTCATGATCTTTCGCATGCGATTCAGCATCCGACGATCCAGCTCGAGCGCGACCTTTCCTATGCAGAACAGCCGGTGATGATCTTAGATCGACAAGTGAAGAAATTGAGATCGAAGGACATCCCATCAGTTAAGGTACTTTGGTGTGGCCAGAACCGTGAGGAGGTCACTTGGGAGACCGAAAGCGAGATGTTGAAGACGTATCCCCATCTTTTCAAAGGTGCGTGTAGTTAGATTTTTGAAATTCGGGGACGAATTTCTTTAAGGGGGAGAGATTGTAACACCTTAGGATATGTTTAGTGAATAATTATATTTAAATATTGGGTTTTTAACAAAAAGTTTACCAAATTGTGTTTTAAATATTTTTCCTAATTTAACAAATATTTTTCCGAAATTTTCCTAGGCTTGCACACACATGTGCATGTAAACTAGGTTTTTTTTTAAAATGAGTTATTACCATGATTATTAACCATGGTAGGTTAATCATGGGATTAAGTCTTTTGGGTTTAAATTAAGTTAATTAGTAGATTAGTAGTTGTTTTAATTTGAATTTGTGTTAGGTGTTGACTTGTGAGAGAGGGGGAGAGGGCATCATGGCTCAAGCCATGCTTGCCATTAATGAAGAGAGAGAGAGAGGAGGGTTGACAATTGGGTGATAATTGTTTCCTCTCATTTCTTTGTTTTCTCTCAAGTCTCACACACACACACACACACTTACCTCTTCCAAACCCCCCAGCAGCAACTGAAGCACAGCAGCAGCAGCAGCAGGTATTCAGCAGTAGCAACAGCAAGCAATTCAGCAGCAGCAACAGCACCAGTAACGGCCAGTGAGCAGCAACAGCAACAGCAGCAACTGCAGCTTCTCCCCTTCACCTCTTCATCTTCCTTAACTCCCTAGGGTTAAGTATGAGGTATATTTCCTAAACTTATTCCCTAGTTGCTTGGTTGGAGTAGTTTTGCATCGGTTAGTGGTTTTTAGTGCGTTTTAGTGCGATATGAGGTGTTTAGTAGGAATCTTGTGCTAATGTGGTGTGGATTGGTTTCAGTAGGTTGTTAGTGGGTTATTGAGACCATATTAACCTAGTTTAACCCCGATTGCACTAAAATACCACCAGTTTCCCTAATTGATGCAAATTCATCGTATTTGTGCAAATTTGAACTTTCTGGAAACTGCTTTTGACCCGTTGAGTTCAGAGTGAATTGGGAAGACTGCAGTATAGTGGAGATATGCTGATACCCTGTGTTTAACCCGACCCCCTAATTCATCACTTTGGCCGCCAATTAATTCGTTCTGGTCGCAAATTGCGGCCAGATCGGTAGGGTTTGGGTTGGGGTTTGGTCCTGTGGGTGTCTGCTAGTGTATAGGGTGCTGTGATATATATATATTTAGAAATTTTGTTCTGTATAGAAATCTGGGACCAAATACCTATTTTGCCATTTTTCTAAACCTTCGCGACACGCGTGATACGTGAGTAGGATTGGGGTTTTGCGTATCGCGACGCGTTGGGGTAGTTTCAGGCGCGTGATCACACGTTTTAGCGTATCGCGCACACGCGCGATTGGTTTGCGACACGGGTTTCTAGTTGGACCGTAATGTCGCATTTCTGTGAAATTGAGCTTATGTGTGATATATGTTATGTGATTCTAGGTTCGCAGGCCAGTGAGACGGACGCTGCGAAGAAGGGCAAGCAAGTTGTTGGATACACTTAGCGCGAGACACAGTGAGTAGATTTCACATCTACGGGGATATCGCCCGCATGGCGTTATGCGTCAGGGCTGATAGGATCTTATTATTATATATTGCATTTACCCCATGGACTGTCATCACATATTGCATTCCCTGCTGTATTTATATATATATGCTTAGAACTGATAGAACACCGCACTATTACTAACGGTCTATGTTGCACGGGCACTATTTGCATGCTACATACAAACCGTTAGTAATTGCCATGCCACACTCACTGTAGAGCTGCCATGATTATATTGTTGTAGTTTATCTTACATATGATTGGTGGTGATTTCCTGGAAATTGGGAGCCGCATGACATCTTTAAAAACGGAAAATATTTTAAAAAAAAGCGGTTTTCCCCTTATACCCATACCATGGATTGATTTACATTGTACCTCGCTTTGGATTGACTTATTGGTGATGGATTTTCATGTGATTTCTCGTTTTGGAGGACCGTGGAAATATTTAAGAAAAGATGCACTATTTTGAAAAACCCGGTACCTCGTGATATGATATTTTGGTGTGTCCACCACGCGTTTTCTCGGTGCTGAGACGTGTGCTTGAAACCCGATTCGAGGAGTGGATGTTCCGTTTGCGGGTTCGTGGTGGGCCCGGTATGGTTCCCCTCGGCGAGATGATCGATGGGTTTTGCCGATTGAGCCTGGAGGTGGGCGAGTACCTACCGGTGATTGGTTGGACCTGGCAGTTGTCCGGAGGATACTGACCAGAGTCGAGAGATGGATGCGGGATGATCCGTACTGCCGGGGCCGAGGGCCGATACCGCAGATGGACCCCGTGGGCCGATCCGGACTGACGGAGCCCGATATACGAGGATTTGCGTGTCGATGATGGACACGAGTATTTTATGATATTTTGGGTGCCGATGTTGGGCACTCGTGATTTCTCAGAGATATACAGGATTTGAGGGCCGATGGGTGTGCCGGCGCCTGTGTGTATTTGGGATTTGGGTGCAGACTGAGGCACCGTCTATTGTTTTCCATGTTGACATATCCATGTAGATGTTATTTATCCCATGCTCAGTATTGATTACTATATACTTCATCCTGTAGCACATACCTGATAGAGCACTTGCATTACTATTGCATCCACTGTTTGGCATGCATTGATATCATCTGCTGGCATTAGTAGAGCCACGCTATATGTGCATGCTCGCGATCACCTTTATATGTTATTTTATTCACGAGTTGGCAACTCACTCCCGTTGTGCCACAGTATTTGCAGGTTGCCCTTGGGAGTAGTCGCGGCTGGCTGTTTACCGCATCTTTTGGCACAGATACCATTGCTGAGGCGAGTTAGCCTTTTGCTGTTAGGTGGGTTTTTGTACGGTATCTGTTATCTTTCAGTTGTATATTGATGTATCTAGTACTCTCCATCTACCTTTCTGTATTGACTTAGAGACAGTTGTGAGGACGATGTGTATGATTTTGTACTCTGGTGTCGAGCTCGCATGTGAGCCGGCTTTATTTTATGCAGTCTTACCTTTTGTGATATTGTCCTTGCTTTACTGTGTATTCTTCGCTACGGCGTCGTATATCATATTGTGATGCTTCATTCATTTTACTTGTCATTTCTGCTACACCTTGCTTTTACCCGACTTGCGGGGCAAATGTTTAAAAAGGAATTGTTGCCAAAATTATAAAAGTTATAACTCTTGAACTTAAAAGGATTTCAACTAAATTAATAAAATGTTTTTCGGACATGCATGACTGTTTTTACGAAAATGTTTTAAATCACTCTATATTTATTGGTTTTGATTTCTGGGTTCGGCTTACTTAGCCGCGTTACGCCTGTAGACGTTGCGTGGTTAAGTGCCGGTCACGAGTCGAAATTCTCGGGTCGTGACAGTTTGACATCAGAGTTGATATACGGGTGCTCAGTGGAGACTGGGTACACTGGACGGACTCGCCGAGAACTCCCAGATGGTATTATACCTTACGTCAGATGGCAGTTCTCTGGTGACACTGGTACAGAGTAGTCTGTTGACCCGAGATCGTCATAGAGTCTTGTGTGATTCCCACTGTGCTTTGATTTCCACCTTACCACGTCCAAGAGGGCGTGCAAAACGGTGGTTTTTGGGTACTGTCCCGAATCAAATGGAGGCAATGAGCGATAGGAGGGGATTCGTCTCTCCCGGTATAGGGAGTTGATGTTGCTCTGTGTTCGATTGGCTATAACCGGAAATCCCTGGCCACGGTTGCTGAGATTTACTGGTAAGTGTAACCAGTAGTTTCTCGAACTGTTATAGACCTCATATCGACACGACTTATCGAGCTATTGGGGTCTGACGTTTACCACCCCTAGGCGAGATATGCGACATATCAGACGACGAGACCAGACTGTACGGTAAGTGTTACTGGTTGGATTCACAGGAGTGTGAGTGAGCTTGCTCATCGATCTTCTGATCGCTCAATACCCGGGTGGCCGTTACGTTTAGCAGACCGCTTGCGGCTTGTGGGTGTTTGATATGATCATCACCAGCTGCTGGCGTATTGACGAGTCTTTAGAGTCCTACACAGAGGTTTCCTGGCTCAAGCGAAACGAAATAGGAGCGCATATGAGATATGTGCGGGACCGAGAATAATGCGTGTATGTGATACCGTATTCTATTCTCGCGATGAATGTATCGATTGGTTGTATGCGATATAACCTAGTTATCGAATCGAAGATTGATTCGATAAGTCGATACATTGGATACTAGTCGGTTATATGCGACATGACCGGATCATTGAATCAAGTGTTGGTTTAATGATTTAATGTATAATTATATATTTGATAAATTACTTTACATTAACTAGTATTGGTTCACTTAAGATTGACTTTCTCACTTGAAATGCACAAGTTGTATATGTGATATATTTTTGTGCATTTGTTTGTATCATGTTTGATGATACATGCAAACTTGGGTTTGTGTAAAACTTAAACCATGTTTAGTGAATGGTTAGGGTTTCATTTCACTTATTTATTTATCTATTTATTTTGGTTAAAAGAAAAAGGAAAACAAAATGGTTGCTTTCATACAAGAAGCTTCTTGATGATTCATGCATCTTTGACTAAGTGACCATTTTGTCTTCATCTCCTAAACCTAACCATTCAACTAACCCTAGTTTATTCTCTACATTTAACCAAGGTTGCATTATGATAAGAATGAATGGGATTTTCTTTTTAAACTAATCCTTTTTATTCTATCATCATCTTCATCTTCATCAAGCTTTATGAAAGCTTGCTAGCTTCAATGGCAACATGAGAAAAAGAGTGAGAAATCCAATTCTAAAGTGAACCCACTTCCTATTTCTTCATCCTCTACCACTTGCCAAGTAGTATAGGGTGTTTTCTTCACAAGTTTCATGACTTGGTGAAGTTGGAGCTTGATCTTGAGTTGCCTCGACGTAGATCATCTTCGGCATCGAAGTCGACGACTTAGCCCGATCATTTCTTCGATGAAACCACCACGAGAGTCCGGGTTCCGATTGGTATAGCGGAGGGACGTCATCTCAGAGCCTAAGAAGTGGAGGACCGGATCTACAAAGGTTGTAGTCACTTTCCTTTAGCAATAAAGTCGTTTACTTGCTTGCATCGCCTTATCATTTAGTTAACGATCCGTATTAGGGTTTGTGGGCACATGAAAAAATTAGAATTGGGCTTGTTTGATCTGTTGTGAGACCTCATGGGTGTGCCTAGGAACCCTACAGTGGTATCAGAGCCTAGCTAGAGCCTTAGGCGATGTGTAGACGATGTTAGAAGTCCGATCGAACCCGAAACCCTACCCCTAAACCATTCTCTGTACATTTTTTGAAATCAGGGATTTTTGTGAATTTAAAATATCCAGAAAATTCAGCAGGCTTTTTCAAGAATTACTGTGAAGTACGTGAGCGTAACTCGACCATATTGCCGCGGAACAGCGGCACGAGTATGGCATGTGCGGCGGTTCCGCGGCCATATAGGAGCTTCTTGTCTTTTTCTTTGCACAGTAATTCCTATCTGTAGGTGCTGTATTTTCTGGGAATTTTTATTATTTACTCAAGAGTTGAGTGTTTTGGGGTTGTATTGGGACTCGAAGATTCGATCGGATTATCAAACGTTGTCTATGTGTTTTTCCGGATATTTTTAGAATATATTAAAAAGTTCGACCGGATATAAATACCCACTTTTTCCCCTGCCGGGAAATTTCCAATTTTGGATTTTTCCGTAGTTTAATGACGTTCTGAGTAGTGCAAGTAACGCGATGGTCCCTCTAGAAGACAACAAACCTTAACTCGATTATGTG
Organism: Agapanthus africanus; assembly: GCA_030015575.1. Lineage (NCBI taxonomy): Eukaryota > Viridiplantae > Streptophyta > Magnoliopsida > Asparagales > Amaryllidaceae > Agapanthus > Agapanthus africanus. The sequence continues at coordinate 263,913,992 of CM057346.1, read as the reverse complement.
ACCGTCTTAAACTGCCCTTTGAACCTTAGGGTTTGGGGCGGTACGGCGTGCCACATGTGAGGCGTTGGCTTGACCCTTCTACGGCTGGACCGTTGGTACTGAGGCATGAAGTGAATGTTTTTAAACTTGTTTCATGTGTTGAGCTGTTTCGGGAAAACTGTAAGTCCAGGTTGCGACCCCCGGTTCTTACGGGGAGGCGGAAACGGTATAAAAATCAAATTTTTAGCGCATGGGGCAACATGGACTAACAAAGACGGGATCTTTTCCTAAACTAGAACTAGCATACTTGCTAAAGAGAGTTAGCTACTCGGAAAGATGGTTATACCTATACTTGAACTCCTTCTTCTTGAAACCTTGTAGAGGTTGATGGTTCTCTTCTCGTCGCCTTCTTCCGTCAAAGATGGATCCACCTGAGGGTTCAACCTTCGGGCTCTTTCTCGAACTTGGAGAGAACTAGAATCTCCGGCTTGCTAATCCTTTGATCCTAGAGTGAGTAGAGAGTGTCTAAGGGGTGCTTTTGTTTTAAGGAGAGGGATTCTCAACACATGAGAAGGGTTCTCCTTTTGCTAGAGGAAGAAGAAGATGAAGTGAGGAGAGAGAATGGTTATGAAAGAATGAGCTCTTTTCTTTTGCAACCATAACTAAAAGAAAAGGAATTATCAAATTAATAATAATAAATCAAAAATGAAATAGTTGATGGTTGTATTTGGAATGACCACTATCATAACTTTCAATAAATGAGTGTAAACATGAATCAAGGAGAATCCTTTCAAAGCATGATGGTGGTCAACATTCAACCATGGTCAACAAGTCAACCATGGTCAATAAGTCCACAAAATCAACCATAACAATATTTCATTTAATTACTATTATTAATTGATATTTCATAAATCTATTAGGGTTTGGAAAATGACGACTGTCAACTGTGCATACGCACCCGTTCCGAAACCCTAATGAAATACCTCATCCTCCGCCTCAAGCAACTGTGCATACACACCTGCATTCTCGTTCCGAGGAACAAGAATACCAAGATATAAAAGCAACCCCAAAAACTTATACCAGTATCTGGCTCAAACCAGAGCCTGCCAGTATAATCCTTCCGGACTCCAAACGTGCACAAGTGCGCGGATGAGAACGAACCCTGCCGCAAAACCATGCGACCTCTACTCTGTTTTGCCCAGAGGCGAATACCCTCTGTGTGGGACTCTAAAGACTCGACACTACGCTGGCAGTGGGTTTAACCACAGACCGCAAGCGGCACTAGCTGTGCGTAACGGTCCCCAGGTAGATGCCGACAAGAAGGCTGACGAGGTGAACCCCATCTGAACTCCTACTGAGTCTGAATGTGACATTCTCCGTACAGTCCGGTCTGTTCGTCTGATACATCGCATGTCGGGCCTAGGGGGCGGTAAAACGTCAGTCCCCCAATAGCGGTACAAGTCGTGTCGGAGTGAAGCCCAAAACACCCTGAGATAACACTGGAAGCCTACCAGTATATCTCGCTTGCCCTGGCCAGGGACTACTTGTGTAATGGCTCTCCTAGACACAGCGCGATGTCAACCCCAATACCGGGAGAGACGAATCCTGTCTAACCGTCACTGCCTCCAAGTGCTTCGGGACTGCACCCAACCACTACCTGTTTGCACGACTCCTTTGAGCCGTGGTAGGGTAGTGATCAAAGTGCAGTGGGAACACACTCGAGGCGAAGTGCCAGTGTCAAGTCAGCGGACTAAGCTGTACTCATGTCACCTGGGAACTGATAACTGACGATAGGTATAATACCAACCTGTCAGTTCCCGACGAGTCCTGTCCAGTGTACTCGTAACCTAACGAGCACCCGTATACTATCTCCAGTACGACGTACTGATGGCTGTGGGACAGACCATCTCCCACACTGGGATGAGAAGCGCATACGCTAGTCTACTCCGGAGTATCGATGCCCTGTCTCGATAGTCCTGCGACTAGGGACCTGTATAAGGATGTGCTTATAGATTACCCAGCCCCCACTAGTGTGACTGCCATCACAACGCTGGTAATCACGCAAAGATCCTAAGAGCTCCACTAATGCGTATAGGTGATATCGCAAAATAAACACATGTACACATTGAAGTAGAAACAAACCAAGTAGCATACTACTATATTGAGCAAGATTGTTTATACAAGGTGAATATCCCAAGCTTCCATTAAGTAATATACAAACTAGTATGATACAGTAATGGCCTCTAGGGCATATACACTAACAATCTCCCACTTGCACTAAGGCCATGTACTGGCATATCGAAGACCTATCATCTCGATCAGCCGCTCGAACTGAGTCTGGGGTAGGGCCTTGGTGAATGGATCTGCAGTGTTTTCTTCTGAAGCAACCCTCCGAACCTCGATCTCCTTGCGATCCACGATCTCCCTGATCAGGTGATACCGCCTCAAGATGTGTCTGGATCTCTGATGGGACCTTGGTTCCTTCGCTAAAGCTATAGCCCCGTTGTTGTCGCAATACAGAGGTATTGGGTCAACAATGGACGGAACCACCTGAAGTTCTTTTAAGAACTTCCTCATCCAGACAGCTTCTTTTGCGGCATCAGATGCAGCAATGTATTCCGCTTCCATCGTCGAGTCTGCAACGGTTTCCTGTTTGGAACTCTTCCAACACACCGCCCCTCCATTGAGGGTAAAGACAAAACCCGATATGGACTTGGAATCATCCTTGTCACTCTGGAAGCTGGAGTCAGCAAAGGCCTCGATCTGGAGGTCTTTTCCGCCATACACCAAGAACATCTCCTTAGTCCTCCTCAGGTACTTGAGAATGTTCTTTACTGCTATCCAGTGTTTCTCCCCAGGGTTTGACTGATACCGGCTTACTACACTCAGTGCATAAGCTACATCCGGTCTGGTACACAACATCGCATACATTATAGAGCCTACCGCAGAAGCGTAGGGTATAATAGACATGCGATCCCTCTCCAAATCAGTCTTGGGAGACATCTCTTTAGAGAGGGTGATCCCGTGACAAGCCGGTAGGTTACCGCGCTTGGAATCATCCATACTGAATCTTTTCAGTACGGTGTCGATGTACCTGGACTGTGAAAGTCCTAATATCCTCTTGGATCTATCACGATGGATCCGAATCCCCAGGATGTAAGAGGCATCACCCAGGTCTTTCATGGAGAACCTGTGTGACAAGAAACCCTTGACAGATTGTAGCATAGGAATGTCATTTCCTATTAAGAGAATGTCATCCACGTATAAAACAAGGAATACTACAGTTCTCGCTACAAATCTACTATAGATGCATGGTTCATCTGGATTTTTGATAAAGTCAAATTCCTTGACCGTCTCATCAAAACAGATGTTCCAACTCCGCGATGCCTGCTTTAGTCCATAGATGGACTTAAGCAACTTGCACACCTTTCCGCTGCTCCCACTCTGAATGAAACCCTCTGGCTGATCCATATAGACACACTCCTCTAAATTTCCATTTAGAAAAGCGGTTTTTACGTCCATCTGCCAAATCTCATAATCGTGGAAGGCAGCAATGGCAAGAAGGATCCGAATGGATTTCAGCATAGCCACTGGAGAAAAGGTTTCGTCATAGTCCAAGCCAGGTCTTTGACGGAAACCCTTTGCTACAAGTCTAGCTTTATAGGTCTCAACCTGTCCATCTACACCAATCTTCCTTTTGAAGATCCACTTACATCCTACGGGTTTTACCCCGTCTGGAGCAATGTCCAACGTCCATACTTTGTTGGTGTACATGGACTCCATTTCGGTCCGCATTGCATCCAGCCATTTTACCGAGTCAACGCTCTGAACGGCCTGCTGGAAGCTAGTAGGCTCATCATGATCTATGATGCAATCCTCTCTATCCCCGTCTATGAGAAAACCGTAGTATCTCTCGGGCGGATGAGACTTCCTACTGCTCCTGCGGAGCGGCGTAGGAATGTCCTGTTCATTTGAACCCTCTGGTTCCACTAAGCTTTCAGTAATAGTCTGAGGTTCTGGAATTTCTTCCAGTTCTACTGTGCTCCCACTTATCTGGTTTTCCAAAAACTCAGTTTCCAAGAAGTAGGCATGACGAGAAACAAGAACTTTTTGTTCCTCTTCACAGTAGAAGAAATATCCCTTAGAGTTCTTTGGATATCCCACAAACTTGCACTGTACTGAGCGTGCCTCAAGCTTGTCCGCATGCTGCTTTTTAACAAAAGCTGGACTTCTCCAAGTCTTAATGTGACTGAGATGGGGCCTCTTCCCACACCACATCTCATATGGTGTAGTAGGCACAGTCTTAGTAGGAACTCGGTTCAAAAGGTATGCAGCTGATTCTAGTGCATAGCCCCAGAAAGATCGCGGTAACTCAGCGTTACTCATCATGGACCGTACCATATCCAATAGGGTTCGGTTCCGTCTCTCCGATACACCGTTGTGTTGCGGAGTGTATGGAGGAGTAAGCTGAGAGAGAATTCCATTCTCTTTTAAGTAATTCAGGAACTCGGCACTTAAGTATTCTCCATCTCGATCCGATCTTAGAATCTTGATACTTTTGCCGGTCTGTTTTTCCACTTCATTCTTATATTCCTGGAACTTTTCAAAAGCTTCGGACTTATGTTTCATTAAGAAGACATAACCGTATCTTGAAAAATCATCCGTAAAAGTAATGAAGTAAGAATAACCACTTCGCGCATGTGTAGACATTGGACCGCACACATCGCTGTGTACGAGTCCCAAGAGCTCGCTCGCTCTTACTCCGTGTCCAGTGAACGGAGTCTTTGTCATCTTTCCTTTGAGACAGGATTGACAAGTGGCATATGATTGATATTCGAACGGATCCAAATATCCTTCTGTATGTAACTTAGTCAACCTTCTCTCATTGATGTGACCCAGTCTACAATGCCATAAGAAAGTCTGATTGATATCTGGAGACTTTCTTTTGTGTGTATTCTGGACATTGAAAATTTGTGGTTGGTTTAATACGTATATACCATTGCTCAGTGTACCTGACCCAATCAGAACTTGATTAAGGTGAATGTTTACAACATTACTTACAAACGCAAATTCATAACCTTCTTTAGAAACCAAAGATACAGAAATGATATTACAAGTTGCGTTGGGTACAAAAAAGCAATTACGCAAAACCAAAACATGCCCATCTGACATTCCCAGGTGATAGTCCCCCACGGCTTTAGCATCCATGCTAGCTCCGTTCGCAACTCTGAGGGTCATGTCACCTGCCTTCAAAAACCTACGGTTTCTCAACGCCTGCAAAGAATTACAGATATGAGATCCTGATCCGGTATCCAATACCCAGGAAGTAGAGTTTATAGAAAGACAGTTCTCAATAACATACACACCTGAAGCTGAAGCCGCAACCTGCTTCAGTTCCTGTGTCCTGGCCTTCCAAGCCCTGCAATCTTTCTTCCAGTGTCCACTCTTGTGACAATAGAAGCATTCCTCTTTACCAACAAGCTTCCCCGCAATCTTTGTTGCCTTTTCCTTTCCCTTCGTACCCACTTTACTAACACCGCCTCTTGGTTTGGCGGGGGCTTTCTTCCTCTTTCCCTTGGCTTTCGCCTTGGACCTAGAGGAAGAAGATCCTCCTACAAACAAAGCGGGTGTTTCCCTACCCTTCTGTAGGGTGCCCTCTGCGCTCCTCAGCATGTTGAGGAGTTCTGAAAGTTCAACTTCCTTTTCTTGTAAGTTGAAATTCAGTATGAACTGGGCGTAAGTGGATGGAAGCGACTGGAGAATTAAATCCGTATAAAGTTCACTGTCCAACGTGGTCCCAAGTTCCGCGAGCTCCTCAGTGTAGCCAATCATCTTAAGCACGTGGTCCGCTACCGATGATCCGACGGCCAACTTTGTCGAAAATAACTTCTTCGACACTTCGTATCTTGCGATACGAGACTGCTCTCCATACAGTTCTTTTGTATGGAGAAATATGGACTCGAGGTCCATATTCTCATGCCTCCTCTGATGTTCGTTGTTCATAGAGGCAAGCACGAGGCACCTGGCCTTCGCGCAATCAATCTCCCAAGTCTTACGGATTTCCTTATTCGCGACGCTGGAGGTGGGACCTGGGACGGGGGGAGCTTTGGTGGTAAGAAGATACCCCAGCTTGTCGTAAGTGATTGCCAATTTTACATTCCTGAGCCAATCTTTGTAGTTTGGCCCTGTCAGTATGTTTTTATCTAGAAGTAACTTAAGTCCAGTCATTTTGATTTGGACGCTGCAGGGGGAGAGAAGAAACACTTAGCACGATGCTCTTGCAAGTTTAGAATGGTTTTTAATTTGTCTAAACAGAATGGCTCCCACTGTCTCTCGAATCCCTCCTCAAACCACAAAGGAAGAATTAGCCGGGATCAATCCCACCGCACAATACTTGCTTAACCGTTCAGCCAGGCCAGTGTTGGTACTTCGAGGGAGGTTTTCCAACGCTTTCGCGAAGTTCCTTAATTTAAGAACCTCTTTTCCCTGGGGGCGTAGCCCCGCTAACACCTTTCTAGGCACCTACTAGGTTTATAGCATTGATCGTTTAGTGAGAAATTTCCCGAGGAGTAGCATATACTCACAGTAGGATCGGGATCCAAATATCATCGCGTGACGAAACTGAAGGAATCCTACCAGAATCATCACACTCCAAATGGTATGCAAATCTAGCAAGTTTCAGTACTTATGAAACTCCCGATGTGGATTTTTGCCCCATGCTCTTATGACCTTGACTTTGGCCAACAAATCATAAGTCACATGTCAAGTTCTTCCCGTCGTTCTCCAGGTTAATTTGAATCCACCCGTACATACCCTTGACTTTGGCCAACAAGGCAGCACGACTGTTCCAAATCAACGCATCTATCTATGCTGCACATGAATATCCAATAGCTACCAATCACTATGCCTTGACTTTGGCCAACAAACACAGCTTGAATACTATTGACTATTCATGTGAAACAACGGAGGGCTACGAATGGTTTTGGTAAAACCGTGAACGTAGTGAACTTGATATAATCGATGGAACGAGATAGCTTTTAGAAGGAGTGGCTCAAGCTCCGCATTTAAAAGTTAGTTTTGAAAAGAACCGAGTGGTTTTTCGAAAGTGTTCCAACGACTTTAACTTGGTTTATTATCTTGCATTAGTTCTTTTAATGCGTGATATTCTTGCATTAGTTCTTTTAATGCGTCCCATCATTTAATCCTACCATTGCAGAAAACAACCAAAATATGACGTACGCTTATGCCATTCGCATTCGCCACGGGGTCCCGTCATCACTCGTTAGGTTACTTAACTAACGACAGAGCGGGGGCTGGGCTAGCGCGGCTGTAAAACATAAGCAACGCCTAAATATAAAGCAATGATAGACATTACAGATCACAGATGAATACATTGGATATACTAGCAATCCGCAATCCGTTCGAGCCTGCAACGAAAAGCGGATTACACGGTCGCGGTGAATAGCAAATACCCCACCCAAGACCCCTACGGGTGCGGCAAACTACCCGCCAAGTACTCGGCAGTTTGTGCACCCCTCCATGGGTCAATCCTAGGAGCTAAAACAGTAAAAAGAATTATACAATGACGGCTACAACCCCGACCCGGTTGTGCGGCCATACAAATAATAATATTACATCAATTTACATTTACAAATGAATGAAAGAAAAAACAAAAGCTCATCTCACATCCACCCCGGCTATTCACCCGCGACAGTCCGACAGATTCATATACACATTCCAATATCAAACACAGATCACAGAGATGTATAACCCCGACTAATCGACTTATAGCGATTAGCCGACGTTCAATACATGCAAACATCACAGATATAACCATCATAGTCAAAGTGCAGTGAAGTTCGGAAAAAATACGGAATTATAGGACCCCAAAAGTAAATTTCAGTTCTGGAAAATCTGGGCACATATAATATATCTTAAAAATCCCAAAATCCTACCAGAAGAACACTGCACTAAAAACGATCACAAGAGGAAACAAAACGGCGGCGGTTCCGCGGCTTAAGCCACCTATTGCCGCGGAACCGCGGCGCTTTAAGGGAATCATGCGATCGTTTTTCTTGGGTGTTCTGACAAAACCCTGAGCCGATTTTAGGTATATAACAAATCTTGTTTTGACCAGAAAATTTTTTAACAGAAACTAGGGTTTTGTAAAAGTTTGGTTTTTGGATTTTTACGGTTCCGAACTTCGTTACACTTCACTACCAAGCTAGTTTAAGTTTAGTTAGGCTCTGATACCACTGTAAGTCCACGTTGCGACCCCCGGTTCTTACGGGGAGGCGGAAACGGTATAAAAATCAAATTTTTAGCGCATGGGGCAACATGGACTAACAAAGTCGGGATCTTTTCCTAAACTAGAACTAGCATACTTGCTAAAGAGAGTTAGCTACTCGGAAAGATGGTTATACCTATACTTGAACTCCTTCTTCTTGAAACCTTGTAGAGGTTGATGGTTCTCTTCTCGTCGCCTTCTTCCGTCAAAGATGGATCCACCTGAGGGTTCAACCTTCGGGCTCTTTCTCGAACTTGGAGAGAACTAGAATCTCCGGCTTGCTAATCCTTTGATCCTAGAGTGAGTAGAGAGTGTCTAAGGGGTGCTTTTGTTTTAAGGAGAGGGATTCTCAACACATGAGAAGGGTTCTCCTTTTGCTAGAGGAAGAAGAAGATGAAGTGAGGAGAGAGAATGGTTATGAAAGAATGAGCTCTTTTCTTTTGCAACCATAACTAAAAGAAAAGGAATTATCAAATTAATAATAATAAATCAAAAATGAAATAGTTGATGGTTGTATTTGGAATGACCACTATCATAACTTTCAATAAATGAGTGTAAGCATGAATCAAGGAGAATCCTTTCAAAGCATGATGGTGGTCAACATTCAACCATGGTCAACAAGTCAACCATGGTCAACAAGTCCACAAAATCAACCATAACAATATTTCATTTAATTACTATTATTAATTGATATTTCATAAATCTATTAGGGTTTGGAAAATGACGACTGTCAACTGTGCATACGCACCCGTTCCGAAACCCTAATGAAATACCTCATCCTCCGCCTCAAGCAACTGTGCATACACACCTGCATTCTCGTTCCGAGGAACAAGAATACCAAGATATAAAAGCAACCCCAAAAACTTATACCAGTATCTGGCTCAAACCAGAGCCTGCCAGTATAATCCGTCCGGACTCCAAACGTGCACAAGTGCGTGGATGGGAACGAACCCTGCCGCAAAACCATGCGACCTCTACTCTGTTTTGCCCAGAGGCGAATACCCTCTGTGTGGGACTCTAAAGACTCGACATTACGCTGGCAGTGGGTTTAACCACAGACCGCAAGCGGCACTAGCTGTGCGTAACGGTCCCCAGGTAGATGCCGACAAGAAGGCTGACGAGGTGAACCCCATCTGAACTCCTACTGAGTCTGAATGTGACATTCTCCGTACAGTTCGGTCTGTTCATCTGATACATCGCATCGGGCCTAGGGGGCGGTAAAACGTCAGTCCCCCAATAGCGGTACAAGTCGTGTCGGAGTGAAGCCCAAAACACCCTGAGATAACACTGGAAGCCTACCAGTATATCTCGCTTGCCCTGGCCAGGGACTACTTGTGTAATGGCTCTCCTAGACACAGCGCGATGTCAACCCCAATACCGGGAGAGACGAATCCTGTCTAACCGTCACTGCCTCCAAGTGCTTCGGGACTGCACCCAACCACTACCTGTTTGCACGACTCCTTTGAGCCGTGGTAGGGTAGTGATCAAAGTGCAGTGGGAACACACTCGAGGCGAAGTGCCAGTGTCAAGTCAGCGGACTAAGCTGTACTCATGTCACCTGGGAACTGATAACTGACGATAGGTATAATACCAACCTGTCAGTTCCCGACGAGTCCTGTCCAGTGTACTCGTAACCTAACGAGCACCCGTATACTATCTCCAGTACGACGTACTGATGGCTGTGGGACAGACCATCTCCCACACTGGGATGAGAAGCGCATATGCTAGTCTACTCCGGAGTATCGATGCCCTGTCTCGATAGTCCTGCGACTAGGGACCTGTATAAGGATGTGCTTATAGATTACCCAGCCCCCACTAGTGTGACTGCCATCACAACGCTGGTAATCAAGCAAAGATCCTAAGGGCTCCACTAATGCGTATAGGTGATATCGCAAAATAAACACATGTACACATTGAAGTAGAAACAAACCAAGTAGCATACTACTATATTGAGCAAGATTGTTTATACAAGGTGAATATCCCAAGCTTCCATTAAGTAATATACAAACTAGTATGATACAGTAATGGCCTCTAGGGCATATACACTAACAAAAACTTGGGTGTTCGATTGTTCGATCGGAAAGTTTGACATTTTCTATTTATCCGGAATGTGATACAATAATTGGAATTCACAAGTTGTTATGAGATAACTGAATGAATGTTATAAATCTAGCGGTTTAGTCTCACTTGATCGGTTGCCACGGAATTTTGATGTGATCAAAAGTCCGTCGCAATCACGTAGCATATGCGGATACTCGCCGGGTAAACTTAATAGACAGCCTAACTCCATAGCCCCGACCAAGTGACTGTAGGAGAACCCCGTCACCGAAGGCATCCGTTCGGGTGCTCGCGGCAGTGGTGTTCCGCCTTGGCGCACTTCGTCAGCGGCATCGCGTGTGCAGCCGTCTACAAAAGTTTGCGACGAGCATTCGATCAGGATGTCGGGAATCTTGTTGAATTACCCGACTTGATATTGAAAAGAGTTTCCGATAAAGAGACTAAAATGCGGGGTTTATAATCGTTAGGCATGTGATGTCTAAGGAATTCATTGGTTTAGGCATGCGATGTCTAAGCAGGTTGCGGATTCCAACTGTTGTAGTTTTACACTTTCTTTTCTGTGACCGTAAGTGTAATATGTGATATCGCCGGTTTCGTTGCTATATGTCAACGACAATTGGGATGCGTATATTTACTTACGTTGATGACATGTGATGTTATGTGTTGCTGGATATGTTATATTGGATCGTCGTGTTTGAATAGCCGGGGTTTTTTTTATGTGAGATGGGTGTTTTTCTTTTTCATTCATGTAAAAACTTGTTTGTAATATTCTTTTATTGGGGCACTTCCAGGTTGCGGAAGATGTCACCATTTGTATATTATTTACTTTCCCGCACTAGGATAGACCCAAGGAGGAGGGCACAAGTAACCGGGTTCTGGAGTCTAGTGGGAGACCAACTCGAGGAGTCGAGTCCGGGTCTCCTAACTCTAGAATTGGTAGGGTTGCTTGCCGCTCTAGTAGGGGTCTAGAGGTATGGGTTTGGCTATTCATCGCGACCATGGAATCCGTGTTTTATACTGGCTCGTATTGAAAACACGGACGTCCTAGTATATCCAATATTTCATATGATATTTTCTGCTGCGTTATCTGTGATGTGATCGTGTGTTGTTCTGTGATAGATACTATATATAGTATATGTGATATATTATATAGACGTTGCTTATGTTTTACACCCGCGCTAGCCCTGCCTCCCTCTGCCGTTAGTTACCTAACCTAACGGTGCACGAGGGGATATCGAGGCGAATGCGGATGGCATAAGTGTACGTCGTATTTATCTGTGATGTTTAGGTACTTAAATGATAGGACTTCATTAATGTGATTAATGAAAAAAAAGAAACCTAAAGATATTGTAGAATCGAATTTCAAAAATAAAACAGGTAGCTACAGTTCTTGCTTTGCACAGCGGTATATATGATATATTCTGCACCTTATTCGATGAGGAAAGGGCCGACGATCCCTTCATCGGGAGTGACCCCTTTAGCAATAACTGGCAGATGCTAAACCCCTCGGTTTGTTTTTTGATTGCTTCTATAGTTCTTGCTTTGCACTGTGATATATATGATATATCCCGCACCTCATTCGACGAGGAAAGGGCCGACGATACCTTCACCGGGAGTGACCCCTTTAGCAAAACTAGAAAAGCCTAAAAAACACTCCATTTTAAAATCATTTGATTCTACAACGATATCAAGTTCATTATGCAATAGTTTTCAGAAAAACCTGTCGTAGCCCTCCGTCATTTCAGATAAGAAGTAGTTAGTATTCGTGCTACGTTTGTTGGCCTGCGTCAAGGCGTAGTGTGCGGTAGCTGACTAGTATTTATTTGCTTATGCATATGATGCAGATTGGATTATGGTAGTCGTGCGACTTTGTCGGCCTGCGTCAACGGTCGTGCGGGTGGGTTTAATTCAATCAGGAAATAACGGGTTGAATTTGACTAGCGGACTATGGTTTGTTGGCCTGCGTCAAGGTCATAGGACGCTAGGGGCAAAATATTATCGGGAATTTCAAGTGTTGAAATTTGCAATGAGATTGCATACTTTCTATGAGATACTTGGATCCCGATACCCGCTGCGAGTAATTGTTACTCCTGGGAGAGTTTTACACATTACAATTAGCCGATCAAGTAGGTGTCTAGAAAGGTGTTAACGAGGTTATGCCTCTGGGAAAACGAGGTTTACATTAATTAGGTTCGTGCGAAAGCACGGGGGACCTCCCTCAAAGTACCGACACTGGCCTGGCTGAAAGATTGGTGAACTTGTAGTGCGTAATTAATCCCGGCTAGTCTTTCCTTTTAGGGTTTCAAGAATGATTTGATAAAAACAGTGGGAGCCATCCTGATTAGATAAAATAATAACCAATCTGATCTTGCAAGAGCATACGCTGAGTGTTTTCTTCTCTCTCTCTCTCCAGGTAGCGACCATATCACACCTTAATCAAGATAATAATACGGATTATTGAACGAACCCGCTTGTTATACTGAGCTGGGGAACGTTGGTCCCGCTCCAACTTATAATTGTTATAAGACAGAGCAGGAAATTGGGGATTACCAGAATTCCCGTGCCGCCCAAACGAAGAAAGTGCATACTGATGCATCATCTTCGGGTGTGTTCATTACAAAGAACTGTTTCTCTGTATCCTCTACGTCCTGGGTATTTGATACCGGATCAGGATCCCAGATATGTAATCTGTTACATAGGGCTACAGAAAGGTAGAGAACTGAGAACGGGTGATAAGTTTCATGAGACAGAAAACGGGGCAAGTGTTGCAGCCAAGTCTGTTGGTCACTGTCACCCTGTATTACCAATACATTGATTCTGAACGAATGTTATTAGATACCGAACCTGACATACAAAATCATATCAGTCTCTTTATTAGTAAAGAAAGGATATAATTTTGTATTGTTGGATAATGTTTTGAACATATATCATAAGTTGATCGGTTCAGGCATGTTATCTAAAAGCATTAACGTTCTAAATCAAACTACAGTTCTTAGTATACAGAACACACACAAGTGGAAGAGTTCAGAAATGAACGAATCCTTCTTGAGGTATTGTAGACTAGGTCATATCAATGCGACCGGACTAGCTGAAGTTACATATAGATGCATATTTAAATCAGTTTGAATTTACATCTTGTGAAACTTGCTTGTCATGTCACAAAGATAAGATGACCATAGCTCCGTTTACTGGAAACAGAGAAAGTGTTAGTGAACTCTTGGGATGATACATGTTGATGTATAAAGGTCCCCTGTCTACACATGCCAAGACCGGTTCTTTGTACTTCATTACATTCTCTGATGATCTCTCAAGATTCAGACATATGTTCCTGTTGAAACACAAGTCCGAACCTTTTGAGATATTCACGGAATATAAGTTAGAAGTAGAGAACCAAAATGAGGGTATAAGTATTATGTCCTTTGATGCGATCAGGGAGGAGAATACTTGAGCACGGAATTCCTGGACTATTCTAAAGGAGAATGAGATTCTCTCTCAGCATTACTCCTCCGTATACACCATAGCACGATAGTATATCGGGGCGGAGCAACTACACCCTATTCGATATAGTGCGCTCTATGATGAGTACAACTGAGTTACCTGTTTCCTTTTAGGAGTTATGCGCTTGAGAAGCTGCATACCTATTGAATAGGGTTCGAATCAGATCACAGCCTACCACTCCATATGAGATATGGTATGGGAAGAGCCTATGTCTTAAGCTAGTTAAGATTTGGGGTTGACCGGCCTATGTCTAAAAGCAAAATCCGGACAAGCTCGAGGCAAGATTAGTTATGTAGAACTGGAAAGGTTCCATCTATGCAAACTACAGCAGATGATTTGGTACAACCAAAGGATTCAGTAGATACCCCGACGAACCTCAGCCTCTCTGCCGATCTAGTAGGGTTCCTGACCCACCTGAGTGATACTTTGGTTTCTCTATGACAGTGGGTGAGAGGATTGCATCTTGAGATTATGACCCAACTAGTTTCGAGCTAGCCATCAGGAGTGGGACTCTGTAAGAATGGCTGGATGCTTAGCGATCTGAGATGGAATCCTTATACACCAACAAAGTATGGACATTGGTTGCTATATCTGAAGGGTTAAATCCCCATCAGGAGCAAGTATATCTTGAGAAGATTACTTGGTGTACATGGAAAAGTTGAGAGTTTCAAAGCTAGACTAGTTAAAGGTTTGCATCATTGACCAGGTATGGATTATGTTGAAACCTTTTCTAAGGATCTATGCTTAAGTCCATCCAGATCCTACTTGCCAGGGCTACATACCATGACTACGATATCTGGCGGTTGGGTGCCATGACTGCTTTTCTAAGTGATATTTTATAAGAGTGGGTCTATAAGTACACAGCCAGAGGACCTCGTAGACAGTGGGAGCAGCGCAAACGCGAGCAAGATGTTTTATGTGATAAAGCAGGCATCGCGGAGTTGGAACGTCTGTTTTGATGTGTTAGTCAAAGAGTTTGACATCATCAAAATGGTAGATGAACCTTGTATAAACAAAAGGGTAGTAGGGAGTATGGTGGTGATCCTCGTAGAGTACGTGGATGACATACTCTTGATAAGAAAGAAGTTTCCTATGTTACGCTCGGCCAATCTCCGCTTATCACAATGATTCTCCATATAGGATCAAAGTGATACCTCCTAAATCCTGGGTTTTGGATCTATGAGATAGATCTAATTGGATGTTAGGATACTCACTAGTTGTAGTGAGATGGTATCAGTTGATCCTGGGGAGAATCACTGGAAGTGTTCCAGGGTGATAAGGACGACTGAATGTCAGTCACAGGCATTGTCTTTACCCTCTATGGAGGGACGGTATGTTGGAAGAGTTCCAAGCTAGATACCGTGACATACTAGACGATTAAAGGCAAGATACATCGCTACTTAAGATGCTACCAAAGAGGCTGTCTGGGTGTATATTAGTTCATGAGATGAACTTAGTTCCTCCCATTGTGTGACAATGGAGTTGTGGCTTATGCTAAGGAACGTCCGTCCCATCAATGATCCAGACATATTCTAAGGCAGTGTCACCTGATCGTGGAGATGGTTGATCTCCAGGGGATCGAGGACAGGAGAGTAGACTCAGAGGACAACACGGCGGATCCACTCACAAAGGCCTTTTCCTAGAGAGATACTTTTATGGGATGGTTGAGTATGAGATACTACAACCACTGATATCAGATGACCCTAGTGCAAGTGGGAGATTGTTAGTTATATGTATGCCCTAGAGGCCATTACTATACATAAGATGTATATTGTAGTGGATGCTTGGACATATATAGGGAGGACTTTCTTGCTCGACATGATAGTATGCTATCTGGTTACTCTTTACCTTAACGTGTACACTGATTGTCTCTCTGTTACATGTTGGTAAAGCCCTTAGGATGTGGACTTGACTACCTAGACTATGATGCGGATCATACTAGTGGGGACATGGTAGTCCATAAGTACATCCTTCAAGGTCCCTAGTCGTGGGTGTATCGAGACGGGGCATCGATATACCAGAGTAGACTAGCGTATACCTTCTCGACCCATACAGATGGGCGATGGATGATCCCATATCCATTGGAGTTTGACATCAGAGATGATATACGGGTGCTCAGTGGAGACTGGGTACACTGGACGGACTCGCCAAGAACTCCCAGATGGTATTATACCTTACGTCAGATGGCAGTTCTCTGGTGACACTGGTACAGAGTAGTCTGTTGACCCGAGATCGTCATAGAGTCTTGTGTGATTCCCACTGTGCTTTGATTTCCACCTTACCACATCCAAGAGGGCGTGGAAAACGGTGGTTTTTGGGTACAGTCCCGAATCACATGGAGACAATGAGCGATAGGAGGGGATTCGTCTCTCCCGGTATAGGGAGTTGATGTTGCGCTGTGTTCGATTGGCTATAACCGGAAATCCCTGGCCAGGGTTGCTGAGATTTACTGGTAAGTGTTACCAGTAGTTTCTCGAACTATTATAGACCTCATATCGACACGACTTATCGAGTTATTGGGGTCTGACGTTTACCACCCCTAGGCGAGATATGCGACATATCAGACGACGAGACCGGACTGTACGGTAAGTGTTACTGGTTGGATTCACAGGAGTGTGAGCGGGCTTGCTCGTCGATCTTCTGATCGCTCAATACCCGGGTGGCCGTTACGTTTAGCAGACCGCTTGCGGCTTGTGGGTGTTTGATATGATCATTACCTGCTGCCGGCGTATTGTCGAGTCTTTAGAGTCCTACACAGAGGTTTCCTGGCTCAAGCGAAACGAAATAGGAGCGCATATGAGATATGTGCGGGACCGAGAATAATGCGTGTATGTGATACCGTATTCTATTCTCGCGATGAATGTATCGATTGGTTGTATGCGATATAACCTAGTTATCGAATCGAAAATTGATTCGATAAGTCGATACATTGGATACTAGTCGGTTATATGCGACATGACCGGATCATTGAATCAAGTGATGATTTAATGATTTAATGTATAATTATATATTTGATATATTACTTTACATTAACTAGTATTGGTTCACTCAAGATTGACTTTCTCACTTGAAATGCACAAGTTGTATATGTGATATATTTTTGTGCACTTGTTTGTATCATGTTTGATGATACATGCAAACTTGGGTTTGTGTAAGACTTAAACCATTTTTAGTGAATGGTTAGGGTTTCATTTCACTTATTTATTTATCTATTTATTTTGGTTAAAAGAAAAGGGAAAACAAAATGGTTGCTTTCATACAAGAAGCTTCTTGATGCTTCATGCATCTTTGACTAAGTGACCATTTTGTTTTCATCACCTAAACCTAACCATTCAACTAACCCTAGTTTATTCTCTACATTTAACCAAGGTTGCATTATGATAAGAATGAATGGGATTTTCTTTTTAAACTAATCCTTTTTATTCTATCATCATCTTCATCTTCATCAAGCTTTATGAAAGCTTGCTAGCTTCAATGGCAACATGAGAAAAAGAGTGAGAAATCCAATTCTAAAGTGAACCCACTTCCTATTTCTTCATCCTCTACCACATGCCAAGTAGTATAGGGTGTTTTATTCACAAGTTTCATGACTTGGTGAAGTTGGAGCTTGATCTTGAGTTGCCTCGACGTAGATCATCTTCGGCATCGAAGTCGATGACCTAACCCGATCATTTCTTCGATGAAACCACTGCGAGAGTCCGGGTTCCGATAGGTACAGCGGAGGGACGTCATCACGGAGCCTAGGAAGTGGAGGACCGGATCTAAAAAGGGCAGTTCCAGCCGTTGAAGGGTCAAGCCAACGCCTCACATGTGGCACGCCGTACTGCCCCAAACCCTAAGGTTCAAAGGGCAGTTCAACACGGTCACATAATCGAGTTAAGGTTTGTTGTCTTCTAGAGGGTCCATCGCGTTACTTGCACTACTTCGAACGTTCTTAAACAACGGAAAGATCTAACACTTGGAAATTTCCCGACAGGGGAAAAAGTAGGTATTTATATCCGTTCGAACTTTTCAACATTTTCTAAAATTATCCGGAAAAACCCATAGACGAAGTTAAATAAACCGATCGAATCATCGAATCCCCAAAACAACCCAGAAAATTCAACTGTTGAATATAAGTTAAAATTACCCAGAAAACACAGGAATCAGTATAGGACATTACTGTGCAAAGCACGTGCCAAGAATGACCTTTATGGCCGCGGAACCGCCACAAATTCTAGGGAGGGGCCGCGGATCCGCGGCGCTTTGGTTGGCTTGGGATCACGTGCTTCACAGTAACTCTTATAATACCCTGCTGTATTTTTTGGATATTTTTAATTTGGAAAAATCCACATTTTCAGAAAATGTACAGAGAAGTGTTTGAGTTAGGGTTTCGGGGTTCGAACGGATTTCTAACATCGTCTACACTTCACCTAAAACTCTAGCTAGGCTCTGATACCACTGTAGGGTTCCTAGGCACACTCAAGAGGTTCCACAAGGCACCAACCATGCCAAATTCAAAAATTATATTTCGAGAAACCCTAATGCTAGATCGTTAACTAGAGGTAAAGGCAAAAAGCAAGCAAGTAAACAACTTTATTGCTAAGTGAATGGAAATACAACCATTGTAGATCCGGTCCTCCACTTCTTTAGCTCTGTGATGATGTCCCTTCGCTGCGATCACCGGGATCCCGGACTCTAGCGATGGTTTCGTCGGAGAAATGAGCGGGCTAGGTCGTTGACTTCGATGCCGAAGATGATCTACGTCGAGGCAACTCTAACTCAAGCTCCATCTTCAGTAGCTCATGAAACTTGTTAAGAAAACACCCTATACAACATGGCAAGTGGTAGAGGATGAAGAAATCGGAAGTGGGTTCACTTTGGATTTAGATTTCTCACTTGATTTCATCTCTTGTAAATTTCTAGCTAGGGTTTTCTTTCTTCATGAAGAAGAAGAAGAAGAAAGAAAAGAATTTGATTGAATAATCAAAATAGAAAAACAAGTGATGCCTTATCATAATGCAACCATGGGTTAGATAAACTCATGTAGAGAATAAACTAGGGTTTAGGTAATGGTTAGGTTTAGGATAAAACAAAATGGAAGATTTTTTTTCAAAGATGCTTTGAAACTTCAAGAAGCTTCAAGCAAAAGAATGAAAAGAAAGCCACCATTGCATTTTAATTTTCAAAAATAAATGAAATAAAACAAATGAAACCCTAACCATTATCTAAACATGGTGTATAGTATACACACACCCAAGTTTGCATGTATAATCAAACATGATACAATCTTGTGCACAAAAATATATCACATAAACAATGTGCATAATCAAGTGAGAAAAACATCTTAAGTGAACCAATATTAGTTAATGTAAAGTAATATATCAAATATATAATTATACATTAAATCATTAAATCAACACTTGACTTAATGATCCGGTCATATTGCATATAACCGACTAATATCAATAGTAACAACTTATCGAATCAACACTTGATCCGATAACCCGGCTATATCGCATATAACCGATCAATGTCACATATCACGAGAATAGAATACAGTATCACATACTGGTATTATTCTCGGTCCCGCACATATCTCATATGCACTCCTATTTCGTTTCGCTTGATCCAGGAAACCTCTGTGTAGGACTCTAAAGACTCGTCAATACGCCTGCAGCAGGTGATGATCATATCAAACACCATAAGCCGCAAGCGGTCTGCTAAACGTAACGGCCACCTGGGTATTGAGCGATCAGATGATCAACGAGCAAGCCCACTCACACTCCTGTGAATCCAACCAGTAACACTTACCGTACAGTCCGGTCTCGTCGTCTGATATGTCGCATATCTCGCCTAGCGGTGGTAAACGTCAGACCCCAGTAGCTCGATAAGTCGTGTCGATATGAGGTCTATAACAGTTCGAGAAACTACTGGTAACACTTACCTATAAATCTCATCAACCCTGGCCAGGGATTTCCGGTTATAGCCAATCGAACACAGCGCAACATCAACTCCCTATACCGGGAGAGACGAATCCCCTCCATCGCTCATTGCCTCCATGTGAATCGGGACTGTACCCAAAAACCACCGTTTTGCACGCCCTCTTGGACGTGGTAAGTTGGAAATCAAAGCACAGTGGGAATCACACAAGACTCTATGACAATCTCGGGTCTACAGACTAACCTGTACCAGTGTCACCAGAGAACTGCCATCTGGCGTAAGGTATAAGACCATCTGGGAGTTCTCGGCGAGTCCGTCCAGTTTACCCAGTCTCCACTGAGCACCCGTATATCATCTCTGATGTCAAACACCAATGGATATGGGATCATCCATCGCCCATCTGTATGTGTCGAGAAGGTATACGCTAGTCTACTCTGGTATATCGATACCCCATCTCGATACACCTACGACTAGGGACCTTGAAGGATGTACTTATTCACTACCATGTCCCTACTAGTATGATCCGCATCATAGTCCAGGTAGTCAAGTACACATCCTAAGGGCTTTACCAACATGTTACAGAGAGACAATCAGTGTACACGTTAAGGTAAAGAGCAACCAGATAGCATACTATCATGTCGAGCAAGAAAGTCCTCCCTATATATGTCCAAGCATCCAGTATAATATACATCCTATGTATAGTAATGGCCTTTAGGGCATACATATAACTAACAATCTCCAACTTGCACTAGGGCCATCTGATAGCAGTGGTTGTAATATCTCATACTCAACCATCCTATAAAAGTCTCTCTCTGGGAAAAGGCCTTTATGAGTGGATCCGCCGTGTTGTCCTCTGAGTCTACTCTTCTTACCTCGATCACCCTGGAGATCAACTATCTCCATGATCAGGTGACACTGCCTCAGAATAAGTCTGGATCACTGATGGGACGGGCGTTCCTAGGCATAAGCCACAACTCCATTGTCACACAATGGGAGTGTTGGAGATAATGCCCTCAGAGTCAATTATTGGATCACAGGCACGTGATTGCGATGATTGAGGGAGGACCTATCCCGGTAGAACAGTCTTACTCGAGATGATAGTATGCTATCTGGTTTACCTTTATCATCGTGTACTGTTTCAGGTGACCTTACAGGTCGCTATTACACGTTGATAGAGCCCCTAGGATTCTTTCTTGACTGCCAGCAGTATGAGGGCGATCATATAAGTGGGAGCTGGTAGTCTATAAGCACATCCTTAAATGGTCCCTAGTCGTGGGAGTTTCGAGACAGGGCATCGATTCTCCAGAGTAGACTAGTGTATACAGTCGAGACCCCGACGAGGGGAGGTGGCCGGTCTCACAAGCCATTGGTGTCAGTTGGTTCACCTAAGATGTATACAGGTGCTCATTGGGTTATGAGTACACCGGACAGGACTCGCCGGGAACATGGTAGTTGGTCTTATACCTGACGTCAGATAGCAGTTCCCAGGTGACATGTGTACAGGTTAGTTCATCGACCTGGGGATCGTCATTTGTCTCGTGTGAGTTCCCACTGTGCTTTGATTACTACCCTACCACGGCTCAAAGGAGTCGTGCAAACAGGTTTTAGTTGGGTACAGTCCCGAGCCCCATGGAGGCAGTGAGCGGATCTTCAGGGGTTCGTCTCTCCCGGTATTGGGGGTGAGGTCGCGCTGTGTCTAGGAGAGCCATTACACGAAGTCCTTGGCCAAGGCAGCAGATTTACTGGTAGGTATTCCAGTAGTATCTCAGGGTGTTCTGGGCTACACTCCGACACGACTTGTACCGCTTTTAGGGGTCTGACTTTTACCCACCCTCTAGGCCCGACATGCGATGCTCATAGACGAACGGACCGGACTGTACGGATATTGTCATTGACAGGCTCAGTAGGGTGTCAGGATGAGCTCGCTCATCGACGTCCCTTTTGGTCAATAGCTGGTGGCCCGTCACGTATTGGCTTATACCTCTGACGTGCTTGTGGTTAAATTCACAGCCATAGTATTGACGAGTCTTTAGAGTCCACCACTCACTTTCAGTTACTCAGCTTTCGGGCGAAACGCTGTAGAGGCCGTATGGAGATATGGCAGAGTCCGATCAGATACGTGCGGTATTGCACAGATCAGGATCGGACGGTTTGTACTAGAGGCCGTATAGATATATGGCAGGGTTCGGTCAGATACGTGCGGTATTGCACGGATCAGGATCGAACGGATATTACTAGCCGGCTTTGGTTTAAGCCGGATCCTAGTATAGTACAGTGTAGATTTTGTCTCTTTGCATTTGTATCCGGACGGAATACAGATGCGGGTGTGTATGCACAGTATCGGGGTTTTCCTGTAATTTATTACGGGACCAGTTTTCTGGAGTTGCCAGTTTGCATTCCGTTCCGGCCGGTTTTCGTTTGTTCTTTCCCGGCCGGACTTTTCCGATGGAGGGGGTTATTTGCAAGTTTGCAAATAACATTTGTGGAGGGGTTTTCTTGCATATGGATTAATTATGATACCATTCTTTTCTTTTCCACCATGCTTTTGCATTAATGAGAGGGTATGGTTTTGTTGTGTTTTAAGCATGGTTGATGTTTGTTTAGGGTCACCACTTCTTTTCTCCTACCATCACCTCCCTCTTGTGATATATTTTGTTTCCCTCCACCATTTCCCACAAGACATGGCCGGCTACTCATTTGTGAGAGGATGAGAGAAATTTCCATTCTTTGGTAGCACACATTTCATCATCTCATTCATCTAGTTTTTGGAAAAATGAAAGCACCATTTTTCCATAACCTTATTCCTCCATCAAGGCAACTACAAACCCCAAATGAGACAAGCATCATCTACACTACATTCTACAGCATTTCTTGGGCACGTCGACTAGCCAGTTTCGTGCCCGAGTTGCCTCGGTATCGAGGTGGGAGCCCGTAAAAGATACAGACGATGTGGTGCTCTTCCGGCGAGGAAGCGACGACCGGAGTTTCCGCGGGAGATCGGGACGATGACGAGAAGACCGGAGGACTCGGATCACTCGGTACATCTCTTCCCTATCTTGTTACTTTTCTAGATCTAGTTTAATGGCTCGATCCGGGGTTTAGTGCGCGGTGGTGCCGGTTTGCTAAGTCCGCAAAATTAAAGTTTATCACCGTTTCCGCATTTGGTCGTCGGATTGACGACCGGGGCGCCGCCGTGCACTTACAGTGGTATCAGAGCCTCGCCATTAACTTCGTCTAGCTTCGTTTGATGTGTTTTTCAGTTCCGATCGACCAAAATTCCAAAAACCCAATTTTAGCTCACATCAGTTTTCTGTCGATTTTTTCCTTGCTCTAAAATTTTTTCAGGTAGTATAAAATTGATGTACATGAAATTCTAAGAGATCTGGGAAAATTCGACAAATTGATCTGCTAAGTGGAGCGCGGAACCGCGGCCAAACCCCACCTCCGGCCGCGGTTCCGCCGCACTATGGTATGGTCAATTGGTCAAATTTCTCCAGTGGGTTTCTGGGGTGATTTTAGGGTTTCTGGAATATTAATTTTGGGCCCAGAATTTCTGTGAGTGCTACAGTATTGCTTGGGGGCCCACTTGTTAATTTTTGATCGATCGGATATTTTAAACACATTATTTCACAGTATTTACATTATATCTGCGACCGTGAATGTCACTCGATCGGTAAATCCCGTCTAACTGTTATAGCCCGGTTAGACGGATTTGCGAACGCGACTTTCACGTTGATGTTCTGTGTTTTGCTGTGATGTTGCGGATCGGTCGGTGGGGATAGCCTGGATGCAATGCTAGTACAGTTGTGATTGTATTATGTACATTTGTTATTGCGGGGCGAGCGTCCGACATGTGGACTGCCGTCACTGCCTGTTTGTATTATTATTTTTGGGGCACGACCAGGTTGCGGTCGATGTACCCGTTGTATGTATATTTTACTTTCTGTACTAGGTTTACCCCGCGGTAGGGTGCACGGATAGCCGGGTTCTAGAGGGCAACAAGCCCGCATCTCAGGGCATTGAGACAGAGGGGGCTTCAGTCTAGAATTGGCGGGCTATTCGCCGCACTCGTAGGGGGTACAGGTTGACCCAGGAGGGGTGCCCAAGTTGCCGGATTCCGTGAAGTGCTGGGTGGTCCATTCACGGTGCTGAAGGGGGCTGCCTCGCTTCAGGTTTTGGCGGGTGACTTGCCGCTCCCGTAGGGGTCTAGGATTTCATTGCACAGGCTATCCACACGACCAAGGGAACGTCGGGTTTCAGTAGTGGCTCTGTGAAACCCGGGGATCCCAGATATCTGTATTGTTCTGTGATGCTGTACATTTCTGTGATGTTGCATTTTATTCACGCCTTGAGCGAAATACTATATATTGGTATATATATTAGTAGATGTTGTATATGTTTTTCATCCGCGCTAGTCCAGTCCCCGCTCTGCCGTTAGTTAGCTAACCTAACGGGTGATGACGGGACCCAGTGGCGAATGCGGATGGCATATACGTACGTCAGTATATTTTCGTTCTTTGTGGTGTGATCAATTGATGGGACTGCATTGATTCGGATCAATGCAAGATAAACAAACCTATCCTGATGTTGTTGGAACACTTTTAAAAAGCTGTTATTGCAAGGACGTTCACTTTTGTTTTGCATCATGGTATTCATTTGGAATATCCTGCTCCTCAGTCGACGAGGCAAGGGCCGAGATCCCTTCACCGGGAGTGACCCCTTGGACAGAAGTTTGCGTCAGGGCATTAACTTCACTATAGCCGATTACTTTTTCTTTGCATCGTGGTATTCAGTTGGAATATCCTGCACCTCATTCTACGGGGAAAGAGCCGAGATCCCTTCACCGGGAGTGACCTCTTTAGTAAAGGTTTTCGTCACTATATTTTCTAAAAAGCTATCCGTTCCTTCAACGATATCAAGTTCATTACGTTAAAGGTTTTCGCCAGAAACCATTCGTAGCCCTCCATCATTTCAGTTAAATATTCGGTAGTATTCAAGCTATGTATTTTGACCTCACGCCAAGGCATAGTGTTTGGTAGTTGCCGGGTATTTATCTGTTGCATAGATAGATGCGTTGGTTTGGGACAGTCGTACTACTATTTTGGCCTACGTCAAGGGTATGTACGGGTGGATTCAAATTAACCTGGACAATGATGGGTAGAACTTGACATGTGACTTATGATATTTTGACCTCACGCCAAGGTCATAAGAGCATGGGGTAGAAATCTCATCGGGAGTTTCAAAAGAACTGAAACTTGCCAGATATGCGCATACCTTCTGGAGTGTGATAGCGTGAGCGGATTCCGTCACGTTATCATGCGATGATAGTTGGATCCCGATTCCCACTGATGAGTTGGTTTACTCCTCGGGTGACCCCGACTAATTCTTGTTTCAGGTTTGGAGGAGAATTTGAGGTACAGTGGGAGGTTTCCAGATTAGGTAAATTGGTAACCATTCTGATCTTGGTTAGAGTGAACGCTGAGTGTTTCTTTTCTCTCTCTCTTTGACAGCGACCACTGACCCGACCCAACACAATAACTCAGTGACCAAGTTGACCGAACCTTCTTAACACAGGCTTTTGGATTGTCAGAGTTGCAGACCTCATTGCCACTCCTACTTTTACCCTTTTCTCCAGGACACCCCGTATTACTGCGAACGTCCACTTCCATTGGACAAAACCATCGTATGGTTAGATACGAACTCGAAGGGATTCGAGGATGGTTTCCGGTTCTGGAGAAAACGGATAGGATTATTCAGTTGTCTTTTCCCTTTTACCTTTTCTCAAGTTATGAGTACTCCTTGGTTTAGGAGATAGTACACCTATTATGCAGATTGGATAGTCTTCTTCCAAACCTTAGGCTGGTGCCGACCGGTAGGGAATGAAGAAAACCAATTAGCCTAAACGGTGTGCAGAAGGTATTAAGATTAAGACAAAGCAAGGGATTAGTAAGAGGGCAAAGTAAATTGCGACTGATATTCACGACCAAACCAAGTATTTCTTCGCCAATCCTAAATCACCTTTGTATTTCTCCAGGACACTCCGTATCACTACGAAGATCAACAGTTTATTGGATACTCCATCGTATGGTTATATACGAACTCGAAAGGAACTTGTTCCAGTTCGGGGATGGATTCTGGTCCAGGAGAAATAGGAATAAGGTTTATTCGGTTGTCTTTTATCTTCACCTTCTCTCGCATTGCGAGTGCTCCTAGGATTAGGACAGTACACCCATTATGCTTATTGGATAGTCTTCTTCCAAACCATAGGCTGGTGCCGAACGGTAGGGAAGGAAGAAAACCATTTGGCCTAAGGGGTGTGCAGAAGGTAACGACTAAAGACATATAAAGGGATTTGGAGAGGTGGCAAAGAATTATACGGTTATAGTTGTGAATCTGGATAATGGTAGAGGCATTACTAGGAATACCAGGATACTCCATCGAAACATTTCAATGTTTTCAGTTCACTGTGTACTGTTAAAAGAAAACTGATTTCCCGATTAGATACTTACTCCAGGGTATGTATTTACCAGGTATGATTCTCACATCTGTATGGTTTTATAGATGATGAGTGGGAGTAAGTTATTGGGAATTGGGTGATCATCCTCATTATATCGGGATTCATTGTAATCGGTGATATTTGAGGAGATCACCTGGGCTGTTTGCCGGTCGGCAAATATTTGGTTTTGAATATCCGCTGTTGTGCACCAATTTCAAATTGATATATCTGTACGTCTATTTTCATAGAGTGAGATATACCTTTTGATATTATGTCGATGACATTTACCTATATCAGTGGATGGTTAGGTAAGGAGCATTAAACAGCGGTGTAATTTTTCTTAATCATAAGTACAGTTTTCAACCTACGACACACAGTGAAAGAGTTGTCAGACTCAGCGGACTTATACAGAGTATTATATGTTGTCCAGTGTCCATTAGGACAGAGGGGTTGGTCCTCATACTATATTCTGTTTACTTTTAACTTCTCTAGTTCTTAGACATGGTTTTCATGGAAACACAGAGTCTAAGTTTTGAGGAGTTATAGGTATTTGAATAGAGTAGAGAACCATGTGTAGCAAGTATCAGGACTCTTCAAAGTGATCGAAGATGTAGATACTTGTATATGGTATTCAGTTGATAGTAATGATAAAGAGAAATTGCTTCTCTTTCAGGTTACTCATAATTGGAAGCATTCCTAAGTTGAGTAACGCTGATCGTCCTCTTTCCATTTAGTTGACATGCACTGGAGACAGCTGCATGATTTGAATCTGGTTCAATTAAATCAGTGCCTCTGGTTCTATATTGGATATAGTACAGTTCATATCTTAACATTGTTAAGGTACGGGGAGTTGTCCGGCTTATGATTAAAACCAGACTCTGGATAACTCAAGGCACGTTTCTGTAATGGCTGTTTGTGGGTTGACCCAGGCTATGACGAGGGTTGATTTTCTACCATCTGGGAGGTCAATAGAAATATTGTTCTAGACTCGCCACAGTTTTATTAAAAATGGATTTTTTCAAAAACAGTAGTGGGAGTATGGTAGAACTGGAAGTAATTCCAGAACCGCAAACGATTACTGAAGATTTGATAAAGAACCTAAAGATTCAATCTGATTTGACATTCCATTGGCCACTCCGCAGATAAGGTGGGTAACTTCAGGCACCCGAGAGGTACTCCGGTAGCCTCAAGGACGGTGACAGGGAAGTTCTTGTTTACCCACACTTGCCATTGTTGTTGTTCCAGGCTGCGAGACCCGGCAGGAGGATGAATATAGCGTCGTTCTAAACTAGCTTTAGAAGTGCACGTCTATATGACTCTGCCAGAGGGTTGTCGTAGTCAGTGGGAGCAGCGGAAGCATTGGTGGACATCAGGCTTATGTCTATTTATAGACTAAAGCAGATATAGCGGAGATAGATCATCTATATCTGATGTGACAGTCATAGGTTTGACGTCATCAGAATAGGGGATGGATCTGTTAAGAAGGTAGTAGGGTGTGATATCCTGGTATTTGGATGACATACACAAAGTAGGAAGTGACATTCCTATACTACGATCGGTTATACTTTGGTCGTCACACAGTGGTTTCTCCACATGGGACTTGGACATTGTATCAGACATACTGGTTACTAGATCTATGGTTTTAGATCTGGATTTGGGTGGTTTCCCAATCTGGGTACTTAGACAGCATTCTGAGAGTATTTAGAATGGACGACTCCTGGCACGGTAGTGTACCTGCAGGTGATGGAGTCACCCTCTCTAAAGGTGTCTTATAGACTAAAGTAGAGAGGGATGCGCATGATTGGCAGATCACTTGCTTGGGCAATTGAGTCAATCATGAGATGTCAAGTACCACACCAGATGTTGTTCTTGCACTATATGCGATAAGTTGACATTAATCCAATCCTGGAGAAACAGTAGGAAGCAGTTTTAGAACATAAGTTAATGTTCTAGGGATATGATAACGGCTGCCTCCTTTAGGAGACGGTTATCACTCCAGGCTTCCAAGGTGACATGGACGACAGGGTGATCGTCAGAGTTATAGTTTTCCTTCTTACGAAGGGCAGTATTTTGGACAGGTGATCCAAGGCAATACTGAAGGAGGCATGGCGCAGGATACTGATTAAGTTCAGTTGACGATACAGTCTGAGAAGTTTGGATTTGGAGTTCATTTATGAGCTAGGTCCCATCAGACATCCAGACAGTCTAAGACAGGTATTGCTCATTTCGGGAGATGGCTTTCTCCGCGAACTTGAGATATAGAGAGAGACATAGAAAGAAACATCAGAGCGGATCCACTCGCTGAGGCTATTCCTCGAACGCAATAGTCTCGCAAACGAGCTTTGTGAAACTGACTAGTAGAGGAGTTGGGTGTTCGGTATCACACGGGCTGTGAGTATGCGACATCGCAATAATTAGCCCTGAGTGCAAGTGGGAGATTGTTGGAGATAATGCCCTCAGAGTCAATTATTGGATCACAGGCACGTGATTGCGATGATTGAGGGAGGACCTATCCCGGTAGAACAGTCTTACTCGAGATGATAGTATGCTATCTGGTTTACCTTTATCATCGTGTACTGTTTCAGGTGACCTTACAGGTCGCTATTACACGTTGATAGAGCCCCTAGGATTCTTGCTTGACTGCCAGCAGTATGAAGGCGATCATATAAGTGGGAGCTGGTAGTCTATAAGCACATCCTTAAATGGTCCCTAGTCGTGGGAGTTTCGAGACAGGGCATCGATTCTCCAGAGTAGACTAGTGTATACAGTCGAGACCCCGACGAGGGGGGGTGGCCGGTCTCACAAGCCATTGGTGTCAGTTGGTTCACCTAAGATGTATACAGGTGCTTATTGGGTTATGAGTACACCGGACAGGACTCGCCGGGAACATGCTAGTTGGTCTTATACCTGACGTCAGATAGCAGTTCCCAGGTGACATGTGTACAGGTTAGTTCATCGACCTGGGGATCGTCATTTGTCTCGTGTGAGTTCCCACTGTGCTTTGATTACTACCCTACCACGGCTCAAAGGAGTCGTGCAAACAGGTTTTAGTTGTGTACAGTCCCGAGCCACATGGAGGCAGTGAGCGGATCTTCAGGGGTTCGTCTCTCCCTGTATTGGGGGTGAGGTCGCGCTGTGTCTAGGAGAGCCATTACACGAAGTCCTTGGCCAAGGCAGGAGATTTACTGGTAGGTATTCCAGTAGTATCTCAGGGTGTTCTGGGCTACACTCCGACACGACTTGTACCGCTTTTAGGGGTCTGACTTTTACCCACCCCCTAGGCCCGACATGCGATGCTCATAGACGAACGGACCGGACTGTACGGATATTGTCACTGACAGGCTCAGTAGGGTGTCAGGATGAGCTCTCTCATCGACGTCCCTTTTGGTCAATAGCTGGTGGCCCGTCACGTATTGGCTTATACCTCTGACGTGCTTGTGGTTAAATTCACAGCCATAGTATTGACGAGTCTTTAGAGTCCACCACTCACTTTCAGTTACTCAGCTTTCGGGCGAAACGCTGTAGAGGCCGTATGGAGATATGGCAGGGTCCGATCAGATACGTGCGGTATTGCACGGATCAGGATCGGACGGTTTGTACTAGAGGCCGTATAGATATATGGCAGGGTTCGGTCAGATACGTGCGGTATTGCACGGATCAGGATCGAACGGATATTACTAGCCGGCTTTGGTTTAAGCCGGATCCTAGTATAGTACAGTGTAGATTTTGTCTCTTTGCATTTGTATCCGGACGGAATACAGATGCGGGTGTGTATGCACAGTATCGGGGTTTTCCTGTAATTTATTACGGGACCAGTTTTCTGGAGTTGCCAGTTTGCATTCCGTTCCGGCCGGTTTTCGTTTGTTCTTTCCCGGCCGGACCTTTCCGATGGAGGGGGTTATTTGCAAGTTTGCAAATAACATTTGTGGAGGGGTTTTCTTGCATATGGATTAATTATGATACCATTCTTTTCTTTTCCACCATGCTTTTGCATTAATGAAAGGGTATGGTTTTGTTGTGTTTTAAGCATGGTTGATGTTTGTTTAGGGTCACCACTTCTTTTCTCCTACCATCACCTCCCTCTTGTGATATATTTTGTTTCCCTCCACCATTTCCCACAAGACATGGCCGGCCACTCATTTGTGAGAGGATGAGAGAAATTTCCATTCTTTGGTAGCACACATTTCATCATCTCATTCATCTAGTTTTTGGAAAAATGAAAGCACCATTTTTCCATAACCTTATTCCTCCATCAAGGCAACTACAAACCCCAAATGAGACAAGCATCATCTACACTACATTCCACAGCATTTCTTGGGCACGTCGACTAGCCAGCTTCGTGCCCGAGTTGCCTCGGTATTGAGGTGGGAGCCCGTAATAGATACAGACGATGTGGTGCTCTTCCGGCGAGGAAGCGACGACCGGAGTTTCTGCGGGAGATCGGGACGATGACGAGAAGACCGGAGGACTCGGATCACTCGGTACATCTCTTCCCTATCTTGTTACTTTGCTAGATCTAGTTTAATGGCTCGATCCGGGGTTTAGTGCGCGGTGGTGCCGGTTTGCTAAGTCCGCAAAATTAAAGTTTATCACCGTTTCCGCATTTGGTCGTCGGATTGACGACCGGGGCGCCGCCGTGCACTTACAGGGAGGAACTAGGTTCATCTCATGAACTAATATACACCAAGACAGCCTCTTTGGTAGCATCTTAAGTAGCGATGTTTCTTGTCTTTAATCGTCTAGTATGTCATGGTATCTAGCTTGGAACTCTTCCAACATATCGTCCCTCCATAGAGGGTAAAGATAATGCCTGTGACTGACATTCAGTCGTCCTTATCACCCTGGAACACTTCCAGTGATTCTCCCCAGGACCGATTGATACCATCTCACTACATCTAGTGAGAATCCTAGCATCCATTTAGATCTATCTCATAGATCCAAAACCCAGGATTTAGTAGGTATCACTTTGATCCTATATGGAGAATCATTATGAAAAACGGAGATTGATCGAGCGTAGCATAGGAAACTCCTTCACTATCAAGAGTATGTCATCCACGTACTCTACGATGATCGTCACCATACTCCCTACTACCTTTTTATTTATACAAGGTTCATATACCATTTTGATGATGTAAAACTCTTTGACTAATACATCAAAACAGATGTTCCAACTCCGCGATGCCTGCTTTATCACATAAAACATCTTACACACGTATCCGCTGCTCCCACTGTCTACGAAGCCCTCTGACTGTGTACTTACAGACTTTCTTTTCTGAAACATCATTTTAGAAAAGCAGTCATGACACCCAACCACCAGATATCGTAGTCATGGTATGTAGCCGTGGCAAGTAGGATCTCGATGGACTTAAGCATAGGCCCCAGAAAAGGTTTCATTATTAGCCATAAGTAGTCTACGATGCAAACCTTTAACAAGTCTAGCCTTGAAAGTCTCAACATTTCCATGTACACCAAGTAATCTTCTCAAGATTTACTTGCTCCTGATTGGGATTTAACCATTCAGATAAAGCAACCAAAGTCCATACTTTGTTGGTGTATAAGGATTCCATCTCAGATCACTAAGCATCCAGCCATTCTTATAGAGTCTTACTCCTGATGGCCAGCTCGAAACTAGTTGGGTCATCATCTCATGATGCAATCCTCGCTCCCACTGTCATAGAGAAACCGAAGTATCTCTCAGGTGGGTGAGGAACCCTACTAGATCGGCGGAGAGGCTAAGGTTCATTGGAAACTATTGAATCCTTTGGTTTTATCAAATCATCTACTGTAATTTGTATAGCTGGAACCTTTCCAGTTCTACATTACAAACCTTGCCTCGAGCTTGTACGGATTTTTCTTTTAGACATAGGCCGGTCAACTCCAAATCTTAACTAGCTTAAGACATGGGCTCTTCCCATACCATATCTCATATGGAGTGGTAGGCAACTGATTTGATTTGAACCCTATTCAATAGGTATGCAGCTTCTCAAGTGCATAACTCCCAAAAGGAAATAGGTAACTCAGTAGTACTCATCATAGAGCATACCATATCACATAGGGTGCTATTGCTCCACCCCGATATACCATCGGGCTATGGTGTATATAGAGGAGTAATGCTGAGAGAGAATCTCATTCTCCTTTAGAATAATCCAGGAATTCCGTGCTCAAGTATTCTCCTCCTTGATCGCATCAAAGGACATCATACTTATACCCGTTTTGGTTCTCTACTTCCAACTTATATTCTGTGAATATCTCAAAAGGTTCGGACTTGTGTTTCAACAGGAACATATGTCTGAATCTTGAGAGATCATCAGAGAATGTAATGAAGTACAAGGAACCGGTCTTGGTATGTGTAGACAGGGGATCTTCATACATCAACATGTATTATCCCAAAAGTTCACTAACTCTTTCTCTGTTTCCATTAAATAGAGCTATGGTCATCTTATCTTTGTGACATGACTGGCAAGTTTCATAAGATGTAAATTCAAACAGATTTAAATATGCATCTATGTGTAACTTAGCTAGTCGGGTCGCATTGATATGACCTAGTCTACAATAACTCAAGAAGGATCCGTTCATTTCTGAACTCTTCCTCTCTTGTGTGTGTTCTGTATATTAAGAACTGTAGTTTGATTTAGAACATCAATGCTTTTAGATAATGTGCCTGAACCGATCAACTTTTGATATAGGAAATGTTCAAAACATAATCCAACAATACAAAATTATATCCTTTCTTTATTAAACAAAGAGATTGATATAATTTTGTATATCAGGTTCGGTATCTAATAGCATTTGTTCAGAATCAATGTATTTGGAAATACAGGGTGACAGTGACCAACAGACTTGGCTGCAACACTTGCACCGTTTTCTGTCTCATGAAACTTATCACCCGTTCTCAGTTCTCTACCTTTCTATAACCCATGTAACGGATTACATTTGCGGGATCCTGATCCGGTATCTAATACCTAGGATGTAGAGGACACTGAGAAACAGTTCTTTACAACTAACACACCCGAAGGAGATGCATCATATGCACTTTCTTCGTTTGGCGGCATAGGAATTCTGGTATTCCCCTATTTCCTGCTTTGTCTTATAACAATTATAAGTTTGAGCGGGACCAACTTTCCCTAGCTCAGTATAACAAGCCGGTTCGGTCAATACATCCGTAATATTATCTTGATTAAAGCATGATATGGTCGCTACCTGGAGAGAGAGAGAAGAAAACACTCAGCGTATGCTCTTGCAAGATTAGATTGGTTATATTTTTTTTTTATCTAATCAGGATGGCTCCCACTGTTTTTATCAAATCTTCCTTCAAACCCTAAAAGGAAAGACTAGCCAGGATTAATTACACGCTATAAGTTCGCTAATCTTTCAGCCAGGCCAGTGTCGGTACTTTGAGGAAGGTCCCCCATGCTTTCGCACGAACCTAATTAATGTAAACCTCGTTTCCCCAGAGGCGTAACCCCGTTGACACCTTTCTAGACACCTACTTGATCGGCTAATTGTAATGTGTAAAACTCTCCCAGGAGTAACTCTTACTCGCAGTGGGTATCGGGATCCAACTATCTCATAGAAGGTATGCAATCTCATTGCAAATTTCAACACTTGAAATTCCCGATAATTTTGCCCCTAACGTGCTATGACCTTGACGAAAGCCAACAAACTATAGCCCGCTAGTCAAGTTCAACCCGTACATTTCTTGATTGAATTAAACCCACCCGCACGACCCTTGACGAAAGCCAACAAAGCGCACGACTACCCTAATCCAATCGCATCGTATGCAGCAGATAAGTAGCATATAGCTACCGCACACTACACCTTGACGAAAGCCAACAAATATAGCACGAATACTATATACAACTTATCTGAAATGACGGAGGGCTACGACAGGTTTTTCTGAAAACCTATTGCGTAATGAACTTGATATCGTTGTAGAATCAAATGATTTTGAAATGGAGTGTTTTTTAGGCTTTTCTAGTTTTGCTAAAGGGGTCACTCCCGGTGAAGGGATCGTCGGCCCTTTCCTCGTCGAATGAGGTGCGGGATATATCATATATATCACTGTGCAAAGCAGAAACTATAGAAGCAATCAAAAGACAAACCGAGTGTGCAGCATTTGCCTGTTATTGCTAAAGGGGTCACTCCCGGTGAAGGGATCTCGGCCCTTCCCTCATCGAATAAGGTGCAGGATGTTCTACAAGGAACAACGCGATGCAAAGCAAGAACTGTAGCTACCTGTTTTTGAGAAATTTGATTCCACAACATCTTTTAGGTTTCTTTTCTTTCATTAATCATATTAATGAAGTCCCATCATTTAAGTCACCTAAACATTACAGATAAATACGACGTACACTTATGCCAGCCGTGCTCGCCTCGATGTCCCCTCGTGCACCGTTAGGTTAGGTGACTAACGGCAGAGCGGGGCAGGGCTAGCGCGGGTGTAAAACATAAGTAACGTCTATATAATATATTATATATACTATATATAGTATCTATCACGGAACATCACATGATCACATCACAGATATCGCAGCAGAATAAACATATGAAACATTGGATATACTCGGACGTCCGTGTTTTATTTTGAGCCTCTATAAAACACGGATTCCACGGTCGCGATGAATAGCCAATTCCACACCTCTAGACCCCTACGAGAGCGGCATGCAACCCTACCAATTCTAGAGTTAGGAGACCCGGACTCGACTCCTCGAGTTGGTCTCCCAATGGACTCCAGAACCCGGTTACTTGTGTCCTCCTTCTTGGGTCTATCCTAGTGCGGAAAAGTAAATAATATATAAAAGGTGACATCTTCCGCAACCTGGAAGTGCCCCAATAAAAGAATATTACATACAAGTTTTTACATGAATGAAAAAAGAAAAACACTCATCTCACATAAAACCCCCCGGCTATTCAAACACGACGATCCAATATAACATATCCAGCAACACATAACATCACATGTCATTAACGTAAGTAAACATGCATCTCCCAATTGTCGTTGACATATAGCAACGAAACCAGCGATATCACATATTACACTTACGGTCGCAGAAAAGAAAGTGTAAAACTACAACAGTTGGAATCCGCAACCTCCTTAGACATCGCATGCCTAACCATCTGAATACCTTAGACATCACATGCCTAACAATTATAAACCCCGCATTTTAGTCTCATTATCGAAAACACTTTTTAATATCAAATCGGGCATTTCAACAGGATTCCCGATATTCTGATCGAATGCTCGTCGCAAACTTTAGTAGACGGCCGCATCCCCGATACCGTCGACGAAGTGCACCAAGGCGGAACATCGCTGCCGCGAGCACCCGAACAGATGCTTTCGGCGACGGGGTTCTCCTACAGTCACTTGGTCGGGGCTATGGGGTGTGGCTGTCTATTAAGTTTACCCGGCGACTATCCGCGTACACTACGTGATTGCGACGGACTTTTGATCGCATCAAAATTCCGTGGCAGCCGATCAGGTGAGACTAAACTGCTATGTTTATAACATTCAAATCAGTTATCTCATAACTACTTGTGGATTCCAAATATTGTATCACATTCCAGATTAATAGAAAATGTTAAACTTTTCGATCGAACAATCAAACACCCAAGTTTTCCCGAAACAGCTCAACACATGAAACAAGTTTAAAAACATTCACTTCATGCCACAGTACCAACGGTCCAGCCGTAGAAGGGTCAAGCCAACGCCTCACATGTGACACGTCGTACTGCCCCAAACCCGAAGGTTCAAAGGGCAGTTCAAGACGGTCACATAATCGAGTTAAGGTTTGTTGTCTTCTAGAGGGTCCATCGCGTTACTTGCACTACTTCAAACGTTCTTAAACTACGGAAAGATACAACACTTGGAAATTTCCCGACAGGGGAAAAAGTGGGTAGTTATATCCGGTCGAACTTTTCAACATTTTCTAAAATTATCCGGAAAAACCCATAGACGAAGTTAAATAAACCGATCGAATCATCGAATCCCCAAAACAACCCAGAAAATTCAACTGTTGAATATAAATTAAAATTACCCAGAAAACACAGGAATCGGTGTTAGTTATATGTATGCCCTAGAGGCCATTACTGTACATATGATGTATATTGTAGTGGATGCTAGGACATATATAGGGAGGACTTTCTTGCTCGACATGATAGTATGCTATCTGGTTGCTCTTTACCTTAACGTGTATATTGATTGTCTCTCTGTTACATGTTGGTAAAGCCCTTAGGATGTGTGCTTGACTACCTGGACTATGATGCGGATCATACTAGTGGGGACATGGTAGTCCATAAGTACATCCTTCAAAGTCCCTAGTCGTGGGTGTATCGAGACGGGGCATCGATATACCAGAGTAGACTAGCGTGTACCTTCTCGACCCATACAGATGGGCGATGGATGATCCCATATCCATTGGTGTTTGACATCAGAGATGATATACGGGTGCTCAGTAGAGACTGGGTACACTGGACGGACTCGCCGAGAACTCCCAGATGGTATTATACCTCACGTCAGATGGCAGTTCTCTGGTGACACTGGTACAGAGTAGTCTGTTGACCCGAGATCGTCATAGAGTCTTGTGTGGTTCCCACTGTGCTTTGATTTCCATCTTACCACGTCCAAGAGGGCGTGCAAAACGGTGGTTTTTGGATACAGTCCCGAGTCACATGGAGGCAATGAGTGATAGGAGGGGATTCGTCTCTCCCGGTATAGGGAGTTGATGTTGCGCTGTGTTCGATTGGCTATAACAGGAAATCCCTGGCCAGGGTTGCTGAGATTTACTGGTAAGTGTTACCAGTAGTTTCTCGAACAGTTATAGACCTCATATCGACACGACTTATCGAGCTATTGGGGTCTGACGTTTACCACCCCTAGTCGAGATATGCGACATATCAGACGATCAGACCGGACTGTACGGTAGTGTTACTGGTTGGATTCACTGGAGTGTGAGCGGGCTTGCTCGTCGATCTTCAGATCGCTCAATACCCGGGTGGCCGTTACGTTTAGCAGACCGCTTGCGGCTTGTGGATGCTTGATATGATCATCATCTGCTGCCGGCGTATTGACGAGTCTTTAGAGTCCTACACAGAGGTTTCCTGGCTCAAGCAAAACGAAATAGGAGCGCATATGAGATATGTGCGGGACCGAGAATAATGCGTGTATGTGATACCGTATTTCATTCTCGCGATGAATGTATCGAATGGTTGTATGCGATATAACCTAGTTATCGATTCAAGCGTTGATTCGATGAGTCGATACATTGTATACTAGTCGGTTATGTGCGACATGACCGGATCATTTACTCAAGTGATTGATTTAATGATTTAATGCATAATTATATATTTGATATATTGATTTGCATTAACTAGTATCGGTTCACTTTAAATGGATTTTCTCACTCGGATGTACACATTGTATATGTGATATACTTTTGTGCACTTGATTGTATCATGTTTGATGATACATGTTTGCTAGGGTTTTTGTGTAAAGATCAAACCATGGTTACATAATAATGGTTAGGGTTTTGTTTTATTCATTTATTTATTTGTTTATTTCATTTTGGTAAAAGGAAAATGGTGGCTATTTTTGTTCTTTGTTCAAGCTTCATGAAGCTTTGAATAAAGTCCACCATTTTTGTTTTATACCTAACCTAACCATTAACCTAACTATAGTTTGCTCTCTACACATAACCATGGTTGGATTATGATAAGTTTGGATTTTCTTTTCTAATTTAAATTAACTTATCATAATACTTATCATCTTCTTTATCTTCTTCTTCTTCACTTCAAGAAAGAAGCTTGCATTCATCAATGGTGATTGATGATAAAGAGTGAGAAATCCAATTCTAAAGTCTACCCACTTCCTATTTCTTCATCCTCTACCTCTTGCCAAGTAGTAGAGTGTGTTCTCTTCACAAGTTTTTGGACTTGGTGAAGTCGGAGCTTGATTTAGCGATGCCTCGACGTAGATCATCTTTGGCATGGACATCGACGACCTAGCTTGCCCATTCTCCGACGAAGCCAACGCTTGAGCCCGGATTTGATTTGGATAGCGGAGAGGACCTCGTTGCGGAGCTATGGAGGTGGAGCACCGGATCTACAAAGGTTGTATTTCCGTATCTTGTAGTTAAGTGTTAACCAGTTAGCTTTTTCGCCTAGTTTTCTAGCAAACGATCCGTAGTCGGGTTTCTCGGCACCGTTAAAATTTTAATTTGGCATGGTTGATGCCTTGTGAGACCTCTTGGGAGTGCCTAGGAACCCTACAGTGGTATCAGAGCCTAGCTAGAGCCTTAGGCGATGCGTAGACGGTGTTAGAAGTCCGATCGACCCGAAACCCCGACTTTAAAATGCTCTCTGGACATTTTTGTAAAATGTGGAATTTTGCAAATTAAAAATATGCAGAAAAATCAGCAGGTAAATCTAAGAATTACGATGCAAAAATTACCTAATGATCTTTCTAAAGTGCGGCGGAACCGCGGCATTAGCGTGCTAATGCGGCCCTTCCGCGGCCCTTTTGTCTTATCTGCCATTGAATTTTGCACAGTAACTCCTATTTTTCAGTGCTGGTTTTCCTGGGAATTTTTAATCTGAAATCAAGAGTTGAGTATTTTGGGTTGTATTGGGAGTTCATACATTCGATCGAATTGTCAAACTTTGTCTATGTGTCGTTCCGGATAATTTTTTTGAATATGTTAAAAAGTTCGACCGGATATAAATACCCAATTTTTCCCCTGTCGGGAAATTTCCAAGTGTTGGATATTTCTGTAGTTTAATCACGTTCTAAGTAGTGCAAGTAACGCGATGGACCCTCTAGAAGACAACAAACCTTAACTCGATTATGTGACCGTCTTGAACTGCCCTTTGAACCTTCGGGTTTGGGGCAGTACGGCGTGCCACATGTGAGGCGTTGGCTTGACCCTTCTACGGCTGGACCGTTGCTACTGAGGCACGAACTGAATGTTGTTAAACTTATTTCATGTGTTGAGCTGTATCGGGAAAACTTGGGTGTTCGATTGTTCGATCAAAAAGTTTAGCATTTTCTGTTTATCCGGAATGTGATACAATAATTGGAATTCGCAAATAGTTATGAGATAACGGAATGAATGTTATAAACATAGCAGTTTAGTCTCATTTGATCGGTTGCCACGAAGTTTTGATGTGATCAAAAGTCCGTCGCAATCACGTAGCGTACGCGGATACTCGCCGGGTAAACTTAATAGACAGCCTCACTCCATAGCCCCGACCAAGTGACTGTAGGAGAACCCCGTCGTCGAAAGCATCCGTTCGGGTGCTCGCGGTGGCGGTGTTCCGCCTTGGTGCACTTCGTCGACGGTATCGGGGGTGCGGCCGCCTACTAAAGTTTGCGACGAGCATTCGATCAGGATGTCGGGAATCTTGTTGAATTGCCCGACTTGATATTGAAAAGTGTTTTCGACTTTGAGACTAAAATGCGGGGTTTATAATTGTTAGGCATGCGATGTCTAAGGAATTCATTTGGTCAGGCATACGATGTCTGAGGAGGTTGCGGATTCCAACTGTTGTAGTTTTACACTTTCTTTTCTGTGACCGTAAGTGTAATATGTGATATCGCCGGTTTCGTTGCTATATGTCAACGACAATTGGGATGCGCATATTTACTTACGTTGATGACATGTGATGTTATGTGTTGCTGGATATGTTACATTGGATCGTCGTATTTGAATAGCCGGGGGTTTTTATGTGAGATGAGTGTTTTTCATTTTCATTCATGTAAAAACTTGTATGTAATATTCTTTTATTGGGGCACTTCCAGGTTGCGGGAGTTGCCACCTGTTGTATATTATTTACTTTTCCGCACTAGGATAGACCCAAGGAGGGGAGCACAAGTAACCGGGTTCTGGAGTCCAGTGGGAGACCAACTCGAGGAGTCGAGTCCGGGTCTCCTAACTCCAGAATTGGTAGGGTTGCTTGCCGCTCTCGTAGGGGTCTAGGGGTGTGGGTTTGGCTATTCATCACGACCGTGGAATCCGTGTTTTATACTGGCTCGTATTGAAAACATGGACGTCCTAGTATATCCAATATTTCATATGTTTCTTCTACTGCGATATCTGTGATGTGATCATGTGATGTTCTGTGATAGATACAGTATATAGTATATATGATATATTATATAGGCGTTACTTATGTTTTACACCCGCGCTAGCCCTGCCCCGCTCTGCCGTTAGTTACCTAACCTAACGGTGCACGAGGGGACATCGAGGCGAATGCGGATGGCATAAGTGTAAGTCGTATTTATCTGTGATGTTTAGGTACTTAAATGATGGGACTTCATTAATGTGATTAATGAAATAAAAGAAACCTAAGATGTTGTAGAATCGAATTTCAAAATAAAACAGGTAGCTACAGTTCTTGCTTTGCACAGAGGTATATGTGATATATCCTGCACCTTATTCGATGAGGAAAGGACCGAGATCCCTTCACCGGGAGCGACTCCTTTAGCAATAACTGGCAGATGCTACACATTCGGTTTGTCTTTTGATTCCTTTTAAGAGGTTTTGCTTTGCACAGTGATATAATGATATATCCCGCACCTCATTCGACGAGGAAAGGACCGACGATCCCTTCACCGGGAGTGACTCCTTTAGCAAAACTAGAAAAGCCTCAAAAACACTCCATTTCAAAATTCATTCGATCCTACAACGATATCAAGTTCATTACGCAATAGGTTTTCAGAAAAACCTGTCGTAGCCCTCCGTCATTTCAGATAAGTAGTAGTTAGTATTCGTGCTGCGTTTGTTGGCCTTTGTCAAGGCGCAGTGTGCGGTAGCTAACTGGTGTTTATCTGCTTATGCATATGATGCAGATTGAGTTAGGGTAGTCGTGAGACCTTGTTGGCCTTTGTCAAGGGCCGTGCGGGTGGGTTTAATTCAATCAGGAAATGACGGGTTGAACTTGACTAGCATCCTATGGTTTGTTGGCCTTTGTCAAGGTCATAGGAGGTTAGGGGCAAAATATTATCGGGAATTTCAAGTGTTGAAATTTGCAATGAGATTGCATACCTTCTATGAGATAGTTGGATCCCGATACCCGCTGCGAGTAAGAGTTACTCCTGGGAGAGTTTTATACATTACAATTAGCCGATCAAGTAGGTGTCTAGAAAGGTGTTAACGAGGTTACGCCTCTGGGAAAACGAGGTTTACATTAATTAGGTTCGTGCGAAAGCACGGGGGACCTCCCTCAAAGTACCGACACTGGCCTGGCTGAAAGATTGGCGAACTTGTAGTGTGTAATTAATCCCGGCTAGTCTTTCCTTTTAGGGTTTGAAGGAAGATTTGATAAAAAGCAGTGGGAGCCATCCTGATTAGATAAAATAATAACCAATCT
The DNA here is from genome assembly GCA_030015575.1 of Agapanthus africanus. Lineage (NCBI taxonomy): Eukaryota > Viridiplantae > Streptophyta > Magnoliopsida > Asparagales > Amaryllidaceae > Agapanthus > Agapanthus africanus. The sequence goes on along the minus strand of CM057346.1, from coordinate 263,872,389 downwards.
ATTCTTGCAAGAGCGCACGCTGAGTGTTTTCTTCTCTCTCTCTCCTGGTAGCGACCATGTCACGCCTTAATCAAGATAATAAAACGGATATTTGACCGAACCCGCTTGTTATACTGAGCTGGGGAACGTTGGTCCCGCTCCAACTTATAATTGTTATAAGACAGAGCAGGAAATTGGGGAATACCAGATTTCCCGTGCCGCCCAAACGAAGAGAGTGCATGTTGATGCATCATCTTTGGGTGTGTTCATTATACAGAAATGTTTCTCAGTATCCTCCGAATCCTGGGTATATGATACCGGATCAGGATCCCAGATGTGTAATCTGTTACATAGGGCTACAGAAAGGTAGAAAACTGAGAACGGGTGATAAGTTTCATGAGGCAGAAAACGGGGCAAGTGTTGCAGCCAAGTCTGTTGGTCACTGTCACCCTGTATTACCGATACATTGATTCTGAACGAATGTTATTAGATACCGAACCTGATATACAAAATCATATCAGTCTCTTTATTGGTAAAGAAATGATAAAATTTTGTATTGTTGGATAATGTTTTGAACATTTCCTATATCAAAAGTTGATCGGTTCAGGCACGTTATCTAAAAGCATTGATGTTCTAAATCAAACTACAGTTCTTTAGTATACGGAACACACACAAGAGGAAGAGTTCAGAAATGAACGGATCCTTCTTAAGGTATTGTAGACTAGGTCAGATCAATGCGACCCGACTGGCTAGAGTTACATAAAGATGCATATTTAAATTAGTTTGAACTTACATCTTGTGAAACTCGCCAGTCATGTCACAAAGATAAGATGACCATAGCTCCGTTTACTAGAAACAGAGAAAGAGTTAGTAAACTTTTGGGATGATACATGTTGATATATGTAAGGTCCCCTGTCTACACATGCCAGGACAGGTTCTTTCTACTTCATTACATTCTCTGATAATCTCTCAAGCTTCAGACATATGTTCCTGTTGAAACATGAGTCCGAACCTTTTGAGATATTCACAGAATATAAGCGAGAAGTAGAGAACCAAAATACGGGTATAAGTATTATGTCCTTTGATGAGATCAAGGAGGAGAATACTTGAGCACGGAATTCCAGGTCTATTCTAAAGGAGAATGAGATTCTCTCTCAGCATTACTCCTCCGTATACACCATAGCACGATGGTATATCAGGGCGGAGCAATCACACCCTATATGATAAGGTGTGCTCTATGATGAGTACTACTGAGTTACCTTTTTCCTTTTGGGGAGTTATGCACTTGAGTAGCTGCATACCTATTGAATAGGGTTCGAATCAAATCAATGCCTACCACTTCATATATGATATGGAAAGGAAGAGCCCATATCTTAAGTTGGTTAAGATTTGGGGTTGTCCGGGCTATGTCTAAAAGCAAAATCCGGACAAGCTCAAGGCAAGGTCTGTTATGTAGAACTGGAAAGGTTCCAGCTATACAAACTACAGCAGATGATTTGATAGAACCAAGGGATTCAGTAGATTCCAACGAACCTCAGCCTCTCCGCCGATCTAGTAGGATTCCTCATCCGCCTGAGAGATACCTCGGTTTCTCGATGACAGTGGGAGCAAGGATTGCATCATGAGATGATGACCCAACTAGTTTCTAGCTGGCCATCAGGAGTAAGACTCTGTAAGAATGGCTGGATGCTTAGCGATCTGAGATGGAATCCTTATACACCAACAAAGTATGGACTTTGTTGCTATATCTGAAGGGTTAAATCCCCATCAGGAGCAAGTATATCTTGAGAAGATTACTTGGTGTATATGGAAGAGTTGAGACTTTCAAAGCTAAACTTGTTAAAGGTTTTCGTCATCGACCAGGTATGGATAATGATGAAACCTTTTCAAGTAGCTATGCTTAAGTCCATCCAGATCCTACTTGCCACGGCTACATACCATGACTACGATATCTGGCAGTTGGGTGCCATGACTGCTTTTCTAAATATTGATTTAGAAGAGAACGTCTGTAAGTACACAGCCAGAGGGCTTCGTAAACAGTGGGAGCAGCGGAAACGTGAACAAGATGTTTTATGTAATAAAGCAGGCATCGCGGAGTTGGAACATCTGTTTTGATGAAGTAGTCAAAGAGTTTGACATCATCAAAATAGTAGATGAACCTTGTATAAACAAAAAGGTAGTAGGGAGTATGGTGGTGATCCTCGTAGAGTACGTGGATGACATACTCTTGATAAGAAAGGAGTTTCCTATGCTACGCTCGATCAATCTCCGCTTATCACAATGACTCTCCACATAGGATCAAAGTGATACCCACTAAATGGATGTTAGGATTCTCGCTAGTTGTAGTGAGACGGTATCAATCGATCCTGGGGAGAATCACTGGAAGTGTTCCAGGGTGATAAAGACGACTGAATGTCAGTCGCAGGCATTGTCTTTACCCTCAGTAAAGGGACGGTATGTTGGAAGAGTTCCAAGCTAGATATCGTGACATACTAGACGATAAAGGCAGGATAGATCGCTACTTAAGATGCTACCAAAGAGGCTGTTTGGGTGTATATTGGTTCATGAGATGAACTATGTTCCTCCCATTGTGTGACAATATAGTTGTGGCTTATGCCAAGGAACGTCCGTCCCATCAGTGATCCAGACAGATTCTAAGGCAGTGTCACCTGATCATGGAGATGGTTGATCTCCAGGGAGATCGAGGTTTGGAGAGTAGACTTAAAGGACAACACAGCGGATCCACTCACAAAGGCCTGTTCCCAGAGAGAGACTTTTATGGGATGGTTGAGTATGAGATACTACAACCACTGCTACAGATGGCCCTAGTGCAAGTGGGAGATTGTTAGTTATATGTATGCCCTAGAGGCCATTACTGTACATATGATGTATATTGTAGTGGATGCTAGGACATATATAGGGAGGACTTTCTTGCTCGACATGATAGTATACTATCTGGTTGCTCTTTACCTTAACGTGTATATTGATTGTCTCTCTGTTACATGTTGGTAAAGCCCTTAGGATGTGTGCTTGACTACCTGGACTATGATGCGGATCATACTAGTGGGGACATGGTAGTCCATAAGTACATCCTTCAAAGTCCCTAGTCGTGGGTGTATCGAGACGGGGCATCGATATACCAGAGTAGACTAGCGTGTACCTTCTCGACCCATACAGATGGGCGATGGATGATCCCATATCCATTGGTGTTTGACATCAGAGATGATATACGGGTGCTCAGTAGAGACTGGGTACACTGGACGGACTCACCGAGAACTCCCAGATGGTATTATACCTCACGTCAGATGGCAGTTCTCTGGTGACACTGGTACAGAGTAGTCTGTTGACCCGAGATCGTCATAGAGTCTTGTGTGGTTCCCACTGTGCTTTGATTTCCATCTTACCACGTCCAAGAGGGCGTGCAAAACGGTGGTTTTTGGATACAGTCCCGAGTCACATGGAGGCAATGAGTGATAGGAGGGGATTCGTCTCTCCCGGTATAGGGAGTTGATGTTGCGCTGTGTTCGATTGGCTATAACAGGAAATCCCTGGCCAGGGTTGCTGAGATTTACTGGTAAGTGTTACCAGTAGTTTCTCGAACAGTTATAGACCTCATATCGACACGACTTATCGAGCTATTGGGGTCTGACGTTTACCACCCCTAGGCGAGATATGCGACATATCAGACGATCAGACCGGACTGTACGGTAGTGTTACTGGTTGGATTCACTGGAGTGTGAGCGGGCTTGCTCGTCGATCTTCAGATCGCTCAATACCCGGGTGGCCGTTACGTTTAGCAGACCGCTTGCGGCTTGTGGATGCTTGATATGATCATCATCTGCTGCCGGCGTATTGACGAGTCTTTAGAGTCCTACACAGAGGTTTCCTGGCTCAAGCAAAACGAAATAGGAGCGCATATGAGATATGTGCGGGACCGAGAATAATGCGTGTATGTGATACCGTATTTCATTCTCGCGATGAATGTATCGAATGGTTGTATGCGATATAACCTAGTTATCGATTCAAGCGTTGATTCGATGAGTCGATACATTGTATACTAGTCGGTTATGTGCGACATGACCGGATCATTTACTCAAGTGATTGATTTAATGATTTAATGCATAATTATATATTTGATATATTGATTTGCATTAACTAGTATCGGTTCACTTTAAATGGATTTTCTCACTCGGATGTACACATTGTATATGTGATATACTTTTGTGCACTTGATTGTATCATGTTTGATGATACATGTTTGCTAGGGTTTTTGTGTAAAGATCAAACCATGGTTACATAATAATGGTTAGGGTTTTGTTTTATTCATTTATTTATTTGTTTATTTCATTTTGGTAAAAGGAAAATGGTGGCTATTTTTGTTCTTTGTTCAAGCTTCATGAAGCTTTGAATAAAGTCCACCATTTTTGTTTTATACCTAACCTAACCATTAACCTAACTATAGTTTGCTCTCTACACATAACCATGGTTGGATTATGATAAGTTTGGATTTTCTTTTCTAATTTAAATTAACTTATCATAATACTTATCATCTTCTTCATCTTCTTCTTCTTCACTTCAAGAAAGAAGCTTGCATTCATCAATGGTGATTGATGATAAAGAGTGAGAAATCCAATTCTAAAGTCTACCCACTTCCTATTTCTTCATCCTCTACCTCTTGCCAAGTAGTAGAGTGTGTTCTCTTCACAAGTTTTTGGACTTGGTGAAGTCGGAGCTTGATTTAGCGATGCCTCGACGTAGATCATCTTCGGCATGGACATCGACGACCTAGCTTGCCCATTCTCCGACGAAGCCAACACTTGAGCCCGGATTTGATTTGGATAGTGGAGAGGACCTCGTTGCGGAGCTATGGAGGTGGAGCACCGGATCTATAAAGGTTGTATTTCTGTATCTTGTAGTTAAGTGTTAACTAGTTAGCTTTTTCGCCTAGTTTTCTAGCAAACGATCCGTAGTCGGGTTTCTCGGCACCGTTAAAATTTTAATTTGGCATGGTTGATGCCTTGTGAGACCTCTTGGGAGTGCCTAGGAACCCTACAATCAGTATAGGACATTACTGTGCAAAGCACGTGCCAAGAATCACCTTTATGGCCGCGGAACCGCCACAAATTCTAGGGTGGGGCCGCGGTTCCACGGCGCTTTGGTTGACTTGGGATCACGTGCTCCACAGTAACTCTTATAATACTCTGCTATATTTTTTTGGATATTTTTAATTTGGAAAAATCCACATTTTCAGAAAATGTACAGAGAAGGGTTTGAGTTAGGGTTTCGGGGTTCGATCGGATTTCTAACATCGTCTACACTTCACCTAAAGTTCTAGCTAGGCTCTGATACCACTGTAGGGTTCCTAGGCACACTCAAGAGGTTCCCCAAGGCAGCAACCATGCCAAATTCAAAAATTATATGCCGAGAAACCCTAATGCTAGATCGTTAACTAGAGGTAAAGGCGAAAAGCAAGCAAGTAAACAACTTTATTGCTAAGTGAATGGAAATACAACCTTAGTAGATCCGGTTCTCCACTTCTTTAGCTCCATGATGACGTCCCTTCGCTGTGATCACCGGGATCCCTGTAACGTTTTGAAAATCGTTTCGGTGAAATTTCGAAAAATCGGTAAAATAAGGGGGTTTTCTGTAAAAAGTCAAAATACAAATATCTTATTATAAAAATTAAATATACATATTCTAGCTATGTAATTGCTATTATTTGGTGTTTATTGAGCCGCTGGTAAAATTTCAAATTTTCTGAAAAAATATTATTTTATTATTATTTAAGCCGTCACTAATTCATTTAATTAGGGAAAATTACAAATTGGAATGAGTTGAAACAAATTTTGTGCATCATAAAACATTAAATAAAATTTTATCATGTGGTTTTTGGAACGAAATCATTTGCCAAAACGGTTTAGAAATTATTGAAGAAAAAAGGCTTTTTTTTAGCGTAAATGGATGTTTGGGGTATTGTATTTATCATTTTTCATCACCCCACACCCGTACCCACACCCACACACCCCCATTCACTTCTCCCCTTGGCTGAATTCAGCAGCCCCCATCTTTTTCCCCACTTGAATTTCAAAGGAAAAGAAAAGAAAAGAAAAGAAAAGAAAAAGGAAATGTAGAAATGAGAGTGGACTTTGACTAGGTTGACTAGATATCTTTTTCCCTACCTCCCTCTCTCTCCTCTTTCCCCATACATGCAGCCGAGCCCCCCACTTCTTGCTGTCGAGAATTTTTCCCAAAAACCCCATCTCATTTCCCCTCAAAAAAATGTCCAAATTCCATCAAAAATCAAGCTAAAATCCAAATCCGACTCCTACCCATTTTCCCTCGTCTTCTTTAGCATGGATCTTGGTGCAAGGATTTCAAATTGGAGGTCTAGATTTCAAGTTTGATTCATGGTTGTGACGTATAATTTTTAACCCATTGTTCAATTGTTGGTTTAATTCCTTAATGAAGCTTATTAGGTGCTAATTTTTGGCTTAATTGAAAGATGTGGGTTTGCAAGAGAAGATTTAGATTAGGGTTTGTGAAAATCTAATTAGGGTTTTGTGTTGTGAGGTTATGGTTGTGTGATGTATTTGACATATTAGTGTTATGCTAAATCAAATTAAGTTGCTAGTTTGCATTTTTGTTGATTTAAAATGTGATATTTATATAAGTTGTAAACTAGGTTTTTAAAATAATTATATTTTTGTGAGATAAAATTCAAATTAAGATTTCATGTCATTATAAATATTATATTGAGTGGTTTAGTGCCTTTAGTTCATGAAAATCCTAGCTAAATTGTTATTTGTGCATTTTTGCTATAAATTGTTAAAATTTGGGTATTTTATAAACTAGAATATTAGGGGTTTTGGAATTTAATGAGATTAAATTCCGGGAATTGTTTATATGACTTATTTAAGATATTTAATAAATATATTGGCCGTTACATTCATTTAAACATCCTGATTTGTACAAAAACGGCGAATTGTGCTTGCTAGATTTTCGGAAAAATGACTTTTTAAGTGAAATTGGGGTTTTTGTGAGTTTTAACCTAGTTTATATTAAAATTAATGTTCGTGAATGTGCAAATGAGTGTGATTGGATTTTTCTCGATGGTTTGACGTTTGTACATCGACATCGAGGGTTGGTTTGACTATTCTTGCATGCGTAGGCGTAGGTTTGGACCGATGCGTGATACGCGTGCCGATTTGATTTTCGTATGCCGTTTCGATTTCGAATTTAGTTTTAATGCAATATGGTGCGTTATGATATGTAGGTACCCCCATGTGGACTTCGAGACGACAAGCAAGCGCGTGGCGACGTCGGCACCGGCTAGCGAGGACCAGGTGAGTAGATATATATCTACGGGGAGAAGTCGGGTGGATGGCGTATAGCACCCCCGCAGTCCGTGGTGGTGTATACGGATGCGTATACACACCAACAATTATTATATATTATTTGGGAATAATAACGATGCTTAGGATGGATATTGGTGTGTTGGATTATTTTAGCGTTGCGAACCCTAGGGTAGTGTTGCACTACACATACACACATACCTACTTGCATACTTTCCTATTGATATGTGCTCTTGGGATTCTTTATAGTTATGTGTTCACATGGGTATGGGACTATGTGTTCACATACGGATTGAGGATGATACTTGGGGTTGAGCTGAGTCGATGAGTTTTGTTTTGAGGCCGTGAGATCGGTGATATAGCAGGGTTCGTATCTTAGATACGACATGACGTTGTAGCGGGTCCTTGACGTAGTGTTTCACACACGTCCATGCATACGTAGGCGGTATCAGTATGGTACTAGACGTAGATCAGTACCCCGATCATGATATTTGATAAAGAGGATACCAGGTGAATAGTATGATGAATGTGATATTGACCCGTACCCAGATTTGGGATGCCGTACGACGGATTTACGTACGAGCTATATCTTGATGATTGATCCGCACTCTTGACTTGGGATGTCTAATTTTAGATATGGTATCGAATATGATATTATTGAGGCGGGATCACCGACTAATATATATACAGGTATGTATATGTATCGACTCAGATATTAGGCAGTTTCCTTACTTGTAGTTCAGCTTGTTAGCTTAGCCCTTTAGTTTAGTTTAGTTGTTAGATTAGATTCGATTCTTACCTATTTCAAAAACTAACGAATCGTGGGTATTTTAAAAGACAGCCCAAGGGATCCTACGGATATTTCAAAAGACGTATCTTTTCATAAAAACACCGTAGCCCCTATTTTCAAAACCCTATGATTCGTGTTATTTCAAAAGGCACCATTTGTAGGACTTATATTAGATTATTACAGATTAATTATCGTTGTGTCTAGTATTCAGCTCCCGCATATTATTGCTGTTCGCTCTGCCTCGCATACTTATTTTGCTGCATATTCCATTATTGTTATCATGCTGTTAGGACACCAGCACCATTACCGATGATGCGTAGGTACCACGTACACTTAATTGCCGGCTCATACACATCTTCATCGGTAATTGCCTTGTCACGTACACCTTAGAAAATATTATTGCTTAACTTAGCTAGATAGCTAGTAGTTTGACATAATATTAGTGTACTTACCTTATATGCCAGCTTAGATATTGTAGTTATTACTTGTCACTTCATGCATACTGTTATTCATCGTTATGCCGCATTCATGGATTCTCATGCATATATTCACTATTTTACGTGTTATTGAGGTTTTGGATTCAGATTTCCATGAGATTTTCTGGATTTGGAGGAAAACCGCAAAAACATAAATAAACCTTTTCTCTCTTTTAAAATAAAAAGTGCGGTTTTCCTATGATGTATGAGTCGTCCACCATGAGTTTGCTGATGGATTTCGAGACCCGATTCGAGGAGTGGAGGAACCGTTTCGGGTACATGGTGGGCCCGGTATGGTACCCCGGGGCAAGATGAATGTGGTGTTGACGTTGAGCCTGGCAGGGGATAGATTACCTACCTGTGATATTACCCGACGTGTCGGATATCCGGAGGATACCGTCGTGGTCTTGAGATGGATGGTAGGGGCCGGTCTGGACTGACGGCGCCCTAGATATTGAGATTGAGACATTGATATTTCGAGACATTGAGATTTATGTTTTGTGTCGATGCTAGACACTGTTGATACTGATTTCATTTATGATACCTCTGTTTAAAAATACAAAGGAAATCTCACTAATTTATGAAAACAGTTCTTCATTTACATGTATTCTGTTTTCATGCATTTATACCTCATTCATATGATATATTGCTACCTGAGGCACTGACACGGGCACATGAGTTTACACTCGGGTTAGATACTACCCTAGCCATTGTTATAGGCTGCATGTTATATACATTTTTGAGGATATATTATGATCATTGACCTAGGATTGCGTTATTTAGGCGATTTCTGTGCGTAGATGTTTTTCTACTCATGAGTTGGCAACTCACCCCCGTTGTGCCCCAGTTTCTTACAGGTTTGCCGTACAGGTTTCATTACGGCTTTGCGGGCTCAGTTTCATTCGGGTGACTTGCTATTAGGTGGGTTTTTCTTGTATCGTACCCATCATATTACCTTGTATAATATTATTCCGTTGTATATAGTAAATTCCATCAACCAAACATGTATTTATTTTTGAGATAGAGACCAGTGATGTTATTCCTTCGACCTTAGAGTCGCGCGTTATATTTCTGTGGATTTCTGGTGGTTTTGAGTTTCCTTTTGAGTTTTGATCCTCGCCGTTGGCGTTGTATATTATATTGCTTGTGTGGTTGTGGCCGTCGATTGACGAAGAGCTAGCTCCCGCTTGGGATGCCTTTTTATTGATTTCTTATATTATTCATGTTGTATCCCGTTTGGGAGCCAGTATTTACAAAGGAGACTCTGCCGAAATTTTCAGTAAATTTTGATGTTCTTAAAAACCGCATAATTCGGCTTATGCTATTAAAACTACTTGGTTTAAATTGGTTTTCCTTCACTCTACTTCTTTTCTTGGTTTGGATTTCTGGGTTTTCGGTTTACTTAGATTACGTACGTCTCGAGACGTTCGTAGTTTAAGTGCCGGTCATGTTCCGTACTTTCGGGTCATGACAAAGTTGGTATCAGAGCGTTAGGTTTTAACCTTCGGAGCGTAGGATGACCCTTGGTTGATGGAATAGGTGACTAAAGTAGAGTGACGTACCGTTGGTATGTTCCGCGGCATATTTACGACACGCCACTCCACTTATGAAGCCTTAGGATATACATTTCCTAGTTCAGTATTATATTCATTCCGATCTAGCCTCATCGGTACCAGTTTGGTTTTGCTGCTACGGTTACGGCAGGGAGAGTTACGGCTAGAGTTGCGGTCAGCACAAGCTCGTCACGAATGAGGACTGACCAGGGCGAAATTCCGGCGACACACGATTGCAGAGATGTGTCTTCTTATTGTGTTTCCATGCCACGAGCGTTTGGCGGATCGCCTTTATGAGGTTACTCGGAGGTGCTGATCGATACTAGAGAATTGAGCCAATGATGGAGGCCAGCCAGATTTTGATGACCGTTGGTGTGTTGCTTACTCCTGATGATCGGGCACTGTTCAGCGTGCAGACGAGCGAGCCAGTTATTGCCGCGAACGACGAGGTATTGCCCCAGATGCTGGAGTTAGTGCAGAACGAGTTGTACTAAGAGATGATAGAAGGTCGCTAGTCATCGTGGATGAATGACTAGGACATGTGGATCGTTCACCTAACCCGATGAGAGGTCATCAGATAGATTGATTCCAGCAAGAGACGACTTCACGTGGAGACGTTGAGAGTCGACAGAGACGATCGAATGTCAGAAACCTATTATTCCAAGTTTAAAGTAGTCGGAAAGACATGCAGGCAATTCTATGGTCCCTCTAGAAGAATGAAACCCTAACTCGACTTAATGACCGTGTGAAAGCCTTTGAACCTTCGGGTTTGCGGCAGTTCTACGGCGCCATTAGTGAGGCTTGGGTTTGCCCTTCTACGGCTGGACCACCGATGCTATGGTATGTACTCGATACTATTAAACTGTACCCAAGATGTTGAGCTCTTGGGGGATTATGAGGTTTTGACGACTCGATCGGATGGCTCGACTTAATTCGGATGCTAGGTGGTGAGATGCATTTCTTGGGAGACTCCTGATACGAGGATAGTCGTTGGAGCTCAGTCCATGCAGCCACGACGAGACGAGTCCGAAGCGGTAGACATTAGAGAAAGGTGAAGTAGGAGGTTCGTACCAGATCTAGATGAAACGACGTTCCACTCCGCCGACATCAGAGATGCGATACGCAGGCCGAGGCATGGTACTTGGACTTACCTTCCAGAAGGAGTCGCGATGAGTATGCAGTCGTTCCAGAGCAAGATGCAGATATAAGAAAGGACAATGACTTCCGGACAGTTGGCAGAGACGAGACATGGAAAAGACCGTGAGCAGGATTCCTTCCAGGACACTGCTGCAATGATACTTGCACCCAGGATCAGATGTGTCACGTACATTCAGAGGGCCAGAGGCCGACGCCAGTGATATGCTGTCTTACGAGTGGTCGTGATGATTGACCGGGAGATGACAAGAGACGTGCCAGAACTGGATCATCCCCGTTAGCACACCCGATAGGGCCGATTAGCCGATGGACCGAAAGATTGGTAATTCACAGTGAAGACCTTGGCCCAGGAGTGGTCATGGTTACGCACACCAGCAGGACAGAGTTCATGATCATCGACGAGACGTCCCACTAGTGACCGCGACAGTTGGCCGAGATTCTTAGAGGATGCGCTTGAGCGGTACTGTTCCGCCATACTTGATTTGCGTATTTTGGGCGATTTATTCGCATGATTGATTTTGATGATTGAGTTTCATGATATTTGTCTTCATGGACCATGGTTGCACCTGCTGAGTATTTACGATTTTTGCACGGTTGTTGCACTTGATAACGTTTTCGTGCCTTGGTTCTCATGTTTATGATTATATGGATTTCATACAGTTGAGTTGATTTGTGCGTATATACGCACACGATTTGGTTTTTGCACTCGGTATAGTTCATATATGCTTGCAGTGCCGTGTTACGTATGTTGTGCATTTAGATACCCTGGACTTCGATTTCGATGGTGATGTTCGATATTTGTTTTGTGCACCTTGTGCACCTGATTGGATTTTGCGTATATTCGGCACTTGATATTGGATTTCATGATTTCGTGCACGATGGATGCACCTGATTTGGATTTTCGCGCATGTTGGGCGCATGTTTTGAAGTGTGATTTTGGTGCACACCAGATGCACTAAATCGAGATTTTTCGTGCATGTCAGATGCACCTGATTTTGCTGTCAGGCACACATGTTGCCTACGACAGATGTTTCGTGCACACCAGATGCACTTGGATGTTGTTTCTGTGCGCATGTATGGCACATTCATGGATTTTGATTTCCGTGCGCACCAGACGCACGTAGCATTCATGTGCATATTTTGGGATTGATTTCGTATAGAGCAGTACGTTTTTATGATATCGCTATGTATTTTCGTACTGAGCAGGACTAGTCAGAGGACAGTACCTGAATATATTTTGCATGCATTGATAGTTATTGAAGGAATTTCCAAAAAGCGAGCTATAGCCTCAGTATTTACCTACGTGTCTGATGTGACACGAAATATTTAAAACAAGGAGACCCTTCTAAATTGTTTCCAAAATGGCGGAACGTACATTTCAAACAAAGGTATATATGTATATAGTTATTTTCTTATGATAGACGTCCGCCACTGTGCAGTGTTATACGCGTTGCACAGCGACTTAAAAAGATTTGGCATGCATTTCCTTCAGATACTTACATATATAGATTCGATATTTACATGTATAGTTTTATATCATATTGGTTTTGCTTTGGATTTGGCATTGATGTCTTCCCCATGACTCCGATGATTGCGGGATGCTTGACGGAGTTTTTATTGAGTTATATGCTCATTTTTCATGCGCATGCGCTGCGCTACGATTTGTTTTATGTATTTATGATTTCGGAGCCCCGACGACTTGATGGTTTTGCTTAGATATTTTAGTATTTGGGGGGAGTTTTAATTTAAATTCGGGAACCGAATTTCTTTAAGGGAGGAAGATTGTAACGATTTGAAAATCGTTTCGGTGAAATTTCGAAAAATCGGTAAAATAAGGGGGTTTTCTGTAAAAAGTCAAAATACGAATATCTTATTATAAAAATTAAATATACATATTCTAGCTTTGTAATTGCTATTATTTGGTGTTTATTGAGCCGCTGGTGAAATTTCAAATTTTATGAAAAAATATTATTTTATTATTATTTAAGCCGTCACTAATACATTTAATTAGGGAAAATTACAAATTGGAATGAGTTGAAACAAATTTTGTGCATCATAAAACATTAAATAAAATTTTATCATGTGGTTTTTGGAACGAAATCATTTGCCAAAACGGTTTAGAAATTATTGAAGAAAAAAGGCTTTTTTTTAGCGTAAATGGATGTTTGGGGTATTGTATTTATCATTTTTCATCACCCCACACCCGTATCCACACCCACACACCCCCATTCACTTCTCCCCTTGGCTGAATTCAGCAGCCCCCATCTTTTTCCCCACTTGAATTTCAAAGGAAAAGAAAAGAAAAGAAAAGAAAAAGGAAATGTAGAAATGAGAGTGGACTTTGACTAGGTTGACTAGATATCTTTTTCCCCACCTCCCTCTCTCTCCTCTTTCCCCATACATGCAGCCGAGCCCCCCACTTCTTGCTGTCCAGAATTTTTCCCCAAAACCCCATCTCATTTCCCCTAAAAAAAATGTCCAAATTCCATCAAAAATCAAGCTAAAATCCAAATCCGACTCCTACCCATTTTCCCTCGTCTTCTTTAGCATGGATCTTGGTGCAAGGATTTCAAATTGGAGGTCTAGATTTCAAGTTTGATTCATGGTTGTGAGGTATAATTTTTGACCCATTGTTCAATTGTTGGTTTAATTCCTTAATGAAGCTTATTAGGTGCTAATTTTTGGCTTAATTGAAAGATGTGGGTTTGCACGAGAAGATTTAGATTAGGGTTTGTGAAAATCTAATTAGGGTTTTGTGTTGTGACACTACTACAAATAAGGGTTGCCCCTACGGATTTATCCGAAGGGGCAACCCACTGCCCCTACGGATATATACGTAGAGGCGAAAAAAGTCCCCGTAGGTGCAAAGGCCGCAGGTGCAAGTTGAGGCCCTGAACTTGCCCCTACGGACAAATTTATGCCCCTACGGACATATCAGTAGGTGCTATAGCCCCTACGGAGTACCCCGTAGGGGTAATAAAATCATATATGTAATTTTTTTTTTGAATATATTGTATATACCTACGGATATATCCGTAGGTCCTTTTTATACCCCTACGGATACCTCCGTAGGGGATATAAAGTAGCCCCTACGGTTCAATCCGTAGGGGCCACTTCCAACACACTGCACTGAGATCGGGGGAAAAAATATCAGGAAACCTGATATTTTGCCCTTACGGATAAATTCGTAGGGGATAAACAGTGGCCCCTACGGACATATCCGTAGGGGCACCCACAACACCCTGCACTGATATCAGGTGGGAAAATATCAGGTTTCCTAATAGTTTGCCCCTACGGATAACTCCGTAGGGGCAATATGTGTACCTACGGCGTAATCCGTAGGTACATATTGTCTGTGTTTTTTTTTTTAAAAATGGGCTGCTAGATTTTTTCCCGCCCTGTGCACAATACTATATACATCAATCAAATCATATATTGCAGTATTCATAATCACATCTCACGCATATATATAATATACAAAAGAAACCCAAAAACTGAATATGATATAAATACAAACCAATATCAATATCGTTTCAAAATGTAGTACAATGTGATATAAATAAATACATGTTTCAAAAAATAAGAACCAAAAAGCTACCCTAGTTCGGTCCAGCTCCACCTCCGAATAACGTTCGAATAACGCGCGCCTGCTCCTCGGTAAATACACTCTCCAATGCTACATATAAGGGAGTCTGAGCGGCATGTGGAGCTGGCGATGTGGTCTGCGCAGCCGCCGTCGAGGTAGTCGCTTGCGGAGCCGCGGCTGCGGGAGTCTGAGTGGGCGGTGGAGCTACAGGAGCTGTCTGCGGAACCGCAGCCGATGTAGTAGCTTGCGGAGCCGCAGCCGAAGGAGATGCATGTGGAGGCTCGACCGATCTACCCTGTCGCGTCTGGACATTACGTGTGTAAGAAGCGTGTAAGAACTGTGTATTATTCGAATTCGTTTCATTATTAAGTTATTTCGAAACCCTGTTTGGATATCTAGTTTGGAAAAGCGTTGTTTATTTTAATTACATATGTATGTATGATTAATCAAACTTAAGTCTAAAACCAAATAAGCTCAAGCTACGTACTAATTATGGATATGTTGATATGTATATAATATGAAATGATATTTTACTATAAAGTAGTATACATACCAGCATCTCCTTCAACTCCTGAACGGTGGCCCTCAAGCTATCCAGTTCCTGATGGACATGCCGGTCACTGGAGACGGAGGAAGTAACCGCCGGGGTGGAGTCCAACCTCATATGGGCCCTGCTAGGGCCCAATCCCCGGCCTCTCTCCCAACCTTCGTGGTGCCCTCCGTGTGCGGCGTCCAGAACTGGGGTCAGCAGCCTCGGATCGTTCTGTCCGGTAAAATCGATCCCCGAGGCCTGGGCCTGCTCAACCACCCGCTCCTACACCCACATTAAGCAGTAAAGTATAAGTATAAAATTTAAACTTGAACCTTCCAAAACTAAAATTTCAAATTTGGGTAGAAAAAATATTAACACTTACGCAGTACTCCTGGGTAGCGACGTCGAGACATCGAAGCTCGCCCGTAGCGGGATCTGTCGAGGTGCCGTAGACGGCAAGATATGCGGACAGCACGCTCGGTGTACCACCTGACGCCACGGTCCGAGATGTCTGCAATATTAGAAAGTAACTCTTAATATTAGAAATATTAGAGAATAACTCTTAATATTGCAGAATATTAGAGAATAACTCTTAATTTACCGATAACTCCATGGCTCGAGTAATGTTCCTCGAGCCACCTGTGTAAGTGGGGCGACCCCTCTTCGCCGACTTCCTGTTCTCCGTATTCTGAGCGGCCTGTTTCTGCACAACGCATTAACATTTAGTTTTCTAATTAAGAAACACAAAGAAATAAATTATATCATAAATAATGAATTAAATTTAAAATACATACTTGTTTGCGTTCGGAGTCGAAATAAGCGCACAATAGAGGCCATGTCTCTACGTCGACTCTCGCAAACGCCGGAGTAGATAGGAGGGCCGCTCTCTCTGCCTCGGGGGTCGCTATCCACAGGGAGTAGCAGTCGGCCTTCAGCTCATTCCTGTTGTATCGGACCTTGGCCTGCATGTTCTTCATCAGGCCATTGTACAGAGCATGAAGGTCGAGCACCCTCCCCGAGTGATCAGGGTCGGCTACAGGCTGAAAATCGTAATCCAACTGAAAATACAAAAAAAAACATTGTTATTAGATTGCAAGTGTTAATAATAAATATATTGGATAGATCAAATGAAAATATATATTAATACATACCCGAGCCTGATCAAAGAAGAGGGCGAATGAGCTCTGGTGCTGCTCGCCCCACTCAACGTGAAGTGGATAGTTCTTCACGATCCGGCTCTCGTCTCCCAAATACCGGCCGAACCTCTCGGCATGAGGACCGGTATAGCGATAGTCAAGGGTAAAAAATAGGGGGAATGCTGCCTCCCCCCTAGCTCTATCAGGCCTCAGCCTATGGGACTGATTCGGGCCTCGAGTCCCCCTCTGGGGATGGAGAGGCCCTGCGTCTGCACGAAATATCAAGACAATCAATAATAAGACAAAGTTGTATTAAGAAATCAAGGTTAAACAAAAATTCAAGTGTGATATATACCTCCGGTGATTAGCGCACGAGCCTGGGCCCGAGCAGCAGCACGAGCGGGACGATAGTTCCTCCGGTGAGGAACAACCGGGGTCCCGGACCCGGACGCATCCCCTCCAACTATAAAATAAACATCGACGCTAAATCTCCATGAAGTTCATATTTATTCTATATAGCATATGTAAAATAAATAAATATTTTAAATTTATTCATACTAACCTGCAGACGATGCGGAGGGTACGGAAGCGGCAGGAGTGGCCCCTGTGGAAGGTGTGGACGCACCACCTATAATTAGACAATTAAAAATAGATTTTATAAGTAATTCCAAAAAGAATGTGTAGATCAATAATATAACGTTCTAAATCAATATGCATGCACTATAGGACATATAAACATACCCGCAGGTGCGGTGGTGTCACCACCTACAGCTAGACAATAATAAAAATTGCTAAGTAAGAGCAAAAGGAATGTGTATATTTATGATATAGCATTCTAAATCAATATACATACACTATATGATATATAAATATACCTGGAGGAGCGGGGGTGGCCTCTGTCCCAGATGTGGACGCATCACCAACAACTAGACAATCAAACATTGACAATATAAGTAATTTTGACATAAACAGGCATGAATATCTGTAATATTAAATTGAAAATGGATATGCGTGCAGTATACCTGGATGTGTGGCAAAATCCACACGGAAGGAGGCATCCGAAGGGGTCTCCGATCTGGGTGCAAGACCGGCCCTCTGAAGCTCCCTACGGAGCTCTCCGGGCGGCAGAACCGCTCTGCCTCTGCCTCTGCCTCTGCCGCGGCTGGAGCTCCTGCCGCCCCTCGCTTCTCCCGACATCGTCATCAAATCTAGATAAACGGTTCGTGGACGCATTAGACAATCATTAAAAGTATTGACTATATATGATCTAGAGCGTAAAATGTGAAGTAATAATATAACATTACTGATAACCTTTTTCGTTTCGTGGGCGCATCATACATATCTACTTGGATTTCATCGTCGATGTCATTTCTAACCCACGTAACTTCATGATCGGTCGAAGACAACCCGTCCTTCGAAACAGATGGTCGGAGCACTTTAAGCCTTCTCTCTTCTTCGTCTTCATCGCTGTCCTCGTATTCTGGGACATCGTAGACATCTCTAGGTTTCCATCGGCATACAACACTCCACCCCGGATGCTTCAAACACTGTGAGTAGTATACTTGGAACGCTTGGTTCGGAAAGATAAACGGATCGTCGTCGATGGCCGCAATAACAAACCTTCCTGCTAAAATTCAAAATTTTTGATGTTGTGTGTTCATGGCAATGAGGACATGCTTTGTGACCATGTACGGACCAACCTGAAAGCATTCCATACGCAGGAAAGTCATTAATTGTCCACATTAAAGCCGCACGCAGTATGAAGGTTGTATTTGTGTTTGAATCATATGTCTCTACACCATCAATGAACAAAGTTTTCAGCTCCTCAATTAGAGGTCGGAGATAGACGTCGATATTGTTCCCCGGTGAGTTTGGTCCGTCGATAAGAAGAGGCATCATAAAGTATGATTGGTCCATAGCCAACCAAGGCGACAGATTATAAATTATCATTACAACGGGCCATGTACTGTGACTTCCAGCCATATAGTTGAATGGGCAGAAGCCATCGGCAGCCATTCCGAGCCGGACATTGCGAGGATCGCTACTGAATATTGCGTGCCTCCTATCGAAATCCTTCCATGCCGGTGAATCTCTTGGATGGCTCATTTTTCCATTTTCGCTTGGAGGAGCACGGTGATGCCAAATCATTGCCTCGGCTGTTTTCTTGCACCTGAATAGCCTCTGTAGCCTCTGTGTTATGGGAAAATATCGTGCTATCTTCACAGGTATATCAGGCTTCTTATCAGAATCTTTCGGCTTATACCTGGCCTCTCCGCATGTTGGACACTCTTTCAAATCTGAATTCTCTTTCCGGTACAACACGCAATTTTTAGGACATGCTTGAATCTTCTCGCACTTTAGACCCAAATCAGACATCATTTTCTGGGCTTCGTACCAGCTTTCGGGCACATTATTTCCCGGAGGCATAGAATCTTTCAAGAACGAAAGAAGCATTGTGAATGACTTGTTGCTCCATCCATTTAGGCACTTAATTTGGAAAAGTTGGACGAACCATGAGAGGGTGGAATACTTCGCATTCTCATAAATTGGTTTCCTAGCATCAATCATGAAATATTCATATTTATCCGCACGCAGTCCTTGACCGGAAGGAATGTCATCTTCGGTACGAATAGATTCACCTAGGGCAGCCTCTACCATATCCTCCATTTCTTCTGATGGAAATAAATTTCCGTATCCTGCCGTATTAACGAATTCTTCTTCTTCTCCTGCCTCATTATCGTGTTCTCCTTCTTCTACCGCAGTACTGCATTCTTCTCCTTCCCCGTGATATTTCCAAATTGAATAAAGTCTAGTAAACCCATGTTTTACAATATGAAGCTCTGCCAATTCTACCTTCTGCCAGTACTTATTGCCACATCTATCGCACGGACAGAGAATCTTCTCTATTATGATCTTATTATGTGCTCGTGCAAATTCAAGGAAAGCAGCAACTCCTGCGACAAACTTAGGTTGCATACGTTGTTTCCAATCCACATACATCCAGTCCTTAACTCTGACGTACTCATGGGCCATGTTAGACTGAATAACATATAAATTGTAGGTTATGCTGACTATATTGAGAAATATAAGAACGGGATAGTTACTGACAAAGGAGAAAATTCATGTATATGCTTTGTGTGTGCGTTTGTCGTTGAAAAGAATAAATTATCGCACGTTATGTTGACCGATAGACGGGGACTAAGTGGCGCTTTTAGTTTCATATATGGGTATCGTTGGGAATATAAAGGTTTCATATTATCATATATTGGTTTTAACCCGAACATCTCGAGTCGCTCTCTGATTATGCGTTTGTATGTATGTGTTCCGGCTGTCGGGGGTAGGCTTCTATCCCATTAAGAATGTATAGAGCGAACGCCCATCACTTGTGCTTTCAACCGTTTCGAGTAAATTTCGGCAGCACCTCCCCGCTGTTCTCCGAGTACACTGTAATAGAATAGATAATCATTTCAAAGCTGTGAAACAACGTTGAAATGAACATCTAATCTATCTTTGTACACGGAGAACCAGCGGAAAGGTACCGACGAAATATCTCGAAACGGATGAAAACACAAGTGAATGAAGGCGTTTGCTTTATACATTCTTAACTTGTCCACACGGGACAAATCTATGGGTTACCATACGATTGAATTTTCTCGTCGCGTAGACTATACGACGGTTGTTAGTATCGAGCTATACTGTCCGATATTTAACAACCTTCGTATAGTTCTAGGTCACGACGAACATCGCACGTATGTTAACCGATAGACGGGGACTAAGTGGCGCTTTTAGTTTCATATACGGGTATCGATGGGAATATGAAGGTTTCATATTATCATATATTGGTTTTAACCCGAACATCTCGAGTCGCTCTCTGATTATGCGTTTGTATGTATGTGTTCCGGCTGTCGGGGGTAGGCTTCTATCCCATTAAGAATGTATAGAGCGAACGCCCATCACTTGTGCTTTCAACCGTTTCGAGTAAATTTCGGCAGCACCTCCCCGCTGTTCTCCGAGTACACTGTAATAGAATAGATAATCATTTCAAAGCTGTGAAACAACGTTGAAATGAACATCTAATCTATCTTTGTACACGGAGAACCAACGGAAAGGTACCGACGAAATATCTCGAAACGGATGAAAACACAAGTGAATGAAGGCGTTTGCTTTATACATTCTTAACTTGTCCACACGGGACAAATCTATGGGTTACCATACGATTGAATTTTCTCGTCGCGTAGACTATACGACGGTTGTTAGTATCGAGCTATACTGTCCGATATTTAACAACCTTCGTATAGTTCTAGGTCACGACGAGTATCGCACGTATGTTAACCGATAGACGGGGACTAAGTGGCGCTTTTAGTTTCATATATGGGTATCGATGGGAATATGAAGGTTTCATATTATCATCGAGTATCATATATTGGTTTTAACCTGAATATCTCGAGTCGCTCTCTAATTATGCGTTTGTTGTGCATTCGTGTTGTATGTGTAACATGATTTTAAATCATTGAGATCAAGATTGATAGAACTGATCATACTACATTGCAATAGTATTCATCAACCAAAAATTATTATTGCAATGGTATACATCTATAACAATCAACAATTAAAACTATAAATATAGGATACTGATATCATAAAGCGTTATGAGACACGTCATCTGCCACGTGTCGTGATCATGGAAATCGCTAATATTGAGCATCATCAAGATTAGATTATGGTTTTGAAGCAAGTTATTGAGCATCTTGGATTGATTTTCAAGTGTTGATTTTTATTTCAACACTTGACAGAATGAAAATCATAAATACAGTTGCAAAATGTGTTCCTCACCCCCATAAAGTGGATCTTAACAATCCAGACAAGACCGTCATTGTTCAAATTGCCAAGGTAGACATAATCTCAGCAGTTATTTATGGTTGCTAGCTTGTATTGCTTGTTGCTATTCTTTTTTTTCCTTGCCCTTTCTTTCTTTCTTTTTTTTTTGGGGGTGGGGGGTTGTGTTTGAAAGGTTTTAACCAACTCACTGCTATTTCTAGGCAATGCAGGAATATAACTAGTTTTATCCCCCAAAAGAAAGAGCTTCAGGCTTCATGCGTCAAGCGATGTGTATAATTATAGGATTTTCTTGCTAGCGGTTCATTTACAACTATTCTTTAGTCTATATGCCTAGCATCTGCTACTAGATATTATACACCATATAGGATTGCCGGATGCGGATATGGTAACACCATATCCGACGATTGCTAACGATTCCAGGATCAGACCATCCGACCTTGTTGGAAGACCATAGGATGCCAAGTCGGGTGAGATGGACCAAAACAGATAATTCGGTCCGTTTACATCTCTAGTTCTTGGAAAAGAAATGGCATGCTCTTTAACATTTTGTTTGTTAGCAGCTGAGCTGGGAGAACTTTGGCCGTATGTCTTGGACGGTTAGTAGTACTGAATGGCAGGTGCAAAGATTGTTTCCTCTACCGCTATTAGCTTACCAAAATTCATAAGACAATAAATAAAAGTAACTATCTTTACGGCCTTTGGGAAAAAACCATCTTGGTGACCTCCTTAGGGCTAGAGGGTCGAATTAGTAGCTACCTCCAATCCAATTTGGAGATTCTTTCTGCGGGCTGACCTATGTCTTAAATATTTATTGACATATCAGTTATCATTATTATTTTTTTCCCGTTTTTCTTCTTTTTTAACTTTATGTATTTTCCGATAGAAAAGGGACCATCATAGTATATACTAATGTGTGTATTGGATTCACAAGATATAGGCAAATGGACGCGATACGAATTACCATAAAATCTTAGATAGAAATCTTACAAAAGATATTCAATTAATATCTCGAATGAATTAAGAGTTTTACTTGCACTTCACAAGGGACCATATCTCATGCAAATAGAGCACAAAATGAAGAACAGGTGCCGTAACCCTAACCCCAACCCAACAGTAACCCTAACCCCAGCCCCACAGTAACCCAAACCCCAGCCCACCGTAACCCTAACCCCAGCCCCACAGTAACCCTAACCCCAGCCCCACCGTAACCCTAACCCCAGCCCCACCCCAGCAGCAGCCGAACCCCAACCCTAACCCTACCCCGACCCCGACCGCCACCGCGACCCCTGCCCAAACCCAACTCTCGCGCGCGTAACCCCTGCCCAAACCCAACTCTCGCGCGCGCAACCCAGACCCAGCCATGAATAATCCAAAAATGCTTTAATTTACCTCAAGATTTATACCTGAACGGCTGCTGGTGGGCCGGAGCGACGACGGTGGCGATTTGTCGACGAAACCGGCGGTGGCGACGATGGTGGCGACGAAACCGGCGGTGGCGACGACGGTGGTGACGAAATCGGCGGTGGCGACGACGGTGGCGACGGTGGCAACGACGGCTAGGCGATTTGGGGTTTTTTCTCGCGCGTTTGAGGGAGAGAGAGAAAGTGAGCGTAGGCAATCGATCTGGCTTTATTTTAAAACGATATTTACTTGCCCCTACGGACATACCCGTAGGTCTTTTGTTTGTGGCTCCGTAGGGGCAAACACCAAATTAAGAATTAATATTTTTATTCTTGGACGTCAGTGCCCGTAGGGGCAACCTTTTAGCCCTACGGATTAATCCGTAGGGCCAAGTTAAATATGCCCTTACGGATATTGCCATCCGTAGGGGCAACCCCCTATTTTACTAGTGTGAGGTTATGGTTGTGTGATGTATTTGACATATTAGTGTTATGCTAAATCAAATTAAGTTGCTAGTTTGCATTTTTGTTGATTTAAAATGTGATATTTATATATGTTGTAAACTAGGTTTTTAAAATAATTATATTTTTGTGAGATAAAATTCAAATTAAGGTTTCATGTCATTATAAATATTATATTGAGTGGTTTAGTGCCTTTAGTTCATGAAAATCCTCGCTAAATTGTTATTTGTGCATTTTTGCTATAAATTGTTAAAATTTGGGTATTTTATAAACTAGAATATTAGGGGTTTTGGAATTTAATGAGATTAAATTCCGGGAATTGTTTATATGACTTATTTAAGATATTTAATAAATATATTGGCCATTACATTCATTTAAACATCCTGTTTTGTACAAAAACGGCGAATTGTGCTTGCTAGATTTTCGGAAAAATGACTTTTTAAGTGAAATTGGGGTTTTTGTTAGTTTTAACCTAGTTTATATTAAAATTAATGTTTGTGAATGTGCAAATGAGTGTGATTGGATTTTTCTCGATGGTTTGACGTTTGTACATTGACATCGAGGGTTGGTTTGACTATTCTTGCATGCGTAGTCGATAGGTTTGGACCTATGCGTGATACGCGTGCCGATTTGATTTTCGTATGCCGTTTCGATTTCGAATTTAGTTTTAATGCAATATGGTGCGTTATGATATGTAGGTACCCCCATGTGGACTTCGAGACGACAAGCAAGCGCGTGGCGACGTCGGCACCGGCTAGCGAGGACCAGATGAGTAGATATATATCTACGGGGAAAAGTCGGGTGGATGGCGTATAGCACCCCCGCAGTCCGTGGTGGTGTATACGGATGCGTATACACACCAACAATTATTATATATTATTTGGGAATAATAACGATGCTTAGGATGGATATTGGTGTGTTGGATTATTTTAGCGTTGCGAACCCTAGGGTAGTGTTGCACTACACATACACACATACCTACTTGCATACTTTCCTATTGATATGTGCTCTTGGGATTCTTTATAGTTATGTGTTCACATGGGTATGGGACTATGTGTTCACATACGGATTGAGGATGATACTTGGGGTTGAGCTGAGTCGATGAGTTTTGTTTTGAGGCCGTGAGATCGGTGATATAGCAGGGTTCGTATCTTAGATACGACATGACGTTGTAGCGGGTCCTTGACGTAGTGTTTCACACACGTCCATGCATACGTAGGCGGTATCAGTATGGTACTAGACGTAGATCAGTACCCTGATCATGATATTTGATAAAGAGGATACCAGGTGAATAGTATGATGAATGTGATATTGACCCGTACCCAGATTTGGGATGCCGTACGACGGATTTACGTACGAGCTATATCTTGATGATTGATCCGCACTCTTGACTTGGGATGTCTAATTTTAGATATGGTATCGAATATGATATTATTGAGGCGGGATCACCGACTAATATATATACAGGTATGTATATGTATCGACTCAGATATTAGGCGGTTTCCTTACCTATAGTTCAGCTTGTTAGCTTAGCCCTTTAGTTTAGTTTAGTTGTTAGATTAGATTCTATTCTTACCTATTTCAAAAACTAACGAATCGTGGGTATTTTAAAAGACAGCCCAAGGGATCCTACGGATATTTCAAAAGACGTATCTTTTCATAAAAACACCGTAGCCCCTATTTTCAAAACCCCATGATTCGTGTTATTTCAAAAGGCACCATTTGTAGGACTTATATTAGATTATTAAAGATTAGTTATCGTTGTGTCTAGTATTCAGCTCCCGTATATTATTGCTGTTCGCTCTGCCTCGCATACTTATTTTGCTGCATATTGCATTATTGTTATCATGCTGTCAGGACACCGGCACCATTACCGATGATGCGTAGGTACCACGTACACTTAATTGCCGGCTCACACACATCTTCATCGGTAATTGCCTTGTCACGTACACCTTAGAAAATATTATTTCTTAACTTAGCTAGATAGCTAGTAGTTTGACATAATATTAGTGTACTTACCTTATATGCCAGCTTAGATATTGTAGTTATTACTTGTCACTTCATGCATACTGTTATTCATCGTTATACCACATTCATGGATTCTCATGCATATATTCACTATTTTACGTGTTATTGAGGTTTTGGATTCGGATTTCCATGAGATTTTCTGGATTTGGAGGAAAACCGCAAAAACATAAATAAACCTTTTCTCTCTTTTAAAATAAAAAGTGCGGTTTTCCTATGATGTATGAGTCGTCCACCATGAGTTTGCTGATGGATTTCGAGACCCGATTCGAGAAGTGGAGGAACCGTTTCGGGTATATGGTGGGCCCGGTATGGTACCCCGGGGCAAGATGAATGTGGTGTTGACGTTGAGCCTGGCAGGAGATAGATTACCTACCGGTGATATTACCCGACGCGTCGGATATCCGGAGGATACCGTCGTGGTCTTCAGATGGATGGTAGGGGCCGGTCTGGACTGACGGCGCCCTAAATATTGAGATTGAGACATTGATATTTCGAGACATTGAGATTTATGTTTTGTGTCGATGTTAGACACTGTTGATACTGATTTCATTTATGATACCTCAGTTTAAAAATACAAAGGAAATCTCACTAATTTATGAAAACAGTTCTTCATTTACATGTATTCTGTTTTCATGCATTTATACCTCATTCATATGATATATTGCTAACTGAGGCACTGACACGGGCACATGAGTTTACACTCGGGTAAGATACTACCCTAGCCATCGTTATAGGCTGCATGTTATATACATTTTTGAGGATATATTATGATCATTGACCTAGGATTGCGTTATTTATGCGATTTCTGTGCGTAGATGTTTTTCTACTCACGAGTTGGCAACTCACCCCCGTTGTGCCCCAGTTTCTTTCAGGTTTGCCGTACAGGTTTCATTACGGCTTTGCGGGCTCAGTTTCATTCGGGTGACTTGCTAGTAGGTGGGTTTTTCTTGTATCATACCCATCATATTACCTTGTATAATATTATTCCGTTGTATCTAGTAAATTCCATCAACCAAACATGTATTTATTTTTGAGATAGAGACCAGTGATGTTATTCCTCCGACCTTAGAGTCGCGCGTTATATTTCTGTGGATTTCTAGTGGTTTTGAGTTTCCTTTTGAGTTTTGATCCTCGCCGTTGGCGTTGTATATTATATTTCTTGTGTGGTTGTGGCCGTCGATTGACGAAGAGCTAGCTCCCGCTTGGGGATGCCATTTTATTGATTTCGTATACTATTCATGTTGTATCCCGTTTGGGAGCCAGTATTTACAAAGGAGACTCTGCCGAAATTTTCAGTAAATTTTGATGTTCTTAAAAACCGCATAATTCGGCTTATGCTATTAAAACTACTTGGTTTAAATTGGTTTTCCTTCACTCTACTTCTTTTCTTGGTTTGGATTTCTGGGTTTTCGGTTTACTTAGATTACGTACGTCTCGAGACGTTCGTAGTTTAAGTGCCGGTCATGTTCCGTATTTCGGGTCGTGACAATCCCGGACTCTAGCGATGGTTTCGTCGGAGAAATGAGCGGGCTAGGTCGTTGACTTCGATGGCGAAGATGATCTACGTCGAGGCAACTCTAACTCAAGCTCCATCTTCACTAGCCCATGAAACTTGTGAAGAAAACACCCTATACAACATGGCAAGTGGTAGAGGATGAAGAAATCGGAAGTGGGTTCACTTTAGATTTGGATTTCTCACTTGATTTCATCACCTGTAAATTTCTAGCTAGGGTTTTCTTTCTTCATGAAGAAGAAGAAGAAGAAAGAAAAAGAATTTGAATGAATAATCAAAATAGAAAAACAAGTGATGCCTTATCATAATGCAACCATGGGTTAGATAAACTCATGTAGAGAATAAACTAGGGTTTAGGTAATGGTTAGGTTTAGGATAAAACAAAATGGAAGATTTTTTTTCAAAGATGCTTTGAAACTTCAAGAAGCTTCAAGCAAAAGAAAGAAAAGAAAGCCACCATTTCATTTTAATTTTCAAAAATAAATGAAATAAAACAAATGAAACCCTAACCATTATCTAAACATGGTGTATAGCATACACACACCCAAGTTTGCATGTATTATCAAACATGATACAATGTTGTGCACAAAAATATATCACATACACAATGTGCACAATCAAGTGAGAAAAACATCTTAAGTGAACCAATATTAGTTAATGTAAAGTAATATATCAAATATATAATTATACATTAAATCATTAAATCAACACTTGACTTAATGATCCGGTCATATTGCATATAACCGACTAACATCAATAGTAACAACTTATCGAATTAACACTTGATCCGATAACCCGGCTATATCGCATATAACCGATCAATGTCACATATCGCGAGAATAGAATACAGTATCACATACTGGTATTATTCTCGGTCCCGCACATATCTCATATGCGCTCCTATTTCGTTTCGCTTGAGCCAGGAAACCTCTGTGTAGGACTCTAAAGACTCGTCAATACGCCGACTGCAGGTGATGATCATATCAAACATCCACAAGCCGTAAGCGGTCTGCTAAACGTAACGGCCAACCGGGTATGGAGCGATCAGAAGATCAACGAGCAAGCCCGCTCACACTCCTGTGAATCCAACCAGTAACACTTACCGTACAGTCCAGTCTCGTCGTCTGATATGTCGCATATCTCGCCTAGGGGTGGTAAACGTCAGACCCCAGTAGCTCGATAAGTCGTGTCGATATGAGGTCTATAACAGTTCGAGAAACTACTGGTAACACTTACCTATAAATCTCGGCAACCCTGGCCTGGGATTTCCGGTTATAGCCAATCGAACACAGCGCAACATTAACTCCCTATACCGGGAGAGACGAATCCCCTCCTATCGCTCATTGCCTCCATGTGATTCGGGACTGTACCCAAAAACCATCGTTTTGCATGCCCTCTTGGACGTGGTAAGGTGGAAATCAAAGCACAGTTGGAATCATACAAGACTCTAAGACGATCTCGGGTCTACAGACTATCCTGTACCAGTGTCACCAGAGAACTGCCATCTGCGTAAGGTATAAAACCATCTGGGAGTTCTCGGCGAGTCTGTCCAGTGTACCTTGTCTCCACTGAGCACCCGTATATCATCTCTGATGTCAAACACCAATGGATATGGGATCATCCATCGCCCATCTGTATGGGTCGAGAAGGTATACGCTAGTCAACTGTCACGACCCAAAGTTTGGCCCGTGACCGGCACTTAACCAAGAAACGTCTACAGGCGTAACGTGACTAAGTAAGCCGAAAACCCAGAAATCAAACCAGTAATAGTATAGAGTGATTTAAGCAATTAATAGAACCAATTACTAAGATAACAATATACGACGCCGTAGCGAAGAAAATGAGCAACAAGTGGGAAACATCACAGATAGAATAAACTGCATAAGTAAAGTCGGCTCACAACGAGCTCGACACCAGAATACAAAATAATATACATCGTCCTCACAACTGGTCTCTAAGTCAATACATAAGTGGTAGATGGAGAGTACTAGATACAACAATGTACATAACTGAAAGATAACCAGATACCGTACAAAACTCACCTATCAGCAAAAGAGGTAGTACACCAACTATAGGGGTATCTGTGTCAAAAGATGCAAGAATGCAGCCTGCCGCGACTACTCCGAAGGGCAACCTGCAAACACTGTGGCACAATGGGGGTGAGTTGCCAACTCGTGAATAGAAGATAACATATAAAGTTAATCGCGAGTATGCACGTGCTACTATACTCTAACCTATATCAACAGATAACATCTATATGATGAACTGGATGCTCAAGCATGCAACAAGTACGATCTAATAACCTCTCCATGTAATGAGCAAGAAATGTGATGATCATGTATAGCAATGCAATCTAACAACCCTATATAGAATGAACAGGGTATGCAATGATCAGGTATAGCAGTGCAATCTAACAACCCTTTATAGAATGAACAGGGTATGCAATAGATACAGGATGAGATATCAATTACTAGATACTGAGCATGGGAAATATAACATCTACACGGAATGTCATCGTGGAAAGTAAAATCGGTACCCATCAATGTACCCAAATCCCAATACTACTCAGGCGTCGTCATCCTCCTCGGTCCTCCAAATCCTGTAAATCTCATATAATCGTGAGTGCCCAAAATCGGCACCCAAACATCAAGAAATACTCGTGCCAAGCATCGACACGCAAATCCTCCTGTATAGGGCATCCGTCAGTACGGATCAGCCAACGGGCTCTGTCTGCGGTATCGGCCCTCGGCCCCGGCAGTACGAGTCGTCCCGTATCCATCCATCGTCTCTGATCGGTATCCTCCGGATAACCGCCAGGTTCAACCAATCACCGGTAGGTAGTAGTCCCTCTGTCAGGCTCACCGTCTACTACACAGCGAAACCGTTCTCACCCCGAATAACCATACCGGGTCCACCATGTACCCGTAATCGGCCTCATCCAACTCCTCGATTCGGTTTCACATATATCACTCTAGTACCGAGAAAACACATGGTGGACGCACCGAAATATCATATCAAGGAAAACCGGGTTTTTAAATAATTAACTATTCTCTTTGAAATATCCACGGTTCCCTAAATCCAGAATTAACATGGAAACAACATATCTCAATGCGTAATCTAAGCAAGTATAAAGATATCAATATATGTATGCACTGGCATGAATGTACAGTGTGCATATGCGCAGCTATGAAGATATCAATATATGTGTGCACTGGTACGAATATACAGTGTGCATGTGTGCAGGTATGAAGATATCAATATATGTGTGCACTGGTATGAATATACAGTGTGCATGTGCGCAGGTATGAAGATATCAATATATGTGTGCACTGGTACGAATATACAGTGTGCATGTGCGCAGGTATGAAGATATCAATATATGTGTGCACTGGTATGAATATACAGCGTGCATGTGCGCAGGTATGAAGATATCAATATATGTGTGCACTGGTATGAATGTACAGTGTGCATATGCGCAGGTATGAAGATATCAATATATGTGTGCACTGGTATGAATATACAGTGTGCATGTGCGCAGGTATGAAGATATCAATATTTGTGTGCACTGGTATGAATATATAGTGTGCATGTGCGCATGTATGAAGATATCAATATATGTGTGCACTGGTATGAATGTACAGTGTGCATGTGCGCAGGTATGGGTAGGTAATGCATATGTGCCCAAATATGGATGTAACATATGCTGTTATGCGGCAAATCATGACAACATCAATAAGGTAGAATCAATATGATATATGATTTATAGCAATCCTATAATGTGAGTGTCATGGCAATCACTAACGGTGTGAGTGTAGCATATCAATCGTGCTCGTGCGACTTGAACCGTTAGTGACAGTGCAGTGTTTTGTGCTATCATTCCTATATGCAACAATAAGGTATGCTACTACAGTCCATGTGAACATCTACAATCTAATATCCTGACTCGCCCTGACGCTTAACGCCATACGAGCGATTTCCCCGTAGATGTTAAATCTACTCACCTGGTCGTGCACTACTCGTAGCCGACCACCTGCTTCCCTTTCTTAGCATCGTCCGACATACCCGCCTGCGAACCTGGAATTTCACAAGAATCCATATATAAGCAAATATCTCGCAAACCGTGATATCGACGTCAAACGATACGCTCACGTCGCGAAGTAAACGCGCGTGTATACGATACGCTAAACGTGTGCACACGCCTAAAACTAACCCCGATACGCCGCGATACGCTGAATCATGGAACCCTCTCGCGCATCGCGCGTATCGCGCGAACCAAACGTACTAGAAATACGATATAACGTCCCAGATTCTACCCAGGCTAACAACTTACAAAACTATACATACCACTGGCCTAGAAATAACAACAGACTCCTACCCATCCAAACATCACCCAAAAATTTCCCCTATATGGTCGCAAATTGCGGCCAGAATGAATAAATCGGCGGCCTCGCTATGAGGTGGGGGTCTCGGGCTCTGGTGGTGTGGTCTATACCTTGTATACAAGCTCCAGTTAACTCAATTTCACCCTGATCTACTCGGGCCTATTGCAGATCACAGAAATCCAAAAAGTTCACTTAAAAATACTAAATTTGCACAATTTGAAACCCTATGGTATTTTGGTGTAATCTAGGGTTTAACTAGGTTTACATGGCCTTAGTAACTCCTAATTAGGCTAGGTTAACCAATATTAACAGCACTAAACCATAAGTCTACACAAATCACCATTTCAAGCACAAAATCTCACTTTTTACACAAACCGAAGCTAAACTACACATACGTTAAACAAACAAGAAGTTGGGCTTGGATTCTATACCTTACAAGACCCTAGGTGCAAGGAGAAAGGAGGTGGAGAGGATGGGAAGTGCTGCTGCAGCTGCTGGGGGCTGCTGTTGGTGTTGCTGCTGCTGCTGCCACTGCCTGCTGCTGCTGTTGTTATTGCTTGCTGCTGCTGCTGATGCTGATGCGGCCTCTGCAGTTGCTGCCTCTCTCTCTCTCTCTCTCTCTCAGCTGAGTGTGTGTGTGTGTGAGAGAGTTGGGAGAATAATGAGGAAAGAAATGAGGCACCCTAGTCAACCTCTCTCTCTCTCTCTCTCTCATTAAATGAGCATGGCTCAATCCATATTGCCCATACCCTCTCTCTCCCACTAAGTAAACAAAAGAAAAGAATTTCAATAAAAAAAGAATAACACCCATAATAAAAAAACCAAGAGAACAACAACCATACCAATTTAAAACACAAAACAACTTAATACAAAACTTAAAATGGCTTAAGGGAATGGTTAGTCCACCATGCTTGTTAATCATGGTTTAACCCCATCTCTTAACCCTAGTTAACATGCACAAGTGTGTGTGTGTGTCTAGAAAAATCCAAATAAAATATTCATTGACTAGAATAAAATATCTGAAACTTAATTTGGTAAACTTTTTACCAAAAACTATCTATTAAAATATAATTAACCCCTAAACACGACCTAAGGTGTTACAATCTTCCCCCCTTAAAGAAAATTCGTCCCCGAATTTTAAAATACAAAGCTACGCATACTTTCAGAGGGATGAGGGAACTTCTGCCGCACCTCGCCCTCAGCCTCTCAGGTGACCTCTTTACTGTTTAGGATGCACCCAAATACCTTCACTGATGGTAAGACCTTCGATCAAAGTTTCTTCACCTGCCGGCCCAAAATTACGGCTGGCTGTTGGGTGAACGAAGGATCACACTCGAACTTAATTGGTCTGGCGCTGAATCCAATGAGAAAGGTCATGAAGGTAATTGCAAAGTATCGACATAGGAAATACGGGGTGAATATTCAATAATCTGGGTAGAAGTGCCCAATCTTAAGGCAACGAACCAACTCGCCTTAGGGATCCTAAAAAGACTTAATATCCTGGAAAGCTTCCCAAAACTCAACATGTCATTTATCGGAAATTTCCATGGGAATACATGATCTGCCATTGTGAACTCGAATCTGTGACCCTCTTGGTCAGCATCTGATCTCTATCCGCAATAGACCATTCTCATCCTGACCCAAAACAACCGGCTCATTTCCGAAATTTCTAAACTAGCTGAGGTCCAATAATCCTATAACACGGAGTTAGGAAAAACGGACTGGTGATTGACATGACCTAACCTCTAATCCTAAAGGTTACCAATTGGAGTGTCTCCTGATAACTGCTATCAAAGGAGAACCCTATCGATGGCAAACGACGATCCCCAACTGCCGACAACAATTTCTACATACGCACAACTTAACAAGAACAACTGAGTATCACCGGATGACAAGCATCCGAATAGAGTCACATCCTGACAACTCCTGGGTGGACACCATAATGAAAATTCGGGGAGATCTGCTCTCGTTCCCTCTTCGGAACGGTTAAAGGTTGCAACTCTCCCGTCAGTCTCAGTTGCTCAACTCGAGCACACAATAAGACAGACACTTGAAACGAATCCGAAGACTTCTCTTTCTATCCCTGCCCACCCGTAATTACCTTACAAGTCACGTTAACTGTTGGTGCGGCTTGAATGAGTACAGAGAGTTGACCGATGTGCCTGCCTTAGGATTCCTCGTCTCCTCCCTATAATATTAGGTACACAGGTGTCTCTCTAGCCTAGCACACCCTTGCCACAAGTCAAGGATTCCAAAATCATTACCCAGCCGAGTAGGCTCTAATATCTCTGACGAATGAGCGTCGGCGGGCAGAGCCTCGCGAAAGCGATTTAAGAAGGGTGGTCGGGCGCGGACATGAGCCAGCTGTCTCCTCAGAAGAGATGAACCTATTCTGTACTCAACGATCGCACAAGAACTGGGAATCTGCGGAGGACTATCACCACAATCAAATTTCACCGCAGGAAGATGTACATTTAGCTCTGGTGGTCCGTGAGAATCTGACACGACTCTTAAACGAGTTGTGTCTAAGTGCAAAACCATCACGGCCATCTCCAGGTCATGAGTGGGATATCCTTCTTGTACTTCCTCCAAATGTAGGGAAGCAAAAGCGATAACTCCATTGTGTCACCTCTGTACACCTTTGAGTCTTACTCACGAAACATCACAGTTAAACCACAAGGTCGCCCGAACCAAAAGCAAAGAAGGAGCTGATGCAGTTGTTAACCGAGTCTTCAACTGCGGAAATTCCCTACACAAGCCTCAGTCCAAGGAAAGAAACCTCCAATCCGGTCAATTTAGTCAACGGGGTAGCATTACACTATCAATCCTGCATGAGACGGCGGTATCTCCTGCTAAGCCAAAAATCTGCGGGCCTCCGTCCTGCTCACAAATTTGGGCCTAAGCTGTACGGCCACGATCTTCCTCGAAACCATACCAATTCGTCTCCGTAACTACAAAACCTAGGAGTCAACACAACAAGCTTGAAGGGAACACTCCGAGAATCTAGTAAACCGCTGGGGCTCTCCCAGTATCCGTATAACAGATCCTCAAGTGCTACCCTAACCCTCAAGGCACACTAAAAATACTAGGATGTCGTAAATAGCACAACAATAACTGGTCGAGGAATGGCCCGAAGAAAACCAGTTCATCATACCTACGAATGCTGCTAAAGCATTGATGAGTCCAGTGACACACCCAAAACACACAAAACCTGTAGCACGCACAAGGCAGTCTTCGGAATGTCATCACTCCGGACCCGCAACAATGATGACCTGATCCCAAACGAACTTAGACAAGGTCTCGCACTCTGGTGCTGATCGAAGAATTCGTCAGTGCAAGGTACAGGATACTTATCCGCACCGTAAGCCGATTCAAAAGACGATCCATCTAAACAACCTCAATCTGTCGTTTTCCTCCTGGAAGACCAGAAATAGGAGCTTCCTAAATGCGAAACATTCAGACGCACAACTCCCTCAACAACCACTCTGCAGAAGATCCTTAGCTCCTTAAGCTTCCCCGGCTCATCTTGGAATGACGTCGGAAAAATTCTCGCACGAAAGAAAACTGGTCCAACAAACTAACTGTGGATACCGCATCACGAAAAACGCCAAGAATCCACGACATCTCCTCAGAGCCGACTAGCGAACAAGGCTGAATTCAAGCTGTAAGAGGTGGCACTACTATCCATCTGCACAACAAGATCTGACTTGCCCGAGAAAACAAAACCTAACTGTTCCCTCACGGTAGCCCACAATGCCTAGCACGTAGCTAACCAGTCCATGCCCAGGAGATTGCCAAATCCAACATCTTTAGGAGGTTCAAAATGACAGACGAATCTCTATCTCCTATCCGATGGGCACACGACCGAAGTACGTGTCGCGCAACAAAAGGATTGCTGACAGAAGTTAACACAACAAACGGCTAATCTACCCAGCATGACTCTCGTCCTAAACTCGGCACGAAGTGTGTAAACATACGAGTGCAACCAAAGGATATACTGAAAGAGTACCTGAAACCACAGCATTGGACGCCCGCGCGTCCCAATGAGTCGAAGCAAAAACTTGTGCCAGTCCTTCATCTGCGACTGATCGAACTCCTCCTCTACTAGCCTGACCCCTTTGTGCAAACCCTCCGCGTCCACGACGTCTCAGAATACGACCCTGACGTGCTGTGAAGGAACACTGCCTGATGAGGTGTTGAAGGCTTCCGCATCGTAAACACCTACGCGCTGAATGCTGTCCTGCCTGGGGATGGAAGCCAAACGACTGTCCTCGTCCTAAGCCTCTTCTCTGGGCTGGTACACCAGTACGATTCCACAACTGTTCCGAAACTCTCACGGTCCCTGGAAGACGTGTCTCGTAAACGGGGGCTGCCTCTACCGGTGCTATGTAGGGGACGGAATACTGCATGATGATCGAAAGGAACAACTAGGTAACAGGGGTGGCAACCATCTGTCGCTGCGCTCGAACGACCTCTACCAATGAGCTCATCGTCTGGCGCAAGCTCTGCATCTCTGCCACTAGTCTAGCGATCTGACCTGTCGTAGGAGAAATAATCTGTTCTGGTACAACATGGGTACTACTCGGATCAGTCCTCGTCTCAGATAAATCAACTCGAACCTCGGCTCTCCCGGCCTCTCTCTGCACCCTCGTAGTCCTTGGCGGCATAATGGATGGAAAGAAGGTAGGATTCGATGAGGATACGAAAATCGAATCACAAGGATATATACGATCATAAAGGAAATTCAATCAATAAGTCCTAAGGTCGCTTAGGCGGAGTACCGTGTCGTGAGTATGCAGCGGAACAAACGCACGCTACGCCACTCTGCTGCAGCTACCTACTCCATCATACCAGGTTCATCCTACACTCCGAAGGTAAAACCTACGCTCTGATACCAACTTTGTCACGACCCAAAGTTTGGCCCGTGACCGGCACTTAACCACGAAACGTCTACAGGCGTAACGCGACTAAGTAAGCCGAAAACCCAGAAATCAAACCAGTAATAGTATAGAGTGATTTAAGCAATTAATAGAACCAATTACTAAGATAACAATATACGACGCCGTAGCGAAGAAAATGAGCAACAAGTGGGAAACATCACAGATAGAATAAACTGCATAAGTAAAGTCGGCTCACAACGAGCTCGACACCAGAATACAAAATAATATACATCGTCCTCACAACTGGTCTCTAAGTCAATACATAAGTGGTAGATGGAGAGTACTAGATACAACAATGTACATAACTGAAAGATAACCAGATACCGTACAAAACCCACCTATCAGCAAAAGAGCTAGTACACCAACTGTAGGGGTATCTGTGTCAAAAGATGTAAGAATGCAGCCTGCTGCGACTACTCCGAAAGGCAACCTGCAAACACTGTAGCACAACGGGGGTGAGTTGCCAACTCGTGAATAGAAAATAACATATAAAGGTAATCGCGAGTATGCACGTGCTACTATACTCTAACCTATATCAACAGATAACATCTATATGATGAACTGGATGCTCAAGCATGCAACAAGTGCGATCTAATAACCTCTCCATGTAATGAGCAAGAAATGTGATGATCATGTATAGCAATGCAATCTAACAATCCTATATAGAATGAACAGGGTATGCAATGATCAGGTATAGCAATGTAATCTAACAACCCTATATAGAATGAACAGGGTATGCAATGGATACAGGATGAGATATCAATTACTACATACTGAGCATGGGAAATATAACATCTACACGGAATGTCATCGTGGAAAGTAAAATCGGTACCCATCAATGTACCCAAATCCCAATACTACTCAGGCGTCGTCATCCTCCTCGGTCCTCCAAATCCTGTAAATCTCGTATAATCGTGAGTGCCCAACATCGGCACCCAAACATCAAGAAATACTCGTGCCAAGCATCGACATGCAAATCCTCCTGTATAGGGCATCCGTCAGTACGGATCAGCCCATGGGTCTGTCTGCGGTATCGGCCCTCGGCCCCGGCAGTACGAGTCGTCCCGTATCCATCCATCGTCTCTAGTCGGTATCCTCCGGATAACCGCCAGGTTCAACCAATCACCGGTAGGTAGTAGTCCCTCTGCCAGGCTCACCGTTTACTACACAGCGAAACTGTTCTCGCCCCGGGGTACCATACCGGGTCCACCATGTACCCGTATTCGGCCTCATCCAACTCCTCGATTCGGTTTCACATATATCACTCTAGTACCGAGAAAACACATGGTGGACGCACCGAAATATCATATCAAGGGAAACCGGGTTTTTAAATAATTAACTATTCTCTTTGAAATATCTACGGTTCCCTAAATCCAGAATTAACATGGAAACAACATATCTCAATGCGTAACCTATGCAAGTATAAAGATATCAATATATGTGTGCACTGGCATGAATGTACAGTGTGCATATGCACAGGTATGAAGATATCAATATATTTGTGCACTGGTATGAATATACAGTGTGCATGTGCGCAGGTATGAAGATATCAATATATGTGTGCACTGGTATGAATATACAGTGTGCATGTGCGCAGGTATGAAGATATCAATATATGTGTGCACTGGTATGAATATACAGTGTGCATGTGCGCAGGTATGAAGATATCAATATATGTGTGCACTGGTACGAATATACAGTGTGCATGTGCGCAGGTATGAAGATATCAATATATGTGTGCACTGGTATGAATATACAGTATGCATGTGCGTAGGTATGAACATATCAATATATGTGTGCACTGGTATGAATGTACAGTGTGCATATGCGCAGGTATGAATATATCAATATATGTGTGCACTGGTATGAATATACTGTGTGCATGTGCGCAGGTATGAAGATATCAATATTTGTGTGCACTGGTATGAATATACAGTGTGCATGTGAGCAGGTATGAAGATATCAATATATGTGTGCACTGGTATGAATATACAGTGTGCATGTGCGCAGGTATGAAGATATCAATATATGTGTGCACTGGTATGAATGTACAGTGTGCATGTGCGCAGGTATGGGTAGGTGATGCATATGTGCCCAAATATGGATGTAACATATGCTGTTATGCGGCAAATCATGACAACATCAATAAGGTAGAATCAGTATGATATATGATTTATAGCAATCTTATAATGTGAGTGTCA
Source organism: Agapanthus africanus (assembly GCA_030015575.1). NCBI lineage: Eukaryota > Viridiplantae > Streptophyta > Magnoliopsida > Asparagales > Amaryllidaceae > Agapanthus > Agapanthus africanus. Next base: position 263,834,065 of record CM057346.1, on the reverse strand, counting down.
TGGCAATCACTAACGGTGTGAGTGTGGCATATCAATCGTTCTCGTGCGACTTGAACCGTTAATGACAGTGCAGTGTTCTGTGCTATCATTCCTATATGCAACAATAAGGTATGCTACTACAGTCCATGTGAATATCTACAATCTAATATCCTGACTCGTCCTGACGCTTAACGCCATACGGGCGATTTCCCCGTAGATGTTAAATCTACTCACCTGGTCGTGCACTACTCGTAGCCGACCACCTGCTTTCCTTTCTTAGCTTCGTCCGACATACCCGCCTGCGAACCTGGAATTTCACAAGAATCCATATATAAGCAAATATCTCGCAAACCGTGATATCGACGTCAAACGATACGCTCGCGTCGCGAACTAAACGCGCATGTATACGATACGCTAAACTTGTGCACGCGCCTAAAACTAACCTTGATACGCCGCGATACGCTGAATCATGGAACCCTCTCACGTATCGCGCGAACCAAACGTACTAGAAATACGATATAACGGCCCAGATTCTACCCAGGCTAACAACTTACAAAACTATACATACCACTGGCCGAGAAATAACAACAGACTCCTACCCATCCAAATATCACCCAAAAATTCCCCTATCTGGCCGCAAATTGCGGCCAGAATGAATAAATCGGCGGCCTCGCTATGGGGTGGGGGTCTCGGGCTCTGGTGGTGTGGTCTATACCTTGTATACAAGCTCCAGTTAACTCAATTTCAACCTGAACTACTCGGGCCTATAGCAGATCACAGAAATCCAAAAAGTTCACTTAAAAATACTAAATTTTCACAATTTGAAACCCTATGGTATTTTGGTGTAATCTGGGGTTTAACTAGGTTTACATGGCCTTAGTAACACCTAATTAGGCTAGGTTAACCAATATTAACAGCACTAAACCATAAGTCCACACAAATCACTATTTCAAGCACAAAATCTCACTTTTTACACAAACCGAAGCTAAACTACACATACGTTAAACAAACAAGAAGTTGGGCTCGGATTCTATACCTTACAAGACCCTAGGTGCAAGGAGAAAGGAGGTGGAGAGGATGGGAAGTGCTGCTGCAGCTGCTGGGGGCTGCTGTTGGTGTTGCTGCTGCTGCTGCCACTGCCTGCTGCTGCTGTTGTTATTGCTTGCTGCTGCTGCTGCCTCTCTCTCTCTCTCTCAGCTGAGTGTGTGTGTGTGTGTGAGAGTTGGGAGAATAATGAGGAAAGAAATGAGGCACCCTAGTCAACCTCTCTCTCTCTCTCTCATTAAATGAGCATGGCTCAAGCCATATTGCCCATACCCTCTCTCTCCCACTAAGTCAACAAAAGAAAAGAATTTCAATAAAAAAAGAATAACACCCATAATAAAAAAACCAAGAGAACAACAACCATACCAATTTAAAACACAAAACAACTTAATACAAAACTTAAAATGGCTTAAGGGAATGGTTAGTCCACCATGCTTGTTAATCATGGTTTAACCCCATCTCTTAACCCTAGTTAACATGCACAAGTGTGTGTGTGTCTAGAAAAATCCAAATAAAATATTCATTAACTAGAATAAAATATCTGAAACTTAATTTGGTAAACATTTTACCAAAAACTATCTATTAAAATATAATTAACCCCTAAACACGACCTAAGGTGTTACATCAACTCTGGTATATCGATACCCCGTCTTGATACACCTACGACTAGGGACCTTGAAGGATGTACTTATGGACTACTATGTCCCTACTAGTATGATCCGCATCATAGTCCAGGTAGTCAAGTACACATCCTAAGGGCTTTACCAACATGTAACAGAGAGACAATCAGTGTACACGTTAAGGTAAAGAGCAACCAGATAGCATACTATCATGTCGAGCAAGAAAGTCCTCCCTATATATGTCCAAGTATCCACTACAATATACATCCTATGTATAGTAATGGCCTCTAGGGCATACATATAACTAACACTACCTGTAGCTGATTGTATAGAACTCGGCGGATATACAGAGGTTACCGTTTTGGAGTTATGATATGAGATGGATATAAGGACTGGTCTGAAGATGCGGCGTCTTAGATGAGATAGATATGAGGGCCGATCTGAGTATGCGGCGCCTGAGATATGAGGATTTACGTGTCGATGCTGGACACGGGATTTCATGATGTTACGAGTGTCGGTATTGGACACTCAGGTCCCATGATTTTAATGTGTCGTTGATGGACACACGTGGTTGATATCCTCATATATATATATATATGCATATGTTTTCATGATGTTCGAGTGTCGGTGTGGGACACTCAGGTTCCATGATATTATTTGTGTCGTTGATGGACCCGTGGATGATATCCACATGCATACAGGCATATGATGTCGGATGTTTATTTATATATGTCATTGCATTGACTCGATTGTTGACATATATGCATATGTGGTCACCCTGGATATTGTAGGGATTCTCTAGCACCATCCTAGGGTTTGGGTTGCATCATACAAGCTATAATAAAAATTTAGGGGGTGCTAAACAATACCAACCATGAATCGAACTAGAAAATTAGGGTAACAACATATAGCATCAAATACAAAGTAGTGTCTAACACTAAGAGGTATGTAATACAACATTTATAGACCTCCTCTTTGTGACTCCTTGGATCGAGAAGGGTTTGAACTGGTTCGCTTGAATCCTTCCGAGTCCACGATGATCCACCACGAAGACTCTTTGCTCAAGCTCCTAGCTTCACTTGATCTATGAAGAAGTGCAGCAAACAACCTACACTAATGGGCTAGACTTTGTATAGATTGGTGATGTGGGTTTAGATCTCACTCAAAAACCTTTTCTTTTTATTTTCTTCTCTCACTTTTGAAACCCTTGAGAGCTTGAAGGAGGAAGAAGAAGGAGATGGCTAAACTTGACTCAAGTTAGAATAATCATCATATGAAACATAATCCCAGGTGAATGAGAATTATGCCATGCTTAACTATGGTTATAAAATATCTAGATATTTTATGACTTGAGTTTAAGCAAAACCATGGGCTAAAACCATTGGCAATTTAACCATGGTATTAATCCCATTTTTCTTTTCTCAAATAATCAAAATATACAAATATGTAACCATGTGAGTCTTGTGTTGCCACCACCAATGTATCATCAACCATGACACATGTATGCTTCCATGTGTGCATCTATATCAACATATACATACACTCATGCATGGATCATAAAGAAATAGGTTTTAATAAATGAGCTAATGGACTTAATATTAAATCAACACTTGATTTAATAACCCGGTCATATCATATACGACCCGTCCAATAGTAAACGCCAGATTAAAATACGGTATCTAATACACGCATTTAATCGGGCTCCCGCGCATATCTCATATGCACCCCACATCTTTTCGCCTGAGCAAAGAGATACCTTTGTGGGACTCTAAAACTCGTCAATACGCTAGCAGTAGGCATTGATCACATCACATGCCCACAAACTGTATGTGGCACTGGCTGTACGTAACGGCTCCCAGGTTTTGAGCGATCAGAAGAAACAAAAGCGAACCTGTCAAAACTCCCGTCGAGCCAACTGGAAACACTTACCATACAGTCCAGTCTCTTCGTCAAATGTGCTGCATATCAAGTCTAGGGATGGTATCGTCGACCCCATTAACCCAAAAAGTTATGCCGGTATATGGCTCATAACTGTTCGAGAAACTACTGATAACATTTATCAGTAAATCTCATCAGCCCTGGCAAGGGACTTCCGGTTAAAGCCAATCGTACATAGCGCAATAACAACCCCCAATACTGGGAGAGACAAAACCCCTCGTATCGCTCATTGCCTCCATGTACCTCGAGGCTGTACCCAAAATCCACCTGTTTGCATGACTTAGTAGAGCCATGGTAGGGTGGAGATTAAAGTACAGTGGGAGGACACACAAGACTCTATGACGAACTCGGGTCTACAGACTAACCTGTACCAGTGTCTCCTGAGAATTGCTATCCGACGATAGATATAATACCACATAGGAGTTCTCGGCGAGTCCGTTCAGTATACCCAGTCTCACTAAGCACCCGTATACAGTCTTTGGTGTCATCACACCAATGGATATGGGATCATCCAACGCCCATCATATGAGAAAAGTAACGTATTCGCTAGGCTACTATGCAAATATCATTGCCCCGTATCGATATACCCACGACTAGGAACATTTTAAGGATATGCTTATAAACTACACATGTCCCGCTAGTATGATCCGCATCATAATCTCAGTAGTCAAGCAAATATACTAAGGGTTTTATCAACATGTACTAAATGAATAAGAAGCAGGATCAAATGAACATGTCAAGATAAAGTACAACCAGATAGCATACTATCAGGTCGAGCAAGAATGTCTCCTGAATATATATATATTTATATATATATATATTTATATATACACACACACACACACATACCGGTACATACACTATCATATAATGGCCTCTTGGGCATACATATATCCAACAATCTCCCGCATGCACTAAGGCCAATTATTGGCGTATCTCATAACCAACATCTCAAAAACTCTCTCATGCTGCGGCAGAGGGTGGGCCTTGGTGAGTGGATCCGCGGTGTTATTCTTTGTATCTACTGTCCGAATATCGATCTTGCGGCGATCAACTATCTCCCGATCAGATGATATCGCCTCAGGATGTGTCTGGATCGCTGATGGGACCTGGGCTCTTTGGCCAATGCCATATCCCTATTATTAACACAATACAATGGTATTGGATCAATAATGGTTGGAACTACTCCTAACTCTGAGATGAACTTCCTCATCCAGATGGCTTCCTTGGCAGCATCATTTGCAGAAATATACTCAGCTTCCATCGTGGAGTCTGCAATGGAATCCTGTTTGGAACTCTTCCAGCATAGCACCCCTCCATTGAGGTAAACATAAACCCTGAGATAGATTTTCTGTCATCCTTATCACTCTGTAAGCTCGAATCGGTGAAGGCCTCTATTTGGAGATCTCCGTTACCATACACCAAGAACATTTCTTTATTCCTTCGCAAGTACTAAAGAATGTTCTTCACAACTATCCAGTGATTCTCCCCTGGGTTGGATTGATACCTGCTTACTACACCCAGTGCATAAGCTACATCAGGGCATGTACATAAAACTGCATACATTATAGATCCTACAGCAGAAGCGTAGAGTATAATGCTTATGCGAGCTCTCTCTTCATCAGTCTTTGGGCAAAAGTCCTTAGAGAGAGCGACTCCGTGGGTAGCGGGTAAGGAACCCCGCTTGGAATCTTCCGTACCAAACCTCTTTAGGATGGTGTTAATGTACCTGGTTTGGGAAAATCCCAGTAACCGTTTAGATCTATCCCTATAGATCTTCATGCCCAATATGTACGAGGCGTCACCCAGGTCCTTCATGGATAACCTTTGTGATAAGAACAGTTTGACCGATTGTAGCATAGGAACATCGTTTCCTATCAGAAGAATGTCATCCATGTACAATAAGAGGAATGTGACAGTACTTCCTACAATCTTCTTATAAACACAAGGTTCATCTGGATTTTTAACGAAATCAAACTCATTGATAATATCATCAAAACAGATATTCCAACTCCGTGCCTGCTTTAATCCATAAATGGATTTAAGCAACCTACATGCTTTCCCGCTGCTCCCACTATCAATGAAGCCCTCTGGCTGATCCATATAAACGCATTCTTCTAAATCACCATTTAGAAAAGCAGTTCTAACATCCATCTACCAGATTTCATAGTCATAGTGAGCAGCAATAGCAAGTAGGATCTGAATAGATTTAAGCATGGCTACAGGAGAAAAGGTTTTGTCATAGTCCGATCCTGGTCTTTGTCGAAATCCTTTCGCCATAAGCTTTGCCTTATAGGCCTCCACCTGCCCATCTACACTGATCATTCACTTAAAGATCAATTTACACCCTACGGGTTTTACCTCAGATTGTATAACATCCAAAGTCCATACATTGTTAGTGTACATAGACTCCATTTCGAATCTCATGGCATCCAGCCATTTCACAGAGTCACCACTCATGATAGCATGCTGAAAACTGGTAGGCTCATCATCATCCATGATGCAATCTTCTCCATCAACATCAACGAGAAAACCGTAGTATCTCTCCGGTGGGCGAGAAGTCCTACCAGATCTACAGAATGGCTGAGGTTCATTAGGTTCTGTTGCAACATCAGTTTCAACCAAGTCGTCATTTGTAACTTGTGTTTCTAGAACCTCTTCTAGATCTACCACATTGCCATTAGTATCATTTGGAAAAATATCATTTTCTAAAAATGTGGCATACTGAGAAACAAACACCTTTTGTTCCACCATGTGGTAGAAAAGATACCCAAAAGAATGTTTCGGATACCCTACAAATATACACTTGACCTATCGTGTCTCGAATTTGTCTGGTTTCTGCTTTTAACAAAAGCCGGACAACCCCAAATCTTAACTCGTTTAAGAGATGGTCTCTTCCCATACCATATCTCATATGGAGTGGTAGACACGGTCTTGGTAGGAACTTTATTCAACATAAAAGCTGCAGTCTCTAATGCATGCCCCAGAAGGAGAGAGGCAACTCAGTATCACTCATCATGGATCATACCATATCTAATACGGTGTGATTCCGCCACTCTGACACACCGTTGTGCTGTGCTGTGTAAGGGAGAGTGAGCCGAGAGAGAATTGCATTCTCATTTTGGATGTTCGAAAACTCTATAGTAACATACTCTCCACCTCGATCTGATCGAAGTTGTAACATTCTGAAATTTTAGAAATAAATAAAATTAATTAATTAACTAATAAAAGATTAAATTAAAAAGTTATTAAAACTAAATAAGACAATTTCATGAGATGTATGTAAAACAGATTAAATTAAAATTTTAGTATGCAACATAAACAAATTATAAGGGTTTAAATGTGAATTTTCGCTTCATTATAATAAAAGAGTGTTTTATTATAACATAAGTTGTGAAGGGTTTTTATACAACATTTAGGAAAATTATGCAAATTTGAATTTGTGAGGGTGTAAGGGGAAAATGGGTAGAAAATATTTAATTCGGAATTTAATTATAAATTGAATCAATTTGGAAGTGATAATGTTTTGCCACCACCTCCTCTCATGCACAACCCCATCCCCACACCTCCTCCTTGCATGAAACCACCATATCTTGCTTGGTGACACCTCCTCCTACACCTCACCCTTCCCCTCACCATTTATATAAGGTGTTCAGATCAATTAATCAAGTTAAAACTTCTGAAAATTCAAAAGAAAAAAAAGAAAAACAAAACAAAATAAAGAAGAAGAAGAGAAGAGAAGAGAAGAGGAACTACGTAAGGAGTTCATCATCAAACTAGGACAAGGAGCTTGTGCATCTTGGAGGGTGTTCGTCCAGCAAATTACTTGAAGGTAAAATCCTTAATCACAGTAGGGATTTAATTCAGTAACTAGTTCAAGTTTGAAATCAAAGTGACCATAATGTCATATTTTAAGCAAAACTGGACTCTGTCGTAATCTGCTGTAGTTTAGATAAGTTTTAACCTAACAAAACAGTGCCAAAATGATGTATGTTAGACCTAGAACAACCTATAGGAACACGAACCAAAGGGATCGAATTTGGGCCGGCGACCAACAGGTAAATTCCGGCGTCGCCGGATTTGTAAGGGGAGTTAGTGAATTGGTTTGTTGGGTAGGTCTATGTGTAGAAGTTTGGATCATTTGGTATTGTTTAATTTAGTTAGTTTAACTGTATATAAAATCTGGGAGCTAATATCGGAAAAAGGTATCAAAAATCCAAAATACGACACGGTTAAAACGTAGCGCGTTTTGTTTTCAGTCGCGATGCAGCGTTGGGTTAAATTCCAGTGAGATTAAGTGCTGGATAGTTTGAAATTGTCGTATGCAATATAACTAGCACATAAGGACTTGTGTTTTCATATTCGCCGTATCGGAAGAGCTGTTTCATTATACAAGTTATTGCAATGTTAGATTCAAATACGGGAACTTTGGAGGCCGCAAGGAAAGGAAAAGGATTGCTGATTCCTGAGTAGATACGACGTATTTCCGGTGAGTAGATTTACATCTACGGGGGAAGTTGGGCGGATGGCGTATAGCACCTCTGCAACTTTATGACTATTAATATGATATCTATTTAAGTTTAGCTTTTTGTCAAAGCATTGATATGGTATCGCATCTTGTATACCCTCCATTTGCATAAAGTTTCATATGTAGTTTTTAAATGAGATATACGTGATATTTGATCCGTACGATAGGTGTGTGATTTGATGAGTTTGTACGAGAAATCATTCCGTACTTAATATGATAGGGATATAGCGATATGATAAGCTATAATACAAGGATTTATACATATCGGAAATGATGAACTTTGTATGCCGAATAACGGCCAATTTATTCTGACTCAAAGAGATAGATTATGTTCTATTTTAGGATGTAATACTGGTATGAGCTATATTATTTTAAAAACCACGGTTCGTTGTCTTTTAAATAAACTACCAGGATGCGTACCAATTTTTAAAACAAACATCTATTTTAAATATAAGGCAGCTTCCTTATTTCAAACATAACGTTCCGATCATTTCTAAAGCTAATGGTATAGCTCATAACAAGTAATTATAATAAGTACGTTTAGATTATATTACCTATATTATATGTTTCTGCATTACGCACACTCTGATAGAACACTGCACAAATACCAATGAGTACTATGTTGCACAAGCACTTATTTATATGTTACACTACACTTCATTGGTACTGCCATATCACTGTAGAATCGTTCTGATATATATGTGTTAATATATAGATTGTTACACCGTAGAACACTTGCACAAATACTAATGATTTCCATGTCGCACGAGCACAGACGCGTATGCTACACTATACTTCATTAGTATTGTCATGACACATTAGAATTGAAATCATTATGTTATGTGATAGGATTTCGTAGTCTTTTACTATTTATGTTATAGAAATATAGATGCTGTATTTGATTTCTTGGGATTTCTGAGTATTTTACTTCTGATGATATATATATATATATATATATCGGTGGTATGGGACACTGTTATACACACACACACACACACACACACACACACACATACATACATATAGTATATCATCAATACAATCTATGCAAGTTTCTTATTTCTCACTTGATATTTTATCAGATGAGTAAACGTCCACCAATAGATTTGTGTTTTCTGATTTTAATATCCGAACTGAGTCTGTGGGTATACAGATACGGATTTACAATAATATCCAGACTAAGTCGTTGGGGAAACAGTTGGATACATGGTGGACCCGGTCGAGACCGAGGGGCGGGATAGCCACATTTGAGACGGGGGATCCTAACGAGGTGACTCGATTCCGGAGATAAAATCGAGCACGGCAGATATCCAGGGGATACTGGCCGGGGTTCGATTGGGCATGGCGGATATCCAGGGGATACTGATCGTAGCTAGAATATCGGGTGGTGATCATCTATTGAGATGGTGTCGACGGTATCTGTATTTACGTGTCGATGATGGACACGAGAGATTTCGGATTTTGATGTCGATGCTGGACATCTGTATATATTGATATGATCATTATCATGAGGTACAGGGTTAGATATTTTTAGTGGATTCCATCAGGACTGATCCGAGGGATAGTACCTGTATATATTTATACAGAAATTCATAAACAAAAAGGGAATTCCAATACGGATAATAGATTCATGATGTTGATTCATATGACATTGAGATATTATATTAATTGCTTGATAGTTAGTATTGCACCTTTGCATATCATATAGTATATCGATACAGATTATGATAGTACTATACTTATGACCTAGCTATCGTCAGATATTTCGATTTCTACTTTTAAATGTACTTTTATTCACTGAGTTGGCAACTCATCCCCGTTGTGCCACAGTTTCTTGCAGGTTTTACCGCTTGGATTATCAGCGGTTTGGACACACATTCTTTTGGGGATTGATAGGTAGGTGAGTTGTATTGTATCCTGCTCACTCTTGATTACTCATATAATCTTGTATCTAGCGGAAACTCCATCAACTTAGAAATAATATATTATAGACTTAGAAGCGAGGATTAGAGTGGTGTCTTGAGTTGTCGCACTCTTTAGAGTCGACTTCTGATTTAGCTTGATTGGTTGCTCCATTGTTTCGATGTGGAGACTAGCTTCTGTTGGGATGCTATTTCATTATGTTGTATCGGTGTTTTTATAAAAGTGCAAAGGAGGTGATGTCAAGTTTCAACGTCATGAACGCTTTTCAATATACTTAGTTAAATTTAAATGTTATTTTAACTTGATTTATCGGATGATTATTTAAACCTCACCTCCAATATTTTCAAAAATGGTTTAGATTCCGGTTTTCGGCTTACTTAGATTACGTCGATGTCTTTTGATGTCACGTGTTTTAAGTGCCAGTCACGTGCCATATTTGGGTCGTGACAAAGTTGGTATCAGAGCGTTTGGTTTAACCTTTGTTCAAGTCTAGGTTGACTATATGGAGTCTGGGTACATTTTGTTACCTGGGCTTGACCTTATAGAACTTAGACTTGACTTTGGGGGTCTTAAACCCGAACTTTCGTTACATAGGATGACCTTTGTTGATGGAGTAGATACTAAGTAGTGTGTCGTACCGTACATATGTTCCGCGGCATATTTACGATATGATACTCCGCCTAAGATACCTCAGGATTTATATCTTGAGATTTTCCTTCTATTCCTTCCATTGTTCTATCTTCGTCAGTGCATGATTGATTGTTCGATCACCATGTTATGAGGCCGAGAGGGCTACAGTTAGAGATACGGTCAACACAGACTTGTCTGGGACAAGGACCGACTGGGGTGAATTTTGGATGATATAGAGGTACGTCGTTCATTCATATATGATCGAGTTTAAATTGTGGGGCAAGTTTCTTCGGGATCCGCACCAGATGGTAAAGTCATTGTTAGAGCTCAGGCATACTTGAGACTCGATGTTTTCCCCTTTACGAAAATCATGGTGTTGGGTACTGTTCAGGTAGCAGTATTAATCTTTTCTAAGATTATCGAGATGTTAATTCCGGAGTTCATGAAGTTAAAGTTTGATGAGGTTACAAGTGTAGATGTATCAGCAAGATTCATAGTCGTTCAGGTGTGCGATGGTTTGACTTTTAAAATCCATTGTGGCGCTTCGATACGAGATTGGTGAAGTTGATGTACTTCTTTCAATAGAGCTTTTTCAGACCAGATGCAAGTAGTTCAAGAAGGAGATCGTGTAGTAATCTTTTCTCCGACAAACTAGGACGAGTCTTCGTAGGTGGAATTAGCCAGAATTATTCAGGGTATCAGCAGTAACAGATTCGCTAAATTTTCCAAGTGTGCTTTCTGGCTAGATAGTGTGAATTTATTGGGTCACGGAGTTGCAAGAGATGGGATACGGATAGACCTAAAGAAGATAGAAGCGGTATAGTACTGGCCCAGACCTGTGTCAGTTATAGAGGTTCGAAATTTCTTGGGTCTGGCCGGTTATTACAGACGCTTTGTGCAGGATTTTCTCGGATCGCTGCACCGTTGACTGGATTGACTAGGAAGAAAATTCCATTTCTTTGGTCAGATGAATGTGAACAGAGTTTCCAGCAGTTAGAGACTCGAGTGACGACGGCACCTGTCTTATCGTTACCTTCCGGGTCAGGTGAGTTTGTGGTATATTGTGATGCCTGTTCATACCATAATATTGCATTATTATATTCCCCATTCTTATTCATTTTATAAATAAACAGGTGCTTTTGACGCATGTCTGCTACACATTATAGGTTACAGGTTCTTGGATCTAAAACAGTGAAAAAGATAAAAGACGATGCAAAAGTGGAACTACAACCAGCAAATAGAAGGATTTTGATAAAGCCTACACAAAGATCAATACAAGGTAACACAAGGTCCAAGATTACAAACCGAACGGGTAAAGTCCACCATAATTATTCACTGGAAGATCTGGAAGAGAACATGAAACCAATATGAGAAAAGAACCAAAGAAACATGAAGTACAAGAACAGCAGAGCTAGAAGACCAAATTTGATGACGTAATCCTCTTGTTTGGCCGCGGAACCGCGGCCAAACCAGGCCTCGGGCCGCGTTTCCGCGGCGGGGTTAAGGAGTTATCGGCAGAAAATTTTACCAAGTCTTGTTGCGGCTTTGACTGGTCAACCTAGGGGTAATTTGGTAAATACAGACGTGCGAATCAATTGTAACCTAGGGTTTCCATCTCTTATAAATAGAAGCCCAAATCATTTTATTAGGTTATGCCTCCCTATGCCTCCTTTCTTTAATAAAATTCAGAATTCTTTTTGGAGAGCATCAATTTGTAAGTTCTTAATTTATTTTTCTGCCCTAGGTAATTTTAATTTCTTGCCCGAGTTAGATCTTTTATTCTCTGCCCTAGATAAATGTTTTTCAATTCCCTAATGAGTGAGTAGTCTCCTCGATTGTTAGGGTTAGATTTGGGGAAGGTTTGAGAGATGAAGATCTCCTACCCCTTTCTTGCCCGTCATATATTTTCATAGGGCTTCATGCATACATGGACATATCGCTCCCTACGGCACCCTATTCCTCGAGGTAGCGGTGATACCCTAGTGTAAAGGTTCGGTTGCGCGTGTTTTCCATGGAGGTTAGGGTAAGAATTGATAAAGGAAGGACAAGAAGGTAGAGAAAGAAACATCTTCCCAATGGTTCTAATCTCCTCTATTAATAATTACCATAACTCCTAATAGATCTTCATATGGGTATAAAAAGCGGTGAGATTTATTGACTTTTCAAACTTAACCTAAGCCTAACCCTAGCAAGATTTAGATCTAGATTAATTTAGTTTTTAGATTTAATAAATCCGTTCACACCGTTCAGAATTAACTCTTAAGAGCGATTAGGAAATTCACAAAATCCCTATGGACCGACCCGTACTCACCGGCTAGCTACCAAGCGACGCCGTTATTGATTGCGGTTTAGAAATATTTTTGACATACGAATCAAATGGCGCCGTTGCCGGGGATGGCGTAAAATTTCCTTTTTGCAATTTCGGGTTAATATAAATTTAAAAATCATAAAAACTGAAAAATCAAAAAAATATAAAAATATATCATCTGTTATTTTTGGGAAGGGTATTTTTGTGAGAATTTTGCAGGATCTACGAACAAATTCGGATCTGGAAATCTACATAGATCAAAACAGCAAAGAGACGATCCTAACAACAGAAGATTACAACAAACGAGGAGCAGATAAAAATTGGGGACCTGAACCCTCCACCGCATCTCTAAACCGCCGCGCAAACCTGGTTGATATAGTGCCCTCAGAGTCAATTATTGGATCACTGGCACGTGATTGCAATGATTGAGGGAGGACCTACACCGGTAGGACAGTCTTACTCAAGATGATAGTATGCTATCTGGTTTATCTTTATCATCGTGTACTGCTTTAGGTGACATTACTGATCACTATTGCATGTTGATAGAGCCCCTAGGATTATTTCTTGACTGCCAGCAGTATGAGGGCGATAATATACGTGGGAGCTGGGGTCTATAAGCATATCCTTAAAAGGTCCCTAGTCGAGGGAGTTTCGAGACAGGGCATCGATACTCCAGAGTAGACTAGTGTATACAGTTGAGACCCCGACGAGGGGCGGTGACCGGTCTCACAAGCCACTGGTGTCAGTTGGTTCACCTAAGATATATACAGGTGCTCATTGGGTTATGAGTACACCGGACAAGACTCGCCGGGAACATGCTAGTTGGTCTTATACCTGACGTCAGATAGCAGTTCCCTGGTGACATGTGTACAGGTTAGTTCATCGACCTGAGATCGTCATTTGTCTCGTATGAGTTCCCACTGTACTTTGATTACTACCCTACCACGGCTCAAAGGAGTCGTGCAAACAGGTTTTAGTTGGGTATAGTCCCGAGCCACATGGAGGCTGTGAGCGTATCTGTAGGGGTTCGTCTCTCCCGGTATTGGGGGTGAGGTCGCGATGTGTCTAGGAGAGGCATTATACGAAGCCCTCGGCCGAGGCTGTAGGTATTCCAGTAGTATCTTTGGGTGTTCTGGGCTACACTCCGACACGACTTGTACCGCTTTTGGGGGTCTGACTTTTACCAACCCCTTAGGCCCGCCATGCAATGCTCATAGACGAACGGACCGGACTGTATGGATATTGTCACTGACAGGCTCAGTAAGCTGTCAGGATGAGTTCGCTCGTCGACGTCCTTTTTGGTCAATACCTGGTAGCCCGTCACGTATGGCTAATACCTCTGACGTGCTAGTGGTTAAATCCACAGCCAAAGTATTGACGAGTCTTTAGAGTCCCCCACAGACAGTTTCTCAAGTTTCGGGCGAAACGCTGTAGAGGCCGTATGGAGATAAGGCAGGGTTCGATCATATACGTGCGGTATTGCACGGATCATGATCGGATGGATAATACTAGCGGGCTTTAGTTTAAGCCGGATCCTAGTATTGTAAAGTGTAGATTTTGTCTCTTTACATTATTATTCGGTCGGAATACAAATGCGGGTATGTATATACAGTCGCGGGGTTTTCCTGTAATTTATTACGGGATCAGTTTTTTGAATTTGCCAGTTTGTATTCCATTTCGGCCAGTTTTCCTTTGTTCCTTCCAGGCCGGATTTTTCTGATGGAAGGGCTAATTTGCAAATATGCAAGTTAGCAATTGTGGAGAGGTTTATTTATAAATGGAGGATTATGATATTTCAAGCATCTTTGCTTTTTCTTTCATGATGGTTTAGTATTAATAGTGATGGGATTTGATTAGGAAATGGTGTGACTTTTATTCCTCTTTATCATCAAATCTTTTCTTATGCTCACCCATTCAACTAGCTTGTGCTCACCTTCCTTGGATTTTTCCTCCCTCATATTTTTGGCCGGCCACATTTTGGTGAGAGTGAGGGGCAATTTCATTTTTTGGTGTTGATTTCATTTGGCTTGCTAAAATATTACATCGCTCATCTCCAAAGTTCTTTCTCTCCTCCATCTAAAATGGCAACTTCAATCACCCCATAGAGGCAAACCATTCTACACTATTCTGCAGCAATTCTTCGACACGTCGGCTCGCCAATTTCGTGTCCGCGTTGCCTCGGTCCAGAGGTGTGATCCCGTAAAAGAACCCGGCGATGTGGTGCCCTTTCAGACGAGGAGGTGAAGACCGGAGATTCCGCGAGGAGATCGGGACGGAGGCCGAAGACCGAAGGACACGGATCGCTCGGTACAGCTCTCTACCCTTCCTCTTGTTAGCTAGGTTTAGGTTAATGGTTCGATCCGGGTTTTTAGGATGCGGTAGTGCAGGTTTCTAAAGTCAAGAAAAAATTTTCGTTTCCGCATTTTGGCCTAGGAAAGACGGCCGGGGCGCTACCGTAGTCCTACATGGTATCAGAGCCACGCAATTAACCTAGTCTAGCTTGCTCTAGTGTGTTTAAAGCTTCGATCGAACAAATATTACAAAACCGCTTTTTCAAAATATCATTTTCTGTCGAATTTTTGCAGTGGTCAATAATTATTTGGTACATTGTAAAAATACGTGCAGGGTTTTTTAAGAGTTCTGTGAAAATTTGGTGCCCCAATGTTACTGTTCCACCGCGGAACCGCTGCCAAACCCATGCATTGGCCACGGTTCCGCGGCCATTATATCTCCTCTCTGCACCAAATTTCTACAGTGCCTTTCTGGGTTGAAAATGGGGTTTTTGGAATATTCTTTTTGGGCCCAGATTTTCTTTGAGTGCTACAGTAGTGCTTGGGGCCCACTTCGGTAAATTTGATCGATCGAAAATTTTAAACATGTTAGTTCAAAGTATTTACATTATATCTGCGACCGTGAATGTCATTTGATCGGTCTATCCTGTCTAACTGCTATAGCCCCCTTTTAGACGGATTTGCGAACGTGACATTCACGTTGATGTTCTGTGTTCTGCTGTGATGTTGCGGATTGGTCGTGGGGGATAGCCTGGTTGCAGTGGTAGTACAGTTTCGCTTTTTATGTACATTTGATATTGCGGGGCGAGCGTCCGACATGTGGACTGCCGTCACTGCCTGTTGTATATTATTCTTTTGGGGCATGATCGGGCTGAGGTCGATGTACCCGTTGTATGTATAATTTTACTTTCTGTACTAGGATTACCCCGCGGAGGGGTGCACGGATAGCCGGGTTAAAGAGGGCAACGGGCCCGCATCTCATGGCGTGGAGACGGAGGGGGCTTCACTCTAGAATTGGCGGGCTATTCGCCGCACTCGTAGGGGGTACAGGTTGACTAAAGGAGGGGTGCTCAAGTTGCCGGATTCCGTGAAGTGCTGGGTTGTCCATTCACGTTGTTGAAGGGGATGCCTCGCTTTAGGTTTTGGCGGGTAACTTGCCGTGCCCGTAGGGGTCTAGGATTTCATTGCACAGGCTATCCACACGACCAGGGGAACGTCGGGTTTCAGTAGCGGCTCTATGAAACCCGGGGATCCCAGATATCTGTATTGTTCTGTGATGCTTATTACATTTCTGTGATGTTACATTTTATCACGCCTTGAGCTAATATTATATATTGTTATATATACTAGTAGATGTTGTATATGTTTTGCATCCGTGCTAGTCCAGTCCCCGCTCTGTCGTTAGTTAAGTAACCTAATGGGTGATGACGGGACCCAGTGGCGAATGCGGATGGCATATACGTACATCATTATTTTCGTTCTTTTGTGATGTGATCAATTGATGGGACTGCGTTGATTCGGATCAATGCAAGCTAAACAAACCTATTCTGATGTTGTTGGAACAATTTTTAAAAAAGCAGTTATTGTAAGGACGTTCTCTTTTGTTTTGCACAGTGGTATTCAGTTATGAATATCCAGCACCTCAGTCGACGAGGCAAGGGCCGAGATCCCTTCACCGGGAGTGACCCCTTGGACAGAAGTTTGCGTCAGGGTAATAACTTCACTATAGCCGATTACTTTTTGCTTTGCATCATGGTATTTAGTTGGAATATCCTGCACCTCATTCTAAGGGGAAAGAGCCGAGGTCCCTTCACCGGGAGTGACCTCTTTTGCAAAGGTTTTCGTCACTATATTTTTATAAAAAGCTATGCAGTTCCTTCAACGATATCAAGTTCATTACGTTAAAGGTTTTTCGCCAAAAACCATTCGTAGCCCTCTGTCATTTCTTACGGGTATTATTTAGTATTCGTGCTGCGTTTGTTGACTCCGTCAAGGCGTAGTGTACGGTAGCTAAGTGGTGCTTGTTTGAAGCATAAATGGGATTGGTTAGGACATTCGTGCGGCCTTGTTGACTCCGTCAAGGGCACGTATGGGTGGGTATAATGCAGTCCAGATAATGACGGGTTGAACTTGACTAGGACTCTTTGATTTGTTGACTCCGTCAAGGTCGCTTGGGTCCTAGGGGTAAAAGCTCACATCGGGAGTTTCTAAAGAAACTGAAACTTGCCAGATATGCGCATACCTTCTGGAGTGTAATAACGTGAGTGGATTCCGTTACGTTATCATGCGATGATAATTGGATCCCGATTCCCATTGATGAGTTGGTTTACTACTCGGGTGATCCCGACTAATTCTTCTTTCTGGTTTGGAGGAGAATTTGAGGTTACAGTGGGAGGTTTCCTGATTAGATAAAGTGATAACCATTCTGATCTAGGTTAGAGTGCACGCTGAGTGTTTCTTTTCTCTCTCATTTTGGCAGCGACCATGGCCCGACCCTAGACTATGACTCAGTGACCAAGATTAACCGAACCTTCTTATAAGACTGGATTTTGGATTGTCAGAGTTGCATACCTCATTGCCACTCCTACCTTTACCCTTTTCTCCAGAACGCCCCGTATTACTACAAACGTCCACTTCCATTGGATAAAACCATCGTATGTTTATATACGAACTCGAAGGAATTTATTCAAGGATGGATTCCGGTTCTGGAGAAAACGAATAGGACTATTCAGTTGTCTTTTCCTTTTACCTTCTCTCAGGTTGCGTGTGCTCCTTGGATTAGGGGATAGTACACCCGTTACGCCTATTGGATAGTCTTCTTCCAAAGCATAGGCTGGTGCCAAACGGTAGGGAATGAAGAAAGTCGATTAGCCTAAGTGTGGTGTACAGAAGGTATTAAGTTAAGACAAATAAAGGGATTAGAAGGAGGGCAAAGTAAACGGCGACTTCTATTCACGACCAAACCAAGTATTTTATTACCACTCCCACATCATCTTTGTATTTCTCCAGAACACTCCGTATCACTATGAAGATCCACAGTTATTTGGATACTCCATCGTATGGTTATATACGAACTCGAAAGGAACTTGTTCCAGTTCGGGGATGGATTCTGGTTCAGGAGAAATAGGAATAAGGTTTATTCTGGTGTCTTTTATCTTTACCTTCTCTCGTGTTGCGAGTGCTCCTAGGATTGGGACAGTACACCCATTATGCTTATTGGATAGTCTTCTTCCAAACCATAGGCTAGTGCCGAACGGTAGGGAAGGAAGAAAACCTTTTAGCCTAAGAGGGTGTACAGAAGGTAATGACTAAAGACATATAAAGGGATTTGGAGAGGTGGCAAAGAAATATATGGTTAAAGTTGTGAATCTGATAATGGAAGAGGCATTACTAGGCCCGGATACCCCATCGAAACATTTCAATGTTTCTGTTTCACTGTATATTGTTGAAAGAAAACTGATTTCCCAATTAGCCCTTACTCCAGGTTATGTATTTACCAGGTATGATTCTCACATCTGTATGGTTTTACAGATGATGAGTGGGAGTAAGTCATTGGGAATTAGGTGATCATCCTAATTATATCGGAATTCGTTGTAATTGGTGATATTTGAGGAAATAGCCTGGGTTGTTTGCCGGACGGCAAATATTTGGTTTTGAATATCCGTTGTTATGCACCAATTTCAAATTGATATATCTGTACGTCTATTTTTATAGAGTGAGATATACCTTCTTGAAATTATGTCTGTGACATTTACCTATATCAGTGGATGGTTAGGTAAGGAGTATTAAACAGCGGTGTAATTCTTCTTAACCATAAGTACAGTTTTCAACCTACGACATACATGGAATGAGTTTTTAGACTCTGGGGACTTATACAGAGTATTGTATGTTGTCCAGTGTCCATTAGGACAGAGGGGTTGGTCGTCGTACTATATTCGGTTTACTTGTGACTTCTCTAGCTCTTAGACAAGTGTTTCGTAGAAACACAGGGTCTAAGTTTTGAGAAGTTACAGGTATAAGAGTAAAGTAAAGAACCAGGTGTCGGAAGTATCAGGATTCTTCAAGGTGATCGAAGGTGTAGATACTTGTGTATGGTATTTAGTTGATTAAGAGAGCTCGCTTCTATTTCAGGTTACTCATAATTGGAAATACTCCTAAGTTGAGTAATGCTGATCGGCCTCTTTCCATTTAGTGGACATGCACTGGAAACAGCTGCATGATTTGAATCTGGTTCCAATTAAATCAGTGCCTCTGTTTCTATATTGGATATAGAACAGTTCATATCTTAACGATGTTAAGGTACGGGGAGTTGTCCGGCTTATGCTTAAAACCAGACTCCGGATAACTCAAGGCACGTTTCTGTAATGGCTGTTTGTGGGTTGTCCCGGGCTATGACGAGGGTTGATTTTCTACCATCTGGAAGATCAATAGTGATATTCTTCTTGACTCGCCACAGTTTTAATAAAAATGGATTTTTTCAGAAAACAGTAGTGCGAGTATGGTAGAACTGGAAGTGATTCCAGAACCGCAAACGATTACTGAAAATTTGATAAGAACCTAAAGATTCAATATGATTTGACATTCCGTTTGCCACTCCGCAGATATGGTGGGTAACCTCAAGCACCTGAGAGGTACTTCGGTAGTCTCGAGGACGGTGACAGGATGGTTCTTGTTTACCCAGACTTGCCATTGCTGCTGTTCTAGACTATGAGACCCGGCAGGAGGATGAATATAGCGTCGTTCTAAACTAGCTTTAGAAGTGTACGTGTATATTATTCTGCCAGAGGGTTATCGTAGTCAGTGGGAGCAGCGGAAGCATAGTGGACATGTCTATTTATAGGCTAAAGCAGATATAGCGGAGATAGATCATCTATTTCTGATGTGACAGTCATAGGTTGACTTCATCAGAATAGGGGATGGATATGTTAAGAAGGTAGTAGGGTGTGATGTCCTTGTATTTGGATGACATACACAGAGTAGGAAGTGAAATTCCTATACTACGATCGGTTATATATTGGTTGTCACACAGTGGTTTCTCCACATAGGATATAGATGTTGTTTTTGCACTAGATGCAATAAGGTGATATTAATCCTATCATGGAGAAACGTTCGGAAGCAGTTTTAGAACATAAGTTGATGTTCTAGGGATTTGATAACGACCGCCTCCTTTTGGAGACGGTTATCATTCCAGGCTTCGAAGGTGACCTGGATGACAGAGTGGCTGTCAGAGTTATAGTTTTTCCTCTGACGAGGGGCAGTATTTTGGACAGGTGGTCCAGGTGGATGCTGAGGGAGGCATGGCGTAGGATACTGATTAAGTTCAGTTGACGATAAAGTCTAAGAAGTTTGGATTTGGAGTTCATTTATGAACTAGGTCCCATCAGATATCCAGACATATTCTAAGATAGGTATTGCTCATTTCGGGAGATGGATTTCTCCACGAACTTGAGATAAAGAGAGACATAGAAAGAAACATCAGAGCGGATCCACTCACTGAGGCTATTTCTCGAACGCAATTGTTTCGCAAACAGGCTTCGTGAGACTGATTAGTAGAGGAGTTGGGTGTTCGGTATGACACGGGCTGTGATTATGCGACATCGCAATAATTAGCCTTGAGTGCAAGTGGGAGATTGTTGGATATAGTGCCATCAGAGTCAATTAATGGATCGCAGGCACGTGATTGCAATGATTGAGGGAGGACCTATGCCGGTAGGACAGTCTTACTCAAGATGATAGTATGCTATCTGGTTAATCTTTATCATCGTGTACTGTTTTAGGTGACATTACTGATCACTATTGCACATTGATAGAGCCCATAGGATTCTTGCTTGACTGCCAGCAGTATGAGGGCGATCATATACATGGGAGCTGGGGTCTATAAGCACATCCTTAAAATGTCCCTAGTCGAGGGAGTTTCGAGACAGGGCATCGATACTCCAGAGTAGACTAGTGTATACAGTCGAGACCCCGACGAGGGGCGGTGGCCGGTCTCACAAGCCACTGGTGTCAGTTGGTTCACCTAAGATGTATACAGGTGCTCAATGGGTTATGAGTACACCGGACAGGACTCGCCGGGAATATGCAAGTTGGTCTTATACCAGACGTCAGATAGCAGTTCCCTGGTGACATGTGTACAGGTTAGTTCATTGACCTGAGATCGTCATTTGTCTCGTATGAGTTCCCACTGTACTTTGATTACTATCCTTCCACGGCTCAAAGGAGTCGTGCAAACAGGTTTTAGTTGGGTACAGTCCCGAGCCATATGGAGGCAGTGAGCGGATCTGTAGGGGTTCGTCTCTCTCGGTATTGGGGGTGAGGTCGCACTGTGTCTAGGAGAGCCATTACATGAAGCTCTCGGCCGAGGTAGGTGATTTACTGGTAGGTTTCCAGTAGTATCTCAGAGTGTTCTGCGCTACACTCTGACACGACTTGTACCGCTTTTGGGGGTCTGACTTTTACCAACCCCCTAGGCCCGCCTTGCGATGCTCATAGACGAACGGACCAGACTGTACGGATATTGTCACTGACAAGCTCAGTAGGGTGTCAGGATGAGTTCACTCATCGACGTCCTTTTTGGTCAATACCTGGTAGCCCGTCATGTATGGCTAATACCTCTGACGTGCTAGTGGTTAAATCCACAGCCAAAGTATTGACGAGTCTTTAGAGTCCCACACAGACAGTTTCTCATGTTTCGGGCGAAACGCTGTAGAGGCCGTATGGAGATATGGCAGGGTTCGATCATATATGTGCGGTATTGCACGAATCATGATCGGACGGATAATACTAGCGGGCTTTAGTTTAAGGCGGATCATAGTATTGTACAGTGTAGATTTTGTCTATTTGCATTTGTATTCGGTCGGAATACAAATGCGGGTATGTATATACAGTTGTGGGTTTTTCCTATAATTTATTACGGGATCGGTTTTTTGAAGTTGCCAGTTTGTATTCCGTTTCGGCCAGTTTTCCTTTGTTCCTTCCTGGCCGGATTTTTCTGATGGAGGGGCTAATTTGCAAATGTGCAAGTTAGCAATTGTGGAGGGGTTTATTTGTAAATAGAGGATTATGATATTTCAAGCATCTTTGCTTTTTCTTTCATGATGGTTTAGCATTAATAGTGATGGGATTTGATTAGGAAATGGTGTGACTTTTATTCCTCTTTATCATCAAATCTATTCTTATGCTCACCCATTCACCTAGCTTGTGGTCACCTTCCTTGGATTTTTCCTCCCTCATATTTTTGGCCGGCCACATTTTGGTGATAGTGAGAGGCAATTTCATTTTTTGGTGTTGATTTCATTTGGCTTGCTAAAAAATTACATTGCTCATCTCCAAAGTTCTTTCTCTCCTCCATCTAAAATGGCAACTTCAATCACCCCATAGAGGCAAAGCATTCTTTACTATTCTGCAGCAATTCTTGGACACGTCGGCTCACCAACATCGTGTCCGAGTTGCCTCGGTCCAGAGGTGGGAGCCCGTAAAAGAACCCGGCGATATGGTGCCCTTTCCGACGAGGAGGTGAAGACCGGAGATTCCGCGAGGAGATCGGGACGGAGGCCGAAGACCGAAGGACACGGATCGCTCGGTATAGCTCTCTACCCTTTCTCTTGTTAGCTAGGTGTAGGTTAATGGTTCGATCCGGGTTTTTAGGATGCGGTAGTGCCGGTTTCTAGTTTGAGAAAAAATTTCATTTCCGCATTTTGGCCGAGGAAAGACGGCCGGGGCGCTACCGTAGTCCTACAAAACCCACCTCAGACCGCGGATCCGCCGCGACCTTGGCAGTTCAGAACGTCAGAAAAATTCTTCGTTACCGTGCCGACTAGTTGAACGCGAAAACGCGGCAGGAAGGCTGTTGGGCCACGGAAACGCAGCCGGGATGTGACTTCATCTTTTGAAAAATTTCTGTAAGCTCCTCTGTTCTTTCTCCTCTGTAAATCTCAATTTATCTTCTGAAAAATTCATGCAGGATTCTGTGCGCTTAAAAAAAATCTTTTCCCTTCCAAATAACAAATATAGTGCAGGATTCTTTGCGCCGCGCTTAAAATACATAATTGATTGAAATTGATATTTTCTGTTTTGCATATCTTTTCTCGAAATCCTTTTGCAAAACTTCCAATTAAAGAGCAAATGGAAAAAAGATTTTTTTTTAACAACTTGCAAGTTTTTGCCGCTAAGAAATCCAAGCACCACCTACCTACTTTCTCTTCTCTTTCTTCTATCATGGGTACCCCACATCAGAAATCTCTTGCCAAACTTTGGTATCCCGAACCCAACTTTGCTTCGTACGTCAATTGTTTCGGTCGAATTAAGGAAAATCCCTCCATGCCTAAAGTTTCTTTGAAAGATCAAAAAGAAGCATATAGGAGAAACAGTTTGACGTTGCAATCCACTTTGTGTCAACCATGTCAACCTTTACCACCTTCGTACGTTGATACCACTTTTTCGAGTCCTGCTGTAACTCCTAAGCCGATGTCTATTGCTGATCACATTGCACAATCTCGTAGCCGATCTTTCACCCCTCTCCACACATCTAGTTATAGGGATCAACAAGTCCATTCACCTTTTTATTCACATGTTGACCCTACTCCTGTCCAACCATCCAATTCCTACCAGTCCTACCCGACTTTCCCACCTTCACTAGACATTGCTTCTACACAGTCAGTTGGGAGTTTCACGTATCCAAAGAATATCGAATATTTTACCGAAACCCCCTCACCACCCATGTCTAGTTCGGAACAGTCGTTGGCAGCTTATATTTCAGCAACAAACAAAATGGTTAGGAATGTGGATACGTCCATTGCCGCCCTCATACAACCTAGTGAACCGGCAGCTAGTTTCCAACTAGCTCCAAATGTTTTGATATATGAGGAGGCGGCTGGACAGAGATTGTGAAGAACCCCTTTCGAGTGAAACCACACTTAATCCTTTTGACCTTTACACCTCCACCCTAGAACCTGAATTGATAAATATCCATGCTTTTGATGAGGTGTCAGAAAAAATTGATTTTCACTTGATTGAGGATATAGACGCCGGGAATATTTTGGATGATGAACCCGTAGGTTTGATTGAAATTGTATGTCCAACTCATCATCCCTAGTCATTAAATGTTTTTCCCGAACTTCATAAGCTGTCAAGACCCGAAAGTACGGAACGCGACTGGCACTTAGATTACGAGACGTCTAAAGGCGTACCGTAACCTAAGTCAGCCAAAGCCCAGAAGAATCTAAACCAAAATCAAAAGAGAGTGAAGGAAAAACCTTTAATGAAAATGGTTTTTAAAATCATTTAAGTTGCATAGAATCCCTTTTTAAAACATCAAAAATTTCCGAAAATTTCGGCAGAGTCTCCCCTGTATTTTCTATCCCCCCAAAATGGGTATAATAAGATAATAAACCTGTAATCATAAAATGGCATCCCCAAGCGGGAGCTAGCTCTTCGCCCAAGGCGGATCACAACCACATGCAATATAATAGCAATATCAAGAAAAGAGCATAAAACAAACGCAAAATATCAGAAAACACAACGCCGGCTCAAGTGAGCTCGACCCAAAAGAAACCACAAATATACAAATCTCTCAGTCTCACCACTAGGTCACATATACAATATAAAGTGGTAGATGGAGAATACTAGATACAATGATAAAGAAAAAAGAAATAAAGTGTGCTCGCAACCCACCTACGGGCGATGTCGCGAGTCTGAGCAAAAGGAGCTGATGATAAGATAGCCCGCCGCTACAAGGGTGACGGGTCCGACCTGCAAGACACTGTGGCACAACGGGGGTGAGTTGCCAGCTCGTGAGTAGAATATAACATCTAGTAAGGCAATCGTAAGAATGCACGCAATGCATCACAACATGTATGTCCATATGTGATATAATACTTCTAGTATGCATGCACATGTATGCAATGTCATTACTAAATCTTTAAGTGTTTTAAATGCTAAGGGTATTGGATTCTTAACTTTAGAAAATGAATATCTGTATAATAGCTAAGTACCATCAAGAAATCATCTGAAAACCCATGTCAAGCATCGACAACAAATATGAAATCATATATGTCTCAATATCTCACTGTATCAATGTCTCAAATATCGGGCTCCGTCAGTCCGGATCGGCCCATGTCATCAAATCTCACGACAACGGTCGGTATCCTCCGGATATCCGCCGCGCCAGACTTTACTGGTAGGTAGTCTTCCCCTGCCATGCTCATCGTCTACAACTCGATCTTCTTGCCCCGGGGTACCATATCGGGCCCACCATGTACCCGAGACGGTTCATCCACTCCTCGAATCGGGTCTCGAAATCCAACGGAAAACATGAAAACTCATGGTGGATGACACATACATCACGAGAAAACCGCAACTTTGTTTTAAAAATGATAAATACAAGCTTTTGTTAAATTCTTGCGGTTTTCCCCAAAAATCCAGAAATCACAGAAAAACTGAAATCCTCAAGAAAATCATAGTGTCCACATGTTAAATATGATAAATGTCTATGATATCAATGTATATGATGTGAATTTTGGATAGAATCTATGTAAATATGATGATAATGCGAGGTATAAGCAAGCTATGCAATTTCATATATTATGTATGATTGCAAGTGGCGATACTAAGTTAAACAGGTTCTATAGTGCACGTGGCATGGCAATTACCAAAGGCGTGTGTGTCACATGGATAGTGCACGTGCAACAGATGCCAATGGTAATGGTGTTCGTGTCCTACGAAGTGATATCGCATAAGTATAGATGAATGTCCATGCAATCTAATATACGGTTAGCTATAAGGGTATGCAATGTACATAAATGGATAAGCTAGCTAACAATATAAATCTTGCATAAAGTAGGGTAATCCTAACTGCGGGGGGCACATCGCGCCATCCAGACGATTCCCCCATAGATGAATACATCTACTCACCAGAAATCCCCGCTAATCCGATCCGGCCACCGCCTTGCCTTTACGCACCGTGTCCGATGTTTCCCCGACCGATCCTATATTTGCACAACACCAAGCATAAGATTACATAACCTAAAACGATGCAAGTCACATTATACAAATATCGACGCTCTCGAATTAAACATAACATGCACTCGGTGCGCTGGAAAACGCACGAAAATCGCTAATCTTTAACTAGAATCGTCATTTCGGGGAAATCGACAAAACTAAAACCCGACTAGACAAAACCCCGCGTTCGCGCACTCTAATAGTCCTATACGAAGCTAATTATATCGCTAACATAACGCAATTTGATCGCATTCTAATTTTTGTAAAAATCTAGTAAGCAAATTTCAAACCGAATCGATGCAAACGTCGCAATTTATCGATTTAGCGAGCGTAACCTTACGCAATTAACCAATCTAACCAAATAGGTAACCAAAGCCCTAACTTAACTCTAACAACCATGCTTCAAACCCTAGTTCAACATCAAATCCCATTCTTGATTTTCATGAACAAGAATTTACAACTAAATTAATACTTCAAAATTTTTTTTTATTTAACTAGAAAATTATAAGTGACATTTTAGTGACAAAATTATAGTAATATCTTATCTAAATTTTGTATAATTAGGTCTACAATGAAAAATACCTATTTTGACTTTTTACGGAAAAAGCCGAAAAATTAACCGATTACCGAAAAACTGCCTAAACGATTTTCGAAGGGTTACAATCTTCCCCCCTTAAAGAAATTCGGTCCCCGAATTTAGAATTTAACTACGCGTACCTTCAAAAAGATGGGAATATCTCTTTCTCATCTCGACCTCGGTCTCCCAGGTGACCTCCTCGCTGTTCGGGCCACGCCCAAGGACCTTGACGGACGGTATAACCTTCGACCTCAATTTCTTCACCTGCCGATCCAAAATGACAACCGGCTGCTCGGTGAAAGAAAGATCATGCTCTAACTGGATCGTCTGGTGCTGAATCGCCTCGGAAGGATCATGAAGGTACTTGCGGAGCATCGAGACATGGAATACGGGGTGAACATCGGGGAAGCTGGGCGGAAGAGCTAACCGATAAGCGACTGGGCCAACACGCTCTAGAATCTCGAAAGGACCAACATATCTAGGACTCAGCTTCCCTTTCCGCCCAAATCTCATCACACCTTTCATCGGAGAGACCTTCTGGAAAACATGATCGCCAACAGCGAACTCGAGTCGGCGACGGCGCCTGTCACGATGGCATTGGATGCCTGTGCATCCTGAGGAGTCAACGCGAACACTCGGGCCTGTCCACCACTAATAGCTGGCTGTCCTCTGCCTCTACCTCGGCCTCTGCCTCCGCCTCTGTCGCCTCGTCCTCTCGGAACTGGACCGCCACGCCCACGGCCTCTAGAAGCATCTGACTGACGTGGAGCATCATCAGGAGTAGGAAGTAAAGCTCTCTGAGAAGGTGGTGAGGGTGGTAAAGTCACATGCGGGACTGTCGCCGCGCCCTGGCGTCCCATGGTACAGTCTCTGACACGGTGGTACTGACTCCCACACCGAAAACATCCTGGAGACGACTGTTGGGTCTGTGGATATGAACCAAATAACTGACCTCGTCTCAATCCTCTGCCTCCACCATCTCCCGGAAATAATCTATCGCGGTGTCTGCCCATCTGCCGCTGAGCTGGCGTATCAGTACGGATCCTCTTCGGCCCAGACACGACCGGAGTCTCAGAAATACGCTCCTCCAAAAGTAAGGCTGCATCCATCGCGGCTGCGTATGTATCAAAGTGCTGGGTGCCGATGGCAAGGAATAGCTGTGTATCAAGCCCTCGTACAAACCTCTTTATTCTCTTCTCTTCTGTGTCGACTAGGTACGGAGCATATTGAGACAACTGGGTAAACTGTATATCATACTCCGACACTGTCATCCCAGGAGTCTTGCGCGAAGACTCAAAACTACGGGCTCGAGCATCTCGGACACTCTTGCACTGAGCACGTGCAACAAGCCTAGTTTTGAGTCTTTGCGCAAAAGACTCAAAACTGTCGTTTAGGCCGTTTTTCGGTAATCGGTTAATTTTTCGGAGGGTTACAATAAGCGTCTTGATTTTGATAATAATGGCATGGATGAGCTACATATTGAGGAGAATTATGAGGATAGTATTGAGGAGTGTATTGAGGATAATATTGAGGTTGAACCATTTTTGTTTGATGTGTCTGATTTTCCAATTCATCCTCCTGAACCTTTAACTGTTATATCACCCTCCCTCTTTTCCATCTTTCCGACCACACAAAAGATCACGCTTGAATACTGTGAGCTTGAAAAATTTTCCTTCGAATCTGACACAGTTCTCACAGCCGATAACACTTACGAGTGTTTCAGTTTTGCGGACAATGTTGATGTCTCACCGTCCGAGTTTGAGTCCTTTGAATTTTCAGATGAGTTAGTTGAACCATCAGATTCGGTTGCTTACAGTCGTTTCGAACCATCGATGGAATCTTTCAAGTTCGAGAAAAATTACTACGGTGAGAATGAGACTTTCCCTAATTCACTCCCTTTCTTCCTTCCTATCGTTCCGACCGTACAAGAGACCGTTACGCTTTCATCTCCAATACCAAGTTCGGCATACCCATGCTTTCTTGCGAATCTTGATGGATTTGACCCCATTGCTCGACGGGTTAATAGATTAGCACAATCGCTTTTAACACATCGGTCGTCACATATTGCGCTAATTTATTCACTCGATTTACACCCTTAAGATCGTACTCCACTTCTTTCTCTTTTCCGTCATTCTTCTCCTCCACCGACACCATATTCCACTCTTCTTCCCATACGGTCTCGTGTGCTTTTCATTTCTCTTCTTCCCACTCCCTCCTTTCACCAACTCTACCATTACCACGATAAGATTTTTGAATGGTTGGTGCTAAGCTTTGGCTTGTGTAAGGACTTGTTTAGTTTGGGGAGGACCTTGTTGTATATATGTATATATATTTTTTGTTTTCTTTTTCTATAAAAAAATTAAAAAAATTTCAAAACATTAAAAAAAATTTATAAATAAATAAACAGGGGAGTGCCGACATTTTGACCATCTTGGTGTAGCATGACAGTGAGGACACTGTCAAGTTTAAGTTTGGGGGTATGCTCGGTAAGTTTTTTTCCTTTGCATTCATTTGTACATATTTTTGCATTTGCATACTTATTTTTAAAACCCATAAAAATTGAAAAATTTCAAAAAGTATAAAAATTAATGTATTCAATTTTGGTCTTATTTGATTTGAGTTTGACAAATAGGTTAACTGGCTAGGAACAACTAGATCTTAGACTTAGTAAATTAAAAAGCCTAAAAATAACCTTTCTTAAAGTTTAACGGTAAAAAGTATATGTCTTTGTAGTTTATTTAGAAATAGGCAAATTTTGAGTTCATTTCTTGGGCTAAGTCGAAACGAAGGAAAAGTATTGATAGCTTTATTAGAGTATAAGTTTGAAAAATAATTCCTAGCTTAAATCTAGATTCTGAAAATATATACCCTACAATTTGCACAATCACGCACCTTGAAACTTGGAATAGTAGAAGAGACCTTGAAATGCTGTTGTCTAAAGTCCATAGTACGAAGCAAATAAAAAAAAAGATACAAGTGTGAATAAATAATAAAAAAAATGAACACTGGTTTTTGTGATTACTTAAGGCTAAAAAATAGAAAAATATTTAGCGAGGGTGCTTCATCACCTAGTGCCTTAGACCAACTGGTTTAGGAGTCACTTCTAAAAAGCCTTGGGTATTGCAAGACTAGGAAGTACGCTTTAAAGTGCAAACGCATTTAGTAATCGGTCGTTGGTACCTCAAGAAGTATTAACGGTCGCATGAAGGATGTGTAAGAAAAATTCATATAAAAATTCACCAATTAAGAAGTGCTTTGGACAACGGACAAGAGTATGATTGCTTGATTTGAATTTCCAAGTGTAGGGGTGATATATACACACACGTAGGGGTATGTGATTGGGATTTAGATAAGAGAGAGGAATGAAGAATAGAACTTGTATCTTTAATAGAGATGATAAAAATTCCTAAGTGGAGATGGAACCCTAGAAGGAAAACTTAAGAGATGCCGAAAGCTAAGTAAGTCTATAGAACATATAAAATCTTAAGTTAAATGATAAGGAAGTGTGAAGAATATGGGTGGATAATTTAGGAGTCGAAGATAATAGAATTCCTTTTTAGAAAACCTAATTGAAGAATAAAAGTCAATGGGCCAAATTGATAGGATTTTGTGGGTAGTATCCGCTGAAAACCCTCAGCAGACAACACTCCTCCTACTAGGGACACCTAGTGGTTTAAAGGCTAGTTGCACGTGCTTAGTGCAATCGCGTTTCCCTGCGAAAGTGCGGTTATGTTTTTGTAGAAAATAAAACTAAGATTGCTCGAGGACGAGCAAAAGATAAGCTTGGGGGTATTTGTTCATACCATAATATTGCATTATTATATTCCCCATTCTTATTCGTTTTATAAATAAACAGGTGCTTTTGACGCATGTCTGCTACATATTACAGGATACAGGTTCTTGGATCCAAAACAGTGAAAAAGATAAAAGACGATGCAAAAGTGGAACTACAACCAGCAAATAGAAGGATTTTGATAAAGCCTACACAAAGATCAGTACAAGGCAACGCAAGGTCCAAGATTACAAAGCGAACGGGTAAAGTCCACAACAATTATTCACTGGAAGATCTAGAAGAGAACATGAAACCAATATGAGAAATGAACCAAAGAAATAGGAAGTACAAGAACAGCAGAGCCAGAAGACCAAATTTGATGACGTAATCCTCTTGTTTGGCCATGGAACCGCGGCCAAACCAGGCCTCGGGCCGCGGCTCCGCGGCGGGGTTAAGGAGTTATCGGCAGAAAATATTACCAAGTCTTGTGGCGGCTTTGACTGGTCAACCTAAGGGTAATTTGGTAAATGCAGACGTGCGAATCAATTGTAACCTAGGTTTTCTATCTCTTATAAATAGAAGCCCAAATCATTGTATTAGGTTATGCCTCCCTATGCCTCCATTCATTAATAAAATTCAGAATTCTTTTTGGAGAGTATCAATTTGTAAGTTCTTAATTTATTTTTCTGCCCTAGGTAATTTTAATTTCTTTCCCTAGTTAGATCTTTTATTCTCTACCTTAGATAAATGTTTTTCAATTCCCTAATGAGTGAGTAGTCTCCTCGCTTGTTAGGGTTAGATTTGGGGAAGATTTGAGAGATGAAGATCTCTCACCCCTTTCTTGCCCGTCATATATTTTCATAGGACTTCATGCATACATGCACATACCGCTCCCTACGGCACCCTATCCCTCGAGATAGCGGTGATACCATAGTGAAAAGGCCCGGTTGCGCATGTTTTCTATGCAGGTTAGGGTAAGGATTGATAAAGGAAGGACAAGAAGCTAGAGGAAGAAACATCTTCCCAATGGTTCTAATCCCCTCTATTAATAATTACCATAACTCTTAATAGATCTTCATAAGGGTATAAAAAGCGGTGAGATTTATTGACTTTCCAAACTTAAGCTAAACCTAAACCTAGCAAGATTTAGATCTAGATTAATTTGGTTTTTAGATTTAATCAATCCGTTCGGAATTAACTCGTAAGAGCGATTAGGAAATTCATAAAATCCCTGTGGACCGACCCGTACTTACCGGCTAGCTACCAAGCGACGCCGTTCTTGATTGCGGTTTAGAAATATTTTTGACATACGAATCAATGCCTCTCAAGTGGGTTTAGGCTGTGTATTGATGAAGCACGGAAAGTTATTAGCTTATGCTTCTCGGCAGCTGAAGAGACACGAGTAGAACTAACCCCTCATGAATTGGAGATGGCTGCTGTAGTATTCACACTGAAGATTTAGAGGCATTACTTGTACGGTGAGTAGTGTCAAATCTTCACAGATCATAATAACTTAAAGTATATTTTTCAGCAGAGGGATCTGAACCTAAGGCAGCGTAGGTGAATGGAACTCGCGAAGGATTACAATTGTGAGATCTTGTATCATCCAGGCAAAGCAAATATTGTAGCAGATGCCTTGAGTCGGAGGCCTGGAGGTAGCGTATCTCATCTGCGCACCTTATAGAGGCAGTCTTCTACAGACCGGCAGATTTATGTGATGGTCGTGTACAGTTTATGTTCACATCGACAGGAGGACAGTTAGCACTTGTTCGCACCGTCCTCAGTTATTGGATCGTATTCTGGAGACATAGCCGCAGAGGCTCGTATGTCAGAGATTATGGATCAGATTAGGCAAGGCAGAGAGTCGGAGTTTATGATAGATGACCATGGAGTATTACGTTTTGGGACTCGTCTTTGTGTGCCAGATTCTGAAGGACTGAGATGTGAGATCTTAGGGGAGGCCCTTAGATCTGCATACAGTATTCATCCTGCTTCCACCAAGATGTAGCATGACTTGAGGTATGTTTATTGGTGGGAAGGAACTAAAGAGGGATGTTGTGGAGTTTGTTTCAAGATGCTTGATTTATCAGCAAGTCAAGGCAGAGCACCAGAGGCCGGCTGGAAAATTGCAGCCCTTAACAATTCCGGAGTGGAAATGGGAACAGATTTCTATGGATTTCCTTGTGGGTCTACCCAGGACTAGCAGTGGGTATGATTCAATTTTGGTGATTATAGATAGATTGATAAAGGCAGCTCACTTTCTTTCGGTGAAGACGACGTATGGGTTACACAGTATGCTCAGATTTATATCGACGAGATGATACGGTTGTATAGAGTTCCAACGAGCATAGTGTCAGATAGGGGTACCCAGTTTACTAACAGGCTATGGCAGAAACTTCAAGAAGCTCTTGGTACCCGATGGAATGTTTGTACAGCTTTTCACCTACAGACAGATGGTCAGTCAGAGCGGACCACTCAGAATTTAAAGGATATGCTTCGAGCTTACAGCCTTGATTTCGGTGGTAGTTGGGATCGTCACTTACCGTTGATAGAATTCTCATATAACAATCGTTTTCAGGAGACGATCCACATGGAAACCTTTGAAGCTTTGTATGGAAGGAAATGTCGATCGTTTGTTTGCTGGACGGAACTAAGCGAGAGGAGCATTTTAGGACCGCAGGTAGTACTGGAGACTACGGAAAAGATTCAACTGGTACGAGACAGAATGAGGGTGGACCAGTGCAGACAGAAATCAAATGTAGATCGACGACGTCATAAACTTAAGTTTGATGTGGGGGACCATGTGTTCCTCGTGTGTCTCCGATGAACGTGAGGATGCGATGCAAAAGAGTTTTCCACATCTTTTTGATGGTATGTCTAGTTAATTTTTAAATTCGGGGACCGAATTTTCTTAAGGGGGGAATATTGTAACATTCTGAAATTTTAGAAATAAATAAAATTAATTAATTAATTAATTAATAAAATATTTAATTAAAAAGTTATTAAAACCAAATAAGACAATTTCATGAGATGTATGTAAAACAAATTAAATTAAAATTTTAGTATGCAACATAAATAAATTATAAGGGTTAAAATGTGAATTTTAACTTCATTATAATAAAAAGAGTGTTTTATTATAACATAAGTTGTGAAGGGTTTTTATGCAAAATTTAGGAAAATTATGCAAATTTGAATTTTTAGGATGTAAGGGGAAAATGGGTAGAAAATGTTTAGCTCAGAATTTAATTATAAATTGAATCAATTTGGAAGAGATAATGTGTTGCCACCACCTCCTCTCATGCACAACCCCATCCCCACACCTCCTCCTTGCATGAAACCACCACATCTTCCTTGGTGACACCTCCTCCTAACCCTCACCCTTCCCCTCACCATTTATATAAGGTGTTCAGATCAATTAATCAAGTTAAAACATCTGAAAATTGAAAAGAAAGAAAAGAAAAACAAAACAAAATAAAGAAGAACAAGAGAAGAGAAGAGGAACTAGGTAAGGAGTTCATCATCAAACTAGGACAAGGAGCTCGTGCATCTTCGAGGGTGTTCTTCCAGCAAATTACTTGAAGCTAAAATCCTTAATCACAGTAGGGATTTAATTCAGTAACTAGTTCAATTTTGAAATCAAAGTGTCCATAATGTCGTATTTTAAGAAAAAATTGACTCTGTAGTAATCTGCTGTCGTTTAGATAAGTTTTAACTTAACAAAACAGTGCCAAAATGATGTATGTTAGACCTAGAACAACCTATAGGAACACGAACCAAAGGGATCGGTTTTGGGCCGGCGACAAACAGGGAAATTTCGGCGTCCCCGGATTTGTAAGGGGAGTTGGTGAATTGGGTTGTTGGGTAGGTCTTTGTGTAGAAGTTTGGATCATTTGGTATTTTTTAATTTAGTTAGTTTAACTGTATATAAAATCAGGGAGCTAATATCGGAAAAAGGTATCAAAAATCCAAAATACAACATGGTTAAAACGTAGTGCGTTCTGTTTTCAGTCGCGATGCAGCGTTGGGTTAAATTCCAGTGAGATTAAGCGCTGGATAGTTTGAAATTGTCGTATGCAATATAACTAGTACGTAAGAACTTGTGTTTTCATATTCGCCGTATCGGAATAGTCGTTTCCTTATACAAGTTATTGCAATGTTAGATTCAAATACGGGATCTTCGGAGGCCGCAAGGAAAGGAAAAGGATTGGCGATTCCTGAGTAGATACGACGTATTTCCGGTGAATAGATTTACATCTACGGGGGAAGTTGGGTGGATGGCGTATAGCACCCCTGCAACCTTATGACTATTAATATGATATCTACTTAAGTTTAGCTTTTTGTCAAAGCATTGATATGGTATTGCATCTTGTATACCCTCCATTTGCATAAAGTTTCATATGTAGTTTTTAAATGAGATATACGTGATATTTGATCTATACGATAGGGGTGTGATTTGATGAGTTTGTATGAGGAATCATGCCGTACTTAAGATGATAGGGATAGAGCGATATGATGAGCTATAATACAAGGATTTATACATATCGGAAATGATGAACTTTGTATGCCGAATAATAGCCAACTTATTCTTTGTCTCGTAGAGATAGATTATGTTCTGTCTTTGGATGTAATACTGGTATGAGCTATATTATTTTAAAAACCACAGTTCGTTGTCTTTTAAATAAACTACCAGGATGCGTGCCAGTTTTTAAAAAAAACATCTATTTTAAATATAAGGAAGCTTTCTTATTTCAAACTTAACGTTCCGGTCATTTCTTAAGCTAATGGTATAACTCATAACAAGTAATTACAATAAGTACATTTAGATTATATAATCTATATTATATGTTTCTGCGTTACGCACACTCTGATAGAACACTGCACAAATACCAATGAGTACTATGCTGCACAAGCACTTAATTATATGTCACACTACACCTCATTGGTACTGCCATATCACTGTAGAATCGTTCTGAAATATATGTGTTAATATATAGATTGTTACACCATAGAACACTTGCACAAATACTAATAATTTCTATGTTGCACAAGCACAGACGCGTATGCTACACTACACATCATTAGTAGTGTCATGACACATTAGAATTGAAATCATTATGTTATGTGATAGGATTTCGTAGTCTTTTACTATTTATGTTATAGTAATATAGATGTTGTATTTGATTTCTTGGGATTTATGAGTATTTTAATTCTGATGATATATATATATATATATATATATCGGTGGTATGGGACACAGTTATATATATATATACATATATAGTATATCATCAATACAATCTATGCAAGTTTCTTATTCCTCACTTGATATTTTATATGATGAGTAAACGTCCACCATTAGATTTGTGTTTTCTGATTTTAATATCCGAACCGAGTCTGTGGGTATAAGGTTACGGATTTACAATAATATCCAGACTGAGTCGGTGGGGAAACAGTTGGATACATGGTGGACCCGGTCGAGACCGAGGGGCGGGATAGCCGCATTTAAGGCGGGAGAGCCTAACGAGGTGACTCGATTCCGGAGATAAAATCGAGCACGGCAGATATCCAGGGGATACTGGCCGGGGTTCGGTTGGCCACGGCGGATATCCAGGGGATACTGATCGTAGCCAGGATATCGGGTGGCGATCATCTGTTGAGATCTTGTTGACGGTATCTGTATTTACGTGTCGATGATGGACACGAGAGATTTCGGATTTCGATGTCGATGCTGGACATCTGTATATATTGCTATGATCATTATCATGAGGTACACAGTTAGATATTATCAGTGGATTCCATCAGGACAGATCCGAGGGACAGTACCTGTATATATTTATACAGACATTCATAAACAAAAAAGGAATTCCAATACGGATAATAGATTCATATGACATTGAGATATTATACTTATTGCATGATAGTTAGTATTGCACCTTTGCATATCATATAGTATATCGATACAGATTATGATAGTACTATACTTATGACCTTGGTATCGTCATACATTTCGATTTCTACTTTTAAATGTACTTTTATTCACTGAGTTGGAAACTCATCCCCGTTGTGCCACAGTTTCTTGCAGGTTTTACCGCTTGGATTATCAGCGGTTTGGACACACATTCTTTTGGGGATTGATAGGTAGGTGAGTTGTATTGTATCCTACTCACTCTTGATTACTCATATATTCTTGTATACAGCGGAAACTCCATCAGCTTGGAAATGATATAATATAGACTTAGAAGCGAGGATTAGAGTGGTGTCTTGAGTTCTCACACTCTTTAGAGTCGACTTCTGATTTAGCTTGATTGGTTGCTCCATTGTTTGAATGTGGAGACTAGCTTCCGTTGGGATGCTATTTCATTATGTTTTATCGGTGTTTTTATAAAAGTGCAAAGGTGGATATGTCAAGTTTCAATGTCATGAATGCTTTTCAATATACTTAGTTAAATTTAAATGTTATTTTAACTTGATTTATCGGATGATTATTTAAACCTCACCTCCAATATTTTCAAAAAGGGTTTAGATTCCGGGTTTCGGTTTACTTAGATTACGTCGATGTCTTTTGATGTCACGTGTTTTAAGTGCCCGTCACGTGCCATATTTGGGTCGTGACAGAAGTGTTTTGATGCTCATTCTAGTTTGTTTTTCTACTTCAAATTTGTACTTCTTGAATTTCTCGAAAGCTTCAGACAAATGCTTTAATAAAAACATATGACCGAATCTCGAGAAATTATCAGTAAATGTTATGAAGTAAGAAAAACCGCCTCTCGCATGTATAGATATTGGCCCACATACATCACTATGTATGAGGCCCAAGAGCTCTGTAGCTCTTTCTCCATGTCCAGTAAACGGAGTTTTGGTCATTTTCGCTTTGATACAAGATTGACAAGTCGCATAATATTTATACTCAAAAGGATTTAAATATCCATCTTTATGAAGCCTGTTTAATCTTGTTTCATTAGTATGACCAAGTATACAATGCCGAAGAAAAGCTTCATTTATATCTGAAAATTTCCTTTTATTTGTGTGTTGTATGTTGAAACCGTGTGTTGATTTAGGATATATATCCCATTATTAAGTATAGCAGAACCAATCAACTCTTGATTTAATTTAATGTTCATAACATTATGCTGCAGTACAAAATGATATCCTTCATTATCTAACAAAGAAATGGATATTATATTACAAAGCATGCTAGGTACAAAATAACACGTGTTCAAAACCAATATACAACCCGACGGCAACCTTAGTTGATACTCTCCCACGAAAACTGTATGCACATTGGAACCATTTCCAGCTTGGAGTTTGTGATCACCGGTATTCAAAACTCTACTATTTCTCAAGCCCTGCACAGAATCGCAGATATGAGAACCCGAACCGTTATCCAATACACTGGAAGCAGAGTTTATAGAAAAACAGTTTTCAGTCACAAACACACCTGAAGCAGAAGCATCACCATACTTCTTCTTGTTGAGATCAGCAATATAAATGACACAATTCCGGTTCCAATGCCCCGTCTTCTTGCAATAGAAACATTCACCTTTTCCCGACTTGTCAACCATGGAATTCTCTCTTCCTTGTGCCTTCTTGATTCCACCTCTCGGTTTGGTGGATTTCATCTTATTCTTTCCTTTGGACTTGGCTTTTGGGACGGAAGAGGAAGATTGTCCAACAAGCATAGAGGGAGACTTCGTCTTAAGCGCGCTCTCCGCATTTCTCAACATATTGAGAAGTTCGCGTAGTGACTTCTCCATGTTATGCATGTTGAAGTTCACTTTGAATGGAGCAAAGGAAGAGGGAAAAGACTATTGAACAATAAGAGTATATTGCTCGTTATCCATTGTTTATCCGAGGTCCTCAATCTCTTCAATAAGAGCTATCATCTTCAAAACGTGCTCACTTACTGGTGTGCCTGAAGCCATCCGCATCTGAAACAGCTTTCGAGATGCATCGTATTGTTGGGTTACGGCAGCGCCCCGGCCATCAAACCGTGGCCAAATGCGGAACAAAAATTTACTAAACTGGCGGTACCATTACCCGATACCCGGATCTCCCTTAAACCCTAAACTAGCAAGCTATATATAAGAAGTTAGATGGTTAAACCGAGTTGATCCGTGTCCTTCGCTATTCAACAAACATCCCAAGCTCCTAGAGGCTCCTTGACCGAGTTTGGTTGCTGGTTTTCCTCCATCTATGATGATCCACCTGAAGGAAACGGCGCAAGCTTCATCATCGTCGAGCCAGGCAACCGACGCTCCAAGGTTGCTTGCAATGGAGAGTGGAGGTGTAGGAATGTTTCACTATATTTTTTCTCTCATCAGCTTCTCAAGGGTGCAACCATAGAAGATGAAGGAGGTGAGGAAACAATGGCATGAGCAACTCAAGAATTGGCTAAGTGTTAAAGTGAGAATTGATAGTGTAAGCAATGAAACAAGTGAAGAAAAAAGACCAAGTCCACACTAAAGCTAGTGGCTGCCCTCTCTCTCTCTCAATAATCCACACACAAACATATCTCTTTTCTTTTTCCAATAAACAATTAAGACCCATGCCTCTCTATATGTCCAAGACCCATGCTTATGCCACCTCACTCCTCCACCTCATTTGTGAAACAAATGAATTTCCATAAAAGGAAAATCATACAAATGAGGTGTCCACTTCTAGAAGCCATTCCGTTTAATTATGGAACACAACCTGGTACATGAATCGAAATACATATGCACATATTCGTACCAAAATACGAATAGCCAAGTGAGAAAATGAATAGTGAACAATAATACTAGAATATATATATATATATAAATACATATATAAATTATTAAATCAAAACCTGATTTAATAATCTGGCTTAATCCTAAGCCGCTGGTATTATCAACCGTCCGATTAAAGTCTATGCATCATGTGGACATATTTAATCGGACACCTGTATGTAGCAACATTTGTCATCTACCATATCGCCTGAACCGTGAAAACCCTCTGTGTAGGACTATAAATACTCGTCCATACGCTGGAAGTGGGTTTAACCACAAGCACATCAGCGGCACTAGCTGTACGTAATGGCTACCCAGGTATTGAGCGAAAGAGAGGCCGACGAGCAAACTCATCCTGAACCTCTACTGAGCCTGACAGTGACAATATCCGTACAGTCCGGTCTGTTCGTCTAAGAGTATCGCATATCGAGTCTATGGGGGTGGATAAAGTCAGGCCCCTAACAACGCGACATTTAGTGTCGGCATGAAACCGATCACCACCTGAAAAACTATCGATCCTGGATCGGTAATTCTCGTCCACCGTGGCCACGGATTTTGGGTGATGGTCACCCGTGAACAACGCGACATCAACCCCCAATACCGGGAGAGTCGAATCCCTGACGATCCGATCACCGCCGCCATGTGGCTCGGGACTGTACCCAAATAAAACCTGTTTGCACGACTCATTTGAGCCATGGTAAGGTAGTAATCAAAGCACAGTGGGAACTCACACGAGACAAATGACGATCTCAGATCGACAGACTAACCTGTACACATGTCACCTAGGAACTGCTACCTGACGAAAGGTATAATCCCATCTAGCACGTTCTCGGCGAGCCCGTCCAGTGTACTCATAACCCAATGAGCACCTGTATACTATCTTAGGTGAAGAAACTAACACCAATGGCTTGTGAGACTAGGACACAACCCCTCGTCGGGGTCTCGATCAGTATACACTAGTCTACACTGGAGTATCGATGCCCAGTCTCGATATTCCTCCGACTAGGGAGATTCAAGGATATGCTTATAGACCCCCAGCTCCCACGTATATGATCGCCATCGTAATGATGGTAGTCAGACAAGAATCCTATTGGCTCTATAAACATGTACATGATGATAAAAACAAACCAAATAGCATAATATCATCTCGAGTAAGACAGTTCTACCTGTAACGCCTTAGATTTTGATTAGTGTTAGTTTAGACGGTAACGCGGGTTTTTGGTAAAAAGTTTACCAATTTGGGTTCCTCACATTTTATAATATTTAATTAATAATTTATTATTATTTGTTATGGCATTCACACACTTGTGCACGTTAATGTGAGGGTTTGTTTATGCTAATCTAGATTAGTGACCATGACAACTTAACCCTAATCCAATCCTTGTCTAACCTTAACCTAAACTCTAGATATTTGTTGTGAGAAAGAGATATTTGTTTTGGGTTTTGTTTGGAAAAGAGGTGGCATGGTGAGCATGTGTTTGCATTAATGTGGAGTTAATGCAAGGGTGCACTCACCTTAACCTCACCTCTTTCTCTCTTTTCTTCACACACTCTCTCATTCTCTCTCACTCTATCTCTTTCTCATCATTTCTTTCATCTCCTCTAAGCCTAAACTGAACACGTATCATTCTCTTCACTAATCCATCTTTAAACTTCACAAAATCTCACAAAAATCACCTTTTTGGACTTGTTTTGCCTCTTGGATGCCTTGGAACATGGAATGCTAGGATCTTTGAGTTCTTTTGGATAGGTAATGATCTCGTTCTGTAAATTAAGTATTTTTAGTGTTGCGTGCCTTATTAGTTCCAGTTTAGATCGCGTTATGTATCGTTTCGTGGAAATATCATATTTTCAGTGTAGTTTTGGATCTCAGATGATCTGCTATCAAACCAGGTATTTGTTGCTAAAGTTCCCATCACAGTGACCTAGTGTAGTGACCTAGAACCTACTCTCAAAATACGAGCCCATTCCCTCAAGTTTTGGCCACGGATTTAATGGTTCTGGCCGCAATTTGCGGCCAGAGTGGGGTTGCTGGGGTTGAGTTTTGGTGTAGGGGTCTCTGGGGTTGTGTGTGGTCTCGTGGTACTTGCAACTTTTACAAATTGTTCGTATAGAAAAATCTAGGACCACTTTGCTTATTTCTGGTGTTTCATTTACGCGCGTTACGTTATCCGATACGGTTCGTGTCGTGGTGTGTCTGTTGTTCTTGAGTTGGTTTCGTTGTGTCACTACGTTCATTAGCCACTAGACGAACACTTGAGAGTTTGTTTGTAGTTGGTGCGTCGGTTAAACGTAGTGTGTACGTGTTTTTAGTCGTTTGCTAATATACACTTGTTTTATGGTTTTATTGTTTTAGGCTCGCAGGCGGGGACTTCGGACGCTGTGAAGAAGGGGAAACGAGTGGTTGGCTTTACTTAGCAAGGATCTTGGTGAGTAGATTTAACATCTACACGGG
Organism: Agapanthus africanus; assembly: GCA_030015575.1. NCBI lineage: Eukaryota > Viridiplantae > Streptophyta > Magnoliopsida > Asparagales > Amaryllidaceae > Agapanthus > Agapanthus africanus. Next base: position 263,792,255 of record CM057346.1, on the reverse strand, counting down.
AATCGCCCGCATGGCGTTATGCGTCTGGGCTAGAGATGTTATAATATTAGTAGCATATTCTATTGCATATATAGATTTTGGGCATAGACCTCATTGCATATTATTACTTGTTGTGCTTGGACTTGTACCCGTAGGACACTGCACTATTATTGATGGCTCATGTTGCACGAGCACTGATTTTATGCCACTCACACCGTCAAAAATTGCCATGACACGCACCGCACACATACATATATGATATTGTTTGGTTAAGGATATTGCGACATGATCCTTATTTTCCTTCGTGCATATGACATATAGCATACCTGTATACCTACATGCTTACACATATGCCTTGACATCCTTAAATACTAGTTACCCATATACCTATATGGTTTTGTACCATTAGTGATAGGTATATACACATATGAGACATAGCTACATGTACATCTTGCGTACATTCTTACACTTATACCTGGAGGGTACTACATCATTAATGATAGGTAGATACATACACCTTATATACCTACATTTTTACACATATATCTGGTTATAGCTGTTAGTTATATGTATGCCCTAGAGGCCATTACTGTACATACGTTGTATATTGTAGTGGATGCTTGGACATATATAGGGAGGACTTTCTGGCTCGACATGATAGTATGCTATCTGGTTACTCTTATCTTAACATGTACTCTGATTATCTCTATGTAACAGGTTGATAAAACCCCTAGGATGAGTACTTGACTACCAGGACTATGATGCAGATCATACTAGTGGGGACAGTGTAGTCGCTAAGTACATCCTTCGAATGTTCCTAGTCGTGGGAGTACCGAGACAGGGCATCGATACTCCAGAGTAGACTAGCGTATGCGCTTCTTGACCAATGTGATGGACGATGGATGTGTTAGTTGTATGTATGCCCTAGAGGCCAGTATTGTACAGATGATGTATATTATATTGGATGCTTGGACATATATAGAGATGACTTTCTTGCTCGACATGATAGTATGCTATCTGGTTGCCATTTATCTTAACATGTACACTAGTCTCTTTATACTGTCTTATAGTTACATGTTGGTAAAGCCCTTAGGATTGTACTTGACTACCTAGACTATGATGCAGATCATACTAGTGGGAACATGGTAGTCCATAAGTACATCCTTCAAGGTCCCTAGTCGTGGGTATCTCGAGACGGGGCATCGATTTACCAGAGTAGACTAGCGTATACGCTTCTCGACCCATGTGATGGGCGATGGATGATCCCATATCCATTGGTGTTTGACATCAGAGATGGTATACGGGTGCTCAGTGGAAACTGGGTACACTGGACGGACTCGCCGAGAACTCCCAGATGGTATTATACCTCACGTCAGATGGCAGTTCTCAGGTGACACTTGTACAGATTAGTCTGTAGACCCGAGATCGTCATAGAGTCTTGTGTGATTCCCACTGTGCTTTGATCTCCACCTTACCACGTCCATGAGGGCGTGCAAAACGGTGGTCTTTGGGTACAGTCCCGAATCACATGGAGGCAATGAGCGATAGGAGGGGTTTCGTCTCTCCCGGTATTGGGAGTTGATGTTGCGCAGTGCTCGATTGGCCGTAACAGGGAAGTCCCTGGCCAGGGCTGATCAGAGATTTGCTGGTAAGTGTTACCAGTAGCTTCTCGACCCGTTACGAGCCTCATATCAGCACGACTTATCGGGTTATTGGGGTCTGACGTATACCACCCCTAGACTTGATATGCGACGTATCTGACGAAGAGACTTGACTGTATGGTAAGTGTTACTGGTCGGATTCGCAGGAGTGTGAGCGGGCTAGCTCGTCGATCTTCTGATCGCTCAATACCCGGGTGGCCGTTACGTTTAGCAGACCGCTTGCGGCTTGTGGGTGCTTGATATGATCATCATCTGCTACCGGCGTATTGACGAGTCTTTAGAGTCCTACACAGAGGTTTCCTGGCTCAAGCGAAACGAAATAGGAGCGCATATGAGATATGTGCAGGACCGAGAATGATGCGAGTATGTGATACCGCATTTCATTCTCGCGATATATGTTTCGATTGGTTATATTCGATATGACCTAGTTATCGAATCATTGATTCGATAAATCGATGCATTGAATACTAGTAGGTTATGTGCGACATGACCGGATCATTGAATCAAGTGTTGATTTAATGATTTAATGTATAATTATATATTTGATATATTACTTTGCATTAACTAGTATTGGTTCACTTTAAACGGATTTTTCTCACTTGGATTGCACATTGTATATGTGATATGCTTTCGTGCACCTTTTTGTATCATGTTTGATGATACTTGATCTTTATGTTAAGTGTATAGAATTAATCCATGGTTAATATGATAATTAGGGTTTTGCATTTCCATTTATTTATTTATTTGTTTATTTATTTATTTGGAAATGAATATGATAAGAATGGTGGCTAAGTTTGTTTTATATTGAAGCTTCATGAAGCTTTGACTTTGCTAACCATCCTTATCTTCATGCTTAACCCTAACCCATCAAAGTGACCATGGTTAATTCTCTACACTTAACCCTAGTTCAAGTTATGATAAGTATTTTGATTTATATTTATTTATATCATAAGACTTATCATAATCTTTTCTTGAGCTCATCTTCTTCTTCTTCTTCAAGCTTGCTACTCCAATGGCAACTTGAGCTTTAGTGAGTTAAATCCAAATCCAAAGTGAACCCACCTCCTATTTCTTCACCCTCTACCTCTTGCCAAGTTGTTTTGGGTGTTTACTTCACAAGTTTCACAAGTTTGTGAAGTCGGAGCTTGAGCTTGTGCAACCTCGACGTAGATCGTCTTTGACACAAAGCCGACGAGCTATTCCACTTGCTTTCCCGATGAAGCCGATGATCGAGTCGAGGATTCATGATGGACAGCGAGGACATGACGTTGCGGAGCCGTGGAGGTGGAAATCCGGATCTACAAAGGTTGTATATCCGTATCATAGCAGTTAACTGTTAACTAGCTTCTATTTCGCCTAAACATCTAGTTAAAGATCCGTAGTCTAGGGTTTCTCGGCACTAAAAATTTTAATTTGGCATGTTCGATGCCTTGTGAGAACCCACTAGGGTGCCTAGGAACCTTTCACTGGTATCAGAGCCTAGCTAGAGCCTTAGGCGAAGTCCCGACGACGTTTGAAACCCGATCGAACCGAAATCCAAAACCTAAAAATGCTCTCTGGACTTTTTCTAAAAATTCGGATTTTTGTCAATTAAAAATATGTAGAAAATCAAGCAGGGTGTTGTATGAATTACTGTGAAATACGAGGACTTGATTCAATTTTTCCACCGCGGAAGCGCGGCACATGCTAGGCATGTGCAGCCCTTCCGCGGCCGTACTGTTCCTTTATGGGATTTTTCCTGCACAGTAACTCATATAATTCAATGCTGAGTTTTCTGGGATATTTTTATTGTGACTTTACAGAAGAGTATTCTGGGGTACTATTGGGAATCAGTATTTCGATCAGATTATCAAATTTCGTCTTTAGTGTTTTTCCAGATAATTGTAGAATATGTTAAAGAGTTCGACCGGATATAAATACCCAGGTTTTCCCCTGCCGAATAATTCCAAGTGTTGGACTTTTCTGTGGTTAAAAGACGTTCGAAGTAGTGCAAGTAATACGATGGTCCCTCTAGAAGACACAAACCTTAACTCGATTATGTGACCGTCTTGAACTGCCCTTTGAACCTTCGGGTTTGGGGCAGTACGGCGTGCCACATGTGAGGCGTTGGCTTGACCCTTCTACGGCTGGACCGTTGGTACTGAGGCATGAAATGAATATCTTTGAACCTATTTCATGTGTTGATCGGTGTCGGGAAAATTTGGGTGTTCGAGTGTTCGATCGGAAAGTTTAATATATTCTATTTATCCGGAATTGGATACAATAATTGGAATTCACAAACAGTTATGAGATAACTGGATGAATGTTATAGATCTAGCAGTTTAGTTTCACATGATATCGAAAAGAGTTTTCGATGATGGGACTAAAATGCGGGGTTTATAACTGTTTGGCATGTGATGTCTAAAGAGGTTGCGGATTCCAATTGTTGTAGTTTTACACTTTCTTTTCTGTGACCGTAAGTGTAGTATGTTCATATCGCCGGTTTCGTTGCTATACGTCAACGACAATTGGGGTATGCATACTTACTTACGTTGATGACATGTGATGTTATGTGTTGCTGGTTATGTTATATTGGATCGTCGTGTTCGAATAGCCGGGGGTTTTTATGTGAGATGAGTGTTTTTCATTTTCATTCATGTAAAAACTTGTATGTAATATTCTTTTATTCGGGGCACTTCCAGGATGCGGGAGTTGTCACCCTTTGTATATTATTTACTTTTCTGCACTAGGATAGACCCAAGGAGGGGAGCACAAGTAACCGGGTTCTGGGGTCCAGTGGGAGACCAACTCGAGGTGTCGAGTCCGGGTCTCCTAACCCTAGAATTGGAAGGGTTGCTTGCCGCTCTCGTAGGGGTCTAGGGGTGTGGGATTGGCTATTCATCACGACCGTGGAATCCGTGTTTTATACTGGCTCGTATTGAAAACACGGACGTCCTAGTATATCCAATATTTCATATGTTTATTCTGCTGCGATATCTGTGATGTGATTCTGTGATGGATATAGTATATAGTATATATGATATATTATATAGACGTTACTTATGTTTTACACCCGCGCTAGCCCTGCCCTGCTCTGTCGTTAGTTACCTAACCTAACGGTGCACGAGGGGACATCGAGGCGAATGCGGATGGCATAAGTGTACGTCATATCTATCTGTGATGTTTAGGTATTAAATGATGGGACTTCATTAATGTGATTAATGAAAGATAAGAAACCTAAGATGTTGTGGAATCGAATTTTAAAATAAAAGGGGTAGCTACAGTTCTTGCTTTGCACAGCGGTATATATGATATACCCCGCACCTTATTCGATGAGGAAAGGACCGAGATCCCTTCACCGGGAGTGACTCCTTTAGCAATAACTGGCAGATGCTACACACTCGGTTTGGTTTTGATTGATTTTAAGAGTTTTTGCTTTGCACAGTGATATATATGATATATCCCGCACCTCATTCGACGAGGAAAGGACCGAGATCCCTTCGCCGGGAGTGACTCCTTTAGCAAAACTAGAAAAGCCTCAAAATCACTCCAATTCAAAACTTCATTTGATTCTACAACGATATCAAGTTCATTACGCTCATGGTTTTCAGAAAAACCTGGCGTAGCCCTCCGTCATTTCAGATGAGTAGTAGTTAGTATTCGTGCTACGTTTGTTGGCCTGCGTCAAGGCGTAGTGTGCGGTAGCTAACTAGTATTTATCTGCTTATGCATATGATGCAGATTGGATTAGGGTAGTCGTGCGACTTTGTTGGCCTGCGTCAAAGGTCGTACGGGTGGGTTTAATTCAATCAGGAAATGACGGGTTGAACTTGACTAGCGCACTATGGTTTGTTGGCCTGCGTCAAGGTCATAGGACGCTAGGGGCAAAATATTATCGGGAATTTCAAGTGTTGAAATTTGCAATGAGATTGCATACCTTCTATGAGATAGTTGGATCCCGATACCCGCTGCGAGTAAGAGTTACTCCTGGGAGAGTTTTACACAGTGCAATTAGCCGATCAAGTAAGTGTCTAGAAAGGTGTTAACGAGGTTACGCCTCTGGGAAAACGAGGTTTACATTAATTAGGTTCGTGCGAAAGCACGGGGGACCTCCCTCAAAGTACCGACACTGGCCTGGCTGAAAGATTGGCGAACTTGTAGTGTGTAATTAATCCCGGCTAGTCTTTCCTTTTAGGGTTTGGAGGAAGATTTGATAAAAAGCAGTGGGAGCCATCCTGATTAGATAAGATAATAACCAATCTGATCTTGCACGAGCATACGCTAAAGTGTTTTCTTCTCTCTCTCTCCAGGTAGCGACCATTTCATGCCTTAATAAAGATAATAATTTGGATGTATTGACCGAACCCGCATGTTATACTGTGCTGGGGAACGTTGGTTCCGTTCTTTCCTGTAAGAGTTATAGGAATGAACAGGATATAGGGGAATACCAGGATTCCCATGCCACCCGAATGAAGAAAGAACATGATGATGCATTTTCTTCGGGTGTGTTCGTTACTGAGAACTGTTTCTCCATTTGCTCTACGTCCTGGGTATTGGATACCGGGTCAGGATCCCATATATGTAATCAGTTACATGGGCTTAGGAAAGGTAGAGAACTTGGAGAAGGTGATAAAGACATTAGAGTCGGAAATGGTGCAATTGTTGCAGCTAAGACTGTCGGGGAATATCACCTTGTATTACCAACTGGTAATACATTGGTTCTGAACGAATGCTATTACATGTCGAACCTGATATGCAACATTATATCGGTTTCTTTATTAAGTAAAGAGGGATATAATTTTGTATTACAGGACAATGTTATGAACATTTTCCATAACCAAAAGTTGGTTGGATCAGGCACGTTATGCAATGGCATTTATGTTCTAAACCAATCAACAGTCCTGAGCATAACAAACACACACAAGAGGAAGAGTTCTGAACTCAATGAATCCTTCTTGTGGCATTGTAGACTGGGTCACATCAATGCGACACGACTAGCTAAGTTGCATAAAGATGGATATTTAAATCCGTTTGAATTTTCATCTTATGACATTTGCCAGTCATGTCTCAAAGGCAAGATGACCAAGACTCCGTTTACGGGACACGGAGAAAGAGTTACCGAACTCTTAGGACTGATACATAGTGATGTATGCGGTCCCATGTCTACACATGCCAGGGATGGTTCTTCGTACTTCATTACATTCACTGACGATCTCTCTAGATTCGGATATGTGTTCCTGATGAAACACAAATCAGAAGCTTTTGAGAAATTTAGAGAATATAAACAAGAAGTTGAGAACCAAACCGGAAAAAGTATTAAAATCCTTCGATCTGATCGAGGAGGTGAATACTTGAGCAATGAGTTCCTGGACTTCCTAAAAGAGAATGGGATTCTCTCTCAGCTGACTCCTCCTTATACACCACAGCACAACGGTGTATCTGAACGAAGGAACCGCACCCTATTAGATATGGTGCGCTCTATGATGAGCACAGCTGAGTTACCTATTTCCTTCTGGGGATATGCACTGGAAACAGCTGCAGACCTATTGAATATGGTTCCCACCAAAACCGTGCCGACCACTCCATATGAGATATGGAAAGGAAAGAGACCATATCTTAATTATGTTAAGATATGGGGTTGTCCGGCCTATGTAAAAACGCAAAATCCGGACAAACTCGCGGCAAGGTCCATTCTGTGTAAGTTTATTGGATATCCCAAACATTCGCGAGGGTATATCTTCTACCACCCTTAGGAACAAAGAGTGTTTGTTTCTCGGCATGCCACCTTTTTAGAAAAGGAATTTCTTGAAAAAGAGATTAGTGGTCATGAGGTAGAACTGGAAGAGGTTCCAGCTGCACAAGCTACAACAGAAGATCTGGTGGAACCAGAGGATTCCATAGTTCCCGATGAACCCCAGCCACTCCGCCGATCTAGTAGGGTTCCTTGCCAACCTGAGAGATACTACGGTTTTCTCATGGACGGTGGAAGCGAGGATTGCATCATGGAGGATGATGACCCAACTAGCTTCGAGCAGGCCATCACTTGTGGGGACTCAGTGAAATGGCTGGATGCTATGCGGTCCGAGATGGATTCCATGTACACCAACAAAGTATGGACTTTGGAAGTTGCTCCTGAAGGGGTAAAACCCATTGGGAGCAAGTGGATCTTCAAGAAGAAACTTGGTGTAGATGGGAAAGTGGAGACTTTCAAAGCTAGACTTGTAGCAAAGGGTTTTCGTCAAAGACCAGGTGTGGACTATGACGAGACCTTTTCTCCAGTGGCTATGCTTAAATCCATCCGAATCATGCTTGCCATTGCTGCCTTTCATGACTACGAAATCTGGCAAATGGATGTTAAGACCGCCTTTCTAAATGGTGATTTAGAAGAGTGCGTGTACATGACTCAGCCAGAGGGCTTCGTAGACAGTGGGAGAAGCGGGAAGGTGTGCAAGCTGCTTAAATCCATTTATGGATTAAAGCAAGCATCGCGGAGTTGGAACATCTGCTTTGACGTCGTTATCAAAGAGTTTGATTTCGTCAAAAATCCAGATGAACCTTGTATTTACAAGAAGGTGGCAGAGAGTAAGGTTGTCTTCCTCGTATTGTACGTGGACGACATACTCTTGATAGGAAATGATATTCCTATGCTGCAATCGGTCAAGCTCTTCTTATCGCAAAGATTCTCAATGAAAGATCTTGGTGATGCCTCCTGCATATTGGGAATCAGGATCTATAGAGATAGATCCAAACGGATTTTGGGATTGTCCCAATCCAGGTACATTGACACCATACTAAAGAGGTTTAGTATGGAAGAGTCCAAGCGTGGGAACATGCCCACGATCTCTGGAGTCACTCTCTCCAAAGAGATGTCTCCCAAGACTGATTTGGAGAGAGCTCGCATGCAAGGTATACCCTATGCTTCGGCAGTAGGCTCTATCATGTATGCGATGCTATGTACCAGACCCGATGTAGCATACTCACTAAGTTTAGTGAGCAGGTATCAAGCTGATCCTGGAGAGAGTCACTGGACAGCTGTAAAGAGCATTCTCAAGTACTTGCGAAGGACTAGAGATATGTTCTTGGTGTATGGTAACGGAGAACTCCAAGTGGAGTCCTTTACCGATTCGAGCTTCCAGAGTGATAAGGACGACTCTAAGTCGCAGTCGGGGTTTGTCTTTACCCTTTACGGAGGGGCGGTTAGCTGGAAGAGTTCCAAGCAGGAAACCGTGGCAGACTCGACAATGGAGGCTGAATACATCGCTGCCAACGATGCTGCTAAAGAAGCTGTCTGGATCAAGAAGTTCATTACTGAACTTGGAGTGGTTCCATCCATTGAGCATCCAATACCTTTGTATTGCGATAACAATGGAGCGGTGGCTTTGGCCAAGGAACCCAGGTCCCATCAGCGGTCCAGGCATATTCTGAGGCGGTATCACCTGATCCGGGAGATAGTTGATCACCGGGAGATCGAGGTCAGGAGAGTTGACACGAAGAACAACACGGCGGATCCACTCACGAAGGCCATTCCCCAGATACAGTTTGAGAGACTCTTCGGGATGCTCGGTATGAGATACTACAGCAGCTGGCCCTAGTGCAAGTGGGAGATTGTTAGTTGTATGTATGCCCTAGAGGCCAGTATTGTACAGATGATGTATATTATATTGGATGCTTGGACATATATAGAGATGACTTTCTTGCTCGACATGATAGTATGCTATCTGGTTGCCATTTATCTTAACATGTACACTAGTCTCTTTATACTGTCTTATAGTTACATGTTGGTAAAGCCCTTAGGATTGTACTTGACTACCTAGACTATGATGCAGATCATACTAGTGGGAACATGGTAGTCCATAAGTACATCCTTCAAGGTCCCTAGTCGTGGGTATCTCGAGACGGGGCATCGATTTACCAGAGTAGACTAGCGTATACGCTTCTCGACCCATGTGATGGGCGATGGATGATCCCATATCCATTGGTGTTTGACATCAGAGATGGTATACGGGTGCTCAGTGGAAACTGGGTACACTGGACGGACTCGCCGAGAACTCCCAGATGGTATTATACCTCACGTCAGATGGCAGTTCTCAGGTGACACTTGTACAGATTAGTCTGTAGACCCGAGATCGTCATAGAGTCTTGTGTGATTCCCACTGTGCTTTGATCTCCACCTTACCACGTCCATGAGGGCGTGCAAAACGGTGGTCTTTGGGTACAGTCCCGAATCACATGGAGGCAATGAGCGATAGGAGGGGTTTCGTCTCTCCCGGTATTGGGAGTTGATGTTGCGCAGTGCTCGATTGGCCGTAACAGGGAAGTCCCTGGCCAGGGCTGATCAGAGATTTGCTGGTAAGTGTTACCAGTAGTTTCTCGACCCGTTACGAGCCTCATATCAGCACGACTTATCGGGTTATTGGGGTCTGACGTATACCACCCCTAGACTTGATATGCGACGTATCTGACGAAGAGACTTGACTGTATGGTAAGTGTTACTGGTCGGATTCGCAGGAGTGTGAGCGGGCTAGCTCGTCGATCTTCTGATCGCTCAATACCCGGGTGGCCGTTACGTTTAGCAGACCGCTTGCGGCTTGTGGGTGCTTGATATGATCATCATCTGCTACCGGCGTATTGACGAGTCTTTAGAGTCCTACACAGAGGTTTCCTGGCTCAAGCGAAACGAAATAGGAGCGCATATGAGATATGTGCAGGACCGAGAATGATGCGAGTATGTGATACCGCATTTCATTCTCGCGATATATGTTTCGATTGGTTATATTCGATATGACCTAGTTATCGAATCATTGATTCGATAAATCGATGCATTGAATACTAGTAGGTTATGTGCGACATGACCGGATCATTGAATCAAGTGTTGATTTAATGATTTAATGTATAATTATATATTTGATATATTACTTTGCATTAACTAGTATTGGTTCACTTTAAACGGATTTTTCTCACTTGGATTGCACATTGTATATGTGATATGCTTTCGTGCACCTTTTTGTATCATGTTTGATGATACTTGATCTTTATGTTAAGTGTATAGAATTAATCCATGGTTAATATGATAATTAGGGTTTTGCATTTCCATTTATTTATTTATTTGTTTATTTATTTATTTGGAAATGAATATGATAAGAATGGTGGCTAAGTTTGTTTTATATTGAAGCTTCATGAAGCTTTGACTTTGCTAACCATCCTTATCTTCATGCTTAACCCTAACCCATCAAAGTGACCATGGTTAATTCTCTACACTTAACCCTAGTTCAAGTTATGATAAGTATTTTGATTTATATTTATTTATATCATAAGACTTATCATAATCTTTTCTTGAGCTCATCTTCTTCTTCTTCTTCAAGCTTGCTACTCCAATGGCAACTTGAGCTTTAGTGAGTTAAATCCAAATCCAAAGTGAACCCACCTCCTATTTCTTCACCCTCTACCTCTTGCCAAGTTGTTTTGGGTGTTTACTTCACAAGTTTCACAAGTTTGTGAAGTCGGAGCTTGAGCTTGTGCAACCTCGACGTAGATCGTCTTTGACACAAAGCCGACGAGCTATTCCACTTGCTTTCCCGATGAAGCCGATGATCGAGTCGAGGATTCATGATGGACAGCGAGGACATGACGTTGCGGAGCCGTGGAGGTGGAAATCCGGATCTACAAAGGTTGTATATCCGTATCATAGCAGTTAACTGTTAACTAGCTTCTATTTCGCCTAAACATCTAGTTAAAGATCCGTAGTCTAGGGTTTCTCGGCACTAAAAATTTTAATTTGGCATGTTCGATGCCTTGTGAGAACCCACTAGGGTGCCTAGGAACCTTTCAGGATGATCCCATATCCATTGGTGTTTGACATCAGAGAATGTATACGATTGCTAAGTGGAGACAGGGTACACTGGACGGACTCGCCGAGAACTCCCCGATGGTATTATACCTCACATCAGATGGCAGTTCTCTGGTGACACTGGTACAGGTTAGTCTGTAGACCAAAGATCGTCGTAAAGCCTTGTGTGATTTCCACTGTGCTTTGATTTCCATCATACCATGTCTAAGAGGGCGTGCAAAAAGGTGCCTTTTGGGTACAGTCCCAAATCACATGGAGGCAATGAGCGATAGGAGGGGTTTCATCTCTCCCGGTATAGGGTGTTGATGTTGCGCTGTGTTCGATTGGCTATAACTGGAAATCCCTGTCCAGGGTTTCTGAGATTTACTGGTAAGTGTTATCAGTAGTTTCTCGAACTGTTATAAGACCTCATATCAACACGACTTATCAAGCTGCTGGAGTCTGACGTTTATCATCCCTAGGCGAAATATGCGACATATCAGACGAAGAGACCGGACTGTACGGGTGTGTTACTAGTTGGATTAATGGGAGAATGTACAGGCTTGCTTGTTGAACTTCTGATTGCTCAATACCTGGGTGGATGCTACGTTTAGCTGACCGCTTGCAGCTTGTTGGTGTTTGATATGATCATCACCTACTGCCGGCGTATTGACGATTCTTTAGAGTCATATACAGAGGTTTCCTGGATCAGGCAAAAAGGAGTAGGAGCACATATGTGATATGTGCGGGACCGAGAATAATACGTGTATGTGATACCTGTTGGAGATAGTGCCCTCAGAGTCAATTATTGGATCACAGGCACATGATTGCAATGATTGAGGGAGGACCTATACCGGTAGGACAGTCTTACTCAAGATGATAGTATGCTATCTGGTTTACCTTTATCATCGTGTACTGTTTTAGGTGACCTTACAAGTCACTATTGCGCGTTGATAGAGCCCCTAGGATTCTTGCTTGACTGCCAGCAGTATGAGGGCGATCATATACGTGAGAGCTGGGGTCTATAAGCACATCCATAAAAGGTCCCTAGTCGAGGGAGTTTCGAGACAGGGCATCGATACTCTAGAGGAGACTAGTGCATACAGTCGAGACCCCGACGAGGGGCAGTGGCCGGTCTCACAAGCCACTGGTGTCAGTTGGTTCACCTAAGATGTATACAGGTGCTCATTGGGTTATGAGTACACCGGACAAGACTCGCCGGAAACATGCTAGTTGGTCTTATACCTGACATCAGATAGCAGTTCCCTGGTGACATGTGTACAGCTTAGTTCATTGACCTGAGATCATCAATAATCTCATGTGAGTTCCTACTGTAATTTGATTACTACCCTACCACGCTCAAAGGAGTCGTGCAAACAATTTTTAGTTGGGTACAGTCCCGAGCCATATGGAGGCAGTGAGCGGATCTTCAGGGGTTCATCTCTCCCGGTATTGGGGGTGTGGTCGCGCTGTGTCTAGGAGAGCCATTACACGAAGTCCTTGGCCAAAGCAGGAGATTTACTGGTAGGTATTCCAGTAATATCTCAGGGTGTTCTGGGCTATACTCCGACACGACTTGTACCGCTATTGGGGGTTTGACTTTTACCAACCCCCTAGGCCCGCCATGCGATGCTCATAGAAGAACGGACCGGACTGTACGGATATTGTCACGACAGGCTCAATAGGGTTTCAGGATGAGTTCGCTCATCGACGTTCCTTTTGGTCAATACCTGGTAGCCCGTTACGTATGGTTAATACCTCTGACGTTCTAGTGGTTAAATCCACAACCAAGGTGTTGACAAGTCTTTAGAGTCCCCCACAGACAGTTTCTCAAGTTTCGGGCGAAATGCTGTAGAGGCCGTACGGAGATATGGCAGGGTTCGATCATATAAGTGCGGTATTGCACGGATCATGATCGGACGGATAATACTAGCGGGCTTTGGTTTAAGCCGGATCCTAGTATTGTACTGTGTAGATTTTGTCTCTTTACATTTGTATTAAGTGGGAATACAAATGCGGGTATGTATATACGGTCGCGGGGTTTTCCTGTAATTTATTACGGGATCAGTTTTTTGAAGTTGCCAGTTTCCATTCCGTTTCGGCCAGTTTTCCTTTGTTCCGACATGGCCGGATTTTTCTGATTGAGGGGCTAATTTGCAATTGCTCAAATTAGCAATTGTGGAGGGGTTTCTTTGTAAATGGAGGATTATGATGGTTCTAGCATCTTTGTTTTTTCATGCATCATTACTTGCATTAATGGTGAGGAGATTGATTTGGTTTATTGATGTGAGGCTTGCTTTTTGTTATGATCACCTCTTGCTTTTACTACACTCACCTCCCTTCATTGTTTTTGCTCTCTCCTCTTCATTTTCTTCTGGCCGGCTACATTTGAGGGAGAGAAAAAGAGAGAGAGGATTCATTTTTTGGTGTGGGAAATTTCTTCATCTCATTTTGACTACTACAAATTTCCTCACCTATCTCCAAAGTTCTTCTTTCTCCTCCACATCCATACAAGGCAAATTCATACCCGCATTGAGACAATCCATTCTACACTAGCCTACAGCATTCTTGGGCACGTCGGCTCGCCAACTTCGTGCCCGAGTTGCATCGGTCCAGAGGTGGGAGCCCGTAAAAGAACCCGTTGATGTGGTGCCCGTTCCGACGAGGCGATGAAGACCAGTGATTCCGCGAGGAGATCGGAGTGGAGGCCGAGGACCGAAGGACACGGATCGCTCGATATAGCTTTCTACCCATTCTCGTATTTGCTAGGATTAGGTTAATGGCCCGATCCGGGTTTATAGTGCGCGGTAGTGCCGGTTTAAAAGTTTTGTAAATGTTTCGTTTCCGCATTCCAGCGTTGGATTAATGGCCAGGGCACTTCAGTGCACTTACAATACCGTATTAGATTCTCGCGATATGAGATATCGGCCGGGTATATGTGATATAGCCGGGTCATCGGATCAAGTGTTGATTCGATGAACTGATACAGTTTATATTAGTCGGTTATTTGTGAAATAGCCGGATTATCGGATCAAGTGTTGATTCGATAATTTAATGTATAATTATATATTTGATATATTAAATTACATTAACTAGTATTAGCTCACTTAAAGATTCATTTTCTCACCTGATAATACATTGATATATATGCGATATATGTTTATTGTATTATTTTCTTTTGTTACAAAAATATATTATATATGTGATGTATAATATTGTAACAAGTTATGATTACAAATGCAACATGATTAGTGGAGATTAAACATGGTTAGGATTTGATTTGGGTTAATCTTTTCTAGAAGCTTCTAGAAGCTTCTCTTTTGTTTTGAGCAAAGATATTATGTGTTGATATTTTGGAGATATTTATTAACCCAACCCAACCTTTTAACCATGGTTGATTCTCTACATGGGTTAAGTCTTTATACCTAACCCATGGTTGCATTTCTAACCACACACAATTCATTATTCATCACAAAAGGTTTTGATCTTCTTCTTCTTCCTTTGATGAAAAGCTTTCTAGCTTTTTCATTTGCGATGTTTATATGTTAGAAGTTTAAAACAAAAGCATGCTAAATTCCTACTTCATCATCCTCATCTATTCTAGCCGCTTAGATTAGGGTGTTTGTTTTGCTAATACTTGATTAGCAAAGTAAGAGCTTGGGTTTGAGTTTCTTCAAGGTAGATCATCTTTGTTATTGAAGAACGGAAGCAAGCTTGCATCTTTCTCTTCATGAAGCCTCTCTTGAGTCCGGGTACTCGATTATCGCAGTGAAGGGACCTCAACACGGAGCTTTAGAAGTGAAGGAACGGACTACAAAGATTGTAATCCCAAACTCTTAGAAGTAAAGTTGTTTACTTGCATGTTTAACCCTAATCTCTAGTCTAAGATCTTGGTTAGGGTTGTTCGGCACGTCTAAATTTTAAATCGGGCATGGTTGATACCTTATAGACCCTTGTGACAGTGCCTAATAACCCTACAGTGGTATCAGTGCCAAGCTAGCGCATTAGGCGACCTGTATACGAAATTAAAAGTCCGATAGAACCCCGAAACGTCGATTTACACCCTCTCTTTGGAAAATTTTTAAAATGTCGATTTTTTCTGTATTAAAAATACTCAGAAAAATAAGCAGGGAATTCTAAGAATTATTTTGAAGTACGAAGTAATGATCCCTTCAATAGACCGCGGAACCGCGGCCAAACCATGAGTTTGGCGGCGGTTCCGCGGCCAACTTAGGGTTTCAGGTGCTAATTCTTGTGGGGTTTATTCTTGGTTAATTTTGCATGCTTCTGGGAATTTTTAATTATACTCAAGTGTTGAGTTTTCTGGAGATCTTTTGTATTCGTTGATTCGATCGGAAAGTTTAACTTCGTTTAAGTTTTTCCGGGTAATTTAGAACGTGTTAAAAAGTTCGAACGGATATCAATAACTCACTTTTAGCCCTGCCGGAAAATTTCCAAGTGTTGGATTTTTTCTTTAATTAAAGCACATTCATAGTCGTGCAAGTAACGCGGTGGACCCTCTAGAAGAACACAAACCTTAACTCGATTATGTGACCGTCTGAACCGCCTTTAAACCTTAGGGTTTGGGGCAGTACGGCGATGCCACATGTGAGGCGTTGGTTTGATCCTTCTACGGCTGGACCATTGGTACTGTGGCATGCGATGTATAATTTTTGAACTTCGCTCAAGTGTTGAGCTATTTGGGAAATATTGGGTGTTTGTTTATTCGATCTGAAAGATTAACATTGTCTATTTATCTGGAATGTGATACAATATTTGGAATCCACAAGTAGTTATGAGATAATTAGTTTGAATGTTATAAATCTAGCACTTTAGTCTTAGATGATCGGTAGCCACGGGATTTTGATGCGATCAAAAGTTCGTCACAATCACGTAGCATACATGGATACTCGCCGAGTAAACTTAATAGATAGCCACACCTTATAGCCCCGACCAAGTGACTGTAGGAGAACCCCGTCGCCAAAAGCATCCGTTCGGGTGCTTACGGCAGCAGTATTCCTCCTTAGTGTACTTCGTCGACGGCATCCGGGGGTGCTGCCGTCTACTAAAGTTTGCGATGAGCATTCGATCAGGATGTCGGGAATCTTGTTGAATTGCCCGACTAGATATTGAAAAGTGTTTTCGAGATTGAGACTAAAATGCGGGGTTTATAATTATTAGGCATGAGATGCCTAAGGAATTCATTTAGTTAGGCATGCGATGTCTAAGGAGGTTGCGGATTCCAACTGTTGTAGTTTTACACTTTCTTTTCTGCGATCATAAGTGTAATATGCAGTGTATCACCGGTTTCGTTGCTATACATCAATGACAATTGGGATACGCATATTTACTTACGTTGATGATACGTGATATTATGTGTTGCTGTGATATGTTATATTGGATCGTCGCGTTTTGAATAGACGGGGGTTTTATGTGAGATGAGGGTTTTTATTTTCATTCATGTAAAATTCATTGTATGTAATATTCTTTTATTGGGGTACTTCCGGGATGAGGATGATGTCACCATTGTATATTATTTACTTTTCCGCATTAGGTAGACCCAAGGCGGGGAGCACAAGTAACCAGGTTCTAGGGTCCAGTGGGAGACCATCTCGTGGAGTCGAGACCGGGTCTCCTAACCCTAGAATTGGCAGTATTTCTTTCCGCTCTCGTAGGGGTCTAGGGATGTGGGTTTGGCTATTCATCACGACTGTGGAATCCGTGTTTTATACAGGCTCGTATTAAAACACCGACCTCCTAGTATATCCAATACTTCATATATGTTCTTCTGCTGCAATGTTCTGTGATGAGATCATATTACTGCCCGAGACGAATGTTTATATTATATATATGAGATATATGTTATATTGCAGATTTTGTTCCAAATGTGATGCTTGTGAAGCATAATAAAATGGGACTTCATTAATGAGATTAATGAAATAAAAGAAACCGAAAGATGTTGTAGAAACTTGTCTCAAAAACAGGTAGCTCTAGTTCTTGCTTTGCATAGCGGTGTTCCTTGTAGAACATCCAGCACCTTATTCGATAAGGAAAGAGCCGAGATCCCTTCACCGGGAGTGAGCACTTTAGCGAAACTAGCAGATGGTACATACTCGGTTTGTCTTTTGATTGTTTCTATAGTTTTTGCTGTGCATAGTGATATTTGTGAAATATCCTGCACCTTATTCAATGATGAAAGAGCCGAGATCCCTTCACCGGGAGTGACCTCTTTAGCAAAACAGGAAAAGGCCTCAAAAATCATTCCATTTAAAATCACTCGATTCTACAACGTTATCAAGTTCATTACGCAAAGGGTTTTCTTAAAAACCTGTCGTAACCCTCCGTCATTTCAGATAAGTACTACTTAGTATTCGTGCTACGGTAGTTTGGCCTCCGTCAAGACGTAGTGTACGGTAGCTGATTAGTGCTTATCTGCAAGTATATGATGCGATTGGATTATTGTATTCGTACGGCGTAGTTTGGCCTCCGTCAAGGGTCGCGCTGGTGGGTCTAATTCAATCAGGAAATGATGGGTTGAAGTTGACTAGTGGACTATTGGTAGTTTGGCCTCCGTCAAGGTCATAGGACGCTAGGGGTAAAATATTATCGGGAATTTCAAGTGTTGAAATTTGCAATGAGATTGCATACCTTCTATGAGATAGTTGGATCCCGATACCCGCTGCGAGTAAGAGTTACTCATGGGAGAATTTTACACATTACAATTAGCCGATCATGTAGGTGTCTAGAAAGTTGTTAACGGGGTTACGTCCCTGGGAAAATGAGATTTATTTTAATTAGGTCCGTGCGAAAGCATTGGGAACCTCCCTTAAAGTACCGGCACTGGCCTGGCTGAAATATTAGCGAACTTGTAGAGTATAATTAATCCTGGCTAGTCTTTTCTTTAAGGGTTTGAAGGAAGATTTGACTAAAACAGTGGGAGACATACTGATTAGATATATTAATATCCAATCTAATCTTGCAAGAGCATACGTTGAGTGATTTCTTCTATCTCTCTCCAGGAAGCAACCATGTCACGCCTTAATCAAGATAATAATACAGATGTATTGATCGAACCCGATTGTTATTCTGCGCTAAGGAACGTTGGTCCCGCTCCAACTTATAATTGTTAAAAGAAAGAGCAGGAAATAGGGGATTACCAGAATTCTAGTGCTGCCCAAACGAAGAAAGTGCATGTTGATGCATCTTCTTCGGGTGTGTTCATTACCAAGAACTGTTACTCAGTATCCTTTATGTCCTGGTTATGAGATACCGGATCAGGATCCCGCAAATGTAATTTGTTACATGGGCTACGGAGAGGTAGAGAACTGAGAACGGGTGATAAGTTTCAAGAGTTGGAAATGATGCAATTTTTCCAGCCAAGACTGTTGGCAGTTATCACCCTGTATTATCAGAATATATTGATTCTCAACGAATGTTATTTGATACCGATCCTGATATAAAACATCATATCAGTCACTTTATTAGTAAAGACGGATATAATTTTGTATTGTTGGATAATGTTTTGAACATTTCCTATATCAAGAGTTGATCGGTTCAGGCACATTATCTAAAAGCATAGACATTCTAAATCAAACCACAGTTCTTAATGTACAGAACACACACAAGAGGAAGAGTTCAGAAATGAACGAATATTTCTTGAGGCATTGTAGACTAGGTCATATCAATGCGACCCGACTAGCTGAAGTTACATTTAGATGCAAATTTAAATTAGTTTGAATTTACATCTTGTGAAACTGCCGGTCATGTCATAGAGATAAGATGACCACAGCTCCGTTTATTGGAAACAGAGAAAGAGTTAGTGAACTCTTAGGATTAATACATGCTGATTTATGAAGGTCACTTGTCTACACATGCCAAGACCGGTTCTATGTACTTCATTACATTCACTGATTATCTCTCAAGATTCAGACATGTGTTCCTGTTGAAACGCAAGTCCGAAACTTTTGAGATAATCACAGAATATAAGTTAGAAGTAGAGAACCAAAACCGGGTATAAGTATTATGTCCTTTGATGTGATCAAGGAGGAGAATACTTGAGCACGGAATTCCTGGACTATTCTAAAGGAGAATGAGATTCTCTCTCAAAATTACTCCTCTGAATACACCACAGCACGTTGGTGTATCCGGGCAGAGCAATTACACCATATGTGATATGGTGTGCTCTATGATGAGTACTACTGAGTTGCCTATTTTCTTTTGGGGTTATGCACTTGAGAAGTTGCATACTTATTGAATAGGTTTCCAACCAAATCAGATGCCTACCACTCCATATGTGATATGGTATGGGAAGAGCCCATCTCTTAAGGAAGTTAAGATTTGTGGTTGTCCGACCTATGTCAAAAGCAAAATCCGGACAAGCTCGAGGCAAGGTCAGTTATGTGGAAGTTTGTTGGATATCCCAAGCATTTGCAAGGAAATATCTTCTACCATACCGAGGAACAAAAGATGTTTTATTTCTCGGCATACCACTTTTTGAGGAAAATGGAATTTCTTGTGAAGAAATTAGTGGTCATGGGGTAGAACTGGAAGGAGTTCGAGCTATACAAACTGCAGCTGATGATTTGGTAAAACCCGGAGGATTCAATAGTTTCCAACGAACCTCAGCCTCTCCGCCGATCTAGTAGGGTTCCTCATCCACCTGAGAGATACTTCGATATCTCTATGACAGTGGGAGAGAGGATTGCATCATGAGCTGATGACCCAACTAGTTTTGAGCAGGCCATCAGGAGTAGGGACTCTGTGAGAATGGCTGGATGCTTAGTGATCTGAGATGGAATCCTTATACACAAACAAAGTATGGACTTTGGATGCTTTATCTTAAAGGTTAAATCTATATCAGGAGCATGTGTATCTTGAGAAGATTACTTGGTGTACATGGAAAAGTTGAGACTTTCAAAGCTATGCTTATGTCCATCCAGGTCCAACTTGCCACTGCTACATACCATGACTACGATATCTGGCAGTTGGGTGTCATGACTGCTTTTCTAAATGATGATTTGGAAGAGAAAGTCTGTAAGTAGACAGCCAGAAGGCCTCATAGACAGTGGGAGCAGCAGAAAAGGGTGCAAGATGTTTTATGTGATAAATCAGGCATCGCGGAGTTGGAACGTCTGTTTTGATGTTGTAGTAAAAGAGTTTGATTTCATCAAAATGGTAGATGAAACTTGTATATACAAAAAGGTAGTCGAGAGTATGGTGGTGATCCTCGTAGAGTACGTGGACGACATACTCTTGATAGGGAAGGAGTTTCCTATTCTACGCTCGGTCAATCTCCTCTTATCAGAAAGATTCTCCATATAGGATCAAGGTGATACCTCCTAAATCCTGAGTTATGGATCTATGAGATAAATCTAATTGGATGTTAGGATTCTCACTAGTTGTAGTGAGATGGTATCAATCGATCTTGGGGAGAATCACTAGAAAGGTTCCAGGGTGATAAGGACGACTGAATGTCAGTCGCAAGTATTGTCTTTACCCTCAGTGGTGGGACGGTATGGTTGAAGAGTTCCAAGCTAGATACCGTGACTTACTAGATAATTAAAGGTAAGATACATCGTTACAGACTAAGCTGTACCAGTGTCACCAGAGAACTGCCATCTGACGTGAGGTATAATACCATCTGGGAGTTCTCGGCGAGTCCGTTCAGTGTACCCAGTCTCCACTGAGCACCCGCATACCATCTTCGATGTCAAACACCAATGGATATGGGATCATCCATCGCCCATCGCATGGGTCGAGAAGATATGCGCTAGTCTACTCTGGAATATCGATGCCCCGTCTCGATATTCCCTCGACTAGGAACATTTCAAGGATGTACTCATGGACTACCCAGGCCCCACTAGTATGATCTACATCATAGTCCTGGAAGTCGAGTACAGATCCTATGGGCTTTATCAACATGTAATCAGAGAGACAGAAAGTATACATGTTAAGATAAAGTGCAACCAGATAGCGTACTATCATGTCGAGCAAGAAAGTCCTACCTATATATGTCCCAGCATCCACTACAATATACATCCAATGTACAGTAATGGCCTCTAGGGCATACATATAACTAACAATCTCCCACTTGCACTAGGGCCATCTGTAGCAGTGGTTGCAGTATCACATACTCAACCATCCCCTAATAGTCTCTCTTTGGGAAAAGGGCCTTCGTGAGTAGATCCGCCGTGTTGTCCTCTGAGTCTACTCTCCTAACCTCGATCATCCTGGAGATCAACTATCTCCATGATCAGGTGATGCTGCCTTAGATTATGTCTGGGTCACTGATGGGACCAGGGTTCCAGGGCCAAAGCCACAGTTCCATTGTCACACAATGGTAGGAACCTAGTTCATCCTATGAACAAATATACACCCAAACTTCCTCTTTGGTAGTATCTTCAATAGCGATGTTACCAGCCTTTATCGTCTAGTTTGCCACGGTATCTAGCTTGGAACTCTTCCAACATACCGTCCCTTTACTGAGGGAAAAGACAGTGCCTGTGACTGACATTCAGTCGTCTTTATCACCCTGGAACACTTCCAGTGATTCTCCCCAGGATCGATTGTTACAATCTCACTATACCTAGTGAGAACCCTAATATCCCTTTAGATCTATCTAATAGGTCCAAATCTCAGGATTTAGGAGGTATCTTCTTTATCCTATTTGGAGAATCATTGTGATAATAGGAGATTGATCGATCGTAGTATAGGAAACTCTTTTCCTATCAAGAGTATGTTGTCTACGTACAATACGAAAATGACCACCTTACTCTCTACTATCCTTTTTGTATATACAAGGTTCGTCTACCATTTTGATGAAGTCAAATACTTTGACTATTACATCAAAATAGACGTTCCAACTCCGCGATGCCTGCTTCATTATGTAAAGCAACTTGCACACGTTTCCGCTGCTCCCACTATTTACGAAGACCTCTGGCTGTGTTCTTATAGACGTTCTCTTCTAAATCAGTATTTAGAAAAGCAGTCATGGCACCCAACCACCAGATATCGCAGTCATGGTATGTAGCCGTGGCAAGTAGGATCTGGATGGACTTAAGCATAGTCACTTGGAAAAAGTTTCATCATTATCCATGCCTGGTTGATGACTAAAACCTTTAATAAGCCTAGCTTCGAAAGTCTCAAGTTTTCCATCTACACCAAGTAATCTTCTCAAGATATACTTGCTCCTGATGGGGATTTAACCCTTCAGATATAGCAGCTAAAGTCCATACTTTGCTGGTGTACATGGATTCCATCTCAGATCGCTAAGCATCCAGCCATTCTTACAGAGTCCCTACTCTCGATGGCCTGCTCGAAACTAGTTGGGTCATCATCTCATGATGCAATCCTTGCTCCCACTGTCATCGAGAAACCGAGGTATCTCTCAGGGGGATGAGGAACTATACTAGATCGGCGGAGAGGCTGAGGTTCGTCGGGAACTATAGAATCTTATGGTTCTGTCAAATCATCAACTGCTGTTTTGTATAGCTGGAACCTTTCCAGTTCTACAGAACTGATCCTGCCTCGATCTTGTCCGAATTTTGCTTTAAACATAGGCCGGACAACCCCAAATCTTAACTTACTTAAGAGATAGGATCTTCCCGCACCATATCTTATATGGAGTGGTAGGCACTGATTTGATTCGAACCTAATTCAATAGGTATGCAGCTTCTCAAGTGCATAACCCCAAAAGAAAATAGGTAACTCAGTAATACTCATCATAGAGCACACGATATCTAATATTGTGTGATTGCTCCGCCCCGATACACCGTTGTGCTGTGGTGTATTCAGAGGAGTAATACTGAGAGAGAATCTCATTTTCCTTCAGAATAGTCCTAGGATTCCATGCACAAGTATTCTCCTCCCTGATCTCATCATAGGACATAATACTTATACCCGGTTATTGGTTCTCTACTTCCTACTTATATTCTGTGAATACCTCAAAAGGTTCGGACTTATATTTCAACAGGAATATATGACTGAATCTTGAGAGATTATCATAGAATATAATGAAGTATAAAGAACCAGTCCTGGCATGTGTAGACAGGAGACCTTACATACATTATCATGTATCAGTCCCAAGAGTTTACCAACTCTTCCTCTGTTTCCAGTAAACAGAGCTGGTGTCATTATATCTTTGTGACATGACTGGCAAGTTTCACAAGATGTAAATTCAAACTGATTTAAATATGCATCTAAATGTTACTTCAGCTAGTCGGGTCGCATTGATATGACCTAGTCTACAATACCTCAAGAAGAATTCGTTCATTTCTGAACTCTTCCTTTTATGTGTGTTCTGTATACGAGGAACTGTAGTTTGATTTAGAACGTCAATTCTTTTAGATAACGTGCCTGAACCGATCAACTTTTGATATAGGAAGTGTTCAAAACATTATCCATCAATACAAAATTATATCCTTTCTTTACTAATAAAGAGACTGATATGATTTTGTATATCAGGTTCGGTATCTAATAGCATTTGTTCAGAATCAATGTATTCGTAATACAGGGTGACAGTGACCAACAGACTTGGCTGCAACACTTGCCCCGTTTTCTGTCTCATGAAACTTATCACCCGTTCTCAGTTTTTCTACCCTTTTGTAGCCCTATGTAACAGATTACATATCTGGGATCCAGATCCGGTATCATATACCCAGGATGCAGAGGATACTGAGAAACAGTTCTTTGTAATGAACACACCCGAAGGAGATGCATCATATGCACTTTCTTCGTTTGGGCGGCATAGGAAATCTGGTATTCCCCTATTTCCTGCTCGGTCTTATAACAATTATAAGTTGGAGCGGGACCAACGTTTCCCAGCTCAGTATAACAAGCGGGTTCGGTCAATACATCCGTATTATTATCTTGATTAAGGCGTGATATGGTCGCTACCAGGAGAGAGAGAGAAGAAAACACTCTGCGTGCGCTCTTGCAAGATTAGATTGGTTATATATTTTATCTAATCAGGATGGCTCCCACTGTTTTTATCAAATCTTCCTTCAAACCTTAAAAGGAAAGACTAGCCGGGATTAATTACACTCTACAAGTTCGCCAATCTTTCAGCCTGGCCAGTGTCGGTACTTTGAGGGAGGTTCCCCGTGCTTTCGCATGGACCTAATTACAGTAAACCTCGTTTTCCCAGAGGCGTAACCCCGTTGACACCTTTCTAGACACCTACTTGATCGGCTAATTGCAAAGTGCAAAACTCTCCCAGGAGTAACAATTACTCGCAGTGGGTATCGGGATCCAACTATCATATAGAAGGTATGCAATCTCATTGCAAATTTCAACACTTGAAACTCCCGATAATGGTTTTTACCCCTAGCACCTATGACCTTGGCTAAGATCAACAAATCATAGGTACTAGTCAAGTTCTACCCGTCATTTCGTGATTAATTAGACCCACCCACATGACCCTTGGCTAAGGTCAACAAAGCCACATGACTGTCCTAACTAATCGCATCATATGCGGTGTAGGAAGACATCACTTAGCTACCGTACACTGTGCCTTGACTATGGTCAACAAACACAGCACGAATACTAAGTACTCTACTTCCTAAAATGACGGAGGGTTGCGAATGGTTTTTATGAAAACCTTTAACGCTTTGAACTTGATCTTGTTGCGGAATCAAATGGTTTTTAAATGGAATGTTTTTCGAAGCTTTTCTAGTTTTGCTAAAGGGGTCACTCCCGGTGAAGGGATCGTCGGCCCTTTCCTCATCGAATGAGGTGCGGGATATATCATATATATCACTGTGCAAAGCGGAAACTATAGAAGAGATCAAAGACAAACCGAGGGTTGTAGCATCTGCCAGTTATTGCTAAAGGAGTCACTCCCGGTGAAGGGATCTCGGTCCTTTCCTCATCGAATAAGGTGCAGGATGTTCTATAATGAACACCGCGATGCAAAGCAAGAACTGTAGCTACCTGTTTTTATTTTGAAATTCGATTCCACAACATCAATTAGGTTTATTTTCTTTCATTAATCTCATTAATGAATATCCCATCATTTAAGTCCACCTAACCATCACAGATAAATATAACGTACGCTTATGCCATGCGCATTCGCCTCGATGTCCCGTCTGCACCGTTAGGTTAGGTAACTAACGCCAGAGCGAGGCAGGGCTAGCGCGGGTGTAAAACATAAGCAACGTCTATATAATATATCATATATACTATATATAATACCTGTCACAGAACATCACATGATCACAGATAAATCACAGCAGAAGAAACATATGAAATATTGGATATACTAGGACGTCCGTGTTTTCAATACGAGCCAGTATAAAACACGGATTCCACGGTCGTGATGAATAGCCAATCCCACACCCCTAGACCCCTACGAGAGCGGCAAGCAACCCTACCAATTCTAGGGTTAGGAGACCCGGACTCGACTCCTCGAGTTGGTCTCCCACTGGACCCAAGAACCCGGTTACTTGTGCTCCCCTCCTTGGGTCTATCCTAGTGCAGAAAAGTAAATAATATACAACAACGGTGACAACTTCCGCAACCTGGAAGCGCCCCAGTAAAAGAATATTACATACAAGTTTTTACATGAATGAAAATGAAAAACACTCATCTCACATAAAAACCCCGGCTATTCAAACACGACGATCCAATATAACATATCCAGCAACATATAACATCACATGTCATCAACGTAAGTAAATATGCGCATCCCAATTGTCGTTGACATATAGCAGTGAAACCGGCGATATCACATATTACACTTACGGTCACAGAAAAGAAAGTGTAAAACTACAACAGTTGGAATCCGCAACCACCTCTGACATCGCATGCCTGACCAAATGAATTACTTAGACATCGCATGCCTAACAATTATAAACCCCGCATTTTAGTCTCATTATCGAAAACACTTTTCAATATCGAGTCGGGCAATTCAACAAGATTCCCGACATTCTGATCGAATGCTCGTCGCAAACTTTAGTAGGCGGCCGCACCCCCGATACCGTCGACGAAGTGCACCAAGGCGGAACACCGCTGCCGCGAGCACCCGAACGGATGCTTTCGGCGACGGGGTTCTCCTACAGTCACTTGGTCGGGGCAATGGGGTGAGGCTGTCTATTAAGTTTACCCGGCGAGTATCCGCGTACGCTACGTGATTGCGACGGACTTTTGATCACATCAAAATTCCGTGGCAACCGATCAAGTGAGACTAAACTGCTATGTTTATAATATTCATCCCGTTATCTCATAACTATTTGTGAGTTCCAATTATTGTATCACATTCCGGATAAATAGAAAATGCTAAACTTTTCGATCGAACAATCGAACACCCAAGTTTTCCCGATACAGCTCAACACATGAAATAAGTCTAACAGCATTCAGTTCGTGCCTCAGTAGCAACGGTCCAGCCGTAGAAGGGTCAAGCCAACGCCTCACATGTGGCACGCCGTATTGCCCCAAACCCGAAGGTTCAAAGGGCAGTTCAAGACGGTCACATAATCGAGTTAAGGTTTGTTGTCTTCTAGAGGGTCCATCGCGTTACTTGCACTACTTAGAACGTCGTTAAACTACGGAAAAGTCCAAAACTTGGAAATTTCCCGACAAGGGAAAAATTGGGTATTTATATCCGGTCGAACTTTTTAACATATTCAAAAAATTATCCGGAAAGCCACACAGACAAAATTTGATACTCCGATCGAAACACCGAATTCCCAAAACAACCCCTGAAAATTCAACTCTTGAATAAATATTGAAAATTCCCAGGAAAACAAGCAAAGAAATATGAGAATTACTGTGTAAAACAAATTACATAAAACGACAGTGTGGCCGCGGAACCGCCGCACGAGCCATGCTCGTGCCGCGGATCCGCGGCTCATTGATTGAATCAGTGCGTCGAAATTCACAGTAACTCTTATATTATCCTGTTTGTTTCTCTGCATATTTTTAATGTGGAAAAAACCCCGATTTTAGAAAAAGTACAGAGAGCAATTTTCGGTTTGGGTTTTCGGGTCGTTCGGACTTCAAACTCCGTCTGGACTTCGCCTAAGGCTCTAGCTAGGCTCTGATACCACTGTAGGGTTCCTAGGCACTCTAGTGAAGTCTCACAAGTGATCAAACATGCACAAATTGAATTTTACGGGTGCCTACAAACCCGACTACGGATCTTTTACTAGATATTTAGGCGAAACAAGCGAACTAGTTAACATTTTAACTAAGGGAACGGACATACAACCTTTGTAGATCCGGTCCACCACCTCCACGGCTCCGCAATGAAGTCTCATCGCTGTCCAAATCATGTCTTGGGCTCTAGCGTCGGCATCATCGAAGAATGGGCGGGCTTGATCGTCGGTTCGATGCCGAAGATGATCTACGTCGAGGCATCGCAAGAACAAGCTCCTACTTCACCAAGCTTTCAAAACTTTTGAAGTAAACACCCTATACAACTTGGCAAGAGGTAGAGGATGAAGAAATAGGAAGTGGGTAGACTTTAGATTTGGATTTCTCACACTTTTTCATCAAACACCATTGATGTAGCAAGCTTTTTCTTTTGTTGAAGAAGAAGAAGATAATGAAAAGGAATATGATAAGTGTTAAGTAAATGATAAATAAATCAATACTTATCATTTACTAACCCTTGGTTAGTTGTAGAGAATGGACCATGGTTAACTTGAATGGTTAGGTTAAAGGATGAGATAAGAATGGTGACTTGGTCAAAGTTTCAAGAAACTTCAACTACAAACAAAACTAGCAACCATTCTTTTTCTCTTTACCTTTTTCTTTTTCCAAAATAAACAAAAGAATAAATAAATGAATAAGTAAATAAAAAGAAAACCCTAATCATAAACCTAACCATGGTCTAATTCTTTGCACTAACCCTAGCTTGCATGTATCATCAAACATGATACAATCATGTGCACAAAATATATCACATATACAATGTGCACAAACCAAGTGAGTAAATCCATTTAAAGTGAACCAATACTAGTTAATGCAAATTAATATATCAAATATATAATTATACATTCAATCATTAAATCAACACTTGATTCAATGATCCGGTCATGTCGCATATAACCGGCTAGTATTCAATGTATCGGCTTATCGAATCAATCTTTGATTCGATAACTAGGTTATATCGCATATAACCAATCGATACATTCGCCGCGAGAATGAAATACGGTATCACATACACGCATTATTCTCGGTCCCGCACATATCTCATATGCGCTCCTATTTCGTTTCGCTTGAGCCAAGAAACATCTGTGTAGGACTCTAAAGACTCGTCAATACGCCGGCAGCAGATGATGATCATATCAAGCATCCACAAGCCGCAAGCGGTCTGCTAAACGTAACGGCCACCCGGGTATTGAGCGATCAGAAGATCGACGAGCAAGCCCGCTCACACTCCTGTGAATCAAACCAGTAACACTTACCGTACGGTCCGGTCTGTTCGTCTGATATGTCGCATATCTTGTCTAGGGGTGGTAAACGTCAGACCCCAATAGCTCGATAAGTCATGCCGACTTGAGGTCCATAACATTCGTGAAACTACTAATAACTCTTACCAGTATATCACTGCAACCCTGGCCAGGGATTTCCTGTTATGGCCAGTCGAGCATAGCACAACATCAACCCCCAATACCAGGAGAGACGAATCCCCTCCTATCGCTCATTGCCTCCATGTGAATCGGGACTGTACCCAAAAACCACCTGTTTGCACGACTCAGTAGAGCCGTGGTAGGGTGGAAATCAAAGCACAGTGGGAGACACACAAGACTCTATGACGATCTCGGGTCAACAGACTAAGCTGTACCAGTGTCACCAGAGAACTGCCATCTGACGTGAGGTATAATACCATCTGGGAGTTCTCGGCGAGTCCGTTCAGTGTACCCAGTCTCCACTGAGCACCCGCATACCATCTTCGATGTCAAACACCAATGGATATGGGATCATCCATCGTCCATCGCATGGGTCGAGAAGATATGCGCTAGTCTACTCTGGAATATCGATGCCCCGTCTCGATATTCCCTCGACTAGGAACATTTCAAGGATGTACTCATGGACTACCCAGGCCCCACTAGTATGATCTACATCATAGTCCTGGAAGTCGAGTACAGATCCTATGGGCTTTATCAACATGTAATCAGAGAGACAGAAAGTATACATGTTAAGATAAAGTGCAACCAGATAGCGTACTATCATGTCGAGCAAGAAAGTCCTACCTATATATGTCCCAGCATCCACTACAATATACATCCAATGTACAGTAATGGCCTCTAGGGCATACATATAACTAACATTTAGAATCCTTTGGTTCTGTCAAATCATCTGCTGTAGTTTGTATAGCTGGAACATTTCCAGTTCTACATTACAGACCTTGCCTCGATCTTGTCCGGATTTTGCTTTTGACATAGGCCGGACAATCCCAAATCTTAACTTACTTAAGAGATAAGATCTTCCCACACCATATCTTATATGGAGTGGTAGGCAGTGATTTGATTCGAACCCTATTCAATAGGTATGCAGCTTCTCAAGCGCATAACTCCCAAAAAGGAAACAGGTAACTCAGTAGTACTCATCATAGAGCACACCTTATCATATAGGGTGTGATTGCTCCGCCCCGATACACCAATGTGCTATGGTTATTTGGAAGAGTAATGCTGAGAGAGAATCTCATTCTCCTTTAGAATAATCCAGAAATTCCAAGCACAAGTATTCTCCTCCTTGATCTCATCAAAGGACATAATACTTATACCCGGTTATTGGTTCTCTACTTCTAACTTATATTCTGTGAATACCTCAAAAGGTTCGGACTTATGTTTCAACAGGAACATATGACTGAATCTTGAGAGATTATCAGAGAATATAATGAAGTATAAAAAAACCCAGTCCTGACATGTGTAGACAGGAGACCTTACATACATCGTTATGTATCAGTCCCAAGAGTTTACTAACTCTTCCTCTGTTTCCAATAAACAGAGCTATGGTCATCTTATCTTTGTGACATGACTGGCAAGTTTCACAAGATGTAAATTCAAACTGATTTAAATATGCATCTAAAATGTAACTTCAGCCAGTCGGGTCGCATTGATATGACCTAGTCTACAATGCCTCAAGAATGATTCGTTCATTTCTGAACTTTTCCTCTTGCGTGTGTTCAGTATACAAGGAACTGTAGTTTGATTTAGAACGTCAATGCTTTTAGATAACGTGCCTGAACCGATCAACTTTTGATATAGGAAATGTTCAAAACATTATCCATCAATACAAAATTATATCCTTTCTTTACTAATAAAGAGACTGATATGATTTTGTATATCAGGTTCGGTATCTAATAGCATTTGTTCAGAATCAATGTATTGGTAATACAGGGTGACAGTGACCAACAGACTTGGCTGCAACACTTGCCCCGGTTTCTGTCTCATGAAACTTATCACCCGTTCTCAGTTTTTCTACCTTTTTGTAGCCCTATGTAACAGCTTACATATCTGGGATCCTGATCCGGTATCATATACCCAGGATTCAGAGGATACTGAGAAACAGTTCTTTGTAATGAACATACCCGAAGGAGATGCATCATATGCACTTTCTTCGTTTGGGCGGCATGGGAAATCTGGTATTCCCCAATTTCCTGCTCTGTCTTATAACAATTATAAGTTAGAGCGGGACCAACGTTCCCCAGCTCAGTATAACAAGCGGGTTCGGTCAATACATCTGTATTATTATCTTGATTAAGGCATGATATGGTCGCTACCAGGAGAGAGAGAGAAGAAAACACTCAGCGTGCGCTCTTGCAAGATTAGATTGGTTATGTATTTTATCTAATCAGGATGGCTCCCACTGTTTTTATCAAATCTTCCTTCAAACCCTAAAAGGAAAGACTAGCCGGGATTAATTACACTCTACAAGTTCGCCAATCTTTCAGCCAGGCCAGTGTCGGTACTTTGAGGGAGGTTCCCCATGCTTTCGCACGGACCTAATTACAGTAAACCTTGTTTTCCCAGAGGCGTAACCCCGTTGACACCTTTCTAGACACCTACTTGATCGGTTAATTGTAAAGTGCAAAACTCTCCCAGGAGTAACAATTACTCGCAGTGGGTATCGGGATCCAACTATCTTATAGAAGGTATGCAATCTCATTGCAAATTTCAACACTTGAAACTCCCGATAAAGGTTTTTACCCCTAGCACCTATGACCTTAACTATGGTCAACAAATCATAAGTACTAGTCAAGTTCTACCCGTCATTTCGTGATTAATTAGACCCACCCACATGACCCTTAACTAAGGTCAACAAAGTCACGCGACTGTCCTAACTAATCGCATCATATGCGGTGTAGGAAGACATCACTTAGCTATCGTACACTGTGCCTTGACTATGGTCAACAAACACAGCACGAATACTAAGTACTCTACTTCCTAAAATGACGGAGGGTTGCGAATGGTTTTTGTGAAAACCTTTAACGCTTTGAACTTGATCTCGTTGCGGAATCAAATGGTTTTTAAATGGAATGTTTTCGAGGCTTTTCTAGTTTTGCTAAAGGGGTCACTCCCGGTGAAGGGATCGTCGGCCCTTTCCTCGTCGAATGAGGTGCGGGATATATCATATATATCACTGTGCAAAGCAGAAACTATAGAAGCAATCAAAGGACAAACCGAGTGTGTAGCATCTGCCAGTTATTGCTAAAGGAGTCACTCCCGGTGAAGGGATCTCGGTCCTTTCCCCATCGAATAAGGTGCAGGATGTTCTACAATGAACACCGCGATGCAAAGCAAGAACTGTAGCTACCTGTTTTTATTTTGAAATTCGATTCCACAACATCAATTAGGTTTATTTTCTTTCATTAATCTCATTAATGAATATCCCATCATTTAAGTCCACCTAATCATCACAGATAAATATAACGTACGCTTGTGCCATCCGCATTCGCCTCGATATCCCGTCTGCACCGTTAGGTTAGGTAACTAACGCCAGAGCGAGGCAGGGCTAGCGCGGGTGTAAAACATAAGCAACGTCTATATAATATATCATATATACTATATACTCTATCTATCACAGAACATCACAGATATCGCAGCAGAAGAAACATATGAAATATTGGATATACTAGGACGTCCGTGTTTTCAATACGAGCCAGTATAAAACACGGATTCCACGGTTGTGATGAATAGCCAATCCCACACCCTTAGACCCCTACGAGAGCGGCAAGCAACCCTACCAATTCTAGGGTTAGGAGACCCGGACTCGACTCCTCGAGATGGTCTCCCACTGGACCCTAGAACCCGGCTACTTGTGCTCCCCTCCTTGGGTCTATCCTAATGCCGAAAAGTAAATAATATACAAATGGTGACATCATTCGCAACCTGGAAGTGCCCCAATAAAAGAATATACAAGTTTTTTACATGAATGAAAATGGAAAACACTCATCTTACATAAAAACCCCCGGCTATTCAAACACGACTATCCAATATAACATATCCAGCAACATATAACAACACATGTCATCAACGTAAGTAAGTATGCATACACCGATTGTCGTCGACGTATAGCAACGACAATCGGCAATACCACTACATACTACACTTACGGTCACAGAAAAGAAAATGTAAAACTACAACAGTTGAAATCCGCAACCTCCTCAGACATCGCATGCCTGACCAAATGAAATACTTAGACATCGCATGCCTAACAATTATAAACCCCGCATTTTAGTCTCATTATCGAAAACTCTTTTCAATATCAAGTCGGGCAATTCAACAAGATTCCCGACATCCTGATCGAATGCTCGTCGCAAACTTTAGTAGGCGGCCGCACCCCCGATGCCGTCGACGAAGTGCACCAAGGCGGAACACCGCTGCCGCGAGCACCCGAACCGATGCTTTCGGCGACGGGGTTCTCCTGCAGTCACTTGGTCGGGGCTATGGAGTGAGGCTGTCTATTAAGTTTACCGGCGAGTATCCGCGTTCACAATGTGATTGCAACGGACTTTTGATCACATCAAAATTCCGTGGCAACCGATCAAGTGAGACTAAAGTGCTATGTTTATAACATTCATTCAGTTATCTCATGACTTATTATGAATTCCAATTATTGTATCACATTCCGGATAAGATAGAATATGTTAAATTTTTCGATAGAACAATCGAACACCCAAGTTTTCCCGATCAACCGAATGAAATAAGTTCAAAGACATTCACTTCATGCCTCAGTACCAACGGTCCAGCCGTAGAAGGGTCAAGCCAACGCCTCACATGTGGCACGCCGTACTGCCCCAAACCCTAAGGTTCAAAGGGCAGTTCAAGACGGTCACATAATCGAGTTAAGGTTTGTTGTCTTCTAGAGGGACCATCGCGTTACCTGCACTACTCAGAACGTCCTTAAACCACGGAAAAATCCAACACTTGGAAATTTTCCGGCAGGGGAAAAAGTGGGTATTTATGTCCGGTCGAAATTTTTAACATATTCTAAAATATCCGAAAAACACATAGACAAAATTAGACAATCCGATCGAATGTACGAACTCCTAATACAACCCAAAAAAACCCAAATCTTGATTTCAGATAAAAAAAATTCCCAGGAAAACCAGCACTGCAAAATAGGAATTACTGTGCAAAATTGAATGCCTAATAAGATAAAACGGCCGCGGAACCGCCGCATTAGTTTCGGGTCGATCGGACTTCTAACTCCGTCTACGCATCGCCTAAGGCTCTAGCTAGGCTCTGATACCACTGTAGGGTTCTTAGGCACTCTTATGGAGTCTCACAAGTGATCAAACATGCACAGATCAAATTTTACGGGTGC
Organism: Agapanthus africanus; assembly: GCA_030015575.1. Taxonomy (NCBI): domain Eukaryota; kingdom Viridiplantae; phylum Streptophyta; class Magnoliopsida; order Asparagales; family Amaryllidaceae; genus Agapanthus; species Agapanthus africanus. The sequence goes on along the minus strand of CM057346.1, from coordinate 263,758,037 downwards.
CTACAAACCCTAATACGGATCGTTTACTAGATATCTTGGCGAAACAAGCAAGTAAATGGAAATGTATCTAAAGGAAAGTGACTACAACCTTTGTAGATCCGGTCCACCACTTCCTAAGCACCGCGATGATCTCCCTCCACTGTCCAAATCGAATCCCGAACTCAAGTATCAGCTTCGTCGAAGAAATGGGCGGGCTTGATCGTCGGTTCGATGCCGAAGATGATCTACGTCGAGGCATCACAAGAACGAGCTCCGCCTTCGCCAAGTCAAGAAACTTGTGAAGACAACACACTCTACTACATGGCAAGTAGTAGAGGATGAAGAAATAGAAAGTGGGTAGACTTTAGATTTGGATTTCTCACTTGATTTGGTTAGTTGCCATTGAACTAGAAAGCTTTTCTTTTTCTAGCTCTTGAAGAAGAAGAAGAAAGATATGATAAGTTAATCATAAAAAAAAATGAATAAGAATTAAAACTTATGATACTTTTAACCTTAGTTAAGTGTAGAGAAAAGACAATGGTTAATGGAATGGTTAGGGTTAAGGATAAGAACAAAAAAGGAGACTAAGTCAAGACTTCATGAATGTTCCACTAGCAAACAAATAATGCCACCATTTCATCATTTATCTTTTTCAAAATAAAAAGATAAATAAAGAAATAGATAAATGAGTAAATGACTAAACAAAACCCTAATCATTAGTTTAAACCATGGTTTGATTCTTTACATTTAACCAAGTAAGCATGTATCATCAAACATGATACAAACATGTGCACAAAAGCATATCACATATACAACTTGCACAATTCAAATGAGAAAATCCATTTAAAGTGAACCAACACTAGTTAACGCAAAGCAATATATCAAATATATAAATATGCACTAAATCATTAAATCAACACTTGATTTAACGATCCGGTCATATCCGATATAACCGACTAGTATCTTATGTATCGGCTTATCGAATCAATCCTTGATTCGATAACTAGGTTATATCGCATATAACCAATCGATACATAGATCGTGAGAATGTAATACGGTATCGCATACTCGAATTATTCTCGGTCCCGCACATATCTCATATGCGCTCCTATTTCGTTTCGCTTGAGCCAGGAAACCTCTGTGTATGACTCTAAAGACTCGTCAATACGCCGGCAGCAGATGATGATCATATCAAGCATCCACAAGCCGCAAGCGGTCTGCTAAACGTAACGGCCACCCGGGTATTGAGCGATCAGAAGATCGACGAGCAAGTCCGCTCACACTCTTGCGAATCCAACCAGTAACACTTACCGTACAGTCCGGTCTGTTCGTTTGATATGTCGCATATCTCGCCTAGGGGTGGTAAACGTCAGACCCCAGTAGCTCGATAAGTCATGCCGACTTGAGGTCCATAACATTCGTGAAACTACTGATAACTCTTACCAGTATATCACTGCAACCCTGGCCAGGGATTTCCTGTTATGGCCAGTCGAGCATAGCACAACATCAACCCCCAATACCGGGAGAGACGAATCCCCTCCTATCGCTCATTGCCTCCATGTGAATCGTGACTGTACCCAAAAACCACCTGTTTGCACGACTCAGTAGAGCCGTGGAAGGGTGGAAATCAAAGCACAGTGGGAGACACACAAGACTCTATGACGATCTCGGGTCAACAGACTAAGCTGTACCAGTGTCACCAGAGAACTGCCATCTGACGTGAGGTATAATACCATCTGGGAGTTCTTGGCGAGTCCGTTCAGTGTACCCAGTCTCCACTGAGCACCCGTATACCATCTCTGATGTCAAACACCAATGGATATGGGATCATCCATCGCCCATCGTATGGGTCGAGAAGATATACGCTAGTCTACTCTGGAATATCGATGCCCCGTCTCGATATTCCCACGACTAGGAACATTGAAGGATGTACTCATGGACTATCCAGGGCCCACTAGTATGATCTGCATCACAGTCCTGGAAGTCGAGTACACATCCTAAGGGCTTTATCAACATGTAATCAGAGAGACAGAAATTATACATGTTAAGATAAAGAGCAACCAGATAGCGTACTATCATGTCGAGCGAGAAAGTCCTACCTATATATGTCCCAGCATCCACTACAATATACATCCAATGTACAGTAATGGCCTCTAGGGCATACATATAACTAACAAGTGAGGTAGAAGCTTGAGTCCGTATTCCTTCGACGTAGATCATCTTCGGCATCTAAGACTTCAAGCGATCCCGTTGCAATTTCTCATGGAGCCGTCCGAGTGTCCGGAAATTGGATGATCGCAGCGAAGGGACTACATCAAGGAGCTTAAGAAGTGAAGGTCCGATCTACAAAGGTTGTATTTCGTATTCACTTAGGGTTAAAGTGTTTAGCTTGCATTGTTTTCGCCTAATCTCTAGTTAACGATCTAGCTTAGGGTTGTTCGGCACCTAAATTTTTTTAATCCGGCATGGTCGATACCTTGTAGAGCCTTGTTAGAGTGCCTAGTAACCCTACAAGTGGTATCAGAGCCTAGCTAGAGCATTAGGCGATGTGTTAACGATGTTAAAACTCTGATCGAATCCCGACACGCAAAATTAATCCCCTCTCTGGAAAATTTTTGAAATCTGGGATTTTTCAGTATTAAAAATACTTTAAAAATTCGGCAGGGTTTTCAAAGAATTACCCTGAAAAACGAGCCCCCAATTCTTCAACTTGGCCGCGGAACCGCGGCAGTAATACACCTTTGGCGGCGGTTCCGCGGCTAGGTAAGGGTATTAGGGACGGATTTTTGCACAGTAATACTTACCTCTGTTTTTACTATTTTCTGGGTATTTTTAAACTGACTCAAGTGTTGAGTGTTTTGGGGTTTATTTTGTAGTCGTTGTTTCGATCGGAAAATTTAATTTCGTTGGGTTTTCCGGATATTTAGAAACTGTTAAAAAGTTCGAGCGGATGTCAATATCTCGCTTTTTCCCGACCCGGAAATTTTCGAAGTGTTGGATTTTCCGTAGTTTAAGAGCTTTTTAATTAGTGCAAGTAACGCGATGGACCCTCTAGAAGACAACAAACCTTAACTCGATTATGTGACCGCCTCGAACTGCCCTTTAAATCTTAGGGTTTGGGGCAGTACGGCGTACCACATGTGAGGCATTTGCTTGACCCTTCTACGGCTGGACCGTTGGTACTGTGGCATGAAGTGAATGTTTTTAAACTTATTTCATGCGTTGAGCTGTTCCGGGAAAACTTGGGTGTTCGATTATTCGATCGGAAAGTTTAACACTGTGTATTTATCTGGAATGTGATACAATATTTGGAATCCACAAGTAGTTATGAGATAACTAATTTGGATGTTATAAACATAGCAGTTTAGTCTCAAATGATCAGTTGCCACGGAATTTTGATGCGATCAAAAGTCCGTCACAATCACGTAGCGTACGCGGATACTCGCCGGGTAAACTTAATAGACAGCCATGCCCCATAGCCCCGACCAAGTGACTGTAGGAGAACCCCGTCGCCGAAAGCATCCGTTCGGGTGCTCGCGGCAGCGGTGTTCCGCCTTAGTGCACTTCGTCGACGGCATCGGGGGTGCGGCCATCAACTAAAGTTTGCGATGAGCATTCGATCAAATATCGGGAATCTTGTTGAATTGCCCGACTACATATTGAAAAGTGTTTTCGATATAGAGACTAAAGTGCGGGGTTTATAATTATTAGGCATGCGATGTCTAAGGAGGTTGCGGATTCCAACTATTGTAGTTTTACACTTTCTTTTCTACGACCGTAAGTGTAATATGTGATATCGCCGGTTTCGTTGCTATATGTCAACGACAATTAGGATGCGCATATTTACTTACGTTGATGACATGTGATGTTATGTGTTGCTGGATATGTTATATTGGATCGTCTCGTTTTGAATAGCCGGGGGTTTTATGTGAGATGAGAGTTTTTATTTTCATTCATGTAAATTTAATTGTATGTAATATTCTTTTATTGAGGCACTTCCGAGTTGAGGTTGATGTCACCATTTGTATATTATTTACTTTTCTGCACTAGGATAGACCCAAGGAGGAGAGCACAAATAACTGGTTCTGGAGTCCAGTGGAAGACCAACTCGAGGAGTCGAGTCCGGGTCTCCTAACTCTAGAATTGGTAGGGTTGCTTGCCGCTCTCGTAGAGCTCTAGGGGTGTGGGTTTGGCTATTCATCGCGACCGTGGAATCCGTGTTTTATAGAGGCTCAAAATAAAACACGGACGTCCTAGTATTTCCAATGTTTCATATGTTTCTTCTGCTGCGATATCTGTGATGTGATCATATGATGTGCTGTGATAGATACTGAATATAGTATATATGATATATTATATAGACGTTACTTATGTTTTACACCCGCGCTAGCCCTGCCCCGCTCTGCCGTTAGTTACCGAACCGAACGGTGCACGAGGGGACATCGAGGCGAATGCGGATGGCATAAGTGTACGTCGTATTTATCTGTGATTTTTAGGTGACTTAAATGATGGGACTTCATTAATGTGATTAATGAAAGAAAAAGAAACCTAAAAGATGTTGTGGAATCTAATTTTCAAAAACAGGTGGCTACAGTTCTTACTTTGCATCGCGGTGTTCCTTGTAAAACATCCTGCACCTAATTCGATGAGGAAAGGGCCAAGATCTCTTCACCGGGAGTGACCCCTTTAGCAATAACTGGCAGATGCTACAACCCTCGGTTTGTCTTTTGATTGCTTCTATAGTTCTTGCTTTGCATAGTGGTATATATGATATATCCTGCACCTCATTCGACGAGGAAAGGGCTGTAAGTCCACGTTGCCCACCCCGGTGCTTGTGGGGAGGCGGAAAACGGAATAAAAATCGAATTTTTATGAACTTAGGCAACATGGACTAGACTAGGAAGGATCTTTGCTAAAAAAAAATAAGCTAAAGCTAACCAGAAACTAGCTAAGTGCTAGAAAGGTTATACCTTGGACTTTATGTCCTTCTCCCCTTGCTCCTTGGAGTGGTGGAAGGAGGTCACCTTTGTCGTCTACTCACGTCGAAGAAAGATCCACCCGAAAGCCTCGACCTTTGGCTTCAACTCCAAGCTAGAAGTAACTAGGGTGCAAGAAGTGCTAGTCCTTGAACCCTAGATGAGAGTAGAGATTATCAAGAAAGGGTTTTTCTCAAGCTCAAGTGTTTCTCAACACATGAGAGGGGAGAGCTTGAGGGAGAGGAAGAACAAGAGAGAGAATATGAATGATAGAATGAGAGAAAAATAAACCATTCTCACATATATGTGTGAATTATTGTAATTAGATAATTAGCTAGATAATTGTCATGGTTAATCAAGACATGACCATTATCATTTCATTTTTAATGCAAATTGCAAGGATCAAATAGCATCTTCCAAATGAAATGATGATGGTCAAAGTGTCAACCAAGGTCAACAAGTCAAGGAGGTCAAATGGTCAACAACCATAACCATGCACAATTATTTAAACTAATATCAATTAACAATAATACACACATAAGCATTAGGGTTAATAAAATGACAATAGTCATTAACCCTAATCAAAGTCCTCTCCCTCTGTCTCAAGCAACTGTGCATACGCACCCGTATTCGTGATCCGAGGAATACGAATACAATGAGAAAAACCAATCCCAAATCATATACTAGTATTCGGTTTAAACCAAAGCCCGCTAGTATAAGCTGTCCGGACAGTAAACGTGCACAAGTGCGCGGATGTGAACGAACCCTGTCGCAAAACCATGCGACCTCTACTCATTTTGCCTAAAGGCGAATAGCTCTCTGTGTGGGACTCTAAAGACTCGACACTACGCTGGCAGTGGGTTTAACCACAGACCGCAAGCGGCACTAGCTGTACGTAACGGTCCCCAGGTAGATGTCGATAAGAAGACTGACGAGGTGAACCCCATCTGAACTCCTACTGAGCCTGTATGTGACAATCTCCGTACAGTCTGGTCTGTTCGTCTGATACATCGCATGGCGGGCCTAGGGGGCGGTGAACGTCAGTCCCCTAATAGCGGTACAAGTCATGTCGGAGTGTAGCCCAGAACACCCTGAGATAACACTGGAAACCTACCAGTATATCTCGCTTGCCCTGGCCAGGGACTACTCGTGTAATGGCTCTCTTAGACACAGCGTGATGTCAACCCCCAATACCGGGAGAGACGAATCCTGTCTAACCGTCACTGCCTCCAAGTGCTTCGGGACTGCACCCAAAAACTACCTGTTTGCACGACTCCTTTGAGCCGTGGTAGGGTAGTAATCAAAATGCAGTGGGAATACACTCGAGGCGAAGTGACAGTGTCAAGTCAGCGGACTAAGCTGTATTCATGTCACCTGGGAACTGATAACTGACGATAGGTATAATACCAATCAACAGTTCCCGACGAGTCCTGTCCAGTGTACTCGTAACCTAACGAGCACCCGCATACTATCTCAAGTACGACGTACTGACGGCTGTGGGACAGACCGTCTCCCACGCTGGGATGAGAAGCGCATACGCTAGTCTAATCCGGAGTATCGATGCCTGTCTCGATAGTCCAACATCTAGGGACCTGTATAAGGATGTGCTTATAGATCACCCAGCTCCCACTAGTGTGAGCGCCATCACAACGCTGGTAATCAAGCAAAGATCCTAAGGGCTCTACTAATATGTATATCAGCGATATGCTAAAAGAAACACATGCACATATTAAAGCAGAGACAAACCAAGTAGCATACGACCATTTCGAGCAAGATTGTATATACAACTGTGAATAGCCCAAGCTTCCATCAAGTAATATACAAGCTAGTATGATACAGTAATGGCCTCTAGAGCATATACACTAACAATCTCCCACTTGCACTAAGGCCATGTACTGGAGTATCGAAGACCTATCATCTCGATCAGCCGCTCGAACTGAGTCTGGGCAAGGCCTTGGTGAATGGATCTGCTGTGTTATCTTCTGAAGCAACCCTCCGAACCTCGATCTCCTGGCGATCCACGATCTCCCTGATCAGGTGATACCGCCTCAAGATGTGTCTGGATTTCTGATGGGACCTGAGTTCCTTCGCTAAAGCTATAGCCCCGTTGTTGTCGCAATACAGAGGTATTGGGTCAACAATGGACGGAACCACCTGAAGTTCTCTCAAGAACTTCCTCATCCAGACAGCTTCTTTTGCGGCATCAGATGCAGCGATGTATTCCGCTTCCATAGTCGAGTCAGCAACGGTTTCCTGTTTGGAGCTCTTCCAACACACCGCCCCTCCATTGAGGGTAAAGTCAAAACCCGACATGGACTTGGAATCATCCTTGTCACTCTGGAAGCTGGAGTCAGCAAAGGCCTCAATCTGGAGGTCTTTTCCGCCATACACCAAGAACAACTCCTTAGTCCTTCTCAGGTACTTGAGAATGTTCTTTACTGCTATCCAATGTTTCTCCCCGGGGTTTGACTGATACCTGCTTACCACACTCAGTGCATAAGCCACATCCGGTCTGGTACACAACATCGCATACATTATAGTGCCTACCACAGAAGCATAGGGTATAATAGACATGTGATCCCTCTCCAAATCAGTCTTGGGAGACATCTCTTTGGAGAGGGTGATCCCGTGACAAGCCGGGAGATTACCGCGCTTGGAATCTTCCATACTGAATCTCTTCAATATGGTGTCGATGTACCTGGACTGCGAAAGTCCTAATATCCTTTTGGATCTGTCACGGTAGATCCGGATACCCAGAATATATGAGGCATCACCCAGGTCTTTCATGGAGAACCTGTGTGACAAGAACCCCTTGACAGATTGTAGCATAGGAATGTCATTTCCTATTAAGAGAATGTCATCCACGTATAAAATGAGGAATACTACAGTTCTCGCTAAAATCTACAATAGATGCATGGTTCATCTGGATTTTTGATAAAGCCAAATTCCTTGACCGTCTCATCAAAACAGATGTTCCAACTCCGCGATGCCTGCTTCAGTCCATAAATGGACTTAAGCAACATGCACACCTTTCCGCTGCTCCCACTCTGAATGAAACCCTCTGGCTGGTCCATATAGACACACTCCTCTAAATGTCCATTTAGAAAAGCTGTCTTTACGTCCATCTGCCAAATCTCATAATCGTGGAAGGCAGCAATGGCAAGAAGGATCCGAATGGATTTCAGCATAGCTACTGGAGAAAAGGTTTCGTCATAGTCCAAACCAGGTCGCTGACGAAAACCCTTTGCTACCAGTCTAGCTTTATAGGTCTCAACCTGTCCATCTACACCAATCTTCCTTTTGATGATCCACTTGCATCCTACGGGTTTTACCCCATCTGGAGCAATGTCCAACGTCCATACTTTGTTGGTGTACATGGACTCCATTTCGGTCCGCATTGCATCCAGCCATTTTACCGAGTCGACGCTCTGAATGGCTTGCTGGAAGCTAGTAGGCTCATCAACATCTATGATGCAATCCTCTCTATCCCCGTCAATGAGAAAACCGTAGTTTCTCTCGGGCGGATGAGACTGCCTACTACTTCTGCGGAGCGGCGTGGGAATGTCCTGATCTTTCGAACCCTCTGGTTCTACCAAGCTTTCAGTAATAGCTCGTGGTTCTGGAATTTCTTCCAGTTCTATTGCGCTCCCACTTAATTCTTTTTCTATGAACTAGTGTTCTAGAAAGTGGGCATGGCGAGAAACAAACACCTTTTGTTCCTCTTCACAATAGAAGAAATATCCCTTGGAGTTCTTTGGATATCCCACAAACTTGCACTGTACTGAGCGTGCCTCGAGCTTGTCCGCATGCTGCTTTTTTACAAAAGTTGGACATCCCCATGTCTTAATGTGATTAAGATAGGGTCTCTTCCCACACCACATCTGATATGGTGTAGTGGGCACAGTCTTAGTTGGAACCCGGTTCAAAAGGTATGCAGCTGATTCTAGCGCATATCCCCAAAACGATCGCGGCAACTCAGCGTTACTCATCATGGACCGTACCATATCCAATAGGGTTCGGTTCCGTCTCTCCGATACACCGTTATGTTGCGGAGTGTATGGAGGAGTAAGCTGAGAGAGAATTCCATTCTCTTTTAAGTAACCCAGGAACTCGGCACTCAAGTATTCACCACCTCGATCAGATCTCAGTGCCTTGATACTTTTGCCTGTTTGTTTTTCTACTTCATTCTTATATTCCTGGAATTTTTCAAAAGCCTCGGATTTATGTTTCATTAAGAAGATATAACCGTACCTTGAAAAGTCATCCGTAAAAGTAATGAAGTAAGAATAACCGCTTCGTGCATGTATAGACATTGGACCGCACACGTCGCTGTGTACGAGTCCCAAGAGCTCGCTCGCTCTTACTCCGTGTCCAGTGAACGGAGTCTTTGTCATCTTTCCCTTGAGACAGGATTGACAAGTTGCATACGATTGATATTCGAACGGATCCAAATATCCTTCTGCATGTAACTTAGTCAACCTTCTCTCATTGATGTGACCCAGTCTACAATGCCATAAGAAAGTTTTATTGATTTCTGGAGACTTTCTTTTGTGTGTATTCTGGACATTGAAAATCTGTGGTTGGTTTAATACGTATATACCGTTGTTCAATGTACCTGACCCAATCAAAACTTGATTAAGGTGAATGTTCACTACATTACTTACAAATGCAAATTCATAACCTTCTTTAGATAATAAAGATACAGAAATGATATTACAGGTTGCATTTGGTACACAATAACAACTATGCAAAACCAAAAAGTGTCCATCCGACAATCCCAGGTGATAGTCCCCCACGGCCTCAGCATCCATGCTAGCACCGTTTGCAACTCTAAGGGTCATGTCACCTGCCTTCAAAACTCTACGCTTTCTCAACGCCTGCAAAGAATTACAGATATGAGATCCTGATCCGGTATCCAATACCCAGGATGTAGAGTTTATTGATAGAAAGTTTTCAATAACATACACACCTGAAGCTGAAGCCGCAACTCGCTTCAAATCCTGTGTTCTGGCCTTCCAAGCCTTGCAATCCTGTTTCCAGTGACCACTTTTGTGACAATAGAAGCATTCTTCCTTCCCCACCAGCTTTCCCGCTATCTTTGTTGCTTTTCCTTTTCCCTTCGTATCCACTTTACCGACACCGCCTCTTGGTTTGGCGGGGGCTTTCTTCTTCTTACCCTTGGCTTTCGTCCTGGATCTAGAAGAGGAAGATCCTCCTACAAACAAAGTGGATGTCTCCCTACCCTTCTATAGGGTGCCCTCAGCACTCCTCAACATGTTCAGAAGTTCGGAAAGTTCAACCTCCTTTCCTTGCATGTTGAAGTTAAGAATAAACTGGGCGTAAGTGGAAGGAAGGGACTGGAGAATCAAATCAGTATAGAGTTCATTCTCCAACGTGGTCCCAAGGTCTGCGGGCTCCTCTATGTAGCCAATCATCTTAAGCACGTGTTCCGCTACCGATGATCCGACGGCCAACCTTGCCGAAAACAACTTCTTCGACACTTCGTATCTGGCGATACGAGACTGCTCTCCATACAGTTCTTTTGTATGAAGAAATATGGACTCTAGGTCCATATTCTCGTGCCTCCTCTGATATTCGTTGTCCATCGAGGCAAGTACGAGGCATTTGGCCTTCGCGCAATCTATTTCCCAGGTCTTATAGATTTCCCTATCTACGACACTGGTTTTGGGACCTGGGACAGGGGGAGCTTTGGTGGTAAGGAGATACCCCAGCTTGTTTTAAGTGATTGCCATCTTGACATTCCTGAGCCAATCTTTGTAGTTTGGCCCTGTCAATATGTTTTTATCTAGTAATAACTTAAGTCCGGTCATGTTGAATGGTTGCTGCAATTAGGAGAGAGAAAAGAAACACTTTAGCATGATACTCTTGCAAGTTTAGAGTGGTTTTTAATTTGTCTAAACTGGATGGCTCCCACTGTCTCTCGAATCCCTTCTCAAACCATAAAGAAAAGATTAGTCAGGATCAATCTCACCGTACAATACTTGCTTAACCGTTCAGCCAGGCCAGTGTCGGTACTTCGAGGGAGGTTTTCCAACGCTTTAGCGAAGTTCCTTAATTAAGTAACCTCTTCTCCCTGTGGGCGTAGCCCCGCTAACACCTTTCTAGACACCTACTAAGTTTATAGCATTGATCGTTAAGTGAGAGTTTTCCCGAGGAGTAGCATATACTCACAGTAGGATTGGGATCCAAATATCATCGCGTGATAAAACCGAAGGAATCCTAACAGAATTATCACACTCCAAATGGTATGCAGCGCTAGCAAGTTTCAGTACTTATGAAACTCCCGATGTGGATTTTTGCCCCATGCTCTTATGACCTTGACTTTGGCCAAAATATCATAAGTCACATGTCAAGTTCTACCCGTCATTCTCCTGGTTAATTTGGACCCACCCGTACCTACCCTTGACTTTGGCCAAAATGGCAGCACGACTGTCCCAAACCAACGCATCTGTCTATGCTGCACATGAATACACAATAGTTACCAATCACTATGCCTTGACTTTGGCCAAAATACATAACTTGAATACTTTTTCACCATTCATGTGGAATGACGGAGGGCTACGAATGGTTTTTGCGAAACCGTGAACGTAGTGAACTTGATATAATCGATGGAACGAGATAGCTTTTAAAAGGAGTGGTTCAAGCTCCGCGTTTAAAAGTTTAGTTTTGAAAAGAACCGAGTGGTTTTCAAAGTGTTCCAATCGACTTTCACTTGGTTTATTTTCTTGCATTAGTTCTTTTAATGCGTCCCATCATTTAATCCTACCATTGCAGAAAACAACCAAAATATGACATACGCTTATGCCATTCGCATTCGCCATGGGGCCCCGTCATCACTCGTTAGGTTACTTAACTAACGACAGAGCGGGGGCTGGGCTAGCGCGGCTGTAAAACATAAGCAACGCCTAAATAGTTATCATATATAAATATATAGCAATGATAGACATTACAGATCACAGATGAATACATTGGATATACTAGGAATCCGCAATCCGTTCGAGCCTGCAATGAAAAGCGGATTACACGGTCGCGGTGAATAGCCAAATACCCCACCCAAGACCCCTACGGGTGCGGCAAACTACCCGCCAAGTATCCGAAGCGAAGCAACCTCCCTCAACACCGTGAGTAGGCCACCCGGCACTTCAAGATACCCGGTAGTTTGTGCACCCCCTCTATGGGTCTATCCTAGGAGCAAAAATAGTAAAAAGAATTATACAATGACGGCTACAACCCCGACCCGGTTGCGCGGCCACACAAATAACAATATTACATCAATTTACATATTACAATGAATGAAAGAAAAAGCAACACTCATCTCACATCCACCCCGGCTATTCATCCGCGACAATCCAACCCATTCATATACACATACCATCATCAATCACAGATCACAGATATGTATAACCCCGACTAATCGACATATAGCGATTAGCCGACGTTCAATACATATAAACATCACAGATATAAACTTTTAGTCAAAGTGTATTGAAGTTCGATAAAAAATACGGATTTATAGGCCCCCAAAAACAAATTTCTATTCTGGAAAACCTGGGCACATATAAACCATCTTAAAAATGCCAAAACCAAGCCAGAAATACACTGCACCAAACTCGACCCAGTGAAGAGCCAAGACGGCCGCGGTTGCGCGGCAATAGCTTGTTATTAACGCGAAAACGCGGCTCTTTGGTTGAATCACTGGATCATTTTTGGTGGCTTTCTTCACAAAATCCTAAGATGATTTTTGGAGTATGATTTATTTTGTTTTGAACAGAAAAAATTTTAACAGAAACTTAAGGTTTTGAAAACTCGGTTTTTCGATTTTTCCGATTCGAACTTCGATACACTCTACTACCTAGCTAGTTTATGTTTAGTTAGTCTTTGATACCACTGTAAGTCCACGTTGCCCACCCCGGTGCTTGCAGGGAGGCGGAAAACGGAATAAAAATCGAATTTTTATGAACTTAGGCAACATGGACTAGACTAGGAGGGATCTTTGCTAAACAAAAACAAGCTAAAGCTAACTTGAAACTAGCTAAGTGCTAGAAAGGTTATACCTTGGGCTTTATGTCCTTCTCTCCTTGCTCCTTGGAGTGGTGGAAGGAGGTCACCTTTGTCGTCTACTCACGTCGAAGAAAGATCCACCCGAAAGCCTCGACCTTTGGCTTCAACTCCAAGCTAGAAGTAACTAGGGTGTAAGAAGTGCTAGTCCTTGAACCCTAGATGAGAGTAGAGATTATCAAGAAAGGGTTTTTCTCAAGCTCAAGTGTTTCTCAACACTTGAGAGGGGAGAGCTTGAGGGAGAGGAAGAACAAGAGAGAGAATATGAATGATAGAATGAGAGAAAAATAAACCATTCTCACATATATGTGTGAATTATTGTAATTAGATAATTAGCTAGATAATTGTCATGGTTAATCAAGACATGACCATTATCATTTCATTTTTAATGTAAATTGTAAGGATCAAAGAGCATCTTCCAAATGAAATGATGATGGTCAAAGTGTCAACCAAGGTCAACAAGTCAAGGAGGTCAAATGGTCAACAACCATAACCATGCACAATTATTTACACTAATATCAATTAACAATAATACACACATAAGCATTAGGGTTAATAAAATGACAATAGTCATTAACCGTAATAAAAGTCCTCTCCCTCTGTCTCAAGCAACTGTGCATACGCACCCGTATTCGTGATCCGAGGAATACGAATACAATGAGAAAATCCAATCCCAAATCATATACTAGGATCCGGCTTAAACCAAAGCCCGCTAGTATAAGCTGTCCGGACAGCAAACGTGCACAAGTGCGCGGATGTGAACGAACCCTGTCGCAAAACCATGCGACCTCTACTCATTTTGCCTAAAGGCGAATAGCTCTCTGTGTGGGACTCTAAAGACTCGACACTACGCTGGCAGTGGGTTTAACCACAGACCGCAAGCGGCACTAGCTGTACGTAACGGTCCCCAGGTAGATGTCGATAAGAAGACTGACGAGGTGAACCCCATCTGAACTCCTACTGAGCCTGTATGTGACAATCTCCGTACAGTCCGGTCTGTTCGTCTGATACATCGCATGGCGGGCCTAGGGGGGCGGTGAACGTCAGTCCCCTAATAGCGGTACAAGTCGTGTCGGAGTGTCGCCCAGAACACCCTGAGATAACACTGGAAACCTACCAGTATATCTCGCTTGCCCTGGCCAGGGACTACTCGTGTAATGGCTCTCCTGGACACAGCGCGATGTCAACCCCCAATACCGGGAGAGACGAATCCTGTCTAACCGTCACTGCCTCCAAGTGCTTCGGGACTGCACCCAAAAACTACCTGTTTGCACGACTCCTTTGAGCCGTGGTAGGGTAGTAATCAAAGTGCAGTGGGAACACACTCGAGGTGAAGTGACAGTGTCAAGTCAGCGGACTAAGCTGTACTCATGTCACCTGGGAACTGATAACTGACGATAGGTAAAATACCAACCAACAGTTCCCGACGAGTCCTGTCCAGTGTACTCGTAACCTAACGAGCACCCGCATACTATCTCAAGTATGACGTACTGACGGCTGTGGGACAGACCGTCTCCCACGCTGGGATGAGAAGCGCATACGCTAGTCTACTCCGGAGTATCGATGCTCTGTCTCGATAGTCCAACGACTAGGGACCTGTATAAGGTTGTGCTTATAGATCACCCAGCTCCCACGAGTGTGAGCGCCATCACAACGCTGGTAATCAAGCAAAGATCCTAAGGGCTCTACTAATATGTATATCAGCGATATGCTAAAAGAAACACATGCACATATTAAAGGAGAGACAAACCAAGTAGCATACTACCATTTCGAGCAACATTGTATATACAACTGTGAATATCCCAAGCTTCCATCAAGTAATATACAAGCTAGTATGATACAGTAATGGCCTCTAGGGCATATACACTAACAAGGGCCGACGATCCCTTCACCGGGAGTGACCCCTTTAGCAAAACTAGAAAAACCTCAAAAACACTCCATTTTAAAATCATTTGATTCTACAATGATATCAAGTTCATTACGCAATAGGTTTTCAAAAAAACTTGCCGTAGCCCTCCGTCATTTCAGATAAGTACTACTTAGTATTCGTGCTGCGGTAGTTTGGCATGCGTCAAGGCGTAGTGTACGGTAGCTAACTAGTGCGTATCTGCTAGCATATGATGCGATTGGGTTAGGGTATTCGTACGACGTTATTTGGCATGCGTCAAGGGTCATGCGGGTGGGTTTAATTCAATCAAGAAATGTACGGGTTGAACTTGACTAGCGGACTATGGATAGTTTTGTTAGTGTATATGCCCTAGAGGCCATTACTGTATCATACTAGTTTGTATATTACTTAATGGATGCTTGGGATATTCACCTTGTATATACAATCTTGCTCAAAATAGTAGTATGCTACTTGGTTTGTTTCTACTTCAATGTGTACATGTGTTTATTTTTGTATATCGCCTATACACATTAGTAGAGCCCTTAGGATCTTTGCTTGATTACCAGCGATGTGATGGCCGTCACACTAGTGGGGCTGGGTAATCTATAAGCACATCCTTATGCAGGTCCCTGGTCGCAGGACTATCGAGACAGGGCATCGATACTCCGGAGTAGACCAGCGCATGCGCTTCTCATCCCAGTGTGGGAGACGGTCTGTCCCACAGCCGTCAGTACGTCGTACTTGAGATAGTATGTGGGTGCTCGTTAGGTTACGGGTACACTGGACAGGACTCGTCGGGAACTGACTAGTTGGTATTATACCTATCGTCAGTTATCAGTTCCCAGGTGACATGAGTACAGCTTAGTCCGCTGACTTGACACTGTCACTCCGCCTCGAGTGTGTTCCCACTGTACTTTGATCACTACCCTACCACGGCTCAAAGGAGTCGTGCAAACAGGTAGTGGTTGGGTGCAGTCCCGAAGCACTTGGAGGCAGTGACGGTTAGACAGGATTCGTCTCTCCCGGTATTGGTGGTTGACATCGCGCTGTGTCTAGGAGAGCCATTACACGAGTAGTCCCTGGCCAGGGCAAACGAGATATACTGGTAGGTTTCCAGTGTTATCTCAGGGTGTTTTGGGCTTCGCTCCGGCACGACTTGTACCGCTATTGGGGGACTGACGTTTACCGCCCCCTAGGCCCGCCATGCGATGTATCAGACGAACAGACCGGACTGTACGGAGAATGTCACACTCAGGCTCAGTAGGAGTTCAGATGGGTTTCGCCTCGTCGGTCTTCTTGTCGGCATTACCTGGGGACCGTTACGCACAGCTAGTGCCGCTTGCGGTCTGTGGTTAAACCCACTGCCAGCGTAGTGTCGAGTCTTTAGAGTCCCGCACAGAAAGCTTTTCGCCTTTAGGCAAAAGAGTAGAGGTCGCATGGTATTGCGACAGGTCGCATGGTTTTGCGACAGGGTTCGGTCACATCCGTGCACTTGTGCACATACAGTGTCCGGACAGTTTACACTAGTGGGCTTTGGTTTAAGCCAGATCCTAGTGTACCTTATGGGATTGGATTTATCCAGTTTGCATTCGTGTTCCTCGGAACGCGGATGCGGGTGTGTATGCACAGTTGACAGGGAGGCACAGACAGCGGATTCTCATTAGGGTTGTTGACAGTTGACCGTTGACTTTTTGACTTTTTGCTCAACCCTAATGAGAATATGATATGTGATTAACTATTATATTAATTAAGTATTATGGTGACTTGGTTGTTGACTTTTGTTGACTTGTTGACTTTTGTTGACTTGTTGACTTTGTTGACCGGTTGACTAGGCTTGACTAGTTGACCATCATGATAACCATGGTTATCATTTCATGCCAAAGACTTTTACTTGCTTGTTCATTTGAGTAAAATGAGTGCATGACATGATAAGGTTATGGTTGCTTCAACCATCACATAAGACTTTTATTGATATGATGAGTTATGATTACATTGGATTATGAGAGGGTGAGAGACAAAAGAGAGCCTCATTCTTTCTTGCTCATTCTCTCTCTTGTTCTTGAGCTCTCCTCTTGCTCTCACCCTCAACCTCTTGCTCCCTCTCTTGATCTATGGTTCTCTTGTCTCATGAGTTGAGAATCAAGAACCATAGATAAAATCCCATTCTATTTCTTCTCTACTCATTCTAGTTCACTAGGTTTAGCAAACCAAGTGAACTAGTTTCTTCAAAGAACGAAGAAGGAGCTAAAGGTTGGAGCTTTCAAGTGGATCTATCTTCGGCGTACGGAGACGACGAGAAGGAGCCATCGGACCACCATCGGAGCTTGAAGAGAAGGAGTTCAAGTTTAGGTATAACCATCTCCATCCGAGTAGCTAACTCTCTTTAGCAAAGTTTGCTAGTTTTAGTTTAGTCAAAGATCCCGACTTTGCTTAGTCCATGTTGCCCCTTGCGCTAATGATTTGATTTTTATACCGTTTCCGCCTCCCCGTAAGAACCGGGGGTCGCAACGTGGACTTACAGTGGTATCAGAGCCTAACTAAACTTAAACTAGCTTGGTAGTGAAGTGTAACGAAGTTCGGAACCGGAAAAATCAAAAAAAAACCAAACTTTTACAAAACCTGAGTTTCTGTTGAAATTTTTTCTGGTCAAAATGAAAAACTTTATACTCCTAAATTCGGCTCAGGGTTTTGTGTGAACACCCATGAAACACGGTCCACTGTTTCGTTCAAACCGCCGCGCTTCCGCCGCACGAGGTAGGCATGTGCCGCGGAAGCGCCGCGGTTTGTCGTCTTCTGTGCATCATTTTTCGTGCAGTGTGTGTCTGTGTTGGTTTTGGGATTTTTGAAATATATTATATGTCCCCAGATTTTCCAGAAAAGAAATTTCCTTTTGGGGTCCTATAATTCCGTATTTTTTCCGAACTTCACTGCACTTTGACTATGATGGTTATATCTGTGATGCTTGCATGTATTGAACGTCGGCTAATCGCTATAAGTCGATTGGTCGGGGTTATACAAGATCTGTGTTTGATATTGGAATGTGTATATAAATATGTTGGATTGTCGCGGGTGAATAGCCGGGGGTTGTGAGACGAGAGTTTTCTTTTCTTGCAATCCATGTAAATTTGTAAATTGATGTAATAATTATTTGTATGGCCGCACAACCGGGTCGGGGTTGTAGCCGTCATTGTATAATTTCTTTTTACTGTTTTTGCTCCTAGGATAGACCCATGGAGGGGTGCACAAACTACCGGGTATGCCGAAGTGTCGAGTGGCCTACTCATGGAGATGAGGGAGGTTGCTACGCTTCGGGTACTTGGCGGGTAGTTTGCCGCACCCGTAGGGGTCTTGGGTGGGGTTTTGGCTATTCACCGCGACCGTGTAATCTGTTCTTGTTACAGGCTCGTACAAATTACAGATTCCTAGTATATCCAATGTATTTATCTGTGATCTGAAATGTTTATCATTGCAGTATATCTATATATGATATTATTTAGGCGTTGCTTATGTTTTACAGACGCGCTAGCCCAGCCCCCGCTCTGTCGTTAGTTAAGTAACCTAACGGGTAATGACGGGGCCCAGTGGCGAATGCGAATGGCATAAGCGTACGTCATATTTTGGTTGTTTTCTGCAATGGTAGGATTAAATGATGGGACGCATTAAAAGAACTAATGCAAGAATATCACGCATTAAAAGAACTAATGCAAGATAATAAACCAAGTTAAAGTCGTTGGAACACTTTCGAAAAACCACTCGGTTCTTTTCAAAAACAACTTTTAAATGCGGAGCTTGAGCCACTCTTTTTAAAAGCTATCTCGTTCCATCGACCAAATCAAGTTCACTACGTTCACGGTTTTGCCAAAACCATTCGTAGCCCTCCGTCGTTTCGTATGAATATTCAATAGTATTCAAGCTGTGTTTGTTGACCTTCGTCAAGGCATAGTGATTGGTAGCTATTGGGTATTCATATGTAGCATAGATAGATGCGTTGGTTTGGGACATTCGCATTACCTTGTTGACCTTCGTCAAGGGTATATACGGGTGGATTCAAATTAACCTGGATAATGACGGGCAGAACTTGACATGTGACTTATGATTTGTTGACCTTCGTCAAGGTCATAAGAGCATAGGGCAAAAATCCACATCGGGAGTTTCATAAGTACTGAAACTTGCTAGATTTGCATACCATTTGGAGTGTGATGATTCTGGTAGGATTCCTTCAGTTTCGTCACGCGATGATATTTGGATCCCGATCCTACTGTGAGTATATGCTACTCCTCGGGAAATTTCTCACTTAACGATCAATGCTATAAACCTAGTAGGTGCCTAGAAAGGTGTTAGCGGGGCTACGCCCCCAGGGAAAAGAGGTTCTCTAATTAAGGAACTTCGTGAAAGCGTTGGAAAACCTCCCTCGAAGTACCGACACCGGCCTGGCTGAACGGTTAAGCAAGTATTGTACGGTGGGATTGATCCTGACTAATTCTTCCTTTATGGTTTGAAGAGGGATTCGAGAAACAGTGGGAGCCATCCTGTTTAGACAAACTAAAAACCACTCTAAACTTGCAAGAGCATCATGCTGAGTGTTTCTTCTTCTCTCTCCTAATTGCAGCGACCAATCAACATGACTGGACTTAAGTTACTCCTAGATAAAAACAAACTGACAGGGCCAAACTACAAAGATTGGCTCAGGAATGTCAAGATAGCAATCACTTATGACAAGCTGGGGTATCTTCTTACCACCAAAGCTCCCCCTGTCCCTGGTCCAACTTCCAGCGTCGCGGATAAGGAAATCCGTAAGACTTGGGAGATTGATAGCGCGAAGGCCAAATGCCTCCTGCTTGCCTCGATGGACAACGAACATCAGAGGAGGCATGAGAATATGGACATGGAATCCATATTGCTTCATACAAAAGAACTGTATGGAGAGCAATCTCGTATCGCAAGATACGAAGCGTCGAAAAAGTTATTTTCGACAAGAATGGCCGTCGGATCATCAGTAGCCGAGCACGTGCTAAAGATGATCGGCTTCATTGAGGAGCTCGCTGACCTAGGGATCACATTGGAGAGTGAGCTATATACGGATATAGTTCTCCAGTCCCTTCCTTCCACTTACGCCCAGTTTATACTGAACTTCAACTTACAAGAAAAAGAGGTTGAACTTTCAGAGCTCCTCAACATGCTGAGGAGCGCAGAGGGCACCCTACAGAAAGGTAGGGATACATCCACTTTGTTTGTAGGAGGATCATCTTCTTCTAGGTCCAAGGCGAAAGCCAAGGGAAAGAAGAAGAAGGCCCCCGCCAAACCAAGGGGCGGTGTTAGTAAAGTGGATACGAAGGGAAAAGGTAAAGCAACAAAGATAGCGGGGAAGCTTGTGGATAAGGAAGAATGCTTCTATTGTCATAAGAAAGGACACTGGAAGAATGATTGCAGGGCCTGGAAGGCCAGAACACAGGAATTGAAGCAAGTTGCAGCTTCAGCTTCAGGTGTGTATGTTATTGAAAACTGTCTTTCAATAAACTCTACTTCCTGGGTATTGGATACCGGATCAGGATCTCATATCTGTAATTCTTTGCAGGCGTTGAGAAACCGTAGGGTTTTGAAGGCAGGTGACATGACCCTCAGAGTTGCAAACGGAGCTGGCATGGATGCTAAAGCCGTGGGGGACTATCACCTGGGAATGTCAGATGGACATGTTTTGGTTTTGCGTAATTGCTTTTTTGTACCCAACGCAACTTGTAATATCATTTCTGTATCTTTAGTTTCTAAAGAAGGTTATGAATTTGCGTTTGTAACTAATGTTGTAAACATTCACCTTAATCAAGTTTTGATTGGGTCAGGTACATTGAGTAATGGTATATACGTGTTAAACCAACCACAGATTTTCAACGTCCAGAATACACACAAAAGAAAGTCTCCGGAAATGAATCAGACTTTCTTATGGCATTGTAGATTGGGTCACATCAATGAGAGAAGGTTGACTAAGTTACATACAGAAGGATATTTGAATGCGTTCGAATATCAATCGTATGCCACTTGTCAATCTTGTCTCAAAGGAAAGATGACAAAGACTCCGTTTACTGGACAAGGAGTAAGAGCGAGCGAGCTCTTAGGACTCGTACACAGTGACGTGTGCGGTCCAATGTCTACACATGCCCGAAGCGGACATTCATACTACATTACTTTTACGGATGACTTCTCAAGGTACGGTTATGTCTTCTTGATGAAACATAAGTCCGAGGCCTTTGGAAAATTCCAGGAGTATAAGAATGAAGTAGAGAAACAGACCGGCAAAAGTATTAAGATTCTAAGATCGGATCGAGGTGGAGAATACTTAAGTGCCGAGTTCCTGGACTATTTGAAAGAGAACGGAATTCTCTCTCAGCTTACTCCTCCATACACCCCGCAACATAACGGTGTATCGGAGAGACGGAACCGCACCCTATTGGATATGGTGCGGTCCATGATGAGTAACGCTGAGTTACCGCGATCATTCTGGGGATATGCGCTAGAATCAGCCGCATACCTTTTGAACCAAGTTCCTACTAAGACCGTGCCTACTACACCATATGAGATGTGGTGTGGGAAGAGACCCTATCTTAAGCATATTAAGACATAGGGATGTCCAGCTTTTGTCAAAAAGCAGCATGCGGACAAGCTCAAGGCACGCTCAGTACAGTGCAAGTTTGTGGGATATCCAAAGAATTCCAAAGGATATTTCTTCTACTGTGAAGAGGAACAAAAAGTCCTTGTTTCTCGTCATGCCTACTTCTTGGAAACTGAGTTTTTGGAAACCCAGATAAGTGGGAGCACAGTAGAACTGGAAGAAATTCCAGAACCACGGACTATTACTGAAAGTTTAGTGGAACCAGAGGGTTCAACAGAACAGGATATTCCTGCGCCACTCCGCAGGAGTAGTAGGCAGTCTCATCCGCCCGAGAGATACTACGGTTTTCTCATAGACGGGGATAGAGAGGATTGCATCATAGATTATGATGAGCCTACTAGCTTCCAGCAGGCCGTTCAGAGCGTTGACTCAGTGAAATGGCTGGATGCAATGCGGACCAAAATGGAGTCCATGTACACCAACAAGGTATGGACGTTGGACATTGCTCCAGACGGGGTAAAACCCGTAGGATGCAAGTGGATCTTCAAAAGGAAGATTGGTGTAGATGGACAGGTTGAGACCTATAAAGCTAGGCTGGTAGCAAAGGGTTTTCGTCAAAGACCTGGCTTGGACTATGACGAAACCTTTTCTCCAGTAGCCATGCTGAAATCCATTCGGATCCTTCTTGCCATTGCTGCCTTCCACGATTATGAGATCTGGCAAATGGACGTAAAGACAGCTTTTCTAAATGGAAATTTAGAGGAGTGTGTCTATATGGACCAACCAGAGGGTTTCATTCAGAGTGGGAGCAGCGGAAAGGTATGCAAGTTGCTTAAGTCCATCTATGGACTAAAGCAGGCATCGCGGAGTTGGAACATCTGCTTTGATGAGACGGTCAAAGAATTTGGCTTTATCAAAAATCCAGATGAACCATGCATCTATAGTAGATTTGTAGCGAGAACTGTAGTATTCCTCGTTTTATACGTGGATGACATTCTCTTAATAGGAAATGACATTCCTATGCTACAATCTGTCAAGGGGTTCTTGTCACACAGGTTCTCCATGAAAGACCTGGGTGATGCCTCATACATTCTGGGTATCCGGATCTACCGTAACAGATCCAAGAGGATATTAGGACTTTCACAGTCCAGGTACATCGACACCATACTGAAGAGGTTCAGTATGGAAGATTCCAAGCGCGGTAACCTACTGGCTTGTCACGGGATCACCCTCTCTAAAGAGATGTCTCCCAAGACTGATTTGGAGAGGGATCGCATGTCTATTATACCCTACGCTTCTGCGGTAGGCTCTATAATGTATGCGATGTTGTGTACCAGACCGGATGTAGCTTATGCACTGAGTGTGGTAAGCCGGTATCAGTCTAACCCTGGGGAGAAACACTGGATAGCGGTAAAGAACATTCTCAAGTACCTGAGAAGGACTAAGGAGATGTTCTTGGTGTATGGCGGAAAAGACCTCCAGATCGAGGCCTTTGCTGACTCCAGCTTCCAGAGTGACAAGGATGATTCCAAGTCCATGTCGGGTTTTGTCTTTACCCTCAATGGAGGGGCGGTGTGTTGGAAGAGTTCCAAACAGGAAACCGTTGCAGACTCGACGATGGAAGCGGAATACATCGTTGCATCTGATGCCGCAAAAGAAGCTGTCTGGATGAGGAAGTTCTTGAAATAACTTCAGGTGGTTCCGTCCATTGTTGATCCAATACCTCTGTATTGTGACAACAACGGGGCTATAGCTTTAGCGAAGGAACCAAGGTCCCATCAGAGATCCAGGCACATCTTGAGGCGGTATCACCTGATCAGGGAGATCGTAGATCGCCAGGAGATCGAGGTTCGGAGAGTCGCTTCAGAAGATAACACTGCTGATCCATTCACCAAGGCCCTGCCCCAGACTCAGTTCGAGCGGCTGATCGAGATGATAGGTCTTCGATACGCCAGTACATGGCCTTAGTGCAAGTGGGAGATTGTTAGTGTATATGCCCTAGAGGCCATTACTGTATCATACTAGTTTGTATATTACTTAATGGATGCTTGGGATATTCACCTTGTATATACAATCTTGCTCAAAATAGTAGTATGCTACTTGGTTTGTTTCTACTTCAATGTGTACATGTGTTTATTTTTGTATATCGCCTATACACATTAGTAGAGCCCTTAGGATCTTTGCTTGATTACCAGCGATGTGATGGCCGTCACAATAGTGGGGCTGGGTAATCTATAAGCACATCCTTATGCAGGTCCCTGGTCGCAGGACTATCGAGACAGGGCATCGATACTCCGGAGTAGACCAGCGCATGCGCTTCTCATCCCAGTGTGGGAGACGGTCTGTCCCACAGCCGTCAGTACGTCGTACTTGAGATAGTATGTGGGTGCTCGTTAGGTTACGGGTACACTGGACAGGACTCGTCGGGAACTGACTAGTTGGTATTATACCTATCGTCAGTTATCAGTTCCCAGGTGACATGAGTACAGCTTAGTCCGCTGACTTGACACTGTCACTCCGCCTCGAGTGTGTTCCCACTGTACTTTGATCACTACCCTACCACGGCTCAAAGGAGTCGTGCAAACAGGTAGTGGTTGGGTGCAGTCCCGAAGCACTTGGAGGCAGTGACGGTTAGACAGGATTCGTCTCTCCCGGTATTGGGGGTTGACATCGCGCTGTGTCTAGGAGAGCCATTACACGAGTAGTCCCTGGCCAGGGCAAACGAGATATACTGGTAGGTTTCCAGTGTTATCTCAGGGTGTTTTGGGCTTCGCTCCGGCACGACTTGTACCGCTATTGGGGGACTGACGTTTACCGCCCCCTAGGCCCGCCATGTGATGTATCAGACGAACAGACCGGACTGTACGGAGAATGTCACACTCAGGCTCAGTAGGAGTTCAGATGGGTTTCGCCTCGTCGGTCTTCTTGTCGGCATTACCTGGGGACCGTTACGCACAGCTAGTGCCGCTTGCGGTCTGTGGTTAAACCCACTGCCAGCGTAGTGTCGAGTCTTTAGAGTCCCACACAGAAAGCTTTTCGCCTTTAGGCAAAAGAGTAGAGGTCGCATGGTATTGCGACAGGTCGCATGGTTTTGCGACAGGGTTCGGTCACATCCGTGCACTTGTGCACATACAGTGTCCGGACAGTTTACACTAGTGGGCTTTGGTTTAAGCCAGATCCTAGTGTACTTTATGGGATTGGATTTATCCAGTTTGCATTCGTGTTCCTCGGAACGCGGATGCGGGTGTGTATGCACAGTTGACAGGGAGGCACAGACAGCGGATTCTCATTAGGGTTGTTGACAGTTGACCGTTGACTTTTTGACTTTTTGCTCAACCCTAATGAGAATATGATATGTGATTAACTATTATATTAATTAAGTATTATGGTGACTTGGTTGTTGACTTTTGTTGACTTGTTGACTTTTGTTGACTTGTTGACTTTGTTGACCGGTTGACTAGGCTTGACTAGTTGACCATCATGATAACCATGGTTATCATTTCATGCCAAATACTTTTACTTGCTTGTTCATTTGAGTAAAATGAGTGCATGACATGATAAGGTTATGGTTGCTTCAACCATCACATAAGACTTTTATTGATATGATGAGTTATGATTACATTGGATTATGAGAGGGTGAGAGACAAAAGAGAGCCTCATTCTTTCTTGCTCATTCTCTCTCTTGTTCTTGAGCTCTCCTCTTGCTCTCACCCTCAACCTCTTGCTCCCTCTCTTGATCTATGGTTCTCTTGTCTCATGAGTTGAGAATCAAGAACCATAGATAAAATCCCATTCTATTTCTTCTCTACTCATTCTAGTTCACTAGGTTTAGCAAACCAAGTGAACTAGTTTCTTCAAAGAACGAAGAAGGAGCTAAAGGTTGGAGCTTTCAAGTGGATCTATCTTCGGCGTACGGAGACGACGAGAAGGAGCCATCGGACCACCATCGGAGCTTGAAGAGAAGGAGTTCAAGTTTAGGTATAACCATCTCCATCCGAGTAGCTAACTCTCTTTAGCAAAGTTTGCTAGTTTTAGTTTAGTCAAAGATCCCGACTTTGCTTAGTCCATGTTGCCCCTTGCGCTAATAATTTGATTTTTATACCGTTTCCGCCTCCCCGTAAGAACCGGGGGTCGCAACGTGGACTTACAAGTTTGGCATGCGTCAAGGTCATAGCACGCTAGGGGTAAAATATTATCGGGAATTTCAAGTGTTGAAATTTGCAATGAGATTGCATACTTTCTATGAGTTAGTTGGATCCCGATACCCACTGTGAGTAATTGTTACTCCTGGGAGAGTTTTACACATTACAATTAGCCGATCAAGTAGGTGTCTAGAAAGGTGTCAACGGGGTTACGCCTCTGGGAAAACGAGGTTTACATTAATTAGGTTCGTGCGAAAGCACGGGTGACCTCCCTCAAAGTACCGACACTGGCCTGGCTGAAAGATTGGCGAACTTGTGGCGTGTAATTAATCCCGGCTAGTCTTTCCTTTTAGGGTTTGAAGGAAGATTTGATAAAAACAGTGGGAGCCATCCTGATTAGATAAAATAATAACCAATCTATTCTTGCAAGAGCGCACGCTGAGTGTTTTCTTCTCTCTCTCTCTAGGTAGCGACCATATCACGCCTTAATCAAGATAATAATATGGATGTATTGAACGAACCCTCTTGTTATACTGAGCTGGGGAACGTTGGTCCCGCTCCAACTTATAAATGTTATAAGACAGAGCAGGAAATAGGGGAATACCAGGATTCCCATGCCGCCCAAACGAAGAAAGTGCATATGATGCATCTCCTTCAGGTGTGTTCATTATAAAGAACTGTTTCTCAGTGTCTTTTACGTCCTAGGTATTGGATACCGGATCAGGAACCCGCAAATGTAATCCGTTACATGGGCTACAGAAAGGTAGAGAACTGAGAATGGGTGATAAGTTTCATGAGACAGAAAACGGTGAAAGTGTTGCAGCCAAGTCTGTCGGTCACTGTCACCCTGTATTATCAATACATTGATTCTGAACAAATGCTATTAGATACCGAACCTGATATACAAAATCATATCAATCTCTTTATTTATTAAAGAAGGATATAATTTTGTATTGTTGAACATTGTTTTGAACATTTCAAAAGTTGATTGATTCAGGCACGTTATCTAAAACCATTAACGTTCTAAATCAAAGTACAGTTCTTAGTATACAGAACACACACAAGAGGAAGAGTTCAGAAATGAACGGATCCTTCTTAAGGTATTGTAGACTAGGTCATATCAATGCGACCCGACTAGCTAAAGTTACATATAGATGCATATTTAAATTTGTTTGAATTTACATCTGGTGAAACTTGCCGGTCATGTCACAGAGATAAGATGACCATAGCTCTGTTTATTGGAAACAGAGAAAGAGTTTGTGAACTCTTGGGATGATACATGTTGATGTATAAAGGTCCCCTGTCTACACATGCCAAGACCGGTTCTTTGTACTTCATTAGATTCTCTGATGATCTCTCAGGATTCAGCCATATGTTCCTGTTGAAACATAAGTCCGAAGCTTTTGAGATATTCACAGAATATAAGTCAGAAGTAGAGAACCAAAAACCGGGTATAAGTATTATGTCCTATGATAAGATCAGGGAGGAGAATACTTGTGCATAGAATTCCTGGACAATTCTAAAGGAGAATGAGATTCTTTCTCAGCATTACTCCTCCGTATACACCATAGCACGATGGTATATCGGGGCGGAGCAACAGCACCCTATATGATATGGTGTGCTCTATGATGAGTACTACTGAGTTATCTATTTCCTTTTAGGGAGTTATGCACTTGTAAAGTTGCATACTTATTGAATAGGGTTCCGATCAAATCAGTTGCCTACCACTCCGTATGAGATATGGAAAGGGAAGAGCCTATAACTTAAGTTTGTTAAGATTTGGGGATGTCCGGCCTATGTCTAAAAGCAAAATCCGGACAAGCTCGAGGCAAAGTCTGATCTGTGGAAGTTTGTTGGATATCCTAAGCATTCGCAAGGGAATATCTTCTACCAAACCGAGGAACAAAAAAGTTTTGTTTCTCAACATGCCACCTTTATGAAAGGGAATTTCTTGTGAAGAAATTAGTGGTCATGACGTAGAACTGGAAAGAGTTCCAACTATACAAACTACAGCAGAAGATTTGGTAGAACCAAAGGATTCAATAGTAACCAACGAACCTCAGCCTCTCCACCGATCTAGTTGGGTTCCTCACCCACCTGAGAGATACTTCGGTTTCTCTATGACAGTGGGAGCGAGAATTGCATCATGAGATGATGACCCAACTAGTTTCGAGCTGGCCATCAGGGTTAAGACTCTGTAAGAATGGCTGGATGCTTATCGATCTGAGATAGAATCCTTATACACCAACAAAGTATGGACTTTGGTTGCTTTGTCTGAAGGGTTAAATCCCCATCAGGAGCAAGTATATCCTGAGAAGATTACTTGGTGTACATGGAAAAGTTGAGACTTTCAAAGCTAGACTTGTTAAAGGTTTGCATCATTGACCAGGTATGGATTATGTTGAAACCTTTTCTAAGTAGCTATGCTTAAGTCCATCCAGATCCTACTTGCCACGGCTACACACCATGACTTCGATATCTGGCGGTTGGGTGTCATGACTGCTTTTCTATGTGATGTTTTAGAAGAGTGCGTCTATAAGTACACAGCCAGAGGGCTTCGTAAACAGTGGGAGCAGCGGAAACGTGTGCAAGATGTTTTATGTGAAAAGCAGGCATCGCGGAGTTGGAACGTCTGTTTTGATGTGTTAGTCAAAGAGTTTGACATCATCAAAATGGTAGATGATCCTTGTATATACAAAAAGATAGTAGAGTATATGGTGGAGATCCTCGTAGAGCACGTGGATGACATACTCTTGATATAGGATCAAAGTAATACCTTCGAAATCCTGAGTTATGATCTATGAGATAGATCTAATTGGATGTTAGGATTCTTACTAGCTGTAGTGGGATTGTATCAATTGATCCTGGGGAGAATCACTGGAAAGGTTCCAGGGTGATAAGGACGACTGAATGTCAGTCGCAGGCATTGTCTTTACTCTCTGTAAAGGGACGGTATGTTGGAAGAGTTCCAAGTTAGATACCGTGGCATATTAGACGATAAAGGCAAGATACATCGTTACCAAAGATGCTACCAAAGAGACAGTCAGGGTGTATGTTAGTTCATGAGATGAACTTCGTTCCTACCATTGTGTGACATTGGAGTTGTGGCTTATGCCTAGGAACGCCCGTCCCATCAGTGATCCAGACATATTCTAAGGCAGTGTCACCTGATCATGGAGATGTTTGATCTCCAGGGGATCGAGGTCAAGGAGAGTAGACTCAGAGGACAACATGGCGGTTCCACTCACAAAGGCCTTTTCCTAGAGAGACACTATTATGGGATGGTTGAGTATGAGATACTACAACCACTGCTATCAGATGGCCCTAGTGCAAGTGGGAGATTGTTAGTTATATGTATGCCCTAGAGGCCATTACTATACATAGGTTGTATATTGTAGTGGATGCTTGGACATATATAAGGAGGACTTTCTTGCTCGACATGATAGTATGCTATCTGGTTACTCTTTAGCTTAACGTGTATACTGATTGTCTTTCTATTACATGTTGGTAAAGCCCTTAGGATGTGTACTTAACTACCTGGACTATAATGCGGATCATACTAGTGGTGACATGGTAGTGCATAAGTACATCCTTCATGGTCCCTGGTCATGGGTATATCAAGACGGGGCATCGATATACCACAGTAGACTAGCGTATACCTTCTCGACCCATAAAGATGGGCGATGGATGATCCCATATCCATTAGTGTTTGACATCAGAGATGATATACGGGTGCTCCGTGGAGACTGGGTACACTGGACGGACTCGCCGAGAACTCCTAAATGCTATAATACCTTACGTCAGATGGCAGTTCTCAGGTGACACTGGTACAGGTTAGTCTGTAGACCCGAGATCGTCATAAAGTATTGTGTGATTCCTACTGTGCTTTGATTTCCACCTTACCATGTCCAAGAGAGCGTGCAAAACGGTGGTTTTTGGGTACAGTCCCGAGTCGCATGGAGGCAATGAGCTATAGGAGGGGTTTCGTCTCTCCCGGTATTAGGGGTTGATGTTGCGCTATGCTCGATTGGCCATAACAGGAAAGTCCCTGGCCAGAGCTAGTTTTGAGATATACTGGTAAGTGTTACCAGTAGTTTCTCGACCCATTATGAGCCTCATATCGGCATGACTTATCGGTTATTGGGGTCTGATGTTTACCATCCCTAGCCTTGATATGCGACATATCAGACGAGGAGACCGGGCGACTGTACGGTAGTGCCACTGTCAGGCTTTTACAGGAGTTGGAGCGGGCTTGCTTGCTGATCTTCTGATCGCTCAATACCCGGATAGCCGTTACATCCAGCTAGTACCGCTGACGGCTTGTGGGTGCTTGATATGATCATCACCTACTGCCGACGTATGGACGAGTCTTTAGAGTCCTACATAGAGGTTGTACTGGCTCAGGAAAAACGAGATAGGAGCGCATATGTGATATCTGCGGAACCGAGAATAATGCGTTTATGTGATACCTTATTCTATTCTCGTGATGTTTGTATCCAATGGTTGTATGCGATATAACCTTGTTATCGATTCAAGGATTGATTCGATAAGTCGATACATTGATATTAGTCGGTTATATGCGATATGACAGGATCGTTAAATCAAGTGTTGATTTAATGATTTAATGTATAATTATATATTTGATATATTATTTTACATTAACTAGTATTGGTTCACTTTAGGGTTTTTCTCACTTGTGCACAAGTTAATATATATATGTGATATATATTTATTTGTGCTCTTTTTTGTATCATGGTTGTTGATACAAATATCATGGGTGTACAAGACTTATACCATACTAATTATAGGTTTAGGTTTTTATATTTAAAGTAATTCAAAAACAAATGGATAATGAGCTAAAATGCATGAAGCTTCATAAAGCTTATGTTGCATTGACTTAGTCCATTTGTTTTGTTTTACTTAGGATACTAATAAACCTAACCACTATAATTAACCTATGGTTATGTCTCTACATGAGTTAAGTATATGATACTTACTCACCATGGCTAGTTCTCTCTCTCACTTGATAAGTTTTCATATTCATTTGAGCTCATCTTCTTCCTCCTTCATTTTTCTTTCTAGGGTTTGAAATAGAGAGAGAATCAAAGTGAGAAATCAAATTCTAAAGTGTACCCATTTCCTATCTCACCATCCTCTACTAGACTAGCACTCTAGTTTTGGGTGTTTGCTTCACTAATTCTATGGTAAGTGAGATAGAAGCTTGAGTCCGTATTCCCTCGACGTAGATCATCTTCGGCATCGAAGACTTCAAGCGATCCCGTTGCAATTTCTCTTGGAGCTGTCCGAGAGTCCGGAAATTGGATGATCGCAGCGAAGGGACTACATCAAGGATCTTAAGAAGTGAAGGACCGATCTACAAAGGTTGTATTTCATATTCACTTAGGGTTAAAGTGTTTAGCTTGCATAGTTTTTGCCTAATCTCTAGTTAACGATCTAGCTTAGGGTTGTTCGGCACCAAATTTTTTTTAATCCGGCATGGTCGATGCCTTGTAGAGCCTTGTTAGAGTGCCTAGTAACCCTACAATAAGTTCATGAGATGAACTTCGTTCCTGCCATTGTATGACAATGGAGTTGTGGCTTATGCCTAGGAACCCCCGTCCCATCAGAGATCAAGGTTAAGAGAGTAAACAAAGAAGACAACAGCGTGGATCCACTCATAAAGGCCTATTTCCCAGTAGAGACTTTTATGGGATGGTTGAGTATGAGATACTTCATCCACAAC
This sequence comes from Agapanthus africanus, assembly GCA_030015575.1. NCBI lineage: Eukaryota > Viridiplantae > Streptophyta > Magnoliopsida > Asparagales > Amaryllidaceae > Agapanthus > Agapanthus africanus. The sequence continues at coordinate 263,726,626 of CM057346.1, read as the reverse complement.
TAATTGTTGGGTATGAGATACTACAACAGATGGCCCTAGTGCAAGTGGGAGCTTGTTAGTTATATGTATGCCCTAGAGGCCATTACTGTACATACGTTGTATATTATAGTGGATGCTTGGACATATATACGGAGGACTTTCTTGCTCTCGACAAGATAGTATGCTATCTGGTTACTTTTTATCATAACATGTACTCTGATTGCCTTTATGTAATATGTTGATAAAGCCCTTAGGATGAGTACTTGACTACCAGGACTATGATGCAGATCATACTACTGGGGATAGTGTAGTCGCCAAGTACATCCTTCAAGTATTCCTAGTCATGGGAGTACCGAGACAGGGCATCGATACTCCAGAGTAGACTAGCGTATGCGCTTCTTGACCCATGTGATGGGCGATAGATGATCCCATATCCATTGCTGTTTGACATCAGAGAAGGTATACGGGTGCTCAGTGGAGACTGGGTACACTGAACGTACTCGCCGAGAACTCCCAGATGGTATTATACCTCAGTCAGATGGCAGTTCTCTGCTGACACTGGTACAGGTTAGTCTGTAGACCCGAGATCGTCAAAGTGTCTTGTGTGATTCCCATTGTGCTTTGATTTCCATCATACTATGTCCAAGAGGGCATGCAAAAAGGTGACTTTTAGGTATAGTCCCGAATCACATGGAGGCAATGAGCGATAGGAGGGGTTTCTTCTCTCCCGGTATAGGGAGTTGATGTTGCGCTGTGTTCGATTGGCTATAACTGGAAATCTCTGGCCAGGGTTGTTGAGATTTACTGGTAAGTGTTATCAGTTGTTTCTTGAACTGTTATAAGCCCCCATATCGGCACGACTTATCAAGCTGCTGGGGTCTGACGTTTACAACCCCTAGACGAGATATGCGACATATCAGATGAAGTGACCGGACTGTACGGGAGTGTTACTGGTTGGATTCAAGGGAGAATGTACATGCTTTCTTGTTGATCTTCTAATTGCTCAATACTTAGGTGGCTGTTACATTTAGCTGACCGCTTGCAGCTTATGGGTGTTTGATATGATCATCACCTACTGCCGGCGTATTGAAGATTCTTTAGAGTCCTACACAGAGATTTCCTGGCTCAGGCAAAACGGAGTAGGAGCACATATGTGATATGTGCGGGACCGAGAACAATACGTGTATGTGATACCGTATTAGATTCTCACGATATGAGATATCGGCCGGGTATATGTGATATAGCCGGGTCATCGGATCATGTGTTGATTCTATGAACTGTTTATATTAGTCGGTTATTTAGAAATAGCCGGATTATCGGATCAAGTGTTGATTCGATAATTTAATGTATAATTATATATTTGATATATTAAATTACATTAACTAATATTAGCTCACTTAAAGATTCATTTTCTCACCGGATAATACATTGATATATATGCGATATGTGTTAATTGTATTATTTTCTTTTGTTAAAAAAATATATTATATATGTGATATAAAATATTGTAACAAGTTATGATTACAAATGCAACATGATTAGTGGAGATTAAACATGGTTAGGGTTTGATTTGGGTTAATCTTTTCTAGAAGCTTCTAGAAGCTTTTCATTTGTTTTGAGCAAAGATATTATGTGTTGATATTTTGGAGATATTTATTAACCCAAGCCAACCCTTTAACCATGGTTGATTCTCTACATGGGTTAAGTCTTCATACTTAAACAATGGTTGCATTTCTAACCACACGCAATTCATTATTCATCACAAAAGGTTTTGATCTTCTTCTTCTTCCTTTGATGAAAAGCTTTCTAGCCTTTTCATTTGTGATGTTTATATGTGAGAAATTGAAAACAAAAGAATGCTAAATTCCTACTTCATCATCCTCATCAATTCTAGCCGCTTAGATTAGGGTGTTTGCTTTGCTAATACTTGATTAGCAAAGCAAGAGCTTGATTTTGAGTTTCTTCAAAGTAGAGCATCTTTGTTTTTGAAGATCGGAAGCAAGCTTGCATCTTTCTCTTCATGAAGCCTCTCTTGAGTCCGGGTACTCGATGATCGCAGCGAAGGGACCTTAACACGAAGCTTTAGAAGTGAAGCAACGGACTACAAAGGTTGTAATCCCAAACTCTTAGAAGTAAAGTTGTTTACTTCCATGTTTAACCCTAATCTCTAGTCTAAGATCTTGGTTAGGGTTGTTCGGCACGTCAAAATTTTAAATCGGGCATGGTTGATTCCTTATAGACCCTTGTGACAGTGCCTAGTAACCCTACAATAGCTACATGTTAACCTTTATTTGATTTTATATAGACTTGGAGAAATTAGGAACAGCATGATTTATATATTAACTTGTTGCAGTTAAATTGCGGCTTTTCCTTTATATGCTCACATAACAGTTTTATGTTCCATATATTACATTCAAGGATTTTCGCATTGAGATATGGATTTTTCATGATGTTTTCTGGATTTAAGGACCGTGGTAGTTTCATGAAACTATATATTATTTGAAAAACACTGTTTCTCTTGATATGTTATTTCAGCAGCCACCATGAGATTTATCGGTTCTGATATATATACCTAACGAGAGGAGGCATCGTTGGCTGTGTGCGGGTACATGGTGGGGCCCGGAGGTACCCTGGGGCAAGAAAGGTATTTCGATGGACCACGCCGTTGAGCCTGACATGGGAACCATATCTACCGGTGACAGTACCTATGACTCGGCGGTTATCGTGGGGATACCGACCGGAGTCAAGTACGTATGGATACTTCAAAAGGCGAGGGTCGAGGCTGGGCACTCGGGTTTTCGAGATATCGTACGATACGTATCTATCAGGGGGCCAGTCGTGGTGACAGCACCTGATAGATTTGTATTTATGTGTCGATGCTTGACACAGGTTTTCATGATATTTTTACTCCTAAATATATATAACAGTGGAATGGGACACTGTGATATATATGTATATATATATATATATATATATATTAGTGGTATGGGACGCTAATATATATGTATACATATCTATTTCATATACATGATCATAATGATTCATGCAAATATACTTATTCATTTCATGAGACTTGCTTCATATTGGATACAGGATATAAGAAATTTACATGATATTGGATATAGGATATATGAGATTTACTAGATATTGGACACTCGGGATATATGAGACTTACATGATATGAGAGCCAATTTCGGGGCTGATTTGAGAAAATTGGGATTTGGATTGTCTTGATGGAGTTTGGTCCTACCACGAGGTCAGGATTCCGTGAAGATGACATGTTTTATCCCATACTCCGCATTTTATTTTATATGCATTGCTTTATGTATTAGTAGTACCTGATAGAGTACCTTTCATGACTGTTGCATATACATATTGTTATATTATTGCTTCATGTATTAGTTGTACCTGATAGAGTACCTTTCAAGACTGTTGCATATACATTTTCTCGTATTATTGCTTCATGTATTATTTGTACCTGCTAGATTACCCTTCATGTCAGTTGCATGCATATGACCATTTATTGCTACTGGCTTGCATATGTTAGATTCGCGCAGTACGTGCATACTTGCGATTACCTGCATATGTTATTTACTATTCACAAGTTGGCAACACCCCCCCGTTGTGACACAGTGTTTTGCAGGTTGTTCCTCAGAGTAGTCAGAGGTAAGGTTATTTTCATCTCTCCTATCATCTTTTGCAGCGGATACCGCTACGGCTGACTGTGTACAGTTGTGCTATAGGTGGGTTTTGCGGTTATCCGATGTTGCTCTTTGTATATTCGTTGTACCATATACTCTCCATCTATCACTTTCATGTATGACTTAGAGACTTGATGTGAGGACGATATTGTATATTATTTTGTGACTTGGAGGTCTTTTATGCAGTTTTGTTTTTATCGTCTTTTATTTCTTCGCTACGGCGTCGTATATCTGTTGTGGTCGTTGTTTTCCGCCATTGGGCGTGTTTCTGCTCCCGTTTGGGGATGCTTTACTTATATTTTTGTTGTACCCATTTTTGGGGCTGGTTTTTATAATGGAGGTGCTGCTAAAATTTTAAAGGAAATAAACTTGGACTTTAAAGAATTTGGTTAGAGATTTCAAAAGTTTTAAAATTGTTATTATCACTTACTACTTTTGATGGTTTAGATTGATGGGTTTTCGGCTTACTTAAATTGCGTTACTCTTGTAAACGTTGCATAGTTTAAGGGCCGTCACGTGTCAATTTCGGGTCGTGACAAAGTTGGTATCAGAGCGCTAGGTTTTACCTTTCGGAGTGTAGGATGACCTTGGTATGATGGTGTAGGGAGCTTAAGCAGAGTAACGTAGTGTGTATATGTCCGCAGCATACATACGACACGGTACTTAGCCTAAAGTGACCTAAATACTAATTGCTTGAAATTCCTTCCTTGATGATACATATCCTTGTGATTCGATTTCCGTGTTCTTATCGAATCCTATTCCCATTTATAGCCTTTGCCGCAGATGACTATAGTGTTAGTTATATGTATGCCCTAGAGGCCATTACTATACATAGGATGTATATTGTAGTGGATGCTTGGACATATATAGGGAGGACTTTCTTGCTCGACATGATAGTATGCTATCTGGTTGCTCTTTACCTTAACGTGTACACTGATTGTCTCTCTGTTACATGTTGGTAAAGCTCTTAGGATGTGTACTTGACTACCTGGACTATGATGCAGATCATACTAGTGGGGACATCGTAGTCCATAAGTACATCCTTCAATGTCCCTAGTCGTGGGTGTATCGAGATGGGGCATCGATATACCAGAGTAGACTATCGTGTACCTTCTCGACCCATACAGATGGGCGATGGATGATCCCATATCCATTGGTGTTTGACATCAGAGATGATATACGGATGCTCAGTGGAGACTGGGTACACTGGACGGACTCGCCGAGAACTCCCAGATGGTATTATACCTTACGTCAGATGGCAGTTCTCCGGTGACACTGGTACAGAGTAGTCTGTTGACCCGAGATCGTCATAGAGTCTTGTGTGATTCCCACTGTGATTTAATTTCTACCTTACTACGTCCAAGAGGGCGTGCAAAACGGTGGTTTTTGGGTACAGTCCCGAATAACATGGAGGCAATGAGCGATAGGAGGGGATTCGTCTCTCCCGGTATAGGGAGTTGATGTTGCGCTGTGTTCAATTGGCTATAACCGGAAATCCCTGGCCAGGGTTGCTGAGATTTACTGGTAAGTGTTACTAGTAGTTTCTCGAACTGTTATAGACCTCATATCGACACGACTTATCGAGCTATTGGGGTTTGACGTTTACCACTCCTAGGCGAGATATGCGACATATCAGACGACGAGACCGGACTGTACGGTAAGTGTTACTGGTTGGATTCACAGGAGTGTGAGCGGGCTTGCTCATCGATCTTCTGATCGCTCAATGCCCGGGTGGCCGTTACGTTTAGTAGACCGCTTGCGGCTTGTGGGTGTTTGATATGATCATCACCTGCTGCCGGCGTTTTGATGAGTCTTTAGAGTCCTACACAGAGGTTTCCACGCTCAAGCGAAATGAAATAGGAGTGCATATGAGATATGTGCTGGACCGAGAATAATACTAGTATGTGATACTGTATTCGATTCTCGCGATTTGTGACATTGATCGGTTATATGCGTTATAGCCGGGTTAGCGGATCAAGTGTTGATTCGATAAGTTGTTACTATTGATATTAGTCGATTATATGCGATATGACCGGATCGTTAAATCAAGTATTGATTTAATGATTTAATGTATAATTACATATTAGATATATTACTTTACATTGACTAATATTGTTCACTTTAAATGGATTTTCTCACTTGAAGTGCACATTGTATATGTGATAAATTTTTGTACACTTGTTTGTATCATGTTTGGTGATACATGCAACCTTGGGTGTGTGTATGCTATACACTATGTTTAGTTAATGGTTAGGGTTTCCATTGCTTTATTTATTTATCTATTTATTTTAGTTAAAAGAAAAAGGAAAAACAAAATGGTTGCATTTATACTAGGACTTTCTTGATGCTTAATGCATCTTTGACTAAGTGACCATTTTGTCTTCATCTCCTAAACCTAACCATTCAACAAACCCTAGTTCACTCTCTACACTTAACCAAGGTTGCATTATGTTAAGAATGAATGGGATTTTCTTTTTAACTTAATCCTTTTTATTCTATCATCATCTTCATCTTCATCAAGCTTTATGAAAGCTTGCTAGCTTCAATGGAAACATGAGAAAAAGAGTGAGAAATCCAATTCTAAAGTGAACCCACTTCCTATTTCTTCATCCTCTACCACTTGCCAAGTAGTATGGGGTGTTTTCTTCACATGTTTCATGACTTGGTGAAGTTGGAGCTTGATCTTGAGTTGCCTCGACGTAGTTCATCTTCGACATCGAAGTCGACGACCTAGCCCGATCATTTCTCCGACGAAACCATCGCCAGAGTCCGGATTCCTATAGGTACAGCGCAGGGACGTCATCAAGGAGCTAGAGAGGTGGAGGACCGGATCAACAAAGGTTGTATTTGTTAGTTATATGTATGCCCTAGAGGCCATTACTGTACATATGATGTATATTGTAGTGGATGCTAGGACGTATATAGGGAGGACTTTCTTGCTCGACATGATAGTATGCTATCTGGTTGCTCTTTACCTTAATGTGTATACTGATTGTCTCACTGTTACATGTTGGTAAATCCCTTAGGATGTGTACTTTACTACCTGGACTATGATGCGGATCATACTAGTGGGGACATGGTAGTCCATAAGTACATCCTTCAAAGTCCCTAGTCGAGGGTATATCGAGACGGGGCATCGGTATACCAGAGTAGACTAGCGTATACCTTCTCGACCCATACAGATGGGCGATGGATGATCCCATATCCATTGGTGTTTGACATCAGAGATGATATACGGGTGCTCAGTGGAGACTGGGTACACTGGACGGACTCGCCGAGAACTCCCAGATGGTATTATACCTTACGTCAGATGGCAGTTCTCTGGTGACACTGGTACAGAGTAGTCTGTTGACCCGAGATCGACATAGAGTCTTGTGTGGTTCCCACTGTGCTTTGATTTCCACCTTACCACGTCCAAGTGGGCGTGCAAAACGGTGGTTTTTGGGTACAGTCCCGAATCACATGGAGGCAATGAGCGATAGGAGGGGATTCGTCTCTCCCGGTATAGGGAGTTGATGTTGCGCTGTGTTCGATTGGCTATAACAGGAAATCCCTGGCCAGGGTTGCTGAGATTTACTGGTAAGTGTTACCAGTAGTATATCGAATTGTTATAGACCTCATATCGACACGACTTATCGAGCTATTGGGGTCTGACGTTTACCACCCCTAGGCAAGATATGCGACATATCAGACGATCAGACCGGACTGTACGGTAATGTTACTGGTTGGATTCACTGGAGTGTGAGTGGGCTTGCTCGTCGATCTTCTGATCGCTCAATACCCGGGTGGCCGTTACGTTTAGCAGACCGCTTGCGGCTTGTGGGTGTTTGATATGATCATCACCTGCTGCAGGCGTATTGACGAGTCTTTAGAGTCCTACACAGAGGTTTCCTGGCTCAAGCGAAACGAAATAGGAGCGCATATGAGATATGTGCGGGACCGAGAATAATACGTGTATGTGATACCGTATTCTATTCTCGCGATGAATGTATCGAATGGTTGTATGCGATATAACCTAGTTATCGAATCAAGGATTGATTCGATAAACCGATACATAGGATACTAGTCGGTTATATGCGATATGACCGGATCATTAAATCAAGTGTTGATTTAATGATTTAATGCATAATTATATATTTGATATATTACTTTGCATTAACTAATATCGGTTCACTTTAAATGGATTTTCTCACTTGGTTGTGCACATTGTATATGTGATATATTTTCGTGCACTTGATTGTATCATGTTTGATGATACATGTTTGGAAGGGTATGTGTAAAGAGTTAAACCTATGGTTAAGTAAATGGTTAGGGTTTTCTTTTATTTATTTCATTTATTTTATTTTGGAAAAGAAAAAGGGAAAATGGTTGCTAGTTTTGTTTTATCTTTGAAACTTCATGAAGCTTTGACTAAATTGACCATTTTGTCTCATGCTTAACCCTAACCATTCACTTGAACCTTAGTTAGTTCTCTACACTTGACCATGGTTCATGATTATGATAAGAATGATTTTATTATTCTTATTATAATAATGATCATATAATCTTCTTCTTCTTCTTCATCTTCTACTTGAAGAAATCTTGACTTCATCAATGGTGATTGATGAAAAAGAGTGAGAAATCCAATTCTAAAGTGAACCCACTTCCTATTTCTTCATCCTCTACCTCTTGCCAAGTAGTAGAGTGTGTTTTCTTCACAAGTTTCATGACTTGGTGAAGTTGGAGCTTGATCTAGCGATGCCTCGACGTAGATCATCTTCGGCACGAAGCCGACGACCTTGCCCGCCCATTTCTCCGATGAAGCCGATGCTAGAGCCCGGGATTGCATTTGGACAGCGGAGATGACTTCATCATGGAGCTATGGAGGTGGAGAAATGGATCTACAAAGGTTGTATTTCCGTTCTTTTAGTTTAGTTGTAAACTAGTTGCTTTGGTCGCCTAGATTTCTAGTCAACGATCCGTATTAGGGTTTCTCGGCACCCGTAAAATTTGAAATTGGCATGGTTGATGCCTTGTGAGACCTCTTGTGAGTGCCTAGGAACCCTACAGTGGTATCAGAGCCTAGCTAGAGCCTTAGGCGATGCGTAGACGGAGTTTGAAGTCCGATCGAACCAAAACCCTAACCCGAAACATGCTCTCTGGACTTTTTCTAAAAACTGGGATTTTTCCACATTAAAAATGCTTAAAAAATTCAGCAGGAAGATCTAAGAATTATGGTGCAAAACGAGCTCATGATGCGTCTAAACCACCGCGGAAACGCGGCGGTAGCATGGCTTCTGCCGCGGTTCCGCCGCCTACTGTTCACAATGCACAATATTTGTTGCACAGTAATTCCTCTTTTCTGGTGCTGAGTTTTATGGGAATTTTTAATATTTATTCAAGAGTTGAATTTTTTGGGGATGTTTTGGGGATTCGGTGTTTCGATTGGAGCATCAGATTTTGTCTATGTGGCTTTCCGGATAATTTTTGAATATGTTAAAAAGTTCGACCGGATATAAATACCCAATTTTTCCCCTGTCGGGAAATTTCCAAGTGTTGGATTTTTCCGAGGTTTAAAGACGTTCTAAGTAGTGCAAGTAACGCGATGGTCCCTCCAGAAGACAACAAACCTTAACTCGATTATGTGACTGTCTTGAACTGCCCTTTGAACCTTCGGGTTCGGGGCAGTACGGCGTGCCATATGTGAGGCGTTGGCTTGACCCTTCTACGGCTGGACCGTTGGTACTGAAGCATGAAGTGAATGTCTTTGAACTTATTTCATGAGTTGATCTGTTTCGGGAAAACTTGGGTGTTCGATTGTTCGATCGGAAAGTTTAACATTTTCTAACTTATCCGGAATGTGATACAATAATTGGAATTCACAAGTAGTTATGAGATAACTGAATGAATGTTATAAACATAGCAGTTTAGTCTCACTTGATCGGTTGCCACGGAATTTTGATGCGATCAAAAGTCCGTCGCAATCACGTAGCGTACGCGGATACTCGCCGGGTAAACTTAATAGACAGCCTCATCCCATAGCTCCGACCAAGTGACTGTAGGAGAACCCCGTCGCCGAAAGCATCCGTCAGGGTGCTCGCGGTAGCGGTGTTCCTCCTTGGTGCACTTTGTCGACGGCGTCGGGGGTGCGGCCGCCTACTAAAGTTTGCGACGAGCATTCGATCAGGATATCAGGAATCTTGTTGAATTGCCCGACTTGATATTGAAAAGTGTTTTCGATGATGAGACTAAAATGTGGGGTTTATAATTGATAGGCATGCGATGTCTAAAGAATTCATTTGGTCAGGCATGCGATGTCTGAGGTGGTTGCGGATTCCAACTGTTGTAGTTTTACACTTTCTTTTCTGTGACCGTAAGTGTAATATGTGATATCGCCGGTTTCGTTGCTATATGTCAACGACAATTGGGATGCGCATATTTACTTACGTTGATGAAATGTGATGTTATGTGTTGCTGGATATGTTATATTGGATCGTCGTGTTTGAATAGCCGGTTGGTTTTTATGTGAGATGAGTGTTTTTCATTTTCATTCATGTAAAAACTCGTATGTAATATTCTTTTATTGGGGCACTTCCAGGTTGCGGAAGATGTCACCGTTTGTATATTATTTACTTTTCCGCACTAGGATAGACCCAAGAAGGGGAGCACAAGTAACCAGGTTCTGGAGTCCAGTGGGAGACCAACTCGAGGAGTCGACTCCGGGTCTCCTAACTCTAGAATTGGTAGGGTTGCTTGCCGCTCTCGTAGGGGTCTAGGGGTGTGGGTTTGGCTATTCATCGCGACCGTGGAATCCGTTTTTTATACTGGCTCGTATTGAAAACACGGACGTCCTAGTATATCCAATGTTTCATATGTTTCTTCTGCTGCGATATCTGTGATGTGATCATGTGATGTTCTGTGATAGATACTGTATATAATATATATGATATATTATATAGGCGTTACTTATGTTTTACACCCGCGCTAGCCCTGCCCCGCTCTGCCATTAGTTACCTAACCTAACGGTGCACGAGGGGACATCGAGGCGAATGCGGATGGCATAAGTGTACGTCGTATTTATCTGTGAAGTTTAGGTACTTAAATGATGGGACTTCATTAATATGATTAATGAAATAAAAGAAACCTAAGATGTTGTAGAATCAAATCTCAAAAATAAAACAGGTAGCTACAGTTCTTGCTTTGCACAGCGGTATATGTGATATATCCTGCACCTTATTCGATGAGGAAAGGACCGAGATCCCTTCACCGGGAGTGACTCCTTTAGCAATAACTGGCAGATGCTACACACTCGGTTTGTCTTTTGATTGCTTTTAAGAGTTTTTGCTTTGCACAGTGATATATATGATATATCCCGCACCTCATTCGACGAGGAAAGGACCGACGATCCCTTCACCGAGAGTGACTCCTTTAGCAAAACTAGAAAAGCTTCAAAAACACTCCATTTTAAAATCATTTGATTCTACAACGATATCAAGTTCATTACGCAATAGGTTTTCAGAAAAACCTGTCATAGCCCTCCGTCATTTCAGATAAGTGCTAGTTAGTATTCATGCTACGTTTGTTGGCCTGCGTCAAGGCGTAGTGTGCGGTAGCTAACTAGTATTTATCTGCTTATGCATATGATGCAGATTGGATTAGGGTAGTCGTGCGACTTTGTTGGCCTGCGTCAAGGGTCGTGCGGGTGGGTTTAATTCAATCAGGAAATGACGGGTTGAACTTGACTAGCGCACTATGGTTTATTGGCCTGCGTCAAGGTCATAGGACGCTACGGGCAAAACTATCGGGAATTTCAAGTGTTGAAATTTGCAATGAGATTGCATACCTTCTATGAGATAGTTGGATCCCGATACCCGCTGCGAGTAAGAGTCACTCCTGGGAGAGTTTTACACTTTACAATTAGCCGATCAAGTAGGTGTCTAGAAAGGTGTCAACGAGGTTACGCCTCTGGGAAAACGAGGTTTACTGTAATTAGGTTCGTGCGAAAGCACGGGGGACCTCCCTCAAAGTACCGACACTGGCCTGGCTGAAAGATTGGCGAAGTTGTAGTGTGTAATTAATCCCAGCTAGTCTTTCCTTTTAGGGTTTGAAGGAAGATTTGATAAAAACAGTGGGAGCCATCCTGATTAGATAAAACAATAACCAATCTATTCTTGCAAGAGCGCACGCTGAGTGTTTTCTTCTCTCTCTCTCCAGGTAGCGACCATATCACGCCTTAATCAAGATAATAATACGGATTATTGACCGAACCCGCTTGTTATACTGAGCTGGGGAACGTTGGTCCCGCTCCAACTTATATTTGTTATAAGACAGAGCAGGAAATTGGGGATTACCAGAATTCCCGTGCCGCCCAAACGAAGAGAGTGCATGCTGATGCATCATCTTCGGGTGTGTTCATTACAGAGATCTGTTTCTCAGTATCCTTTATGTCCTGGGTATGTGATACCAGATCAGGATCCCAGATATGTAATCTGTTACATAGGGCTATAGAAAGGTAGAGGACTGAGAACGGGTGATAAGTTTCATGAGGCAGAAAATGGGGCAAGTGTTGCAGCCAAGTCTGTTGGTCACTGTCACCCTGTATTACAAATACATTGATTCTGAACGAATGTTATTAGATACCGAACCTGATATATAAAATCATATCAATCTCTTTATTAGTAAAGAAATGATAAAATTTTGTATTGTTGGATAATGTTTTGAACATTTTCTATATCAAAAGTTGATCGGTTCAGGCACGTTATCTAAAAGCATTGATGTTCTAAATCAAACTACAGTTCTTAGTATACAGAACACACACAAGAGGAAGAGTTCAGAACTGAACGAACCCTTCTTGAGGCATTGTAGACTAGGTCATATCAATGCGACCCGACTGGCTGAAGTTACATTTTAGATGCATATTTAAAACAGTTTGAATTTACATCTTGTGAAACTTGCCAGTCATGTCACAAAGATTAGATGACCATAGCTCTGTTTACTGGAAACAGAGAAAGATTTAGTGAACTCTTGGGATGATACATGTTGATGTATGTAGGTCCCCTGTCTACACTTGCCAAGACCGGTTCTTTATACTTCATTACATTCTCTGATGATCTTTCGAGATTCAGACCTATGTTCCTGTTGAAACACAAGTCCGAACCTTTTGAGATATTCACAGAATATGATTTAGAAGTAGAAAACCAAAACACGGGTATAAGTATTATGTCCTTTGATGAGATCGAGGAGGAGAATACTTGAGCACGGAATTCCTGGAATATTCTAAAGGAGAATGAGATTCTCTCTCAGCATTACTCCTCCGTGTACACCATAGCACGATGGTATATCGGGGCGGAGAAGATACACCCTATTTGATATGGTGTGCTCTATGATGAGTACTACTGAGTTACCTTTTTTCTTTTGGGAGTTATGCACTTATGAAGTTGCATACCTATTGAATAGGGTTCATATCAAATCAGTTGCCTACCACTTCATATTTGATATGATAAGGGAAGAGCCCATGTCTTAAGTTAGTGAAGATTTGGGGTTGTCCGGCCTATGTCTAAAAGCAAAATCCGGACAAGCTCAAAGCAAGATTTGTTATATAGAACTGGAAATGTTCAAGCTATACAAACTGCAGCTGATGATTTGATAGAACCAAAGGATTCGGTAGAGACCAACGAACCTCAGCCTCTCCGCCGATCTAGTAGGGTTCCTCACCCACCTGAGAGATACTTCGGTTTCTCTATGACAGTGGGAGCGAGGATTGCATCATGAGATGATGACCCAACTAGTTTCGAACTGGCCATCAGGAGTAAGACTCTGTCAGAATGGCTGGATGCTTAGCGATCTGAGATGGAATCCTTATACACTAACAAAGTATGGACTTTGGTTGCTATATCTGAAGGGTTAAATCCCCATCAGGAGCAAGTATATCTTGAGAAGATTACTTGGTGTACATGGAAGAGTTGAGACTTTCAAAGCTAGACTTGTTAAAGGTCTACATCATTGACCAAGTATGGATGATGATGAAACCTTTTCAAGTGGCTATGCTTAAGTCCATCCAGATCCTACTTACCACGGCTACATACCATGACTACGATATCTGGCGGTTGGGTGTCATGACTGCTTTTCTAAATGATGTTTTAGAAGAGAACGTCTATAAGTACACAGCCAGAGGGCTTCGTAGACAGTGGGAGCAGCGGAAACGTGTACAAGATGCTTTATAGGATAAAGCAGGTATCGCGGAGTTGGAACATCTGTTTTGATGTGATTAGTCAAAGAGTTTGACATCATCAAAATGGTAGATGAACCTTGTATAAACAAAAAGGTAGTAGGGAGTATGGTGTTGATCCCCGTAGAGTACGTGGATGACATACTCTTGATAAGAAAGGAGTTTCCTATGCTACGCCCGGTCAATCTCCGTTTATCACAATGATTCTCCATATAGGATCAAAATGATACCCCCTAAATCCTGGGTTTTGGATCTATGAGATAGATCTAATTGGATGTTAGGATTCTCACTAGTTGTAGTGAGATGGTATCAATCGATCCTAGGGAGAATCACTGGAAGGATTCCAGGGTGATAAAGACGACTGAATGTCAGTCGCAGGCATTGTTTTTACCCTCAGTAAAGGGACGGTATGTTGGAAGAGTTCCAAGCTAGATACCGTGGCATACTAGACGATAAAGGCTCGATACATCGCTATTTAAGATGCTACCAAAGAGGCAGTCTGGATGTATATTTGTTCATGAGATGAACTTAGTTCCTCCCATTGTGTGACAATGGGGTTGTGGCTTATGCCAAGGAACGTCCGTCCCATCAGTGATCCAGACATATTCTGAGGCAGCATCACCTGATCATGGAGATGGTTGATCTCCAGGGTGATCGAGGTTAGGAGAGTAGACACAGAGGACAACACGGTGGATCCACTCACGAAGGCCTATTCCCAGAGAAAGATTTTTATGGGATGGTTGAGTATGAGATACTACAACCACTGCTACAGATGGCCCTAGTGCAAGTGGGAGATTGTTAGTTATATGTATGCCCTAGAGGCCATTACTGTACATATGATGTATATTGTAGTGGATGCTAGGACGTATATAGGGAGGACTTTCTTGCTCGACATGATAGTATGCTATCTGGTTGCTCTTTACCTTAACGTGTATACTGATTGTCTCTCTGTTACATGTTGGTAAAGCCCTTAGGATGTGTACTTGACTACCTGGACTATGATGCGGATCATACTAGTGGGGACATGGTAGTCCATAAGTACATCCTTCAAAGTCCCTAGTCGAGGGTATATCGAGACGGGGCATCGATATACCAGAGTAGACTAGCGTATACCTTCTCGACCCATACAGATGGGCGATGGATGATCCCATATCCATTGGTGTTTGACATCAGAGATGATATACGGGTGCTCAGTGGAGACTGGGTACACTGGACGGACTCGCCGAGAACTCCCAGATGGTATTATACCTTACGTCAGATGGCAGTTCTCTGGTGACTCTGGTACAGAGTAGTCTGTTGACCCGAGACAGTCATAGAGTCTTGTGTGGTTCCCACTATGCTTTGATTTCCACCTTACCACGTCCAAGAGGGCGTGCAAAACGGTGGTTTTTGGATACAGTCCCGAATCACATAGAGGCAATGAGCGATAGGAGGGGATTCGTCTCTCCCGGTATAGGCAGTTGATGTTGCGCTGTGTTCGATTGGCTATAACAAGAAATCCCTGGCCAGGGTTGCTGAGATTTACTGGTAAGTGTTACCAGTAGTATCTCGAATTGTTATAGACCTCATATCGACATGACTTATCGAGCTATTGGGGTCTGACGTTTACCACCCCTAGGAAAGATATGCGACATATCAGACGATCAGACCGGACTGTACGGTAGTGTTACTGGTTGGATTCACTGGAGTGTGAGCGGGCTTGCTCGTCGATCTTCTGATCGCTCAATACCCGGATGGCCGTTACGTTTAGCAGACCGCTTGCGGCTTGTGGGTGTTTGATATGATCATCACCTGCTGCCGGCGTATTGACGAGTCTTTAGAGTCCTACACAGACGTTTCCTGGCTCAAGCGAAACGAAATAGGAGCGCATATGAGATATGTGCGGGACTGAGAATAATACGTGTATGTGATTGTAAGTGCACGGCGGCGCCCCGGCCGACAACCCGACGGCCAAATGCGGAAGCGGTAAAAAACTTTAATTTTGCGAACATTGCAAACCGGCACCACCGCGCACTAAACCCCGGATCGGGCCATTAACTTGTCCTAGCTAACAACAAGATAGGGAAGAGATATACCGAATGATCCGAGTCCTCCGGTCTTCTCTTCGTCGTCCCGATCTCCTGCGGAAACTCCGGTCGTCGCCTCCTCGCCGGAAGGGCACCACATCGCCTGTTTCTTTTATGGGCTCCCACCTCAATACCGAGGCAACTCGGGCGCGAAGTTGGCTAACCGACGCGCCCAAGATTTGCTGTAGAACAGTGTAGAGTGTATGTCTCATTAGGGTTTGTTGCCTTTGGATGGAGGAATGAAGATTGAGCTTTGGAGGGAAATCAAGCTATCAATTTTGCATGCAAAAATGATATGAACAAATATATCTCCTCACAAAATGAACCACTCTCTCTCTCTCAAAAATTTGGCCGGCCAAAATACCAAAAAGAGAATGGTGGAGAGTAAACCAAAACCACAAGAAGGAAGGTTATTGTAGGATAAAGGAAGAGGTGACTATAAACAAACATGATCATTACAAAACCATACCTCCATAACTATAACCCTTCCTCATTCAATCAAATCTCATTAATGCACAACATGGATGATAAAGCAAAGATGCTTATCATATCAAAACTTATGCAATAAACCCCTCCACAAAATGTTATTTGCACAATTGCAAATAACCCCCTCCATCGGAAAAGTCCGGCCGGGAAAGAACAAAGGAAAACCGGCCGGAACGGAATGCAAAGTTGCAACTCCAGAAAACTGGTCCCGTAATAAATTACAGGAAAACCCCGATACTGTGCATACACACCCGCATCTGTATTCCGACCGGATACAAATGCAATGAGACAAAATCTACACCGTCTAATACTAGGATCCGGCTTAAGCCAAAGCCGGCTAGTAAAAACCGTCCGATTACGATCCGTGCAATACCGCACGTATCTGATCGAACCCTGCCATATCTCCATACGGCCTCTACAGCGTTTCGCCCGAAAACTTGAGTAACTGAAAGTGTGGTGGACTCTAAAGACTCGTCAATACTATGGCCGTGGATTTAACCACTAGCACGTCAGAGGTATAAGCCAATACGTAACGGGCCACCAGCTATTGACCAAAAGGGACGTCGATGAGCGAACTCATCCTGACACCCTACTGAGCCTTTCAGTGACAATATCCGTACAGTCCGGTCCGTTCGTCTATGAGCATCGCATGTCAGGCTTAGGGGGTTGGTAAAAGTCAGACCCCCAAAAGCGGTACAAGTCGTGTCGGAGTGTAGCCCAGAACACCCTGAGATATTACTGGAATACCTACCAGTAATTCTCCTGCCTTGGCCAAGGACTTCGTGTAATGGCTCTCCTAGACACAGCGCGACCTCACCCCCAATACCGGGAGAGACGAACCCCTGAAGATCCGCTCACTGCCTCCATGTGGCTCGGGACTGTACCCAACTAAAACCTGTTTGCACGACTCCTTTGAGCCGTGGTAGGGTAGTAATCAAAGCACAGTGGGAACTCACACGAGACAAATGACGATCCTCAGGTCGATGAACTACCCTGTACACATGTCACCTGGGAACTGCTATCTGACGTCAGGTATAAGACCAACTAGCATGTTCCCGGCGAGTCCTGTCCGGTGTACTCATAACCCAATGAGCACCTGTATACATCTTAGGTGAACCAACTGACACCAGTGGCTTGTGAGACCGGCCACCGCCCCTCGTCGGGGTCTCGACTGTATACACTAGTCTACTCTGGAGAATCGATGCCCTGTCTCGAAACTCCCACGACTAGGGACCTTTTAAGGATATGCCTATAGACTCCAGCTCTCACGTATATGATCGCCCTCATACTGCCGGTAGTCAAGCAAGAATCCTAGGGGCTCTATCAACGTGCAATAGCGACATGTCATGTCACCTAAAGCAGTACACGATGATAAAGGTAAACCAGATAGCAAACTATCATCTCGAGTAAGACTGTCGTCCCGGGATAGGTCCTCCCTCAATCATTGCAATCACGTGCCTGTGATCTAATAATTGACTCTGAGGGCACTATCTCCAACAATCTCCCACTTGCACTCAAGGCTAATTATTGCGATGTCGCATACTCACAGCCCGTGTGATACCGAACACCCAACTCCTCTACTGGTCATTCTCACAAAACTCGTTTGTGAAACTATAGCGTTCAAGGAATAGCCTCAGCGAGTGGATCCGCCTGGATGTTTCTTTCTATGTCTCTCTATATCTCAAGTTCGCGGAGAAAGCCATCTCCCGAAATGAGCAATACCTGTCTTAGAATGTCTGGATGTCTGATGGGACCTAGCTGATAAATGAACTCCAAATCCAAACTTCTTAGACTGTATCGACAACTGAACTTAATCAGTATCCTGCGCCATGCCACCCTCAGTATTTCCTTGGATCACCTGTCCAAAATACTGCCCCTCGTCAGAGGGAAAACTATAACTCTGACGATCACCCTGTCGTCCATGTCACCTTGGAAGCCTGGAATGATAACTGTCTCCCAAATGAGGTTGTCGTTATCATATCCCTAGAACATCCACTTATGTTCTAAAACTGCTTCCGACTGCTTCTCCAGGATTGGATCAATGTCAACTTATTGCATCTCGTGCAGGAACAACATCTGGTGTGGTACTTGACATCTCATGATTGACTCAATTGCCTAAGCAAGTGATCTGCCAATCATGCGCATCCCTCTCCCCTTTAGTCTATAAGACACCTTTAGAGAGGGTGACTCCATCACCTGCAGGTACACTACCGTGCCAGGAGTCGTCCATTCTAAATACTCTTAGAATGCTGTCAAAGTACCCTGATTGGGAAACCACCCAAATCTAGATCTAAAACCATAGATCTAGTAACCAGTATGTCTGATATAATGTCCAAGTCCCTTGTGGAGAAACCACTGTGTGACGACCAAAGTATAACCGATCGTAGTATAGGAATGTCACTTCCTACTTTGTGTATGTCATCCAAATACCAGGATATCACACCCTACTACCTTCTTAACAGATCCATCCCCTATTCTGATGACGTCAAACCTATGACTGTCACATCAGAAATAGATGATCTATCTCCGCTATATCTGCTTTAGTCTATAAATAGACATAAGCCTGATGTCCACCAATGCTTCCGCTGCTCCCACTGACTACGACAACCCTCTGGCAGAGTCATATAGACGTGCACTTCTAAAGCTAGTTTAGAACGACGCTATACTCATCCTCCTGCCGGGTCTCGCAGCCTGGAACAACAACAATGGCAAGTGTGGGTAAACAAGAACTTTCCTGTCACCGTCCTTGAGGCTACCGGAGTACCTCTCGGGTGCCTGAAGTTACCCACCGTATCGGCGGAGTGGCCAATGGAAAATCAAACCAGATTGAATCTTTAGGTTCCTTATCAAATCTCCAGTAATCGTTTGCGGTTCTGGAATCACTTCCAGTTCTACCATACTCCCACAACTGTTTTTGAAAAATCCATTTTTAATAAAACTGTGGCGAGTCTAGAACAATATTTCTATTGATCTGCCAGATGGTAGAAAATCAACCCTCGTCATAGCCTGGGTCAACCCACAAACAGCCATTACAGAAACGTGCCTTGAGTTATCCAGAGTCTGGTTTCAATCATAAGCCGGACAACTCCCCGTACCTTAACAATGTTAAGATATGAACTGTACTATATCCAATATAGAACCAGAGGCACTGATTTAATTTAACCAGATTCAAATCATGCAGCTGTCTCCAGTGCATGTCAACTAAATGGAGAGAGGCCGATCAGCGTTACTCAACTTAGGAATGCTTCCAATTATGAGTAACCTGAAAGAGAAGCAATTTCTCTTTATCATTACTATCAACTGAATACCATACACAAGTATCTACATCTTCGATCACTTTGAAGAATCCCGATACTTGCTACACCTGGTTCTCTACTCTATTCAAATACCTATAACTCCTCAAAACTTAGACCCTGTGTTTCTACGAAATACATGTCTAAGAACTAGAGAAGTTAAAAGTAAACAGAATATAGTATGAGGACCAACCCCTCTGTCCTAATGAACACTGGACAACATACAATACTCTGTATAAGTCCGTTGAGTCTAACAACTCTTTCACTGTGTGTCGTAGGTTGAAAACTGTACTTATGGTTAAGAAGAATTACACCGCTGTTTAATGCTCCTTACCTAACCATCCACTGATATAGGTAAATGTCATCGACATAATATCAAAAGGTATATCTCACTCTATTCAAATAGACGTACAGATATATCAATTTGAAATTGGTGCACAACAGCGGATATTCAAAACCAAATATTTGCCGACCGGCAAACAGCCCAGATGATCTCCTCAAATATCACCGATTACAACGAATCCCGATATAATGAGGATGATCACCCAATTCCCAATAACTTACTCCCACTCACCATCTGTAAAACCATACAGATGTGAGATTCAAACCTGGTAAATACATACCCTGGAGCAAGTGTCTAATCGGGAAATCAGTTTTCTTTTAACAGTACACAGTTGAACTGAAACATTGAAATGTTTCGATGGGTTATCCTGGTATTCCTAGTAATGCCTCTACCATTATCCAGATTCACAACTATAACCGTATAATTCTTTGCCACCTCTCGAAATCCCTTTATATGTCTTTAGTCATTACCTTATACACACCCCTTAGGCCAAATGGTTTTCTTCCTTCCCTACCGTTCGGCACCAGCCTATGGTTTGGAAGAAGACTATCCAATAAGCATAATGGGTGTACTGTCCTAATCCTAGGAGCACTCGCAATGCGAGAGAAGGTGAAGATAAAAGACAACTGAATAGACATTATTCCTATTTCTCCTGGACCAGAATCCATCCCCGAACTGGAACAAGTTCCTTTCGAGTTCGTATATAACCATACGATGGATTATCCAATAAACTGTGGATCTTCGTAGTGATACAGAGTGTCCTGGAGAAATACAAAGGTGATTTAGGATTGGCGAAGAAATACTTGGTTTGGTCGTGAATATCAGTCGCAATTTACTTTGCCCTCTTATTAATCCCTTGCTTTGTCTTAATCTTAATACCTTTTGCACACCATCGTTATGCTAATTGGTTTTCTTCATTCCCCACTGTTCGGCACCAGCCTAAGGTTTGGAAGAAGACTATCCAATTTGCGTAATAAGTGTACTATCTCCTAAACCAAGGAGTACTCACAACTTGAGAGAAGGTAAAAGGGAAAAGACAACTGAATAATCCTATCCGTTTTCTCCAGAACCTGAAACCATCCTCGAATACCTTCGAGTTCGTATCTAACCATACGATGGTTTTGTCCAATGGAAGTGGACGTTCGCAGTAATACGGGGTGTCCTGGAGAAAAGGGTAAAAGTAGGAGTGGCAATGAGGTCTGCAATCTCTGACAATCTAAAAGCCAGTGTTAAGAAGGTTCGGTCAACTTGGTCACTGGGTCATAGTCTTAGGGTCGGGTCAATGGTCGCTGCCAAAGAGAGAGAGAAAAGAAACACTCAGCGTGCACTCTAACCAAGATCAGAATGGTTACCAATTTATCTAATCTGGAAAACTTCCCACTGTACCTCAAATTCTCCTCCAAACCTGAAAGAAGAATTAGTCGGGGTCACCCGAGGAGTAAACCAACTCATCAGTGGGAATCGGGATCCAACTATCATCGCATGATAACGTGACGGAATCCGCTCACGGTACCACACTCCAGAAGGTATGCGCATGTCTGGCAAGTTTCAGTTCTTTTGAAACTCCCGATGTGATTTCTGCCCCATGCTCTTATGACCTTGACTTTGGCCAACATATCATAAGTCACATGTCAAGTTCAACCCGTCATTCTCCAGGTTAATTTGAATCCACCCGTACATACCCTTGACTTTGGCCAAAATGGCAGTACGACTGTCCCAAACCAACGCATCTATCTATGCTGCATATGAATACCCAACAGCTACCAAACACTGTGCCTTGACTTTGGCCAACATACACAGCTTGAATACTATTGACTATCCATATGAAACGACGGTGGGCTACGAGTGGTTTCTGGCGAAAACCTTTAACGTAATGAACTTGATATCGTTGAAGGAACGGATAGCTTTTTAGAAAATATAGTGACGAAAACCTTTACTAAAGAGGTCACTCCCGGTGAAGGGATCTCGGCTCTTTCCCCGTAGAATGGAGTGCTGGATATTCATAACCGAATATCACTGTGCAAAGCAAAAGTAATCGGCTATAGTGAAGTTAATGCCCTGACGCAAACTTCTGTCCAAGGGGTCACTCCCGGTGAAGGGATCTCGGCCCTTGCCTCGTCGACTGAGGAGCAGGATATTCCAAATGAATACCACGATGCAAAACAAAAGTGAACGTCCTTGCAATAACAGCTTTTTGAAAAGTGTTCCAACAACATCAGAATAGGTTTGTTTATCTTGCATTGATCCGAATCAATGCAGTCCCATCAATTGATCACACCACAAAGAACGAAAATATACTGACGTACGTATATGCCATCCGCATTCGCCACTGGGTCCCGTCATCACCCGTTAGGTTAGCTAACTAACGGCAGAGCGGGTACTGGACTAGCGCGGATGAAAAAAATATACAACATCTACTAATATATATACCAATATATTATATTTCGCTCAAGGCGTGAATAAAATGCAACATCACAGAAATGTAAAGCATCACAGAACAATACAGATATCTGGGATCCCCGGGTTTCACAGAGCCACTACTGAAACCCGACGTTCCCCTGGTCGTGTGGATAGCCTGTGCAATGAAATCCTAGACCCCTACGGGCGCGGCAAGTTACCCGCCAAAACCTGAAGCGAGGCAGCCCCTTTCAGCTCCGTGAATGGACCACCCAGCACTTCACGGAATCCGGTAACTTGGGCACCCTTCCTGGGTCAACCTGTACCCCCTACGAGTGCGTCGAATAGCCCGCCAATCCTGGTCTGAAGCCCCTTCCGTCCCAATGCCATGAGATGCGGGCTTGTTGCCCTCCAGAACCCGGCTATCCGTGCACCCCACCGCGGGGCAATCCTAGTACAGAAAGTAAAATATACATACACCGGGTACATCGACCGCAACCTGGTCGTGCCCCAAAATAATAATACAAACTGGCAGTGACGGCAGTCCACATGTCGGACGCTCGCCCCGCAATATCAAATGTATATAATACAACAACACAGTACTAGCATTGCATCCAGGCTATCCCCCACGACCGATCCGCAACATCACAGCAAATACATAGAACATCAACGTGAAAATCACGTTCGCAAATCCGTCTAACCGGGCTATAGCAGTTAGACTGGATTTACCGATCAAGTGACATTCACGGTCGCAGATATAATGTAAATACTGTGAAATAATGTGTTTAAAATATCCGATCGATCAAAAATTAACAAGTGGGCCCCCAAGCAATACTGTAGCACTCACAGAAATAATGGGCCCAAATTTAACATTCCAAAACCCCTAAAATCACCCCAGAAGCCCACTGAAAAAACTCGACCCACTGAATCCTCCATACTGCGGCGGAACCGCGGCAAAAAGTAGGGTTTTGCCGCGGTTCCGCGCTCCCCTGAGGAGATCAGTGTCTCGACTTTTTCCAGAACTCTTATATCTTCCAGTACATCAATTTTATACAAGCTGAAAAATTTTTCGACACTAAAAATTTCCAACAGAAAACTGATGTGATCAAAATACGGGTTTTGGAACATTTGATCGATCGGAACTGAAAAACACATTACACAAAGCTAGACTAAGTTAATGGCGAGGCTCTGATACCACTGTAAGTGCACGGCGGCGCCCCGGCCGACGACCCGACGGCCAAATGCGGAAGCGGTGAAAAACTTTAATTTTGCGAACTTTGCAAACCGGCACCACCGCGCACTAAAGCCCGGATCGGGCCATTAACTAGTCCTAGCTAACAACAAGATAGGGAAGAGATATACCGAATGATCCGAGTCCTCCGGTCTTCTCGTCGTCGTCCCGATCTCCTGCGGAAACTCCGGTCGTCGCCTCCTCGCCGGAAGGGCACCACATCGCCTGTTTCTTTTACGGGCTCCCACCACAATACCGAGGCAACTCGGGCGCGAAGTTGGCTAACCGACGCGCCCAAGATTTGCTGTAGAACAGTGTAGAGTGTATGTCTCATTGGGGTTTGTTGCCTTTGGATGGAGGAATGAAGATTGAGCTTTGGAGGGAAATCAAGCTATCAATTTTGCATGCAAAAATGATATGAACAAATATATCTCCTCACAAAATGAACCACTCTCTCTCTCTCAAAAATTTGGCCGGCCAAAATACCAAAAAGAGAATGGTGGAGAGTAAACCAAAACCACATGAAGGAAGGTTATTGTAGGATAAAGGAAGAGGTGACTATAAACAAACATGATCATTACAAAACCATACCTCCATAACTATAACCCATCCTCATTCAATCAAATCTCATTAATGCACAACATGGATGAAAAAGCAAAGATGCTTATCATATCAAAACTTATGCAATAAACCCCTCCACAAAATGTTATTTGCACAATTGCAAATAACCCCCTCCATCGGAAAAGTCCGGCCAGGAAAGAACAAAGGAAAACCGGCCGGAACGGAATGCAAAGTTGCAACTCCAGAAAACTGGTCCCGTAATAAATTACAGGAAAACCCCGATACTGTGCATAGACACCCGCATCTGTATTCCGACCGGATACAAATGCAATGAGACAAAATCTACACCGTCTAATACTAGGATCCGGCTTAAGCCAAAGCCGGCTAGTAAAAACCGTCCGATTACGATCCGTGCAATACCGCACGTATCTGATCGAACCCTGCC
Organism: Agapanthus africanus; assembly: GCA_030015575.1. NCBI lineage: Eukaryota > Viridiplantae > Streptophyta > Magnoliopsida > Asparagales > Amaryllidaceae > Agapanthus > Agapanthus africanus. Next base: position 263,701,917 of record CM057346.1, on the reverse strand, counting down.
ATATCTCCATACGGCCTCTACAGCGTTTCGCCCGAAAACTTGAGTAACTGAAAGTGTGGTGGACTCTAAAGACTCGTCAATACTATGGCTGTGGATTTAACCACTAGCACGTCAGAGGTATAAGCCAATACGTAACGGGCCACCAGCTATTGACCAAAAGGGACGTCGATGAGCGAACTCATCCTGACACCCTACTGAGCCTTTCAGTGACAATATCCGTACAGTCCGGTCCGTTCGTCTATGAGCATCGCATGTCGGGCTTAGGGGGTTGGTAAAAGTCAGACCCCAAAAGCGGTACAAGTCGTGTCGGAGTGTAGCCCAGAACACCCTGAGATATTACTGGAATACCTACCAGTAATTCTCCTGCCTTGGCCAAGGACTTCGTGTAATGGCTCTCCTAGACACAGCGCGACCTCACCCCCAATACCGGGAGAGACGAACCCCTGAAGATCCGCTCACTGCCTCCATGTGGCTCGGGACTGTACCCAACTAAAACCTGTTTGCACGACTCCTTTGAGCCGTGGTAGGGTAGTAATCAAAGCACAGTGGGAACTCACACGAGACAAATGACGATCCTCAGGTCGATGAACTACCCTGTACACATGTCACCTGGGAACTGCTATCTGACGTCAGGTATAAGACCAACTAGCATGTTCCCGGCGAGTCCTGTCCGGTGTACTCATAACCCAATGAGCACCTGTATACATCTTAGGTGAACCAACTGACACCAGTGGCTTGTGAGACCGGCCACCGCCCCTCGTCGGGGTCTCGACTGTATACACTAGTCTACTCTGGAGAATCGATGCCCTGTCTCGAAACTCCCACGACTAGGGACCTTTTAAGGATATGCCTATAGACTCCAGCTCTCACGTATATGATCGCCCTCATACTGCCGGTAGTCAAGCAAGAATCCTAGGGGCTCTATCAACGTGCAATAGCGACATATCATGTCACCTAAAGCAGTACACGATGATAAAGGTAAACCAGATAGCAAACTATCATCTCGAGTAAGACTGTCGTCCCGGGATAGGTCCTCCCTCAATCATTGCAATCACGTGCCTGTGATCTAATAATTGACTCTGAGGACACTATCTCCAACAGTGATACCATATTCTATTCTCGCGATGAATGTATCGAATGGTTGTATGCGATATAACCTAGTTATCGAATCAAGGATTGATTCGATAAACCGATACATAGGATACTAGTCGGTTATATGCTATATGACCGGATCATTAAATCAAGTGTTGATTTAATGATTTAATGCATAATTATATATTTGATATATTACTTTGCATTAACTAATATCGGTTCACTTTAAATGGATTTTCTCACTCGGGTGTGCACATTGTATATATGATATATTTTCGTGCACTTGATTGTATCATGTTTGATGATACATGTTTGCAAGGGTATGTGTAAAGTGTTAAACCTATGGTTAAGTAAATGGTTAAGGTTTTCTTTTATTTATTTCATTTATTTTATTTTGGAAAAGAAAAAGGGAAAATGGTTGCTAATTTTGTTTTATCTTTGAAGCTTCATGAAGCTTTGACTAAAGTGACCATTTTGTCTCATGCTTAACCCTAACCATTCACTTGAACCTTAGTTAGTTCTCTACACTTGACCATGGTTCATGATTATGATAAGAATGATTTTATTATTCTTATTATAATAATGATCATATAATCTTCTTCTTCTTCTTCATCTTCTACTTGAAGAAACCTTGACTTCATCAATGGTGATTGATGAAAAAGAGTGAGAAATCCAATTCTAAAGTGAACCCACTTCCTATTTCTTCGTCCTCTACCTCTTCCCAAGTAGTAGAGTGTGTTTTCTTCACAAGTTTCATGACTTGGTGAAGTTGGAGCTTGATCTAGCGATGCCTCGACGTAGATCATCTTCGGCACGAAGCCGACGACCTTGCCCGCCCATTTCTCCGATGAAGCCGACGCTAGAGCCCGGGATTGCATTTGGACAGCGGAGAGGACTTCATCATGGAGCTATGGAGGTGGAGAAACGGATCTACAAAGGTTGTATTTCCGTTCTTTTAGTTTAGTTGTAAACTAGTTGCTTTGGTCGCCTAGATTTCTAGTTAACGATCCGTATTAGGGTTTCTCGGCACCCGTAAAATTTGAAATTGGCATGGTTGATGCCTTGTGAGACCACTTGTGAGTGCCTAGGAACCCTACAGTATTTTCCGTTTACTCTTAGTTAAGTTGTTAACTAGTTATCGTTTTCGCCTTAAACTCTAGTTAACGATCGCATTAGGGTTTCTCGGCACCGGAAATTTTTGAATTTGGCATGGTTGATGCCTTGTGGAACCTCCTTAGTGTGCCTAGGAACCCTACAGTGGTATCAGAACCTAGCTAGAGCCTTAAGCGAAGTGTAGACGAAGTTAGAAACCCGATCGAACCCCGAAACCCTAATTGCAACCCCTCTCTGTACATTTTTGTAAAGAGTGGATTTTTCCAAATTAAAAATATGCAGAAAATTAAGAAGGGTTTTCTAAGAATTACTGTATAAAACGGGACCCCTAAATCGATCAAAAAGCCGCGGAACCGCGGCACGAGCATGCCTAGTGCGGCGGTTCCGCGGCCGTACGGTCGCTTCCTTCATAACTGTTTGCACAGTAATGTCTTAATTTTAATCCGGTGTTTTCTGGGAATTTTTAATTTGCACTCAAGAGTTGAGTAATCTGGGGTGTATTGGGGACTCGACGATTCGATCGGAATCTTTAACTTTGTCTGTGTCTTTCCGGATAAATTGTGAATATGTTAAAAAGTTCAACCGGATATAAATACCCAACTTTTCCCCTGCTGGGAAATTTCCAAGTATTGGATTTTTCCGTAGTTTGAAAACGTTCTAAGTAGTGCAAGTAATGCGATGGACCCTCTAGAAGACAACAAACCTTAACACGATTATGTGACCGTCTTGAACTGCCCTTTGAACCTTAGGGTTTGGGGCAGTACGGCGTGCCACATGTGAGGCGTTGGCTTGACCCTTCTACGGCTGGACCGTTGGTACTGAGGTATGAAGTGAATGTTTTTTAAACTTGTTTCATGTGTTGAGCTGTTTCGGAAAAACTTGGGTGTTTGATTATTTGATCGGAAAGTTTAACATTTTCTATTTATCCGGAATGTGATACAACATTTGGAATTCACAAGTAGTTATGAGATAACTGAATGAATGTTATAAATCTAGCAGTTTAGTCTCAATTGATTGGTTGCCACGCAATTTTGATGCGATCAAAAGTCCGTCGCAATCACGTAGCGTACGCGGATACTCGCCGGGTAAACTTAATAGACAGCTACACCCCATAGCCCCGACCAAGTGACTATAGGAGAATTCCGTCGCCGAAAGCATCCGTTCGGGTGCTCGCGGCAGCGGTGTTCCACCTTGGTGCACTTCGTCGACGGCATCGGGGGTGCGGCCGTCTACTAAAGTTTGCGACGAGCATTCGATCAGGATGTCGGGAATCTTGTTGAATTGCACGACTTGATATTGAAAAAAAATTTCGATAAAGAGACTAAAATGCGGGGTTTAAAATCGTTAGGCATGTGATGTCTAAGGAATTCAGATGGTTAGGCATGCGATGTTTAAAGAGCTTGCGGATTCCAACTGTTGTAGTTTTGCACTTTCTTTTCTGTGACCGTAAGAGTAATATGTGATATCGTCAGTTTCGTTGCTATATGTCAACGACAATTGGGATGGGCATATTTACTTACGTTGATGAAATGTGATGTTATGTGTTGCTGGATATGTTATATTGGATCGTCGTGTTTGAATAGCCGGGGGGTTTTTATGTGAGATGAGTGTTTTTCATTTTCATTCATGTAAAAACTCGTATGTAATATTCTTTTATTGGGGCACTTCCAGGTTGCGGAAGATGTCACCCTTTGTATATTATTTACTTTTCCGCACTAGGATAGACCCAAGGTGGAGGGCACAAGTAACCGGGTTCTGGAGTCCAGTGGGAGACCAACTCGAGGAGTCGAGTCCGGGTCTCCTGACTCTAGAATTGTTAGGGTTGCTTGCCGCTCTCGTAGGGGTCTAGGGGTGTGGGTTTGGCTATTCATCGCGACCGTGGAATTCGTGTTTTATACTGGCTCGTAATAAAAACACGGACGTCCTATTATATCCAATATTTCATATGATTCTTCTGCTGCAATATCTGTGAGGTGATCATGTGATGTTCTGTGATAAATACTGTATATAGTATATATGATTTATTATATAGATGTTACTTATGTTTTACACCCGCGTTAGCCCTGCCCCGCTCTGCCGTTAGTTACCTAACCTAACGGTGCATGAGAGGACATCGAGGCGAATGCGGATGGCATAAGTGTACGTCGTATTTATCTGTGATGTTTAGGTACTTAAATGATGGGACTTCATTAATGAGATTAATGAAATAAAAGAAACCTAAAGATGTTGTGGAATCGAATTTCAAAAATTAAAACAGGTAGCTACAGTTCTTGCTTTGAACAGCGGTATATATGATATATCCTGCACCTTATTCGATGAGGAAAGGGCCGACGATCCCTTCATCGGGAGTGACCCCTTTAGCAATAACTGGCAGATACTACACACTCGGTTTTTCTTTTGATAGCTTTTATAGTTTCTGCTTTGCACAGTGATATATATGATATACCCCACACCTCATTCGACGAGGAAAAGGCTGACGATCCCTTCACCGGGAGTGACCCTTTTAGCAAAACTAGAAAAGCCTAAAAACCACTCCATTTTAAAATCATTTGATTCTACAACGATATCAAGTTCATTACGCAATAGGTTTTCACAAAAACCTGTCGTAGCCCTCCGTCATTTCAGATAAGTACTAGTTAGTATTCGTGCTGCGGTTGTTTGGTATTCGTTAAGGCGTAGTGTGCGGTAGCTAACTAGTATTTATCTGCTTATGCATATGATGCAGATTGGATTAGGGTATTCGTACGGCGTTGTTTGGCATTCGTCAAGGGTCGTGTGGGTGGGTTTAATTCAATCAAGAAATGTACGGGTTGAACTTGACTAGTGGACTATAGGTTGTTTGGCATTCGTCAAGGTCATAGAACGCTAGGGGCAAAATATTATCGGGAATTTCAAGTGTTGAAATTTGCAATGAGATTACATACCTTCTATGAGATAGTTGGATCCCGATACCCGCTGCGAGTAAGAGTTACTCCTGGGAGAGTTTTACACATTACAATTAGCCGATCAAGTAGGTGTCTAGAAAGGTGTTAACGAGGTTACGCCTCTGGGAAAACGAGGTTTACATTAATTAGGTTCGTGCGAAAGCACGGGGGACCTCCCTCAAAGTACCGACACTGGCCTGGCTGAAAGATTGGCGAAGTTGTAGTGTGTAATTAATCTCGGCTAGTCTTTCCTTTTAGGGTTTGAAGGAAGATTTGATAAAAACAGTAGGAGCCATCCTGATTAGATAAAATAATAACCAATCTGATCTTGCAAGAGCGCACGCTGAGTGTTTTATTCTCTCTCTCTCCAGGTAGCGACCATATCACGCCTTAATCAAGATAATAATACGGATATTTGACCGAACCCGCTTGTTATACTGAGCTGGGGAACATTGGTCCCGCTCCAACTTATAATTGTTATAAGACAGAGCAGGAAATTGGGGATTACCAGAATTCCCGTGCCGCCCAAACGAAGAAAGTGCATACTGATGCATCTCCTTCGGGTATGTTCATTACAAAGAACTGTTTCTCTGTATCCTCTACGTCCTGGGTATTAGATGCCGGATCAGGATCCCAGATATGTAATCTCCTACATAGGGCTACAGAATGGTAGAGAACTGAGAACGGGTGATAAGTTTCATGAGACAGAAAACGGTGCAAGTGTTGCAGCCAGGTCTGTTGGTCACTGTCACCCTGTATTATCAATACATTGATTCTGAACGAATGTTATTAGATACCGAACCTGATATACAAAATCATATCACTCTCTTTATTAGTAAAGAAATGATAAAATTTTGTATTGTTGGATAATATTTTGAACATTTCCTATATCAAAAGTTGATTGGTTCAGGCACGTTATCTAAAAGTATTGATGTTCTAAATCAAACTACAGTTTTTAGTACACAGAACACAAACAAGAGGAAGAGTTCAGAAATGAACGAATCTTTCTTGAGGCATTGTAGACTAGGTCATATCAATGCGACCCGACTAGCTGAAGTTACATGTAGATGCATATTTAAATCAGTTCGAATTTACATCTTGTGAAACTTGCCAGTCATGTCACAAATATTAGATGACCATAGCTCTGTTTATTGGAAACAGAGAAAGAGTTAGTGAACTCTTGGGATGATACATGTTGATGTATAAAGGTCCCCTGTCTACACATGCCAAGACCAGTTCTTTGTACTTCATTACATTCTCTGATGATCTCTCAAGATTCAGACATATGTTCCTGTTGAAACACAAGTCCGAACCTTTTGAGATATTCACGGAATATAAGTTAGAAGTAGAGAACCAAAATGTGGGTATAAGTATTATGTCCTTTGATGCGATCAGGGAGGAGAATACTTGAGCACGGAATTCCTGGACTATTCTAAAGGAGAATGAGATTCTCTCTCAGCATTACTCCTCCGTATACACCATAGCACGATGGTACATCGGAGCGGAGCAATTGCACTCTATTCGATATGGTGCGCTCTATGATGAGTAATACTGAGTTACCTGTTTCCTTTTGGGTGTTATGCGCTTGAGAAGCTGCATACCTATTGAATAGGGTTCGAATCAAATCACAGCCTACCACTCCATATGCGATATGGTATGAGAAGAGCCCATGTCTTAAGCTAGTTAAGATTTGGGGTTGTCCGGCCTATGTCTAAAAGCAAAATACGGACAAGATCGAGGCAAGGTCAGTTATGTAGAACTGGAAAGGTTCCATCTATGCAAACTACAGCAGATGATTTGGTACAACCAAAGGATTCAGTAGATACCAACGAACCTCAGCCTCTCCGCCGATCTAGTAGGGTTTCTCAACCACCTGAGAGATACTTCAGTTTCTTTATGACAGTGGGAGCGAGGATTGCATCATGAAATGATGACCCAACTAGTTTCGAGCTGGCCATCAGGAGTGGGACTCTATAAGAATGGCTGGATGCTTAGCGATCTGAGATGGAATCCTTATACACCAACAAAGTATGAACTTTGGTTGCTATATCTGAAGGGTTAAATCCCCATCAGGAGCAAGTATATCTTGAGAAGATTACTTGGTGTAGATGGAAAAGTTGAGACTTTCAAAGCTAGACTTGTTAAAGGTTTTCGTCATCGACCAGGCGTGGATAATGATTAAACCTTTTCCAGTGACTATGCTTAAGTCCATCCGGATCCTACTTGCCACGGCTACATACCATGACTACGATATCTGGTGGTTGGGTGTCATGACTGCTTTTCTAAAATGATGTTTTAGAAGAGAGCGTCTGTAAGTACACAGCCAGAGGGCTTCGTAGACAGTGGGAGCAGCGAAAACGTGTACAAGATGCTTTATAGGATAAAGCAGGCATCGCGGAGTTGGAACGTCTGTTCTGATGTAGTAGTCAAAGAGTTTGAAATCATCAAAATGGTAGATGAACCTTGTATAAAAAAAAGGTAGTAGGGAGTATGGTGACGATCCTCGTAGAGTACGTGGATGACATACTCTTGATAGGGAAGGAGTTTCCTATGCAACGCTCGATCAATCTCCGCTTATCACAATGATTCTCCACATAGGATCAAAGTGATACCTACTAAATCCTGGGTTTTGGATCTATGAGATAGATCTAAATGGATGTTAGGATTCTCACTAGTTGAAGTGAGATGGTATCTATGTTGGAGATAGTGCCCTCAGAGTCAATTATTAGGTCACAGGTACGTGATTGTAATGATTGAGGGAGGACCTATCCCGGTAGGACAGTCTTACTCGAGATGATAGTATGCTATCTGGTTTACCTTTATCATCGTGTACTGTTTTAGGTGACCTGACACGTCGCTATTACACGTTGATAGAGCCCCTAGGATTCTTGCTTGACCACCAGCAGTATGAGGGCGATCATATAAGTGGGAGCTGGGGGTCTACAAGCATATCCTTAAAAGGTCCCTAGTCGTGGGAGTTTCGAGACCGGGCATCGATACTCCATTAGTAGACTAGTGTATACAGTCGAGACCCCGACGAGGGGCGGTGGCCGGTCTCACAAGCCACTGGTGTCAGTTGGATCATCTAAGATGTATACAGGTGCTCATTGGGTTATGAGTACACCGGACAGGACTCGCCGGGAACATGCTAGTTGGTCATATACCAGACGTCAGATGGCAGTTCCCTGGTGACATGTGTGCAGGTTAGTTCTTCGACCTGGGGATCGTCATTTGTCTCGTGTGAGTTCCCACTGTACTTTGATTACTACCCTACCATGGCTCAAAGGAGTCGTGCAAACAGGTTTTAGTTGGGTACAGTCCCGAGCCACATGGAGGCAGTGAGCGTATCTTCAGGGGTTCGTCTCTCCCGGTATTGGGGGTGAGGTCGTGCTGTGTCTAGGAGAGCCATTACACAAAGTCCTTGGCCAAGGCAAGGAGATTTACTGGTAGGCATTCCAGTAGTATCTCAGGGTGTTCTGGGCTACACTCCGACACGACTTGTACCGCTTTTGGGGGTCTGACTTTTACCAACCCCCTAGGCCCGCCATGCGATGCTCATAGACGAACGGACCGGACTGCAAGGATATTGTCACTGACAGGCTCAGTAGGGTGTCAGGATGAGTTCGCTCATCGACGTCCCTTTTAGTCAATAGCTGGTGGCCCGTTACGTATTGGCTTATACCTCTGACGTGCTAGTGGTTAAATCCACAGCCATAGTATTGACGAGTCTTTAGAGTCCACCACACTTTTAGTTACTCAGCTTTCGGGCGAAACGCTGTAGAGGCCGTATGGAGATATGGCAGGGTCCGATCAGATACGTGCGGTATTGCACGGATCAGGATCGGACGGTTTGTACTAGTAGCCGTATAGGTATATGGCAGGGTTCGATCAGATATGTGCGGTATTGCACGGATCAGGATCGAATGGATAATACTAGCCGGCTTTGGTTTAAGCCGGTCCTAGTTTAGTACAGTGTAGATTTTGTCTCTTTGCATTTGTATCCGGACGGAATACAGATGCGGGTGTGTATGCACAGTATCGGGGTTTTCCTGTAATTTATTACGGGACCAGTTTTCTGGAGTTGCCAGTTTGCATTCCGTTCCGGCCGTTTTTCCTTTGTTCTTTCCCGGCCGGACTTTTCCGATGGAGGGGGTAATTTGCAGTTTTGCAAATTACATTTGTGGAGGGGGTTTATTGCTAAAAGAATGATTATGATAGCTATCATTATCTTTTCCACCATGCTTTTGTTTTCATTGTGACATGAAAGGGTATGGTTTGAAAAAAGGTGAAGCATGGTGTATGTTTTCTTGTCTCTTGATGTGGTCACCTCCTTCATCTCCTACACTCACCTCCCTTCATGCTTCATAACCTTTCCTCCACCATTTTCCAAGAGTGAAGGTTTTCATTAGAAAAGTGAGAAGAAGAAAAGAAGAAGAGAGAGCTTCATCTTTGAGAGTGATTCATTTGGTGTATATCATTCTTCATCTCATTCCATTGCTAGAAAATTGAAAGCACCAATTTTCTATACACCATTCCTCCATCTATGGCAACAAACCCCAAAGTGAGACATCCACTCTACACTACACTTCCTACAGCATATCTTGAGCATGTCGAGTTGCCGGCTTCATGCGCGAGTTGCCTCGGTATTGAGGTGGGAGCCCGTAAAAGTACCCGGCTTCGTGGTGCCCTTTCCGACGAGGAGGAGACGGACGGAGATCCCGCGAGGAGATCGGAGTGGAGATGAAGACCGGAGGACTTGGATCGTCGGTATACATCTCTTCCCTTTCTTATTAGTAGCGTAGACTTGTTAATGGTTACGATCCGGAGTTTAGTGCGCGGTGGTGCCGGTTTGCAAAGTCCGCAAAATTTAAGTTTATCACCGTTTCCGCATTCCGGCGTCGGATTGACGGCCGGGGCGCCGCCGTGCACTTACAGTGGTATCAGAGCCTAGCCATTAACTTCGTCTAGCTTCGTTTGATGTGTTTTTCAGTTCCGATCGACCAAAATTCCAAAAACCGTATTTTTCCTTCACATCAGTTTCTGTTGAAATTTTTTGAAGTCTAAAAATTTTTCCGGTTGTAAAATATTGATGTACTGGAAAAGCTAAGAGCTCTGTAAAAATTCGATGAAGTGAGTCCACAGTTGGAGCGCGGAACCGCCGCGAAAACCCCATTTGTGCGGCCCTTCCGCCGCGCACTATTCACATCACTTCACCATTTTTTTACAGAGGCCTTCTGGGCTTAAAATATGGGTTTTGGAATATTAAAATTGGGCCCAGGTTTTCTGTGAGTGCTACAGTTTTGATTGGGGGCCCACTTGTTAATTTTTGATCGATCGGATATTTTTAAACACATTTTTCACAGTATTTACATTATATCTGCGACCGTGAATGTCACTCGATCGGTAAATCCGGTCTAACTGCTATAGCCCGGTTAGACGGATTTGCGAACGTGACTTTCACGTTGATGTTCTATGTATTTGCTGTGATGTTGCGGATCGGTCGTGGGGGATAGCCTGGATGCAATGCTAGTACTGTGCTGTTGTATCATGTACATTTGATATTGCGGGGCGAGCGTCCGACATGTGGACTGCCGTCACTGCCTGTTTGTATTATTCTTTTGGGGCACGACCTGGTTGCGGTCGATGTACCCGGTGTATGTATATTTTACTTTCTGTACTAGGATTGCCCCGCGGAGGGGTGCACGGATAGCCGGGTTCTGGAGGGCAACAAGCCCGCATCTCATGGCATTGGGACGGAGGGGGCTTCACTCTAGGATTGGCGGACTATTCGCCGCACTCGTAGGGGGTACAGGTTGACCCAGGAGGGGTGCCCAAGTGACCGGATTCCGTGAAGTGCTGGGTGGTCCATTCACGGTGCTGAAGGGGGCTGCCTCGCTTCAGGTTTTGGCGGGTGACTTGCCGCGCCCGTAGGGGTCTAGGTTTTCATTGCACAGGCTATCCACACGACCAGGGGAACGTCGGGTTTCAGCGGCTCTGTGAAACCCGGGGATCCCAGATATCTGTATTGTTTCTGTGATGCTGTTCATTCTCTGTGATGTTGCATTTTATTCACGCCTTGAGCGAATATAATATATTGGTATATATATTAGTAGATGTTGTATATGTTTTGCATCCGCGCTAGTCCAGTCCCCGCTCTGTCGTTAGTTAGCTAACCTAACGGGTAATGACGGGACCCAGTGGCGAATGCGGATGGCATATACGTACGTCAGTATATTTTCGTTCTTTGTGGTGTGATCAATTGATGGGACTGCGTTGATTCGGATCAATGCAAGTTAAAACAAACCTAATCTGATGTTGTTGGAACACTTTTCAAAAAGCTGTTATTGCAAGGACGTTCATTTCTGTTTTGCATCGTGGTATTCATTTGGAATATCCTGCTCCTCAGTCGACGAGGCAAGGGCCGAGATCCCTTCACCGGGAGTGACCCCTTGGACAGAAGTTTGCGTCAGGGCATTAACTTCACTATAGCCGATTACTTTTGCTTTGCACCGTGGTATTCAGTTGAAATATCCTGCACCTCATTCTACGGGGAAAGAGCCGAGATCCCTTCACCGGGAGTGACCTCTTTAGTAAAGGTTTTCGTCACTATATTTTCTAAAAAGCTATCAGTTCCTTCAACGATATCAAGTTCATTACGTTAAAGGTTTTCGCCAGAAACCATTCGTAGCCCTCCGTCGTTTCATATGGGTAGTCAATAGTATTCAAGCTGTGTTTGTTGGCCAAAGTCAAGGCACAGTGTTTGGTAGCTGTTGGTTATTCATATGCAGCATAGATAGATGCGTTGGTTTGGAACAGTCGTACTGCCTTGTTGGCCAAAGTCAAGGGTATGTACGGGTGGATTCAAATTAACCTGGAGAATGACGGGCAGAACTTGACATGTGACTTATGATTTGTTGGCCAAAGTCAAGGTCATAAGAGCATGGGGCAGAAATCACATCGGGAGTTTCAAAAGTACTGAAACTTGCCAGATATGCGCATACCTTCTGGAGTGTGATACCGTGAGCGGATTCCGTCACGTTGTCATGCGATGAGAGTTGGATCCCGATTCCCACTGATGAGTTGGTTTACTCCTCGGGTGACCCCGACTAATTCTTCTTTCAGGTTTGGAGGAGAATTTGAGGTACAGTGGGAGGTTTCCAGATTAGATAAATTGGTAACCATTCTGATCTAGGATAGAGTGCACGCTGAGTGTTTCTTCTCTCTCTCTCTCTGGCAGCGACCATTGACCCGACCCTAAGATTTTGACTCAGTGACCAAGTTGACCGAACCTTCTTAACACTGGCTTTTGGATTGTCAGAGTTGCAGACCTCATTGCCACTCCTACTTTTACCCTTTTCTCCAGGACACCCCGTATTACTACGAACGTCCACTTCCATTGGACAAAACCATCGTATGGTTAGATACGAACTCGAAGGAATTCGAGGATGGTTTCCGGTTCTGGAGAAAACGGATAGGATTATTCAGTTGTCTTTTCTTTTTCACCTTCTCTCAGGTTGCGAGTACTCCTTGGTTTAGGAGTAGTACACCTATTACGCAAATTGGATAGTCTTCTTCCAAACCATAGGCTGGTGCCGACCGGTAGGGAATGAAGAAAACCAGTTAGCCTAAACGGTGTACAGAAGGTATTAAGTTCAGACAAAACAAGGGATTAGTAAGAGGGCAAAGTAAATTGTGACTGCTATTCACAACCGAACCAAGTATTTCTTCGCCAATCCTAAATCACCTTTGTATTTCTCCAGGACACTCCGTATCACTACGAAGATCCCATTTTATTGGATAATCCATCGTATGGTTATATACGAACTCGAAAGGAACTTGTTCCAGTTCGGGGATGGATCCTGGTCCAGGAGAAATAGGAATAAAGTACATTCAGGTGTCTTTTATCTTCACCTTCTCTCGTGTTGCGAGTGTTCCTAGGATAGGGACAGTACACCCATTATGCTTATTGGATAGTCTTCTTCCAAACCATAGGCTGGTGCCGAACGGTAGGGAAGGAAGAAAACCATTTGGCCTAAAGGGGTGTACAGAAGGTAAAGACTAAAGACAGATGAAGGGATTTGGAGAGGTGGCAAAGAATTACAAGGTTACAGACGTGATGATGGAAGAGGCATTACTAGGAATACCAGGATACCCCATCGAAACATTTCAATGTTTCAGTTTCACTGTGTAATGTTAAAAGAGAACTGATTTCCCGATTAGACACTTACTCCAGGGTATGTATTTACCAGGTATGATTCTCACATCTGTATGGTTTTACAGATGATGAGTGGGAGTACGTTATTGGGAATTGGGTGATCATCCTCATCATATCGGGATTCGTTGTAATCGGTGATATTTGAGGAAATCACCTGGGCTGTTTGCCGGTCGGCAAATATTTGGTTTTGAATATCCGCTGTTATGCACCAATTTCAAATTGATATATCTGTACGTCTATTTTCATAGAGTGAGATATACCTTTCTGAAATTATGTCTACGACATTTACCTATATCAGTGGATGGTTAGGTAAGGAGCATTAAACAGCGGTGTAATTCTTCTTAACCATAAGTACAGTTTTCGACCTACGACACATAGTGAATGAGTTATCAGACTCAAGGGACTTATACAAAGTATTGTATGTTGTCCAGGGTCCATCAGGACAGAGGGGTTGGTCCTCGTACTACATTCAGTTTACTTATGACTTCTCTAGTTTTTAGACAAGTGTTTCGTGGAAACACAGGGTCCGAATTTGGAGAAGTTATTGGTATTTGAATAGAGTAGAGAACCAGGTATAGCAAGTATCGGGATTCTTCAAAGAGATCGAAGATGTAGATGCTTGTGTATGGTATTCAGTTGATAGTAATGATAAAGAGATCTTGCTTCTCTTTCAGGTTACTCATAATTGGAAGTATTCCTAAGTTAAGTAACGCTGATCGGCCTTCTTCCATTTAGTTGACATGCACTGGAGACAGCTGCATGATTTGAATCTGGTTCAATTAAATCAGTGCCTCTGTTTCTATATTGGATATAGAACAGTTCATATCTTAACGATGTTAAGGTACGGGGAGTTGTCCGGTTCATGATTAAAACCAGACACTGGACAACTCAAGGCACGTTTCTGTAATGGCTGTTTGTGGGTTGACCCAGGCTATGACGAGGGTTGATTTTCTACCATCTGGATGAACAATAGCGATATTGTTCTAGACTCGCCACAGTTTTATTAAAAATGGATTTTTTCAGAAAACAGTAGTGGGAGTATGGTAGAACTGGAAGTGATTCCAGAACCGCAAACGATTACTGAAGATTTGATAAGGAACCTAAAGATTCAATCTGGATTGACATTCCATTGACCACTCCGCAGATATGGTGGGTAACTTCAGGCACCCGAGAGGTACTACGGTAGCCTCAAGGACGGTGACAGGGAAGTTCTTGTTTTCCCACAATTGCCATTGCTGTTGTTCCAGGTTACGAGACCCGGCGGGAGGATGAGTATAGCGTCGTTCTAAACCAGTTTTAGAAGTGTGCGTCTATATGACTCTGCCAGAGGGTTGTCGTAGTCAGAGGGAGCAACGGAAGCATTGGTGGACATCAGGCTTATGTCTATTTATAGACTAAAGCAAATATAGCGGAGGTAGATCATCTATTTCTGATGTGACAGTCATAGGTTTGACTTCATCAGAATAGGGGATGGATCTGTTGAGAAGGTAGTAGGGTGTGATATCCTGGTATTTGGATGATATACACAGAGTAGGAAAAGAAACTCCTACACTGCGATCGGTCATACTTTGGTCGTCACACAGTAGTTTCTCCACATAGGAATTGGGTATTATATCAGACATACTGGTTACTAGATCTATGGTTTTAGATCTAGATTTGGGTGGTTTCCCAATCAGGGTACTTGACAGCATTCTAAGAGTATTTAGGATGGACGACTCCTGGCACGGTAGTGTACCTGCAGGTAATGGAGTCACCATCTCCAAAGGTGTCTTACAGACTAAAGGGGAGAGGGACGTGCATGATTGGCAGATCACTTGCTTAGGCAATTGAGTCAATCATGAGATGTCAAGTACCACACCAGATGTTGTTCTTGCACTAGATGCAATAAGTTGACATTAATCCAATCCTGGAGAAACAGTCGGAAGCAGTTTTAGAACATAAGTGGATGTTCTAGGGATATGATAACGACAGCCTCATTCAGGAGACGGTTATCATTCCAGGCTTCCAAGGTGACATGGACGACAAGGAGGTTGTCAGAGTTATAGTTTTCCCTCTGACGAGGGGCAGTATTTTGGACAGGTGATCCAAGGCAATACTGAGGGAGGCATGGCGCGCAGGATACTGATTAAGTTCAGTTGAAGATACAGTCTAAGAAGTTTGGATTTGGAGTTCATTTATGAGCTATGTCCCATCAGACATCCAGACACATTCTAAGACAGGTATTGCTCATTTCGGGAGATGGGTTTCTCCGCGAACATGAGATATAGAGAGACATGGAAAGAAACAACAAAGCGGATCCACTCACTGAGGCTATTCCTCGAACGCAATAGTTCCGCAAACGAGCTTTGTGAGACTGACTAGTAGAGGAGTTGGATGTTCGGTATCACACGGGCTGTGAGTATGCGACATCACAATAATTAGCCTTGAGTGCAAGTGGGAGATTGTTGGAGATAGTGCCCTCAGAGTCAATTATTAGGTCACAGGTACGTGATTGTAATGATTGAGGGAGGACCTATCCCGGTAGGACAGTCTTACTCGAGATGATAGTATGCTATCTGGTTTACCTTTATCATCGTGTACTGTTTTAGGTGACCTGACACGTCGCTATTACACGTTGATAGAGCCCCTAGGATTCTTGCTTGACCACCAGCAGTATGAGGGCGATCATATAAGTGGGAGCTGGGGGTCTACAAGCATATCCTTAAAAGGTCCCTAGTCGTGGGAGTTTCGAGACCGGGCATCGATACTCCATTAGTAGACTAGTGTATACAGTCGAGACCCCGACGAGGGGCGGTGGCCGGTCTCACAAGCCACTGGTGTCAGTTGGATCATCTAAGATGTATACAGGTGCTCATTGGGTTATGAGTACACCGGACAGGACTCGCCGGGAACATGCTAGTTGGTCATATACCAGACGTCAGATGGCAGTTCGCTGGTGACATGTGTGCAGGTTAGTTCTTCGACCTGGGGATCGTCATTTGTCTCGTGTGAGTTCCCACTGTACTTTGATTACTACCCTACCATGGCTCAAAGGAGTCGTGCAAACAGGTTTTAGTTGGGTACAGTCCCGAGCCACATGGAGGCAGTGAGCGTATCTTCAGGGGTTCGTCTCTCCCGGTATTGGGGGTGAGGTCGTGCTGTGTCTAGGAGAGCCATTACACAAAGTCCTTGGCCAAGGCAAGGAGATTTACTGGTAGGCATTCCAGTAGTATCTCAGGGTGTTCTGGGCTACACTCCGACACGACTTGTACCGCTTTTGGGGGTCTGACTTTTACCAACCCCCTAGGCCCGCCATGCGATGCTCATAGACGAACGGACCGGACTGCAAGGATATTGTCACTGACAGGCTCAGTAGGGTGTCAGGATGAGTTCGCTCATCGACGTCCCTTTTAGTCAATAGCTGGTGGCCCGTTACGTATTGGCTTATACCTCTGACGTGCTAGTGGTTAAATCCACAGCCATAGTATTGACGAGTCTTTAGAGTCCACCACACTTTTAGTTACTCAGCTTTCGGGCGAAACGCTGTAGAGGCCGTATGGAGATATGGCAGGGTCCGATCAGATACGTGCGGTATTGCACGGATCAGGATCGGACGGTTTGTACTAGTAGCCGTATAGGTATATGGCAGGGTTCGATCAGATATGTGCGGTATTGCACGGATCAGGATCGAACGGATAATACTAGCCGGCTTTGGTTTAAGCCGGTCCTAGTTTAGTACAGTGTAGATTTTGTCTCTTTGCATTTGTATCCGGACGGAATACAGATGCGGGTGTGTATGCAGAGTATCGGGGTTTTCCTATAATTTATTACGGGACCAGTTTTCTGGAGTTGCCAGTTTGCATTCCGTTCCGGCCGTTTTTCCTTTGTTCTTTCCCGGCCGGACTTTTCCGATGGAGGGGGTAATTTGCAGTTTTGCAAATTACATTTGTGGAGGGGGTTTATTGCTAAAAGAATGATTATGATAGCTATCATTATCTTTTCCACCATGCTTTTGTTTTCATTGTGACATGAAAGGGTATGGTTTGAAAAAAGGTGAAGCATGGTGTATGTTTTCTTGTCTCTTGATGTGGTCACCTCCTTCATCTCCTACACTCACCTCCCTTCATGCTTCATAACCTTTCCTCCACCATTTTCCAAGAGTGAAGGTTTTCATTAGAAAAGTGAGAAGAAGAAAAGAAGAAGAGAGAGCTTCATCTTTGAGAGTGATTCATTTGGTGTATATCATTCTTCATCTCATTCCATTGCTAGAAAATTGAAAGCACCAATTTTCTATACACCATTCCTCCATCTATGGCAACAAACCCCAAAGTGAGACATCCACTCTACACTACACTTCCTACAGCATATCTTGAGCATGTCGAGTTGCCGGCTTCATGCGCGAGTTGCCTCGGTATTGAGGTGGGAGCCCGTAAAAGTACCCGGCTTCGTGGTGCCCTTTCCGACGAGGAGGAGACGGACGGAGATCCCGCGAGGAGATCGCAGTGGAGATGAAGACCGGAGGACTTGGATCGTCGGTATACATCTCTTCCCTTTCTTATTAGTAGCGTAGACTTGTTAATGGTTACGATCCGGAGTTTAGTGCGCGGTGGTGCCGGTTTGCAAAGTCCGCAAAATTTAAGTTTATCACCGTTTCCGCATTCCGGCGTCGGATTGACGGCCGGGGCGCCGCCGTGCACTTACAATCTATTGATCCAGGGGAGAATCACTGGAAGTGTTCCAGGGTGATAAGGACGACTGAATGTCAGTCACAGGCATTGTCTTTACCCTCAATGGAGGGACGGTATGTTGGAAGAGTTCCAAGCTAAATACCGTGGCTTACTAGACGATAAAGGCAGGATACATCGCTACTTAAGATGCTACCAAAGAGGTTGTTTGGGTGTATATTGGTTCATGAGATGAACTAGGTTCCTACCATTGTGTGACAATGGAAGTGAGGCTTTGGCCCGGAACCCCGGTCCCATCAGTGACCCAGACATAATCTAAGGCAGTGTCACCTGATCATGGAGATGGTTGATCTCTAGGGTGATCGAGGTTAGGAGAGTAGACTCAGAGGACAACACGGCGGATCCACTCACAAAGGCCTTTTCCCAGAGAGAGACTTTTATGGGATGGTTGAGTATAAGATACTACAACCACTGCTATCAGATGGCCCTAGTGCAAGTGGGAGATTGTTAGTTATATGTATGCCTTAGAGGCCATTACTATACATAGGATGTATATTGTAGTGGATGCTTGGACATATATAGGGGGGACTTTC
Organism: Agapanthus africanus; assembly: GCA_030015575.1. Taxonomy (NCBI): domain Eukaryota; kingdom Viridiplantae; phylum Streptophyta; class Magnoliopsida; order Asparagales; family Amaryllidaceae; genus Agapanthus; species Agapanthus africanus. The sequence goes on along the minus strand of CM057346.1, from coordinate 263,683,316 downwards.
TTGCTCGACATGATAGTATGCTATCTGGTTGCTCTTTACCTTAACGTGTACACTGATTGTCTCTCTGTTACATGTTGGTAAAGCCCTTAGGATGTGTACTTTACTACCTGGACTATGATGCAGATCATACTAGTGGGGACATCGTAGTCCATAAGTACATCCTTCATTGTCCCAAGTCGTGGGTGTATCGAGACGGGGCATCGATATACCAGAGTAGCCTAGCGTGTACCTTCTCGACCCATACAGATGGGCGATGGATGATCTCATATCCATTGGTGTTTGACATCAGAGATAATATACGGGTGCTCAGTGGAGACTGGGTACACTGGACGGACTCGCCGAGAACTCCCAGATGGTATTATACCTTACGTCAGATGGCAGTTCTCTAGTGACACTGGTACAGAGTAGTCTGTTGACCCGAGATCGTCATAGAGTCTTGTGCGATTCCCACTGTGCTTTGATTTCTACCTTACCACGTCCAAGAGGGCGTGCAAAACGGTGGTTTTTTGGTACAGTCCCAAATCACATGGAGGCAATGAGCGATAGGACGGGATTCGTCTCTCCCGGTATAGGGAGTTGATGTTGCGCTGTGTTCGATTGGCTATAACCGAAAATCCCTGGCCAGGGTTGCTGAGATTTACTGGTAAGTGTTACCAGTAGTTTCTCGAACTGTTATAGTCCTCATATCGACACGACTTATCGAGCTATTGGGGTTTGACGTTTACCACCCCTAGGCGAGATATGCGACATATCAGACGACGAGACCGAACTGTACGGTAAGTGTTACTGGTTGGATTCACAGGAGTGTGAACGGGATTGCTCGTCGATCTTCTGATCGCTCAATACCCGGGTGGCCGTTACGTTTAGCAGACCGCTTGCGGCTTTTGGGAGTTTGATATGATCATCGCCTGCTGCCTGCGTATTGACGAGTCTTTAGAGTCCTACACAGAGGTTTCCTGGCTCAAGCGAAATGAAATAGGAGCGCATATGAGATATGTGCGGGACCGAGAATAATACCAGTATGTGATACTGTATTCGATTCTCGCGATTTGTGACATTGATCGGTTATATGCGTTATAGCCGGATTATCGGATCAAGTGTTGATTCGATAAGTTGTTACTATTGATATTAGTCGGTTATATGCGATATGACCGGATCGTTAAATCAAGTATTGATTTAATGATTTAATGTATAATTATATATTAGATATATTACTTTACATTGACTAATATTGTTCACTTTAAATGGATTTTCTCACTTGAAGTGCACAGTGTATATGTGATATATTTTTGTACACTTGTTTGTATCATGTTTGATGATACATGCAACCTTGGGTGTGTGTATGCTATACACTATGTTTAGTTAATGGTTAGGGTTTCCATTGCTTTATTTATTTTAGTTAAAAGAAAAAGGAAAAACAAAATGGTTGCTTTTATACTAGGACTTTCTTGAAGCTTCATGCATCTTTGACTAAGTGACCATTTTGTCTTCATCTCCTAAACCTAACCATTCAACTAACCCTGGTTCATTCTCTACACTTAACCAAGGTTGCATTATGATAAGAATGAATGGGATTTTCTTTTTAACTTAATCCTTTTTATTCTATCATCATCTTCATCTTCATTAAGCTTTATGAAAGCTTGCTAGCTTCAATGGCAACATGAGAAAAAGAGTGAGAAATCCAATTCTAAAGTGAACTCACTTCTTATTTCTTCGTCCTCTACCACTTGCCAAGTAGTATGGGGTGTTTTCTTCACAAGTTTCATGACTTGGTGAAGTTGGAACTTGATCTTGAGTTGCCTCGACGTAGATCATCTTCGACATCGAAGTCGACGACCTAGCCCGATCATTTCTCCGATGAAACCATCGCCAGAGTCCGGATTCCGATAGGTACAGCGGAGGGACCTCATCAAGGAGCTAGAGAGGTGGAGGACTGGATCTACAAAGGTTGTATTTTCCGTTTACTTTTAGTTAAGTTGTTAACTAGTTATCGTTTTCGCCTTAAACTCTAGTCAACGATCGCATTAGGGTTTCTCGACACCGAAATTTTTTGAATTTGGCATGGTTGATGCCTTGTGGAATCTCCTTAGTGTGCCTAGGAACCCTATATATAGGGACTCAGAGAGGTGCAGCGAGAGCCGAGGTATGAGTTGACTCGTTTAGGGCGAGGACTGACCAGGATGTTACGCTCGTTACACAAGAGCAGATGGATCCGCCTTCGATAGATCGTATCATTAGGCTTGAGGAAGAGATGCAGGACTTGCGCCAGACGATGAGGTCATTGGTTGAGGACAGTCGAGCGCAGCGACAGGATGTTGTCACCTATGTTACCCAGTTATTCCTTGCGATCAGCACACAACATAGTGTTACGTATACAACACCAGTGGATGCAACCCTATTCGACGAGGAGCGTCTTTCCGAGACTTTGGGAGTTCGAGGACCGAGGAGGGCTCATGAAAGTGTGCCAGCTGTTCATCACAGAATACTGCATTTTATACCGTCCATTCTTACGCTCGGTTGTTTATAGGTAGGTGCTTTTAATCCGTGTTTGTTACATATTTGCAGGATACAGGTTCTCGGTTCTAAAACGGTGAAATTCATGGAAAACACGACAAAATCCGGGTTCCTGCCAACCACTGAGAAAACACGGTCTCCGCTCGTCATCCGTATGTTGCCAGATACCAGTTTAGGAAGACAAAATGTCAAATCAATGTCACCTTCATGCACAAGGCTCAATGGCAACAACAAGTTCCAAGAAATCTACGCGGAGCTCGAGGCAATCATGACAAATGCATCCACAAAAGTCCACCTTTCCTCAACAGAAATTCTGGAAGAAATGTGAATGTATTTTAAGAAAATATATGTACCATACTGAAGGGGACAGCAGACCAGGGCCGTACTGAAAAGCCCATGCCCTAACTCCATCATAGGGCCGCGGATCCACGGCCAATAGGGGGTATTGGCGGCGGATCCACGGCCGTACGGGCTCCTTGCTGGGTCAAATTTTGTGGGCAGTTTGGTACTTTCATCTTATGCCAGAAAGTTGCCCTAGGTTTTCATTTCCCTGCCAATAAATACATCAGATCTGAGCCAAGCCAAGGGTCCAATTTTGTGTCCACTCTTTTGTAGTTTTTTGTATAGTTCTTCTTCTTCTTCTTCATTCTTCCTCCTTGGAAATGTAGTGAGAGCATTGAGTGGATATTAATGAAGATGGGGCTTTTTGTATCATTCTCTTTTGTTTTTTCTTCCCCTTGAGATTCTTGCTTTCTCTTGATCATTCAACCTCTTCATTGAGCTTGAATGGTTAAGGGTTAGTTATTGATCTCAAGGGTCGTTTTTCTCACGGGACTAGTTCTTCACTTCACATGCGTTCTCTACCCTTCTCTTGATCTTGCAACCTCTTAATTGAGCTTGCAAGTTTAAGGGTTGGCTATTGATCACATGCTTGTCTTGAGTTCTATGTTCTTGTAATTACTTTCTTGTTCTTTTTATTGCTTATTTATTACTTGCTTTTTATTACCTTGCTTTACTTTCATGCACTTAAATTCCATGCACTTAATTACTTGTAATCTTTTCTTTTCTTTTGCTCTCTTTTGTTCATTTTGTGAATGGTTGTAATTATTGTTGTTAAGAATAAATACGGTATTGTAAGTTAATATTTTCCTTCTCATTTCCTTTTCCCGTTATTTTCCATTGAACTCCGCCCAAACCATACGCAAGCGCTCCGTTAGGCACCCTACCCTAACAAGGTAGCGGTGATTCCTAACCGCGACCGGTTGCGTTCGGTTTGGCCGGAGGTGAAAGCAAGAGACAAGAACGGAAGGACAAGGGTAAATAAGCCGGATTCCACGAATACCGCGCTTAAATCCCCTAATCCACGTTGTTGCCGATTGCTCTAGCTTCAATTGGTCAAGACTCGGCCCAAAGGTTTTGAGTACGGATTTCTTAGCTTACAATCTCGTATCTTTTCTTAACAACTTTATACTTGCAAATAATACACATAGGTTAGAATCGAACAAGCATACAATTCTTTATTGACTCGTCTAAAACAAGAAGGTAAAATACCACCATCTCCCTGTGGACAGGCCCGTGCTCAACCGGCTAGCTGCATAGCGACACCGTCCTGATCGCGGTTATACTTTAATTCTTTGAACATCCGACACGCCAAAAGCGTGCGATCAAATGGCGCCGTTGCCGGGGAGACGGTAGCGTATTTTCTTTCTTGTTATTCGGGTTAATATTCTTTTTGTATATAAAAAAATTATCTTTTTGTTATTTTTGATCATTTTTGTGGGCAAGTGTGCAGATTTTTGCAGATTTGCAAACTGCAATTGTGGGGAGCAAAGTGTACATTCAAGTCTAAGGTGATTGCAAGGTACAGTGCCAAAGATCCGGGTAGTTTGACCCGCGCAAGCGAACCTTTCAAGCTTACCTGATTTGATTCAACGGGGGTTTCCTAACCCAAAACTTAACGGTACGTACTTTACTAACACCTTCTTCTCAACTCCGACGCATCCAATATACTATTCTTTGCAGGATTCTTTGCAAGTTCGCTAGCAAACGCTAAAAAAATTGACCAACTCGTATTTGTTGCAGCGCCGCGCTTAAACTAAAAAACGATTGTTTGATTCTTTATAGAATTTTTGAATTGCGCATTGCATACATTAATACGGACTTAAGGGCAAGCGAACCCCACAACATACGGTAAAGGATTTCATCACCTTTTCCGTGGCCCACAAATCACGAACTTGAGCATAACGTTTACCCGCACAAAATTTAAAAGAAACTAGACTTTAAGCCTTAAGGACTTCGCGCTCACTAGGAGAAGTTAACTGTGTTTAGAACCTTGCTTAACGGTATATTGTTTACGGGGTGTCTAGGAAAGTGTTAACGGCGAAACCGCCAAAAGAGAAAGGGTTATTTAATTAAGGAACTTCGCGAAAACGTTGGAAAACCTCCCCTTATCTCTGCACTTAACTGGCCTCATGATCAGTGTATCTTGAGCCTGTTTCTCGACACAGTTTTACTTCGACAATCAAGTTCTGGAGCATGTCTAGTTGACCTAGGTGAACCCTAGAACGATTAGGTGTGTGGTATTTTTGCGTCGTGATTGTTTTTGTCCATATTGTTTTTTATTCTTTTGTTAATATATAAAATAAAAAAAATTTATCACATTCTTTTTTCCTTTCCTTTTCTCTGCCTTTCTTTCTCTCTCTTCATATCATGGGTACCCCACCTCGCAAAACACTGGCCAAACTTTGGTACCCACAACCAGACATTACTTCTTACGGTTCTTGCTTTGGCCGAATATCGAACGACCCCTCCATGCCCAAAATTTCACTGAAAGATCGCATAGCAGCGTCTAGGACAAACACTTGCACTCCTCATTCCACTTTGTATCAACCTTTTCAACCTCCCGCACCCGCTTATGTTGATACCCTTTTTGCAAGTCGTCCTTTGTCCATCGCTGAACGTATTGAACAATCCCGTAGCCGATCTTTCACTCCTTTCACCACTTCAAATTCTTGGGATCAACAAGTCCATTCATCTTCTTATCCAAATGTTGATCCTACCCCTGTCCAACCATTCAATTCCTACCAATCCTACCCTACCTTTGCACCTTCCCTAGACATTGCTTCAGAACCGCCATTTGGGAGTTTTCAGTATCCAAACAACTTTGAATCCTTTACTGAAACCCCTTCACAACCCATGTCTAGTCTGGAACAGTCGTTGGAAGACTTTAGGGTAGCGTCAAGCCAACAGATGATGGATTTAAATGCGTCCATGGCCGCCCTCATGCAACCTAGTGACCCGGTAGCTAGTTTTCAACTAGCTCCAACTTTTTTAACGTATGATGAGGCGGCAGGATAGGCTGTGAATTTGAGTGGAGAGAGTGAGATGTACCCCCTTCCAAATCAAACCTACCCGTCCCAAATTGAATCCCACAACTCCTGTTTTGAAAGTCTATCGAGTATCCCACATGATTTATCAATTGAAGATAGAATGATGAATGAGTTGTGCGACATCGTAGTGTTTGATTTGCCCGATTGTGAAGGGTCCCTTCCAAGTGAAACCATACCTAATCCTTTTGACCTCTACACCTATATCTTAGAACCAGAATCGATTAATATCCATGCTTTTGATGAGGTGTCAGAGAATTTTGATTTTCACTTGATTGAGGATATTGACCCTGGGGATATTTTGGATGATGAACCCGTAGATTTGGCTGAGTTTGTCTCTTCAAATCATCATCCCAAGTCATTAAATGTTTTTCCCGAACCCCATATGCGTCTGGACTTTGAAGAAATATGCATGGATGAGCTTAACTTTGAGGAAAATTTTGAGGATATTTTTGAGGATGAAACAGTTTTGGATGATGAGTCGGATTTTCCAATTCATCCTGTTCCCTTCACTGATTGTGTACACCCTCCAGAACCCTTAACCGATACCCTTCCTCAACCACTTCCCTCCATCCTTTCCATCGTTCCGACCTTGCAAGAACCCATACCACTTTCATTTACTATGTCTGGTTTACCAGGTTCGGCGTACCCATGGTTTCTCACGAACCTTGAGGGATTTGACCCAATTTCTCGACGAGTAAATATATTAGCACAATCACTTTTCACACATCGGTCATCACAAATTGTGCTAATCTATTTACTCCATTTGCACCCTCAAGTTCGTATTCCACTTCTTTTTCCCTTCCGCCATTCTTCTTCCTCTCAAATACCGAGACCGTATCCCGCTTCTCTTCGCATACGGTCTCGCGTATTGTCTTTCTCTTTTCTCTACGCCTTCTTCCACCAACCTGTACATTATAGCGATAAAATCTTTGAATGGTTGGTGCTCACTTTTGGCCTGTGTAAGGCCTTGTATAGCTTGATACTGTTCTTTCCCCCTGACCCTGAATTTCAACGCTTAACAGTGGAAACACTGTTTTACTTAAGTTTGGGGGGGACATTTTTTTTGTATATATTTTTGTTTTCCTTTTTGTTTTGTATATAATTTGTTTCTTAGGGAGCGCCGACAATTTTGACCCTCTTGGTATAGCCTGACAGTGAGGGCACTGTCAAGTTTAAATTTGGGGGTGTGCTCGGTAAGCTTTCTTCCTTCGCATTCATATGTATATTTTGCATCTGCATATTAAATCCATAAAATCCATAAAAATCTGAAAATTTTCTAAAAATATAAAAACTCTTTTGTCAAGTTAGATTGTGGAAGAACTCTGATTCAACATTCGACGGTTTTTTGTTTGAAAAAATAGGAATAACTAAATATTATGTTTAGATTTTGAAAACCTGAAAGATAACTCTCCTTTGAAGTTAACTATAGCTGATATACGTCTTTACATCACACTACACGTGTCGTGAATTTTGGGAATTAGATAACAAGTCTTTCATGTTTAAACTTTTAAACAGATAAATGATTTTCTGAGGATCAAATAGGTTTGTTCTGAAATAAGTAATGTCAAGAATAGTTTATGAAGTAAAGCGAATATGAAGGAATGTTATTGATGCCGTAATTGGAGCTAAGTCTGAAAAATAACCCATCGGAAACTTGATTGGAATGATTACACACCAAACCCACTAAACACGTCTTTTATCCAAAAAAATAATTGAACTGCCGGTTATATCTCTGTTCGTATTAAATCATCTGATTTTCACGTCAAACTGTCTTTTGTTTTTGGACCTAGGTAACTTGAGTAATTAAGTCCGCTGGGGTGTTTCTACACCTAATGCCCTAAAAAAAACTGGTTTGGGTGCATTGGCCCAAAGCTCGCTAAGAAGCCTAGAAAGTCCAGTTTAAAACAAAGTCAAGCAAGTGTTCTCTCCGAGTTAAAATTCCTAACGGTTCTTTGTGTGAGAATAATCTTGATAAAAGACAGGCTTTTTATAAAAAAAAATTTAGCGGAGATATGAAGGTTTTATTCTATGATAAAGACTATTGCACGTTCACAGAGGTGTGTATGAAATGAAAACAAGAAAAAGGTGGAGTGAAAAATACGACTTATTTTCCTGTTATGGAAGATAGAAATTCTGAAGTTGAAACCTTACTGGAAAACGAAACTTGAAAAATGCTTAACTCTTTATAAAACTTATGCGATCCTTTTAAAATTGTTATCTGGGCTTTATTGTGCGACGTGATGACTTTATTCGACCTTTCGGGAACTTAACGACACTAATTGCACTGCACGTAAAGACATATAAAATCTGTAGTTAAATAAGAAGCGAGGTGTGAAAAATAAAGGTTCGATAGTCTAGACTTAGGATTATAGAATTGTTATTTTCTGAAACAAAAACTTTAGGGTTTGAATCTTAGTTATTGTACAAAACCAACTTGACCGGATTTTGTGGGTAGTATCCGCTGAAAACCCTCAGGAGACAACACTCCTCCTACTAGGGACACCTAGAGGTTTAACGGCTTGTTGCACGCGCTCAGTGCAATCGCGTTCCCTGCGAAAGTGCGGTTAGGATTTTATTTTTTGTGAATAATTGGTTTTGCTCGGGACGAGCAAAAGTTAAGTTTGGGGGTATTTGTTCATCACAGAATACTGCATTTTATACCGTCCATTCTTACGCTCGGTTGTTTATAGGTAGGTGCTTTTAATCCGTGTTTGTTACATATTTGCAGGATACAGGTTCTCGGTTCTAAAACGGTGAAATTCATGAAAAACACGACAAAATCCGTGTTCCTGCCAACCACTGAGAAAACACGGTCTCCGCTCTTCATCCGTATGTTGCCAGATACCAGTTTAGGAAGACAAAATGTCAAATCAATGTCACCTTCATGCACAAGGCTCAATGGCAACAACAAGTTCCAAGAAATCTACGCGGAGCTCGAGGCAATCATGACAAATGCATCCACAAAAGTCCACCTTTCCTCAACAGAAATTCTGGAAGAAATGTGAATGTATTTTAAGAAAATATATGTACCACACTGAAGGGGACAGCAGACCATGGCCGTACTGAAAAGCCCATGCCCTAACTCCATCATAGGGCCGCGGATCCGCGGCCAATAGGGGGTATTGGCGGCGGATCCGCGGCCGTACGGGCTCCTTGCTGGGTCAAATTTTGTGGGCAGTTTGGTACTTTCATCTTATGCCAGAATGTTGCCCTAGGTTTTCATTTCCCTGCCTATAAATACATCAGATCTGAGCCAAGCCAAGGGTCCAATTTTGTGTCCACTCTTTTGTAGTTTTTTGTATAGTTCTTCTTCTTCTTCTTCATTCTTCCTCCATGGAAATATAGTGAGAGCATTGAGTGGATATTAATGAAGATGGGGCTTTTTGTATCATTCTCTTTTGTTTTTTCTTCCCCTTGAGATTCTTGCTTTCTCTTGATCATTCAACCTCTTCATTGAGCTTGAATGGTTAAGGGTTAGTTATTGATCTCAAGGGTCGTTTTTCTCACGGGACTAGTTCTTCACTTCACATGCGTTCTCTACCCTTCTCTTGATCTTGCAACCTCTTAATTGAGCTTGCAAGTTTAAGGGTTGGCTATTGATCACATGCTTGTCTTGAGTTCTATGTTCTTGTAATTACTGTCTTGTTCTTTTTATTGCTTATTTATTACTTGTTTTTTATTACCTTGCTTTACTTTCATGCACTTAAATTCCATGCACTTAATTACTTGTAATCTTTTCTTTTCTTTTGCTCTCTTTTGTTCATTTTGTGAATGGTTGTAATTATTGTTGTTAAGAATAAATACGGTATTGTAAGTTAATATTTTCCTTCTCATTTCCTTTTCCCGTTATTTTCCATTGAACTCCGCCCAAACCATACGCAAGCGCTCCGTTAGGCACCCTACCCTAACAAGGTAACGGTGATTCCTAACCGTGACCGGTTGCGTTCGGTTTGGCCGGAGGCGAAAGTAAGAGACAAGAACGGAAGGACAAGGGTAAATAAGCCGGATTCCATGAATACCGTGCTTAAATCCCCTAATCCACGTTGTTGCCGATTGCTCTAGCTTCAATTGGTCAAGACTCGGCTCAAAGGTTTTGAGTACGGATTTCTTAGCTTACAATCTCGTATCTTTTCTTAACAACTTTATACTTGCAAATAATACACATAGGTTAGAATCGAACAAGCATACAATTCTTTATTGACTCGTCTAAAACAAGAAGGTAAAATACCACCATCTCCCTGTGGACCGACCCGTGCTCAACCGGCTAGCTGCATAGCGACACCGTCCTGATCGCGGTTATTCTTTAATTCTTTGAACATCCGACACGCCAAAAGCGTGCGATCACCAGCCCAAGGACAGAGGTTCAGTCGCCGTGATAGATGTCATGTACGTCATGGGAGTAGCAGAGGCTTGGGACGAGGACAGTCGCTCATCTCTCATTACCGGAAGGGTCAGCAGTCATTGCGTGGATGTTTCTGGTGCGGGAGCCTTCATCATTTTATCAGGAATTGTTCCTTAGCACCTCGTCAGGATCATGTTCAGAGAGGTCGTGGTATTGGAGGATTCGCTCAGAAGGGACAGGTTGGCAGAGGAGGAGTTCAGGCAGTTGAGGGTCGGGGGCAGACACGAGAGTTTGCGTCTACTCATCGGGACACGCGGGCGTCCAATGCATAGTTTTCCGGTATTCTTAATTCGTATGTTCTTTTAATGCACTTGATTGTTTTACACACTTTGTGCCTCGGTTGGGCCGAGAGTCGTGTTTGCTAGATCAGCCGTTTATTGTGTTAACTTCTGTTAGTGATTCTTTTGTTGCGCGACACATGTTTTGGTCGTGTGCCAATCAGATAGGAGATAGAGATTCGTCCGTCATTTTGATCCTTCTAGAGATGTTGGATTTGACGTTCTCCTGGACACGTACTGGTTGGCTACGTGCTATGCGTCTGTGGACTGCCGCGAGGAAACAGTCAGGTTTTGTTTTCCCGGCAAGTCAGTTCTTGTTGTGCAGGGGGACAGTGATGCCGCCTCTCACAGCTTGAATTCAACCTTTTTTGCTAGTTTGCTTTTGAGGAGAGGATGTCAAGGATTCTTAGCTTTCATTCATGATACCGGAGCCACAGTGGATTTGTTGGACCGGGTTCCTATCGTGCGAGAGTTTTCCGACCTTGTTCCAGATAAGCCGGCGGAGCTTAGGGAACTTAAGGATCTGCTGCAGAGATGCTTGTAGGGGGGCTTGTGCGTCTGAGAATTTTTCTTTGAGGCGCTCCTATTCTGTTCGTCAGGAGAAGGACGACAGTTGAGGTTGTGTATTGATGGATCGTCAATTGAACCGGGTTACGGTGCGAATAGGTATCCTTTACCTCGCATTGACGATTTCTTCAATCAGCTCCAGTGTGCGAGACATTTTCTAAGTTTGTTTAGGATCAGGTCATCATTGTTGCGGGTTCGGAGTGATGACATTCCGAAGACTGCTTTTGTACGTGCTACCGGCAGTATGAGTTTTGGTGGTGTCGTTGGACTCACCAATGCCCTAGCAGCATTCTTGAATATGATGAACCAGATTTCTTCAGGCCGTTCCTCGACCAGTTTAATGTTGTGTCATTGATGACATTCTGGTCTATTGCAATGTATCGTGAGGAACGTGAGCAGCACTTGAGGATTTGTTTTGCAGATATTGGGAGAGCACCAGCTGTTTGCTAGATTCTCTGAGTGTTCCTTCAGGCTTGATTCTGTTGACTTCTTGGTCTTGAAGTTATGGGAGACGGTTTTCGTATGGATCCGAGGAAGATCGAGGCCGTACATCTTGGGCCCAAACTTATATCCTGGACGGAGGTCCACAGATTTTTGGTCTTAGCAGGTTTTTTTTACCGCAGTTTCGTGCAGGATTACTTATGTATCGCTGCACCGTTGAATGGACTGACCGGAAAGGAGGTTCCTTTTCTTTGGACTGAGGCATGCGTGCAGAGTTTTCAGCAGTTGAAGACTCGGTTAACAACTGCACCATTTTTTTTTGTTTTCTGGATCGGGCGACTTTGTTGTTTAACTGTGATGTTTCGCGAGTGGGGCTCGATTTTTCGTTAATGAGGCATTATAGAGTTATCGCTTTTACTTCCCGACAGTTAGAGGAAGTACGAGCAGGATATCCCACTCATGAACTGCAGATGGCCGCGGTGGTCGTACGTTGGAGATTTGGAGACACTACTTGTGTGGAGAGTCGTGTCAGATTTTCACGGACCACCAGAGCTTAATGTACATCTTCCAGCAGCAGGTTTTGATTGTTGAGACAGCTCCGTTGGATGGGGCTTGTGAAGGATTGTGTTTGTGAGATCCTCATTACTCGTGGCAAGGAGATTATGGTAGATAATACTGGAGTCGTAGGCCTGGGGTTAGCTTGTCCCTGTTGTGCGCATTTCTGAGACAGTCTTCAGCAGATTTACAGTTCTTGTGTGATCATTGAGTACTGCTTTAGTTCGCCTCTACTGAGGGGACAGATTGCTCCTGTCCGCGCCCGTCCAGTTTTCCTTATTCGTTTTCGCGAGGCACAGCCCGCCGATGCTCGTTTGTCAGAGATTCTTGAGCATACTCAGGTGGGTAAAGATTCAGAGTCCTTGATTTGTGACCAGGGTGTCCTAAGTTTAGGGACGCGTTTGTGTGTACCTGATACTGTTGGGTAGAAACACGAAATCCTAGAGCAGGCACATCAGTCAGCTTTCTGTGTTCATTCAAGTTCCACCAATATGTGACTTGACTTGTGAGTTAGTTACGGGTAGGCAGGGTTGAAGAGTGAATTTTGGATTTCGTTTCGAGGTGTCTGTCTTGTTGTGAGCTAAGCTTGAGCATTTGAGACCGGCTGAAGTGTTGCAACCATTAACCGTTCCGGAGTGGGAATGGGAGTAGATCTCCCTGAATTTCGTTGTGGTGTCTACCCAGTTCTAGGCAGGGTGTGACTCCATTTGGGTGTTTGTTGTCCGTTTTGGCTCAGTTTGCTCAGTTGTTATCCGTTATGTTTGTGCGTTGCACGGAGTTACTTCATGTGTTGTATCCAATAGAGGCACCCTGTTCGCTTGCTGTCTTGGCAGAAGCTTCAGGAAGCCTTGGGTACTGGTTAAGCTTTAGCTCCGCTTTCCATCTGTTGGCCGATGGTTAGACAGAGCGGACTATACAGACTCTGGAGGATATGCTTGTGCGTACATACTAAATGGTTGTTGGCAGTTGGGATCGTCACTTACCATTGTTAGGGTTCTTCTTCGATAGCTGTTATCAAGAGACATTCCAATTGGCAACCTTTAGGCCTTGTTTGGTAGGTGGTGTCGATCGCCATTCTGTTTTTTTGACTCTGTGTGAGTGGGATTTTTGGACCCCAGCTAGTCGAGTGGCTTGGGAGAAGATCTGGTTAGTTCAGGTCAGGATGAGAGTAGCCTTGTGCAGACAGAGGTCTTATGCTGACCGTGGTGGTCGCAGACTTGAGTTCGCAGTGGGAGATCATGTATTCCTACGGATTTTCCGATGAATGACGTGTTGAGTTTTGGGAAGCTTATCCAAGGATTATAGGTCCTTTTGAGATCCTCAAGAGAGTTAGTTCCATTGCCTATAACTTAGCATTTCCGCCCAGATTATTGAGTATTCACCCCGTATTCCTTATGTCGATACTTCGCAAATACCTTCATGACCTTTCTCACATGATTTAGAACCAGGCCATTTATTTGGGACACGATGTTTTCGTTCATCAGCAGCCAATTGTGTTAGTGGTTCGGCAAGTAGAGAAACTTCGGTCAAGGGTCTTGCCGTCTGTGGATGGTCTTCTATTGCGTAGCCGTATAGCGAGGTGATCACTTGGAAGGCTGCGAGTGAGATTTGGGAGTTTTGTAATCATCTCTTTAAAGGTACGCTTAGTGAAAATTTTAAATTCGGGGATGAATTTTTATAAGTGGGGGGATTGTAACGCCTTAGATTTCGATTAGTATTAGTTTAGACGGTAATGCGGGTTTTTGGTAAAAAGTTTACCAATTTAGGTTCTTCATATTTTATAACATTTAATTAATAATTTATTATTATTTGCTATGGCATACACACACTTGTGCACGTTAATGTGAGGGTTTGTTTATGCTAATCTAGTTTAGTGACCATGACAACTTAACCCTAATCCAATCCTTGTTTAACCTTAACCTAAACTCTGGATATTTGTTGTGAGAAAGAGATATTTATTTTGGGTTTTGTTTGGAGAGGAGGTGGCATGGTGAGCATGTGCTAGCATTAATGTGGAGTTAATGCAAGGGTGCACTCACCTTAACCTCACCTCTCTCTCTCTCTCTTTACTTCACACTCTCTCTCATTCTCTCTCACTCTATCTCTTTCTCATCATTTCCTTCAACTCCTCTAAGTTTAAACTGAACACTTATCATTCTCTTCACTAATAAATCTTTAAACTTCACAAAATCTCACAAAAATCACATCTTGGGACTTGTTTTGCCTCTTGGATGCCTTGGAGCTTGGAAAGATAGGATCTTTGAGTTCTTTTTGATAGGTAATGATCACTTTCTGTAAATTAAGTCCTTTTAGTGTTGCGTACCTTATTAGTTTCAGTTTAGATCGCGTTATGTATCGTTTCGTGCAAATATTGTATTTTTAGTGTAGTTTTGAGTTTCGGATGATCTTCTATCAGACCAGGTATTTGTTACTAAAGTTCCCATCACAGTGACCTAGTGTAGTGACCTAGAACCTACTCTAAAAATACGAGCCCATTCCCCCAAGTTTCGGCCGCAGATTTAATGGTTCTGGCCGCAATTTGCGGCCAGAGTGGGGTGGTTGGGGTTGAGTTTTGGTGTAGGGGTCTCTGGGGTTGTGTGTGGTCTCGTGGTACTTGCAACTTTTACAAATTGTTGGTATAGCAAATTCTAGGACCACTTTGCTTATTTCTTGTGTTTCGTTTACGCGCGTTACGTTATCCAATACGGTTCGTTTCGTGGTGTGTCTGTTGTTCTTGAGTTGGTTTCGTTGTGCCTCTACGTGCGTTAGCTACTAGACGTACACTTGAGAGTTTGTTTGTAGTTGGTGCGTGGGTTAAACGTAGTGTGTACGTGTTTTTAGTCATTTGCTAATATACACTTGTTTTATGGTTTTATTGTTTTTGGTTTGCATGCGGGGACTTCGGACGCTGCGAATAAGGGGAAACGGGTGGTTGGATTTACTTAGCAAGGATCGTGGTGAGTAGATTTAACATCTACAGGGGAATCACCCGCATGGCGTTATGCGTCTAGGCTAGAGATGTTACGATATTATCCGCATATTCTATTGCATATATAGATTTTTCGCATACACTTCATTGCATATTATTACTTGTTGTGCTTGGACATGTACCCTTAGGACACTGCACTATTATTGACGTCTCATGTTGCACGAGCATTGATTGTATGCCACTCACACCATCAATAATTGTCATGACATGCACCACACACATACATATATGATATTGTTCGTTAGGGATATTGAGACATGATCCTTATTTTCCTTCGTGCATATGACATATAGCATACATGTATACCTACATGCTTACACATATACCTTAACATCCTTATGTTAGTGTATATGCCCTAGGGGCCATTATTGTATCATACTAGCTTGTATATTACTTAATGGAAGCTTGGGATATTCACAGTTATATTAACAGTCTTCGTAAACATGGTAGTACACTATTTGGTTTATATCTATCTTAATATGTGTATATGTTAGCATATCGAGAATACATATTGATTGAGCCCTTAGGATCTTGCTTGACTAACAGCGTTGTGATGGCAGTCACACTAGTGGGGGCTAGGTAGTCTACAAGCACATCCTTTTTGAGGTCCCTGAAGGGTTCCTAGGCACACTAATGAAGTCTCACAAGGCATCAAACATGGCTAATTCAAATTTTACATGTGCCTACAAACCCTAATACGGATCGTTAACTAGATTTATAGGCTATGCGATGCAAGTTAACGACTTTAACTTAAAAGGAAAGGGGCTACAACCTTTGTAGATCCGATCCACCACTTCCTAAGCTGCGCGATGATGTCCCTCCGCTGTCCAAATCGAATCCCAGACTCTAGCATCGTCTACATCGGAGGAATGGGCGGGCTTGGTCGTCGGCTTCGATGCCGAAGATGATCTACGTCGAGGCATCACAAGATCAAACTCCCACTTTACCAAGTCATGAAACTTGTGAAGAAAACACCCTATACTACTTGGCAAGAGGTAGAGGATGAAGAAATAGGAAGTGGGTTCACTTTAGAATTGGATTTCTCACTCTTATTCTCAAGTTGCCATTGATGGTGGCATAGTTTTATTCTTGAAGAAGATGAAGATGATAATATGATAAGTATTAAAAAATATAAAATAAAATGATACTTATCATATCTTTAACTATGGTTTAGTGTAGAGAATTAACTAAGGTTTTGTTGAATGGTTAGGATTAAGAGCAAAACAAAAATGGTGGACTTTTCAAAGATGCTATAAAAGTTTCATGAACTTTCTAGCATAATATCAAAAGAAAACCACCATTTCTCTTTGCTTAAATGAAAAGAAATTAACAAATAAGTAAATCAAATAAAACAAAACCCTAATCATTAACTTAACCATGGTTTAATTCTTTACACTTAACCAAGTAAACAGGTATCATCAAACATGATACAATCAAGTGCACAAAAGTATATCACATATACAACTTGTGAAATTCAAGTGAGAAAATCCATTTAAAGTGAACCAATACTAGTTAATGCAAAGTAATATATCAAATATATAATTATGCATTAAATCATTGAATCAATACTTGATTTAACGATCCGGTCAAATCGCGTATAACCGACTAGTATCCTATGTATCGGCTTATCGAATCAATCTTCGATTCGATAACTAGGTTATATCGCATATAACCAATCGATACATTCATCGCGAGAATGAAATATGGTATCATATACACGCATTATTCTCGGTCCTGAACATATCTCATATGCGCTCCTATTTCGTTTCGCTTGAGCCAGGAAACCTCTGTGTAGGACTCTAAAGACTCGTCAATACGCCGGCAGTAGGTGATGATCATATCAAACACCCACAAGCCGCAAGAGGTCTGCTAAACGTAACGGACATCCGGGTATTGAGCGATCAGAAGATCGACGAGCAAGCCCGCTCACACTCCTGTGAATCCAACCAGTAACACTTACCGTACAGTCCGGTCTGTTCGTCTGATATGTCGCATATCTCGCCTAGGGGTGGTAAACGTCAGACCCCAATAGCTTGATAAGTCATGCTGACGTGAAGTCCATGACATGTGTGAAACTACTGATTACTATTACCAGTAGGTCACTGCAACCCTGGCCAGGGATTTCCTGTTATGGCCAGTCGAGCATAGCACAACATCAACCCTGTTGGATATATGTATGCCCTAGAGGCCATTATATGATAGTGGATGTATCTATACATGTATATATACATTCAGTATGCATTCTTGCTCGACATGATAGTATGCTATCTGGTTCTTCTTTATCTGACATGTTGATTTGATCATGCTTTTATTCATTCATACATGCTGATAAAGCCCTGAGGATATTGGCTTGACTGCTCTGATTATGATGGAGATCATACTAGTGGGACATCTGTAGTTTATAAGCATATCCTGGAAAGTCCCTAGTCGTAAGTATATCGAGACGGGGCATTG
Organism: Agapanthus africanus; assembly: GCA_030015575.1. NCBI lineage: Eukaryota > Viridiplantae > Streptophyta > Magnoliopsida > Asparagales > Amaryllidaceae > Agapanthus > Agapanthus africanus. The sequence goes on along the minus strand of CM057346.1, from coordinate 263,665,727 downwards.
ATATACCAGAGTAGACTAGCGTATATGATACTAGACCCATGTGATGGGTGATGGATGATCCCATATCCATTGGTGTTTGACATCAAGATCATATTCGGGTGCTCAGTGGTGACTGGGTACACTGGACAGACTCACCGAGAACTCCTATATGGAATTATATCTATCGTCGGATAGCAGTTCTCAGGTGACACTGGTACAGGTTAGTCTGTAGATCCGAGATCGTCATGGAGTCTTGTGTGTTCTCCCACTGTACTTTGATTGCCACCCTACCACGGCTCTACTGAGTCGTGCAAACAGGTGGCCGTTGGGTACAGTCCCGAGACACACGAAGGCAATGAGCGATAGGAGGGGTTTCATCTCTCCCGGTATTGGGAGTTGATGCTATGCTGTGCCCGACTGGTTATAACAGCAAGTCCCTGGCCAGGGCTGCTGAGATTTGCTGATAAGTGTTATCGGTAGTTTCTCGATCTGTTATAGAACATTCACCGGCACGACTTATTGAGTTATTAGGGTCGACGTGACCATCCCTAGGCTCGATATGCAGCATATCTGACGAAGAGACCGGACTGTACGGTAGTGTTGCCGGTTGGCTCGACGGGAGTTGTAGCAGGTTCGCTTGTTTTCTTCTGATCGCTCAATACCCGGGTGGCCGTTACGTTTAGCTGACCGCTTGCGGCTTGAGGGTACCTGATATGATCATCACCCTCTGCCGGCGTATTTACGAGTCTTAGAGTCCCACAAAGGAGTTACCCAGTCCAGACGAAACGTTGTGGTGCGCGTATGCGATATGCGCATGCACCCGATTGAAATGTGCGTATATGATACCGAACATTGATCGGGTGGCCTGCTTTTGGTGGGGTCGTATGAGATATGACCGAATTGATAAATTAAGTGTTGATTTATCATCTAACCATTAGTTTTCTCACTTGAAACCTTTCTAGGGTTTGATGGATGTATGCATGCATGCATGTGTTTCTTTCTTTCATTCTAGTTTCATGCACATGTGGATGTGCATACATGTATACATACATACACCCATCCATCATGGTTGTTAGCATATGGAAATGGTGGCAATATCAGACTCACACCATGGATTAAATTATGGATTATTATTTGATTTTGGATTTGAAAGAAAATGAAAAGGAAAGGATAATCATTCTAGCTTCTACATTCTTCCTTTGACCTAACCATGCTCAACTACCACTAACCTAGGGTTATCCTTCTCTTTATCATTTAAAACCCAAGTTAAATTAACTATCCATCATTTAATCATGGTTGAAAGTGAGAAGGAATAAAATATAAAAGGTTATATTTCATTTCTTTTCACTTAAGAGTGATTTTTCTTTACCTCTAGTTGAAAATAGCCACCTTCTTCATCCTCCTTCATCTTTTCCTCTCTAGTTTTTTCTAGTGAGTTAAACACAAATTAAAGAAAGGTTTTTGTAGTGAGATCCATAGCCACAACATCATTCTACTCAAGTCTAGCCAACTTGATTAGAGTGTTCTCTTTGCTTTTCCAAAGTTACAAGCTTGGACGGGAAACTTCGGGTGGATCGTCGTGGACGAAAGAGGACTACAAGTGGACCTTCTTCCAACACCCTAGAGATCAAGGAGTCAAGCAAAAGGGGAGCTACAAAGGTTGTAGCCTTCAAACCCTAATCTTTATTAGCTTAAAAGTCTTGAAACCCTAATTTTCTAGGATCGATTCCTTTGCATGTTCGTTTAGCACCATAAAAATTTAAACTTTTGGACATGTGATGCTTCAAAACTCTTCATAGGTTGCTAGACTAACCTTACATTGGTATCAGAGCCGACCTAGAACATTAGGCGACCTTTTTACGAAGTTAAAACTCCGATCGAACCGAAATACGGCATTTTAGGGTGCACTCTGGAAATTTTCTAAAATTTGACATTTTTCAGAATTAAAAATATGTAGAAAATACAGCAGGAAAAAATAAGGATTACGGTACAAAAATTATTCAATGAACAGTGATTCTTGCCGCGGAAACGCGGCCTAAGCTTGCTTAGACGCGGTTCCGCGGCCGTATTTATTAACTGATGGATAATTTTTTTACAGTAATTCAGGAATCTTCTTGTATAATTTTTTGGGTATTTTTAATCTGTATTTAGTTTTGAAAAATTCTGGAGATATTTCTGGACTCGTCAATTCGATCGGAATTTTCATTTCGTAGTTTTTCCGGGTAAATAAGAAAGTATTGAAGTGTTTGAACGAGTATCATTTGCTTACTATTCACGGGGTTTAAATGTTTTGGAGATACGTGCAAGTCTTTTTGCGGTGGTCCCTCTAGAAGACAACAAACCTTAACTCGATTATGTGACCGTCTCGAACTGCCCTTTGAACCTTAGGGTTTGGGGCAGTACGGCGTGCCACATTTGAGGCGTTGGCTTGACCCTTCTACGGCTGGACCGCTACTACTGTGTCACACTCCGGATTTTTGAACCCTGCTCAAGTGTTGAGCTTTAGTGAATCTTGGGTACTTGATCGTTCGTTCGAAAACTTTAATACTGTCTGTTTGCCTGGAATGTGATACAATATGTGGAATTCATATAGTTTAGGCATGAAATACGAAATATGTGATATTTCGCATTTATGATGTCTAAAGAGAATGTGGATTCCAAATATTGTAGTTTTACACTTTCTTTTTTGTGACCGTAAGTCTAGTATGTTCGATATCGCCGGTTTCGTTGCTATACGTCAACAACAATCGGGGTACGCATACTTACTTACGTTGATGATATGTGATATTATGTGTTGCTGAGATATGATGTGCAGGATTGTCGCGATTGAATAGCCGGGGGGTTTTATGTGAGATGAGAGTTTTATATTTTCATTCATGTAAATTCAAATGTATTGTAATATTCTTTTATTTGGGGCACTTCCGGGTTGAGGTTGTGTTACCAGTGTTGTATATTATTTACTTTTCCGCATTAGGATGGACCTAAGGAGGGGAGCACAGGTGACCGGCTTCTGGGGTTCAGTGGGAGGCCATCTCGAGGAGTCGAGACCGGGTCTCCTAAACTCCAGAATTGGTAGGGTCACCTGCCGCTCTCGTAGGGGTCCAGGGTGTGGGCTTGGCTGTTCATCGCGACTGTGGAATCTGTATTTTCTATTCTGGCTAAATACTAAATACGGACGTCCTAGGATATCCCACGTTATATCAATGTTTCTGCTGCCTGTGTTTTGTGATATTTGAGACGAATGACATATTATATATATGATATATAGTAGACGTTGCTTATGTTTTGCACCCGCGCTAGTCCCGTCCCGGTATGCCGTTAGTTAAGTAACCTAACGGTGCATAACGGAACATTGCGGCGAATGCGGATGGCATAAGCGTACGTGTTATTTTCGTTTCTTTTCTGTGACTGGCTTAAGGACTTAAATGATGGGATTACATTAATATGATTAATGTAAAGAAAATAAACCTAAAAAGATGTTGTAGAATCGGATTTGAAAACCACTCTGCTATTTATGAAAAAGCTATATTTCAAAACTGCGGAGATTAAGCCACTCCTTTTGAAAACCATTTGATTCTACAACGATAACAAGTTCAAAGCGTTAAAGATTTTCTTAAAAATCATTCGCAACCCTCCGTCATTTTAGGAAGTAGAGTACTTAGTATTCGTGCTACGTTTGTTGACTTTAGTTATGGCGTAGTGTACGGTTGCTAAGTGATGTCTTCCTACACTGCATATGATGCAGATTGATTAGGACATTCATGCGACTTTGTTGACCATAGTTAAGGGTCATATGGGTGGGTCTAATTGATCAAGAAAGGACGGGTAGAACTTGACTGGTACTTATGATTTATTGACCATAGTTAAGGTCATAAGTACTAGGGGTAAAAATTACATCGGGAATTTCAAGTGTTGAAATTTGCATTGAGATTGCATACCTTCCATGTGATGGCTGGATCCCGATCCCACTGTGGGCAATAGTTGCTCCTAGGAGAGTTTTACAGTTTACAATTAGCTAACTCATTAGGTGTCTAGAAAGGTGTTAACGGGGCTCCGCCTCTGGGAAAACGAGGTTTACTCTAATTAGGTCCGTGCGAAAGCATGGGGAACCTCCCTCAAAGTACCGACACTGGCCTGGCTGAACGGTTAGCGAAGTTGTAGACTGTAATTAATACTGGCTAGTTTTTCTTTTTAAGGTTTGAAAGAAAAACTTGATAAAAAGCAGTGGGAAATATCGATTAGACAAGATAATAAACCAATCTAATCTGTGCAAGAGCTTTCGCTGAGTGTATTCTTTTCTCTCTCTTAATGGCAGATACCAATGACTGGACTTAAGCTTCTACTAGATAAAAACAAACTGAATGGGACCAACTATAAAGACTGGCTGAGGAATCTGAAAATCGCCTTGACTTATGATAAAGTATCATATGTCCTCACGGCTTCAGCCACGCCCGTCCCTAGTCCAAAATCCTCAGTTGCGGACATTGAAGTCCGCAAGACATAGGACGCTGACTGTGCCACGGCCACATGCCTCGCGCTTGCATCGATGGATAACACACATCAAAAGAAGCACGAGGACATGGACATTCACGGTATATTGCTCCATACAAAGGAGTTGTATGGGGAGCAATCCCGTGTATTACGATACGAAGCATCAAAGAAATTATTTCAGATGCGAATGGCCCCTGGCACACCAGTAGGAGACCATGTTCTGAAGATGATAGCTCTTATAGAAGAGCTTGAGGACCTTGGATGGACGATGGACAATGAACAATATATAGATATTATTCTGCAGTCCCTCCCCTCCACCTTTGCTCAGTTCATAGTAAACTTCAACATGCATGGCATGGAGAAGGACCTCCCTGAACTCCTTAATATGTTAAGGAGTGCAGAGAGCACTATGAAGTTAGCAAAAACTCCCGTTATGACTATTGGACAGTCTTCCTCTTCTCGCCCGAAAGCCAAGGCCAAGGGAAGGAAAAAGAAGAAACCCACTAATCCTAAGGGAGGAGTTAAAAAGGTGAAGGGAAAGGGAAAGTCCAAGGCTGGAGACTCAAGGAAGGGCGAATGTTTCCATTGCCACAAGACAGGATACTGGAAGCGCAATTGCACGGAGTACTTAAGTCTCAAGAAGAAGCATTGTGATGCTTCTGCTTCAGGTGCGTTTGTGACTGAAAACTGTTTTTCTATAAACTCTGCTTCATGGGTATTGGATACTGGTTCAGGTTCTCACATTTGCAATTCTATGCAGGGGCTGAGAAATAGCAAGGTTTTGAAGACAGGTGACCACACTCTCCGCGTTGGAAATGGTTCCAATGTACATACAGTCGCAGTGGGAGAGTATCACTTGGGGTTGCCATCTGGATGTATTTTGATTTTGAATCCATGTTATTTTGTACCAAGTATGCTATGTAATATAATATCCGTTTCTTTGTTGGACAATGAAGGATATAATTTTGTCTTGCAGAATAATGTTATGAACATTCACCTAAATCAAATGTTGGTTGGGTATGGTACGCTTAATAACGGAATATATGTCCTAAATCAACACACAGTTTTCAGTATACAACACACTAATAAAAGAAAACTTTCAGAATTAAATGAAGCTTTTCTTTGGCATTGTAGACTTGGTCATATTAACGAAACAAGACTAAACAAGTTACACAAAGATGGATATTTAAACTCTTTTGAATATAAATCTTATGCGACTTGCCAGTCTTGTATCAAGGGTAAAATGACCAAAACTCCGTTTACCGGACACGGAGAAAGAGCTACTCAGCTCCTTGGCCTCATACATAGTGATGTATGTGGGCCAATGTCTACACAGGCTAGAGGCTGTTTTTCATACTTCATTACATTCACTGACGACTTCTCAAGATTCGGTCATGTATTTTTATTAAAGCACAAGTCCGACGCTTTCGAGAAATTCATTGAATATAAACAAGAAGTAGAAAAACAAACCGGCTTGAGTATTAAGATGCTTCGATCAGATCGAGGTGGTGAGTATCTCAGTACAGAATTTGCAAACTTCCTAAAAGAGAATGGGATTCTCTCTCAGCTCACTCTTCCTTACACACCACAGCACAACGGTGTGTCAGAACGACGGAATAGGACCCTATTAGATATGGTCCGGTCCATGATGAGTGACGCTGAGTTACCAGTCTCATTTTGGGGGCATGCATTGGAGACTGCAGCGTTTCTGCTAAACAAGGTTCCAACCAAAGCCGTGTCTACCACGCCATATGAGATATGGAATGGGAAGAGACCATCTCTTAAGAGAATTAAGATTTGGGGTTTCCCGGCCTATGTTAAAAAGCAGAATCCGGACAAACTCGAGACACGGTCAGTCATGTGTAACTTTGTGGGATATCCAAAGAATTCTTTTGGATATCTGTTCTACCACAAAGAGGAACAAAAAGTGTTTGTTTCTCAGTATGCCACATTCTTGGAAAAAGAGTTTTTAACAGATAAAGATGATGGCAAGGTAGTAGATCTAGAAGAGGTTCTGGAGACACAAACTACAAATGACGATTTGGTTGAACCGGCTGTTGCAACAGAAACTGAAGAACCCCGGCCACTCCGTAGGTCTGGTAGGACTTCTCGCCCACCGGAGAGGTATTACGGTTTCCTCATTGATGGTGACGGAGAAGATTGCATCATGGATGATGATGATCCTACCAGTTTTCAGCTAGCTATCACGAGTGGTGACTCTGTGAAGTGGCTGCATGCCATGAGATCCGAAATGGAGTCTATGTACACCAACAAAGTATGGACTTTGGACGTTGTACCCCCTGGGGTAAAACCTGTAGGGTGCAAATGGATCTTTAAAAGAAAGATTGGTGTGGATGGGCAGGTAGAGACCTATAAGGAAAGACTTGTGGCGAAAGGTTTTCGTCAAAGACCAGGTTTGGACTATGACGAAACTTTTTCGCCCGTAGCCATGCTTAAATCCATTCGGATCCTACTTGCTATTGCTGCTCACCACGACTATGAAATCTGGCAGATGGACGTTAAAACCGCGTTTCTAAATGGAAATTTAGAAGAATGCGTTTATATGGATCAGCCAGAGGGCTTCATTAACAGTAGGAGCAGCGGGAAAGCATGTAAATTGCTTAAATCCATATATGGGTTAAAGCAGGCATCACGGAGTTGGAACATCTGTTTTCATGATGTCATCAAAGAGTTTGATTTCATCAAAAATCCAGATGAATCTTGTGTTTATAAGAAGGCTGTAGGAAGAGCTGTCACATTCCTCGTATTGTACGTGGATGACATTCTTCTGATAGGAAATGATATTCCTATGCTACAGTCGGTCAAATCATTCTTATCACTGAGGTTCTCCATGAAGGACCTGGGTGATGCCACATACATCCTGGGCATAAGGATCTATAGGGATAGATCCAAAAAGTTATTGGGATTGTCCCAAACCAGGTACATCAACACCATCCTAAAAAGGTTTAGTATGGAAGACTCCAAGCGGGGTGCCTTACCCGCTTGCCATGGAGTCACTCTCTCCAAGGATTCTTGTCCAAAGACCGATGAAGAGAGAGCTCGCATGAGCATTATACCTTATGCTTTGGCAGTAGGATCTATAATGTATGCGATGTTATGTACACGCCCAGATGTAGCTTATGCACTTAGTGTTGTAAGCAGGTATCAATCCAACCCAGGGGAGAACCACTGGACAGCTGTGAAGAACATTCTTAAGGCGAAGGACTAAAGAATTGTTCTTGGTGTATGGTAATACAGATCTCCAAATGGAGGCCTTTACCGATTCGAGCTTCCAGAGCGATAAGGATGACAGCAAATCTATCTCAGGGTTTGTATTTATCCTCAATGGAGGGGCGGTAAGTTGGAAGAGTTCCAAACAGGATACTGTTGCAGACTCTACGATGGAAGCTGAGTACATTGCTGCGAATGATGCCGCCAAGGAAGCCGTCTGGATGAAGAAGTTCGTCTCGGAGCTAGGAGTAGTTCCAACCATTATTGATCCAATACCTTTGTATTGTGACAATAATGGGGCAATGGCGTTAGCCAAGGAGCCCAGATCCCATCAGCGGTCCAGACACATCCTGAGGCGCTTTCATTTGATCCGGGAGATTGTAGATCGCCGCGAGATCGAGATTAAGAGAGTAGACACAAAGAACAACGCCGCAGATCCATTCACCAAGGCCCTCCCTCAGCCGCAGCATGAGCGACTTTTTGAGATGTTGGGTATGAGATACGCCAATAACTGGCCTTAGTGCAAGTGGGAGATTGTTGGATATATGTATGCCCTAGAGGCCATTATATGATAGTGGATGTATCTATACATGTATATATACATTCAGTATGCATTCTTTCTCGACATGATAGTATGCTATCTGGTTCTTCTTTATCTGACATGTTGATTTGATCATGCTTTTATTAATTCATACATGCTGATAAAGCCCTGAGGATATTGGCTTGACTGCTCTGTTTATGATGGAGATCATACTAGTGGGACATCTGTAGTCTATAAGCATATCCTAGAAAGTCCCTAGTCGTAGGTATATCGAGACGGGGCATTGATATACCAGAGTAGACTAGCGTATATGATACTAGACCCATGTGATGGGCGATGGATGATCCCATATCCATTGGTGTTTGACATAAAGATCATATACGGGTGCTCAGTGGTGACTGGGTACACTGGACGGACTCACCGAGAACTCCTATATGGAATTATATCTATCGTCGGATAGCAGTTCTCAGGTGACACTGGTACAGGTTAGTCTGTAGACCCGAGATGGTCATGGAGTCTTGTGTGTTCTCCCACTGTACTTTGATTGCCACCCTACCACGGCTCTACTGAGTCGTGCAAACAGGTGGCCGTTGGTTACAGTCCCGAGACACACGAAGGCAATGAGCGATAGGAGGGGTTTCGTCTCTCCCGGTATTGGGAGTTGATGCTGTGCTGTGCCCGACTGGTTATAACAGCAAGTCCCTGGCCAGGGCTGCTGAGATTTGCTGATAAGTGTTATCGGTAGTTTCTCGATCTGTTATAGACCATTCACCAGCACGACTTATTGAGTTATTAGGGTCGACGTGACCATCTTTAGGCTCGATATGCAGTATATCTGACGAAGAGACCGGACTGTACGGTAGTGTTGCCGGTTGGCTCGACGGGAGTTGTAGCAGGTTCGCTTGTTTTCTTCTGATCGCTCAATACCCGGGTGGCCGTTACGTTTAGCTGACCACTTGCGGCTTGAGGGTACCTGATATGATCATCACCCTCTGCCGGCGTATTGACGAGTCTTAGAGTCCCACAAAGGAGTTACCCAGTCCAGGCGAAACGTTGTGGTGCGCGTATGCGATATGCGCATGCACCCGATTGAAATGTGCGTATATGATACCGAACATTGATCGGGTGGCCTGCTTTTGGTAAGGTCGTATGAGATATGACCGGATTGATAAATTAAGTGTTGATTTATCATCTAACCATTAGTTTTCTCACTTGAAACCTTTCTAGGGTTTGATGGATGTATGCATGCATGCATGTGTTTCTTTCTTTCATTCTAGTTTCATGCACATGTGGATGTGCATACATGTATACATACATACACCCATCCATCATGGTTGTTAGCATATGGAAATGGTGGCAATATAAGACTCACACCATGGATTAAATTATGGATTATTATTTGATTTTGGATTTAAAAGAAAATGAAAAGGAAAGTATAATCATTCTAGCTTCTACATTCTTCCTTTGACCTAACCATGCTCAACTACCACTAACCTAGGGTTATCCTTCTCTTTATCATTTAAAACCCAAGTTAAATTAACTATCCATCATTTAATCATGGTTGAAAGTGAGAAGGAATAAAATATAAAAGGTTATATTTCATTTCTTTTCACTTAAGAGTGATTTTTCTTTACCTCTAGTTGAAATTAGCCACCATCTTCATCCTCCTTCATCTTTTCCTCTCTAGTTTTTTCTAGTGAGTTAAACACAAATTAAAGAAAGGTTTTTGAACTGAGATCCATAGCCACAACATCAATCTACTCAATTCTAGCCAACTTGATTAGAGTGTTCTCTTTGCTTTTCCAAAGTTACAAGCTTGGACGGGAAACTTCGGGTGGATCGTCGTGGACGAAAGAGGACTACAAGTGGACCTTCTTCCAACACCCTAGAGATCAAGGAGTCAAGCAAAAGGGGAGCTACAAACGTTGTAGCCTTCAAACCCTAATCTTTATTAGCTTAAAAGTCTTGAAACCATAATTTTCTAGGATCGATTCATTTGCATGTTCGTTTAGCACCATAAAAATTTAAACTTTTGGACATGTGATGCTTCAAAACTCTTCATAGGGTGCTAGACTAACCTTACAAACCCCCAATACCGGGAGAGACGAATCCCCTCCTATCGCTCATTGCCTCCATGTGAATCGGGACTGTACCCAAAAACCACCTGTTTGCACGACTCAGTAGAGCCGTGGTAGGGTGGAAATCAAAGCACAGTGGGAGACACACAAGACTCTATGACGATCTCGGGTCAACAGACTAAGCTGTACCAGTGTCACCAGAGAACTGCCATCTGACGTAAGGTATAATACCATCTGGGAGTTCTCGGCGAGTCCGTTCAGTGTACCCAGTCTCCACTGAGCACCCGTATACCATCTCTGATGTCAAACACCAATGGATATGGGATCATCCATCGCCCATCATATGGATCGAGAAGATATACGCTAGTCTACTCTGAAATATCGATGCCCCGTCTCGATATTCCCACGACTAGGAACATTGAAGGATGTACTCAAGGACTACCCAGGCCCCACTAGTACGATCTGCATCATAGTCCTGGAAGTCGAGTACACATCCTAAGGGCTTTATCAACATGTAACAGAGAGTCAGAAAGTATACACGTTAAGATAAAGAGCAACCAGATAGCGTACTATCATGTCGAGCAAGAAAGTCCTACCTATACATGTCTCAGCACCCACTACTATATATATCCAATGTACAGTAATGGCCTCTAGGGCATACATATAACTAACAATCTCCCACTTGCACTAGGGCCATCTGTAGCAGTGGTTGCAGTATCACATACTCAGCCATCCCATATAAGTCTCTCTCTCTGGGAAAAGGCCTTCGTGAGTGGATCCGCCGTGTTGTCCTCTGAGTCTACTCTCCTAACCTTGATCACCCTGGAGATCAACTATCTCCATGATCAGGTGATGCTGCCTCAGAATATGTCTGGGTCACTGATAGGACCAGGGTTCCAGGGCCAAAGCCACACTTCCATTGTCACACAATGGTAGGAACCTAGTTCAACTTATGAACCAATATACACCCAAACTGCCTCTTTGGTAGTATCTTAAATAGCGATGTTACCAGCCTTTATCGTCTAGTTTGCCACGGTATCTAGCTTGGAACTCTTCCAACATACCGTCCCTCCACTGAGGGTGAAGACAATGCCTGTGACTGACATTCAGTCGTCCTTATCACCCTGGAACACTTCCAGTGATTCCCCCCAGGATCGATTGATACTATCTTACTATAGCTAGTGAGAATCCTAACATCCATTTAGATCTATCACATAGAACCAAATCTCAGGATTTAGGAGGTATCATCTTTATCCTATATGGAGAATCCATGTGATAAGCGGAGATTGACCGTGCGTAGCATAGGAAACTCTTTTCTTATCAAGAGTATGTTGTCCACGTACAATACGGGGATGACCACCTTACTCTCTACTACCTTTTTGTATATACAAGGTTCATCTACTATTTTGATGAAGTCAAACATTTTGAGTATTACATCAAAACAGACGTTCCAACTCCGCGATGCCTGCTTTATTCTGTAAAGCAATCTTGCACACGTTTCCGCTGCTCCCACTGTTTACGAAGCCCTCTGGCTGTGTTCTTATAGATGTTCTCTTCTAAATCATTATTTAGAAAAGTAGTCATGGCACCCCAACCACCAGATATCGTAGTCATGGTATGTAGCCGTGGCAAGTAGGATCAGGATGGACTTAAGCATAGCCACTGGAAAAGGTGTCATCATTATCCACGCCTAGTTGATGACTAAAACCTTTTAATAAGACTAGCTTTGAAAGTATTAACTTTTCCATCTACACCAAGTAATCTTCTCAAGATATACTTGCTCCTGATGGGGATTTAACCCTTCAGATATAGCACCCAAAGTCCATACTTTGTTGGTGTACATGGATTCCATCTCAGATCGTTAAGCATCCAGCCATTCTTACAGAGTCCCTACTCTCGATGGCCTGTTCGAAACTAGTTGGGTCATCATCTCATGATGCATTCCCCGCTCCCACTGTCATCGAGAAACCAAGGTATCTCTCAGGCAGATGAGGAACCCTACCAGATCGGCAGAGAGGCTGAGATTCGTCGGGAACTATTGAATTCTTTGGTTATGTCAAATCATCAGCTGCAGTTTTGTATAGCTGGAACCTTTCCAGTTCTACAGAACTGTCCTTGCCTCGATCTTGTCCGGATTTTGCTTTAGAAACAGGCCGGACAATTCTAAATCTTAACTTACTTAAGAGATAGGATCTTCTCACACCATATCTCATATGGAGTGGTAGGCACTGATTTGATTCGAACATAATTCAATAGGTATGCAGCTTCTCAAGTGCACAACCCTAAAAGGAAACAGGTAACTCAGTATTACTCATCGTAGAGCGCACCATATCGAATAGGGTGCAATTGCTCCGCCCCGATATACCATCGTGCTATGGTGTATTCGGAGGAGTGATGCTGAGAGAGAATCTCATTTTCCTTTAGAATAGTCCAAGGATTCCATGCACAAGTATTCTCCTCCCTGATATTATCATAGGACATAAAACTCATACCCGGTTATTGGTTCTCTACTTCTAACTTATATTCTGTGAATATCTCAAAAGGTTCGGATTTGTGTTTCAACAGGAACATATGTCTGAATCTTGAGAGATTATCAGAGAACGTAATGAAGTATAAAGAACCAGTCCTGGCATGTGTAGACAGGAGACCTTACATACATCATCATGTATCAGTCCCAAGAGTTCATTAACTCTTTCTCTGTTTCCAATAAGCAGAGCTATGGTCATCTAATCTTTGTGACATGACTGGTAAGTTTCATAAGATGTAAATTCAAACTGATTTAAATATGCATCTAAAAAGTAACTTCAGCCAGTCGGGTCGCATTGATATGACCTAGTCTACAATGCCTCAAGAATGATTCGTTCATTTCTGAACTCTTCTTCTTGTGTGTGTTCTATATACTAGGAAATGTAGTTTGATTTAGAACGTCAATGCTTTTAGATAACGTGCCTGAACCGATCAACTTTTGATATAGGAAACGTTCAAAACATTATCCAACAATACAAAATTTTATCATTTCTTTACTTATAAAGAGACTGATATGATTTTTTATATCAGGTTCGGTATCTAATAGCATTTGTTCATAATCAATGTATTGGTAATACAGGGTGACAGTGACCAACAGACTTGGCTGCAACACTTGCCCCGTTTTCTGTCTCATGAAACTTATCACCCGTTCTCAGTTCTCTACCTAGCTGTAGCCCTATATAACAGATTACATATCTGGGATCCTGATCCGGTATCAAATACCCAGGACGTAGAGGATACAGAGAAACAGTTCTGTATAATGAACATACCCGAAGATGATGCATCAGTATGCACTTTCTTCGTTTGGGCGGCACGGGAAATCTGGTATTCACCAATTTCCTGCTCTGTCTTATAACAATTATAAGTTGGAGCGGGACCAACGTTCCCCAGCTCAGTATAACAAGCGGGTTCGGTCAATAATCCGTATTATTATCTTGATTAAGGCGTGATATGGTCACTACCTGGAGAGAGAGAGAAGAAAACACTCTGCGTGCGCTCTGTCAAGATTAGATTGGTTATAATTTTATCTAATCAGGATGGCTCCTACTGTTTTAATCAAATCTTCCTTCAAACCTTAAAAGGAAAGACTAGCCGGGATTAATTACACTCTACAAGTTCGCCAATCTTTCAGCCAGGCCAGTGTCGGTACTTTGAGGGAGGTTCCCCGTGCTTTCGCACGGACCTAATTACAGTAAACCTCGTTTTTCCAGAGGCGTAACCCCGTTGACACCTTTCTAGACACCTACTTGATCGGCTAATTGCAAAGTGCAAAACTCTCCCAGGAGTAACAATTACTCGCAGTGGGTATCGGGATCCAACTATCATATAGAAGGTATGCAATCTCATTGCAAGTTTCAACACTTGAAACTCCCGATAATGGTTTTTACCCCTAGCACCTATGACCTTGGCTAAGGTCAACAAATCATAAGTACTAGTCAAGTTCTACCCGTCATTTCGTGATTAATTAGACCCACCCACATGACCCTTGGCTAAGGTCAACAAAGCCACATGACTGTCCTAACTAATCGCATCATATGCTGTGTAGGAAGACATCACTTAGCTACCGCACACTACGCCTCGGCTATGGTCGACAAACGTGGCACGAATACTAAGTACTCTACTTCCTAAAATGACGGAGGGCTGCGAATGGTTTTTGTGAAAACCTTTAACGCTTTGAACTTGATCTCGTTGCGGAATCAAATGGTTTTTAAATGGAATGTTTTTGACGCTTTTCTAGTTTTGCTAAAGGGGTCACTCCCGGTGAAGGGATCGTCGGTCCTTTCCTCATCGAATGAGGTGCGGGATATATCATATATATCACTGTGCAAAGCGAAAACTATAGAAGCGATCAAAGGACAAACCGAGTGTATAGCATCTGCCAGTTATTGCTAAAGGAGTCACTCCCGGTGAAGAGATCTCGGTCCTTTCCTCATCGAATAAGGTGCAGGATATTCTACAAGGAACACCGTGATGCAAAGCAAGAACTGTAGCTACCTATTTTTATTTTGAAATTCGATTCCGCAACATCAATTAGGTTTATTTTCTTTCATTAATCTCATTAATGAATATCCCATCATTTAAGTCCACCTAAACATCACAGATAAATATAACGTACGCTTATGCCATCCGCATTCGCCTCGATGTCCCGTCTGCACCGTTAGGTTAGGTAACTAATGCCAGAGCGAGGCAGGGCTAGCGCGGGTGTAAAACATAAGCAACGTCTATATAATATATCATATATACTATATAATATATCTATCTGAACAAACCACATGATCACATCACATATAACGCAGCAGAAAATATCATATGAAATATTGGATATTCTAGGACGTCCGTGTTTTCAATAGGAGCCAGTATAAAACACGGATTCCACGGTCGTAATGAATAGCCAATCCCACACCCCTAGACCCCTACGAGAGCGGCTAGCAACCCTACCAATTCTAGGGTTAGGAGACCCGGACTCGACTCCTCGAGTTGGTCTCCCACTGGACCCCAGAACCCGGTTACTTGTGCTCCCCTCCTTGGGTCTATCCTAGTGCAGAAAAGTAAATAATATACAAAAGGTGACAACTTCCGCAACCTGGAAGTGCCCCAATAGAAGAATATTACATACAAGTTTTTACATGAATGAAAATGAAAAACACTCATCTCACATAAAAACCACCGGCTATTCGAACACGACGATCCAATATAACATATCCAGCAACACATAACATCACATGTCATCAACGTAAGTAAATATGCGCATCCCAATTGTCGTTGACATATAGCAACGAAACCGGCGATATCACATATTACACTTACGGTCACAGAAAAGAAAGTGTAAAACTACAACAGTTGGAATCCGCAATCTCTTTAGACATCGCATGCCTAATCAAATGAAATATTTAGACATCACATGCCTAACAATTATAAACGCCGCATTTTAGTCTCAAAATCGAAAACACTTTTCAATATAAAGTCGGGCAATTCAACAGGATTCCCGACATTCAGATCGAATGCTCGTCGCAAACTTTAGTAGGCGGCCGCACCCCCGATACCGTCGACGAAGTGCACTAAGGCGGAACACCGCTACCTTGAGCACCCGAACGGATACTTTCAACGACGGGGTTTTCCTACAGTCACCTGGTCGGAGCTATGGAGTGAGGCTGTCTATTAAGTTTACCCGGCGAGTATCCGCGTACGCTACGTGATTGCGACGGACTTTTGATCACATCAAAATTCCGTGGCAACCAATCAAGTGTGACTAAACTGCTATGTTTATAACATTCATTTAGTCATCTCATAACTGCTTGTGAATTCCAATTATTGTATCACATTCCGGATAACACAGAAAATGTTAAACTTTCCGATCGAACAATCGAACACCCAAGTTTTCCCGATACAGCTCAACACATGAAATAAGTCTAAAACATTCAGTTCGTGCCTCAGTACCAACGGTCCAGCCATAGAAGGGTCAAGCCAACGCCTCACATGTGGCCCGCCGTACTGCCCCAAACCCTAAGGTTCAAAGGGCAGTTCAAGACGGTCACATAATCGAGTTAAGGTTTGTTGTCTTCTAGAGGGACCATCGCGTTACTTGCACTACTTAGAACGTCCTTAAACCACGGAAAAATCCAACACTTGGAAATTTTCCGGCAGGGGAAAAATGGGTATTTAAATCCGGTCGAACTTTTTAACAGTTTCTAAAATATCCGGAAAAACATAAACGAAGTTAAATTATCCGATCAAATTAACGAATCCCCAATAAAACCCTAGAAAACTCAACACTTGAGTGGAATTAAAAAAATTCACATAAAAAATTGCCAAGAAAGGACCTAAGAATAAATATATGAAATTTGAGGGACTAAGTCCAAATTTGGGCAGCGGAAGCCCCGCCAAACCCCTGGTTCGGCCGCGGTTCCGCGGTCGAATTATGGAATTAGACGCCAAAACTTCACAGTAATTCTTAGTTTTTCCTGCTTAGTTTTCTGCATATTTTTAATTCTCAAAAAACCACGAATTACAAAAATGTACAGAGAGCATTTTAGGGTTTGGGTTTCGGTTCGATCGGACTTCTAATTCCGTCTACGCATCGCCTAAGGCTCTAGCTAGGCTCTGATACCACTGAAGGGTTCCTAGGCACACTAATGAAGTCTCACAAGGCATCAAACATGGCTAATTCAAATTTTACATGTGCCTACAAACCCTAATACGGATCGTTAACTAGATTTATAGGCTATGCGATGCAAGTTAACGACTTTAACTTAAAAGGAAAGGGGCTACAACCTTTGTAGATCCGATCCACCACTTCCTAAGCTCCGCGATGATGTCCTTCCGCTGTCCAAATCGAATCCCGGACTCTAGCATCGTCTTCATCGGAGGAATGGGCGGGCTTGGTCGTCGGCTTCGATGCCGAAGATGATCTACGTCGAGGCATCACAAGATCAAACTCCCACTTCACCAAGTCATGAAACTTGTGAAGAAAACACCCTATACTACTTGGCAAGATGTAGAGGATGAAGAAATAGGAGGTGGGTTCACTTTAAAATTGGATTTCTCACTCTTATTCTCAAGTTGCCATTGATGGTGGCATAGTTTTATTCTTGAAGAAGAAGAAGAAGATGAAGATGATAATATGATAAGTATTAAAAAATATAAAATAAAATGATACTTATCATATCTTTAACTATGGTTTTGTGTAGAGAATTAACTAAGGTTTTGTTGAATGGTTAGGGTTAAGAGCAAAACAAAAATGGTGGACTTTTCAAAGATGCTATAAAAGTTTCATGAACTTTCTTGCATAATATCAAAAGAAAACCACCATTTCTCTTTGCTTAAATGAAAAGAAATTAACAAATAAGTAATTCAAATAAAACAAAACCCTAATCATTAACTTAACCATGGTTTAATTCTTTACACTTAACCAAGTAAACATGTATCATCAAACATGATACAATCAAGTGCACAAAAGTATATTACATATACAACTTGTGAAATTCAAGTGAGAAAATCCATTTAAAGTGAACCAATACTAGTTAATGCAAAGTAATATATCAAATATATAATTATGCATTAAATCATTGAATCAATACTTTATTTAACGATCCGGTCATATCGCGTATAACCGACTAGTATCCTATGTATCAGCTTATCGAATCAATCTTCGATTCGATAACTAGGTTATATCGCATATAACCAATCGATACATTCATCGCGAGAATGAAATACGGTATCACATACACGCATTATTCTCGGTCCTGCACATATCTCATATGCACTCC
The DNA here is from genome assembly GCA_030015575.1 of Agapanthus africanus. Lineage (NCBI taxonomy): Eukaryota > Viridiplantae > Streptophyta > Magnoliopsida > Asparagales > Amaryllidaceae > Agapanthus > Agapanthus africanus. The sequence goes on along the minus strand of CM057346.1, from coordinate 263,647,614 downwards.
TATTTCGTTTCGCTTGAGCCAGGAAACCTCTGTGTAGGACTCTAAAGACTCGTCAATACGCCGGCAGCAGGTGATGATCATATCAAACACCCACAAGCCGCAAGCGGTCTGCTAAACGTAACGGCCACCCGGGTATTGAGCGATCAGAAGATCGACGAGCAAGCCCGCTCACACTCCTGTGAATCCAACCAGTAACACTTACAGTACAGTCCGGTCTGTTCATCTGATATGTCGCATATCTCGCCTAGGGGTGGTAAACGTCAGACCCCAATAGCTTGATAAGTCATGCTGACATGAAGTCCATGACATGTGTGAAACTACTGATAACACTTACCAGTAGGTCACTACAACCCTGGCCAGGGATTTCCTGTTATGGCCAGTCGAGCATAGCGCAACATCAACCCCCAATACCGGAGAGACGAATCCCCTCCTATCGCTCATTGCCTCCATGTGAATCGGGACTGTACCCAAAAACCACCTGTTTGCACGACTCAGTAGAGCCGTGGTAGGGTTGAAATCAAAGCACAATGGGAGACACACAAGACTCTATGACGATCTCGGGTCAACAGACTAAGCTGTACCAGTGTCACCAGAGAACTGCCATCTGACGTGAGGTATAATACCATCTGGGAGTTCTCGGCGAGTCCGTTCAGTGTACCCAGTCTCCACTGAGCACCCGTATACTATCTCTGATGTCAAACACCAATGGATATGGGATCATCCATCGCCCATCATATGGGTCGAGAAGATATACGCTAGTCTACTCTGGAATATCGATGCCCCGTCTCGATATTCCTACGACTAGGAACATTGAAGGATGTACTCATGGACTACCCAGGCCCCACTAGTACGATCTGCATCATAGTCCAGGAAGTCGAGTACACATCCTAAGGGCTTTATCAACATGTAACAGAGAGACAGAAAGTATACACGTTAAGATAACGAGCAACCAGATAGCGTACTATCATGTCGAGCAAGAAAGTCCTACCTATACATGTCCCAGCATCCACTACTATATATATCCAATGTACAGTAATGGCCTCTAGGGTATACATATAACTAACAGTCCCTAGTCGTAGGATTATCGAGACAGGGCATCGATACTACGGAGTAGACTAGTGTGTACGCTTCTCTTCCCAGTTGGGGAGATGGTCTGTCCCATAGCCATCAGTATGTCGTACTGGAGATAGTATATAGGTGCTAGTTGGGTTACGGGTACACCGGACAGGACTCGCAGGGAACTGTTGGTTGGTATTATACCCGTCGTCAGCTAACAGTTCCCTAGTGACATGAGTACAGCATAGTTCGCAGACTTGACACTGCTGCTTCGCTTCGAGTGTGTTCCCACTGTTCTTAGATTGCTACCCTACCACGGCTCAAAGGAGTCGTGCAAACAGCTAGCAGTTGGGTGCCGTCCTGAAGCACTTGGAGGCAATGGCGGTTAGATAGGATTCGTCTCTCCCGGTATTGGGAATTGATATCGCGCTGTGTTTGGAAAGCCATTACGCAAAGTCCCTGGCCAGGGAAAACGAGATTTACTGGTAGGATTTCCAGTAGCTTCTCAAGGTGTAATGGGCTTCACTCCGACATGACTTATACTACCTTTTAGGGGACCGACGCTTGCCGCCCCCTAGGCCCGATATGCGATAGTCTTAGAAGAACAGACCGGACTGTACGGAGATTGTCACATTAGGCTCAGTAGGAGTTCGGATTTGTTTCTTTAAAGGCCTTCTTATCGACATCTACCTGGGGACCGTTACGTGCTGCTAGTACCGCTTGCGGCCTGTGGTTAAACCCACTGGCAGCGTAGTGTCGGGTCTTCAGAGTACCACACAGAGAGTTTCCCTGCTTCGGGCGAAACGATATATAGGTCGTATGGTTTTCCGATAAGGTTCGAACACATACGTGTTTTTATGCACGTACGATGTTCGGACAGTTTATACTAGCAGGCTTTGGTTTAAGCCAAATTCTAGTATTGGATTATTGGATTTATACTGTCTCACTATTTCCGTGTTTTCACGGATGGGAGGGGCATTTTCATAATTAGTCGAGAAGCTTCTAGAAGATTGATGAGTTGAAGCCTTAGGTGGAATTTGCATTAAATGGATTAATGACTCATGGTGTGATTCATCCAAATGAGTTAATGAAGCATTTATTGCTTAATGACTCATGAGATGATTCACACATAGTGAGTTAATGAAGTGTAGGGTTCCTAGGCACCCTAGTGAGGTCTCACAAGGCATCAACCATGCCAATTTCAAAAAATCTAGGTGCCGAGAAACCCTAATACGGACCGTTGGCTAGAAATCTAGGCGAAACAATAAACTAGTTAACACTTAACTACTAGAATACGGAAATACAACCTTTGTAGATCCGGTGCTCCACCTCCATAGCTCCGCAATGAAGTCCTCTCGCTGTCCAAAACAAATCCCGGGCTCTAGCATCGGCTTCATCGGAGAATAGGCGAGCTAGGTCGTCGATGTCCATGCCGAAGATGATCTACGTCGAAGCATCGCTAGATCAAGCTCCAACTTCACCAAGTTAAGAAACTTGTGAAGAAAACACACTCTACTACTTGGCAAGAGGTAGAGGATGAAGAAATAGGAAGTGGGTAGACTTTAAAATTGGATTTCTCACTCATTTCATCAATCCACCATTGATGAAGTGAAGGTTTCTTCTTTGAAGATGAAGAAGAAGAAGATGAATATTATCATAAGTATATCTCAAAAAGGAAAATAATAAGAATACTTATCATAATGTAACCATGGTAATGTGTAGAGAGTTAATCATGGTTGAATGGAATGGTTAGGGTTAAGCATGAGACAAAATGGTCACTTGGTCAAAGTCTTCATGAAGCTTCATGAACAAAACAAAACAAGCCACCATTTTCTCACTTGCTTTTCTTTTTCCAAAAGAATAAATAAATGAATAAAATGAATAAGGAAATAGTAAACCCTAACCATTTCATTAACCAAGGTTTAATTCTTTACACTTAACCAAAAGGCATGTATCATCAAACATGATACAAGCAAGTGCACAAAATCATATCGCATATGCAATGCGCACATCCGAGTGAGAAAATCCATCTTAAGTGAACCGATACTAGTTAATGCAAAGTAATATATCAAATATATATAATTATGCATTAAATCATTAAATCAACACTTGATTTAACGATCCGGTCATATCACATATAACCGATTAGTATCCAATGTATCGGTTTATCGAATCAATCCTTGATTCGATAACTAGGGTATATCTTATATAACCTAATCGATACATTCATCACGAGAATAGAATACGGTATCACATACACGCATTATTCTCGGTCCCGCACAAATCTCATATGCGCTCCTATTTCGTTTCCCTTGAACCAGGAAACCTCTGTGTAGGACTCTAAAGACTCGTCAATACGCCGGCAGCAGATGATGATCATATCAAGCACCCACAAGCCGCAAGCGGTCTGCTAAACGTAACGGCCACCCGGGTATTGAGCGATCTGAAGATCGACGAGCAAGCCCGCTCACACTCCAGTGAATCCAACCAGTAACACTACCGTACAGTCCGGTATGATCGTCTGATATGTCGCATATCTCGCCTAGGGGTGGTAAACGTCAGACCCCAATAGCTCGATAAGTCGTGTCGATATGAGGTCTATAACTGTTCGAGAAACTACTGGTAACACTTACCAGTAAATCTCAGCAACCCTGGCCAGGGATTTCCGGTTATAGCCAATCGAACACAGCGCAACATCAACCCCCTATACCGGGAGAGACGAATCCCCTCCTATCGCTCATTGCCTCCATGTGACTCGGGACTGTACCCAAAAACCACCGTTTTGCACGCCCTCTTGGACATGGTAAGATGGAAATCAAAGCACAGTGGGAACCACACAAGACTCTATGACGATCTCGGGTCAACAGACTACTCTGTACCAGTGTCACCAGAGAACTGCCATCTGACGTGAGGTATAATACCATCTGGGAGTTCTCGGCGAGTCCGTCCAGTGTACCTAGTCTCTACTGAGGACCCGTATATCATCTCTGATGTCAAACACCGATGGATATGGGATCATCCATCGCCCATCTGTATGGGTCGAGAAGGTACACGCTAGTCTACTCTGGTATATCGATGCCCCGTCTCGATACACCCACGACTAGGTACTTTGAAGGATGTACTTATGGACTACCATGTCCCCACTAGTATAATCCACATCATAGTCCAGGTAGTCAAGTACACATCCTAAGGGCTTTACCAACATGTAACAGAGAGACAATCAGTATACACGTTAAGGTAAAGTGTAACCAGATAGCATACTATCATGTCGAGCAAGAAAGTCCTCCCTATATATGTCCCAGCATCCACTATAATATACATCCTATGTATAGTAATGGCCTCTAGGGCATACATATAACTAACAATATCCCACTTGCACTAGGGCCATCTGTAGCAGTGGTTGAAGTATCTCATACTCAACCATCCCATAAAAATCTCTCTCTGGGAACAGGCCTTTGTGAGTGGATCCGCTGTGTTGTCCTCTGAGTCTACTCTCCTGTCCTCGATCCCCTGGAGATCAACCATCTCCATGATCAGGTGATACTGCCTTAGAATATGTCTGGATCACTGATGGGACGGACGTTCCTTGGCATAAGCCACAACTCCATTGTCACACAATGGGTGGAACTATGTTCATCTTATGAACAAATATACATCCAGACTGCCTCTTTGGTAGCATCTTAAGTAGCGATGTATTCAGCCTTAATCGTCTAGTATGTCACGGTATATATCTTGGAACTTTTCCAACATACCTTCCCTTTACTGAGGGTAAAGACAATGCCTGCGACTGACATTCAGTCATGTTTATCACCCTGGAACCCTTCCAGTGATTCTCCCTAGGATCGGTTGATACCATCTCACTACAACTAGTGAGAATCCTAACATCCAATTAGATCTATCTCATAGATCCAAAACCCAGGATTTAGGAGGTATCACTTTGATCCTGTATGGAGAATCATTGTGATAAGCGGAGAATGACTGAGCGTAGCATAGAAAACTCCTTCCCTATCAAGAGCATGACATCCACGTACTCTACGAGGATCACCACCATACTCCCTACTACCTTTTTGTTTATACAAGGTTCATCTACCATTTTGATGATGTCAAACTTTTTGACTTATCCATCAAAACAGATGTTCCAACTCCGCGATGCCTGCTTTATCCTATAAAACATCTTGCATACGTTTCCGCTGCTCCCACTGTTTACGAAGCCCTCTGGCTGTGTACTTATAGACGCTCTCTTCTAAATCATCATTTAGAAAAGCAGTCAAGACACCCAACCACCAGAGATCGTAGTCATGGTATGTAGCCGTGGTAAGTAGGATCTGGATGGACTTAAGCATAGCTACTGGAAAAGGTTTCATCATTATCCACGCCTGGTCGATGACGAAAACCTTTAACAAGTCTAGCTTTGAAAGTCACAACTTTTCCATCTACACCAAGTAATCTTCTCAAGATATACTTGCTCCTAATGGGGATTTAACCCTTCAGATTTAGCAACCAAAGTCCATACTTTGTTGGTGTACATGGATTCCATCTCAGATCACTAAGCATCCAGCCATTCTTACGGAGTCCCACTCCTGATGGCCAGCTCGAAGCTAGTTGGGTCATCATCTCATGATGCAATCCTCGCTCCCACTGTCATAGAGCAACCGAAGTATCTCTCAGGTGGGTGAGGAATCCTACTAGATCGGCGGAGAGGCTGAGGTTCGTTGGTAACTATTGAATCCTTTGGTTCTTTCAAATCATCAGCTGCATTTTGTATAGCTGGAACATTTCCAGTTCTACATAACAGATCTTGCCTCGAGCTTGTCCTGATTTTGCTTTTAGACATAGGCCGGTCAACCCCAAATCTTAACTAACTTAAGACATGGGCTCTTCCCATTCCATATCACATATGAAGCGGTAGGCAACTGATTTGATTGAAACCCTATTCAATAGGTATGCAACTTCTCAAGTGCATAACCCCCTTAAGGAAAAAGGTAACTCAGTAGTACTCATCATAGAGCACACCATATCAAATAGGGTGTATCTGCTCCGCCCCGACATACCATCGTGCAATGGTGTATACGGAGGAGTAATGCTGAGAGAGAATCTCATTCTCCTTTAGAATAGTCTAGGAATTCCATGCACAAGTATTCTCCTCCCTGATCTCATCATAGGACATAATACTTATACCCGTATTTTGGTTCTCTACTTCTAACTTATATTCTGTGAATATCTCAAAAGGTTCGGACTTGTGTTTCAACAGGAACATATGTTTGAATCTAAAGAGATCATCATAGAACGTAATGAAGTATAAAGAACCAATCCTGGCATGTGTAGACAGGGGACCTACATACATCAACATGTATCATCCTAAGAGTTTACTAACTCTTTCTCTGTTTCCAATAAACAGAGCTGGTGTCATTATATCTTTGTGACATGACTGGCAAGTTTCACAAGATGTAGATTCAAACTGATTTAAATATGCATCTACATGTAACTTCAGCTAGTCGGGTCACATTGATATGACCTAGTCTACAATACCTCAAGAAGGATCCGTTCATTTCTGAACTATTCCTCTTGTGTGTGTTCCGTATACTAAGAACTGTAGTTTGATTTAGAACATCAATGCTTTTAGATAACGTGCCTGATCCGATCAACTTTTGATATAGGAAATGTTCAAAACATTATCCAACTATACAAAATTTTATCATTTCTTTACTGATAAAGAGATAGATATGATTTTGTATATCAGGTTCGGTATCTAATAACATTTGTTCAGAATCAATGTATTCGTAATACAGGGTGACAGTGACCAACAGACTTGGCTGCAACACTTGCCCCGTTTTCTGCCTCATGAAACTTATCACCCGTTCTCAGTTCTCTACCTTTCTGTAGCCCTATGTAACAGATTATATATCTGGGATCCTGATCTGGTATCACATACCCAGGACGTAGAGGATACAGAGAAACAGTTCTTTGTAATGAACACACCCGAAGATGATGCATCAGCTTGCACTCTCTTCATTTGGACGGCACGGGAATTATGGTAATCCCCAATTTCCTGCTTTGTCTTATAACAATTATAAGTTAGAGCGGGACCAACGTTCCCCAGCTCAGTATAACAAGCGGGTTCGGTCAATAATCCGTATTATTATCTTGATTAAGGCGTGATATGGTCGCTACCTGGAGAGAGAGAGAAGAAAACACTCAGCGTGCGCTCTTGCAAGAATAGATTGGTTATTATTTTATCTAATCAGGATGGCTCCCACTGCTTTTTATCAAATCTTCCTTCAAACCCTAAAAGGAAAGACTAGCCGGGATTAATTACACACTACAAGTTCGCCAATCTTTCAGCCAGGCCAGTGTCGGTACTTTGAGGGAGGTCCCCCGTGCTTTCGCACGAACCTAATTAATGTAAATCTCGTTTTCCCAGAGGCGTAACCTCGTTGACACCTTTCTAGACACCTACTTGATCGGCTAATTGTAATGTATAAAACTCTCCCAGGAGTAACTCTTACTCGCAGCGGGTATCGGGATCCAACTATCTTATAGAAGGTATGCAATCTCATTGCAAATTTCAACACTTGAAATTCCCGATAATATTTTGCCCCTAGCGTCCTATGACCTTGACGGAGGCCAAACAACCCATAGTCCGCTAGTCAAGTTCAACCCGTCATTTCCTGATTGAATTAAACCCACCCGCACGACCCTTGACGGAGGCCAAACAACGCCGTACGAATACCCTAATCCAATCGCATCATATGCTAGTAGATAAGCACTAGTTAGCTACCGTACACTATGCCTTGACGGAGGCTAAACAACCGCAGCACGAATACTAACTAGTACGTATCTGAAATGACGGAGGGCTACGACAGGTTTTTCTGAAAACCTATTGCGTAATGAACTTGATATCGTTGTAGAATCAAATGATTTTAAAATGGAGTGCTTTTGAGGCTTTTCTAGTTTTGCTAAAGGAGTCACTCCCGGTGAAGGGATCGTCGGTCCTTTCCTCGTCGAATGAGGTGCTGGATATATCATATATATCACTGTGCAAAGAAGAAACACTTAAAAGCAATCAAAAGACAAACCGAGTGTGTAGCATCTGCCAGTTATTGCTAAAGGAGTCACTCCCGGTGAAGGGATCTCGGTCCTTTCCTCATCGAATAAGGTGCAGGATATATCACATATACCGCTGTGCTAAGCAAGAACTGTAGCTACCTGTTTTATTTTGAAATTCGATTCTACAACATCTTAGGTTTCTTTTACTTTCATTAATCATATTAATGAAGTCCCATCATTTAAGTACATAAACATCACAGATAAATACGACGTACACTTATGCCATCCGCATTCGCCTCGATGTCCCCTCGTGCACCGTTAGGTTAGGTAACTAACGGCAGAGCGGGGCAGGGCTAGCGCGGGTGTAAAACATAAGTAACGTCTATATAATATATCATATATACTATATACTGTATCTATCACAGAACATCACATGATCACATCACAGATATCGCAGCAGAAGAATCATATGAAATATTGGATATACTAGGACGTCCGTGTTTTCAATACGAGGCAGTATAAAACACGGATTCCACGGTCGCGATGAATAGCCAAACCCATACCCCTAGACCCCTACGAGAGCGGCAAGCAACCCTACCAATTCTAGAGTTAGGAGACCCGGACTCGACTCCTCGAGTTGGTCTCCCACTGGACTCCAGAACCCGGTTACTTGTGCTCCCCTCCTTGGGTCTATCCTAGTGCGGAAAAGTAAATAATATACAAAAGGTGACATCTTCCGCAACCTGGAAGTGCCCCAATAAAAGAATATTACACACAAGTTTTTACATGAATGAAAATGAAAAACACTCATCTCACATAAAAAAACCCGGCTACTCAAACACGACGATCCAATATAACATATCCAGCAACACATAACATCACATGTCATCAACGTAAGTAAATATGTGCATCCCAATTGTCGTTGACATATAGCAACGAAACCGGCGATATCACATATTACACTTACGGTCACAGAAAAGAAAGTGTAAAACTACAACAGTTGGAATCCGCAACCACCTCAGACATCGCATGCCTGACCAAATGAATTACTTAGACATCGCATGCCTAACAATTATAAACCCCGCATTTTAGTCTCAAAATCGAAAACACTTTTCAATATCAAGTTGGGCAATTCAACAAGATTCCCGACATCCTGATCGAATGCTCGTCGCAAACTTCAGTAGACGGTCGCACCCCCGATACCGTGGACGAAGTGCACCAAGGCGGAACACCGCTGCCACGAGCACCCAAACGGATGCTTTCGGCGACGGGGTTCTCCTGCAGTCACTTGGTCGGGGCTATGGAGTGAGGCTGTCTATTAAGTTTACCCGGCGAGTATCCGCGTACGCTACGTGATTGCAACGGACTTTTGATCACATCAAAATTCCGTGGCAACCGATCAAGTGAGACTAAACTGCTATGTTTATAATATTCATTCCGTTATCTCATAACTATTTGTGAATTCCAATTATTGTATCACATTCCAGATAAACAGAAAATGTTAAACTTTCCGATTTAACAATCGAACACCCAAGTTTTCCCGATACAGATCAACTCATGAAATAAGTCTAACAACATTCAGTTCGTGCCTCAGTACCAACGGTCCAGCCGTAGAAGGGTCAAGCCAACGCCTCACATGTGGCACGCCGTACTGCCCCAAACCCTAAGGTTCAAAGGGCAGTTCAAGACGGTCACATAATCGAGTTAAGGTTTGTTGTCTTCTAGAGGGACCATCGCGTTACTTGCACTACTTAGAACGTCGTTAAACTACGGAAAAATCCAACACTTGGAAATTTCACGACTGGGGAAAAAGTGGGTATTTATATCCGGTCGAACTTTTTAACATATTCTAAAATTTATCCGGAAAGCCACATAGACAAAATTTGATACTCCGATCGAAACACCGAATCCCCAAAACAATCCCAGAAAATTCAACTCTTGAATAAATATTAAAAATTCCCAGAAAAATCAGCATCTGAATACATGAATTACTGTGCAGAAAGGGGAGGATGACGTCACCATGTTGCCGCGGAACCGCCACAGAAGCCAGGCTTCTGCCGCGGTTCCGCCGCGGTTTGTACTTTTCACGAGAAACTTTTTGCGCCGTAATTCTTAGATTTCCCTGCTGAATTTTTTAGTAATTTTTAATACTGAAAAATCCCTGTTTTTAGAAAAAGTCCAGAGAGCTATTTTGGGAATGGGTTTTCGGTTCGTCCGGCTTTCAAACTCCGTCTAGACATCGCCTAAGGCTCTAGCTAGTCTCTGATACCACTGTAGGGTTCCTAGGCACCCTAATGAGGTCTCACAAGGCATCAACCATGCCAATTTCAAAAAATCTAGGTGCCGAGAAACCCTAATACGGACCGTTGGCTAGAAATCTAGGCGAAACAATAAACTAGTTAACACTTAACTACTAGAATACGGAAATACAACCTTTGTAGATCCGGTGCTCCACCTCCATAGCTCCGCAATGAAGTCCTCTCGCTGTCCAAAACAAATCCCGGGCTCTAGCGTCGGCTTCATCGGAGAATAGGCGAGCTAGGTCGTCGATGTCCATGCCGAAGATGATCTACGTCGAGGCATCGCTAGATCAAGCTCCAACTTCACCAAGTCAAGAAACTTTTGAAGAAAACACACTCTACTACTTGGCAAGAGGTAGAGGATGAAGAAATAGGAAGTGGGTAGACTTTAGAATTGCATTTCTCACTCATTTCATCAATCCACCATTGATGAAGTGAAGGTTTCTTCTTTGAAGATGAAGAAGAAGAAGATGAATATTATCATAAGTATATCTCAAAAAGGAAAATAATAAGAATACTTATCATAATGTAACCATGGTAATGTGTAGAGAGTTAATCATGGTTGAATGGAATGGTTAGGGTTAAGCATGAGACAAAATGGTCACTTGGTCAAAGTCTTCATGAAGCTTCATGAACAAAACAAAACAAGCCACCATTTTCTCATTTGCTTTTCTTTTTCCAAAAGAATAAATAAATGAATAAAATGAATAAGGAAATAGTAAACCCTAACCATTTCATTAACCAAGGTTTAATTCTTTACACTTAACCAAAAGGCATGTATCATCAAACATGATACAAGCAAGTGCAGAAAATCATATCGCATATGCAATGCGCACATCCGAGTGAGAAAATCCATCTTAAGTGAACCGATACTAGTTAATGCAAAGTAATATATCAAATATATATAATTATGCATTAAATCATTAAATCAACACTTGATTTAACGATCCGGTCATATCACATATAACCGACTAGTATCCAATGTATCGGTTTATCGAATCAATCCTTGATTCGATAACTAGGGTATATCTTATATAACCTAATCGATACATTCATCGCGAGAATGGAATACAGTATCACATACACGCATTATTCTCGGTCCCGCACATATCTCATATGCGCTCCTATTTCGTTTCGCTTGAACCAGGAAACCTCTGTGTAGGACTCTAAAGACTCGTCAATACGCCGGCAGCAGATGATAATCATATCAAGCAACCACAAGCCGCAAGCGGTTTGCTAAACGTAACGGCCACCCGGATATTGAGCGATCTGAAGATCGACGAGCAAGCCCGCTCACACTCCAGTGAATCCAACCAGTAACACTACCGTACAGTCCGGTCTGATCGTCTGATATGTCGCATATCTCGCCTAGGGGTGGTAAACGTCAGACCCCAATAGCTCGATAAGTCGTGTCGATATGAGGTCTATAACTGTTCGAGAAACAACTGGTAACACTTACCAGTAAATCTCAGCAACCCTGGCCAGGGATTTCCGGTTATAGCCAATCGAACACAGCGCAACATCAACCCCCTATACTGGGAGAGACGAATCCCCTCCTATCGCTCATTGCCTCCATGTGACTCGGGACTGTACCCAAAAACCACCATTTTTCACGCCCTCTTGGACGTGGTAAGATGGAAATCAAAGAACAGTGGGAACCACACAAGACTCTATGACGATCTCGGGTCAACAGACTACTCTGTACCAGTGTCACCAGAGAACTGCCATCTGACGTGAGGTATAATACCATCTGGGAGTTCTCGGCGAGTCCGTCCTGTGTACCCAGTCTCTACTGAGCACCCGTATATCATCTCTGATGTCAAACACCGATGGATATGGGATCATCCATCGCCCATCTATATGGGTCGAGAAGGTACACGCTAGTCTACTCTGGTATATCGATGCCCCGTCTCGATACACCCACGACTAGGGACTTTGAAGGATGTACTTATGGACTACCATGTCCCCACTAGTATGATCCGCATCATAGTCCAGGTAGTCAAGTACACATCCTAAGGGCTTTACCAACATGTAACAGAGAGACAATCAGTATACACGTTAAGGTAAAGTGTAACCAGATAGCATACTATCATGTCGAGCAAGAAAGTCCTCCCTATATATGTCCCAGCATCCACTACAATATACATCCTATGTATAGTAATATCCTCTAGGGCATACATATAACTAACATGAAGCATGGTTGATATTATCATATGTTATTCATTTAATAATTATCATGCTTCATATATATTCGCAAATGAGATATTATTCATGATCATTCTCACTCTCACCTTCTCTCTCCTCAAGCTCTCTCTCTCTTCAAAGAACTAACCCTAACCTATCATGTGTTGAGATCTAAGGGTTAGCAAGACTAATAGATCCCTAATCTGATTCTATATCCTCTAGGTTACTTTAATTAGCACTCATAGCAACCTAGTTATCTCAAGTGAGAGGTTAAAGCTGGGAGAAGTAGCTCTCGGGTGGATCTTCTATCACAACGAGGAGGCCAACAAGGAGGTGGTCAACGTTAACAAGAAGGACTTAATTCATTAGGTATAATCATCTATCATAGTAGCTAATCACTTCTATGTTGGAGATAGTGCCCTCAGAGTCAATTATTGGATCACTGCCACGTGATTACAATGATTGATGGAGGACCTATGCCGGTAGGACAGTCTTACTCAAGATGATAGTATGCTATCTGGTTCATCTTTATCACCGTGTACTGCTTTAGGTGACCTTACAGGTCAATATTGCGCGTTGATAGAGCCCTTAGGATTCTTGCTTGACAGCCAGCAGTATGATGGCGATCAAATACGTGGGAGCTGATAGTCTATAAGCACATCCTTAAAAGGTCCCTAGTCGTGGGAGTTTCGAGACAGGGCATCGATACTCCAGAGTAGACTAGTGTATACAGTCGAGACCCCGACGAGGGGCGGTGGCCGGTCTCACAATCCACTGGTGTCAGTTGGTTCACCTAAGATGTATATAGGTGCTCATTGGGTTATGAGTACACTGGACAGGACTCGCCGAGAACATGCTAGTTGGTCTTATACCAGACGTCAGATAGCAGTTCCCTGGTGACATGTGTACAGGTTAGTTCATCGACCTGAGATCGTCATTTGCCTTGTGTGAGTTCCCACTGTACTTTGATTACTACCCTACCACGCTCAAGGGAGACGTGCAAACAGGTTTTAGTTGGGTACAGTCCCGAGCCACATGGAGCCAGTGAGCGGATCTGCAGGGGTTCGTCTCTACCGGTATTGGGGGTGAGGTCGCGCTGTGTCTAGGAGAGACATTACACGAAGTCCTTGGCCAAGACAGGAGATTTACTGGTAGGTACTCCAGTAGTATCTCAGGGTGTTATGGGCTACACTCCGACATGACTTGTATCGCTTTTGGGGGTCTGACTTTTACCAACCCCCTAGGCCCGCCATGCGATGCTCATAGACGAACGGACCGGACTGTACGGATATTGTCACTGACAGGCTCAGTAGGGTGTCAGGATGAGTTCGCTCATTGACGTCCCGTTTGGTCAATACCTGGTAGCCCGTTACGTATGGCTAATACCTTTGACGTTCTAGTGGTTAAATCCACAACCAAAGTATTGACGAGTCTTTAGAGTCCCCCACAGAACATTTCTCAAGTTTCGGGCGAAACGCTGTAGAGGCCGTATGGAGATATGGCAGGGTTCAATCATGTACGTGCGGTATTGCACGGATCATGATCGGACGGATAATACTAGCGGGCTTTGGTTTAAGCCGGATCCTAGTATTGTACAGTGTAGATTTTGTCTCATTGCATTTGTATTCGGTCGGAATACAAATGCGGGTATGTATATACAGTCGCGGGGTTTTCCCGTAATTTATTACGGGATCGGTTTTCTGAAGTTGCCAGTTTGAATCTATCCTTGGCTGAAAGTTGGTGGAGGAGGGCTTATTTGCGAGCATTCAAATATGATGTGTGGAGGGAGTTATTTGCATGTTGTAGTGTCATGATGGTTCCACCATGCATTGACTTCTTGCTTCATGATTGGGCATCATCATTGCTTGACTTTTGGGTTACGATAAGGTTGATGGAGTGTTGGATTTGGTTTGTGATCATTTCTTCTCATTATCACACTCTCTCTTGCATTATTGATACACACCCCCTTTGGACTTTCTCTCTCTCCCTTCACCTCATATGGCCGTCCACAACATGATGGGGGCTGTCCTAATTTTTGGGTGGGGTTTTTATCACCTTTGCTTGCTAAAAATTCATTAGCCATCACAAAAGTTCACTACATCTCCTTCTCCACTAATACCATGGCAACTTCTACAACTCCATGAGACATAAGTTCTACAGTTAGCCTACAGCATCCTTGGCCACGTCGGCTCGCCAACTTCGTGCCCGAGTTGCCTCGGTCCAGGGGTGGGAGCCCGTAAAAGAACCCGGCGATGTGGTGCCCTTCCGACGAGGAGTTGAAGACCGGAGATTCCACGGGGAGATCGGGACGACGACGAGAAGACCGAAGGACACGGATCGCTCGGTATATCTCTCTACCCCTTCTCTTGTTAGCTAGGATTAGATTAACGGCCCAATCCAGGATTTTTCTGCGCGGTGGTGCTCGGTATACCGTTTCCGCATTTTGGCCTTGGATTGACGGCCGGGGCACCGCCGTACACTTACACTGGTATCAGAGCCAGGCCATTAACCTAGTCTAGCTAGCTCTAATCTGTTTACAAGTTCGATCGAACGGATTTTCTGAAAACCCGCATTTTCTCGTTCAGTTCTCTGTCGAATTTTTTTTTGGCTCGAAAAATTATTTGGTACATTGCATAAATACAGGCAGGGTTTTTAATGGAATCTAGGAAAATTTGGTGGAATGATCTTCTTGTTTGGCCGCGGAACCGCGGCCGTACCCCTACATTGGCAGCGGTTCCGCTGCAGTAATGAAGAGTTACTGCTCCAAATTTCTTCTCTTGTTTCCTGAGTTGAAAATGGGGGTTTTGGTATATTCTTTTTGGGCCCAGACTTTCTTTAAGTGCTACAGTAGTGCTTCGAGCCCACTTCGGTAAATTTGATCGATCGAAAATTTTAAACATGTTAGTTCACAGTATTTACATTATATCTGTGACCGTGAATGTCACTTGATCGGTAAATCCTGTTTAACTGCTATAGCCCTTTTAGACGGATTTGCGAACGTGACATTCACGTTGATGTTCTATGTTGTGCTGTGATGTTGCGCATTGTCGTGGTGGATAGGTTGGATGCAATGTTAGTACAGTTTGGTTGTATATGTACATTTGATATTGCTGGGCGAGCGTTCGACATGTGGACTGCCGCCACTGCCTGTTTGTATATTATTCTTTTGGGGCACGACCGGGCTGAGGTCGATGCACCCGTTGTATGTATATTTTACTTTCTGTACTAGGATTACCCCGCGGAGGGGTGCACGGATAGCCGGGTTCTAGAGGGCAACGGGCCCGCATCTCAAGGCATTGAGACGGAGGGGGCTTTACTCTAGAATTGGCGGGCTATTCGCCGCACTCGTAGGGGGTACAGGTTGACCCAGGAGGGGTGCCCAAGTTACTAGATTCCGTGAAGTGCTGGGTGGTCCATTCACGTTGTTGAAAGGGGCTGCCCCGCTTCAGGTTTTGGCGGGTAACTTGCCGCGCCCATAGGGGTCTAGGATTTTATTGCACAGGCTATCCACACGACCAGGGGAACGTCGGGTTTCAGTAGCGGCTCTATGAAACCCGGGGATCCCAGATATCTGTATTGTTCTGTGATACTTATTACATTTCTGTGATGTTGTATTTCATCATGTCTTGAGCGAATATTATATATTGATATATATACTAGTAGATTTTGTATATGTTTTGCATCCGCGCTAGTCCAGTCCCCGCTCTGTCGTTAGTTAACTAAACTAACGGGTAATTATGGGACCCAGTGGCGAATGCGGGTGGCATATACGTACATCATTATTTACGTTCTTTATTGGTGTAATCAATTGATGGGACTGCATTGATTCGGATCAATGCAAGCTAAACAAACCTATTCTGATGTTGTTGGAACAACTTTTCAAAAAGCTGTTATTGCTAGGGCGTTCTCTTTTGTTTTGCACAGTGGTATTCGGTTATGAATATCCAGCACCTCAGTCGACGAGGCAAGGGCCGAGATTCCTTCACATGGAGTGACCCCTTGGACAAAAGTTTGCGTCAGGGCAATAACTTCACTATAGTCGTTTACTTTTGCTTTGAATCGTGGTATTCAGTTGGAATATCCTGCACCTCATTCTACGGGGAAAGAGCCGAGATTCCTTCACCGGGAGTGACCTCTTTAGCAAAAGTTTTCGTCACTATATTTTTATAAAGCTATCCGGTTCCTTCAACGATATAAAGTTCATTACGTTAAAGGTTTTTCGCCAAAAACCATTCGTAGCCCTCCGTCATTTCAGAAAGGTGGCACATAGTATTCATGCTATGTATGTTGGCCTTCGTCAAGGCATAGCGTATGGTAGCTATTTGTTGCTTTTCTGCAGCATAGATAGATGCGTTGGTTTGGGACAGTCGTACTACTAATTTGGCCGTCGTCAAGGGTATGCACGGTTGGGTTCAAATTAACCTGGATAATGACGGGTAGAACTTGACATGCGACTTATGATGTGTTGGCCTTCGTCAAGGTCATAAGAGCATGGGGAAAAAATCACATCGGGAGTTTCTAAAGAAACTGAAACTTGCCAGATATGCGCATACCTTGTGGAGTGTGATAACGTGAGCGGATTCCGTCACATTATCATGCAATGATAGTTGGATCCCGATTCCCACTGATGAGTTGGTTTACTCCTCGGGTGATCCCGACTAATTCTTCCTTCAGGTTTGGAGGAGAATTTGACGTTACAGATGGAGGTTTCCTGATTAGATAAATTGGTAACCATTCTGATCTAGGTTAGAGTGCACGCTGAGTGTTTCTTTTCTCTCTCTCTTTGGCAGCGACCATAGCCCGACCCTTGACTATGACTCAATAACCAAGATTAACCGAACCTTCTTAAACACTGGCTTTTTGGATTGTCAGAGTTGCAAACCTCATTGCCACTCCTACTTTTACCCTTTTCTCTTGGACACCCCGTATTACTACGAACGTACTCTTCCATTGGATAAAACCATCGTATGGTTATATACGAACTCGAAGGAATTTATTCGAGGATGGTTTTCGGTTCTGGAGAAAACGAATAGGATTATTCAGTTGTCTTTTCCTCTTACCTTCTCTCAGGTTTCGAGTGCTCCTTGGATTAGGGGATAGTACACCTATTACGCAAATTGGATAGTCTTCTTCCAAATCATAGGCAGGTGCCGACCGGTAGGGAATGTAGAAAACCAATTAGCCTAACGATGGTATACAGAAGGTATTATGTAATGACAAAGAAAGGGATTAGAAGGAGGGCAAAGTAAATTGCGACTGCTATTCACAACCAAACCAAGTATTTCATTACCACTCCCACTTCACCTTTGTATTTCTCCAGTGCACTCCGTATCACTACGAAGATCCACAGTTTATTGGATACTCCATCGTATGGTTATATACGAACTCGAAAGGAACTTGTTCCAGTTCGGGGATGGATTCTGGTTCAGGAGAAATAAGAATTAGGTTTATTCAGGTGTCCTTTATCTTCACCTTCTCTCGCGTTGCGAGTGTTCCTAGGATTAGGACAGTACACCCATTATACTTATTGGATAGTCTTCTTCCAAACCATAGGCTGGTGCCGAACGGTAGGGAAGGAAGAAAACCATTTGGCCTAAAGGGGTGAACAGAAGAAAATGACTAAAGACATATAAATAGAGTTTGAGAGATGGCAAAGAATTATATGGTTACAGTTGTGAATATGGATAATGGAAGAGGCATTACTAGGAATACCAGGATACCCCTACGAAACATTTCAATGTTTCAGTTTCACTGTGTACTGTTAAAGGAAAACTGATTTTCCAATTAGACACTTGCTCCGGGGTATGTATTTTCCAGGTATAATTCTCACATCTGTATTGTTTTACAGATGATGAGTGGGAGTAAGTTATTGGGAATTGGGCGATCATCCTCATTATATCGGGATTCGTTGTAATCGGTGATATTTGAGGAAGTCACCTGGGTTGTTTGCCAGACGGCAAATATTTAGTTTTGAATATCCGCTGTTATGCACCAATTTCAAATTGATATATCTGTACGTCTATTTTTATAGAGTGAGATAAACCTTTTTGAAATTATGTCTATGACATTTACCTATATCAGTAGATGGTTAGGTAAGGAGCATTAAACAGCGGTGTAATTCTTCTTAACCATAAGTACAGTTTTCAACCTACGACACACAGCGTATGAGTTATTAGACTCAAGAGACTTATACTGAGTATTGTATGTTGTCCAGCGTCCATGAGGACAGAGGGGTTAGTTCTAGTACTATATTCGGTTTACTTATGACTTCTCTAGTTTTTAGACAGGTTTTTCATAGAAACACAAGGTATGAGTTTTGTGAAGTTGTAGGTATATGAATAAAGTAGAGAACCAGATGTTGCAAGTATCGGGATTCTTCAAAGTGATCGAAAATGTACATACTTGTGCATGGTATTCGGTTGATAGTAATGATTAAGAGAACTTGCTTCTCTTTCGGGTTACTCATAATTGGAAGCATTCCTAAGTTGAGTAACGCTGATCGGCCTGTTTCCATTTAGTTGACATGCACTGGAGATAGCTGCATGATTTGAATCTGGTCTAATTAAATCAGTGCCTCTTTTTCTATATTGGATATAGAACAGTTCATATTTTAACGATGTTAAGGTACGGGAAGTTGTCCGGCTTATGCTTAAAACCAGACTCTGGATAACTCAAGGCACGTTTCTGTAATGGCTGTTTGTGGGTTGACCCAGGCTATGACGAGGGTTGACTTTCTACCATCTGGAAGATCAATAGTGATATTGTTCTAGACTCGCCACAGTTTTAAAAGAAATGGATTTTTTTCAGAAAACAGTAGTGGGAGTATGGTAGAACTAGAAGTGATTCCAGAACCGCAAACGATTACTGAAAATTTGATAAGAACCTAAAGATTCAATCTGGTTTGACATTCCATTGGCCACTCCGCAGATATGGTGGGTAACCTCAGGCACCCGAGAGGTACTCCGGTAGCCTCAAGGACGGTGACAGGGAGGTTCTTGTTTACCCAGACTTGCCATTGCTGTTGTTCCGGACTGTGAGACCCGGCAGGAGGATGAGTATAGCGTCGTTCTAAACTGGCTTTAGAAGTGTACGTCTATATGACTCTGCCAGATAGTTGTCGTAGTCAGTGGGAGCAGCGGAAGCATTGGTGGACAAGTGGCCTATGTCTATTTATAGACTAAAACAGATATAGCGGAGATAGATCATCTATTTCTGATGTGACAGTCATTGGTTTGACTTCATCAGAATAAGGGATGGATCTGTTAAGAAAGTAGTAGGGTGTGATGTTCTGGTATTTGGATGACATACACAGAGTGGGAAGTGAAATTCCTATGCTACGGTCGGTTATACTTTGGTTGTCACACAGTGGTTTCTCCACAAAGGAGATGGATATTATATCAGACATTCTGGTTACTGGATCTATGGTTTTAGATCTAGATTTGGGTAGTTTCCCAATTTGGGTACTTAGAAAGCATTCTAAAGGTGTTTTAGAATGGACGACTCCTGGCACGGTAGTGTACCTGCAGGTGATGGAGTCACCCTCTCTAAAGGTGTCTTACAGACTAAAGGGGAGAGGGATGTGCATGATTGGCAGATCACTTGCTTAGGCAATTGAGTCAATCATGAGATGTCAAGTACCACACCAGATGTTGTTTTTGCATAAGATGCAGTAAGTTAACATTGATCCAATCCTGGAGAAACATTCGGAAGCAGTTTTAGAACATAAGTGGATGTTCTAAGGATATGATAACGACAGCCTCATTCAGGAGACAGTTATCATTCCAGGCTTCCAAGGTGACCTGGACGACCGGGTGGCCGTCAGAGTTATAGTTTTCCCTCTGACGAGGGGCAGTATTTTGGACAGGTGATCCAAGCAGATACTGAGGTAGGCATGTCGCAGGATACTGATTAAGTTCAGTTGACGATACAGTCTAAGAAGTTTTGATTTGGAGTTCATTTATGAGCTAGGTCCCATCAGACATCCAGACACATTCTAAGACAGGTATTGCTCATTTCGGGAGATAGCTTTCTCCGCGAACTTGAGATATAGAGAGACATAGAAAGAAACATCAAGGCGGATCCACACACTGAGGCTATTCCTCGAACGCATTAGTTTCGCAAGCTGGTTTTTGTGAGACTGATTAATAGAGGAGTTGAGTGTTCGGTATCACACGGGCTGTGACTATGCGACATCGCAATAATTATCCTTGAGTGCAAGTGGGAGATTGTTGAAGATAGTGCCCTCAGAGTCAATTATTGGATCACAGGCACGTGATTGCAATGATTGATGGAGGACCTATGCCGGTAGGACAGTCTTACTCAAGATGATAGTATGCTATCTGGTTCATTTTTATCATCGTGTACTACTTTAGGTGACCTTACAGGTCACTATTGCGTGTTGATAGATCCCTTAGGATTCTTGCTTGACAGCCCGCAGTATGATGGCGATCATATACGTGGGAGCTGGTAGTCTATAAGCACATCCTTAAAAGGTCCCTAGTCATGGGAGTTTCGAGACAGGACATCGATACTCCAGAGTAGACAAGTGTATACAGTCGAGACACCGACGAGGGGCGGTAGCCGGTCTCACAAGCCACTGGAGTCAGTTGGTTCACCTAAGATGTTTACAGGTGCTCATTGGGTTATGAGCACACTGGACAGGACTCGCCGAGAATATGCTAGTTGGTCTTATACCAGACTTCAGATAGCAGTTTCCTGGTGACATGTGTACAGGTTAGTTCATCGACCTGAGTTCGTCATTTGTCTCGTGTGAGTTCCCACTGTACTTTGATTACTACCCTACCACACTCAAAGGAGGCGTGAAAACAGGTTTTAGTTAGGTACAGTCCCGAGCCACATGGAGGCAGTGAGCGGATCTGCAGGGGTTCGTCTCTACCGGTATTGGGGGAGAGGTCGCGCTGTGTCTAGGAGAGCCATTACACGAAGTCCTTGGCCAAGGCAGGAGATTTACTGGTAGGTATTCCAGTAGTATCTCAGGGTGTTCTGTGCTACACTCCGACACGACTTGTACCGCTTTTGGGGGTCTGACTTTTACCAACCCCTTAGGCCCTCCATACGATGCTCATAGACGAACGGACCGGACTGTACGGATATTGTCACTGACCGGCTCAGTATGGTGTCAGGATGAGTTCGCTCATCGACATCCCTTTTGGTCAATACCTGGTAGCCCGTTATGTATGGCTAATACCTCTAATGTGCTAGTGCTTAAATCCACAACCAAAGTATTGACGAGTCTTTAGAGTCCCCCAAAGACCGTTTCTTAAGTTTCGGGCGAAACGCTGTAGAGGCCGTATGGAGATATGGCAGGGTTTAATCATGTACGTGCGGTATTACACGGATCATGATCGGACGGATAATACTAGCGGGCTTCGGTTTAAGCCGGATCCTAGTATTGTACAGTGTAGATTTTGTCTCATTGCATTTGTATTCGGTCGGAATACAAATGCGGGTATGTATATACAGTCACGGGGTTTTCCTGTAATTTATTACGGGATCGGTTTTCTGAAGTTTCCAGTTTGATTTCTGTTTCGGCCATTTTCCTTTGTATCTTTCCTTGGCTGAAAGTTGGTGGAGGAGGGCTTATTTGCGAGCATGCAAATTTGAGTTGTGGAGGGTGTTATTTGCATGTTGTAGTGTCATGATGGTTCCACCATGCATTGACTTCTTGCTTCATGATTGGGCATCATCATTGCTTGACTTTTGGGTTATGATAAGGTTGATGGAGTGTTGGATTTAGTTTGTGATCATTTCTTCTCATTATCACACTCTCTCTTGCATTATTGATACACACCCCCCTTTGGACTTTCTCTCTCCCCGTTCACCTCATATGGCCGGCCACAACATGATGGGGGCTGTCCCAATGTTTGGGTAGGGTTTTTATCTCCTTTGCTTGCTAAAAATTCATTAGCCATCATAAAAGTTCACTACATCTCCTTCTCCACTAATACCATGGCAACTTCTACAACTCCATGAGACATAAGTTCTACAGTTAACCTATAGCATCCTTGGGCACGTCGGCTCGCCAACTTCGTGCCCGAGTTGCCTCGGTCCAGAGGTGGAAGCCCGTAAAAGAACCGGCGATGTGGTACCCTTCCGACGAGGAGTTGAAGACCGGAGATTCCACAGGTAGATCGGGACGTCGACGAGAAGACCGAAGGACACGGATCGCTCGGTATATCTCTCTACACCTTCTCTAGTTAGCTAGGATTTGATTAATGGCCCGATCTAGGATTTTTGTGCGCGGTGGTGCCGGTTCACAAAGTTAAAGTAAAGCATCGTTTCCGCATTTTGGCCTCGGATTGACGGCCGGGGCGCCGCCGTGCACTTACATTCTAGATAGTTGTTAGTTAGGGTTTAGCAAACATCCGTAAAGTTAGTCGATGTTAGTTTAAACAAAATGATTGTTTTACCTATTCCGCCTCCCCGCATCATGTGGGGTGTCTAACGTCGACTTACAGTGGTATCAGAGCCTCGCTAAACCATAACTAACTTGTTAGCAAAGTCTTTAGAAATTCGATCGCAAAATGAACCCGAAAAAAACATCATTTTAGCCAAGTTTCCGCCGATTTTAAAACGGGGTCTAAAAATTTTTTAGGGACCCATAAAATTACATGCAGGGAATTATAAAACTACTGGAGAAATTTGGGATCGTGACTCGGCCAAACCGCCGCGGAATCGCTGCCGATCCAAGCGATCCGCCGCGGATCAGCGGCCGAATTGAAGCTGAGTCAGCCAAAATTTTCCCAGTAACTCTTCTGTGTTGATTTTGTATTTTCTGCGATGTTTTGTTTCTGCTCAGGTTTCAGGTGCACAGAGAATTATTTGGAGTATAATCATTTGTGTTCGCTTTATCGAAATTCTAAGATGTTTGGCTAACTTGATTATATCTATGATGTGTTTAATGTGTTCGTAAACCTCCCCTAACTGCTAGTATGTCGGTTAGTAGGGGGTTGCATATTTCTGCAATGGTTTTTACTGGTTTGTCTTTGTGGACTTGTTGGATTGTCGTGAATGGATAGCCGGGGATGTGAGATGAGTGCTTCTTTCATTCAAATGTAATTTGTAAATTGTTGTAATATTCTTTTGCGGGGCACATCCGGGTTGAGGTTGTAGCCACCGTTGTATTATTTCATTTACTGTTTTCTGCTCCTAGGATAGACCCAAGATGGGGTGCAGAAACTACCGGGTACTTTGAAGTGTTTAGTGGCCTACTCACGTTGTTGAGGGAGACCGCTTCACTTCGGGTACTTGGCGGGTAGTTTATCGTACCCGTAGGGGTCTAGGGTGGGGTTTTGGCTATTCATCGCGACGGTGTAATCTGTCTTTCTTTGCCGGCTTATAAGGAATGCGGATTCGTAGAAAATCCAATATGTTCATCTGTGATCTGGAATGCCTATTATTGTATCTGACGAATGTACAATATCTATAAATGATATCTATTAGGCGTCACTTATGTTTTACACCCGCGCTAGCCCAGCCCCCGCTCTGTCGTTAGTTAAGTAACCTAACGGGTGAATGACGGGACCCAGTGGCGAATACAGATGGCATAAGAGGACGATGTATTTTCGTTGTTTTCTGCAATGATAGGTTAATTAGTAGGACGCATTATAATAATGCAAAGAAAATAAACCAAAGTTGAATCGTTGGAACAGTTTAAAAGAAACCACTCGGTTATTTTAAAACAGAAGATATTTTTTTAAATTGCGGAGCTTAAGCCACTCCTTTTAAAAGCTATCAGGTTCCTTCGATCATATCAAGTTCGCTACGTTCACGGTTTCGCCAAAACCATTCGTAGCCCTCCGTCATTTCATTTGGGTATTCAGTAGTAATCAAGCTATGTATTTTGACCAACGCCAAGGCAAAGTGTTTGGTAGCTGCTGGGTATTCATTTGTTGCATAGATAGATGAGTTAGTTTGGGACAGTCGTATTATCATTTGGCCAACATAAGGGGTATGTACGGATGTGTTCAAATTAACAAGATAATGATCGGTAGAATTTGACATGTGACTTATGACATTTTGACCAACGCCAAGGTCATAAGAGCATGGGGCAGAAATTTATATCGGGAATTTCTGAAGAAACTAAAATTTGCTAATAGTTGCAGACCATTTGGAGTGTGATAATTCTGGTAGGATTCCTTCTGCTTTATCACACAATGATATTTGGATCCCGATCCTACTGTGAGTATCCGCTACTCATCAGGAAATTCGTCACTTAACGATCAATGCTATAAACCAAGTAGGTGTCGAGAAAGGTGTCAGCGGGGCTACGGCCCAGACAAAAGAGGTTATTTAATTTAGGAAATTCGCGAAAGCGTCGTAAAACCTCGCTCGAAGTACCGACACCGGCCTGACTGAACGGTTAAGCAAGTATTGTACGGTGAGAATAGTCCTGACTTGTTCATCCTTTTTGGTTTGAGGAGGGATTGGAGAAACAGTGGGAGCCATCCTGTTTAGATAAACTAAAAACCGCTCTAAACTTGCAAGAGCATCATGCTAAAGTGTTCCCTCTCTCTCATTGCAGTGACCCAGAACATGACAGGCCTTAAGTTACTATTAGATAAAAATATTTTGACAGGGCTAAATTATAAATATTGGTTCCGGAATGTTTAGATGGCTATTACTTATGACAAATTGTGGTATGTCCTTACCACTAAGGCACCTGCTATCCTTGGTCCAGAATCCAGTGTCGCGGATAAGGAAATCCGCAAGACCTGGGAGATTGATTGTGCGAAGGCCAGATGCATCGTGCTTGCCTCTATGAATAATGAACATCAGAGGAGGCACGAGAATATGGATCTTGAATCCATATTTCTCCACACCAAGGAACTGTATAGAGAGCAATCTCGTATAGCTAGATACGAGACCTCGAAGAACTTGTTTCAGTCGAGGCTGGCCGTCGGATCATCTGTAGGAGAACATGTCCTTAAGGTGATTGGCTATATAGAAGAGCTCACGGACCTCGGGACAACTTTAGAGAACGAGCTTTATACAGACTTGGTTCTTCAGTCCCTTCTTTCCACCTACACCCAGTTTATCTTGAATTTCAACATTCAAGGTAAAGAAGTTGAACTTCCCGAACTCCTTAACATGTTGAGGAGTGCAGAGGGCACCTTGCAGAAAGCAAGGGAAACACCCACTACGTTTGTTCGCAGTGCTTCCTCTTCCAGGTCTAAGGCAAGGGCCATAGGAAGGAAGAAGAAGGACGCTAACAAACCAAGAGGTGGTGTTGGTAGGGTGGGAGTTAAGAGAAAGGAAAAGGTTGCGGGGCCAGTAGTGGCAAAGGACGAGTGCTTCCACTGTCGTAGGAAAGTCCATTGGAAGAAAGATTGCAAAGCTTGGATTGCCAAGAACCAGGATCCGAAGCAAGCTGTGGCTTCGACTTCAGGTGTGTTTGTATTTGAAAATTGTCTATCAATCAACTCTACTTCCTGGGTATTGGATACCGGATCAGCATCAAATATATGCAATTCATTGCAAGCACTGAGAAATCGTAGAGTGCTGAAGGTTGGTGATATGACCCTCCAGGTTCCTAACGGAGCTAGCGTGGGTGTTGTGCCCGTAGAGGATTATCACCTAGGATTGACGAGTGAACATATTTTGGTTTTGCGCAACTGTTTTTGTGTACCTAGTTTAACGTGTAATATCATATCGGTATCGTTGTTATCAAAAGAAGGTTATGATTTCACGTTTGTAAGCGATGTTGTTAACATCCACCTTAATCATGGTTTGATTGGATCCGGTACACTAAATAACGGTATATACATGCTAAACCAATTACAAATTCTCAATGTCGAGAACATACTAAAAAGAAAGTCTCCAGATATAAATCAGGCTATCTTATGGCATTATAGACTGGGTCACATCAATGAGACAAGATTAACTAAGTTATATAGAGAAGGATATTTGGATCAGTTCGAATATCAATCTTATGCAACTTGTCAATCATGTCTCAAAGGAAAGATGACAAAGACTCCATTCACTGGACATGGAGTAAGAGCGAGCGAGCTCTTAGGACTCATACACAGCGATGTATGTGGTCCAATATCTACACATGAAAGAGGTGGTTTTTCATATTTCATTACTTTTACGGACGATTACTCTAGGTATGGATTCATTTTCTTAATGAAACATAAATCCGAGGCCTTTGAAAAATTCTAAGAATATAAGAATGAAGTAGAAAACCAAACCGGAAAAAGTATCAAGACACTGAGATCTGATCGAGATGGTGAATACTTAAGTGCCGAGTTCCTGGGTTACCTAAAAGAGAAAGGAATTCTCTCTCAGCTTACTCCTCCATACACTCCGCATAATGGTGTATCGGAGAGACGGAACCGAACCCTATTGTATATGGTACGTTCCATGATGAGTAATGCTGAGTTACCGCAATCTTTCTTGGGTTATGCGCTAGAATCAGCAGCATATCTTTGGAAAAGGGCTCCTACGAAGACTGTGCCTACCATGCCATATTAGATGTGGAGTGGGAAGAAACCCTATCTTTAGTATCTGAAGATATGGGGATGTCCAGCTTTTGTTAAAAAGCAGCATGTGGACAAACTCAAGGCACGATCAGTACAGTGTAAGTTTGCGGGATATCCAAAGAACTCCAAGGGGTATTTCTTCTATTACGTAGAGAAACAAAAGGTTTTTGTTTCTCGTAATGCCCATTTTCTAGAACAGTAGCTTTTAGAAAAGGAAACAAGTGGGAGCGCAATAGAAATGGAAGAAATTCCAGAAGCACAAACTACTACTGAAAGTTTGGTAGAACCAGTAGTTCAAGAAGAACAGGACATTCCCGCACCCCTCCGTAGGAGTAGTAGGCCATCTCATCTGCTTGAGTGATACAACGGTTTTCTCATAGATGGGGATAGAGAGGATTGCGTCATTGATAATGATGAACCTATTAGCTTCCAGCAGGACATCCGAGCGGCGACTCGGTAAGATGGCTGGATGCAATGGGGACCGAGATGGAGTCCATGTACACCAACAAAGTATGGACTTTGGACTTTGCTCCAGGTGGGGCAAAACCCATAGGATGGAAATGGATCTTCAAGAAAAAAATTGGTGTAGATGGACAGGTGGAAACCTATAAGGCTCGACTTGTTGCAAAGGGTTTTCGTCAAAGCCCTGGTTTGGACTATGACGAAAATTTTTCTCCAGTGGCTATGCTCAAATCCATTCGGATCCTTCTTGCCATTGTCGCCTTCCATGATTATGAGATCTGGAAGATGGACGTAAAGACGGATTTTCTAAATGGTAATTTAGAAGAGTGCGTCTATATGGATCAGCCAGAAGGTTTCAATCAGAGTGGGAGCAGCGGGAAAGTGTGCAAGTTGCTTAAGTCCATTTATGTACTAAAGAAGGCATCACGGAGTTGGAACATCTGTTTTGATGAAACGGTCAAAGAATATGATTTTATCAAAAATCCAGATGAAACATGTATATATAGTAAAATTGTAGCACGAACTGTCGTATTCCTCGTCTTGTACGTGGATGACATTCTATTAATAGGAAATGACATTCCTATGCTACAATCTGTCAAAGGATTCTTATCACACAGGTTCTCCATGAAAGACCTCGGTGATGCCTCATACATTCTAGGGATCCAGATCTATCGTGATAGATCTTAGAGGATGTTGGGACTTTTGCAGTCCAGGTATATCAACACTATACTGAAAAGAATCAGTATGGAAGATTCTATGCGCGGTAATTTACCGGCTTATCACGGAATCACCCTATCTAAAGAGATGTCTCCCAAGACTTATTTGGAAAGGGATTGCATGTCAGTTATACCCTATGCTTCTGCAGTAGGCTCTATAATGTATGCGATGTTGTGCACCAGACCAGATGTAGCTTACGCACTGAGCGTGGTAAGCAGGTATCAGTCAAACCCAAGGGAGAAGCACTGGATAACAGTAAAGAACATTCTCAAATACCTGAGAAGGACTAAGGATATGTTCTTGGTTTACGGTGGAAAAGACCTCCAAATCGAGGCTTTTACCGACTCCAACTTCCAGAATGACAAGGATGACTCAAAGTCCATGTCAGGTTATGTCTTTACCCTCAATGGAGGGGCGATGTGCTGGAAGAGTTCCAAGCAGGACACCGTTGCTTACTCGACGATGGAAGCGGAGTATATCGCTGCTTACGATGCCACAAAAGAAGCAGTCTGGATGAAGAAGTTCCTAACAGAACTTCAGGTGGTTCCTACCATTGCTGATCCAATACCGTTGTATTGTGGCAACAATGGAGCTATAGCTTTAGCGAAGGAATCCAGGTCCCATCAGAAGTCCAGACACATCTTAAGGCGGTATCACCTGATCAGGGAGATCATAGATCGACAGGAGATCGAGGTCCGGAGAATTCCTACAGAGGAGAACACTGCAGATCCATTCACTAAGGCCTTACCTCAGATTCAGTTCGAGAGGCTACTCGAAATGATAGGTCTTCGATACGCCAGTACATGGCCCTAGTGCAAGTGGGAGATTGTTAGTGTATATGCCCTAGGGGCCATTATTGTATCATACTAGCTTGTATATTACTTAATGGAAGCTTGGGATATTCCCAGTTATATTAACAGTCTTGCTAAACATAGTAGTACGCTACTTGGTTTATATCTATCTTAATATGTGTATATGTTAGCATATCGAGAATACATATTGATAGAGCCCTTGGGATCTTGCTTGACTACCAGCGTTGTGATGGCAGTCACACTAGTGGGGGCTGGATAGTCTACAAAAACATCCTTTTTCAGGTCCCTAGTCGTAGGATTTTCGAGATAGGGCATTCATACTCCGGAGGAGACTAGTGTGTACGCTTCTCATCCCAGTTGGGGAGATGGTCTATCCCACATCAATCAGTACGTCGTACTGGAGATAGTATACAGGTGCTCGTTGGGTTACGGGTACACCGGACAGGACTCGCAGGGAACTGTTGGTTGGTATTATACCCGTCGTCAGTTAACAGTTCCCAGGTGACATGAGTACATCATAGTCCGCAGACTTGACACTGCTGCTTCGCCTCGAGTGTGTTTCCACTTTTCTTAGATTGCTACCCTACCATGGCTCAAAGGAGTTGTGCAAACAGGTATCACTTGGGTGCAGTCCTGAAGCACTTGGAGGCGGTGGCGGTTAGATAGGATTCGTCTCTCCCGGTATTAGGAGTTGATATCGTGCTGTGTTTAGAAAGCCATTACGCAATGTCCCTGGCCATGGCTAACGAGATTTACTGGTAGGATTTCCAGTAGCTTCTCAAGGTGTAATGGGCTTCACTTCAACACGACTTATACCGCCTTTTAAGGGACTGACGCTTGCCGCCCCCTAGGCCCGATATGCGATGGTTTTAGACGAACAGACCGGATTGTACGGAGATTGTCACATCAGGCTCAGTAGGAGTTCAGATGGGTTTCCTCATCGGCCTTCTTAACGACATCTACCTGAGGACCGTTACATGCAGCTAGTACCGCTTGCGGCCTGTGGTTAAATCCACTGCCAGCGTAGTGTCGAGTCTTTAGAGTCCCACACAGAGAGTTTCCCTGCTTCGGGCGAAACGATATAGAGGTCGTATGGTTTTACGACAAGGTTCAGACACATACATGTTTTTACGCACCTACGATGTTCGGACAGTTTATACTAGCAGGCTTTGGTTTAAGCCAGATTCTAGTAATGGATTATTGGATTTATACAGTCTCGGTATTTCCGTGTTTTCACGGAGGGGAGGGGCATTCTCGTAATTAGTCGAGAAGCTTCTAGAAGATTGATGAGTTGGAGGCTTAGGTGGAATTTGCAATGAATGGATTAATGAGTCATGGTGTGATTCATCAAAATGAATTAATGAAGCATTTATTGCTTAATGACTATTGAGATGATTCACACATATTGAGTTAATGAAGCATGGTTGATATTATCATATGTTATTCATTTAATAATTATCATGCTTCATATATATTCACAAATGAGATATTATTCATGATCATTTTCACTCTCACCTTCTCTCTCCTCAAGCTCTCTCTCTTCAAAGAACTAACCCTAACCTCTCATGTGTTGAGATCCAAGGGTTAGCAAGACTAATAGATCCCTAATCCTATTCTATATCCTCCAGGTTACTTTGATTATCACTCATAGCAACCTAGTTAGCTCAAGTGAGAGGTTAAAACTTGGAGAAGTAGCTCTCGGGTGGATCTTCTATCACAACGAGGAGGCCGTCGAGGAGGTGGTCAACGAGAACAAGAAGGACTTGATTAATTAGGTATAATCATCTATCATAGTAGCTAATCACTTCTAGATTGTTGTTAGTTAAGGTTTATCAAAGATCCGTAAAGTTAGTCGATGTTAGTTTAAACAAAATGATTGTTTTACCTATTCCGCCTCCCCGCATCATGTGGGGTGTCTAACGTCGACTTACACCTTACATGCTAGTTCCCCATATACCTATATGGTATTGTACCATTAGTGATAGGTATATAAACATATGAGACATAGCTACATGTACATCTTTCATACATACTTCCACTTATACCTGGAGGGTATTACATCATTACTGATAGGTAGATACATACACCTTGCTATACCTACATGTTTATACATATATCTGGTTATAGCTATATGTTCACCTTTATTTGATATTATATGGACTTGGAGAAATTAAGAACCTCATATTTATATATTAACTTGTTGCAGTTAAATGCCGGGTTTTCCTTTATATGCTCACATTACAGTTTTATATTGTATATATTATATTCATGGATTTTTGCATTGAGATATGGATTTTTCCTTATGTTTTCTGGATTTGAGGACCGTGGTAGTTTCATGAAATTATGCATTATTTGAAAAACCCGGTTTCTCTTGATATGATATTTCAGCAGCCACCATGAGATTTATCGGTTCTGATATATATACCCCATGCGAGGAGGCGTCGTGGGCCATGTGTGGGTACATGGTGGGGCCCGGAGGTACCCGGGGCAAGAAAGGTATTTCGATGGACGACGCCGATGATCCTGACAGGGGAACAATACCTACCGATGACAGTACCTATGACTCGGCGGTTATCGTGGGGATACCGACCGGAGTCATGTATGTATGGATACGTCGAAAGGCGAGGGTCGAAGCAGGGCACTCGGGGTTTGGAGATAGCGTATAATACGTACCTATCAGGGGGCCAGTCGTGGTGACAGCACCTGCTGTATTTATGTGTCGATACTTGATACAGGTTTTCATGATATTTTTACTCCTAAGTATATATAATAGTGGAATGGGATGCTGTTATATATATATATATATATATATATATATATATATATTAGTGGTAAGGGACGCTAATATATATGTATACATATCTAATTTATATACATCATCATAACGATTCATGCAAATATACTTATTCATTTCATGAGACTTGCTTGATATTGGATACAGGATATATGAGATTTACTTGATATTGGATACAGGATATATAAGACTTACTTGATAATTGGATACGGGATATATGAGATTTACTTGATATTGGACACTCAAGATATATGAGACTTACATGATATGAGAGCCAATTTTGGGGCTGATTTGAGGAAATTAGGATTTGGATTGTCTTGATGGACTTTGGTCCTACCACGATGTCAGGATTCTATGAAGATGACATGTTTTATCCCATACTTCGCATTTTATATTATATGCATTGCATTATGTATTAGTAGTACCTGATAAAGTATCTTTCATGACTGTTATATATATATATATATTGTCATATTATTACTTCATGTATTAGTTGTACCAGATAGAGTACCTTTCATGACTGTTGCATATACATTTTGTCATAATATTGCTTCATGTATTAGTTGTCCCTGCTAGAGTACCTTTCATGTCTGCTGCATGCATATGACCATTTATTGCTATATATTAGCTTGCATATGTTAGATTCGTGCTGTACGTGCATACTTGTGATTACCTGCATATGTTATTTACTATTCATGAGTTGGCAACTCACCTCGTTGTGCCACAATGTTTTGCTGGTTGTTTCTCAGAGTAGTCAGAGGCAGGGTTATTTTCATCTATCCTATCATCTACTGCAGCGGATACCGCTACGGCTGATTGTGTACAGTTATTCTATAGGTGGGTTTTGCGGTTATCTGATGTTGCTCTTTGTATATTCGTTGTACCATGTACTCTCCATCTGCCACTTTCATGTATGACTTAGAGACTTGATATGAGGACGATATTGTATATTACTTTGTAACTTGGAGGTCTTTTATGCAGTTTTATTTATATCGTCTTTTATTTCTTCGCTACGGCGTCGTATATCTGTTGTGGTCGTTGTTTTCCGCCTTTGGGCGTGTTTTTGCTCCCGTTTGGGGACGCTTTACTTATATTTTAGTTGTACCCATTTTTGGGGCTGGTTTTTACAAAGGAGGTGCTGCCAAAATTTTAAAGGAAATAAAGTTGGACTTTAAAGAATTTGGTTTGAGATTTCAAAAGTTTTTAAATTGTTATTATCACTTACTACTTTTGATGGTTTAGATTGCTGGGTTTTCGGCTTACTTAAATTGTATAACGCCTGTAGACGTTGCGTAGTTTAAGGGCCGTCACGTGCCAATTTCGGGTCGTGACATAACCGGTATAGGTCCTCGCTCAATCATCATAATCATCTGCCTGCGATTACGATAATTGCCTTGAGAGCACTATAGCCAACAATCTTCCACTTGCACTTAAGGCCAATTATTGCGATGTCGCATACTCACAGCCCGTGTGATACCGAACAACCAACTTCTCTAGTAATCAGTTTCGTAAAGCCCGTTTGCGAAACTATTGCGTTCGAGAAATAGTCTCAGTAAGTGGATCCACTCCAATGTTTCTTTCTGTATCTCTCTATATCTCAACTGTCGGGTTTCCCTTGCACCTAGTCTAGTGTTTTGTAGCATCACTCATGCCACTTTAAAATTTAGAGAGGTGCAAAGCAAGCAAACCATGAATCTTTTACTAGAAATTCTAGGGTAACAAGTTTGTATCACATAAAAACAACTTATGAGATTAGGATTACAACCTTTGTATTCCGTTCCTTCGCTTTATAACCTCCGTGTTGAGGTCCTTTCGCTGCGATCATCAAGAACTCCGACTCTCGTGAGGTTCCAAGAGGTGAATGATGCATCTTGCTTGAAGTCTTCTTGATCTAAGATGATCTACCTTGAGGAATCTTTAACCCAAGCTTACACTTCACTAATGAATTTATGTAACATTTTAAAAATAATTAAATAAATAAAAAAAATTTTAAGTGAATTTTAGGATTTTCGGTAAAGTAAAATGTATTTTTCGTAAAAGTAAACAGTAATTATTTTTCACTATAAATTTAAAAATATCTATTTTAATTATGTTATTACTAGTAAATGGTGTTTATTTAGCCACTTATAAATTTTTAGTTCAATTAAATATTTTTCCTAAATTAAATATTTTAAATATTAACATAAGCTTTATTTTTTTTTATTTAAATTAGTGTAAATTACAAATTTGAATGGTTTTAATTTGTAAAAATGAGCCATGGTATATTAGAATCAAGTGTGTAATATGCAAAAACTTTTCCAAAATCTCTCCATGGTTCTAGAAATTTCTAGGAAAAGGGTTAAATTGAAAAAGTTAGATAATAAAGGGTTTAAGTGAAAAAAATGCATTATTTATGAACTTTCTACACAATACCACACATTTTTTCTCTCTCTCCACC
This sequence comes from Agapanthus africanus, assembly GCA_030015575.1. NCBI lineage: Eukaryota > Viridiplantae > Streptophyta > Magnoliopsida > Asparagales > Amaryllidaceae > Agapanthus > Agapanthus africanus. The sequence continues at coordinate 263,613,304 of CM057346.1, read as the reverse complement.
CTCCTCCCTCTCCATGGCCGGCCTCCCCTCCATGGGTAGCCCCAAAAATTTCCCCCCATCATTTTTGCAATAAAAATCATCAAAATTCATCAAAAATTCCAAAAATAAATCTCAAAAATCAACATTCAACCTCTACCATTTTCCTTTGACCTATTTAGCATGGATTTTGGAGATGGAAAGCATGCATTTTGGAGGCTCATTTTCATGTTTGGGTTTCATATTTTGAAGGTATAAATTTCCTTCTTTTGTTTTATTTCTATTAGATGTTTCTTTTAAAGCATAATTAGATTTAATATATTAATTCTAGTTGCAAATTTTAAAATTAAAGTTAGGGTTTGTAAATTCAAGTTGTGGTTTTTATTAATTAAATAAGGTTATAATAGCTAGTTTAACATCTTTTAGAGTGGAAAAATATTGCATGGTTGTTGTATAATAAATTGTTTATTCAAATTGTTTTAATTAAGCTATTTAGCTAACTAGATTTTTCAAAAATGTGTTTGTGGGTAAAATAAAATTCTTATTAAGCTTGTTATCATTAGATGGTAGTTTTAATGAGAATATTAGCATATTAAAGGAAAGAAAAAACTTAGTTTGATCACTAGTTTCCTTTGATAATTGGAAAATAGTAATAAAATGCTAGTATTTTGGAAACTAGATTTTGGAAATTCCTATATAAATGAAATTAAAAATATAATCATGGTTTCATCATATCATTATCATCATTAATTATAGTTTAGTACATTAATTCATGCAAAATCATGTTTTGTGGTGGAATTTAGGTATTTTGCTTGAAAAATGTTGAAAATTGTTAAAGGTTGCAAACTAGAAATTTCAAATTAATACAGATTTGTGTAATAAAAATATAGTAATGGTTTGTATAATCTAGTTATGCTATTTAATGAGGTTTATGACCATTGGTTTCATTTAAATGTCAAGTTTTGATGAAAAACGGTAAATTGGTATTTTCGGGTTTTACGAAATTAGACGGTTTGATGGATTTTAGGGTTTCGATGGATTTAATCACGTTTTATAATATAAGTAAGGTGTTTTACAACTACGAGTTATTTGTTGATGTTTATCTCGATCCATCGGAGTTTGTACGCCGATATCGAGCGATATTTGGTTCTTTTGCGTGGACGGGACATAGGTTTTAACCTATACTTGTTCCTTGCGTCGTTTTGGCTTTTGTATGTGATTCAGTTTACGATACTATTTATATGTTTGCATTTAGGTACCCCTCACGTGGACTGCGGGCGATGAAGAGGATGATGGCGACACCGTCTTCGGCAGACATAGACCAGGTGAGTAGATGGATATCTACGGGGGGAAGTCGGGTAGATAGCGTTTAGCACCCCCGCAACGTAGAATAGGAATAGTGCTTATTGACATTAGGAAACCAGATATGACCCTAGATTCTTAATGAGTAGGACCCTAGTAATGACCCTAGGCTGGACCAGACAGATTTAGGAAGACCATACCAGAGGATGAATACACTGGAAGAGGTTCCTAGGTTTCAGGTAGAAACACACAAACGCACACACTGAAACTCGACATGGTGTATACGGGTATGTGTATATATATATAGGACTAGGTATAGGTATATATATAGATATATACAACACGTATGTGGGATACATTGATACACGGGAATGAAACAGGATAACTGGGCTTGATGCCGTGATTCTTGACTATACAGTCGTATTAAAGTGTTAGCGGATCATTAGAGAATGAGATAATGAACAGGTATACCTAAATTATAATGGGTAGTGATGATATTGAGGTACATGGGACTCTAAAATAGAACCCGAACTGTAACCTGTGACTGATCACGATATGATATATGTATGACTTGATTACGACATCATATAGGTGTGACCAGATGTCGATATCATATAGGTGTGACTTGATGACGATATGATATCAGTATGACTCGATCACAACATGATACATATGACATGCTATTTCTGAGGATAAATTAATGAGGTATATTTATGATGGCAATGTTATATAATTGATGTATGCGATTACAGCATAGCACCTCGATCATGACATGTGTTGATGATGATATTATACGAATAATGAGACATGTGGGTGATATTTGACCCGTACCCCGATATTGGGATGCCGTACGATGGATTTTACCGTATGAGGCATAGATGTGATGATTGATCCGCACTCTTGATTTGAGGAAGTCGTACTATGTACATGACGCTATTGAGGCAGGATCGCCGACTATTAGAGATATGATCTCAGTCTTTAGGTATACTTCTATCGACCAGTTCTTAGGTTTAGTTTTCCTTAGGGGGGTTAGATGGACACTACGTTAGGTTCGAGTCGTATAGTGGTAGTGGTAATTGTATATCAAATGAGTGGATAACACACATCCGTCTTTACTTTCACATTGTAATCATAATGTTGCATGTTCTTACATATGTTGCTATAATCAGTGTAAACTTTATCTATTAGGACACCAGCACCATTACCGATGATGCGCATATTTCACGCACACTTATTTGCCGGCTCACACACATCATCATCGGTAATTGCTATGTCACGTACACTTTAGATCATATTGTCTTTTATGGATAGAATCAGTTAACAACTAGACCGATATAATATTGTGATTATTCTCTGATGTTAGTATAGACATGATATTTATTACTTAGACATTCATGAAATCATATTTTCATGTTATCATGCAGTATTATGGGCATATGCCGACACTTATCATATAGTTACTCATGATTTTGAGATTTGGATTTCTATGAGATTTCTGGATTTTGGGAAAAACCGCAAGAATATGTAAAAAACTTCTCTCTCTCCTCCTCCCCTCTTTTTAAAAACATAAGATGCGGTTTTCTCGTGATGTATGTGTCGTCCACCATGAGATTTCATATTTTATGTTGGATTTCGAGACCCGATTCGAGGAGTGGATGAACCGTCTCGGGTACATGGTGGGCCCGGTATGGTACCCCGGGGCAAGAAGATCGAGTTGTAGACGATGAGCCTGGCAGGGGAAGGCTACCTACCGGTGATGTCTGGCGCGGCGGATATCCGGAGGATACCGACCGTTGTCGTGAGATTTGATGATATAGGCCGATCCGGACTGACGGAGCCCGAGATATTGAGACTTGAGATTACATGTGTTGTGTCGACGCTTGACACGGATTTCCATGGATTTCATTGTTGAGATTTCAGATTCTTATACACATTTTACTATGATAACAGCTAAAGATTTCTTATATATATATATCTGGATTTCAGGATTTGTTACTTTACATTCATGGTGCATGCATTTCATTTCATATGACAGTATTATATGAGGCACTGACACAAGCACGGAGTATCTGCACTTACACGTAGTTTTACCCTGCCATTACTAGATGATTCGGATATTATAGTGTATTATTATGACCTAGGATAGCGTCGTGCATTCGATTTCTTTTCGTAGATGTCTTCTACTCATGAGTTGGCAACTCACCCCCGTTGTGCCAAATTTTATTTCAGGTTCGATGTACAGGTTTCCGTGGCAGCTGTTGGCACATCTTTTCTTCAGGGTGATTTGCACGGTAGGTTGGTTCACTTGTATCTGAACCACCATTGTACTTTTATTCATTCATTTGTATCTAGTAAGCTCCATCAACCATACTTGTATTACTTGATAAGTTTATTGGACCAGTCTTTTATTTCGACCTTAGAGTCGCGCATGTATTATTCTGATCTGGTGGTTTTGTTTTCTTTTGAGTTTTGAGCCTCGCCCTTTGGCGTTGTATATTATTGTGTTTGTTGTGGTTGTTTCCGCCTGTTGGTGTTGAGCTAGCACCCGTTTGGGGATGCTTTTTATTGTTTATTTATATTATACTTGTTGTACCCGTTTAGGGGCCAGTTTTTACAGAGGAGACTCTGCCGAAATTTTTGAGAAAATTTGCTGATACTTTTAAACTTGTTTTCTTTTTTCTTCTTCTTCTTCTTCTTTTATGGTTTAGATTTCTGGGCTTCGGCTTACTTAGGTTACGTGGCGCCTCTAGACGCTTCATAATCTAAGTGCCGGTCACGTTCCGTACTTTCGGGTCGTGACAAAGTTGGTATCAGAGCGCTTGGTTTAACCTTGTATAAGTCTAGGTGACCCTTGGTTGATGGAGTAGGCAATTTAGGTAGAGTAACGTACCGTGGGTATGGTCCGCGGCATACTTACGATACGCTACTCTGCTTAAGGAGCCCTAGGATGTACATTGTTTGCACCGTATTTCATTCGTTCCTTTGATCTATCTTCGTCGATATCGGATGGTAGTTTCTGCTACCACGGGCACACGGGCAGAGGGAGCTGCGGCTCGAATACGATAACCATTAGAGTATTGGTTATTCTTGAGGATTGAAGCATTGCTTAGCGTGCGAACGAAGGGTGTTCACATGCCGTCCGGATGAAGTTAAAGGGTTCGAACGATTATCAGAAAACCATTTTCCCAAGTTTAAGGTATTCGGAAGAACATGCAGGTGTTTCGATGGACCCTCTAGAAGAATGAAACCCTAACTCGACATAATGACCACGAGAACGCCCTTGAACCTTAGGATTTACGGCAGTTTCGCGGTGCCATTAGTGAGGCTTGGGTTTGCTCTTCTACGGCTGGATCATCGATGCTGGGGTATGTACCGGATATTTTTAAACTGTACTTGAGTGTTGAGCTCTCGGGGACTTATGGGATTTTGATGGATTGATCAAAAAGTTTAATGTAGTCCGGATATCATGTGAAGGGATCGACTACGTGGGAGACTCTAGATATGAGTATTGCCGTTGGTAGCGCAGTCAGCACAGCTACGAAGAGACGAGTTCGAAGCACTCGACATCAGAGGAAAGAGGCGCACATTGACGATAGTGTTTACGATTGCGATTTGGTGATTTGAATTTCATCTTTTCGTTGATTGGATTTTGGTATTTTGAGGACCTTGTTCTACTATTGGTATTTCATGTGTGTACCTTCATTACATTCTAGTGTGTTTCATATATCGGTTGTATTGATGTTGTTTAGTACATACCCAGTGCACTTGATTTGGTTTTATATATTTTGAGATTTTTTTTATTTTTTGATTTCGTGCATATGGGTTACACATGATTTTGATATATGCTTCGACCTAGTTTTTATCCATTTTCGTATTGTGATTTCGATTTTGATATTCGATGTATGTTTTCGTGCACCATGTGCACCTGATTAGGATTCTTGCGCATACTTGGCGCACTTGATGCGATTTTGTGCACACCAGATGCACTAAATCGGGGTTTTGTGCAGATTAGATGCACCTGATAGTGAGTCGTGCACGCCCGTTGCACTTGACAGATGTTTTGGTGCACACCTGTTGCACTTATTTTGTTTTTGTGTGTATTCATGGTATCTGTATTTGGTTTCGATTTCAGTGCGCACCGGACACACATGATATTTTAATGATGTGATTGGGATTGATTTCAGTTTGAGCAGTATGTTTTCATAGTCATTATTATTTGATTTAGTAACCAGGCGGGACGTGTATGTTAAATAAAAGATATATATATATATATATATAGTTATTTTTTTTAAATAAACGTCCGCTACTTATGCCGTGACACGTGCATCACACGGCGATTTTCAAAAAGGGGTGTTGCATATTTCCTTATCCAGATATTTGGACGATTTTACTATGATGCGCACTATATTTAAGTTATAGCTTTGATGTATATTATGATGGTTTTCATATTGAGTTTTGATATTTTATTCTTGCCATAACTCCGATGATTGCGTTATGCTTGACGGAGTTGATTTTTGTTATGTATTGATGATTTCGGAGCCCCGACGATTTGAATGTTTTGCTAAACGTTTTAGTATTTGGAGGGGGAGTTTTAATTTAAATTCGGGGACCGAATTTCTTAAAGGGGGGAAGACTGTAACATTTTAAAAATAATTAAATAAATAAAAAAAATTTTCAGTGAATTTTAGGATTTTCGGTAAAGTAAAATGTATTTTTCGTAAAAGTAAACAGTAATTATTTTTCACTATAAATTTAAAAATATCTATTTTAATTATGTTATTACTAGTAAATGGTGTTTATTTAGCCACTTATAAATTTTTAGTTCAATTAAATATTTTTCCTAAATTAAATATTTTAAATATTAACATAAGCTTTATTTTTTTATTTAAATTAGTGTAAATTACAAATTTGAATGGTTTTAATTTGTAAAAATGAGCCATGGTATATTAGAATCAAGTGTGTAATATGCAAAATATTTTCCAAAATCTCTCCATGGTTCTAGAAATTTCTAGGAAAAGGGTTAAATTGAAAAAGTTAGATAATAAAGGGTTTAAGTGAAAAAAATGCATTATTTATGAACTTTCTACACAATACCACACATTTTTTCTCTCTCTCCACCCTCCTCCTTCTCCATGGCCGGCCTCCCCTCCATGGGTAGCCCCAAAAATTTCCCCCCATCATTTTTGCAATAAAAATCATCAAAATTCATCAAAAATTCCAAAAATAAATCTCAAAAATCAACATTCAACCTCTACCATTTTCCTTTGACCTATTTAGCATGGATTTTGGAGATGGAAAGCATGCATTTTGGAGGCTCATTTTCATGTTTGGGTTTCATATTTTGAAGGTATAAATTTCCTTCTTTTGTTTTATTTCTATTAGATGTTTCTTTTAAAGCATAATTAGATTTAATATATTAATTCTAGTTGCAAATTTTAAAATTAAAGTTAGGGTTTGTAAATTCAAGTTGTGGTTTTTATTAATTAAATAAGGTTATAATAGCTAGTTTAACATCTTTTAGAGTGGAAAAATATTGCATGGTTGTTGTATAATAAATTGTTTATTCAAATTGTTTTAATTAAGCTATTTAGCTAACTAGATTTTTCAAAAATGTGTTTGTGGGTAAAATAAAATTCTTATTAAGCTTGTTATCATTAGATGGTAGTTTTAATGAGAATATTAGCATATTAAAGGAAAGAAAAAACTTAGTTTGATCACTAGTTTCCTTTGATAATTGGAAAATAGTAATAAAATGCTAGTATTTTGTAAACTAGATTTTGGAAATTCCTATATAAATGAAATTAAAAATATAATCATGGTTTCATCATATCATTATCATCATTAATTATAGTTTAGTACATTAATTCATGCAAAATCATGTTTTGTGGTGGAATTTAGGTATTTTGCTTGAAAAATGTTGAAAATTGTTAAAGGTTGCAAACTAGAAATTTCAAATTAATACAGATTTGTGTAATAAAAATATAGTAATGATTTGTATAGTCTAGTTATGCTATTTAATGAGTTTTAGGACCATTGGTTTCATTTAAATGTCAAGTTTTGATGAAAAACGGTAAATTGGTATTTTCGGGTTTTACGAAATTGGACGGTTTGATGGATTTTAGGGTTTCGATGGATTTAATCATATTTTATAATATAAGTAAGGTGTTTTACAACTACGAGTTATTTGTTGATGTTTATCTCGATCCATCGGAGTTTGTACGCCGATATCGAGCGATATTTGGTTCTTTTGCGTGGAAAGGACATAGGTTTTAACCTATACTTGTTCCTTGCGTCGTTTTGGCTTTTGTATGTGATTCAGTTTATGATACTATTTATATGTTTGAATTTAGGTACCCCTCACGTGGACTACGGGCGATGAAGAGGATGATGGCGACACCGTCTTCGGCAGACATGGACCAGGTGAGTAGATGCATATCTACGGGGGGAAGTCGGGTAGATGGCGTTTAGCACCCCCGCAACGTAGAATAGGAATAGTGCTTATTGACTTTAGGAAACCAGATATGACCCTAGATTCTTAATGAGTAGGACCCTAGTAATGACCCTAGGCTGGACCAGACTGATTTAGGAAGACCATACCAGAGGATGAATACCCTGGAAGAGGTTCGTAGGTTTCAGGTAGAAACACACAAACGCACACACTGAAACTCGACATGGTGTATACGGGTATGTGTATATATATAGGACTAGGTATAAGTATATATATAGATATATACAACACGTATGTGGGATACATTGATACACGGGAATGAAACAGGATAACTGGGCTTGATGCCGTGATTCTTGACTATACAGTCGTATTAAAGTGTTAGCGGATCATTAGAGAATGAGATAATGAACAGGTATACCTAAATTATAATGGGTAGTGATGATATTGAGGTACATGGGACTCTAAAATAGAACCCGAACTGTAACTTGTGACTGATCACGATATGATATATGTATGACTTGATTACGACATCATATAGGTGTGACCTGATGTCGATATCATATAGGTGTGACTTGATGACGATATGATATCAGTATGACTCGATCACAACATGATACATATGACATGCTATTTCTGAGGATAAATTAATGAGGTATATTTATGATGGCAATGTTATATAATTGATGTATGCGATTACTGCATAGCACCTCGATCATGACATGTGTTGATGATGATATTATACGAATAATGAGACACGTGGGTGATATTTGACCCGTACCCCGATATTGGGATGTCGTACGATGGATTTTACCATATGAGGCATAGATGTGATGATTGATCCGCACTCTTGATTTGAGGAAGTCGTACTATGTACATGACGCTATTGAGGCAGGATCGCCGACTATTAGAGATATGAACTCAGGCTTTAGGTATACTTCTATCTGCCAGTTCTTAGGTTTAGTTTTCCTTAGGGGGGTTAGATGGACACTACGTTAGGTTCGAGTCGTATAGTGGTAGTGGTAATTGTATATCAAATGAGTGGATAACACACATCCGTCTTTACTTTCACATTGTAATCATAATGTTGCATGTTCTTACATATGTTGCTATAATCAGTATAAACTTTATCTATTAGGACACCAGCACCATTACCGATGATGCGCATATTCCACGCACACTTATTTGCCGGCTCACACACATCATCATCGGTAATTGCTATGTCACGTACACTTTAGATCATATTGTCTTTTATGGATAGAATCAGTTAACAACTAGACCGATATAATATTGTGATTATTCTCTGATGTTAGTATAGACATGATATTTATTACTTAGACATTCATGCATTCATATTTTCATGTTATCATGCAGTATTATGGGCATATGCCGACACTTATCATATAGTTACTCATGATTTTGAGATTTGGATTTCTATGAGATTTCTGGATTTTGGGGAAAACCGCAAGAATATGTAAAAAACTTCTCTCTCTCCTCCTCCTCTCTTTTTAAAAACATAAGATGCGGTTTTCTCGTGATGTATGTGTCGTCCACCATGAGATTTCATGTTTTCTGTTGGATTTCGAAACCCGATTCGAGGAGTGGATGAACCGTCTCGGGTACATGGTGGGCCCGGTATGGTACCCCGGGGCAAGAAGATCGAGTTGTAGACGATGAGCCTGGCAGGGGAAGGCTACCTACCGGTGATGTCTGGCGCGGCGGATATCCGGAGGATACCGACCGTTGTCGTGAGATTTGATGATATTGGCCGATCCGGACTGACGGAGCCCGAGATATTGAGACTTGAGATTACATGTGTTGTGTCGACGCTTGACACGGATTTCCATGGATTTCATTGTTGAGATTTCAGATTCTTATACACATTTTACTATGATAACAGCTAAAGATTTCTTATATATATATATCTGGATTTCAGGATTTGTTACTTTACATTCATGGTGCATGCATTTCATTTCATATGACAGTATTATATGAGGCACTGACACAAGCACGGAGTATCTGCACTTACACGTAGTTTTACCCTGCTATTACTAGATGATTCGGATATTATAGTGTATTATTATGACCTAGGATAGCGTCGTGCATTCGATTTCTTTTCGTAGATGTCTTCTACTCACGAGTTGGCAACTCACCCCCGTTGTGCCAAATTTTATTTCAGGTTCGATGTACAGGTTTCCGTGGCAGCTTGTTGGCACATCTTTTCTTCAGGGTGATTTGCACGGTAGGTTGGTTCACTTGTATCCGAACCACCATTGTACTTTTATTCATTCATTTGTATCTAGTAAGCTCCATCAACCATACTTGTATTACTTGATAAGTTTATTGGACCAGTCTTTTATTTCGACCTTAGAGTCGCGCATGTATTATTCTGATCTGGTGGTTTTGTTTTCTTTTGAGTTTTGAGCCTCGCCCTTTGGCGTTGTATATTATTGTGTTTGTTGCGGTTGTTTCCGCCTGTTGGTGTTGAGCTAGCACCCGTTTGGGGATGCTTTTTATTGTTTATTTATATTATACTTGTTGTACCCGTTTGGGGGCCAGTTTTTACAGAGGAGACTCTGCCGAAATTTTTGAGAAAATTTGCTGATACTTTTAAACTTGTTTTCTTTTTTCTTCTTCTTCTTCTTTTATGGTTTAGATTTCTGGGCTTCGGCCTACTTAGGTTACGTGGCGCCTCTAGACGCTTCGTAATCTAAGTGCCGGTCACGTTCCGTACTTTCGGGTCGTGACAATTTATAAGAGAAGTGAAAACCCCAATCTAAGTGGCTAGAATAGATGAGGATGATGAAGTAGGAATTTTGCTCTCTTTTGTTTTCAATTTCTCACACTTAATAATCACAAACAAAAATCCTAGTGAAGCTTTTTCAAAAGCAAGAAGAAGAAGAAGAAGCTAAACCTTTTGTGATGAATAATGAAGTATTTTACTGGTTACAATTGCAACCATGGGTTAAGAATGAAAGGCTTAACCCTTGTAGAGAATAAACCATAGGTTAAGGGTTTGGGTTGGGTTAACAAATATCTTCACAAAATATCAAAAGATGAAGACAAAAGTCAAACCTTCATGAAGCTTCATGAAAGCTCATCCAAAGCTTAACCCTAATCCAAACCCTAACTAGGTTTAAACTCTAAAACCATGTTGCATTTGTAACCCTAACTTGTTACAATATTATATATCACATATACAATATATTTTGTAACAAAAGAAAATAATACAATTAACATATATCGCATATACATCAATGTAGTATCCAGTGAGAAAAAGAATCCATAAAGCGAGATTATATTAGTTAATGTAACGTAATATATCACATATATAATTATACATTAAATTATCGAATCAACATTTTATCCGATAATCTTTCTATATGACATATAACCGACTAATATAACATGTACCAATTCATCGAATCAACACTTGATCCGATGACCCGGCTATATCACATATACCCGGCCGATATAACATATCGCGAAAATAGAATACGGTATCTCATATCGTATTATTCTCGGTCCCGTACATATCACATATGTGCTCCTACTCCTTTTTGCCTGAGCCAGGAAACCTCTGTGTAAGACTCTAAAGAATCGTCAATACGCCGGGAGTAGGTGATGATCATATCAAACACCCACAAGCTGCAAGCGGTCAGCTAAACGTAACAGCCACCCAGTTAATGAGTGATCAGAAGATCAACAAGCAAGCCTGTACATTCTCCCGTGAATCCAATCAGTAACACTACCGTCCAGTCCGGTCTCTTCGTCTTGTATGTCGCATATCAAGTCTAGGGGTGGTAAAGGTCAAACCCCAGTAACCAATAAGTCGTGTCGATGTGAGGCTCATAACAGGTCGAGAAACTACTGATAACTCTTACCAGTAGCACTCCATATCAGCCTTGGCCAAGGACTTCCAGTTATAGCCAATCGAACACAGCACAACATCAACTCCCAAGATAAAATCCTTCCTATCGTTCATTTCCTCCATATGATTCGAGACTGTACCCAAAGGCCTCCATTTTGCATGCCCTCTTGAACATTGTAAGGTGGAAATCAAAGCACAGTAGGAATCACACAAGACTCTATGACGATCTCGGGTCTACAGACTAACCTGTATAAGTGTCACCAGAGAACTGTCATCTGACGTGAGGTATAATACCATCTGGGAGTTATCGGGGACTCCGTCCAGTTTACCCAGTCTCCACTGAGCACCCGTATACCATCTCTGATGTCAAACTCCAAGGGATATGGGATCATCCATTGCCCATCTCATGGGTCGAGAAGCGTATACGCTAGTCTACACTGGTATATCGATGCCCCGTCTCGATACACCCATGACTAGGAACATTAAAGGATGAACTTATGGACTACCATGGCCCCACTAGTATGATCTGTATCAAAGTCCTGGTAGTCAAGTGTTAGTGTATATGCCTTGGAGGCCATTACTGTATCATACTAGTTTGTATATTACTTAATGGAAGCTTGGGATATTCACAGCTGTATAGACAATCTTGCTCAAAATGGTAGTATGCTACTTGGTTTGTTTCTGCTTTAATGTGTGCATGTGTTTCTTTTAGCATATCGCCTATACACATTAGTGGAGCCCTTAGGATTTTTGCTTGATTACCAACGTTGTGATGGCAGCCACACTAGTGGAGGCTGGGTAATCTACAAGCACATCCTTATACAGGTCCCTAGTCATAGGATTATTGAGAAGGGGCATCGATACTCCGGAGTAGACTAGCGTATGCGGTTCTCATCCCAGCAGGGAAGATGGTCTGTCCCACAGCCATTAGTACGTCGTACTTGAGATAGTATGCGGGTGCTCGTTAGGTTACGAGTACACTGGACAGGACTCGTCGGGAACTGTTGGTTGGTACTATGCCTATCGTCAGTTATCAGTTCCCAGGTGACATTAGTACAGCTTAGTCCGCTGACTTGACACTGTCACTTCGCCTCAAGTGTATTCCCACTGTTCTTAGATTGCTACCCTACTACGGCTCAAATGAGTCATGCAAACAGGTAGCAGTTGGGTGCAGTCCCGATGCACTTGGAGGCAGTGACGGTTAGACAGGATTCGCCTCTCCCGGTATTGGGGGTTGATATCGCGCTGTGTCTAGGAGAGCCATTACACGATGTCCCTGGCCAGGGCAAGCGAGATATACTGGTAGGTTTTCCAGTGTTATCTCAGGGTATTCTGGGCTACACTCCGACATGACTTGTACCGCTATTTGGGGACTGACGTTTACCGCCCCCTAGGCCCGCCATGCGATATTCTCAGACGAACAGACCGGACTGTACGGTGATTGTCACATTCAGGCTCAGTAGGAGTTCGGATGGGTTTACCTCATCGGTCTTCTTATCGGCATCAACCTGGGGACCATTACGTACAGCTAGTACCACTTCTGGCCTGTGGATAAACCCACTGCCAGCGTAGTGTTGAGTCTTTAGAGTCCCACACAGAGGGTTATTCGCCTTTGGGCAAAACAGAGTAGAGTTCGCATAGTTTTGCGACGGGGTTTGTTCACATCCGCGCACTTGTGCACGTTTGGTGTTTGGCCAGTTATTACTAGCGGGCTTTAGTTTAATCCAGATCCTAGTATTTGTTTTCGGATTGGTTTTGTCTCATTGTTTTCGTGTTCCTCGGAACACGGATGCAGGTGGTATGCACAGTTGACAGAGGCAGATGCAGAGGTTTCTCATTAGGGTTGTTGACCGTTGACTTTTTCCAAACCCTAATGAAAATGAGAAATATGATTAATGATAATAATTAAAGATAATTGTGCCATGGTTATGTTGACCAATTGACTTATGTTGACATTTTGACTTTGGTTGACCGGTTGACTTGTGTTGACAATTTGACCATCATCATTTCACATGGAAGATGCTTCTTGATTCTTGCAAAATTCATTTAATGTGAAATGATAATGGTCATTCCAAATGAACCATCACAATTTCTTTTTTAATTATTATTATTAATTCATTATTCTCTCATATGAGAGTATGGTTGCAAAAAGGTCTCTCATTCTTTCTTGCTCTTTATCTCTCATATGTTTAGCTCATCCTCTTCCTCTCTCTCAAAGCTCTCATCTCTCATGTGTTGAGAACCATGAGCTCTTGAGATAAAACCACCATAACTCCTCTCTACTCATTCTAGGGTTCTAGGTTTAGCAAGCCAAGCACTTTAGTTACCTCTAGGTTGAGGTAGTAGCTCAAGGTAGAGGCCTTCGGGTGGAACCTTCTTCGGCAAAGAGAAGACGACGAGGAGGAGCCGTTCAAACCACTCTAAGAAGCAAGAAGAGAAGGAGTTCAAGACCTAGGTATAACCTTCTAACCGAGCAGCTAAATTTGTAGTTAGTTTGCTAGGTTTTTGTTTAGCAAAGATCCTCCATTTCTAGTCCATGTTACCTTGCGTGAAAAATCGTTTTTTACCTATTCCGCCTCCCCGTAAGAACTGGGATGGGTAACGTGGACTTACAGTGGTATCAGAGCCTAGCTAAACAACAACTAGCTTGTTAGCAAAGTGTTTGGAACTTCGATCCGAAAAGAAAATTGCGAAACATGTCAAAAACATATACTGTCTGCCGATTTTTAAAACTGCTCTAAAAATAATTCCACATACCTTACAAATCGGTGCTGGGTTTTTTAGAAACATCCAGGAAAAACGAGCCAACGACTCGGTCAACGCGCCACGGAAGCGCGGAGAAACCACGCGTTTCGCCGCGGATCCGCGGCCGAGTTGACTCGGCCGCAACTCGGGTTTGCTGCAGTTTGTTCAGTTTGGTGTTCTGTGATTTTTAAAATATTTTGTTTCTGCCCAAAATTTCCAGAGAACAATGTTGTGTTTGGGGTAGTTACAAATTGGTATTTTGATCAAAGTTCTACAAACTTTTGCCAAATGGTTATATCTGTAATGTGATATATGCACTGAACGTCGACTAATCGCTATACGTCGATTAGTGGGGTTTGTGCATATTTGTGATCTGTAACCTTGTTGGATTGTGTATATGAACTCATTGGATTGTCGCGGATGAATAGCCGGGGTTTGTGAGATGGGAGTTTTCTTTATCTTTCATTTGATGTAATATGTAAATTGATGTAATATTATTTTATGGCCGCACATCCTGGATGAGGTTGTAGCCACCATTGTATATTATTTTTTTTACTGTTTTTGCTCCTAGGATAAACCCAAGGTGGGGTGCACAAACTACCGGGTATTTTGAAGTGCCGAGTGGCCTACTCACGTTGTTGAGGGAGGTTGCTTCACTTCGGGTACTTAGCGGGTAGTTTTCCACACACGTAGAGGTCTAGGGTGGGGTTTGGCTATTCATCGCGACCGTGTAATCCGTCTTTCGTTGCAGGCTCGAACAAAACGCGGATTCCTAGCATATCCAATGTGTTCATCTGTGATCTGGAATGGCTATCATTGCATCTAACGAATGTATATATCTATATATGATATCTAGTAGGCGTTGTTTATGTTTTGCATCCGCGCTAGTCCAGCCCCCGCTCTGTCGTCAGTTAAGTAACCTAACTGGTGGTGACGGGGCCCTGTGGCGAATGCGGATGGCTTAAGCGTACGTCATATTTTCGTTGTTTTCTGCAATGGTAGGATTAATTGATTGAACGCATTAAATTAATGAAAGAAAATAAACCAAAGTAAAGTCGTTGGAACAATTTCAAAACAACTCGGTTTCTTTTCTTAACAGAAAACTTTTAAAAACGCGGAGCTTGAACCACTCCTTTTAAAGCTATCACGTTCCTTCGATTATATCAAGTTCACTACGTTCACGGTTTCGCCAAAACCATTCGTAGCCCTTCGTCATTTCATATGCATAGTCAATAGTATTCAAGTTGTGTTTGTTGGCCAAAGTCAAGGCATATTGATTGGTAGCTATTGGATATTCATATGTAGCATAGATAGATGCGTTGGTTTGGGACAGTCGTAGTGCCTTATTGGCCAAAGTTAAGGGTAGGTACGGGTGGGTTCAAATTAACCTGGAAAATGACGGGTAGAACTTGATATGTGACTTATGATTTGTTGGCCAAAGTCAAGGTCATAAGAGCATGGGGCAAAAATCCACATCGGGAGTTTCTAAAAAAACTGAAACTTGCTAGTGATGCATACCATTTGGATTGTGATGATTCAGGTAGGATTCCTTCAGTTTTATCACACGATAATATTTGGATCCCGATCCTACTGTGAGTATATGCTACTCCTCAGGAAACTTTCTCACTTAACGATCAATGCTATAAACCAAGTAGGTGTCCAGAAAGGTGTTAGCGGGGCTACGCCCAGAGGGAAAAGAGGTTATTTAATTAAGGAACTTCGCGAAAGCGTCGTAAAACCTCCCTCGAAGTACCAACACTGGCCTGGCTGAACGGTTGTAACGCTTTGAAAATCGTTTCGGTGATATTTCGAAAAATCGGTAAAATAAGGGGGTTTTCTGTAAAAAGTCAAAATGTAAATATCTTATTATAAAAATTAAATATACATATTCTAGCTATGTAATTGCTATTATTTGGTGTTTATTGAGCCACTGGTGAAATTTCAAATTTTCTGAAAAAAATATTATTTTATTATTATTTAAGCCGTCACTAATACATTTAATTAGGGAAAATTACAAATTGGAATGAGTTGAAACAAATTTTGTGCATCATAAAACATTAAATAAAATTTTATCATGTGGTTTTTGGAACGAAATCATTTGCCAAAACGGTTTAGAAATTATTGAAGAAAAAAGGCTTTTTTTAGCGTAAATGGATGTTTGGGGTATTGTATTTATCATTTTTCATCACCCCACACCCGTACCCACACCCAAACCCCCCCCATTCACTTATCCCCATGGCTGAATTCAGCAGCCACCATAGTTTTCCCCACTTGATTTTCAAAGGAAAAGATATGAAAGAAAAGAAAAGAAAATGGGTGAATTAGGTGGACTTTGACCTTACTTTGACTTTGACTTCACCCCACTTTCTCTACCTCCCTCTCTCTCCTCCCCCCCCTCAATATCTGGCCGAGACCCTCCTTGATCAGCCCCAAAATCTTTCCACTTCATTTCCAACACAAAGTGCTCAAAAAAATTCAAGAAAAAATCAAATTAAAACCTCTTAAATCCCAAATCCAACAATTACCCATTATTCTTTAACCAATCTAGTGTGGATCTTGGAGCATGGAAGCAAGTTTGGAGGCTAAGATTCTTGCAAGATCGATCTACAAATTGTGAGGTATAATCTTATCTAATGGTTAATTTGTTAGTTTTTTTTCATAAGCTAAAGTAGTTAAATGTTAATTTGGTTTCTAATTTCAAGTTGAAATTATTAAGTGAGGGTTTGGAAAATTCTAGATTAGGGTTGTGAATTTAAGTTGGGGTTCTTATAATTGATCATGGGAAAATTGTGTAGTTTAACATGTTGTTATGCTAAAACTAATCTAGTTGGTAGTTTATATCTTTGTTAAATTTAAATTTGTATTAATTATGTAATTTGCAAACTAGGTTTTAGTGAAATACATATAAATTGTGATTTAAAATGTAATTAAGGTTTTGATGACTTTATTAGCATTTTAATTTGTGGTTTAGCGACTTTGATCATGCAAAACCGTGCTTAATTGATAAATTGTGAATTTTACTTTGAAAAGTGTTAAAATCGATATTTGTTGCAAACTTGAATTTTGAGTTAATGCTAATTCGTGAGATTAAAAATATGGAGGTGATTTGTATGACCTAATTATGATATTAAGTGAGCATTTTGGCCATTAGAATCGTCAAAATATTTAGTTTGGGTAAAACATCAAGTTTTGAACCGAAATGGGAATTTGTGCTAACTAGGTTTTTGGAAAATAAAACGAATTGTTTAATTTATGGTTTTGATGAACTAAACCCTATTTCTTATATAATTAGTGAGTTTTGAAATCACGATTGGTGTGTTTGGGTTTCCTCGATGGTTTGACGTTGGTACGCCGACGTCGAGGGTTTTTGGGTTGATTTGTGAAAGCAACCATAGGTTTTGACCTATATGGGTTTCATGTGTCGTTTTGTTCATGAGTCGGATTATAATGCGATACGGTGCGTTATGATATGTAGGTACCCATATGGACTTCGAGACGACAAGTAAGGGCGTGGCGACGTCGGCACCGGCGAGCGAGGACCAGGTGAGTAGATTTATATCTACGGGGAGAAGTCGGGTGGATGGCGTATAGCACCCCCGCAGTTCGTGGTGATGTATACGAATACGTATACACACACATATATATATTTTGACTATAATTTGTTTGATATTATCGATGATATAGATATTTGGTGTTTTTGGATGATTTAGTGTCGCGAAACCCTAGAGTAGTGGTCGCACCACACATGCACACACACACCCATACTTGCATACTTTCTTCTTTCATTTGTGCTTATACGGGATTATATAGTTATGTGTTCACATGGGTATGGGACTATGTGTTCACATACAGATTGAGGATGATAGTACTTGGGATTTATGATGAGTCGATGAGATTTGATTTGAGGCCGTGAGATCGGTGATATAGCAGGGTTCGTATTTGAGATACGACATGATGTTATAGCGGGTCCTTGACGTAGTGTTTCACATACATGCATGCATACATAGATGGTATCAATATTGTACTAGACGTAGATCAGTACCCCGATCATGATACTTGATAAAGAGGATATCAGATGAATAGTATAATGAATGTGATATTGACCGTACCCAGATTTGGGGATGCCGTACGACGGATTTACGTACGAGCTATATTTGATGATTGATCCGCACTCTTGACTTGGGATGTCTGGTTATGGATATGATATTATTGAGGCGGGATCACCGACTGTATATATACAGGTATGTATATGTATCGACTCAGATGATAGGCGGTTTCCTTACCTGTAGATCAGCTTGTTAGTTCAGCCGTATAGTTTAGTGTAGTTGTTAGATTAGATTAGACTCCTACCTATTTCAAAACTAGCGGATCGTGGGTATTTTAAAAGACAGGTCAAGGGATCTACGGATATTTCAAAAGACGTATCCTTTCTTAAAAACCACCGTAGCCCTATTTTCAAAACCCCGCGGTTCGAGTTATTTCAAATGGTACCATTTGTAGGACTTATATTAGATTAAGGCAGTTGCGTCTAGTTTTTAGCTCCCGTTCATTTTGGTTGCTCGCTCCGCATCGCACATTTACATTGTTATTTCATATTGCATTGTTGACATTATGCTGTTAGGACACCAGCACCATTACCGATGATGCGTATGTACCACATACACTTACTTGCCGGCTCACACACATCTTCATCGGTAATTGCCATGTCACGTACACCTTAGAAAATATTGTCGCATAACTTAGCTTGATAGCCAGTAGTTTGACGTAATATTAGTGTACATACCTTATATGCCAGCTTAGATATTGTAGTTATTACTTGTCGCTTCATGCATACTGTTATTCATTTTCATGCTTATATTCATGGTTCTACATGCTATTGATGATTCGGATTTCCATGATATTTTCTGGATTTGGAGGAAAACCGTAAAACATATATAAACTGATTTCTCTCTTTTTTTAAATAAAAGTGCGGTTTTTCCCATGATGTATGAGTCGTCCACCATGAGTTTGCTGATGGATTTCGAGACCCGATTCGAGGAGACGGATGAACCGTTTCGGGTACATGGTGGACCCGGTAAGGTACCCCGGGGCAAGAAGCGCGTGATGATGACGATGTGAGCCTGGCAGGGGAGCACTACCTACCGGTGATATTACCCGACACGTCGGATATCCGGAGGATACCGTCGTGGTCTTGAGATGGATGGTAGGGGCCGGTCTGGACTGACGGCGCCCTAGATATTGTGATTGAGACTTGAGGTACATAGATTGTGACACAGAGATATCGAGGTATTTGGACACTTGTTTTGTGTCGATGCTGGGCACTGTTTTATGCTGATTTCATATATGGTACCTCATTTCTTTTAAAATACAGAAATCTCACTGA
This sequence comes from Agapanthus africanus, assembly GCA_030015575.1. Taxonomy (NCBI): domain Eukaryota; kingdom Viridiplantae; phylum Streptophyta; class Magnoliopsida; order Asparagales; family Amaryllidaceae; genus Agapanthus; species Agapanthus africanus. The sequence continues at coordinate 263,593,582 of CM057346.1, read as the reverse complement.
TTTATGAAACCAGTTTTATTCAGTACAAGCATTCTGTTTCATGCATTCATACATCATTCATATGATATATTGCTACCTAAGGCACTGACACGGGCACATGAGATTTCACTCGGGTTAGATATTTACCCTAGCCTTGTTATAGGCTGCATGTTATATACATTTTTTAGGATATATTATGATCATTGACCTAGGATTGCGTTATTTATGTGATTTCTGTGCGTAGATGTTTTTCTATTCACGAGTTGGCAACTCACCCCAGTTGTGCCCCAGTTTCTTGCAGGTTTGCCGTACAGGTTTCATTACGGCTTTGCGGGCTCAGTTTCATTCGGGTGACTTGCTAGTAGGTGGGTTTTTCTTGTATCGTACCCATCATATTACCTTGTATAATATTATTCAGTTGTATCTAGTAAATTCCATCAACCAAATATGTATTTATTGAGATAGAGACCAGTGTTGGTTATTCTTTCGACCTTAGAGTCGCTCGTTATATTTCTGGTGGTTTTGAGTTTCCTTTTGAGTTTTGATCCTCGCCGTTGGCGTTGTATATTATATTGTTTGTGTGGTTGTGAACGTCGATTGACGAAGAGCTAGCTCCCGCTTGGGGATGCCCTTTTCTTGATTTCGTATACTATTCATGTTGTATCCCGTTTGGGGGCCAGTATTTACAAAGGAGACTCTGCCGAAATTTTCAGTAAATTTTTGATGTTTTAAAAACCGCATAATTCGGCTTATGCTATTGAAATTACTTGCTTTAAGTCGTTTTTCCTGCACTCTACTATTTTCTTGGTTTGGATTTCTGGGTTTTCGGTTTACTTAGATTACGTACGCCTCGAGACGTTCGTAGTTTAAGTGCCGGTCATGTTCCGTATTTTCGGGTCATGACAACGGTTAAGCAAGTATTGTAAGGTGAGATTGATCCCCACTAATTCTTCTTTTTTGTTTTGAGGATGGATTCGAGAAATAGTGGGAGCCATCCTGTTTAGACAAACTAAAAACCACTCTAAACTTGCAAGAGCATCATGCTAAAGTGTTTCTTCTCTCTCTCCTAATTATAGCGACCAAACATCATGACCGGACTTAAGATACTACTAGATAACAATATACTGACAGGGCCAAACTACAAAGATTGGCATAGGAAAGTCAAAATTGCAATCACTTATGACAAGTTGGGGTATCTCCTTACCACCAAAGCACCCCCTGACCTAGGTCCCAAATCCAGCGTCGCGGGTAAGGAAATCCGTAAGAACTGAGATATTGACTGCGTGAAGGCCAAGTGCCTCATGCTTGACTCTATGGACAATGAACATCAGAGGAAGCACGAGAATATGGACCTTGAATCCATATTTCTCTATACTAAGGAACTATATGGAGAGCAATCCCGTATCGCCAGATACGAGGTCTCGAAAAAGTTGTTTTTGGCGAGATTGGCCGTCGGATCACCGGTAGCGGAACACGTGCTTAAGATGATTGGCTATATTGAAGAGCTCGCTGACCTCGGGACCAGGTTAGAGAACGAGCTCTATACTGACTTGATTCTCCAGTCCCTTCCTTCCACATACGCCCAGTTTATCCTGAACTTCAACATGCAAGGAAAAGAAGTTGAACTTCCAGAACATCTCAACATGTTAAGGAGTACAGAGGGCACCTTATAAAAAGTAAGGGAAACATCCACTTTGTCTGTTGGAGGACCTTCCTCTTTTAGGTCCAAGGCGAAAGCCAAGGTAAAAAAGAAGAAGACCCCCACCAAACCAAGGGGCAGTGTTAGTAAGTGGAAGCCAAGGGAAAGACAAAGGTAGCAAAGCTTGCGGGACAGCTTGTGGGGAAGGAAGAGTGCTTTTATTGTCATAAGAAAGGACACTGGAAAAAAGATTGCAGGGCATGGAAGGCCAAGAACCAGGACCCGAAGCAAGTTGTGGCTTCGGCTTCAGGTGTGTATGTTATTGAAAACTGTCTATCAGTAAATTCTACTTCCTGGGTATTGGATACCGGATTAGGATCTCATATCTGTAATTCTTTGAAGGTACTGAGAAAGCGTAGGGTTTTGAAGGCAGGTAATATGACCCTCAGAGTTGCAAACGGAGCTGGCATGGATGCTGAGTCCGTGGGGGACTATCACTTGGGATTGTCAGATGGACATGTTTTGGTTTTGCGTGACTGTTATTTTATACCCAGTGCGACTTGTAATATCATATCTGCATCTTTAAAGTCTAAAGAAGGTTATGATTTTGCATTTGTAAGCGATGTTGTAAATATTCACCTTAATCATGTTCTGATTATGTCGGGTACATCAAGCAACGGTATATACATTTTGAACCAACCACGGATTTTCAATGTCCAGAATACACACAAAAGAAAGTCTCCAGAAATAAATCATGCTTTCTTATGGCATTGTAGACTGGGTCACATCAATGAGATAAGGTTAACTAAGTTACATAAAGAAGGATATTTGGATCCGTTCAAATATCAATCATATGCAACTTGTCAATCATTTCTCAAAGGAATGATGACAAAGACTCCGTTCACTGGACACGGAGTAAGAGCGAGCAAGCTCTTGGGACTCGTACACAGCGATGTATGCGGTCCAATGTCTACACTTGCGCAAAGTGGTTATTCTTATTTCATTACTTTTACGGATGATTTTTCAAGGTACGGATATGTCTTCTTAATGAAACATAAATCTGAAGCCTTCAAAAAATTCCAGGAATACATGAATGAAGTAGAAAAACAAACAGGCAAAAGTATCAAGACACTGAGATCTGATCGAGGTGGTGAATACTTGAGTGCCGTGTTCCTTGGTTACCTAAAAGAAAATGGAATTCTCTCTCAACTTACTCCTCTATACACCCTACAATATAATGGTGTATCGGAGAGACGGAACTGAACCCTATTGGATATGGTACGTTCAATGATGAGTAACGCTGAGTTGCCGCGATCATTCTGAGGATATGCACTAGAATCAGCTGCATACCTTTTGAACCGAGTTCCAACTAAGACAGTGCCTACTACACCATATCAGATGTGGAGTGGGAAGAAACCCTATCTTAAGCACATTAGGACATGGGGATGTCCAGCTTTTGTCAAAAAGCAGCATGCGGACAAACTCGAGGCACGCTCAGTACAGTGCAAGTTTGTGGGATATCCAAAGAACTCCAAGGGATATTTCTTCTATTGCGCAGAGGAACAAAAGGTTTTTGTTTCTCGTTATGACTGCTTCGTGGAAACTGAATTTTTGGAAAATCAGATAAGTGGGAGCGCAATAGAACTGGAAGAAATTCCAGAACCACAAGCTATTACTGAAAGCATAGTAGAACCAGAAGGTTCGAAAGAGCAGGACATTCCTGCGCCGCTCCGCAGGAGAAGTAGGCAGTCTCATCCGCCCGAGAAATACTACGGTTTTCTCATATACGGGGATAGAGAGGATTTCATCATTGATAATGAGGAGCCGACTAGCTTCCAGCAGGCCATTCAGAGCGCTGACTCTGTAAAATGGCTGGATGCAATGCGGACCGAAATGGAGTCCATGTACACCAACAAAGTATGGACTTTGGACGTTGCTCCAGAAGTGGTAAACCCGTATGCTGCAAATGGATCTTCAAAAGGATGATTGGTGTAGATGGATAGGTTGAGACCTATAAGGCTAGACTTGTTGCAAAGGGTTTTCGTCAAAGACCTGGTTTGGACTATGACGAAACCTTTTCTCCAGTGGCTATGCTCAAATCCATTCGGATCCTTATTGCCATTGCTGCCTTCCACGATTATGAGATTTGGTAGATGGACGTAAAGACCACTTTTCTAAATGGAAATTTAGAGGAGTGTATCTATATGGACCAGCCAGAGGGTTTCATTCAGAGTGGGAGCAGCGAGAAGGTGTGCAAGTTGCTTAAGTCCATTTATGGACTGAAGCAGGCATCGCAGAGTTGGAACATCTTTTTTGATGAGATGGTCAAAGAATTTGGCTTTATCAAAAATCCAGATGAACCATGCATCTATAGTAAAATTGTAGCACGAACTGTCGTATTCCTCGTTTTATACATTGATGACATTCTCTTGATAGGAAATGACATTCATATGCTACAATCAGTCAAAGGGTTCTTGTCACACAGGTTCTCCAAAGACCTGAGTGATGCCTCTTACATTCTGGGGATCCGGATCCATCGTGATAGGTCCAAGAGGATATTAGGACTTTCACAGTCCAGGTACATCGACACCATACCGAAAAGATTCAGTATGGAAGATTCCAAGCGCGGTAATTTACTGGCTTGTCACGGGATCATCCTCTCCAAAGAGATGTCTCCCAAGACTGATTTGGAAAGGTATCGCATGTCTATTATACCCTACGCCTCTGCGATAGGCTCTATAATGTATGCGATGTTGTGTACCAGACTAGGTGTAGCTTATGCACTGAGTGTGGTAAGCCGGTATCAGTCAAACCCTGGGGAGAATCACTGGATAGCGGTAAAGAACATTCCGAAGTACCTGAGAAGGACTTAGCACATGTTTTTGGTTTACGGCGGAAAAGAGCTCCAGATAGAGGCCTTTGCTGACTCCAGCTTCCAGAGTGACAAAGATGACTCCAAATCCATGTCAGGTTATGTCTTTACCCTCAATGGAGGGGCGATGTGTTGGAAGAGTTCCAAACAGGAAACCGTTGCTGACTCGACGATCGAAGCGGAATATATTGCTGCATCTGATGCCGCAAAAGATGCTGTCTGGATGAGGAAGTTCTTGACAGAACTTCAGGTGGTTCCGTCCTTTTTGATCCAATACCTCTGTATTGTCACAACAACAGGGCTATAGCTTTAGCGAAGGAACCCAGGTCCCATCAGAAGTCCAGACATATCTTGAGGCGGTATCACCAGATCAGGGAGATCGTGGATCGCCGGGAGATCGAGGTTCGGAGGGTTGCTACAGAAGATAACATTGCAGATCCATTCACGAAGGCCATACCCCAGACTCAGTTCGAGCGGCCGATCGAGATGATAGGTCTTCGATACGCCAGTACATGGCCTTAGTGCAAGTGGGAGATTGTTAGTGTATATGCCCTAGAGGCCATTACTGTATCATACCAGTTTGTATATTACTCAATGGATGCTTGGAATATTCACAGTTGTATAGACAATCTTGCTCAAAATGGTAGTATGCTACTTGGTTTGTTTCTGCTTTAATGTGTGCATGTGTTTCTTTTAGCATATCCCCTATACACATTAGTGGAGCCCTTAGGATCTTTGCTTGATTACCAGCGTTGTGATGGCAGTCACACTAGTGGGGGCTGGGTAATCTATAGGCACATACTTATACAGGTCCCTAGTCGTAGGATTATCGAGACGGGGCATCGATACTCCGAAGTAGACTAGCGTATGCGCTTCTCATCCCAGCAGGGGAGATGGTCTGTCCTACAGCCATTAGTAAGTCGTACTTGAGATAGTATGTGGGTGCTCGTTAGGTTACGAGTACACTGGACAGGGCTCGTCGGGAACTGTTGGTTGGTACTATGCCTATCGTTATTTATCAGTTCCCAGGTGACAAGAGTACAGCTTAGTCCGCTGACTTGACACTGTCAGTTCGCCTCAAGTGTGTTCCCACTGTTCTTAGATTGCTACCATACCACGGCTCAAATGAATCGTGCAAAAAGGTAGCAGTTGGGTGTAGTCCCGAAGCACTTGGAGGCAGTGACGGTTAGACAGGATTCGTCTCTCCCGGTATTGGGGGTTGATATCGCGCTGTGTCTAGGAGAGCCATTACACGAAGTCCCTGGCCAGGGCAAGCGAGATAAACTGGTAGGTTTTCCAGTGTTATCTTAGGGTGTTCTGGGCTACACTCCGACACGACTTGTACCGCTATTAGGGGACTGACGTTTACCGCCCCCTAGGCCCGCCATGCGATATTCTCAGACGAACAGACCGGACGGTACGGAGATTGTCACATTCAGGTTCAGTAGGAGTTCGGATGGGTTCACCTCATCAGTCTTCTTATCGGCATCTACCTGTGGACCGTTACGTACAGCTAGTACCGCTTGCGGCCTGTGGTTAAACCCACTGCCAGCGTAGTGTCGTGTCTTTATAGTCCCACACAGAGAGTTATTCGCCTTTGGGCAAAACAGAGTAGAGGTCGCATGGTTTTGCGACGGGGTTCGTTCACATCCGCGCACTTATGCACGTTTGGTGTCCGGGCAGTTATTACTAGCGGGCTTTGCTTTAAGCCAGATCCTAGTATTTGTTTTGGAATTGGTTTTGTCTCATTGTATTCATGTTCCTCGGAACACGGATGAGGATGCGTATGCACAGTTGACAGAGAATTCTCATTAGGGTTGTTGACCGTTGACTTTTTCCAAACCCCAATGAAAATGAGAAATATGATTAATGATAATAATTAAAGATAATTGTGCCATGGTTAGGTTGACCATTTGACTTATGTTGACATTTTGACTTTGGTTGACCGGTTGACTTATGTTGACAATTTGACCATCATCATTTCACTTGGAAGATACTTCTTGATTCTTGCAAAATTCATTTAATGTGAAATGATAATGGTCATTCCAAATGAACAATCACAATTTCATTTTTAATTATTATTATTAATTCATTATTCTCTCATATGAAAGTATGGTTGCAAAAAGGTCTCTCATTCTTTCTTGCTCTTTCTCTCTCATATGTTTAGCTCATCCTCTTCCTCTCTCTCAAAGCTCTCATCTCTCATGGGTTGAGAACCATGAGCTCTTGAGATAAAACCACCATAACTCCTCTATACTCATTCTAGGGTTCTAGGTTTTGCAAGCCAAGCACTTTAGTTACCTCTAGGTTGAGGTAGGAGCTCAAGGTAGAGGCCTTCGGATGGATCCTTCTTCGGCAAAGAGAAGACGACGAGGAGGAGCCGTTCAAACTACTCTAAGAAGCAAGAAGAGAAGGAGTTCAAGACCTAGGTCTAACCTTCTAACCGAGTAGCTAAACATGTACTTAGTTTGCTTGGTTTTTGTTTAGCAAAGATCCTCCATTTCTTGTCCATGTTACTTTGCGTGAAAAATCATTTTTACCTATTCCGCCTCCCCGTAAGAACCGGGGTGGGTAACGTGGACTTACATCAAGTACACATCCTAAAGGCTTTACCAACACGTAACCGTAAGACTATATCAAGAGATAAGTATACATGTTAAGATAAAGAGCAACCAAATAGCATATTATCATACCGAACAAGAAAGTCCTCTCTATATATGTCCAAGCATCCAATATAATATGCATCATATGTACAATACTGGCCTCTAGGGCATACATATAACTAACAATCTCTCACTTGCACTAGGGCCAGCTGCTGTTGTATCGCATACTGAGCATCCCGAAGAGTCTCTCGAACTGTATCTGGGGAATAGCCTTCATGAGTGCATCCACTGTGTTGTTCTTCGTGTCAACTCTCCTAACCTCGATCTCCCGACGATCAACTATCTCCCGGATCAGGTGATACCACCTCAGAATATGCTTGGATCACTGATGGGACCTGGGTTCCTTGTCCAAAGCCACTGCTCCATTATTATCACAATACAAAGGTATTGGATGCTCAATGGATGGAACCACTCCAAGTTCAGTTATGAACTTCTTGATCCAGATAGCCTCTTAGGCAGCATCGTTGGCAGCAATGTATTCAGCCTCCATCGTCTAGTCTGCCGGGGTTTCTTGCTTGGAAGTCTTCCAACAAACCGCCCCTCCATTTAAGGTAAAGACAAATCTCGAGTGCGACTTAGAGTCGTTCCTATCACTTTAGAAGCATGAATCGGTAAAGGAATCCACTTGGAGTTCTCCGTTACCATACACCTAGAACATCTCCTTAGTCCTTCTCAAGTACTTAAGAATGTTCTTCACAGCTATCCAGTGATTCTCTCCTGGATCTGCTTAATACCTACTCACTACATATAGTGAGTATGCTACATCGGGTCTGGTACATAGCATCGCGTACATGATAGAGCCTACTTCTGAGGCATAGGGTATCCCTTGCATGCGAGCTCTCTCCAAATCAGTCTTGGGAGACATCTCTTTGGAGAGAGTGAGTCCAGAGATCGTGGGATGGTTCTTACGCTTAGATTCTTCCATACTAAACATCATTAGTATGGTGTCAATGTACCTGGATTTGGGAAATCCCAGTATCCGTTTAGATTTATCTCTATAGATCTTAATCCCCAAGATGTAGGAGGAATCCCCTAGATCTTTCGTTGAGAATTGTTGTGATAAGAAGAGCTTGACCGATTGCAGCATAGGAACATCATTTCCTATCAAGAGTATGTCATCTACGTACAATACGAGGAAGACGACCTTACTCTCTGCCACCTTCTTGTATATACAAGGTTCATCTACGTTTTTGACGAAATCAAACTCTTTGATAACGACATCAAAGCAGATGTTCCAACTCTGCAATGCCTGCTTCAATCCATAAATAGATTTAAGCAGCTTGCACACTTTCCCGCTGCTCCTACAAGCTACGATGCCCTCTGGCTGAGTCATGTACACGCTTTCCTCTAAATCACCATTTAGAAAGGCGGTCTTAACATCCATTTGCCAGATTTCGTAGTTATGATATGCAGCGATGGCAAGCATGATCCAGATGGATTTAAGCTTAGACACTGGAGAAAAGGTTTCCTCATAATCGACACCTGGTCCTTGAGGAAAACTCTTTGCAACAAGTCTAGCTTTGAAAGTCTCCACTTTCCCATCTACATCAAGTTTTTTCATGAAGATCCACTTGTTCCCAATGGGTTTTACCCCTTCAGGAGCATCTTCCAAAGTCCATACTTTGGTTGTGTACATGGATTCCATCTCGAACCGCATTGCATCCATCCATTTCACTGATTCACTACTCGTGATGGCCTGCTCGAAGCTAGTTGGGTCATCATCCTCCATGATGCAATCCTCGCTCCCACTATCCATGAGAAAACAGTAGTATCTCTCAGGTGGGTAAGAAACCCTACTAGATCGGCGGAGTGGCTGGGGTTCATCGGGAACTACCGAATCCTCTAGTTCCACCATATCTTCTGTTGTGGTTTGTATAGTTGGATCCTCTTCCAGTTCTACCTCAGAGCCACTAATCTCTTTTGCAAGAAATTCCTTTTCTAAAAAGGTGGCGTGTTGAGCAACAAACACCCATTGTTCCTTACTGTGGTATAAGATATACCCTCGCGAATGCTTGGGATATCCAACAAACTTACACAAAACAGACCTTGCCTCGAGTTTGTCTGGTTTTTGTCTTTTAACATAGGCCGGGCAACCCCATATTTTAACAAAATTAAGATATGGTCTCTTCCCCTCCCATATCTCATATGGGATGGTAGGCACAGATTTGGTAGGAATTCTATTCAGTAGGTATGCAGCTGTCTCCAGCGCATACCCCCAGAAGGAAATAGGTAACTTAGCTATGCTCATCATAGAGCTCACCATATCTAATATGGTGCTGTTCCTCCGTTCCGATACACCATTGTGCTGTGATGTATATGGAGGAGTTAGCTGAGAGAGAATCCCATTCTCTTTTAGGAAGTCCAGGAATTCATTACTCAAGTATTCACCTCCTCGATCAGATCGAAGGATTTTAATACTTTTCCCGGTTTGGTTCTCGACTTCTTGTTTATATTCTTTAAATTTCTCAAAAGCTTTTGATTTGTGTTTCATTAGGAACACATATCCGAATCTAGAGAGATCGTCAGTGAATGTAATGAAGTACGCAGAACCATCCCTGGCATGTGTAGATATGGGACCGCATACATCACTATGTATCAGTCCCAAGAGTTCAATAACTCTTTCTCCGTGTCCCGTAAATGGAGTTTTGGTCACCTTGCCTTTGAGACTTGACTGGCAAGTGTCATAAGATGAAAATTCAAACGGATTCAAATATCTATCCTTATGCAACTTAGCTAGCCGTGTCGCATTGATGTGACCTAGTCTACAATGCCACAAGAAGGATTCGTTCATTTCTGAACTCTTCCTCTTATGTATGTTTGTTATGCTCAGAACTGTTGATTGATTTAGAACATAAATGCCATTGCACAACGTGCCTGATCCAACCAACTTTTGGTTCAGAAAAATGTTCATAACATTATCCTGTAATACAAAATTATTTCCCTATTTACTTAATAAAGAAACCGATATAATGTTGCAGATCAGGTTCGGCATATAATAACATTCGTTCAGAATCAATGTATTACCAGTTGGTAATACAAGGTGACATTCCCTGAAGGATTTAGCTGCAACAATTGAACCATTTACAACACTTATGTCTTTATCACCTTCTCCAAGTTCTCAACCTTTTCTCAGCCTATGTAACTGATTATATATATAGGATCCTGACCCGGTATCTAATACCCAGGACGTAGAGCAAATGGTGAAATAGTTCTCTGTAACGAAAACACCCGAACAAAATGTATCAATATGTACTTTCTTTATTCGGGTGGCATGGGAATCCTGGTATTCCCCTATATCTTGTTCAGTCTTATAACTTTTATAAGAAAGAACGGAACCAACGTTCCGCAGCACAATATAACATGCGGGTTCGGTCAATACATCCATATTATTATCTTGATAAAGGCATGATATGGTCGCTACCTGGAGAGAGAGAGAGAAGAAAACATTTTAGCGTATGCTCTTGCAAGATCAGATTGGTTATTATTTTATCTAATCAGGATGGCTCCCACTGTTTTTATCAAATCTTCTTTCAAACCCTAAAAGGAAAGACTAGCCGGGGTTAATTACACCCTACAATTTCGCCAATCATTTAGCGAGGCCAGTGTCGGTACTTTGAATGAGGTTCCCCATGCTTTCGCACGGACCTAATTGAAATAAACCTCATTTTCCCAGAGGCATAACCCCGTTGACACCTTTCTAGACATCTACTTGATCGGCTAATTGTCCGGTGTAAAACTCTCCCAGGAGTAACAATTACTCGCAGTGGGTATCAGGATCCAATTATCTCATAGAAGGTATGCAATCTCATTGCAAATTTCAACACTTGAAATTCCCGATAATATTTTTCCCCAAGCATCCCATGACCTTGACGAAGGTCAACAAACTATAGGGTGCAAGTCAAGTTCAACCCGTCATTTCTTGATTGAATCAAACCCACCCGCACAACCCTTGACGGAGGTCAACAAGGTCGTATGACTACCCTAATCCAATCTGCATCATATGCATAAGCAGTTAAATACTAGTTACCTACCGCACACTACGTCTTGACAGAGGTCAACAAACGTAGCACGAATACTAAGTAGGACTTATCTGAAATGACAGAAGGCTATGACAGGTTTTTCTGAAAACCTATTGCCTAAGGAACTTGATATCGTTGTAGAAACAAGTGAATTTTGAAAAGGAGTGTTTTTTAGGCTTCCATTAGTTTTGCTAAAGAGGTCATTCCCGGTAAAGGAATCTCGGCTCTTTCCTCATCGAATAAGGTGCGGGATATATCATATATATCACTATGCAAAGTAAAACTACAAAACAAATCAAAAAACAAACCGAGTGTTGTAGCATCTGCCGGTTTTGCTAAAGAGGTCTCTCCCGGTGAAGGGATCTTGGCTCTTTCCTCATCGAATAAGGTATGGGATATATCATATATATCACAAAGCGAAGCAAAACTGTAGCTACTCTTTTTGAAAATTTGATTCTACAACATTTTTTAGGTTTCTTTTCTTTCATTAATCACATGAAGACTCATCATTTATGCTTCCTAAGCATCACAGAAGAAACGAAAATACAACGTACGCTTATGCCATCCGCATTCGCCACAATATTCCGTTATGCACCGTCAGGTTACTTAACTAACGGCATACCGGGACGGGACTAGCGCGGGTGCAAAACATAAGCAATGTTTATTATATATCATATATACAATAATAAAGCATTCGTCTCACACATATAATATGATCACATCACAGTATATCAGCAGCAGAAGAAGCATATGAAATATTGGATATATTAGGAGGTTCGTGTTTTATATCGAGCATGTATAAAACACGGATTCCACGGTCGTGATGAATTTCCAAACCCACATCATTAAACCCCTACGAGAGCGGAAAGTAACGCTGTCAACTCCAGGGTTAGGAGACCCGGTCTCGACCCCTCGAGATGGCCTCCCACTGGACCCTAGAACCCGGTTACTTGTGCTCCCCTCCTCGGGTCTATCCTAATACGGAAAAGTAAATAATATACAATTGTGACATCAACCTTATCCCAGAAGTGCCCCAATAAAAGAATATTACATACTTTGAATTTTACATGAATGAAAATAAAAACTCTCATCTCACATAAAACCCCCGGCTATTCAGAACACGACAATCCAATATAACATATCACAGTAAGACAGAATATCTCATATCATCAACGTAAGCAAATATGCGTATCCCGATTGTCGTTGATGTATAGCAACAAAGCCGGCAATACCCCACATACTACACTTATGATTGTAGAAAAGAAAAGTGAAAAACTACGCATTTGGAATCCACAGTCGCCTTAGAAATCGTAAACCCGAAATATCACATATTACGGATTTCATGCCTAACTATACGAATTCCACATATTGTATCACAATCGCAGAATACATGACGATGTTTAACATTTCGATTGAATCAACATACACTCCCAAATAACCCCCGTGAGCTCAACACTTGAGTAAAGTCGAAACACTCAAAAACCGTGCCACAGTGTCCATGGACCTGCCGCAGAAGGAGTTAACCAAAGAATCACCTATGACACGACAGAACTACGGCAAACCCTAGGGTTCGTTCGCGGTTCCGTGGGCATATAATCGAGTTAAGGTTAGTATAGTCTTCTAGGGGGTCCATAGGGGTACTTGCATAATTTTACGAATATAATCAACTTCGGAAGATTACAACACTTGGAAATTTCAGCGGTGTATAAAATGTGGTGTGTGAAGTTCGATCGAACTGCTAAAAATAGTTAAGGTTACCAATACAGTGTTAAATTATACGACTACGAAGCACTACGAATTAGCCCCAGGTCACACTAACCATCACATGAAAATTATTCTAAATAAACAATACTAGGAAACCCAAAATTGAGACATGAGAGCACAGGGGGAATACGGGAGGAGAGGAGCCCGTGGGGCCGGCCTGGCCAGAATTTTAGGCCTGGGGCTCGGCTAAAAACCGAGCCCCTCCCTCTTTTTTTCTCCCATGTTCTTAGAATGTCCCAAATATCATTGTGCAACTGTTTGAAAAAATTTTAAAGGACTTTTTTGGAAAATTTCCAGAGAGCAAAATGGGGGTTTCAAAATACCGTATTTCGGAGTCGATTTCGTTTTCATAATTGTTTTAACACCGTATCTAGAATTCTAGTTTGGCTCTGATACCACTGTTGGGTTTCCCGTGCACCTACTCTAGGGTTTTGTAGTATCACTCATTCTACTTTAAAATTTAGAGAGGTGCAAAGCAAGCAAACCATGAATCTTTTATTAGAAATTCTCAGGTAACAATTTTGTATCACATACAAAGAACTAAAGAGATTAGGATTACAACCATTGTAGTTCGTTCCTTCACTTCATAAGCTCCGTGTTGAGTTCCTTTCGCAGCGATCATCAAGAACTCCGACTTTCGTGAGGCTCCAAGAGGTGAATGATGCATCTTGCTTGAAGTCTTCTTGATCTAAGATGATCTACCTTGAAGAATCTCTAAACCAATCTTACACTTCACTAATGAACTTATTGGAGAAGTGAACACCCTAATCTAAGTGGCTAGAATAGATGAGGATGATAAAGTAGGAATTTTTCTCTCTTTAGTTTTCAATTTCTCACACTTAATCACGACAAACAAAAAACCAAGTGAATCTTTTTCTAGAGCAAGAAGAAGAAGAAGAAGCTAAACCTTTTGTGATGAATAATGAATTATTTTTGTGGTTATAATTTCAACCATGGGTTAAGAATGAAAGGCTTAACCTTGTAAGACTACGGTAGCGCCCCGGCCATCTTTCCGAGGCCAAAATGCGGAAACGAAATTTTTTCTTAACTTGAAAACCAGCGCTATCGTATGCTTAAAACACGGATCGAACTATTAACCTATAAACTAGCAACTAGAGAAGGGATAGAAAGCTATACCGATCGATCCGTGTCCTTCAGTCTTTGGCCAACATCCCAAGCTCCCCGCGACAACTCCTGTTTCGATCTCCTTGTCGGAAAGGGCACCATATCTACGAGTCTTTTTACGGGCTCCCGCTTCATCCGAAGCAACTCGGGCATAAAGTGTGCTAGCCGACGTGTCCAAGGTGATGTAGAGAATGTTTGTGATCACTTTGTCTCTTGCATCCATGAGATGGATGGAAGTTAGAGGTGTTGCCATTAATGGAAGTTTTGAGCTAGAGAAGAAAGAGGAAGAAGAAGGAGTTTCCTCTATCATTTCTTTTATGATATCTTGTGATAAAAATGAGAGAGAGTAAGTAGAATAATATGAGAGCTTACTATAACTTTGGCTGCCCCTCTCTCTCTTGCTCTCATTTCATCACTCAAATCAATCTCATAATGTGATACATATACAAGAAAAGAGACCATGAGTCATCACATGTGCATGTGTCACCATTAATGCTCTAAATGATGATTTCTAGCTCATAATATCCATATGCAAACATTAATCCAAATGTTTGTAACAACAAAAAGATACGGCAACAACTAAAGTAAACTCGTGACGGATCACAAGGATACCCCTCACCTGTATATACATATCTGCATCCGCATTCCGACTGAATGCGAATGCGATGAGACTAAAGTAATCCAACAAATCTAATACTAGGATCCGGCTTAAACCAAAGCCCACTAGCATGTTCCGTTCGATCAGGATCCATGCACTACCGCGCGTATATGATCGAACCCTGCCATATATCATACGACCTCTACAACGTTTCGCCCGAAACTTGAGAAACTGTCTGTGGGGGACCTTATAGACTCGTCAATACTTTGGCTGTGGATTTAACCACTAGCACGTCAGAGGTATTAGCCGTACGTAACGGGCTACCAAGTATTGACCAAAAGGTAGGTCGATGAGCGAACTCATCCTGACACCCTACTGAGCTTGTGAGTGACAATATCCGTACAGTCCTGTCCTTTCATCTATGAGCATCGCATGTCGGGCCTAGGGGGTTGGTAAAAGTCAGACCCCCAAAAGCGGTACACGTCGTGTGGGAGTGTTGCCCAGAACACCCTGAGATACTACTGGAATACCTACACGGAAATCTCCTACCTGGGCCGAGGGCTTTGTGTAATGGCTCTCCTAGACACAGCGCGATCTCACTCCCAATACCGGGAGAGACGAAACCCCTGCAGATCCGCTCACTGTCTTCATGTGGCTCGGGACTACACCCAACTAAAACCTATTTGCACGACTCCTTTGAGCCATGGTAGGGTAGTAATCAAAGCACAGTGGGAACTCACACGAGACAAATGACGATTTCAGGTCGATGAACTAACCTGTATACATATCACCAGGGAACTGCTATCTAACGCTGGGTATAATACCAACTAGCATGTTCCCGGTGAGTCCTGTCTGGTGTACTCATAACCCAATGAGCACCTGTATACATCTTAGGTGATCCACTGACACCAATGGCTTGTGAGAACGGCCACCGCCCCTCGTCGGGGTCTTGACTATATATACTAGTCTTCTAATTGAGTATCATTGCCCAGTCTCGAAACTCCCACGACTAGGGACCTTTTAAGGATGTGCTTATAGACCCCAGCTCCCACGTATATGATCGCCATCATACTGCTGGTCATCAAGCAAGAATCCTAAGGGCTCTATCAGCGTGCAATAGCGACCTGTAAGGTCACCTAAAGCAGTATACGATGATAAAGATAAACCATGATAGCTTACTATTCTCCATCAACGTGTAATAGTGAACCACAATGTCACCTAAAGCATGTACACGATGATGGAGACAAACCAGATAGTATACAATTATCTTGAGTAAGACTGTCCTACCGGTATAGATCCTCCCTCAATCATTGCAATCACGTGCCTGCGATCAAATAATTGACTCTGAGGGCACTATAACCAACAATCTCCCACTTGCACTCAAGCTAATTATTGCGATGTCGCATACTCACAGCCCGTGTGATACCGAACACCCAACTCCTCTACTGATCAATCTCACAAAGCCCGCTTGCGAAACTATTGCGTTCGAGAAATAGCCTCAGCTAGTGGATCCGCCCTGATGTTTCTTTCTATGTCTCTCTTTATCTCAAGTTCGCGGAGAAAGCCATCTCCCGAAATGAGCAATACCTTTCTTAGAATATATCTGGATATCTGATAGGACCTACCTCATAAATGAACTTCAAATCCACACTTCTTAGACTGTATCGTCAACTTAACTTAATCAGTATCCTGCGCCATACCTCCCTCAATATCCGCTTGGACCACATGTCCAAAATACGACCCCTCGTCAGAGGGAAAACTACAACTCTGACAGTCACTCTGTCATCCAGGTCACCTTGGAAGCCTGGAATGATAACCGTCCCCCGATAGAGGCTGTTGTTATCATATCCCTAGAACATCCACTTATGTTCTAAAACTGCTTCCGAATGTTTCTCCTGGATAAGATTAATATCAACATATTGCATCTACTGCAAAAACAACATCTGGTGTGGTACTTGACACTCATGATTGACTCAATTACCTAAGCAAGTGATCTGCCAATCATGCACACCCTTCTCCCCTTTAGTCTGTAAGACACCTTTAGAGAGGGTGACTCCATCACCTACAGGTACACTACCATGGCAGGAGTCGTCCATTCTAAATACCTTTAGAATGCTGTCTAAGCACCCTGATTATGAAACTACCCAAATCTAGATCTAAAACCATAAATCTAGTAACCAGAATATCTGATCTAATATCCATATCCTATATGGAGAAAACACCGTGTGACAACCAAAGTATAACCGATCGTTGTATAGGAATATCACTTCTTACTCTGTGTATGTCATCCAAATACTAGGACATCACAAACTACTACCTTCTTAACAGATACATCCCCTATTCTGATGAAGTCAAACCTATGACTGTCACATCAGAAATAGATGATCTATCTCCACTATAGCTGCTTTAGTTCATAAATAGACATAAGCTACTTGTCCATCAATACTTCCGCTGCTCCCACTGACTACGACAACCCTCTAGCAGAGTCATATACACGTACACTTCTAAAGCTAGTTTAGAACGACGCTATTTGTTAGTGTATATGCCCTAAGGGCCATTATTGTATCAAACTAGATTGTATATTACTTAATGGAAGCTTGGGATATTCACAGTTGTGTTAGTGTATATGCCCTAGAGGCCATTACTGTATCATACTAGTTTGTATATTACTTGATGGAAGCTTGGGATATTCACCTTGTATAAACAATCTTGCTCAATATAGTAGTATGCTACTTGGTTTGTTTCTACTTCAATGTGTACTTGTGTTTATTTCAGTATATCACTTATACACATTAGTGGAGCCCTTAGGATCTTTGCTTGATTACCAGCGTTGTGATGGCAGTCACACTAGTGGGGGCTGGGTAATCTATAGGCACATCCTTTTACAGGTCCCTAGTCGTAGGACTATCGAGACAGGGCATCGATACTCCGGAGTAGACTAGCGTATGCGCTTCTCATCCCAGTGTGGGAGATGGTCTGTCCCACAGCCATCAGTACGTCGTACTGGAGATAGTATACGGGTGCTCGTTGGGTTACGAGTACACTGGACAGGACTCGTCGGGAACTGACAGGTTGGTATTATACCTATCGTCAGTTATCAGTTCCCAGGTGACATGAGTACAGCTTAGTCCGCTGACTTGACACTGACACTTCGCCTCGAGTGTGTTCCCACTGCACTTTGATCACTACCCTACCACGGCTCAAAGGAGTCGTGCAAACAGGTGGTGGTTGGGTGCAGTCCCGAAGCACTTGGAGGCAGTGACGGTTAGACAGGATTCGTCTCTCCCGGTATTGGGGGTTGACATCGCGCTGTGTCTAGGAGAGCCATTACACGAGTAGTCCCTGGCCAGGGCAAGCGAGATATACTGGTAGGTTTCCAGTGTTATCTCAGGGTGTTTTGGGCTTCACTCCGACACGACTTGTACCGCTATTGGGGGACTGACGTTTTACCGCCCCCTAGGCCCGCCATGCGATGTATCAGACGAACAGACCGGACTGTACGGAGAATGTCACATTCAGACTCAGTAGGAGTTCAGATGGGGTTTCACCTCGTCAGCCTTCTTGTCGGCATCTACCTGGGGACCGTTACGCACAGCTAGTGCCGCTTGCGGTCTGTGGTTAAACCCACTGCCAGCGTAGTGTCGAGTCTTTAGAGTCCCACACAGAGGGTATTCGTCTCTGGGCAAAACAGAGTGGAGGTCGCATGGTTTTGCGACAGGGTTCGTTCTCATCCGCGCACTTGTGCACGTTTGGAGTCCGGACGGATTATACTGGCAGGCTCTGGTTTGAGCCAGATACTGGTATATGTTTTGGGGGTTGCTTTTTATATCTTGGTATTCTTGTTCCTCGGAACGAGAATGCAGGTGTGTATGCACAGTTGCTTGAGGCGGAGAATGAGGTTTTTAATTAGGGTTTCGGATCGGGTGCGTATGCACAGTTGACAGTTATCATTTTCCAAACCCTAATGGATTTGTATATTATCTATTAATAATAGTAATTAAATGAGAATTATGTTATGGTTGATTTTTTGTTGACTTGTTGACCTTGGTTGACTTGTTGACCTTTGACCACCATCATGCTTTGAAGATCCTCCTTG
This sequence comes from Agapanthus africanus, assembly GCA_030015575.1. Lineage (NCBI taxonomy): Eukaryota > Viridiplantae > Streptophyta > Magnoliopsida > Asparagales > Amaryllidaceae > Agapanthus > Agapanthus africanus. The sequence continues at coordinate 263,574,827 of CM057346.1, read as the reverse complement.
ATTCATGCTTACACTTCATTTAAAGAAGCATGATAGTGGTCATTCCTAAAATAACCATCAACTATTCTTATTTCAATTATTATCATTTAGATAATTCTTTTCTTTTTGCAATATGGTTGCAAGAAAGAGAAAATATTTGCTCATTCTATCATTCTCACTCTCTCTCCTCATTTCATCTTCTTCTTCCTCTTGAAAAGAGAAACCTTCTCATGTGTTGAGAATCATTCTCTTTAGATAGAAAAGCAAACCCTAATCACTCTCTACTCTTTCTAGGATGAAGGTTTAGCAAGCCGGAAACCCTAGTTCACTCAAAGATCGAGGAAGAGCCCAAAGTCGAACCTTCGAGGTGGATCCATCTTCGACGGGAGAAGGCGACGAAAAGAGAACCATCAACCTCTACAAGGTTTGATGAAGAAGGAGTTCAAGTTTAGGTATAACCATCTTCCATAGTAGCTAACTCTCTTTAGCTTGTTAACTAGTTTTAGTTTAGACAACGATCCCGACAAAGTTTAGTCCATGTTGCCTCTTGCGATAAAAATTCGTCTTTTATACCGTTTCCGCCTCCCCGTAAGTACCGGGGGTCGCAATATGGACTTACAGTGGTATCAGAGACTAACTAAACTTAAACTAGCTTGGTAGTAAGGTGTAACGAAGTTCGGAACCGAAAAATCGCAAAACCGGAAAATCAAAACCCTAACTTTCTGTTGAATTTTTTTCTGCTCAAATTGAAAAAATTTATACTTGTAAAATCGTCTCAGGGTTTTCTAAGAACACACAAGAAAAACGATATCATGTTCTCTCCAAACCGCCGCGCTTCCGCGGCCTCACCTATTCATCTGGCCGCGGAACCGCCGCATGTTGGTGTCTTCTTTGCATCGTTTTTCGTGCAGTGTTCTTCTGTGTTGGTTTTGGGATTTTTAAGATATATTATATGTACCCAGATTTTCCAGAACTGAAATTCACTTTTGGGGTCCTATAATTCCGTATTTTTTTTCCGAACTTCACTGCACTTTGGCTATGTTGGTTATATCTGTGATGTTTGCATGTATTGAACGTCGGCTAATCGCTATAAGTCGATTAGTCGGGGTTATACATGATCTGTAATGTTCTGGAATGTGTATATGAATGTGTTGGACTGTCGCGGGTGAATAGCCGGGGTGGATGTGAGATGAGCTTTTGTTTTTTCTTTCATTCATTGTAAATGTAAATTGATGTAATTATATTATTTGTTTGGCCGCACAACCGGGTCGGGGTTGTAGCCGTCATTGTATAATTCTTTTTACTGTTTTTGCTCCTAGGATAGACCCATGGTGGGGTGCACAAACTACCGGGAACTTGGCGGGTAGTTTGCCGCACCCGTAGGGGTCTTGGGTGGGGTATTTGCTATTCACCGCGACCGTGTTATCCGCTTTTCGTTTCAGGCTCGAAAGAAATGCGGATTGCTAGTATATCCAATGTATTCATCTGTGATCTGTAATGTCTATCATTGCTTTCTATTTAGGCGTTGCTTATGTTTTACAGCCGCGCTAGCCCAGCCCCCGCTCTGTCGTTAGTTAAGTAACCTAACGAGTGATGACGGGACCCCGTGGCGAATGCGAATGGCATAAGCGTACGTCATATTTTGGTTGTTTTCTGCAATGGTAGGAATTAAATGATGGGACGCATTAAAAGAACTAATGCAAGAATATCACGCATTAAAAGAACTAATGCAAGATAATAAACCAAGTTTAAGTCGATGGAACACTTTCGAAAAACCACTCGGTTCTTTTCAAAAACTAACTTTTAAATGCGGAGCTTGAGCCACTCCTTCTAAAAGCTATCTCGTTCCATCGATTATATCAAGTTCACTACGTTCACGGTTTCGCCAAAACCATTCGTAGCCCTCCATCATTTCAGTTAGATATACGGTAGTATTCAAGCTATGTATTTTGACCTCACGCCAAGGCATAGTGATTGGTAGCTGCCGGATATTTATCTGTTGCATAGATAGAATGCGTTGTTTTGAGACAGTCGTACCACCATTTTGGCCTACGTCAAGGGTAGGTACGGGTGGATTCAAATCAACCGGGATAATGATGGGAAGAACTTGACATGTGACTTATGACATTTTGACCTCACGCCAAGGTCATAAGAGCATGGGGCAAAAATCCACATCGGGAGTTTCATAAGTACTGAAACTTGCTAGATTTGCATACCATTTGGAGTGTGATGATTATGGTAGGATTCCTTCATTTTCGTCACGCGATGATATTTGGATCCCGATCCTACTGTGAGTATATGCTACTCCTCGGGAAATTTCTCACTAAACGATCAATGCTATAAACCTAGTAGGTGCCTAGAAAGGTGTTAGCGGGGCTACGCCCCCAGGGAAAAGAGGTTCTTAAATTAAGGAACTTCGCGAAAGCGTTGGAAAACCTCCCTCGAAGTACCGACACTGGCCTGGCTGAACGGTTAAGCAAGTATTGTACGGTGGGATTGATCCCGGCTAATTCTTCCTTTGTGGTTTGAGGAGGGATTCGAGAGACAGTGGGAGCCATCCTGTTTAGACAAATTAAAAACCATTCTAAACTTGCAAGAGCATCGTGCTAAGTGTTTCTTCTCTCCCCTTGCAGCGACCAAATCGAAATGACTGGACTTAAGTTACTTCTAGATAAAAACATACTGACAGGGCCAAACTACAAAGATTGGCTCAGGAATGTCAAATTGGCAATCTCTTACGACAAGCTGGGGTATCTTCTTACCAGCAAAGCTCCCCCCGTCCTAGGTCCCACCTCCAGCGTCGCGGATAAGGAAATCCGTAAGACTTGGGAGATTGACAGCGCGAAGGCCAGATGCCTCGTACTTGCCTCGATGGACAATGACCATCAGAGGAGGCACGAGAATATGGATTTGGAATCCATATTTCTTCATACAAAAGAACTGTATGGAGAGCAGTCTCGTATCGCAAGATACGAAGTGTCGAAGAAGTTATTTTCGACTAAGTTGGCCGTCGGATCATCGGTAGCGGACCACGTGCTTAAGATGATTGGCTACACTGAGGAGCTCGCGGAACTTGGGACCACGTTGGATAGTGAACTCTACACAGATATAATTCTCCAGTCCCTTCCATCCACTTACGCCCAGTTCATACTGAATTTCAACTTGCAAGAAAAGGAAGTTGAACTTTCAGAACTCCTCAACCTGCTGAGGAGCGCAGAGGGCACCCTACAGAAGGGTAGGGATACATCCACTTTGTTTGTAGGAGGATCTTCTTCTTCTAGGTCCAAGGCAAAAGCCAAGGGAAAGAAGAAGAAAGCCCCCGCCAAACCAAGAGGCGGTGTTAGTAAAGTGGGTGCGAAGGGAAAGGAAAAGGCAACAAAGATAGCGGGGAAGCTTGTTGGTAAAGAGGAATGCTTCTATTGTCACAAGAGTGGACACTGGAAGAAAGATTGCAGGGCTTGGAAAGCCAGGACACAGGAACTGAAGCAGGTTGCGGCTTCAGCTTCAGGTGTGTATGTTATTGAAAACTGTCTTTCTATAAACTCTACTTCCTGGGTATTGGATACCGGATCAGGATCTCATATCTGTAATTCTTTGCAGGCGTTGAGAAACCGTAGGTTTTTGAAGGAAGGTGACATGACCCTCAGAGTTGCGAACGGAGCTAGCATGGATGCTAAAGCCGTGGGGGACTATCACCTAGGAATGTCAGATGGACATGTTTTGGTTTTGCGTAATTGCTTTTTTGTACCCAACGCAACTTGTAATATCATTTCTGTATCTTTGGTTTCTAAAGAAGGTTATGAATTTGCGTTTGTAAGTAATGTTGTTAACATTCACCTTAATCAAGTTCTGATTGGGTCAGGTACACTGAGCAATGGTATATACGTATTAAACCAACCACAGATTTTCAATGTCCAGAATACACACAAAAGAAAGTCACCAGATATTAATCAGACTTTCTTATGGCATTGTAGATTGGGTCACATCAATGAGAGAAGGTTGACGAAGTTACATACAGAAGGGTATTTGAATGCGTTCGAATATCAATCGTATGCCACTTGTCAATCCTGTCTCAAGGGAAAGATGACAAAGACTCCGTTTACTGGACATGGAGTAAGAGCGAGCGAGCTCTTGGGACTCGTACACAGTGACGTGTGCGGTCCAATGTCTACACATGCCCGAAGCGGACATTCTTACTTCATTACTTTTACGGATGACTTCTCAAGGTACGGTTATGTCTTCTTAATGAAACATAAGTCCGAGGCCTTTGGAAAATTCCAGGAGTATAAGAATGAAGTAGAGAAACAGACCGGCAAAAGTATTAAGATTCTAAGATCGGATCGAGGTGGAGAATACTTAAGTGCCGAATTCCTGGACTATTTAAAAGAGAATGGGATTCTCTCTCAGCTTACTCCTCCATACACCCCGCAACATAACGGTGTATCGGAGAGACGGAATCGCACCCTATTGGATATGGTACGGTCTATGATGAGTAACGCTGAGTTACCGCGATCATTCTGGGGGTATGCGCTAGAAACAGCTGCATACCTATTGAACCGAGTTCCTACTAAGACTGTGCCTACCACACCATATGAGTTATGGAGTGGGAAGAAACCCTATCTTCAGTACTTGAAGATTTGGGGATGTCCAGCTTATGTCAAAAAGCAGCATGCGGACAAGCTCGAGGCACGCTCAGTACTGTGCAAGTTTGTGGGATACCCAAAGAACTCTAGGGGGTATCTTTTCTATTACGCAGAGGAGCAAAAAGTCCTTGTTTCTCGTAATGCCCATTTTCTGGAACATCAGTTCTTAGAAAAAGAAGTAAGTGGGAGCGAAATAGAACTGGAAGAAATTCCAGAACCACAGACTATTACTGAAAGCTTAATGGAACCAGAGGGTTCAAATGAACAGGACATTCCTATGCCGCTCCGCAGAAGTAGTAGGCAGTCTCATCCGCCCGAGAGATACTACGGTTTTCTCATAGACGGGGATAGAGAGGATTGCATCATAGACTATGATGAGCCTACTAGCTTCCAGCAGGCCGTTCAGAGCATTGACTCGGTAAAATGGCTGGATGCAATGCGGACCGAAATGGAGTCCATGTACACCAACAAAGTATGGACGTTGGACATTGCTCCAGACGGGGTAAAACCCGTAGGATGCAAGTGGATCTTCAAAAGGAAGATTGGTGTAGATGGACAGGTTGAGACCTATAAAGCTAGACTTGTAGCAAAGGGTTTCCGTCAAAGACCTGGCTTGGACTACGACGAAACCTTTTCTCCAGTGGCTATGCTGAAATCCATTCGGATCCTTCTTGCCATTGCTGCCTTCCACGATTATGAGATTTGGCAGATGGACATAAAAACCGCTTTTCTAAATGGAAATTTAGAGGAGTGTGTCTATATGGATCAGCCAGAGGGTTTCATCCAGAGTGGGAGCAGCGGAAAGGTGTGCAAGTTGCTTAAGTCCATCTATGGACTAAAGCAGGCATCGCGGAGTTGGAACATCTGTTTTGATGAGACGGTCAAGGAATTTGACTTTATCAAAAATCCAGATGAACCATGCATCTATAGTAGATTTGTAGCGAGAACTGTGGTATTCCTTGTTTTATACGTGGATGACATTCTCTTAATAGGAAATGACATTCCTATGCTACAATCTGTCAAGGGTTTCTTGTCACACAGGTTCTCCATGAAAGACCTGGGTGATGCCTCTTACATCCTGGGGATCCGGATCCATCGTGATAGATCCAAGAGGATATTAGGACTTTCACAGTCCAGGTACATCGACACCGTACTGAAAAGATTCAGTATGGAAGATTCCAAGCGCGGTAACTTACCGGCTTGTCACGGGATCACCCTCTCTAAAGAGATGTCTCCCAAGACTGATTTGGAGAGGGATCGCATGTCTATTATACCCTACGCTTCTGCGGTAGGCTCTATAATGTATGCGATGTTGTGTACCAGACCGGATGTAGCTTATGCACTGAGTGTAGTAAGCCGGTATCAGTCAAACCCTGGGGAGAAACATTGGATAGCGGTAAAGAACATTCTCAAGTACCTGAGGAGGACTAAGGAGATGTTCTTGGTGTATGGCGGAAAAGACCTCCAGATTGAGGCCTTTGCTGACTCCAGCTTCCAGAGTGACAAGGATGATTCCAAGTCCATGTCGGGTTTTGTCTTTACCCTCAACGGAGGGGCGGTGTGTTGGAAGAGTTCCAAACAGGAAACCGTTGCAGACTCGACTATGGAAGCGGAATACATCGCTGCATCTGATGCCGCAAAAGAAGCTGTCTGGATAAGGAAGTTCTTAAAAGAACTTCAGGTGGTTCCGTCCATTGTTGACCCAGTACCTCTGTATTGCGACAACAACGGGGCTATAGCTTTAGCAAAGGAACCCAGGTCCCATCAGAGATCCAGGCACATCTTGAGGCGGTATCACCTGATCAGGGAGATCGTGGATCGCAAGGAGATCGAGGTTCGGAGGGTTGCTTCAGAAGAGAACACTGCAGATCCATTCACCAAGGCCCTACCCCAGACTCAGTTCGAGCGGCTGATCGAGATGATAGGTCTTCGATACGCCAGTACATGGCCTTAGTGCAAGTGGGAGATTGTTAGTGTATATGCCCTAGAGGCCATTACTGTATCATACTAGTTTGTATATTACTTGATGGAAGCTTGGGATATTCACCTTGTATAAACAATCTTGCTCAATATAGTAGTATGCTACTTGGTTTGTTTCTACTTCAATGTGTACTTGTGTTTATTTCAGTATATCACTTATACACATTAGTGGAGCCCTTAGGATCTTTGCTTGATTACCAGCGTTGTGATGGCAGTCACACTAGTGGGGGCTGGGTAATCTATAGGCACATCCTTTTACAGGTCCCTAGTCGTAGGACTATCGAGACAGGGCATCGATACTCCGGAGTAGACTAGCGTATGCGCTTCTCATCCCAGTGTGGGAGATGGTCTGTCCCACAGCCATCAGTACGTCGTACTGGAGATAGTATACGGGTGCTCGTTGGGTTACGAGTACACTGGACAGGACTCGTCGGGAACTGACAGGTTGGTATTATACCTATCGTCAGTTATCAGTTCCTAGGTGACATGAGTACAGCTTAGTCCGCTGACTTGACACTGACACTTCGCCTCGAGTGTGTTCCCACTGCACTTTGATCACTACCCTACCACGGCTCAAAGGAGTCGTGCAAACAGGTGGTGGTTGGGTGCAGTCCCGAAGCACTTGGAGGCAGTGACGGTTAGACAGGATTCGTCTCTCCCGGTATTGGGGGTTGACATCGCGCTGTGTCTAGGAGAGCCATTACACGAGTAGTCCCTGGCCAGGGCAAGCGAGATATACTGGTAGGTTTCCAGTGTTATCTCAGGGTGTTTTGGGCTTCACTCCGACACGACTTGTACCGCTATTGGGGGACTGACGTTTTACCGCCCCCTAGGCCCGCCATGCGATGTATCAGACGAACAGACCGGACTGTACGGAGAATGTCACATTCAGACTCAGTAGGAGTTCAGATGGGGTTTCACCTCGTCAGCCTTCTTGTCGGCATCTACCTGGGGACCGTTACGCACAGCTAGTGCCGCTTGCGGTCTGTGGTTAAACCCACTGCCAGCGTAGTGTCGAGTCTTTAGAGTCCCACACAGAGGGTATTCGTCTCTGGGCAAAACAGAGTGGAGGTCGCATGGTTTTGCGACAGGGTTCGTTCTCATCCGCGCACTTGTGCACGTTTGGAGTCCGGACGGATTATACTGGCAGGCTCTGGTTTGAGCCAGATACTGGTATATGTTTTGGGGGTTGCTTTTTATATCTTGGTATTCTTGTTCCTCGGAACGAGAATGCAGGTGTGTATGCACAGTTGCTTGAGGCGGAGAATGAGGTTTTTCATTAGGGTTTCGGATCGGGTGCGTATGCACAGTTGATAGTTATCATTTTCCAAACCCTAATGGATTTGTATATTATCTATTAATAATAGTAATTAAATGAGAATTATGTTATGGTTGATTTTTTGTTGACTTGTTGACCTTGGTTGACTTGTTGACCTTTGACCACCATCATGCTTTGAAGATCCTCCTTGATTCATGCTTACACTTCATTTAAAGAAGCATGATAGTGGTCATTCCTAAAATAACCATCAACTATTCTTATTTCAATTATTATCATTTAGATAATTCTTTTCTTTTTGCAATATGGTTGCAAGAAAGAGAAAATATTTGCTCATTCTATCATTCTCACTCTCTCTCCTCATTTCATCTTCTTCTTCCTCTTGAAAAGAGAAACCTTCTCATGTGTTGAGAATCATTCTCTTTAGATAGAAAAGCAAACCCTAATCACTCTCTACTCTTTCTAGGATGAAGGTTTAGCAAGCCGGAAACCCTAGTTCACTCAAAGATCGAGGAAGAGCCCAAAGTCGAACCTTCGAGGTGGATCCATCTTCGACGGGAGAAGGCGACGAAAAGAGAACCATCAACCTCTACAAGGTTTGAAGAAGAAGGAGTTCAAGTTTAGGTATAACCATCTTCCATAGTAGCTAACTCTCTTTAGCTTGTTAACTAGTTTTAGTTTAGACAACGATCCCGACAAAGTTTAGTCCATGTTGCCTCTTGCGATAAAAATTCGTCTTTTATACCGTTTCCGCCTCCCCGTAAGTACCGGGGGTCGCAATATGGACTTACAAGTTGTATATACAGTCTTGCTAAAAATAGTAGTATGCTACTTGGTTTGTGTCTACTTTAATATGTGCATATGTTTCTTGTAACGTATCACTTATACATATTAGTAGAGCCCATAGGTTCTTTGCTTGATTACCAGCGTTGTGATGGAAGTCACACTAGTGGGGGCTGGGTAGTCTATAAGCAACATCCTATACATGTCCCTAGTCGTAGGATTATCGAGACTGGGCATCGATACTCCAGAGTAGACCAGTGTGTACGCTTCTCATCCCAGTCAGGGAGATGGTGTAACACCATAGGATGTGTTTAGTGGCTAATTATATTTAAATAAAGGGATTTTTAGAAAAGGTTTAACAAATTGAGTTTCAAATATTTTTCCAAATTTAATAAATATTTTTCTAGAATTTTCCTAGGCTTGCACACACATGTGCATGTAAACTAGGATTTTAAATGAGGTTATACCATGATTAGTAACCATGGTGGGTTTAATAATGGGGATTAAGACTTTTGAGTTTTAATTAAGTTTTAATTTGAATTTTTATTGGGGTGTTGACTTGGTAAGAATAAGAGAGAGAGTATGCATCATGGCAAAAGCCATGCTTGCATTTAATGATGAGAGAGAAAGGAGGGGTTGACATTGAGGGTTATGATTTCCTCTCATTCTTGTGCTCATTCTTTCAACATCACTCTCACACTCACACACCCACACCATCTCAGCAGCAGCAGAAGCAAGCTCCGCAGCAGTAGAAGCAAGCACAGCAGCAGCCAGAAGCAGTAACAGCAGCAACAGTGAGTAGCAGTAGCAGCAGTTAGCAGCAGCAACGGCCACAACTCCAGCTGCAGCTCCTTCCCTCCACTCCTTCTTCTTCCTCCAGCTCCCTAGGGTCGAGTGTGGGGTATACTTCTTGAACTTACCCCCTAGTTTGCTTAATTAGTGTAGCTTAGCTTCGATTAGTGATTAATGATGCGTTTTAGTGCGATATGTGGTAATTAGGGGGAACCTTGACCAAATGATGTATGAATTGGTTTTAGTAAGTTGATGGAATGTTGTTAGGGCCATGTTAACCTAGCTTAGCCCCCAATTGCACTAAAATACCACCAGATCACTATTTGATGCAAATTCACCATTTTGAGCAAAACCTAGCTTTCTGCGAACTGCTATCGACCCAGTGTGTTCAGATTAAAATTAAGTTGACTGCAGTATAGTTGTGAGGTGCTGATCGCAAATGTAGAACATGACCCCCAAATTCCATACTGAGGCCGCCGGAAAATTGATTCTGGCCGCATTTTGCGGCCAGATGGGGAGGGAATGGGGTTAGGTTTGGCTCTATTGGTGTCTGCTGCAACCTTTAGACTCATGGCATGTATAATTTTATTTGATTCTTTCTGTAGTAAAATTTGGAGCTAAATACATGTTTCTCGTATTTTTTTTAAACCTTCGCGACACGCGTGATACGTGTGTGGGTTTGGAGTTTCTGCGTATCGCGACGCGTCGGGGTAGTTTCAGGCGCGTAATCACACGCTTTAGCGTATCGCGCACACGCACGCTTGGTTTGCGACGCGGGTTTCTAGTTTGACCTTAATATCACGTTTTTGTGGATTTGAGCTTATATGTGATATATTGTGTGATTCTAGGTTCGCAGGCGAGTGATACGGACACTGCGAAGAAGGGGAAGCAAGTCGTCGGCTACACTTAGCACGAGACTTCGGTGAGTAGATTTAACATCTACGGGGAAATCCCCCGTATGGCGTTATGCGTCAGGGCTGATAGGACCTTGTAGCAGCATATTACATTTACTTACATTGACTGTTCATGGCTACTATTTAGTGCATACCGCATTCCCTGCTATATGTTTATAAACTAGAATTGATAGAACACCGCACCATTACTAACGGTTTATGTTGTATGAGCACTATCCTGCATGTTACACACACACCGTTAGTAATTGCCATGACACTCACACAGTAGAATTTCCAAGATCATTATGCTGTAATTCATCTTTGATTTGACTTGACATGATATTCATACTTGATGCCCATATTACATCGCATTGACTTGTACGTTGGTTTTTGGATTACATGAAATTTCTGGATTTGGGACCTGTGGCTATTTCAAAAGAATATATAAACATTTAAAACCCCGTTTTCCCTTGATATGTTATTTCGGTGCGTCCACCATGTGTTTTCTTGGTGCGAGAGTGATATATGTGAACCCGAATCGAGGAGTTGGATGAGGCCGATTACGGGTACATGGTGGACCCGGTATGGTACTCCGGGGCGAGAACGGTTTCGCTGTGTAGTAGACGGTGAGCCTGGCAGAGGGACCACTATCTACCGGTGATTGGTTGGACCTGGCGGTTATCCGGAGGATGCTGACCAGAGTCGATAGATGGATGCGGGATGATCCGTGCTGCCGGTTTTGTGAGCCGATACCGCAGACGGAGCCCGTGGGCTGACCCGGACGGAAGGGTCCCGATGAATGAGGATTTGCGTGTCGATGCTGGACATGAGTACTTATGATATATGGGTGCCGATGTTGGGCACTCATGATTCTCAGAGATTTACTGGATTGGAGGGCCGATGAGAGTGCCGGCGCCTGAGCTATTTGGGGATCTGGGTGCATTGATGGACACCTATTATATATTCCACATTGACATTCCATGTAGGTGTTATGTTTCCCATGCTCAGCATTCATTATTGTATCTCATCCTGTAGTTATATTACCTGATAGAGCACTTGCATGACTATTGCACATACTGCTTATCACGCATTGATATCATCTGCTGGCATATGATAGAGTAGCGCAGTACGTGTATGCTCGCGATTACCTTTATATGTTATGTCTATTCACGAGTTGGCTACTCACCCCTGTTGTGCCACAGTATTTGCAGGTTGCTCCTCGGAGTAGTCGCGGCAGGCTGCCTTTTGCATCTTTTGGCTACAGATACCACTACAGTTGGTGCGAGAGCTGTTTCGCTTTTAGGTGGGTTGTGGTATCTGATTACTTTTATTGTACCCCTTTTGTATCTAGTATTCTCCATCTACCATATATGTACTGGACTTAGTGACAGTGTGAGGACGATGATGTATATTTTCTTTGTATTTTGGTGTCGAGCTCGTGGGAGCCTACGGTTTATTTATTACAGTTTGTTATTCTGTGGTGTTTACTTATTGCTCATTCTTCGCTACGGCGTCGTATATTACTCTTGTGATGATGGTTTCCGCCGTTGGGCGTGATTTCTCCCGTTTGGGAATGTTTGTTTCATTATATCTCATTTTCACTCATATCCTGTTTTATACCCGATTTCGGGGTTACTTTTACAAAGGAAATGCTGCCAAAATTATTTAAATGATAACGTAACTTTAAAAGAACTTATTGAACTATTTAAGATTTTCTAAATGTCTTAATTAAATGTTTTCAACACCCACTACTTTAAAATGGTTTTGATTTCTGGGTTCGGCTTACTTAGTCGCGTTACGCCTGTAGACGTTGCGTGGTTAAGTGCTGGTCATGAGTCGAAACATTCGGGGCGTGACAGATGGTCTGTCCCATAGCCATCAGTACGTCGTACTGGAGATAGTATACAGGTGCTCGTTAGGTTACGGGTACACCGGACAGGACTCGCAGGGGAACTGTTGGTTGGTATTATACCTATCGTCAGTTAACAGTTCCCAGGTGACATGAGTACAGCATAGTCCGCAGACTTGACACTGCTACTTCGCCTCGAGTGTGTCCCACTGTTCTTAGATTGCTACCCTACCACGGCTCAAAGGAGTCGTGCAAACAGGTAGCAGTTGGGTGCAGTCCTGAGCACTTGGAGGCAGTAGTGGTTAGACAGGATTCGTCTCTCCCGGTATTGGGAGATGATATCGCGCTGTGTCAGAGAGCCATTACGCAAAGTCCCAGGCCAGGGCAAGCGAGATTTACTGGTAGGTTCTATTAGTTTCTCAGGGTGTAATGGGCTTCGCTCCGACACGACTTATACCGCTATTAGGGGACTGACGCTTGCCGCCCTCTAGGCTCGATATGCGATAGTCTTAGACGAACAGACCGGACTGTACGGAGATTGTCACATCAGGCTCAGTGGGAGTTCGGATGAGTTTCCTCATCGGCCTTCTTATCGACATCTACCTGGGGACCGTTACGTACAGCTAATGCCGCTTGCGGTCTGTGGTTAAACCCACTGCCAGCGTAGTGTCGAGTCTGTAGAGTCCCACACAGAGAGTTTCCCTGCTCCAAGTGAAACGATATAGAGGTCGTATGGTTTTACGACAAGAGTTCGGACGCGTACGTGTGTTTACGCACGAACGAATTTTCGGACAGTTTTTACTAGCCGGCTTTGGTTTAAGCCAGATTCTTGTATCGGGTTATTGGATATATACAGTCTAAAGTTTTTCCGTGTTTTCACGGATCGGAGGGGCGTTCTCGTAATTTGTTGGGAACCTTCTAGAAGAGTGGTGACTTCGGGGGGGGTAAGGTGGCATTGCATTAAATGAGATTAGTGACTCATTTGTGTGATTCATCCATGTTATTAATGCATCATAAATACTTAATGACTTATGAAGATGAATCACTCATATATAATTATGAAGCATGGTTGTTAAATCTATTATTTCATTTTTGGATAAATAATAATGATTCATATATATTATGATAGTTCATTATCTCATTCTCATTCTAATCTTCACCTTCTCTCTCCTCAAGCTCACTCTCTCTTCAAACCCTAACCCTAACCTCTCATGTGTTGAGATCAAGGGTTAGCTAGACTAATACATCCATAACCTCACTCTATATCCCCTAGGTAGCTTAGATTAGCACTTTAAGCAACCTAGTTATCTCATGTTAGAGATCAAGCTTGGCGTAGGAGCTTTCGGGTGGATCGTCTTTGACTCGAGGAGGCCGTTGAGGTGCCGATGTTCCAATGAGCCTACGAGGAGTGGAGGACAGCGATGAAGCCCGGAAGGACATGTAACGTGAAGTATAACTTCGAATCCGAGTAGTTAAACCTCTAGTATATAGTTAGCAATGGTTTAGATACAATTCATGCGCTCAAGTCCGTGTTACGAAGCTTTGATAATCGTTTTTCAAATATTCCACCTCCCCGCAAGTTCGTGGGGTGCGTGACATGGACATACAGTGGTGTCAGAGCCAACTAAACCATTACAAGCTTGTTAGCAACTAATTAGATGTTCGATCGACGGAAAACACGAAAACAAAACCCCAAAAATTCTAAGTTTCTGTTAATTTTAAAAGTGTCTGAAAAAATATTTGACATACCTTAAAATTCACATCAGGGAATTATAAGAATACTGGGAAAATACGAGGACTCAACTCGGTTAGATGGCCGCGGATCCGCTATAATATGATGCCTTTGGCCGCGGATCTGCCGCCGAGTCAACTCCGAGTTGACTTAGATTTGCTCTGTTATTCATATATTTTGGTGTTCTGTTTTCTTGTATGTTCTGTTTCTGCCCAGGTTACTTCAGTGCAGGTTTGCTTTTGGGGTAGACACGGAATATGGTAATCGATCGATATTCTAAGATATTTGCTAATTAGGTTCGTAAACCTCCCCAAACTACTAGTATGTCGGTTGACAGGGGGTTGCACATTTCTGAAATGTTTACTGTTTGTGTATATGAACTGTGTTGGACTGTTGTGATGATTAGCCGGGGTTTGAGATGTGTTTAATATTCATTCATTCAATGTAAATGCAATTTGATGTAATATTCTTTTGCGGGGCATATCCGGGTTGCAGTTGTAGCCACCATTGTATTATTTCTTTTTACTGTTTTTGCTCCTAGGATAGACCCAAGGTGGGGTACACAAACTACCGGGTACATCAAAGTGTTTAGTAGCCTACTCACGTTGTTGAGGGAGACCGCTTCACTTCGGGTACTTGACGAGTTGTTTGCCGTACCCGTAGGGGTCTAGGGTCGGGTAATGGCTATTCATCACAACTGTGTAATCCGTCTTTTATTGCAGGCTCAAAAAGAAATGCGGATTGCTAGTAAATCCAATAAAGTTCATCTGTGATATGGAATGCTTATTATTGTGTCTGACGAATGTACAATATCTATATATGATAGCTATTAGACGTCATTTTTGTTTTACACCCGCGCTAGCCGAGCCCCCGCTCTGTCATTAGTTAAGTAACCTAACGGGTGATCACGGGACCCAGTGGCGAATATGGATGGCATAAGAGGGCGTGGTATTTTCGTTGTTTTCTGCAATGATAGGATAAATGATGGGACGCATTATTATAATGCAAAGAAAATAAACCAAAGTTGAATCGTTGGAACAAATTTAAAAGAAACCTCTCGGTTATTTTAAAAGATCAGAATTTTTTTAATTGCGGAGTTTTAACCACTCCTTTTAAAAAGTATCAGGTTCTTTCGATTATATCAAGTTCACTACGTTCACGGTTTTGCCAAAACCAGTCGTAGCACTCCGTCATTTCAGTTAAATATTCAGTAGTATTCAAGCTATGTATTTTGACCTTCGCCAAGGCATAGTGATTGGTAGCTGCTGAATGTTTATCTATAGCATAGATAGATGTGTTGGTTTAGGACAGTCGTACTACTATTTTGGCCTTCGTCAAGGGTATGTATGGGTGGGTTCAAATTAACCAGGATAATGACGGGTACAACTTGACATGTGACTTATGATATGTTGGCCTTTGTCAAGGTTATAAGAGCATGGGGAAAAAATCCACATCGGGAGTTTCTAAGGAAACTGAAACTTGCTAGAGTTGCATATCATTTTGGAGTTTGTTGAATGTTGGTAGGATACCTTCAACATTATCATACGATGATATTTTGGATCCCGATCCTACTGTGAGTATAAACTACTTATCAGGAGATTCATCACTTAACAGCGGGGTTACGCCCCCAGATAAAAGAGGTTATTTAATTAAGGAACTTCACGAAAGCGTTGGAAAACCTCCCTCGAAGTATCGACACTGGCCTGGCTGAACGGTTAAGCAAGTATTGTACGGTGAGAATAGTCCTGACTAATTCTTTCTTTATGGTTTGAGGAAGGATTCGAGAAACAGCGGGAGCCATCCAGTTTAGATAAATTAAGAACCACTCTAAACTTGCAAGAGCATCAAGCTAATAGTGTTTTCTTCTCTCTCTCTTAATTGCAGCGACCTTGTGACCACACATAGGTTACATCTAGATAACAATTTCACTGAATCTGACTTATATGACCGGCAAAGGTCTGTCCAGATGTCTATTGCCTATGACAAGCTGGAACACCCTATTACTACTCAAGATCCCGTCGTCCCAGGTCCAGTTTCCACCGTCGCGGATATGGATATCCGTCAGACAAGGGAAAATGATAAAACGAAAGCCAAGTGCCTCGTGTCAGCTTCAGTTGATGGTGTATACCAGAAGCAGCACAAGAAGATGGATTTAGTTTCCATCTTTCTCCATAACAAAGATTTATATGGAGAGTAATCTCATATCTCAAGATATGAGACCTCGACCGAATTAATTCAAGCGAGGTTGGCCGTCGGGTCATTTGTAGGGGACAACGTCCTTACAATGACTAGCTATGTTGATGAGCTCCAGTACCTGGAGACCACGTTGGGAAATAGGTCAGATACTGACTTAATTCTACTGTCTCTGCCTTCTACCCTGAAGGAAACCAGGGAAGTAGAAGGAAAGAGAAGGGCAATAGTTTCGGGACTTAAAATAGTAAAAGAGGGACGTTCCTATTGTTATGGGATTGGGCATAGGCAGAATGATTGCAGGGCTTTGGAAGCCAGTAGCCAGGATTCGAAGCATGTTGTGGCTTCTACTTCGGGTGTGTTTATGATAGAGAACTCTATGTCAGTTAACCCTACTTCCTGGGTATTGGATACCGGGTCAGGATCTCACATCTGTAATTCATTACAGGCTCTGAGAAACCGTAGGGTTATAGGGATAGGTGATATGACCCTTACGGTTGCTAACGGAATGAGCATGAATGCTGAATCCGTAGGGAAATATCATCTTGGAATGACAACTGGGCAGATATTAATTCTGCGTAACTGTTTTTATGTACGTGGTACAACTTGTAATATCATATCTGTATCCTTACATTCCAAAGAAGGATATGATTTTATTTTTATAAGAGATGTGGTTCACATCCACTTAAATCAAGTGCTGATTGGGTCAGGTACATTAGAAAGCGGAATATACGTATTAAATCAAGCTCAGATTTTCAGTGTCCAGAACACACTTAAAAGAAAGTCTTCAGATTTAAATCAGGCTTTCTTATGGCATTGTAGACTGGGTCACATTAATGAGAGAAGGTTGACAAAGCTATATAAAGAAGGATATTTGGATCCGTTCGAATATCAAACATATGCAACTTGTCAATCCTGTCTCATGGGAAAGATGACAAAGACTCTGTTCACTGGACAGGGAGAAAGAGCAAGCGAGCTCTTGGGACTCATACACAGTGGCGTGTGTGGTCCAATGTCTACACATGCGCGAAGTGGTTATTCATACATCATTACATTCACAGACGCTTTCTCTAGATATGGACATGTCTTCCTGATAAAGCATAAATCTGAGGCCTTTGAGAAATTTCGGGAATACAAGAATGAAGTTGAAAAACAAACAGGCAAAAGTATCAAGACACTGAGATCTGATCGAGGTGGTGAATACTTGAGTGTCGAGTTTCTGAACTACTTAAAAGAGAATGGAATTCTCTCTCAGCTTACTCCTCCATACACACCACAACACAACGGTGTATCGGAAAGGAGGAATCGAACCCTATTGGATATGGTTCGTTCCATGATGAGTAAGGCTGAGTTACCACGATCTTTCTGGGGATATGCACTAGAATCAGCTGCATATATTTTAAACAAGGTTCCAACCAAAACTGTGCCTACCACACCATATCAGATGTGGAGTGGGAAGAAACCCTGTCTTCAGTACCTGAAGGTATGGGAATGTCCAGCTTTTGTTAAAAAGCAGCATGCGGACAAGCTCGAGGCACGCTCAGTACTGTGTAAGTTTGTGGGATACCCAAAGAAATCTATGGGGTATTTTTTCTATTACGTAGAGGAACAAAAGGTTTTTGTTTCTCGTAATGCCTATTTTCTAGAACATTAGTTTTTAGAAAAGGAAACAAGTGGGAGCGAAATAGAACTGGAAGAAATTCCAGAACCACAAACTACAACTGAAAGTATGGTAGAACCAGAAGTTTCAGAAGAAAGGGATATTCCAGCGCCTATCCGCAGAAGTAGTAGACAGTCTCATCCGCCTGAGAGATACTACGGTTTTCTCATAGATGGGGATAGAGAAGATTGCGTCATTGATGATGATGACCCTACTAGCTTCCAGCAAGCCATTCAGAGCGGCGACTCGGTAAAATGGCTGGATGCAATGCGGACCGAAATGGAGTCCATGTACACTAACAAAGTATGGACTTTGGACATTGCTCCAGATGGGGTAAAACCCGTAGGATACAAATGGATCTTCAAAAAGAAGATTGGTGTAGATAGAAAGGTTGAGACCAATAAGGCTAGACTTGTTGCAAAGGGCTTCCATCAAAGACCTGGTTTGGACTATGACGAAACCTTTTCTCCAGTGGCTATGCTTAAATCCATTCGGGTCCTTCTTGCTATTGCTGCCTTCCACGATTATGAGATCTGGTAGATGGACGTAAAGACGGTCTTTCTAAATGGAAATTTAGAAGAGAGCGCCTATATGGATCAACCAGAGGGATTCTTTCAGAGTGGGAGCAGCGGTAAAGTATGCAAGTTGCTTAAGTCCATTTATGGACTAACGCAAGCATCGCGGAGTTGGAACATCTGTTTTGATGATATTGTTAAGGAATTTGACTTTATCAAAAAATACAGATGAACCATGCATATACAGTAAGATTGTAGGGAGAGCTGTAGTATTTCTCGTCTTGTACGTGGATGACATTCTCCTAATATGAAATGATATTCCTATGTTACAGTCAGTCAAAAGTTTTTTGTCACAGATGTTCTCCATGAAAGACCTAGGTGATGCCACCAATATTCTGGGGATCCAGATCTATCGTGATAGATCAAAGAGGATGTTGGGACTTTCGCAGTCCAGGTACATAGACACCATATTGAAAAGATTCAGTATGGAAGATTCTAAGCGCGGTAACCTACCGGCTTGTCACGGAATCACCCTCTCCAAAGATATGTCTCCCATGACTGATTTAGAAAGGGGTCGCATGTCGATTATACCCTACGCTTCAGCGGTAGGCTCTATAATGTATGCGATGTTATGTACCAGACCAGATGTAGCATACGCATTGAGCGTAGTAAGCCGGTATCAAGCAAACCCAGGGGATAATCACAGGATAGCAGTAAAGAACATTCTCAAGTACTTGAGGAGGACTAAGGAGATATTCTTGGTGTATGGCGGAAAATACCTCCAGATGGAGTCCTTTGCCGACTCCGGCTTCTTGAGTGACAAAGATGACTCCAAGTCCATGTCGGGTTATGTCTTTACCCTCAATGGAGGGGCGGTCTGTTGGAAGAGTTCCAAACAGGGGACCGTTGCTGACTCAACGATGGAAGCGGAGTACATAGCTGCTTGCGATGCCGCAAAAGAAGCTGTCTGGATGAACAAGTTCCTCACAGAACTTCAGGTGGTTCCTTCCAGTGTTGGTCCAATATCTCTGTATTATGACAACAATGGTGCTATAGCTTTAGCGAAGGAACCCAGGTCGCATCAGAAGTCTAGACACATCTTAAGGCGGTATCACCGGATCAGGGAGATTGTAGATCGCCGGGAGATCGAGGTGAAGAGAGTAGAGACGGAGAATAAAATTGCTGATCCATTCACAAAGGCCATTCCTCAGACGCAGTTCGAGAGCCTATTCGAGATGATAGGTCTACGATATGCCAGCTCATGGCCCTAGTGCAAGTGGGAGATTGTTAGTGTATATGCCCTAGGGGCCATTATTGTATCATACTAGATTGTATATTACTTAATGGAAGCTTGGGATGTTCACAGTTGTATACACAGTCTTGCTAAAAATAGTAGTATGCTACTTCGTTTGTGTCTACTAAATATGTGCATATGTTTCTTGTAACGTATCACTTATACATATTAGTAGAGCCCATAGGTTCTTTGCTTGATTACCAGCGTTGTGATGGCAGTCAGACAAGTGGGGGCTGGGTAGTTTATAAGCAACATCCTATACATGTCCCTAGTCGTAGGATTATCCAGACTGGGCATCGATACTCCAGATTAGACTAGTGTGTACGCTTCTCATCCCAGTCAGGGAAATGGTCTGTCCTATAGCCATCAGTACGTCGTACTGGAGATAGTATACTGGTGCTCGTTAGGTTACGGGTACACCGGATAGGACTCGCAGGGGAACTGTTGGTTGGTATTATACCCGTCGTCAGTTAACAGTTCCCAGATGACATGAGTACAGCATAGTCCGCAGACTTGACACTCCTACTTCGTCTCTAGTGTGTCCCACTGTTCTTAGATTGCTACCCTACCACGGCTCAAAGGAGTCGTGTAAACAGGTAGCAGTTGGGTGCAGTCCCGAGCACTTGGAGGCTGTAGTGGTTAACAGGATTCGTCTCTCCCGGTATTGGGAGATGATATCGCGCTGCGTCAGAGAGCCATTACGCAAAGTCCCGGGCTAGGGCAAGCGAGTTTTACTGGTAGGTTCCAGTAGTTTCTCAGGGTGTAATGGGCTTCGCTCCGACATGACTTATACCGCTATTAGGGGACTGACGCTTGCCGCCCCCTAGGCTCGATATGCGATAGTCTTAGACGAACAGACCAGACTGTACGGAGATTGTCACATCAGGCTCAGTGGGAGTTCGGATGAGTTTCCTCATCGGCCTTCTTATCGACATCTACCTGAGGACCGTTACGTACAGCTAGTGCCGCTTGCGGTCTGTGGTCAAACCCACTGCCAGCGTAGTGTCGAGTCTTTAGAGTCCCACACAGAGAATTTCCCTGTTCCAGGAGAAACGATATAGAGGTCGTATGGTTTTACGACAAGGGTTCGGACGCGTACGTGTGGTTACGCACGTACGACTTTCCGGACAGTTTTTACTACCCGGCTTTGGTTTAAGCCAGATTCTAGTATTGGGTTATTGGAATTATACAGTCTAAAGTTTTTTTCGTGTTTTCACGGATCGGAGGGGCGTTCTCGTAATTTGTCGGGAAGCTTCTAGAAGAGTGGTGACTTGGGGGGGTAAGGTGGCATTGCGTTAAATGACTCATTTGTGTGATTCATCCATGTCATTAATGCATCATAAATGCTTAATGACTCATGGAGATGAATCACTCATATATATTTATGAAGCATGGTTGTTAAATCTATTATTTCATTTTTGGATAGATAATAATGCTTCATATATATTATGAAAGATCATTATCTCATTCTCATTCCCATCTTCACCTTCTCTCTCCTCAAGCTCACTCTCTCTTCAAACCCTAACCCTAATCTCTCATGTGTTACGATCAAGGGTTAGCTAGACTAATACATCCATAACCTCACTCTATATCTCCTAGGTAGCTTAGTTTAGCACTTTAAGCAACCTAGTTATCTCAAGTTAGAGATCAAGCTTGGCGTAGGAGCTTTCGGGTGGATCGTCTTTGTCTTGAGGAGGCCGTTGTGGTGCCGATGTTCCAAGGAGCCTACGAGGAGTGGAGGACAGTGATGAAGACCCGAAGGACATGTAACGTGAGGTATAACTTCGAATCCGAGTTGTTAAACCTCTATTATATAGTTAGTAATGGTTTAGATACAATTCATGCTCTCAAGTCCGTGTTACGAAGCTTTGATAATCGTTTTTCATATATTCCGCCTCCCCGCAAGTTCGTGGGGTGCGTGACATGGACTTACACTATTCTCATCCTCCTGCCGGGTCTCACAGTCTGGAACAACAGCAATGGTAAGTCTGGGTAAACAAGAACCTCCCTGTCACCGTCCTTGAGCATACCAATGTACCTCTCGAGTGCCTAAGGTTACCCACCATATCTGCCGAGTGGCCAATGGAATGTCAAACCAGATTGAATTTTTAGGTTCTTATCAAATTTTCAGTAATCGTTTGCGGTTTTGGAATCACTTCTAGTTCTACCATACTCCCACTACTGTTTTCTGAAAAAATACATTTTACTAAAACTGTGGCCAGTCAAGAACAATATCACTATTGATCTTCCAGATGGTAGAAAATCAACCGTCATCATAGCCCGGGTCAACCCACAAACAGCTATTACAGAAACGTGCCTTGAGTTATCCAGAGTCTGGTTTTAAGCATAAGCCGGACAACTCCCCGTACCTTAACATTGTTAAGATATGAACTATTCTATATCCAATATAGAATGAGAGGCACTGATTTAATTGGAACCAGATTCAAATCATGCAGCTGTCTCCAGTGCATGTCAACTAAATGGGGAGAGACCGATCAGCATTACTCAACTTAGGAGTGCTTCTAATTATGAGTAACATGAAAGAGAAGCAAGTTCTCTTAATCATTACTATCAACGGAATACCATACACAAGTATTTACATCTTCGATCTCCTTGAAGAATTCTGATACTTGCAATACCTGGTTCGCTACTTTGTAAATCCGCGGCGGCGCCCCGGCCGTCGATCCGACGCCGGAAATGCGGAAACAAAAACTTTGCAAACTAGCAAACCGGCACCACCGCGCACTTTTCACCCGGATCGGGCCATTAACCTAGCAACTAGCAAACTAAAATAAGAGTAGAGAAGTATACCAAGCGATCCGTGTCCTTCGGTCTTCGTCTCCACTCCGATCTCCTGCGGAATCTCCGTTCAACTCCTCCTCGTCGGAAAGGGCACCACGTAGCCGGAATCATTTACGGGCTCCCACCTCTGGACCGAGGCAACTCGGGCGCAAAGTTGGCCAGCCGACCCGTCCAAGAGATGCTGTAGACAAGTGTAGAATGGTTGTCTCTTTTGGGGTATAAGAAGTTGCCTTGATGATGGAGGTGGAGAAAACAACTAAGGAAATGAGCTATAGAATTTTTGGGTGGCAAAAATGAGATGAATGATGTATCTTTTTCCTTCACCAAAAAGAATCCTCCCCTCCCTCCCTAATGTGGCCGGCCCTCTTCATCAAGAAGAAAGTTGGAGAGAGAAAAAAGGCATAACAATATGTGAAGATAAGATCAAATTATCTCACATCCAAATCCTATCAAAACCTAAGCAATAACATTTCTCATTAATGCAAAAGAAGAGAAAGAAAAAGAATCTCATGATGCTAGTCTCATCATAAAGCCACAAATGCAAGAAAGCCCCTAACAAGTAAGTTAATTGCAAACATGCAATTAACCCCCTCCAACGAAAAGTCCGGCCGTGAAGGAACAAAGAAACACCGGCCGGAACGGAATACAAACTGGCAACTTCAGAAAACTGATCCCGTAATAAATTACAGGAAAACCCCACTACTGCAAATACATGCCCGCATTTGTATTCCCACTGAACACAAATGCAAAGAGACAAAATCTACACTATCTCATACTAGGATCCGGCTTAAGCCAAAGCCGGCTAGTAAAAACCGTCCGATCACGATCCGTGCAATACCGCACGTATCTGATCGAACCCTGCCATATCTCCATACGGCCTCTACAGCGTTTCGCCCGAAACTTGAGTAACTGAGTGTGGTGGACTCTAAAGACTCGTCAATACTATGGCTGTGGATTTAACCACTAGCACGTCAGAGGTATCAGCCAATACATAACGGGCCACCAGCTATTGACCAAAAGGGACGTCGATGAGCGAACTCATCCTGACACCCTACTGAGCCTGTCAGTGACAATATCCGTACAGTCCGGTCCGTTCGTCTATGAGCATCGCATGGCGGGCCTAGGGGGTTGGTAAAAGTCAGACCCCCAATAGCGGTACAAGTCGTGTCGCAGTGTAGCCCAGAGCACCCTGAGATACTACTGGAATACCTACCAGCAAATCTCCTGCCTTGGCCAAGGACTTTTCATGTTTCGGCTCTCCTAGACACAGCGCGACCTCACCCCTAATACCGGGAGAGACGAACCCCTGAAGATCCGCTCACTGCCTCCATGTGGCTCGGGACTGTACCCAACTAAAACCTGTTTGCACGACTCCTTTGAGCCGTGGTAGGGTAGTAATCAAAGCACAGTGGGAACTCACACGAGACAAATGACGATCTCAGGTCGATGAACTAACCTGTACACATGTCACCTGGGAACTGCTATCTGACGTCAGGTATAATACCAACTAGCAGGCTCCCGGCGAGTCCTGTCTGATGTACTCATAACCTAATGAGCACCTGTATACATCTTAGGTGAACCAACTGACACCAGTGGCTTGTGAGACCGGCCACCGCCCCTCGTCGGGGTCTCGACTGTATACACTAGTCTACTCTGGAGTATCGATGCCCTGTCTCGAAACTCCCACGACTAGGGACCTTTTAAGGATGTGCTTATAGACTCCAGCTCTCACGTATATGATCGCCCTCATACTGCTGGTAGTCAAGCAAGAATCCTAGGGGCTCTATCAACGTGTAATAGCGACTCGTAAGGTCACCTAAAGCAGTACACGATGATAAAGATAAACCAGATAGCATACTATCATCTCGAGTAAGACTGTCCTACTGGGATAGGTCCTCCCCTCAATCATTGCAATCACGTGCCTGTGATCCAATAATTGACTCTGAGGGCACTATATCCAACAATCTCCCACTTGCACTCAAGGCTAATTATTGCGATGTCGCATGCTCACAGCCCGTGTGATACCGAACACCCAACTCCTCTACTTGTCAGTCTCACAAAGCTCGTTTGCGAAACTATTGCGTTCGAGGAATAGCCTCAGTGAGTGGATCCGCTATGGTGTTTCTTTCTATGTCTCTCTTTATCTCAAGTTCGCGGAGAAAGCCATCTCCCGAAATGAGCAATACCTGTCCTAGAATGTCTGGATGTCTGATGGGACCTAGTTCATAAGTGAACTCCAAATCCAAACCTCTTAGACTGTATCGTCAACTGAACTTAATCAGTATCCTGCGCCATGCCTTCCCTCAGTATCCACCTGGACCACCTGTCCAAAATACTGCCCCTCGTCAGAGGGAAAACTATAACTCTGACAGCCACTCTTCCATCCAGGTCACCTTGGAAGCCTGGAATGATAACCGTCTCCTAAAGGAGGCTGCCGTTATCAATTCCCTAGAACATCAACTTATGTTCTAAAACTGCTTCCGATTGTTTCTCCAGGATTGGATGAATATCAACTTATTGCACCTACTGCAAGAACAACATCTGGTGTGGTACTTGACATCTCATGATTGACTCAATTGCCTAAGCAAGTGATCTGCCAATCATGCGCATCCCTCTCCCCTTTAGTCTGTAAGACACCTTTAGAGAGGGTGACTCCATTACCTGCAGGTACACCACCGTGCCAGGAGTCGTCCATTCTAAATACTCTTAGAATGCTGTCAAAGTACCCAGATTGGGAAACCACCCAAATCTAGATCCAAAACCATAGATCTAGTAACCAGAATGTCTGATATAAGATCCAATTCCTATGTGGAGAAACTACTGTGTGACGACCAAAGTATAACCGATCGTAGTATAGGAATATCACTCCCTACTCTGTGTATGTCATCCAAATGCCAGGACATCACACCCTACTACCTTCTTAACAGATCCTTCCCCTATTCTGATGAAGTCAAACCTATGACTGTCACATCAGAAATAGATGATCTATCTCCGTTATATTTGCTTTAGTCTATAAATAGACATAAGCCAACTATCCACCAATGCTTCCGCTGCTCCCACTGACTACGACAACCCTCTGGCAGAGTCATATAGACGTACACTTCTAAAGCTAGTTTAGAACGACGCTATACTTATCCTCCTGCCGTGTCTCACAGTCTGGAGCAACAGCAATGGAAAATCTGGGTAAACAAGATCCTCCCTGCCACCATCCTTGAGCATACCGAAATACCTCTCGAGTGCCTGAGGATACCCACCATATCTGCGGAGTGGCCAATGGAATGTCAAACCAGATTGAATCTTTAGGTTCTTATCAAATCTTCAGTAATCGTTTGCGGTTCTGGAATCACTTCCAGTTCTACCATACACCCACTTCTGTTTTCTGAAAAATCCATTTTTATTAAAACTTTGGCGAGTCAAGAACAATATCACTATTGATCTTCCAGATGGTAGAAAATCAACCCTCGTCGTAGCCCGGGTCAACCCACAAACAGCCATTACAGAAACGTGCTTTGAGTTATCCGGAGTCTGGTTTTAAGCATAAGCCGGACAACTCCCCGTATCTTAACAATGTCAATATATGAACTGTTCTATATCCAATATAGAAACAGAGGCACTGATTTAATTGAACCAGATTCAAATCATGCAGCTGTCTCCAGTGCATGTCAACTAAATGGAAGGAGGCCGATCAGCGTTACTCAACTTAGGAATACTTCCAATTATGAGTAACCTGAAAGAGAAGCAAGTTCTCATTACTATCAACTGAATACCATACACAAGTATCTACATCTTCGATCACCTTGAAGAATCCCGATACTTGCAATACCTGGTTCTCTACTTTAATCTTATACTTACAACTTCTCAAAGCTCAGACCCTGTGTTTCTACGTAACACCTGTCTAAGAACTAGAGAAGTAAAAAGTAAACAGAATATAGTACGAGGACCTACCCTTCTGTCCTAATGGACACTGGACAACATACAATACTCTGTATAAGTCCCTTGAGTCAAATGACTCATTCACTGTGTGTCGTAGGTTGAAAACTGTATTTATGGTTAAGAAGAATTACACCGTTGTTCAATGCTCCTTACCTAACCATCCACTGATATAGGTAAATGTCATAGACATAATTTCAAAAAGGTATATCTCACTCTATAAAAATAGACGTACAGGTATATCAATTTGAAATTGGTGCATAACAACGGACATTCAAAACCAAATATTCGCCGTCCGGCAAATAACCCAGGTGACTTCCTCAAATATCACCAATTACAACGAATTCCGATATAATGAGGATGATCACCCAATTCCCAATAACTTACTCCCACTCATCATCTGTAAAACCATACAGATGTGAGAATCCTACCTGGTAAATACATACCCTGGAGCAAGTGTCTAATTGGGAAATCAGTTTTATTTTAAAAGTACACAGTGAAACTGAAACATTGAAATGTTTCGATGGGGTATCCTGGTATTCTTAGTAATGCCTCTTCCATTATCCTGATTCACAACTGTAACCGTATAATTCTTTGCCACCTCTCCAAATCCCTTTATATGTCTTTAGTCATTATCTTCTGTACACCCCTTTAGACCAAATGGTTTTCTTCCTTCCCTACCGTTCGGCACCAGCCTATGGTTTGGAAGAAGACTATCCAATAAGCATAATGGGTGTACTGTCCTAATCCTAGGAGCACTCGCAATGCGAGAGAAGGTGAAGATAAAAGACAACCGAATGAACCTTATTCCTGTTTCTCCTGAACCAGGATCCATCCCCGAACTGGAACAAGTTCCTTTCGAGTTCGTATATAACCATACGATGGATTATCCAATAAACTGGGATCTTCATAGTGATACGGAGTGTCCTGAAGAAATACAAAGGTGATTTAGGATTGGCGAAGAAATACTAGGTTTGGTCGTGAATAGTAGTCGCAATTTACTTTGCCCTCTTACTAATCCCTTTCTTTTTCTTTACTTAATACCTTCTGTACACCGTTTTGGCTAATTGGTTTTCTTCATTCCCTACCGGTCGGCACCTGCCTATGGTTTGGAAGAAGACTATCCAATTTGCGTAATAGGTGTACTACTCCTAAACCAAGGAGTACTCGTAACCTGAGAGAAGGTAAAAGGAAAAGACAACTGAATGATCCTATTCGTTTTCTCCAGAACCGGAAACCATCCTCGAATAAAATCCTTCGAGTTCGTATATAACCATATGATGGTTTTGTCCAATGGAAGTGGACGTTCGTAGTAATACGGGGTGTCCTGGAGAAAAGGGTAAAAGTAGGAGTGGCAATGAGGTTTGCAACTCTGACAATCCAAAAGCCTGTGTTAAGAATGTTCGGTCAACTTGGTCACTGAGTCATAGTCTAGGGTCGTGTCAATGGTCGCTGCCAAAGAGAGAGAGAAAAGAAACACTCAGCGTGCATTCTAGCCTAGATCAGAATGGTTATCATTTTATCTAATCTGGAAACCTCCCACTGTAACGTCAAATTCTTCCCCAAACCTGAAAGAAGAATTAGTCGGGATCACCCGAGGAGTAAACCAACTCATCAGTGGGAATCGGGATCCAACTCTCATCGCATGACAACGTGACGGAATCCGCTCACGTTATCACACTCCAGAAGGTATGCGCATATCTGGCAAGTTTCAGTTCTTTTGAAACTCCCGATGTGGATTTTTGCTCCATGCTCTTATGACCTTGGCGTGAGGTCAAAATATCATAAGTCACATGTCAAGTTCTACCCATCATTATCCAGGTTAATTTGAACCCACCCGTACATACCCTTGACGTAGGCCAAAATAGTAGTACGACTGTCCCAAACCAACGCATCTATCTATGCAACAGATAAATACCCGGCAGCTACCAAACACTATGCCTTGGCGTGAGGTCAAAATAAATAGCTTGAATACTACCGAATATTTAACTGAAATGATGGAGGGCTATGAATGGTTTCTGGCGAAAACCTTTAACGTAATGAACTTGATATCGTTGATGGAACGGATAGCTTTTTAGAAAAATATAGTGACGAAAACCTTTGCTAAAGAGGTCACTCCCGGTGAAGGGATCTCGGCACTTTCCCCGTAGAATGAGGTGCAGGATATTCCAACTGAATACCACGATGCAAAGCAAAAGTAATCGGCTATAATGAAGTTATTGCCCTGACGCAAACTTCTGTCCAAGGGGTCACTCCCGGTGAAGGGATCTCGGCCCTTGCCTCGTCGACTGAGGAGCAGGATATTCCAACTGAATACCACGATGCAAAACAAAAGAGAACGCCCTTGCAATAACAGCTTTTTGAAAAAGTGTTCCAACAACATCAGAATAGATTTGTTTATCTTGCATTGATCCGAATCAACGCAGTCCCATCAATTGATCACACCGCAAAGAACGAAAATATACTGACGTACGTATATGCCATCCGCATTCGCCACTGGGTCCCGTCTTCACCCGTTAGGTTAGCTAACTAACGACAGAGCGCGGACTGGACTAGCACGGATGCAAAACATATACAACATCTACTAGTATATATATAATATATATAATTTTCGCTCAAGGCGTGATAAAATACAACAGCACAGAAATATGTACAGCATCACAGAACAATACAGATATCTGGGATCCCCGGGTTTCACAGAGCCGCTACTGAAACCCGACATTCCCCTGGTCGTGTGGATAGCCTGTGCAATGAAATCCTAGACCCCTACGGGGGTGGCAAGTTACCCGCCAAAACCTGAAGCGAGGCAGCCCCCTTCAGCGACGTGAATGGACCACCCAGCACTTCACGGAATCCGGTAACTTGGGCACCCCTCTTGGGTCAAGCCTATACCCCCTACGAGTGCGGCGAATAGCCCGCCAATTCTAGAGTAAAGCCCCCTCCGTCTCAACGCCATGAGATGCGGGCTTGTTGCCCTCTAGAACCCGGCTATCCGTGCACCCCTCCGCGGGGAAATCCTAGTATAGAAAGTAAAATATACATACAACGGGTACACTGACCGCAACCTGGTCGTGCCCCAAAATAATAATACAAACAGGCAGTGACGGCAGTCCACATGTCGGACGCTTGCCCCGCAATATCAAATGTACATAAAAAAACAGAACTGTACTAACATTGCATCCAGACTACCGCCACGACCGATCCGCAACATCATAGCAAAACACAGAACATCAACGTGAATGTCACGTTCGCAAAGCCGTCTAAAAGGGCTATAGCAGATAGACTGGATTTACCGATCAAGTGACATTCACGGTTGCAGATATAATGTAAATACTGTGAACTGGCATGTTTAAAATATCCAATCGAACAAATTTATCAAAGTGGGCCCCAAGCAATACTGTAGCATTTACAGAAAATCTGGGCCCAAAAATAATATCCCAAAACCCCTATTTCCAAGTCCAAAGCCTACTGGGAAATTTTGGTGCAATGAGCACACCATCCCGCCGCGGAATCGCGGCCAAACCAGGTGTTTGGCCGCGTTTCCGCGGCCGTACTAAGCGATCACTGTATCAAATTTTACCAGAATTCTTAGAATTTCCTGCTTGTGTTTCTGCAATGACCTGAAAAATTTTTGGAGCAGAAAAAATTTCGACAGAAAACACAATGCATTGAAAATACGGTTTTTGGGGATTTTTGTTCGATCGAGTTCTAAGCATACTAGAGCAAGCTAGGCATGGTTAATGGCCTGGCTCTGATACCATTGTAAGTCCGCGGCGGCGCCCCGGCCGTCGATCCGACGTCTGAAATGCGGAAACAAAAACTTTGCAAACTAGCAAACCGGCACCACCGCGCACTTTTCACCCGGATCGGGCCATTAACCTAGCAACTAGCAAACTAAAATAAGAGTAGAGAAGTATACCAAGCGATCCGTGTCCTTCGGTCTTCGTCTCCACTCCGATCTCCTGCGGAATCTCCGTTCAACTCCTCCTCGTCGGAAAGGGCACCACGTAGCCGGAATCTTTTACGGGCTCCCACCTCTGGACCGAGGCAACTCTGGCGTGAAGTTGGCCAGCCGACGCGTCCAAGGGATGCTGTAGACAAGTGTAGAATGGTTGTCTCTTTTGGGGTATAAGAAGTTGCCTTGATGATGGAGGTGGAGAAAACAACTAAGGAAATGAGCTATAGAATTTTTGGGTGGGAAAAATGAGATGAATGTATGTTTTTCCTTCACCAAAAAGAATCCTCCCCTCCCTCCCTAATGTGGCCGTCCCCTCTTCATCAAGAAGAAAATTGGAGAGAGAAAAAAGGCATAACAATATGTGAAGATAAGATCAAATTATCTCACATCCAAATCCTATCAAAACCTAATCAATCCCATTTCTCATTAATGCAAATGAAGAGAAAGAAAAAGAATCACATGATGCTAGTCTCATCATAAAGCCACAAATGCAAGAAAGGCCCTCACAAGTAAGTTAATTGCAAACATGCAATTAACCCCCTCCAATGAAAAGTCCGGCAGTGAAGGAACAAAGAAACACCGGCCGGAACGGAATACAAACTGGCAACTTCAGAAAACTTATCCCGTAATAAATTACAGGAAAACCCCGCTACTGCAAATACATGCCCGCATTTGTATTCCCACTGAACACAAATGTAAAGAGACAAAATCTACACTATCTCATAC
The DNA here is from genome assembly GCA_030015575.1 of Agapanthus africanus. Taxonomy (NCBI): domain Eukaryota; kingdom Viridiplantae; phylum Streptophyta; class Magnoliopsida; order Asparagales; family Amaryllidaceae; genus Agapanthus; species Agapanthus africanus. The sequence goes on along the minus strand of CM057346.1, from coordinate 263,543,825 downwards.
TAGGATCCGGCTTAAGCCAAAGCCGGCTAGTAAAAACCGTCCGATCACGATCCGTGCAATACCGCACGTATCTGATCGAACCCTGCCATATCTCAATATGGCCTCTACAGCGTTTCGCCCGAAACTTGAGTAACTGAGTGTGGTGCACTCTAAAGACTCGTCAATACTATGGCTGTGGATTTAACCACTAGCACGTCAGAGGTATCAGCCAATACATAACGGGCCACCAGCTATTGACCAAAAGGGACGTCGATGAGCGAACTCATCCTGACACCCTGCTGAGCCTGTCAGTGACAATATCCGTACAGTCCGGTCCGTTCGTCTATGAGCATCGCATGGCGGGCCTAGGGGGTTGGTAAAAGTCAGACCCCCAATAGCGGTACAAGTCGTGTCGGAGTGTAGCCCAGAACACCCTGAGATACTACTGGAATACCTACCGGCAAATCTCCTGCCTTGGCCAAGGACTTTTCATGTTCCGGCTCTCCTAGACACAGCGCGACCTCACCCCCAATACCGGGAGAGACGAACCCCTGAAGATCCGCTCACTGCCTCCATGTGGCTCGGGACTGTACCCAACTAAAACCTGTTTGCACGACTCCTTTGAGCCGTGGTAGGGTAGTAATCAAAGCACAGTGGGAACTCACACGAGACAAATGACGATCTCAGGTCGATGAACTAACCTATACACATGTCACCTGGGAACTGCTATCTGACGTCAGGTATATTACCAACTAGCAGGCTCGCGGCGAGTCCTGTCCGGTGTACTCATAACCCAATGAGCACCTGTATACATCTTAGGTGAACCAACTGACACCAGTGGCTTGTGAGACCGGCCACCGCCCCTCGTCGGGGTCTCGACTGTATACACTAGTCTACTCTGGAGTATCGATGCCCTGTCTCGAAACTCCCACGACTAGGGACCTTTTAAGGATGTGCTTATAGACTCCAGCACTCACGTATATGATCGCCCTCATACTGTTGGTAGTCAAGCAAGAATCCTAGGGGCTCTATCAACGTGTAATAGCGACTCATAAGGTCACCTAAAGCAGTACACGATGATAAAGATAAACCAGATAGCATACTATCATCTCGAGTAAGACTGTCCTACTGGGATAGGTCCTCCCCTCAATCAGTGCAATCACGTTCCTGTGATCCAATAATTGACTCTTAGGGCACTATATCCAACATACTTTACTCATATACCTATAACTTCTCAAAACATAGACCTTGCATTTCTACGAAACACATGTCTAAGAACTAGAGAACTCACAAATAAACAGAATATAGTACGAGTACCAACCCCTTTGTCCTAATGGACACTGGACAACATACAATACTCTGTATAAGTCCCCTGAGTCCAATAACTCAATCCCTGTGTGTCGTAGGTTGAAAACTGTATCATGGTTATGAAGAATTACACCGCTGTTGAATGCTCCTTACCTAATCATCAACTGATATAGGTAAATGTCATAGACATAATTTCAAAAAGTTATATCTCACTTTGTAAAAATAAACGTACAGATATATCAATTTGAAATTGGTGCATAACAGTGGATATTCAAAACCAAATATCTGCCGTCCGGCAAACAACCCAGGCGATTTCCTCAAATATCACCAATTACAACGAATCCCGATATAATGAGGATGATCACCCAATTCCCAATAACTTACTCCCACTCATCATTTGTAAAACCATACAGATGTGAGAATCAAACCTGGTAAGTATATACCCTGGAGCAAGGACTAATTGGGAAATCAGTTTTCTATTAACAATACACAGTGAAACTGAAACATAGAAATGTTTCGAAGGCGTATCCAGGTATTCTAAGTAATACCTCTTCCATTATCAGATTCACAACAGTAACCGTATATTTCTTTGCTATCTCTCCAAATCCCTCTATATGTCTTTAGTCATTACCTTCTGTACACCCCTTTAGGCCAAATGGTTTTCTTCCTTCCCTACCGTTCGGCACCAGCCTATGCTTTGGAAGAAGACTATCTAATAAGCAAAATAGGTGTACTGTCCCAATCCTAGGGGCACTCGTTACCTGAGATAAGGTGAAGATAAAAGATAAATTTCTCCTGAACCAGAATCCATCCCCGAACTAGAACAAGTTCCTTCGAGTTCGTATATAACCATACGATGGAGTATCCAAACAACAATGGATCTTCGTAGTGTTACGGAGTGTTCTGGAGAAATACAAAGGTTATGTAGGATTGGCGAAGAAATACTTGGTTTGGTCGTGAATAGCAGACGCAATTTACTTTGCCCTCTTACTAATCCCTTTATTTGTCTTAACTTATTACCTTCTGTAAACCATCGTTATGCTAATTGGTTTTCTTCATTCCCCACCATTCGGTACCTGTCTATGGTTTGGAAGAAGACTGTCCAATAAGCGTAATAGGTGTACTGTCCTAATCCAAGGAGCACTCGCAACCTGAGAGAAGGTAAAAGGAAAAGAAAACTGAATTGTCCTATTCGTTTTCTCCAGAACCGGAAACCATCCTCGAGTAAGTTCCTTCGAGTTGGTATATAACCATACGATGGTTTTATCCAATGGAAGTGGATGTTCGTAGTAATACGGGGTGTCCTGGAGAAAAGGGTAAAAGTAGGAGAGGCAATGAGGTTTGCAACACTTACAATCCAAAAGCCAGTGTTTAAGAAGGTTCGGTCAACTTGGTCACTGAGTCATAGTCAAGGGTCGGGTCATGGTCGCTGCCAATGAGAGAGAGAAAAGAAACACTCAGCGTACACTCTAACCTAGATCAGAATGGTTATCACTTTATCTAATAAGGAAACCTCCCATTGTATCGTCAAATTCTCCTCTAAACCTGAAAGAAGAATTAGTCGGGATCCCCCGAAGAGTAAACCAACTCATCAGTGGGAAACGGGATCCAACTATCATCGCATGATAACATGATGGAATCAACTCACGTTATCACACTCCAGAAGATATGCGCATGCCTGGCAAGTTTCAGTTTCTTTAAAAACTCCCGATGTGAATTTTACCCCTAGGACCCAAGTGATCTTGACGGAGTCAACAAATCAAAGAGTCCTAGTCAAGTTCAACCTGTCATTATCTGGATTGCATTAAACCCACCCGTACGTGCCCTTGACGGAGTCAACAAGGCCGCACGACTGTCCTAACCAATCCCATATCCATGCTACAAACAAGCACCACTTAGCTACCGTACACTACGCCTTGACGGAGTCAACAAACGTAGCACGAATACTAAATAATACCCATAAGAAATGACGGAGGGATACGACTGGTTTTTGGCGAAAAACATTTGACGTAATGAACTTGATATTGTTGAAGGAACTGCATAGCTTTTTATAAATATATTGTGGCGAAAACCCTTTGCTAAAGAGGTCACTCCCGGTGAAGGGATCTCGGCTCTTTCCCCGTAGAATGAGGTGCAGGATATTCTAACTGAATACCACGATGCAAAGAAAAAAGTAATCGACTATAATGAAGTTATTACCCTGACGCAAACTTCTGTCCAAGGGGTCACTCCCGGTGAAGGGATCTCGGCCCTTGCCTCATCGACTGAGGTGCTGTATATTCATAACCGAATAACACTGTGCAAAACAAAAGAGAAAGTCCTTGCAATAACAGCCCTTTTTTTTGAAAAATGTTCAAACAACATTAGAATAGGTTTGTTTAGCTTGCATTGATCCGAATCAATGTAGTCCCATCAATTAATCACACCACAAAAGAACGAAAATATGATGTACGTATATGCCATCCGCATTCGCCGCTGGGTCCTGTCATCACCCGTTAGGTTCCTTAACTAACGACAGAATAGGGACTGGACTAGCGCGGGTGTAAAACATATACAACATCTACTAGTATATATATCAATGTATAATATTCGGTCATGGCGTGATAAAATGCAATATCACAGAAATACAATAAGCATCACAGAACAATACAGATAATCTGGGATCCCCGGGTTTCATAGAGCCACTATTGAAACCCGACATTCCCCTTGTCATGTGGATAGCCTGTGCAATGAAATCCTATACCCCTACGGGCGCGGCAAGTTACCCGCCAAAACCTGAAGCGAGACAGCCCCCTTCAACAATGTGAACGGACCACCCAGCACTTCACGGAATCCGGTAACTTGAGCACCCCTCCTACGGTCCACCTGTACCCCCTACGAGTGCGGGGAATAGCCCTCCAATTCTAGAGTGAAGCCCCATCCGTCTCATAGCCATGAGATGCGGGCCCGTTGCCCTCTAGAACCCGGCTACACGTGCTCCCCTCCGCGGGGTAATCCTAGTACAGAAAGTAAAATATACAGCGAGTACATCGACCTCAGCCAAGTCGTGGCCCAAAAGAATAATATACAAATAGGCAGTGACGGCAGTCCACTTGTCGGACGATCGCCCCGCGATATCAAATGTACAAATACAACCAAACTGTACTACCATTGCATCCAGGCTATCCACCACGACAAAATCGCAACATCACAGCGCAACACAAAACATCAACGTGAATGTCATGTTCGCAAATCCGTCTAAAAGAGCTATAGCAATTAGACAGGATTTACCGATCGAATGACATTCACAGTCGCAGATATAATGTAAATACTGTGAACTAACATGTTTAAAATTTTCGATCGACAAAATTTCCCGAAGTGGGCCCCAAGCATAATACCCGGTACTCAAATAAATCTGGGCCCAAAATAAAATTACCAGAAACCCCATTTCCAAGTCAGAGACCTCCTGAAGAAATTTGTTAAAGTGAAGCTACAATAAGGCCGCGGAACCACGGCTAAAGCATGGGTACGGCCGCTGTTCCGCCGCGCTACAGTAAAAACAATTCGCCAAATTTTCTCAGATTTCTTAAAAATCCCGGCCTGATTTTCTGCAATACACCAAATAATTTTTTGACAACAGAAAAATTTCGACAGAAACTGATGACTTGGAAATACAGTTTTTGAAAATTTCGTCTGATCGAAGTTCTAAACATGGTAGAGCAAACTAGTAAAGGTTAATGGCATGGCTCTGATACCATGTAAGACTACGGTAGCGCCACGGCCGTCTTTCCGAGGCCAAAATGCAGAAACGAAATTTTTTCTTAACTTGAAAACTGGCGCTATCGTATGCTTAAAACCCGGATCGAACCATTAACCTATAAACTAGCAACTAGAGAAGGGATAGAAAGCTATATCGATCGATCCGTGTCCTTCGGTCTTTGGCCACCATCCCTAGCTCCCCGCGGCAACTCCGGTCTCGATCTCCTCGTCGGAAAGGGCATCACATCTACGAGTCTTTTTACGTGCTCCCGCTTCATCCGAAGCAACTCGGGCATGAAGTGTGCTAGCCAACGTTTCCAAGGTGATGTAGAGAATGTTTGTGATCACTTTGTCTCTTGCATCCATGAGATGGATGGAGGTTATAGGTGTTGCTATTAATGGTTGTTTTGAGCTAGAGAAGAAAGAGGAAGAAGAAGGAGTTTCCTCTCACTTTTCTTTTGTGATATCTTGTGATAAAAATGAGAGATAGTGAGTAGAATAATATGAGAGCTTACCATAACCTTGGCTGTCCCTCTCTCTCTTGCTCTCATTTCATCACTCAAATCAATCTCATAATGTGACACATGCACAAGAAAAGAGACCATGAATCATCACTTGTGCATGTGTCACCATTAAGGCTCTAAATGATGATTTCTAGCTCATAATATCCATATGCAAACATTAATCTAAATGTTTGCAACAATAAAAAGATACGGCAACATCTAAAGTAAACTCGTGACGGATCACAAGGATACCCCTCACCTGTATATACATACCTGCATCCGCATTCCGACTGAATGCGAATGCGACGAGACTAAAGTAATCCAACAAATCTAATACTAGGATACGGCTTAAACCAAAGCCCACTAGTATGATCCATCCGATCATGATCCATGCACTACCGCACGTATATGATTGAACCCTGCCATATATCATACGGCCTCTACAACGTTTCGCCCGAAACTTGAGAAACTGTCTGTGGGGGGCTCTAAAGACTCGTCAATACTTTGGCTGTGGATTTATCACTAGCACGTCAGAGGTATTAGCCGTACGTAACGGGCTACCATGTATTGACCAAAAGGGAGGTCGATGAGCGAACTCATCCTGACACCCTACTGAGCCTGTGAGTGACAATATCCATACAGTCCGGTCCGTTCTTCTATGAGCATCGCATGTCGGGCCTAGGAGGTTGGTAAAAGTGAGACCCCCAAAAACTGTACAAGTCGTGTCGGAGTGTAGCACAGAACACCCTGAGATACTACTGGAATACCTACCAGTAAATCTCCTGCCTGGGCCGAGGGCTTTGTGTAATGGCTCTCCTAGACACAGCGCGATCTCACCCCAATACCGGGAGAGTTGAAACCTCTGCCGATCCGCTCACTGCCTCCATGTGGCTCGTGACTGTACCCAACTAAAACCTGTTTGCACGACTCCTTTGAGCCCGTGGTAGGGTAGTAATCAAAGTACAGTGGGAACTCACACGAGACAAATAACGATCTCAGGTCGATGAACTAACCTGTACACATGTCACCAGGGAACTGCTTTCTGACGCTAGGTATAATACCAACTAGCACGTTCCCGGCGAGTCCTGTCCGGTGTATTCATAACCCAATGAGCACCTGTATACATCTTAGGTGATCCATTGACACCAATGGCTTGTGAGACCGGCCACCGCCCTTCGTCGGGGTCTCGACTGTATACACTAGTCTACTAATGGGTATCGATGCCCAGTCTCGAAACTCCCACGACTGGGGACCTTTTAAGGATGTGCTTATAGACCCCAGCTCCCACGTATATGATCGCCATCATACTGCTGGTCGTCAAGCAAGAATCCTATGGGCTCTATCAGCATGCAATAGCGACCTGTAAGGTCACCTAAAGCAGTACACGATGATAAAGACAAAGCATGGTAGCATACAATTTTCCATCAACGTGTAATGGTGAACCACAATGTCACCTAAAGCATGTACACGATGATAGAGACAAACCAGATAGTATACAATTATCTTGAGTAAGACTGTCCTACCGGTATTGGTCCTCCCTCATTCATTGCAATCACGTGCCTGCGATCCAATAATTGACTCTGAGGGCACTATATCCAACAAACTATTGTAGAGAATAAACCATAGGTTAAGGGTGGTGGCTGGGTTAACAAATATCTTCACAAAATATCAAAGGATGAAGACAAAAGTCAAACGTTCATGAAGCTTCATGAAAGCTCATCCAAAGCTTAACCCTAATCCAAACCCTAACCCTAACATGTTACAATATTATATATCACATATACAATATATTTTGTAACAAAAGAAAATAATACAATTAACATATATCGCATATACATCAATGTATTATCTAGTGAGAAAAAGAATCCATAAAGCGAGCTTATATTAGTTAATATAACGTAATATATAATTATACATTAAATTATCGAATCAACACATGATTCGATAATCCGGCTATATAACATATAACCGACTAATATAACATGTACCAATTTATCGAATCAACACTTGATCCAATAACCCGGTTATATCACATATACCCGGCCGATATCACATATCGCGAGAATAGAATACTGTATCTCATATAGTATTATTCTCGGTCCCGCACATATCACATATGTGCTCCTACTCCTATTTGCCTGAGCCAGGAAACCTCTGTGTAGGACTCTAAAGAATCGCCAATATGCCAGCAGTAGGTGATGATCATATCAAACACCCATATGTTGCAAGCAGTCAGCTAAATATAACAGCCACCCAGGTGTTGAGCGATCAGAAGATCAAAAAGCAAGCATGTACATTCTCAAGTGAATCCAATCAGTAACATTACCGTACAGTCCGGTCTCTTCGTCTGGTATGTCGCATATCAAGTCTAGGGGTGGTAAACGTCAGACCCCAGTAGCCGATAAGTCGTGTCGATGTGAAGCTCATAACAGGTCGAGAAACTACTGATAACTCTTACCAGTAGCACTCCATATCAGCCCTGTCCAAGGACTTCCAGTTATAGCCAATCGAACACAACACAACATCAACTCCCTATACCAGGAGAGACGAAACCCCTCCTATCGCTCATTGCCTCCATGTGATTCGGGACTGTATCCAAAAGCCACCATTTTGCACGCCCTCTTGGATGTAGTAAGGTGGAAATCAAAGCACGGTGGGAATCACACAAGTTTCTATGACGACTCGGGTCTACAGACTAACTTATACAAGTGTCACCAGAGAACTGTCATCTGACGTGAGGTATAATACCATCTGGGAGTTCTCGGTGAGTCCGTCCAGTGTACCCAGTCCCCACTAAGCACCCGTATACCTTCTTTGATTTCAAACACCAATGGATATGGGATTATTCATCGCCCATCTCATTGGTCGAGAAGCGTATACGCTAGTCTACACTGCTATATCGATGCACCGTCTCGATACACCCACGACTAGGAACATTAAAGGATGAACTTATGGACTACCATGGCCCTACTAGTATGATCTGCATCATAGTACTGGTAGTCAAGTACACATCCTAAGGGCTCTACCAATATGTAACCATAAGACAGTATCAAGAGACAAGTATACATGTTATGATAAAGAGCAACCAAATAGCATACTCTCATATCGAGCAAGAAAGTCCTCTCTATATATGTCCAAGCATCCAATATAATATACATCGTATGTACAATACTGGCCTCTAGGTCATACATATAACTAACATCAACTTTGCGGAGAAAACTATCTCCGGAAATGAGCAATACCTGTCTTAGAATTTGTTTGGATTTCTGATGGGACCCAGTTCACAAATGAACTCCAAATCCATCAAACTTCTTAGACTGTATCGTCCACTGAACTCAATCAGTATCCTGTACCAAGCCTTCCACAGTATACGCTTGGACCACCTTTCCAACATACTGTCCCTCAAAAGAGGGAAAAGATATAACTCAGACAGCCACTCTGTCATCCATGTCACCTTGGAAGCCTGAAATGATAATCGTCTCCTGATGGAGGCTGCCGTTACCATATCTCTTGAACATCCATTTATGTTCATAAACTTCTTCCCTACATTTCTCTAGGATTGGATTAATATATTTTTATTGCAGCTAGGGCAAAAACAACATTTGGTGTGGTACTTGACATTTCATGATTAACTCAATTACATAAGCAAGTTATATGCTAATCATGCAGATCCCTCTCCCCTTTAGTCTGTAAGACACCTTTAGAGAGGGTGACTCCATCACCTGCAGGTACTCCACCATTCTAGGAGTCGTCCATTCTAAAATCCCTTTAGAATAATGTCAAAGTACCCAGATTGGGATACTTCCCAAATCTAGATCAAAAACCATGGACCAAGTAACCAGAAACTCTGATATTATATCCATATCCTATGTGGAGAAACAATTTTGTGACAACCACAGTATAACCGATCGTTGTATAGGAATATCTCTTCCTATCATGTACATGTCATCCCAAATACCTAGACATCACTCTCTACTATCTTCTTAGCAGATCCATCTCCTATTCCGATGAAGTCAAAGCCTATGACTGTCACATAAAAAATAGATGATCTATTTCCGCTATACCTTCATTAGTCTATAAATAGACATAAGCTACTTACCTACTATGCTTCCGCTGCTCCCACTGACAACAACAACCCTCTGACAGAGTCATATATACGTGCATTTCTAAAGCTAGTTTAGAATGGCGCTATACTCTGTAAGTCCATGCTACCTCTCCCGGTACTTTCGGGCATGCGGAATTTGGTGAAAAACAATTTTCTTAGAGGTGGTAACATGGACTCAAAACCGGATCTTTGTTAAACATCTAACTAACAACCTAACTACGAGTTGCTAACTACTCGGTTTGGGGGTTATACCTTTCTTTTTCTCGAACTCCTTCGTCTTCAAGCTTCGATGGTCATCCGAATCGGCTTCTCCCCGTCGTCTCCTTGCGCCGAAGATAGATCCACCTGAAAGCTTCAACCTTTGGCTCCTTCTTCGAACTTGGAAGAAACTAGTTCACTCGGTTTGCTAAACCTTGTGAACTAGAGTGAGTAGAGAAGAGTTTGTATGGGATTTTATCTATGGTTCTTGGTTCTCAACTCATGAGACAAGTGAACCATAGAGTCAAGAGAGGGAGAGCAAGAGGAGGAGATGAGAGCTCAAGAACAAGAGAGAGAATGAGCATGAAAGAATGAGAGAAAACTTTTTCATTTGGCTCTCATAATCCAAAACAATCATAACACCTCATATCAATCAAGTATTATGTGATGGTTTAAGCAACCATAGCCATATCATTTCATGCACTCATTTTGCACAAAAGAGCAAGCAAGCAAAAGTCTTTGCCATGAAATGATAGCTATAGTTATCATGATGGTCAACTAGTCAAGCCTAGTCAACCGGTCAACAAAGTCAACAAGTCAACAAAAGTCAACAAGTCAACAAAGTCAATCCCTCAACAACCATGTCACCATAATACTAAATTAATATAATTGTTAATCACATATCATATTCTCATTAGGGTTGAGCAAAAAGTCAACTGTCAACGGTCAACAACCCTAATGAGAATCCTCTGCCTCTGTCTCTCCGTCAACTGTGCATACACACCCGCATCCGCATTCCGAGGAACACGAATGCATACTGGATAAAACCAATCCCAAAAAGTACACTAGGATCTGGCTTAAAACAAAGCCCGCTAGTGTGAACTGTCCGGACACTGTACGTGCACAAGTGCACGGATGTGACCGAACCCTGTCGCAAAACCATGCGACCTCTACTCTTTTGCCTAAAGGCGAATAGCTTTCTGTGTGGGACTCTAAAGACTCGACACTACGCTGGCAGTGGGTTTAACTACAGACCGCAAGCGGCACTAGCTGTGCGTAACGGTCCCCAGGTAGATGCCGACAAGAAGACTGACGAGGCGAAACCCATCTGAACTCCTACTGAGCCTGAATGTGACATTCTCCGTACAGTCCGGTCTGTTCGTCTGATACATCGCATGGCGGGCCTAGGGGGCGGTAAACGTCAGTCCCCCAATAGCGGTACAAGTCGTGTCGGAGTGAAGCCCAAAACACCCTGAGATAATACTGGAAGCCTACCAGTATATCTCGTTTGCCCTGGCCAGGGACTACTCGTGTAATGGCTCTCCTAGACACAGCGCGATGTCAACCCCCAATACCGGGAGAGACGAATCCTGTCTAACCGTCACTGCCTCCAAGTGCTTCGGGACTGCACCCAACTACCACCTGTTTGCACGACTCCTTTGAGCCGTGGTAGGGTAGTAATCAAAGTACAGTGGGAACACACTCGAGGCGAAGTGACAGTATCAAGTCAGCGGACTAAGCTGTACTCATGTCACCTGGGAACTGATAACTGACGATAGGCATAATACCAACTAGTCAGTTCCCGACGAGTCCTGTCCAGTGTACTCATAACCCAACGAGCACCCGCATACTATCTCAAGTACGACGTATCGACGGCTGTGGGACAGACCGTCTCCCACACTGGGATGAGAAGCGCATGCGCTAGTCTACTCTGGAGTATCGATGCCCTGTCTCGATAGTCCTGCGACCAGGGACCTGCATAAGGATGTGCTTATAGATTACCCAGCCCCGCTAGTGTGACTGCCATCACAACGCTGGTAATCAAGCAAAGATCCTAAGGGCTCCACTAATGTGTATAGGCGATATAGTAAAATAAACACATGTACACATTGAAGTAGAAACAAACCAAGTAGCATACTACTATTTTGAGCAAGATTGTATATACAAGGTGAATATCCCAAGCTTCCATTAAGTAATATACAAACTAGTATGATACAGTAATGGCCTCTATGGCATATACACTAACAATCTCCCATTTGCACTAAGGCCATGTACTGGCGTATCGAAGACCTATCATCTCGATCAGCCGCTCGAACTGAGTCTGGGGCAAGGCCTTGGTGAATGGATCTGCAGTGTTATCTTCTGAAGCAACTCTCCGAACCTCGATCTCCTGGCGATCCACGATCTCCCTGATCAGGTGATACCGCCTCAAGATATGTCTGGATCTCTGATGGGACCTGGGTTCCTTCGCTAAAGCTATAGCCCCGTTGTTGTCGTAATACAGAGGTATTGGATCAACAATGGACGGAACCACCTGAAGCACTTTCAAGAACTTCCTCATCCAGACAGCTTCTTTTGCGGCATCAGATGCAGCGATGTATTCCGCTTCCATCGTCGAGTCTGCAACGGTTTCCTGTTTGGAACTCTTCCAACACACCGCCCCTCCATTGAGGGTAAAGACAAAACCCGACATGGACTTGGAATCATCCTTGTCACTCTGGAAGCGGAGTCAGCAAAGGCCTCGATCTGGAGGTCTTTTCCGCCATACACCAAGAACATCTCCTTAGTCCTTCTGAGGTACTTGAGAATGTTCTTTACTGCTATCCAGTGTTTCTCCCCAGGGTTTGACTGATACCGGCTTACCACACTCAGTGCATAAGCTACATCCGGTCTGGTACACAACATCGCATACATTATAGAGCCTACCGCAGAAGCGTAGGGTATAATAGACATGCGATCCCTCTCCAAATCAGTCTTGGGAGACATCTCTTTAGAGAGGGTGATCCCGTGACAAGCCGGTAGGTTACCGCGCTTGGAATCTTCCATACTGAATCTTTTCAGTATGGTGTCGATGTACCTGGACTGTGAAAGTCCTAATATCCTCTTGGATCTATCACGATGGATCCGGATCCCCAGGATGTCTGAGGCATCACCCAGGTCTTTCATGGAGAACCTGTGTGACAAGAACCCCTTGACAGATTGTAGCATAGGAATGTCATTTCCCATTAAGAGAATGTCATCCACGTACAAAACGAGGAATACTACAGTTCTCGCTACAAATCTATAATAGATGCATGGTTCATCTGGATTTTTGATAAAGCCAAATTCCTTGACCGTCTCATCAAAACAGATGTTCCAACTCCGCGATGCCTGCTTTAGTCCATAGATGGACTTAAGCAACTTGCACACCTTTCCGCTGCTCCCACTCTGAATGAAACCCTCTGGCTGGTCCATATAGACACACTCCTCTAAATTTCCATTTAGAAAAGCGGTCTTTACGTCAATTTGCCAGATCTCATAATCGTGGAAGGCAGCAATGGCAAGAAGGATCCGAATGGATTTGAGCATAGCCACTGGAGAAAAGGTTTCGTCATAGTCTAAGCGAGGTCTTTGACGGAAACCCTTTGCAACAAGTCTAGCTTTATAGGTCTCAACCTGTCCATCTACACCAATCTTCCTTTTGAAGATCCACTTGCATCGTACGGGTTTTACCCCGTCTGGAGCAATGTCCAACGTCCATACTTTGTTGGTGTATATGGACTCCATTTCGGTCCGCATTGCATCCAGCCATTTTACTGAGTCAACGCTCTGAACGGCCTGCTGGAAGCTAGTAGGCTCATCATAATCTATGATGCAATCCTCTCTATCCCCGTCTATGAGAAAACCGTAGTATCTCTCGGGCGAATGGACTGTCTACTACTCCTGCGGAGCGGCGTAGGAATGTCCTGTTCTTTTGAACCCTCTGGTTCCACTAAGCTTTCAGTAATAGTCTGTGGTTCTAGAATTTCTTCCAGTTCTACTGCGCTCCCATTAATTTCCTTTTCCAAGAACTGGTGTTCTAGAAAGTGGGCATTACGAGAAACAAGGACTTTTTATTCCTCTGCGTGGTAGAAAAGATACCCCTTGGTGTTCTTTGGGTATCCCACAAACTTGCACGGTACTGAGCATGCCTCGAGTTTTTCCGCATGCTGCTTTTTGACAAAAGCTGGACATCCCCAGATCTTCAGATATTGAAGATAGGGTTTCTTCCCACTCCATAACTCCTAAGGTGTGGTAGGCACAGTCTTAGTGGGAACTCGGTTCAAAAGGTATGCAGCTGATTCTAGCGCATACCCCCAGAATGATCGCGGTAACTCAGCGTTACTCATCATGGACCGTACCATATCCAATAGGGTTCGGTTCCGTCTCTCCGATACACCATTATGTTGTGGAGTGTATGGAGGAGTAAGCTGATAGAGAATTCTGTTCTCTTTTAAATAGTCCAGGAACTCGGCACTCAAGTATTCACCACCTCGATCCGATCTTAGAATCTTCATACTTTTGCCGGTTTGTTTTTCTACTTCATTCTTATATTCCTGGAATTTTCTAAAGGCTTCGGACTTATGTTTCATTAAAAAGATATAACCGTACCTTGAAAAGTCATCCGTAAAAGTAATGAAGTCAGAAAAACCGCTTTGCGCATGTGTAGACATTGGACCGCACACGTCGCTGTGTACAAGTCCCAAGAGCTCGCTCGCTCTTACTCCGTATCCAGTGAAAGGAGACTTTGTCATCTTTTCTTTGAGACAGGATTGACAAGTGGCATACGATTGATATTCGAACGGATTCAAATATCCTTCTGTATGTAACTTTGTCAACCTTCTGTCATTGATGTGACCCAGTCTACAATGCCATAAGAAAGTCTGATTTATTTCCGGAGACTTTCTTTTGTGTGTATTCTGGACATTGAAAATCTGTGGTTGGTTTAATACGTATATACCATTGCTCAATGTACCTGACCCAATCAGAACTTGATTAAGGTGAATGTTTACAACATTGCTTACAAACGCAAATTCATAACCTTCTTTAGAAACCAAAGATACAGAAATGATATTACAAGTTGCGTTGGGTACAAAAAAGCAATTACGCAAAACCAAAACATGTCCATCTGACATTCCCAGGTGATAGTCCCCCACGGCTTTAGCATCCATGCTAGCTCCGTTCGCAACTCTGAGGGTCATGTCACCTGCTTTCAAAGCACTACGGTTTCTCAACGCCTGCAAAGAATTACAGATATGAGATCCTGATCCGGTATCCAATACCCAGGAAGCAGAGTTTATTGAAAGACAGTTTTCAACAACATACACACCTGAAGCTGAAGCTGCAACCTGCTTCAATTCCTGTGTTCTGGCCTTCCAGGCCCTGCAATCATTCTTCCAGTGTCCTTTCTTATGACAATAGAAGCATTCTTCCTTATCCACAAGCTTCCCCGCTTTCTTTGTTGCTTTAGCTTTTTCCCTTCGTATCCACTTTACTAACACCGACTCTTGGTTTGGCGGGGGCTTTCTTCTTCTTTCCCTTGGCTTTCGCCTTGGACCTAAAAGAAGATGATCCTCCTACAAACAAAGTGGATGTTTCCCTACCTTTCTGTAGGGTGCCCTCTGCGCTCCTCAGCATGTTGAGGAGCTCTGAAAGTTCAAGTTCTTTTTCTTGTAAGTTGAAGTTCAGTATAAACTGGGCGTAAGTGGAAGGAAGGGACTGGAGAACTAAGTCCGTATAGAGCTCACTATCCAATGTGGTCCCTAGGTCCGCGAGCTCCTCAATGTAGCCGATCATCTTAAGCACGTATTCTGCTACTGATGATCCGACGGCCATCCTTGTCGAAAATAACTTTTTCGACGCTTCGTATCTTGCGATACGAGATTGCTCTCCATACAGTTCTTTTGTATGAAGAAATATGGATTCCAAGTCCATATTCTCGTGCCTCCTCTGATGTTCATTGTCCATAGAGGCAAGTACAAGGCACTTGGCCTTCGCGCTATCAATCTCCCAATTCTTACGGATTTCCTTATCCGCGACGCTGGAAGTGGGACCAAGGACAGGGGGAGCTTTGGTGGTAAGAAGATACCCCAGCTTGTCGTAAGTGATTGCCATCTTGACATTCCTGAGCCAATCTTTGTAGTTTGGCCCTGTCAGTATGTTTTTATCTAGAAATAACTTAAGTCCAGTCATGTCGATTGGTCGCTGCAATTAGGAGAGAGAAGAAACACTCAGCTTGATGCTCTTGCAAGTTTTAGAATGGTTTTTAATTTGTCTAAACAGGATGGCTCCCACTATTTCTCGAATCCCTCCTTAAACCAAAAAGGAAGAATTAGTCAGGATCAATCTCACTGTACAATACTTGCTTAGCCGTTCAGCCAGGCCAGTGTCGGTACTTCGAGGGAGGTTTTCCAACGCTTTCGCGAAGTTCCTTAATTAAATAACCACTTTTCCCTGGGGGCGTAGCCCCGCTAACACCTTTCTAGACACCTACTAGGTTTATAGCATTGATCGTTTAGTGAGAAATTTCTCGAGGAGTAGCATATACTCACAGTAGGATCGGGATCCAAATATCATCGCGTGACGAAACTGAAGGAATCCTACCAGAATCATCACACTCCAAATGGTATGCAACACTAGCAAGTTTCAGTTCTTTTGAAACTCCCGATGTGGATTTTTGCCCCATGCTCTTATGACCTTGGCGTGAGGTCAAAATGTCGTAAGTCACATGTCAAGTTCTTCCCATCATTATCCAGGTTAATTTGAATCCACCCGTACCTACCCTTGACGTAGGCCAAAGTGGTAGTACGGCTATCCCAAACCAACGCATTCTATCTATGCAACAGATAAATATCCGGCAGCTACCAATCACTATGCCTTGGCGTGAGGTCAAAATACAAAGCTTGAATACTACCGAATATTTAACTGAAATGATGGAGGGCTACGAATGGTTTTGGCAAAACCGTGAACGTAGTGAACTTGATATAATCGATGGAACGAGATAGCTTTTAAAAGGAGTGGCTCAAGCTCCGCATTTAAAAGTTAGTTTTGAAAAGAACCGAGTGGTTTTCCGAAAGTGTTCCAACGATTTTAACTTGGTTTATTTTCTTGCATTAGTTCTTTTAATGCGTGATATTCTTGCATTAGTTCTTTTAATGCGTGATATTCTTGCATTAGTTCTTTTAATGCGTCCCATCATTTAATCCTACCATTGCAGAAAACAACCAAAATATGACGTACGCTTATGCCATTCGCATTCGCCACGGGGCCCCGTCATTACCTGTTAGGTTACTTAACTAACGACAGAGCGGGGGCTGGGCTAGCGCGGCTGTAAAACATAAGCAACGCCTAAATAATATCATATATAGATATATTGCAATGATAGCCATTTCAGATCACAGATGAACACATTGGATATACTAGGAATCCGCAATTCGTACGAGCCTGTAACGAAAAGCAGATTACACGGTCGCGGTGAATAGCCAATACCCCACCCAAGACCCCTACGGGTGCGGCAAACTACCCGCTAAGTACCCGAACCGAAGCAACCTCCCTCAACTCCGTCAGTAGGCCACTCGACACTTCGGCATACCCGGTAGTTTGTGCACCCCTCCATGGGTCTATCCTAGGAGCAAAAACAGTAAAAAGAAATTATACAATGACGGCTACAACCCCGACTCGGTTGTGCGGCCATACAAATAATTATTACATCAATTTACAGATTTACATGAATTGAAAGAAAAGAAAACTCTCGTCTCACAACCCCCGGCTATTCACCCGCGACAATCCAATGAATTCATATACACATTCCATTGACATTACAGATCACAGATTTGTATAACCCCCACTAATCGACATATAGCGATTAGTAGACGTTCAATACAAATATCACATCACAGAAAAACCCATCAGCTTAAGTCTTTTAGAAGTTCGATCAAAAATACGGATTTATAGGCCCCAAACACAAAATTTTCGTTCTGGAAAATCAGGGCTGAAAAAACATATTCCAAAATTCCCAAAATACCCCACTGAACAAACTGCAACCAAAATTTCTCACTGCCGAGTCAACTCGGCCGCGGAACCGCAGCGGGAGCACGCTCCCGCCGCGTTTCGGCGGCGCTTTGATCGGTTCAGTGGACGAATTTTTGTCAGTTTGTTATAAAAACCCTGAGCCGAATTTTAAAGTATGATTTATCATTTTTGGAACAGAGGAAAAATTCGACAGCAAGCATGATATCGGGGTTCATTTCGGGACTTTTTCTTTGATCGATCTTCTAGCTACTTTGCTAACATGTTAGATAGAGTTTAACTAGGCTTGGATACCACTGTAAGTCCATGCTACCTCTCCCGGTACTTTCGGGCATGCAGAATTTGGTGAAAAACAATTTTCTTAGAGGTGGTAACATGGACTCAAAACCGGATCTTTGTTAAACATCTAACTAACAACCTAACTACGAGTTGCTAACTACTCGGTTAGGGGGTTATACCTTTCTTTTTCTCGAACTCCTTCGTCTTCAAGCTTCGATGGTCGTCCGAATCGGCTTCTCCCCGTCGTCTCCTTGCGCCGAAGATAGATCCACCTGAAAGCTTCAACCTTTGGCTCCTTCTTCGAACTTTGAAGAAACTAGTTCACTCGGTTTGCTAAACCTTGTGAACTAGAGTGAGTAGAGAAGAGTTTGTATGGGATTTTATCTATGGTTCTTGGTTCTCAACTCATGAGACAAGTGAACCATAGAGTCAAGAGAGGGAGAGCAAGAGGAGGAGATGAGAGCTCAAGAACAAGAGAGAGAATGAGTATAAAAGAATGAGAGAAAACTTTTTTCATTTGGCTCTCATAATCCAAAACAATCATAACACCTCATATCAATCAAGTATTATGTGATGGTTTAAGCAACCATAGCCATATCATTTCATGCACTCATTTTGCACAAAAGAGCAAGCAAGCCAAAGTCTTTGCCATGAAACGATAGCTATAGTTATCATGATGGTCAACTAGTCAAGCCTAGTGAACCGGTCAACAAAGTCAACAAGTCAACAAAAGTCAACAAGTCAACAAAGTCAATCCCTCAACAACCATGTCACCATAATACTTAATTAATATAATTGTTAATCACATATCATATTCTCATTAGGGTTGAGCAAAAAGTCAATAGTCAACTGCCAACGGTCAACAACCCTAATGAGAATCCTCTGCCTCTGTCTCTCCGTCAACTATGCATACACACCCGCATCCGCGTTCCGAGGAACACGAATGCATACCGGATAAAACCAATCCTAAAAGGTACACTAGGATCTGGCTTAAAACAAAGCCCGCTAGTATGAACTGTCCGGACACTGTATGTGCACAAGTGCACGGATGTGACCGAACCCTGTCGCAAAACCATGCGACCTGTCGCAAAACCATGGGACCTCTACTCTTTTGCCTAAAGGCGAATAGCTTTCTGTGTGGGACTCTAAAGACTCGACACTACGCTGGCAGTGGGTTTAACCACAGACCGCAAGCGGTACTAGCTGTGCGTAACGGTCCCCGGGTAGATGCCGACAAGAAGACTGACGAGACAAAACCCATCTGAACTCCTACTGAGCTTGAATGTGACATTCTCCGTACAGTCCGGTCTGTTCGTCTGATACATCGCATGGCGGGCCTAGGGGGGGTAAACGTCAGTCCCCCAATAGCGGTACAAGTCGTGTCGGAGTGAAGCCCAAAACACCCTGAGATAACACTGGAAGCCTACCAGTATATCTCGTTTGCCCTGGCCAGGGACTACTCGTGTAATGGCTCTCCTAGACACAGCGCGATGTCAACCCCCCAATACCAGGAGAGACGAATCCTGTCTAACCGTCACTGCCTCCAAGTGCTTCGGGACTGCACCCAACTACCACCTGTTTGCACGACTCCTTTGAGCCGTGGTAGGCTAGTAATCAAAGTACAGTGGGAACACACTCGAGGCGAAGTGACAGAGTCAAGTCAGCGGACTAAGCTGTACTTATGTCACCTAGGGACTGATAACTGACGATAGGCATAACACTAACTAGTCAGTTCCCGACGAGTCCTGTCCAGTGTACTAGTAACCCAACGAGCACCCGCATACTATCTCAAGTACGACGTACCGACGGCTGTGGGACAGTCCGTCCCCCACACTGGGATGAGAAGCGCATGCGCTAGTCTACTCCGGAGTATCGATGCCCTGTCTCGATAGTCCTGCGACCAGGGACCTGCATAAGGATGTGCTTATAGATTACCCAGCCCCACTAGTGTGACTGCCATTACAACGCTGGTAATCAAGCAAAAATCCTAAGGGCTCCACTAATGTGTATAGGCGATATACTAAAATAAACACATGTACACATTGAAGTAGAAACAAACCAAGTAGCATACTCCTATTTTGAGCAAGATTGTATATACAAGGTGAATATCCCAAGCTTCCATTAAGTAATATACAAACTAGTATGATACAGTAATGGCCTCTAGGGCATATACACTAACATACTCATCCTCCTGCCGTGTCTTATAGTCTAGAACAGCCGCAATGGCAAGTCTAGGTAAACAAGAACCTCCTTGTCACCATCTCTGAGAAGACCGAAGTACCTCTTGGGTGACTGAGGTTACCTACCAAAATCTGCGGAGTGGCTAATGGAATATCGAAAACATTTGAATCCTCATGTTCTATTAAATCTTCAGTGATCGTTTGTGGTTCTGGAATCACTTGCAGTTCTACCATACTCCTACTTCTATTTTCTGAAAAAATCCATTTTACTAAAACTGTGGCGAGTGAAGAACAATATAAATATTGATCTTCCTGTTGGTAGAAAGTTAAACCTCATCAAAACCCGGGATAACCCACAAACTGCCATTACTGAAACGTGCCTCGAGTTTATCCGGATTCTGGTTATAAGCATCAGCCGGACAACTCCATATACCTTAACATCATAAAGATATAAATTGATTCTATATTTATCCAATATAGAAACAAAAGCACTAATTTAATGGAACCAGATTCAAAATCATGCATCTGTCTCCAGTGCATGTCGACCAAATGGAAAAAGGCCAATCAACGTTACTCAACTAGGAGTGCATCCAGATATGAGTAACCTGATAGAGAATCAAGTTCTCAAAACCATTATTATCAACGGAATTCCAAAAAAAATCTACATCTTTGAATTCCACGAAGAATCCTGATACATCTAACAAATGTTTCTCTTCTTTATTCTTATACCTACAACTTCTCAAAATCTGAACCTTGCATTTCAACGAAATACTTGTCTAGAACTGGAGAAGTCATGAGTAAATAGAATATAGTATGAGTACCAAACCCATTGTCCTAATGGACACTGGACAACATACAATACTTTGTACAAGTCCCCTATGTTCAATAACTCAAACCCTGTGCGTCGTAGGTTGAAAAACTGTATTATAGTTAAGAAGAGTTACACCGCTGTTGAATGCACCTTACCTAATCACCAAATGATATAGGTAAATGTGATAGACATAATTTCAAAAAGTTATATCTCACTTTATAAAATAAACATACAGATATATCAGTTTGAAATTAATGCATAACAACGGATATTCAAAACCAAATATTTACCATCCGGCAAAAACCAGATGATTTCCTCAAATATCACCAATATTATTGAATTTTGATATAATGAGGATTTAATCACCCAATTCCCAACATCTTACTCCCACTCAACATCCGTAATAACTTACATATGTGAGAAACTAATCTGGTAAACACATACCGTGGAGTTAGATTCCAATTGGGAAAACAGTTTTCAATTAACATTGCACAGTGAAACTGAAACATGAAAATGTTTCAAAAAGGGGTAAACTGGTTTTCCTAGTATCGCCACTTCCATTATCCTGATTCATGACTGTAACCGTATAGTTCCATGCCCTCACTCCAATCCCTTTATGTTGTCTTTACTTATTACCTTATGTACACCACCTTTAGGCTAATTGGTTTTCTTCCTTCCCTACCCTTCGGCACCAGCTTAAGGTATGGAAGAAGACTATCCAATAAGCGTAATAGGTGTACTCTCCTAATCATAGGAGCTCTCGTAACCTGAGAGAAGGTAAAGGGAAAGCCATCTGAATGATCCTATTCTTATTTTCCTGAACCGGAAACCATCCTCGAATCTAGAACGAATTCCTTCGAGTTCGTATGTAACTATACGATGGCATATCCAATAGGAGTGGATTTCCGTAGTGATACGGAGTGTTCTGGAGAAATCCAAAGTGGATGTGGGAGTGGCAGGGGTATATACGGTTTTGTCGTGAATGATGGTTGTCGCAATTTTTTTGGCCCTTAATCTAATCTCTTTATATGTCTTTACTTATTACCTTCTGTACACCACACTTAGGCTTAATTGGTTTTCTTCATTCCCTACCTATCGGCATCTGCCTACGGTTTGGAAGAAGACTATCCAATAAGCCCAATAGGTGTCTCTCCTAATCCTATCAGCCCTCACAACCTTGAGAGAATGTAACTGGAAAAGACAACCGAATTATCCTATTCAATCTCTCAAGAACCAAAATCTATCCTCGAATCTTGGAACAAGTTCCTTCGAGTTCATATGTAACTATACAATCGATTTATACAATGGAAGTGGATGTTCGTCGTGATATGGGGTGTTCTGGAGAAATGCGAAGATGATATAGAAGTGGCAATGATATATATGACAACGTGACATTCCAAAAGCTAAAGTGTTTTAAGAAGGTTCGGTTAACTTGGTTCATGAGTTTTAGTTTAGGGTCAGGTCATGGTCGCTGCCAAAGAGAGAGAGAAAAGAAACACTCCGCGTGCACTCTAGCCTAGAATAGAATGGTTAATCACTTTATCTAATCAGGATGGCTCCCACTGTATCCTTGAATTCTTCTTCAAACCCAAAAGGAGAATTAGTCGAAATCACCCGAGGAGTAATGCTACTCATCAGTGGGAATCAGGATACAACTATCATCGTATAATAATTTGATGGAAGCCACCCAAGTCACTACACTCCAGAAGGTATGCGCATGCCTGATATGTTTCCTGTATGTTTGAAACTCCCGATGTAGTTTTTACCCCTAACGACCTATAACCTTGATGCTTGCCATTAAGTTATAGGCCACTAGTCAAGTTCAATCCATCATTGTTCTGGATTAACTCGAACCTACCCGCACAAACCCTTGACGCTTGCCAACAAAGCTGTACGACTGTCCCGATCAATCACATATCCATGATACAAATAAGTATTATTCAGCTACCGTACATGTAAGTCTACGTTACCCACCCCGGTGCTTACGGGGAGGCGGAATAGGTAAAAATCAAATTTTTAACACAAGGTAACATGGACTAAAACTTGAGGATCTTTGCCAGACCATTGCTAACAAACAACAAGAGGTTCTATCTACTATGCTTAGGAGATTATACCTCATGCAACAAGTCCTTCGGGTCTTCTTCCCGCTGTCCTCCTCATCCATGCAAGCTCCGAGGATCGATCCGGATCTTGGTCACCTCCGTGGCTTCCTAGAGTCGAAGACGATCCACCCGAGAGTCTGTAGTCCGAGATCTTCCTCAAGCCGAGGTAACTATGGAAACAAGTTTGCTATTCTTGAAGTCCTAGGTGGTGTAGAAGATGATGGTGGATTTGTTTGTCCATTTTATTTCTATTTTTCTTAACACATGAGAGCTATAGAAAAATCAAAAGAGGCAGAAGAAGGAGGAACCATGGGAGCTCTCTCTCTCTCTCTCTGGATGAGAGAGAATGAAAAGAAAAAAAATGATCCATATCCAAAATAATTACTTATCTCTTATCACGATAAAGTGTGATGGTTACATTGAATTGACCATTATCATCTCAAATTAAATCCAAATCCAAAAGCAAAAGAAGGATCTTGTGCTCTCAAGAAAAGTCCAAGTCAACAATGGTCAACTAGGTCAAATGGTCAAGCATGGTGAAATGGTCAAAGCAATTAGCCATAACACAATTATCATTAAAAAGATTAGTAAATATTTTCCTCGCCTCATAATGGTTTTGACCGAACCAACGGTCAAAACCCTAATGAGGCACCTCCTTCTTCTTCGCTCCTCACAACCGTGCATACACACGTGCATCCGCATTCCGTAGAATGCGAATGCACAGAAGACAAAGCTAATCCATCCTTACAATAGTAGGATCCGGCTTAAACCAAAGCCCACTAGCATCGTCTGCCCGAACAGCATACGCGGATAAGTGCACGTAAGTGATCGTAGCCCTGCCGTAAAACCATACGGCCTCTACACCTTTCGCCCAGTGCAGGGAAACTCTCTGTATAGGACTCTAAAGACTCGACACTACGCTGGCAGTGGGTTTAACCATAGACTGCAAGCGGCATTAGATGTACGTGACGGTCCTCAGGTAGATGTCGATAAGAAGGCCGATGAGGTAAACCCATCTGAACTCCTATTAAGCCTGAATGTGACAATCTCCGTATGGTCCGGTCTGTTTGTCCATGAGTATCGCATGTCAGGCCTAGGGGGGTGGTAAACGTCAGACCCATAATAGTGGTACAAGTCATGCCGGAGTGTAGCCCAGAACACCCTGAGAAACTACTAGAAACACTACCAGTAATTCTCGCTTGCCCTGGCCAGGGTCTTTGTGTAATGGCTCTCCTAGACACAACGCGATATCGGGAGAGATGAATCCTATCTAACCGCTACTTCCTCTAAGTGCTTCGAGACTGCACCCAACTACTACCTGTTTGCTCGACTCATTTGGGCTGTGGTACGGTAGTAATCAAAGTACAGTGGGAACACACTCTAGGCGAAGTAGCAGTGTCAAGTCGACGGACTAAGCTGTACTCCTGTCATCTGGGAACTGTTATCTGATGATGGGTATAGTACAAACCAACATTTCCCGACGAGTCCTGTTCAGTGTACTCGTAACCTAACGAGCACCCGCATACTATCTCCAGTACGACATACTGATGGCTGTGGGACAGACCATCTCCCCTGCTGGGATGAAAAGCGAATACGCTAGTCTACTCTGGAGTATCGATGCCCCGTCTCAATAATCCTACGACAAGGGACCTTTATAAGGATGTGCTTGTAGATTACCCAGCCCCCACAAGTGTGACTGCCATCACAACGCTGGTAATAAAGCAAAGATCCTTAGGGCTCCACTAATATGTATAAGTGATATGCTAAAAGAAACACATGCACATATTAAATTAGAAACAAACCAAGTAGCATACTACCATTTTGAGCAAGATTGTCTATACAACTGTGAATATCCCAAGCTTCCATTAAGTAATATACAAACTAGTATGATACGGTAATGGCCTCTAGGGCATATACACTAACAATCTCCTACTTGCACTAGGACCATGTACTGGCGTATCGAAGACTTATCATCTCGATTAGCCGCTCAAACTGAGTCTGGGGTGCGGCCTTCGTGAATGGATTTGCAGTGTTATTCTCCGAATCTACTCTCTTCACCTCGATCTCCCGGCGATCTACGATCTCCCTGATCAGGTGGTACCGCTTCAAAATGTGTCTGGACTTTTGATGGGACCTGGGTTCCTTCGCTAAAGCTATAGCACCGTTGTTGTCACAATACAGTGGTATTGGATCAACAATGGTAGGAACCACCTGAAGCTCCGTGAGGAAATTCTTCATCCAGACAGCTTTCTTTGCGACATCGCAAGCAGCTATGTACTCCGCTTCCATAGTTGAGTCAGCAACGGTTTCCTGCTTGGAGCTCTTCCAGCAAACCGCCACTCCATTGAAGGAAAAGACATAACCCGACATGGACGAGTCATCCTTGTCACTCTGGAAGCTGGAGTCAGCAAAGGCCTCGATCTGGAGGGCTTTTCCGCCATACGCCAAGAACATCTCCTTAGTCCTTCTCAGGTACTTGAGAATGTTCTTTACTGCTATCCAGTGTTTCTCCCCTGGGTCCGACTGATACCGGCTTACAACGCTTAATGCGTATGCTACATCTGGTCTGGTTCATAACATCGCATACATTATAGAGCCTATCGCAGATGCGTAGGGTATAGATGACATGCGGGCCCTTTCCAAATCAGTCTTGGGAGACATCTCTTTGGAGAGGGTGATTTCGTGACAAGCCGGTAGATTACCGCGCCTTGAATCTTCCATACTGAATCGTTTAAGTATGGTGTTGATGTACCTGGACTGCAAAAGTCCCAACATCCTCTTAGATCTATCATGATAGATCTGGATCCCCTGAATGTAGTTGGCATCGCCCAGGTCCTTAATGGAGAACCTCTGTGACAAGAATCCTTTGACTTACTGTAGCATTGGAATGTCATTTCCTATTAGGAGAATGTCATCCACGTACAAGATGAGGAATACCACAGTTCTCCCTACAATCTTACTGTATATGCATGGTTCATCCAGATTTTTGATAAAGTCGAATTCTTTGACAGTATCATCAAAGCAGATGTTCCAACTCCGCGATGCCTGCTTCAGTCCATAAATGGACTTAAGCAACTTGCACACTTTACCGTTGCTCCCACTCTGAATGAAACCCTCCGGCTGATCCATATAGACGCACTCTTCTAAATTTCCATTTAGAAAAGCCGTCATTACGTCCATCTGGCAAATCTCATAATCGTGGAAGGCAGCAATGGCAAGAAGGATCCAAATGGATTTGAGCATAGCCATTAGAGAAAAGGTTTCGTCATAGTCCAACCAGGTCTTTGACGAAAACCCTTTGCAACAAGTCTAGCTTTATAGGTTTCAACCTACCCATCTACACCAATCTTCTTTCTGAAGATACATTTGTAGCCTACGGGTTTTACCCCTTCTGGAGCAATGTCCAAAGTCCAAACTTTATTGGTGTACATGGACTCCATCTCAGTCCGCAATGCATCCAGCCATTTTACCGAGTCACCACTCTGAATGGCTTGCTGGAAGCTAGTAGGTTCATCATTTTCAATGACGCAATCCTCTCGATCCCCGTCTATGAGAAAACCGTAGTATCTCTCGAGCGGATTTGACTGCCTACTACTCCTGCGGAGTGGCGCTGGGATGTCCGGTTCTCCTGAAACTTCTGGTTCTACCAAGCTTTCAGTAATAGCTCGTGCTTCTGGAATTTCCTCCAGTTCTATTGCGCTCCCACTTGTTTCCTTTTATAAAAACTGATGTTCGAGAAAGTGAGCATGATGAGAAACAAAATCCTTTTGTTCCACTACGTAATAGAAAAGATACCCCCTGGAGTTCTTTGGGTATCCCACAAACTTACACAGTACTGAGCATGCCTCGAGTTTGTCCGCATGCTGCTTTTTAACAAAAGCTGGACTTCCTCATATCTTCAGATATTGAAGATAGGGTTTCTTCCCACACCACATCTGATATGGTGTGGTAGGCACAGTCTTCGAGGGAACCTTGTTCAAAAGATATGAAGCTGATTCTAGTGCAAACCCCAGAAAGATCGCGATAACTCAGACCTACTCATCATGGAACGAACCATATCCAATAGGGTTCGATTCCGCCTTTCAGATACACCATTGTGTTGTAGTGTGTATGGATAAGTAAGCTGAGAGAGAATTCCATTCTCTTTTAAGTAGTCCAGAAACTCGACACTTAAGTATTCACCACCTCGATCAGATCTCAGTGTCTTGATACTTTTGCCTGTTTGTTTTTCAACTTCATTCTTGTATTCCCGAAATTTCTCAAAGGCCTCAGATTTATGCTTCATCAGGAAGACATGTCCATACCTAGAGAAATCATCCGTAAAAGTAATGAAGTATGAATAACCACCTCGCGCATGTGTAGACATTGGACCACACACATCACAGTGTATGAGTTCCAAGAGATCGCTCACTCTTACTCCGTATCCAGTGAATGGAGTTTTTGTCATCTTTCTAATGAGACAAGATTCACAAGTTGCATAAGACTGATACACGAACGGATTCAAGTATCGCTCTTTATGTAATTTTGTTAACCGTGTCTCATTAATGTGACCCAGCCTACAATGCCATAAGAAAGCCTGATTTGTTTTCGGAGACTTTCTTTTAAGTGTGTTCTGGACACTGAAAACCTGAGCTTGATTCAATACGTATATCCCATTTTCTAATGTACCTGACCTAATCAAAACTTGATTTAGGTGGATGTGGATCACATCGCTTACAAAAGTAAAATCATATCCTTACTTAGAAAGTAAGGATACATATATGATATTACAAGCCATACTAGATACATATAAACAGTTACGCAGAATCAATATCTGCCCACCTGTCAATCCAAGGTGATATTCTCCTACGGATTCAGCGTCCACGCTCATTCCGTTGGCAACCCTGAGAGTCATATCACCTATCCTGATAACACTATAGTTTCTCAAAGCCTGTAATGAATTACAGATGTGAGATCCTGATCCGGTATACAGTACCCAGGAAGTAGGGTTAATTGATATACAGTTTTCTACTACAAACACACCCGAAGCCGAAGCCACAACATGCTTCGAATCCTGGCTATTGGCTTTTCTAGCCCTGCAATCCTTCTGCCAATGTTCATTCCCGTAACAATAGGAACGTCCCTTCTTTACTATATCTTGTCCCAAAACTTTTGCCCTTCCCTTTCCTTCTTCTTCCCTGGTTTCCTTCAGGGTATAAGTAGAGGGCAGAGACTGTAGAATCAAGTCAGTACTTGACCCGTTCTTCAACGTGGTCTTCAGGTCCGTTAGCTCATCAAAATAGCTAGTCTCTGTAAGGACATTGTCCCCTACAGATGACTCGAAAGCCAACCTCTCTTGAAGCAATTCGTTCGAGATCTCATATCTTGCGATACGAGATTGCTCTGTATATAAATCTTTGTTATGGAGGAAGATAGAAGCTAAGTCCATCTTCTCATGCTGCCTCTGGTATGCACCATCAACTGAGACCAACACGAGGCAGTTGGCATTCACACAGTCCTTTTCAGATGTCTTACGGATAACAATATCCGTGACAGGGGAAACTGGTCCTGAGACGGCAGGGGTTTGATTAGTTAGGAGGTGTCCCAGCTTGTCATGGGTAATGGACATCTGGACAGACCTTTGCCAGTCATAACAGTCAGATTCAGTCATTTTATTATCTAGATGTAACCTATGTCTGGTCATTGGGTCGCTGCAATTAAGAGAGAGAAAAAAACACTTCGCATGATACTCTTGCAAGTTTAGATTGGATTTTAGTTTATCTAAACAGGATGGCTGCCACTGTTTCTCGAATCCTTCCTCAAACCATAAAAGAAGAATTAGTCGGGATTGATCTCACCGTACAATACTTGCTTAACCGTTCAGCCAGGCTGGTGTCGGTACATCAAGGGAGGTTTTACGACGCTTTCGCGAAGTTCCTTAATTAAATAACCTCTTTTCCCTGTGGGTGTAGCCACGCTAACACCTTTCTAGACACCTACTTGGTTTATAGCATTGATCGTTAAGTGAAAAGTTTCCCGAGGAGTTGCGGATACTCACAGTAAGATCGGATCAAAATATCATTATGAGATAATGCTGAAGGAATCCTACTAATATTATCAAAATCCAAATGGTATGCAGCACTAGCAAGTTTCAGTTTCTTTTGAAACTCCCGATGTGGATTTTTGCCCCATGCTCTTATGACCTTGACGAAGGCCAACATATCATAAGTCACATGTCAAGTTCTACCCGTCATTATCCAGGTTAATTTGAACCCACCCGTACATACCCTTGACGAAGGCCAAAATAGTAGTACGACTGTCCCAAACCAACGCATCTATCTATGCTACAGATAAATATTCAGCAGCTACCAATCACTATACCTTGGCGAAGGTCAAAATACATAGCTTGAATACTACTAAATATTTAACTGAAATGACGGAGGGCTACGAATGGTTTAGGAGAAATCGTGAACGTAGTGAACTTGATATAATCGAAGGAACCTGATTGCTTTTAAAAGGAGTGGTTTAAGCTCCGCGTTTTTAAAAGTTTTTCTGTTTTGAAAAAACCAAGTTGTTTTGAAATTGTTCCAACGATTCAACTTTGGTTTGTTTTCTTTCCATTAATTAATGCGTCCCATCTATTAATCCTGCCATTGCAGAAAACAACGAAAATATGACGTACGCTTATGCCATCCGCAATCGCCACTGGGCCCCGTCATCACATGTTAGGTTACTTAACTAACGACAGCGCGGGGGCTGGACTAGCGCTGATGCAAAACATAAGCAACGCCTACTAGATATCATATATAGATATATACATTCGTCAGATGCAATGATAGCCATTCCAGATCACAGATGAACACATTGGTTATGCTAGGGATCCGCGTTTCGTTAGATCCTGCAATGAAAGACGGATTACACGGTCGCAATGAATATCCAAACCCCACCCTAGACCCATACAGGTGCGGAAAACTACCCGCCAAGTACCCGAAGTGAAGCAACCTCCCTCAACCACGTGATTAGGCCACTCGGCACTTCAAAATACCCGGTAGTTTGTGCACCCAATCTTAGGTCTATCCTAGGAGCAAAAACAGTAAAAGAAATAATATACAATGGCGGCTACAAGCTCAACCCGGATGCGCGGCCATAAAAATAATATTACATCAATTTACAATTATTACATTGAATGAAAAATAAATAAACTCTCATCTCACAAACCCCGGCTATTCATTCGCGACAATCCAACAAGTTCATATACACAATCCAACATCACAGATCACATATATGTATAACCCCCACTAATCGACGTATAGCGACTAGTAGACGTTCAATACATATATCACATCACAGAAGATCCGATTAGCAAAAGTACTTAGAATTTCGATCGATAACTTGATTTGAAACGACCCTAAACACAACACAGCACTCAGCAAAATCTGGGCAGAAACAAACTATCTTAAAAATCACAAAACCAACACAGAGAACCCCAGAAGAAATTTGGTGCGCAGCCGAGTTGACTCGGCCGCGGATCCGCGGTCTTCTAAGTGACTCAGGCGCCTAAATTTCTACAGTGTTCTCTAAAAAGCCTGCACGTATTTTTAAGGTCCATGGAAAAAATTTTGGACCATTTTTTAAAAACGACAGAAAAGTGCAATTTTTGACGTGTTTTGCGATTTTTTTCGGCGATCGAATTTCTAACACTTCGCTAACAAATTAGTAATGGTTTAGCGAGGCTCTGATACCGCTGTAAATCTACGTTACCCACCCCGGTGCTTACGGGGAGGCGGAATAGGTAAAAATCAAATTTTTAACACAAAGTAATATGGACTAAAACTTGAGGATCTATGCCAAACTATTGCTAACAAAAACCAAGAGGTTCTATTTACTATGATTAGGAGATTATACCTCATGCAACAAGTCCTTTGGGTCTTCTTTCCGCTGTCCTCCCTGTCCATGCAAGCTCCGAGGATTGATCCGGATCTTGGTCACCTCCGGGGCTTCCCAGAGTCGAAGACGATCCACCCGAGAGTCTGTAGTCCGAGCTCCACCTCAAGCCGAGGTAACTAGGGCAACAAGTTTGCTATTCTTGAAGTCCTTGGTGGTATAGAAAATGATGGTGGATTTGTTTG
This sequence comes from Agapanthus africanus, assembly GCA_030015575.1. Lineage (NCBI taxonomy): Eukaryota > Viridiplantae > Streptophyta > Magnoliopsida > Asparagales > Amaryllidaceae > Agapanthus > Agapanthus africanus. Next base: position 263,512,687 of record CM057346.1, on the reverse strand, counting down.
TCTATTTTATTTCTATTTTTCTCAAGACATGAGAGCTATAGAAAAATCAAGAGAGGAAGAAGAAGGGGGAACCATGGGAGCTCTCTTTCTTTGGATGAGTGAGAATGAGAAGAAGAAAAAATGACCCATATCCAAAATAATAGCTAATCTCTTATCATGATAAAGTGTGATGGTGACATTGATTTGAACATTATCATCTCAAATCAAATCCATAGCCAAAAGCAAAAGAAGGATCTAGTGCTCTCAAGAAAAGTCCAAGTCAACAATGGTCAACTAGGTCAAATGGTCAAGCATGGTCAAATGGTCAAAGCAATTAGCTATAACACAATTATCATTAAAAAGATTAGTAAATATTTTCCTTACCTCATAATGGTTTTGACCGAACCAATGATCAAAACCCTAATGAGGCACTCCTTCTTCTTCGCTCCTCACAACCGTGCATACACACCCGCATCCGCATTCCGTAGAATGCGAATGCACAGAAGACAAAACTAATCCATCCATATAATACTAGGATCTGGCTTAAACCAAAGCCCACTAGCATCGTCTGCCCAAACAGCATACACGCACAAGTGCCCGTAATTGATCGTAGCCCTGCTGTAAACCATACGGCATCTACACCTTTCGCCCAGTGCAGGGAAACTCTTTGTTTTGGACTCTAACGACTCGACACTACGCTGGCAGTTAGTTTAACCACAGACCGCTAGTGGCACTAGCTGTACGTAACGGTCCCTAGGTAGATGTCGATAAGAAGGCCGGTGAGGTAAACCCATCCGAACTCTTACTGAGCCTGATTGTGACAATCTCCGTACGGTCCAGTCTGTTCGTCTATGAGTATCGCAAGTCAGGCCTAAGGGGCGGTAAACTTCAGACCCCTAATAGCAGTACAAGTCGTGCCGGAGTGTAGCCAGAACACCCTGAGAAACTACTGGAAACACTACCATTAATTCTCGCTTGCCCTGGCCAGGGACTTTGTGTAATGGATCTCCTAGACACAGCGCGATATCAACCCCCAATACCGGGAGAGACGAATCCTATCTAACCGCTACTCCCTCCAAGTAAAGATCCTAAGGGCTCCACTAATATGTATAAGTGATATGCTATAAGAAACACATGTATATATTAAAGTAGAAACAAACCAAGTAGCATACTACCCTTTTGAGAAAGATTGTCTATAAAACTATGAATATCCCAAGCTTCCATTAAGTAATATACAAACTAGTATGATACAGTAATGGCCTTTAGGGCATATACACTAACAGTACACTATGCCTTGACGCTTGCCAACAAACATAGCACGAATACAAAATAGTACTTATAAGAAATGAAGGAGGGCTACGGCTGGTTTTTGGCAAAAAACCTTTAACGTAATGAACTTGATATCGTTGAAAGAACCGAGTTGTTTTACAAATTTATTGTGGCAAAAACTTTTGCTAAAGAGGTCACTCCCGGTGAAGCGATCTCGGCTCTTTCCCCATCGAATGAAGTGCAGGACATTTCAAACTGATTACCCCGACGCAAAGAAAAAATAATCGACTATAGTGAGGTTATTACGTTGACGCAAACTTTTACTCATAGGGTCACTCCCAATGAAAGGATCTCGGCCCTTACCTTGTCGAATGAGGTGCTGGATATTCATAACCGAATACCACTGTGCAATAATCATATGGGCTCTATCAACATGTACATGATGATAAAGACAAACCAGATAGCATAATATCAACTCGAGTAAGACTGTTCTACCTGTATAGGTCCTCCCTCAGCCATCATAATCACCTGCCTGCGATTACGATAATTGCCTTAAGGGCACTATTGCCAACATGTATCTCACGGTCCGAGATTGGTCCATATACAACTCTTTTGTATGGAGAAAGATGGGTTGAACATCCATCAGCTCAAGCTGCTTTTGATGTGTATTATGCATCAATGCAAGCGCGAGGCATTTGGCTGTAGCACAGTCAATATCCCACGTTTTGCGGATCTCTTTTTCCACAACAGAAGATTCAGGGCCTGGGGTGGGCGGGGCTGTGGCTGTAAGGACATATGATACTTTATCATATGTGAGAGCAATGTTAATGTTCGTCAGCCAAACCTTATAGTTCGGTCAGGTAAGCTTATTTTTCACTAACAGTAGCTTCAGTCCAGTCATGGTTATCTGCCATTAGGAGAGAGAAAAGAATACACTCAGCGAAAGATCTTGCAAAGATCAGATTGGTTATTTATCTTATCTAATCGATGTCTCCCACTGCTTTTATCAAATTTTCCTTCAAACCTTAAAAGAAGAAAAATAGCCAGGATTAATTACATTCTACAACTTCGGTAACCGTTCAGCCAGGCCAGTGCCGGTACTTCTGAGGGAGGTTCCTCATGCTTTCGCACGGACCTAATTAGAATAAACCTCATTTTCCCAGAGATGTAGTCTCGTTGAGACCTTTCTAGACATCTAATGTGTTAGCTAATTGTAAAGTACGAAACTCTCCCGGGAGTAACTATTGCTCACAGTGGGATCAGGATCGTACTATCATATAGAAGGCATGCAATCTCATTGAAAATTTCTGCACTTGAAACTCCCGATATGGTTTTTACTCCTTGCACTTATGACCTTAACTATAGTCAACATATCATAAGTACTAGTCAATTTCTTCCCCTCATTTTGTGATTAACTAGACCCAACCATATGACCCTTAACTATAGTCAATATAATCATATTTATGTCCTAACCAATCGCATCATATGAAGTGTAGGAAGACATCACTTAGCTACCGAACACTGCGCCTTAACTATAGTCGAAATACGCAGCACGAATACTATGTACTCTATTTCCTAAAATGACGAAAGGCTGGGAATAGTTTTTAAGAAAACCTTTAAAGCTTTGAACTTGATACCGTTGCAGAATCCAAAGGGTTTAAAAGGTGTGGCTTAAGCTCCACAATTTGAAAACTTGCTTTTTCATAAAAAGCCGAGTAGGTTTCAAATCTGATTCTACAACATCTTTTTAGGTTCCTTTTTTTACCTTAATCTCATTAATGTAGTCCCATCATTTAAGTCCTTAAGCCATTACAGAAAAGAAACGAAAATAGAACGTACGCTTATGTCATCCGCATTCGCCACAATGTCCCGTTATGTACCGTTAGGTTACTTAACTAACGGTATAGCAGGGCGGGACTAGTACGGATGCGAAAGATAACCAACGTTTAATATATATTATATATATAATACATCATTCGTTTCATCATACAAAGTGATCCCATCACAGAATATCAACAGCAGAAGCATATATATGAAAATTCAGGATAATCAAGGAGGTCTGTATTTTGTATTTAGCCAACAATAGAAAATACGGATTCCGCTGTCGCAATGAATAGCCAAGCCCACACCCCTAGACCCCTACGTGAACGGCAAGTGACCCTACTAATTTTAGAGTTTAGGAGACCCGGTCTCGACTCCTCGAGATGGCCTCCCACTGAACCTTAGAACCCGGTCACTTGTGCTCCCTTCCTTAGGTCTATCCTAATACGGAAAAGTAAATAATATACAACAATGGTAACATCATCATCAACCCGGAAGTGCCCTAATAAAAGAATATTACATACAATTAATTTTACATGGATGAAAAGAAAAAACTCTCATCTCATATAAAACCCCCGGCCATTCATTCACGACGATCCTGCACATCATATCTCAGCAACATATAATATTACATATCATCAACTTAAATAAGTATGCGTGCCCCAATTGTCATTGATGTATATCAACGAAACCTTACGATCGCAGAAAAGAAAATGAAAAACTACAACAATTGGAATCAGCACTTCCTTTAGACATCATAAACCCAGAGTATCTCATATTCTGGATTTCATGGCTAACAATGCTAATCTTACATTTGGGTCTCAACTATGAAAACACATTTTGAAAAGAAGTCGTGTAATTCAATAAGATTCCTGATTCTACCGAGGCCAAATTATTAGATTTAGACGCAACTAATTACTTTTCATAAACTAATTAGTGTAGATTCAAATTATTGTATCATATTCACGAATACTAGGCGATATTAAACCATTCGATTACCCAAAAATTCACAGAGAAGCTCAACACTTGAGCAGTATTAAAAATGCCCAGAAACATGCTCCGCTACCTATGGGCCTCTAAGTCTATACCAGCACCCCGGCCATCAATCCGACGCCAATTGCGGAACAAAAACTTTTGAAACTAGTGCTAACGCAAACTTAAAACCCGGATCGTACCATTAACCGTAAACTAGAAAATGTATAAGAGTTTGACGAGATTATACTGATCGATCCATGTCCTTCGGTCTTCAATCTCTGCACTAAACTCCCGCTGCTGCGCTGACGAAGTCCGCTCTCCGATCTCGCTCGTTGAGGTTGCACCACGTCATCGATTCTTTATACGGGCTCCCGCCTATATACCGAGGCAACACGGACATCAAGTCTGCTAAAAGAGATGACAAAGATGAAGTAGAGAAAGAGTAGAATACTTTGTCTCATTAGACTCGTTGGTTCTCATCACATGAGAGGGTAAGAGTGGAGGTTGAAGGAGATGCAAAGAGTTGAATAGTGTGAGCTCAAGAAAACTCTAGTGAGCAAAAATAACCAAGCACCAAAAATTGCCTTGGCTGCCCAAATTTGCAAGTGAGAAGATATAATAAGGTTTTGTGACTTTAAACATAGAAAAGATCTCACAAAAATATCCCACAAAAACCCTCAAAAATATCTTACCCAAAACAAAACACCATTAATTCTATCATGACTCACTTAGTGACTCATTAGCATGTGTCACTAGTGAACATGCTAAAAGAAATGTGTCATCCAAATGAATCACACATTCCAAATACAATAATCATTTAAACCAAAATGATTAACCCAAAAAGAAATGCATCTCCTAAAGTAATCTCGTAACGGATTACAAGAATACCCCTCAGCTGTATATACATACATGTATCCGTATTCCGACCGAATACGAATACGATGAGACTAAAATATTCCGACTCAATATAATACTTGGATCCGGCTTAAACCTAAGCCCACCCGTATTATCTGTCCGAATCATGACACGTGCACAACTGTACGTGCATGTTCGAACCCTACCATAAAACCATACGGGCTCTACAACGTTTCGCCCGAACTTGGGAAACTATCTGTGGGGAACTCTAAAGACTCCTCAATACCCTGGCAGTGGGTTTAACCACAAGCCGTCAGAGGTACTAGCTGTACGTAACGGCTGCCTATTTATTGACCGAAAGGGAAGTTGATGAGCGAACTCCTCCTGGAACCCTACTGAGCCTATAAGTGACAATATCCATACAGTCCGGTCCATTCGTCTATGAGCATCGCATATCGGGCCTAGGGGCTGGTAACGTCAGACCCCCAAAAGCGGTATAAGTCGTGTCGGAGGGTAGCCCTGAACACCCTGAGAAACTACTGGAATACCTACCAGTAATTCTCACCTGCCTTGGCCAAGGACTTGGTGTAATGGCTCTCCTAGACATAGCACGATCCCACCCTCAATACTAGGAGAGACGAATCCTCTGCCGATCCGCTCACTGCCTCTATGTGGCTCGGGACTGTACCCAACTAAAACCTGTTTGCACGACTACATTGAGCCATGATAGGGTAGTAATCTAAGCACAGTAGGAACTCACACGAGACAAATGACGATCTCAGGTCGATGAACTAACCTGTACACTTGTCACCAGGGAACTGCTATCTGACGCTAGGTATAATACTAACTAGCAGGTTCCCGGCGAGTCCTGTCCGGTGCACTCATAACCTAATGCGCACCTGTATACATCTTAGGTGATCCAACTGACACCAATGGCTTGTGAGACCGGCCACTGCCCCTCGTCGGCGTCTCGACTGTATACACTAGTCTATTGCGGTGTATCGATGCCCTGTCTCGAAACTCCTACAACTAGTGACCACTTTTAAGGATATTCTTATAGACTACCCAGCTCTCACGTATATGATCGCCATCATACTGTTGGTAGTCAAGCAGGATCCTAAGGGCGCTATCAACGTGTAATTGTGATCATGTCACCTAAAGTTGTACACGATGATAAAGTTAAACCATATAGCATACTATTATCTCGAGTAAGACTGTCCTACCGGTATAGGTCCTCCTCAATCATTGCAATCACGTGCCTGCGATCAATTAATTGACTTTGAGGGCACTATATCCATCAATCTCCCACTTACATTTAAGGCTAATTATTGCGATGTCGCATACTCACAACCCGTGTGATACGGAACACCCAACTCCTCTACTAATCGGTTTCACAAAGCTCGTTTGTAAAACCCTTGTGTTCGAGAAATAGCCTCAGTGAGTGGACCCACCCTGATGTCCCTTTCTATGTCTCTCTTAATCTCAAGTTCGCGGAGAAAGCCATCTCCCGAATTGAGTAATACCTATCTTAGAATACGTCTGGATATCTGATGGGACCTAGTGCATAAATGAACTCCAAATCCAAACTTCTTAGACTGTATCGTCAACTGAACCTAATCAGTATCCTGCACCATGCCTCCCACAGTATTCTCTTGGACCACCGGTCCATAATACTGCCCTCTTCCTCAGAGGGAAAACTATAACTCTGACAATCACTCTGTCATCCATGTCACCATTGGAAGCCTGGAATGATAACCGTCTCCCGAAGGAGGCTGCCGTCATCAAATCCCTAGAACATCCACTTATGTTCTAAAACTGCTTCCGTATGTTTCTCCAGGATTAGATTAATATAAACTTATTGAATCTAGTGCAAAAACAATATCTGGTGTGGTACTTGACATCTCACAATTGACTCAATTGCCTAAGAAAGTGATATGCCAATCATGCACATCCCTCTCCCCTTTAGTCTGTAAGACACCTTTAGAGAGGGTGACTCCATCACCTGCAGGTACACCACCATGCCAGGAGTCATCTATTCTAAATACCTTTAGAATATTGTCTAAGTACTTAAATTGGGAAACAACCCAAATCTAGATCTAAAACTATAGATATAGTAACCAGAATGTCTGATATTATATCCATATCCTGTGTGGAGAAACAACTGTGTGACAACCACAGTATAACTGATCGTAGTATAGAAATTTTACTTCGTACTCTGTGTGTCATCCAAATACCAGGACATCACACCCTACTACCTTCTTAACAGAGCCATCCCCTATTCTGATGAAGTCAAAGACATGACTGTCACATCAAAAATAGATGATCTATCTCCGCTATATCTGGTTCAGTCTATAAATGGACATAAGCTACTTGTCCACTATGCTTCCGCCGCTCCCACTGACCACAACAACCCTCTGGCAGAATAATATGTACGTGCACTTCTAAAGCTATTTTAGAACGACTCTATACGCATCCTCCTGCCGGATCTCATATCCTGGAACAACAGTAGTGTCAAGTCTTGGTAAACAAGAACCTCCCTGTCATCGTCCTTGAGGCTACCGGAGTACCTCTCGGGTGTCTGAGGTTACACACCATATCTGCGGAGTGGCTAATGGAATGTAAAACCTGATTGAATCTTAAGGTCCTATTAAATTTTCAGTAATCGTTTGCGGTTCTGGAATCACTTCCAGTACTACCATACTCCCACTACTATTTTCTGAAAAAAATCCATTTTACTAAAACTGTGGCGAGTCAAGAACAATATCACTATTGATCTTCCAGATGGTAAAAAATCAACCCTCGTCATAGCCCGGGTCAACCCACAAACTGCCATTACGGAAACGTGCCTTGAGTTATCCAGAGTCTGGTTTTAAGCATAAACCGGACAACTCCCCGTACCTTAACATCGTTAAGATATGAACTATTCTATATCCAATATAGAAACTTTGGCACTTATTTAATTGGAACCAGATTCAAATCATGCAGCTGTCTCCAGTGCATATCTAGTTAATAGAAAGAAGCTAATCAGCATTACTCAACTTAGTAATCCATCCAATTATGAGTATCTGAAAGAGAAACAAGATTCTCAAAACCATTGCTATGAACTGAATGCCAATCACAAGTATCTACATTTTCGATCACCTTGAAGAATCCCGATACTTGCGACACCTGGTTCTCTACTTTATTCTTATACCCACAACTTCTCAAAACTTAGACCTTGTATTTCTACGAAACACATGTCTTAAAAAACTAGAGAAGTCACAAGTAAACAGAACATAGTACGAGGACCAACCCTTTTGTCCCAATGGATACTGGACAACATACAATACTCTGTATAAGTCCGTTGAGTTGAATAACTCAATACCTGTGCATCGTAGGTTGAAAACTGTACTTATGGTTAAGAACTACTCCGCTGTTCAATGCTCCTTACCCAATCGTCAACTGATATAGGTGAATGTCATGGATATAATTTCAAAAAATTATATCTCACTTTATAAAAATAAACGTACAGATATATCAGTTAGAAATTGGTGCACAACAAAGGATACTCAAAACCAAATATTTGCCGTCCGGCAAAACCCAGTCGATTTCCTCAAATATCACCAATTACAACAAATTCCGATATAATGAGGCTGATCACCTAATTCCCAATAATTTACTTCCACTCATCATCTATAAAATCATACAGATGTGAGAATCATACCTGGTAAATACATACCCTGAGTAAGTATCCAATCGGGAAATCAGTTTTCCTTTAACAACACACAGTGAAACAGAAACATGAAAATGTTTCGAAGGGGTATCCTGGTATTCCTAGTAATGCCTCTTCCGTTATCCAGATTCATGACTGTAGCCTTATATTTCGCTGCCATCTCTCCAAGTCCCTTTATTTGTCTTTGGTCATTACCTTCTGTACACCTTCATTAGGATTAATGGTTTTCTTCTTTCCCTACTGTTCGGCACCAGCCTATGGTTTGGAAGAAGACTATCAAATAAGCGTAATAGGTCTATACTCCTAAACCAAGGAGTACTCGCAACCAGAGAGAAGGTGATGATAAACGATAACTGAATAAAACCTTATTCTATTCCTCCTCTACTGGAGAAAAGCAAAGGTGAAATGGGAGTGACGATGATCTACGCGGTTTGGTCGTAAATGATAGCAGTCGCAATTTACTTTGCCCTCTTTCTAACCCCTTTATTTTGTCTTTACTTATTACCTTCTGTACTCCCTACATAGGCTAATTGGTTTTCTTCATTGCCTACCTTTCAGCACCTGCCTATGGTTTGGAAGAAGACTATCCAATAAGCGTAACAGGTGTACTCTCCTAAACCAAGGTGCCCTCACAACCTGAGAGAATGTGATAATAAAAGACAACTGAATAAACCAATTCAATTTCTCCTGAACCTGAATCCATCGTTGAAGAAGTCTCTTTGAGTTCGTATATAACCATACGATGGATTTATCCAATGGAAGTGGATGTTCGTAGTAATACGAGGTGTTCTGGAGAAATGCAAAGGGTAAAAGAAGGAGCGGCAATGACTTATGCAACTCAGACAATCCAAAAGCCAGTGTTTTAAGAAAGTTCGGTCAACTTGGTCACTGAGTCATAATCTAGGATCGGTCAAAGGTCACTGCTAATGAGAGAGAAAAGAAACACTCTATGTGCACTCTAACTTAGATCAGAATGATTATCACTTTATCTAATCAGGAAACCTCCCACTGTATCGTCAAATTCTCCTCCAAACCTGAAAGAAGATTAGTCGGGATCACCCGAAGAGTAAACCAACTCATCAGTGGGAATCGGGATCCAACTATCATCGCATGATAACGTGAAGGAATCCTTACACATTATTACACTCCAGAAGGTATGCGCATGCCTGGCAAGTTTCAGTTTCTTAAGAAACTCCCGATGTTGATTTTTGCCTCATGCTTTTATGACCTTGACGTTGGCCAAAATGTCATAAGTCACATTTCAAATTCTACCCATCATTATCTTGTTAATTTGAACCCACCCGTACATACCCCTGACGTTGGCGAAATGGCAGAACGGCTGTCGTAAACCAACTCATCTATCTATGCAACAGATGAATACCCAGCAGCTACCGAACACTATGCCTTGGTGTTGGTCAAAATACATAGCTTGAATACTACTGAATACCCAACTGAAATAACGGAGGGCTACGGCTGGTTTTTGGCGAAGAACTTTTAACGTAACGAAGTTGATATCGCTGAAGGAACCCGATAGCTTTTTACAAAAATATGGCGGCGAAAACCTTTGCTTAAGAGGTCACTCCTGGTGAAGGGATCTCGGCTCTTTCCTCGTGGAATGAGGTGCAGGATATTCCAACTGAATACCACGATGCAAAGCAACAAGTAATCGACTATAGTGAAGCTATTACCCTGACGTAAACTTCTGCCTAAGGGGTCACTCCCGGTAAAAGGATCTCGGCCCTTGCCTCGTCGAATAAGCTGCAGGATATTCAAACTGAATACCACTGTGCAAAATAAAAGAAAACGTCCTTGTAATAACACTTTTTGAAAACTATTCCAACAACGTCAAATAGGTTTGTTTTCCTTTGCATTGATCAGAATCAACGCAGTCCCATCAATTAATCACACCAGAAAAGAACGAAAATAAAATGTACATATATGCCATCCGTATTCGTCACTAGGTCCCGTCATCACCCGTTAGGTTACTTAACTAACGACAGAGCGAGGACTGGACTAGCATGGGTGTAAAACATGTACAACATCTAATAGTATATATACCAATATACAATAATTGCTCCAGGCTTGAAAAATGCAACATTACAGAAAAGTAATAAGCATCACAGAACAATACAGATAATCCGAGACCCCCGGGTTTCACAAAGCCGTTACTGAAACCCAACATTCCCCTGGTCGTGCGGATAGCCTGTGTAATGAAACCTAGACCCCTACGAGTGCGGCAAGTTACTCGCCAAAACCTGAAGCGAGGCAGCCCCCTACATCAGAGTGAATGGACCACCCGAAACTTCACGGAATCCGGTAACTTGAGCACCCCTCCTTGGGTCAACATGTACCCTCTACGAGTGCGTAGAATAGCTTGCCAATTCTAGAGTGAGGCCGCCTGCCTCTCAAATCCATAAGATGCGGGCCCGTTCCCCTCTACAACCCGGCTATCCGTGCACTCCGTCGTGGGGTAAACCTAGTACAGAAATGAAAATATGTACAACGGGTACATCGTGTTAGTGTATATGCCCTAGAGGCCATTACTGTATCATACTAGTTTGTATATTACTTGATGGAAGCTTGGGATATTCACAGTTGTATATACAATCTTGCTCGAAATGGTAGTATGCTACTTGGTTTGTCTCTGCTTTAATATGTGCATGTGTTTCTTTTAGCATATCGCTGATATACATATTAGTAGAGCCCTTAGGATCTTTGCTTGATTACCAGCGTGGTGATGGCGCTCACACTCGTGGGAGCTGGGTGATCTATAAGCACATCCTTATACAGGTCCCTAGTCATTGGACAATCGAGACAGGGCATCGATACTACGGAGTAGACTAGCGTATGCTCTTCTCATCCCAGCGTGGGAGACGGTCTGTCCCACAGCCGTCAGTACGTCGCACTTGAGATAGTATGCGGGTGCTCGTTAGGTTACGAGTACACTGGACAGGACTCGTCGGGGACTGTTGGTTGGTATTATACCTATCGTCAGTTATCAGTTCCCAGGTGACATGAGTACAGCTTAGTCCGCTGACTTGACACTGTCACTTCGCCTCGAGTGTGTTCCCACTGCACTTTGATTACTACCCTACCACGGCTCAAAGGAGTCATGCAAACAGGCAGTTTTTGGGTGCAGTCCCGAAGCACTTGGAGGCAGTGACGGTTAGACAGGATTCGTCTCTCCCGGTATTGGGGGTTGACATCGCGCTGTGTCTAAGAGAGCCATTACACGAGTAGTCCCTGGCCAGGGCAAGCGGGATATACTGGTAGGTTTCCAGTGTTATCTCAGGGTGTTCTGGGCTACACTCCGTCACGACTTGTACCGCTATTAGGGGACTGACGTTCACCGCCCACTAGGCCCGCCATGCGATGTATCAGACGAACAGACCGGACTGTACGGAGACTGTCACATACAGGCTCAGTAGGAGTTCAGATGGGGTTCACCTCGTCAGTTTTCTTATCGACATCTACCTGGGGACCGTTACGTACAGCAAGTGCCGCTTGCGGTCTGTGGTTAAACCCACTGGCAGCGTAGTGTCGAGTCTTTAGAGTCCCACACAGAGAGCTATTCGCCTTTAGGCAAAATGAGTAGAGATCGCATGGTTTTGCGATAGGGTTTGTTCACATCCGCGCACTTGTGCACGTTTGCTGTCCGGACAGCTTATACTAGCGGGCTTTGGTTTAAGCCAGATCCTAGTATAGATTTGTGATTGGTTTTATCTCATTGTATTCATGTTCCTCGGATCACGAATACGGGTGCGTATGCACAGTTGCTTGAGACAGAGGGAAAGGACATTGATTAGGGTTAATGACTATTGTCATTTTATTAACCCTAATGCTTATGTGTGTATTATGTTTAATTGATATTAGTTTAAATAATTGTGCATGGTTATGGTTGTTGACCATTTAACCTCCTTGACTTGTTGACCTAGGTTGACACTTTGACCATCATCATTTCATTTGGAAGATTCTCTTTGATCCTTGCAAATTGCATTAAAAATGAAATGATAATGGTCATGTCTTGATTAACCATGACAATTATCTTGCTAATTATCTAATTACAATAATTCACACATATATGAGAGAATGCTTCATATTTTCTCTCATTCTATTTTTTACTTTCTCTCTCTTGTTCTTCCTCTCCCTCAAGCTCTCCCCTCTCATGTGTTGAGAAACACTTGAGCTTGAGAAAAACCCTTTCTTGATAATCTCTACTCTCATCTAGGGTTCTAGAATTAGCACTTCTTGCACCCTAGTTAATTCTAGCTTGGAGTTGAAGCCAAAGGTTGAGGTTTTCGGGTGGATCTTTCTTCGACGTGAGAAGACGACAAAGGTGATCTCTTTCCACTACTCCAAGGAGCAAGGAGAGAAGGACATAAAGCTCTAGGTATAACCTTTCTAACACTTAGCTAGTTTCTAGTTAGCTTTAGCTTGTTTTTGTTTAGCAAAGATCCTTCTTTGTCTAGTCCATGTTGCCTAAGTTGATAAAGATTTGATTTTTATTCCGTTTTCCGCCTCCCCGCAAGTACCGGTGTGGGCAACGTGGACTTACAGTGGTATCAGAGCCTAACTAAACATAAGCTAGCTAGGTAGTAAAGTGTATGGAAGTTCGAATCGGAAAAATCGAAAAACCGGGTTCTCAAAAACCCAACTTTCTGTTAAATTTTTTCCTGCTCAAAATAAAATTTATCATACTCCAAAAATCGTTTCAGGGTTTTGTGAAGAAAGCTACCAAACCCGGTCCAGTGACTCAACCAAAGCACCGTGGTTCCGCGGCAATAGCAAGCTATTGTCGCGCAACCGCGGCCGAGTTAGCTCGGCTCTGGGTCGAGTTTGGTGCAGTGTTTTTCTGGTTTGGTTTTGGGATTTTTAAAATGGTTTATATGTGCCCAGATATTCCAGAATAGAAATTTGTTTTTGGGGGCCTATAAATCCGTATTTTTTTTCGAACTTCACTACACTTTGACTATAAGGGTTATATCTCTGTTGTTTATATGTATTGAATGTCGGCTAATCGCTATATGTCGATTAGTCGGGGTTATACATATCTGTGATCTGTGTTTGATGATGGTATGTGTATATGAATGTGTTGGATTGTCGCGGGTGAATAGCCGGGGTGGATGTGAGATGAGTGTTTCTTTTTCTTTCATTCATTGTAATATGTAAATTGATGTAATATTATTATTTGTTTGGCCGCACAACCGGGTCGGGGTTGTAGCCGTCATTGTATAATTCCTTTTACTGTTTTTGCTCCTAGGATAGACCCATGGAGTGGGTGCACAAACTACCGGGTATCTCGAAGTGCCGAGTGGACTACTCACGGTGGTGAGGGAGGTTGCTTCGCTTCGGGTACTTGGCGGGTAGTTTTCCGCACCCGTAGGGGTCTTGGGTGGGGTATTGGCTATTCACCGCGACCGTGTAATCCGCTTTTCGTTGCAGGCTCGAACGTATTGCGAATTCTTAGTATATCCAATGTATTCATCTGTGATCTGTAATGTCTATCATTGCTATATATTTATATATGATAACTATTTAGGCGTTGCATATGTTTTACAGCCGCGCTAGCCCAGCCCCCGCTCTGTCGTTAGTTAAGTAACCTAACGGGTGATGACGGGGCCCCATGGCGAATGCGAATGGCATAAGCGTACTTCATATTTTGGTTGTTTTCTGCAATGGTAGGATTAAATGATGGGACGCATTAAAAGAACTAATGCAAGAAAATAAACTAAGTAAAAGTCGATTGGAACACTTTGAAAACAACTCGGTTCTTTTCAAAACTAAACTTTTAAACGCGGAGCTTGAACCACTCCTTTTAAAAGCTATCTCGTTCCATCGATTATATCAAGTTCACTACGTTCACGGTTTTGCCAAAACCATTCATAGCCCTCCGTCATTCCACATGAATGGTCAAAAGTATTCAAGCTATGTATTTTGGCCAAAGTTAAGGCATAGTGATTGGTAGCTATTGGGTATTCATGTGCAGCATAGATAGATGCGTTGGTTTGGGACAGTCGTGCTGCCATTTTAGCCAAAGCCAAGGGTAGGTACGGGTGGGTCCAAATTAACCAGGAGAATCAATGGTAGAACTTGACATGTGACTTATGATATTTTGGCCAAAGTCAAGGTCATAAGAGCATGGGGCAGAAATCCACATCGGGAGTTTCATAAGTACTGAAACTTGCTAGCGCTGCATACCATTTGGAGTGTGATAATTCTGGTAGGATTCCTTCGGTTTTATCACGCGATGATATTTGGATCCTGATCCTACTGTGAGTATATGCTACTCCTCGGGAAAACTCTCACTTAACGATCAATGCTATAAACTTAGTAGGTGTCTAGAAAGGTGTTAGCGGGGCTACGCCCACAGGGAAAAGAGGTTACTTAATTAAGGAACTTCACGAAAGCGTTGGAAAACCTCCCTCGAAGTACCAACACTGGCATGGGTGAACGGTTAAGCAAGTATTGTACGGTGAGATTGATCCTGACAAATCCTTTCTTTACGGTTTGAGAAGGGATTCGAGAGACAGTGGGAGCCATCCAGTTTAGACAAACTAAAAACCACTCTAAATTTGCAAGAGCATCATGCTAAAGTGTTTCTTTTCTCTCTCCTAATTGCAGCGACCATTCAACATGACCGGACTTAAGTTATTACTAGATTAAAACATATTGACAGGGCCAAACTACAAAAATTGGCTCAGGAATGTCAAGATGGCAATCACTTACGACAAGTTGGGGTATGTCCTTACCACCAGAGCTCCCCCTGTCCCTGGTCCCAAAACCAGTGTCGTAGATAGGGAAATCTACAAGACCTGGGAAATAGATTGCGCGAAGGCCAGATGCCTCGTACTAGCCTCGATGGACAACGAACATCAGAGGAGGCACGAGAATATGGACCTAGAGTACATATTTCTTCATACAAAAGAACTGTATGGAGAGCAGTCTCGTATCGCAAGATACGAAGTGTCGAAGAAGTTGTTTTCGGCAAGGTTGGCCGTCGGATCATCGGTAGCGGAACACGTTCTTAAGATGATACATAGAGGAGATCGCGGACCTTGGGACCACGTTGGAGAATGAACTCTATACTGATTTGATTCTCCAGTCCCTTCCTTCCACTTACGCCCAGTTTATCCTTAACTTCAACATGCAAGGAAAGGAGGTTGAACTTTCCGAACTTCTGAACATGTTGAGGAGTGCTGAGGGCACCCTACAGAAGGGTAGGGAGACATCCACTTTGTTTGTAAGAGGATCTTCCTCTTCTAGATCCAGGGCGAAAGCCAAGGGTAAGAAGAAGAAAGCCCGCGCCAAACCAAGAGGCGGTGTCGGTAAAGTGGATATGAAGGGAAAAGGAAAAGCAACAAAGATAGCGAGAAATCTTGTGGGGAAGGAAGAATGCTTCTATTGTCACAAAAGTGGTCACTGGAAACAGGATTGCAAGGCTTGGAAGGCCAGAACACAGGATTTGAAGCGAGTTGCAGCTTCAGCTTCAGGTGTGTATGTTATTGAAAACTGTCTTTCAATAAACTCTACATCCTGGGTATTGGATACTGGATCAGGATCTCATATCTGTAATTCTGTGCAGGCGTTGAAAAAGCGTAGAGTTTCTAAGGCAGGTGACATGACCCTCGGAGTTGCAAACGGTGCTAGCATGGATGCTGAGGCCGTGGGGGACTATCACCTGGGATTCTCGGATGGACACTTTTTGGTTTTGCGTAGTTGTTATTATGTACCAAATGCAACCTGTAATATCATTTCATTATCTTTATTATCTAAAGAAGGTTATGAATTTGCATTTGTAAGTAATGTAGTGAACATTCACCTTAATCAAGTTTTGATTGGGTCAGGTACATTGAACAACGGTATATACGTATTAAACCAACCACAGATTTTCAATGTCCAGAATACACACAAAAGAAAGTCTCCAGAAATCAATAAAACTTTCTTATGGTATTGTAGACTGGGTCACATCAATGAGAGAAGTTTGACTAAGTTACATACAGAAGGATATTTGGATCCGTTCGAATATCAATCGTATGCAACTTGTCAATCTTGTCTCAAAGGAAAGATGACAAAGACTCCGTTCACTGGACACGGAGTAAGAGCGAGCGAGCTCTTGGGACTCGTACACAGCGACGTGTGCGGTCTAATGTCTACACATGCACGAAGCGGTTATTCTTACATCATTACTTTTACGGATGACTTTTCAAGGTACGGTTATGTCTTCTTAATGAAACATAAATCCGAGGCTTTTAAAAAATTCCAGGAATATAAGAATGAAGTAGAAAAATAAACAGGCAAAAGTATCAAGGCACTGAGATCTGATCGAGGTGGTGAATACTTGAGTGCCGAGTTCCTGGGTTACTTAAAAGAGAATGGAATTCTCTCTCAGCTTACTCCTCCATACACTCCGCAACATAACGGTGTATCGGAGAGACGGAACCGAACCCTATTGGATATGGTATGGTCCATGATGAGTAACGCTGAGTTGCCGCGATCGTTTTGGGGATATGCTCTAGAATCAGCTGCATACCTTTTGAACCGAGTTTCAACTAAGACTGTGCCTACTACACCATATCAGATGTGGTGTGGGAAGAGACCCTATCTTAATCACATTAAGACATGGGGATGTCCAGCTTTTGTAAAAAAACAGCATGCGGACAAGCTCGAGGCACGCTCAGTACAGTGCAAGTTTGTGGGATATCCAATGAACTCCAAGGGTTATTTCTTCTATTGCGAAGAGGAACAAAAGGTGTTTGTTTCTCGCCATGCCCACTTTCTAGAACACCAGTTCATAGAAAAAGAATTAAGTGGGAGCGTAATAGAACTGGAAGAAATTCCAGAACCACGAGCTATTACTGAAAGCTTAGTAGAACCAGAGGGTTCGAAAGATCAGGACATTCCCACGCCACTCCGCAGGAGTAGTAGGCAGTCTCATCCGCCCGAGAGATACTACGGTTTTCTCATTGACGGGGATAGAGAAGATTGCATCATAGATTTTGATGAGCCTACTAGCTTCCAGCAAGCCATTCAGAGCGTCGACTCGGTAAAATGGCTGGATGCAATGCGGACCGAAATGGAGTCCATGTACACCAACAAAGTATGGACGTTGGACATTGCTCCAGATGGGGTAAAACCCGTAGGATGCAAGTGGATCTTCAAAAGGAAGATTAGTGTAGATGGACAGGTTGAGACCTATAAAGCTAGACTGGTAGCAAAGGGTTTTCGTCAGCGACCTGGTTTGGACTATGATGAAACCTTTTCTCCAGTAGCTATGCTGAAATCCATTCGGATCCTTCTTGCCATTGCTGCCTTCTACGATTATCAGATTAGGCAGATGGGCGTAAAGACAGCTTTTCTAAATGGACATTTAGAGGAGTGTGTTTATATGGACCAGCCAGAGGGTTTCATTCAGAGTGGGAGCAGCGGAAAGGTTTGCAAGTTGCTTAAGTCCATTTATGGACTAAAGCAGGCATCGCGGAGTTGGAACATCTGTTTTGATAAGACGGTCAAGGAATTTGGCTTTATCAAAAATTCAGATGAACCATGCATCTATTGTAGATTTGTAGCGAGAACTGTAGTATTCCTCGTTTTATACTTGGATGACATTCTCTTAATAGGAAATGACATTCCTATGCTACAATCTGTCAAGTGGTTCTTGTCACACAGGTTCTCCATGAAAGACCTGGGTGATGCCTCATACATTCTGGGTATCCGGATCTACCGTGACAGATCCAAGAGGATATTAGGACTTTCGCAGTCCAGGTACATCGACACCACACTGAAGAGATTCAGTATGGAAGATTCCAAGCGCGGTAATCTACCGGCTTGTCACGGGATCACCCTCTCCAAAGAGATGTCTCCCAAGAATGATTTGGAGAGGGATCGCATGTCTATTATACCCTACGCTTCTGCGGTAGGCTCTATAATGTATGCGATGTTGTGTACCAGACCGGATGTGGCTTATGCACTGAGTGTGGTAAGCAGGTATCAGTCAAACCCTGGGGAGAAACATTGGATAGCAGTAAAGAACATTCTCAAATACCTGAGAAGCACTAAGAAGATGTTCTTGGTGTATGGCGGAAAAGACCTCCAGATTGAGGCCTTTGTTGACTCCAGCTTCCAGAGTGACAAGGATGATTCCAAATCCATGTCGGGTTTTGTCTTTACCCTCAATGAAGGGGTGGTGTGTTGGAAGAGCTCCAAACAGGAAACCGTTGCTGACTCGAGTATGTAAGCGGAATACATCGCTGCATCTGATGCCGCAAAAGAAGCTGTCTGGATGAGGAAGTTCTTGAAAGAACTTCAGGTGGTTCCGTCCATTGTTGACCCAATACCTCTGTATTGCGACAACAACGGGGCTATAGATTTAGCGAAGGAACCAAGGTCCCATCAGAAATCCAGACACATCTTGAGGCGGTATCACCTGATCAGGGAGATCGTGGATCGCCAGGAGATCGAGGTTCGGAGGGTTGCTTCAGAAGATAACACAGCAGATCCATTCACCAAGGCCTTGCCCCAGACTCAGTTCGAGCGGCTGATCGAGATGATAGGTCTTCGATACGCCAGTACATAGCCTTAGTGCAAGTGGGAGATTGTTAGTGTATATGCCCTAAAGGCCATTACTGTATCATACTGTTAGTGTATATGCCCTAGAGGCCATTACTGTATCATACTAGTTTGTATATTACTTAATGGAGGCTTGGGATATTCACCTTGTATAAACAATCTTGCTCAATATAGTAGTATGCTACTTGGTTTGTTTCTACTTCAATGTGTACATGTGTATATTTTGCGATATCACCTATACGCATTAGTGGAGCCCTTAGGATTTTTGCTTGATTACCAGCGTTGTGATGGCCGTCATACTAGTGGGGGCTGGGTAATCTATAAGCACATCCTTATACAGGTCCCTAGTCGCAGGACTATCGAGACAGGGCATCGATACTCCGGAGTAGACTAGCGTATGCGCTTCTCATCCCAGTGTGGGAGATGGTCTGTCCCACAGCCATCAGTACGTCGTACTGGAGATAGTATACGGGTGCTCGTTAGGTTACGAGTACACTGGACAGGACTCGTCAGGAACTGACAGGTTGGTATTATACCTATCGTCAGTTATCAGTTCCCAGGTGACATGAGTACAGCTTAGTCCGCTGACTTGACACTGGCACTTCGCCTCAAGTGTGTTCCCACTGCACTTTGATCACTACCCTACCACGGCTCAAAGGAGTCGTGCAAACAGGTAGTGGTTGGGTGCAGTCCCGAAGCACTTAGAGGCAGTGACGGTTAGACAGGATTCGTCTCTCCCGGTATTGGGGGTTGACATCGCGCTGTGTCTAGGAGAGCCATTACACGAGTAGTCCCTGGCCAGGGCAAGCGAGATATACTGGTAGGCTTCCAGTGTTATCTCAGGGTGTTTTGGGCTTCACTCCGACACGACTTGTACCGCTATTGGGGGATTGACGTTTTACCGCCCCCTAGGCCCGACATGCGATGTATCAGACGAACAGACCGGACTATACGGAGAATGTCACATTCAGACTCAGTAGGAGTTCAGATAGGGTTCACCTCGTCAGCCTTCTTGTCGGCATCTACCTGGGGACCGTTACGCACAGCTAGTGCCGCTTGCGGTCTGTGGTTAAACCCACTGCCTGCGTAGTGTCGAGTCTTTAGAGTCCCACACAGAGGGTATTCGCCTCTGGGCAAAACAGAGTAGAGGTCGCATGGTTTTGCGACAGGGTTCGTTCTCATCCGCGCACTTGTGCACGTTTGGAGTCCGGACGGATATTGCCAGCGGGCTCTGGTTTGAGCCAGATACTGGTATATGTTTTGGGGGTTGCTTTTATATCTCGGTATTCTTGTTCCTCGGAACGAGAATGCAGGTGTGTATGCACAGTTGCTTGAGGCGGAGGATGAGGTATTTCATTAGGGTTTCGGAACGGGTGCGTATGCACAGCCGACAGTCGTCATTTTCCAAACCCTAATAGATTTATGAAATATCAATTAATAATAGTAATTAAATGAAATATTGTTATGGTTGATTTTGTTGACTTGTTGACCATGGTTGACTTGTTGACCATGGTTGAATGTTGACCACCATCATGCTTTGCAAGGATTCTCCTTGATTCTTGCTTACACTCATTTATTGAAAGTATGATAGTGGTCATTCCAAAACAACCATCAACTATTCTCATTTCAATTATTATTATTAATTAGATAATTCCTTTTCTTTTAGTTATGGTTGCAAAAGAAAAGAGCTCATTCTATCATAATCATTCTCTCTCCTCATTTCATCTTCTTCTTCCTCAAGCTCAAGGTGATTCCTTCTCATGTGTTGAGAATCCCTCACCTTGAAAAAGAAACAACCCCTAGACACTCTCTACTCACTCTAGGATCAAGGGTTTAGCAAGCCGGAGATTCTAGTTCATTCAAAGTTCGAGGAAGAGCCCGTAGGTTGAACCCTCAGGTGGATCCATCTTCGACGGAAGAAGGCGACGAGGAAAGAACCATCAACCTCTACAAGGTTTGAAGAAGGAGTTCAAGTTTAGGTATAACAATCTTTCCGAGTAGCTAACTCTCTTTAGCAAGTTTGCTAGTTTTAGTTTAGGAAAAGATCCCGACTTTGTTAGTCCATGTTGCCCCATGCGCTAAAAATTTGATTTTTATACCGTTTCCGCCTCCCCGTAAGAACCGGGGGTCGCAACGTGGACTTACAGTGGTATCAGAGCCTAACTAAACTTAAACTAGCTTGGTAGTGAAGTGTAACGAAGTTCGGAACCGAAAAATCCAAAAACCAAACTTTTGCAAAACCCTAGTTTATGTTAAAAAAATTTCTGGTCAAAACAAGATTTGTTATACACCTAAATTCGGATCAGGGTTTTGTGTGAACACCCAAGAAAAACGATCCCCTAATTCCTTCAAAACGCCGCGGATCCGCGTCCTCACCTATTCTTAGCGCCGCGGATCCGCCGCCGTTTAGAGTCTTCTGGTGATCGGGTTTCGTGCAGTGTGTCTCTATGTTGGTTTTGGGATTTTTAAAATATGTTATATGTGCCCAGATTTTCCAGAGCAGAAATTTACTTTTGGGGTCCTATAATTCCGTATTTTTTTTCCGAACTTCACTGCACTTTGACTATGATGGTTATATCTGTGATGTTTGCATGTATTGAACGTCGGCTAATCGCTATAAGTCGATTAGTCGGGGTTATACATCTCTGTGATCTGTGTTTGATGTTGGAATGTGTATATGAATGTGTTGGACTGTCGCGGGTGAATAGACGGGGTGGATGTGAGATGAGCTTTTGTTTTTCTTTCATTCATTTGTAAATGTAAATTGATGTAATAATATTATTTGTATGGCCGCACAACCGGGTCGGGGTTGTAGCCGTCATTGTATAATTCTTTTTACTGTTTTTGCTCCTAGGATAGACCCATGGAGGGGTGCACAAACTACCGGGTACTTGGCGGGTAGTTTGCCGCACCCGTAGGGGTCTTGGGTGGGGTATTTGCTATTCACCGCGACCGTGTAATCCGCTTTTCGTTGCAGGCTCGAACGGATTGCGGATTGCTAGTATATCCAATGTATTCATCTGTGATCTGTAATGTTTATCATTGCTTTATATTTAGGCGTTGCTTATGTTTTACAGCCGCGCTAGCCCAGCCCCCGCTCTGTCGTTAGTTAAGTAACCTAACGAGTGATGACGGGACCCCGTGGCGAATGCGAATGGCATAAGCGTACGTCATATTTTGGTTGTTTTCTGCAATGGTAGGATTAAATGATGGTGTTGGAGATAGTGCCCTCAGAGTCAATTATTAGGTCACAGGTACGTGATTGTAATGATTAAAGGAGGACCTATCCCGGTAGGACAGTCTTACTCGAGATGATAGTATGCTATCTGGTTTACCTTTATCATCGTGTACTGCTTTAGGTGACATGACACGTCGCTATTACACGTTGATAGAGCCCCTAGGATTCTTGCTTGACCACCAGCAGTATGAGGGCGATCATATAAGTGGGAGCTGGGGGTCTATAAGCTTATCCTTAAAAGGTCCCTAGTCGTGGGAGTTTCGAGACTGGGCATCGATACTCCATTAGTAGACTAGTGTATACAGTCGAGACCCCGACGAGGGGCGGTGGCCGGTCTCACAAGCCACTGGTGTCAGTTGGATCACCTAAGATGTATACAGGTGCTCATTGGGTTATGAGTACACCGGACAGGACTCGCCGGGAACATGCTAGTTGGTCATATACCAGACGTCAGATGGCAGTTCCCTGGTGACATGTGTGCAGGTTAGTTCATCGACCTGGGGATCGTCATTTGTCTCGTGTGAGTTCCCACTGTACTTTGATTACTACCCTACCACGGCTCAAAGGAGTCGTGCAAACAGGTTTTAGTTGGGTACAGTCCCGAGCCACATGGAGGCAGTGAGCGTATCTTCAGGGGTTCGTCTCTCCCGGTATTGGGGGTGAGGTCGTGCTGTGTCTAGGAGAGCCATTACACAAAGTCCTTGGCCAAGGCAAGGAGATTTACTGGTAGGTATTCCAGTAGTATCTCAGGGTGTTCTGGGCTACACTCCGACACGACTTGTACCGCTTTTGGGGGTCTGACTTTTACCAACCCCCTAGGCCCGCCATGCGATGCTCATAGACGAACGGACCGGACTGCACGGATATTGTCACTGACAGGCTCAGTTGGGTGTCGGGGTGAGCTTCCTCATCGACGTCCCTTTTGGTCAATAGCTGGTGGCCCGTCACGTATTGGCATATACCTCTGACGTGCTAGTGGTTAAATCCACAGCCATAGTATTGACGAGTCTTTAGAGTCCACCACATTTCAGTTACTCAAGCTTTCGGGCGAAAGGTTGTAGAGGCCGTATGGAGATATGGCAAGGTCCGATCAGATACGTGCGGTATTGCACGGATCAGGATCGGACAGTTTGTACTATAGGCCGTATGGTTATATGGCAGGGTTCGATCAGATACGTGCGGTATTGCACGGATCAGGATCGAACAGATATTACTAGCCGGTTTTGGTATAAGCCGGATCCTAGTATAGTACAGTGTAGATTTTGTCTCATTGCATTTGTATTTCGGTCGAAATACAGATGCGGGTGTGTATGCACAGTATCGGGGTTTTCCTGTAATTTATTACGGGAACAGTTTTTGGAGTTGCCAGTTTGTTTTCCGTTTCGGCCAATTTTCCTTTGTTCCGTTCATTGGCCGAAGATTGGTGGAGGAGGGTTTATTTGCATTGTTGCAAATAGACATTTGTGAAGGGGGTATTTGCTTATTGTTGTATCATGATAGTCTCTCCCTTGACTTTGATTTTCTTTGTGTCATGATGGCATGACTTTGTGAGCCATCATGGTAGTTGTTGATGAGTTTTTGGAGTGGAGTTATGGTTAAAATGATTCTTGATCATCATACCCTTTTTGCTCTCTCTTTTGCATTATGTTCCACCCACCCCCTTGACTTCACTCTTTCTCTCTCCAATCACATATGGCAAAAAGGGGGGCCGGCCATTCAAATGGGGATGGGGATTTTTTTCATTAGTGGTGTGGGCAATTTTTGGTTCTCATGGTGCTATGAAAATTGCTCTCTTGTTCATCCAAAAACCTCCTTGATTTCCTCCACCAAAATGGCAATTCCACAACCCCAAATTGAGACACAAGTTCTTCACATATTCTACAACGAATCTTGGGCACGTCGAGTAGCCGGCTTCGTGCCCGAGTTGCCTCGGCATTGAGGTGGGAGCCCGTAAACGATGTGGGCGACGTGGTGCACTTCCGGCGACGAGTAGGAGACGGACGGAGATCCCGCGAGGAGATCGGAGTGGAGATGAAGACCGGAGGACTTGGATCGTCGGTATATCTCTTTCCCTTCTTCTAGTTAGCTTAGACTTGTTAATGGTAACGATCCGGAGTTTAGTGCGCGGTGGTGCCGGTTTGCAAAGTCCGCAAAATTTTAGTTATTCACCGCTTCCGCATTCCGGCGTCGGATTGACGGCCGGGGCGCCGCCGTGCACTTACAGTGGTATCAGAGCCTCGCCATTAACTTAGTCTAACTTTGTGTAATGTGTTTGCATTTCCGATCGATCAAAAAGTTCCAAAACTGCATTTTAGTTCGCATCAGTTTCTGTTGAAAATTTTTGGTCTCGAAAAATTTTTCAGGTTATAAAATATTGATGTACTGGAAAATATAAGAGTTCTGTAAAAATTTGACGAAGTAACTCCACAGTTGGAGCGCGGAACCGCCGCGAAAACCCCATTTGTGCGGCCCTTCCGCCGCGTACTATTCACATCACTTCACCATTTTTTTACAGAGGCCTTCTGGGCTTAAAATATGGGCTTTGGAATATTAAAGTTGGGCCAATTGTTTCTGTGAGTGCTACAGTTTTCTTTGGGGCCCACTTGTTAATTGTTTGATCAATCGGAAATTTTTTAAACACATTTTTCACAGTATTTACATTATATCTGCGACCGTGAATGTCACTCGATCGGTAAATCCAGTCTAACTGCTATAGCCCGGTTAGACGGATTTGCGAACGTGACTTTCACGTTGATGTTCTATGTATTTGCTGTGATGTTGCGGATCGGTCGTGGGGGATAGCCTGGATGCAATGCTAGTACTGTGCTGTTGTATTATGTACATTTGATATTGCGGGGCGAGCGTCCGACATGTGGACTGCCGTCACTGCCTGATTGTATTATTATTTTGGGGCACGACCTGGTTGCGGTCGATGTACCCGGTGTATGTATATTTTACTTTCTGTACTAGGATTGCCCCGCGGAGGGGTGTACGGATAGCCGGGTTCTGGAGGGCAACAAGCCCGCATCTCATGGCATTGAGACGGAGGGGGCTTCACTCTAGGATTGGCGGGCTATTCGCCGCACTCGTAGGGGGTACAGGTTGACCCAGGAGGGGTGCCCAAGTTGCCGGATTCCGTGAAGTGCTGGGTGGTCCATTCACGGCGCTGAAGGGGGCTGCCTCGCTTCAGGTTTTGGCGGGTGACTTGCCGCGCCCGTAGGGGTCTAGGATTTCATTGCACAGGCTATCCACACGACCAGGGGAACGTCGGGTTTCAGCAGTGGCTCTGTGAAACCCGGGGATCCCAGATATCTGTATTGTTTCTGTGATGCTGTACACTTCTCTGTGATGTTGCATTTTATTCACGCCTTGAGCGAATATAATATATTGGTATATATATTAGTAGATGTTGTATATGTTTTGCATCCGCGCTAGTCCAGTCCCCGCTCTGTCGTTAGTAAGCTAACCTAACGGGTAATGACGGGACCCAGTGGCGAATGCGGATGGCACATACGTACATCAGTATATTTTCGTTCTTTTTGGTGTGATCAATTGATGGGACTGCGTTGATTCGGATCAATGCAAGTTAAAAACAAACCTAATCTGATGTTGTTGGAACACTTTTCAAAAAGCTGTTATTGCAAGGACGTTCACTTTTGTTTTGCATCGTGATATTCAGTTGGAATATCCTGCTCCTCAGTCGACGAGGCAAGGGCCGAGATCCCTTCACCGGGAGTGACCCCTTGGACAAAAGTTTGCGTCAGAGCAATAACTTCACTATAGCCGATCACTTTTGCTTTGCATCGCGGTATTCATTTGGAATATCCTGCACCCCATTCTACGGGGAAAGAGCCGAGATCCCTTCACCGGGAGTGACCTCTTTAGCAACGGTTTTCGTCACTATATTTTTAAAAGCTATCCGTTCCTTCGACGATATCAAGTTCTTTACGTTAAAGGTTTTCGCCAGAAACCATTCGTAGCCCTCCGTCGTTTCATATGGGTGGTCAATAGTATTCAAGCTGTGTATGTTGGCCAAAGTCAAGGCACAGTGATTGGTAGCTATTGGGGTATTCATATGCAGCATAGATAGATGCGTTGGTTTGGGACAGTCGTGCTGCCATTTTGGCCAAAGTCAAGGGTATGTACGGGTGGATTCAAATTAACCTGGAGAATGACGGGTAGAACTTGACATGTGACTTATGATATGTTGGCCAAAGTCAAGGTCATAAGAGCATGGGGCAGAAATCACATCGGGAGTTTCAAAAGAACTGAAACTTGCCAGATATGCGCATACCTTCTGGAGTGTGATACCGTGAGCGGATTCCGTCACGTTATCATGCGATGAGAGTTGGATCCCGATTCCCACTGATGAGTTGGTTTACTCCTCGGGTGACCCCGACTAATTCTTCTTTCAGGTTTGGAGGAGAATTTGAGGTACAGTGGGAGGATTCCAGATTAGATAAATTGGTGACCATTCTGATCTAGGTTAGAGTGCACGCTGAGTGTTTCTTTTCTCTCTCTCTTTGGCAGCGACCATTGACCCGACCCTAAGACTTTGACTCAGTGACCAAGTTGACCGAACCTTCTTAAACACCGGCTTTTGGATTGTCAGAGTTGCAAACCTCATTGCCACTCCTACTTTTACCCTTTTCTCCAGGACACCCCGTATTACTACGAACGTCCACTTCCATTGGACAAAACCATCGTATGGTTATATACGAACTCGAAAGAATATATTCGAGGATGGTTTCCGGTTCTGGAGAAAACGGATAGGATTATTCAGTTGTCTTTTCCTTTTACCCTCTCTCAGGTTACGAGTACTCCTTGGTTTAGGGGTAGTACACCTATTACGCAAATTGGATTGTCTTCTTCCAAACCTTAGGCTGGTGCCGACCGGTAGGGAATGAAGAAAACCAATTAGCATAACGATGGTGTGCAGAAGGTATTAAGTTCAGACAAAGCAAGGGATTAGTAAGAGGGCAAAGTAAATTGCAACAGATATTCACGACCAAACCAAATATTTCGTTACCACTCCCACATCACCTTTGTATTTCTCCAGGACACTCCGTATCACTACGAAGATCCACAGTTTATTTGGATACTCCATCGTATGGTTATATACGAACTCGAAAGGAACTTGTTCCAGTTCGGGGATGGATTCTGGTTCAGGAGAAATAGGAATAAGGTTTATTCAGTTGTCTTTTATCTTCACCCTCTCTCATTACGAGTGTTCCTAGGATTGGGACAGTACACCCATTATGCTTATTGGATAGTCTTCTTCCAAACCATAGGCTGGTGCCGAACGGTAGGGAAGGAAGAAAACCATTTGGCCTAAAAGGGTGTGCAGAAGGTAAAGACTAAAGACATATGATGGGATTTGGAGAGGTGGCAAAGAACTATACGGTTACAGTCGTGAATCTGGAAGAGGCATTACTAGGAATACCAGGATACCCCATCGAAACATTTCAATGTTTCAGTTTCACTGTGTGATGTTAAAGGAAAACTGATTTCCCGATTAGATACTTACTCCAGGGTATGTATTTACCAGGTACGATTCTCACATCTGTATGGTTTTACAGATGATGAGTGGGAGTAAGTTATTGGGAATTGGGTGATTATCCTCATTATATCAGGATTCGTTGTAATCGGTGATATTTGAGGAAATCACCTGGGCTGTTTGCCGGTCGGCAAATATTTGGTTTTGAATATCCGCTGTTATGCACCAATTTCAAAATGATATATCTGTACGTCTATTTTCATAGAGTGAGATATACCTTTCTGAAATTATGTCTACGACATTTACCTATATCAGTGGATGGTTAGGTAAGGAGCATTAAACAGCGGTGTAATCCTTCTTAACCATAAGTACAGTTTTCAACCTACGACACACAGTGAATGAGTTGTCAGACTCAAGGGACTTATACAGAGTATTGTATGTTGTCCAGGGTCCATCAGGACAGAGGGCTTGGTCCTCGTACTATATTCGGTTTACTTATGACTTCTCTAGTTTTTAGACAGGTGTTTCGCGGAAACACAGGGTCCAAATTTTGAGAAGTTATAGGTATTTGAATACAGTAGAGAACCAGGTATAGCAAGTATCGGGATTCTTCAAAGAGATCGAAGATGTAGATACTTGTGTATGGTATTCAGTTGATAGTAATGATAAAGAGATCTTGCTTCTCTTTCAGGTTACTCATAATTGGAAGCATTCCTAAGTTGAGTAACGCTGATCGGCCTCCTTCCATTTAGTTGACATGCGCTGGGGACAGCTGCATGATTTGAATCTGGTTCAATTAAATCAGTGCCTCTATTTCTATATTGGATATAGAACAGTTCATATCTTAACGATGTTAAGGTACGGGGAGTTGTCCGGTTTATGATTAAAACCAGACACTGGACAACTCAAGGCACGTTTCTGTAATGGCTGTTTGTGGGTTGACCCAGGCTATGACGCGGGTTGACTTTCTACCATCTGGAAGATCAATAGCAATATTGTTCTTGACTCGCCACAGTTTTAAATTAAAAATGGATTTTTTCAGGAAAACAGTAGTGGGAGTATGGTAGAACTGGAAGTGATTCCAGAACCACAAACGATTACTGAAGATTTGATAAGGAACCTAAAGATTCAATCTGAATTGACATTCCATTGGCCACTCCGCAGATAAGGTGGGTAACTTCAGGCACCCGAGAGGTACTACGGTAGCCTCAAGGACGGTGACAGGGAAGTTCTTGTTTACCCACAATTACCATTGCTGTTGTTCCAGGGTGCGAGACCCGGCGGGAGGATGAGTATAGCGTCGTTCTAAACCAGTTTTAGAAGTGTACGTCTATATGACTCTGCCAGAGGGTTGTCGTAGTCAGTGGGAGCAGCGAAAGCATTGGTGGACAGGTAGCTTATGTCTATTTATAGACTAAAGCAGATGTAGCGGAGATAGATCATCTATTTCTGACGTGACAGTCATGGGTTTGACGTCATCAGAATAGGGGATGGATCTATTAAGAAGGTAGTAGGGTGTGGTATCCTGGTATTGGATGACATACGCAGAATAGGAAAAGAAACTCCTATACTACAATCGGTTATATTTTGGTCGTCACACAATGTTTTCTCCACATAGGGACTTGGACATTATATCAGACATACTGGTTACTAGATCTATGGTCTTAGATCTAGATTTGGGTGGTTTCCCAATCAGGGTACTTGACTGCATTCTAAGAGTATTTAGGATGGTAGACTCCTGGCAAGGTAGTGTACCTGCAGGTAATGGAGTCACCCTCTCCAAAGGTGTCTTACAGACTAAAGGGGAGAGGGACGGGCATGATTGGCAGATCACTTGCTCAGGCAATTGAGTCAATCGTGAGATGTCAAGTACCACACCAGATGTTGTTCTTGCACTAGATGCAATAAGTTGACATTAATCCAATCCTGGAGAAACAGTCGGAAGCAGTTTTAGAACATAAGTGGATGTTCTAGGGAGATGATAACGACAGCCTCATTCAGGAGACAGTTATCATTCCAGGCTTCCTAGGTGACATGGACGACAAGGAGGTTGTCAGAGTTATAGTTTTCCTTCTGATGAGGGGCAGTATTTTGGACAGGTGGTCCAAGGCAATACTGAGGGAGGCATGGCGCGCAGGATACTGATTAAGTTCAGTTGACGATACAGTCTAAGAAGTTTGGATTTGGAGTTCATTTATGAGCTAGGTCCCATCAGACATCCAGACATATTCTGAGACAGGTATTGCTCTTTTCGGGAGATGGCTTTCTCCGCGAACTTGAGATATAGAGAGACATAGAAAGAAACAACTAAGCGGATCCACTCACTGAGGCTATTCCTCGAACGCAATAGTTCCGCAAACGAGCTTTGTGAGACTGACTAGTAGAGGAGTTGGATGTTCGGTATCACACGGGCTGTGAGTATGCGACATCGCAATAATTAGCCTTGAGTGCAAGTGGGAGATTGTTGGAGATAGTGCCCTCAGAGTCAATTATTAGGTCACAGGTACGTGATTGTAATGATTAAAGGAGGACCTATCCCGGTAGGACAGTCTTACTCGAGATGATAGTATGCTATCTGGTTTACCTTTATCATCGTGTACTGCTTTAGGTGACATGACACGTCGCTATTACACGTTGATAGAGCCCCTAGGATTCTTGCTTGACCACCAGCAGTATGAGGGCGATCATATAAGTGGGAGCTGGGGGTCTATAAGCTTATCCTTAAAAGGTCCCTAGTCGTGGGAGTTTCGAGACTGGGCATCGATACTCCATTAGTAGACTAGTGTATACAGTCGAGACCCCGACGAGGGGCGGTGGCCGGTCTCACAAGCCACTGGTGTCAGTTGGATCACCTAAGATGTATACAGGTGCTCATTGGGTTATGAGTACACCGGACAGGACTCGCCGGGAACATGCTAGTTGGTCATATACCAGACGTCAGATGGCAGTTCCCTGGTGACATGTGTGCAGGTTAGTTCATCGACCTGGGGATCGTCATTTGTCTCGTGTGAGTTCCCACTGTACTTTGATTACTACCCTACCACGGCTCAAAGGAGTCGTGCAAACAGGTTTTAGTTGGGTACAGTCCCGAGCCACATGGAGGCAGTGAGCGTATCTTCAGGGGTTCGTCTCTCCCGGTATTGGGGGTGAGGTCGTGCTGTGTCTAGGAGAGCCATTACACAAAGTCCTTGGCCAAGGCAAGGAGATTTACTGGTAGGTATTCCAGTAGTATCTCAGGGTGTTCTGGGCTACACTCCGACACGACTTGTACCGCTTTTGGGGGTCTGACTTTTACCAACCCCCTAGGCCCGCCATGCGATGCTCATAGACGAACGGACCGGACTGCACGGATATTGTCACTGACAGGCTCAGTTGGGTGTCGGGGTGAGCTTCCTCATCGACGTCCCTTTTGGTCAATAGCTGGTGGCCCGTCACGTATTGGCATATACCTCTGACGTGCTAGTGGTTAAATCCACAGCCATAGTATTGACGAGTCTTTAGAGTCCACCACATTTCAGTTACTCAAGCTTTCGGGCGAAAGGTTGTAGAGGCCGTATGGAGATATGGCAAGGTCCGATCAGATACGTGCGGTATTGCACGGATCAGGATCGGACAGTTTGTACTATAGGCCGTATGGTTATATGGCAGGGTTCGATCAGATACGTGCGGTATTGCACGGATCAGGATCGAACAGATATTACTAGCCGGTTTTGGTATAAGCCGGATCCTAGTATAGTACAGTGTAGATTTTGTCTCATTGCATTTGTATTTCGGTCGAAATACAGATGCGGGTGTGTATGCACAGTATCGGGGTTTTCCTGTAATTTATTACGGGAACAGTTTTTGGAGTTGCCAGTTTGTTTTCCGTTTCGGCCAATTTTCCTTTGTTCCGTTCATTGGCCGAAGATTGGTGGAGGAGGGTTTATTTGCATTGTTGCAAATAGACATTTGTGAAGGGGGTATTTGCTTATTGTTGTATCATGATAGTCTCTCCCTTGACTTTGATTTTCTTTGTGTCATGATGGCATGACTTTGTGAGCCATCATGGTAGTTGTTGATGAGTTTTTGGAGTGGAGTTATGGTTAAAATGATTCTTGATCATCATACCCTTTTTGCTCTCTCTTTTGCATTATGTTCCACCCACCCCCTTGACTTCACTCTTTCTCTCTCCAATCACATATGGCAAAAAGGGGGGCCGGCCATTCAAATGGGGATGGGGATTTTTTTCATTAGTGGTGTGGGCAATTTTTGGTTCTCATGGTGCTATGAAAATTGCTCTCTTGTTCATCCAAAAACCTCCTTGATTTCCTCCACCAAAATGGCAATTCCACAACCCCAAATTGAGACACAAGTTCTTCACATATTCTACAACGAATCTTGGGCACGTCGAGTAGCCGGCTTCGTGCCCGAGTTGCCTCGGCATTGAGGTGGGAGCCCGTAAACGATGTAGGCGACGTGGTGCACTTCCGGCGACGAGTAGGAGACGGACGGAGATCCCGCGAGGAGATCGGAGTGGAGATGAAGACCGGAGGACTTGGATCGTCGGTATATCTCTTTCCCTTCTTCTAGTTAGCTTAGACTTGTTAATGGTAACGATCCGGAGTTTAGTGCGCGGTGGTGCCGGTTTGCAAAGTCCGCAAAATTTTAGTTATTCACCGCTTCCGCATTCCGGCGTCGGATTGACGGCCGGGGCGCCGCCGTGCACTTACAGATGGGACGCATTAAAAGAACTAATGCAAGAATATCACGCATTAAAAGAACTAATGCAAGATAATAAACCAAGTTAAAGTCGTTGGAACACTTTCGAAAAAACCACTCGGTTCTTTTCAAAACTAACTTTTAAATGCGGAGCTTGAGCCACTCCTTCTAAAAGCTATCTCGTTCCATCGATTATATCAAGTTCACTACGTTCACGGTTTCGCCAAAACCATCCGTAGCCCTCCGTCGTTTCATATGAATATTTAACAGTATTCAAGCTGTGTTTGTTGGCCTTAGTCAAGGCACAGTGTTTGGTAGCTGGTAGGTATTCATATGTTGCATAGATAGAATGCGTTGGTTTGGGATAGTCGTATTGCCTTGTTGGCCATAGTCAAGGGTATATACGGGTGGGTTCAAATTAACCTGGATAATGACGGGAAGAACTTGACATGTGACTTATGATTTGTTGGCCTTAGTCAAGGTCATAAGAGCATGGGGCAAAAATCCACATCGGGAGTTTCATAAGTACTGAAACTTGCTAGATTTGCATACCATTTGGAGTGTGATGATTCTGGTAGGATTGCTTCAGTTTCGTCACGCGATGATATTTGGATCCCGATCCTACTGTGAGTATATGCTACTCCTCGGGAAATTTCTCACTAAACGATCAATGCTATAAACCTAGTAGGTGCCTAGAAAGGTGTTAGCGGGGCTACGCCCCCAGGGAAAAGAGGTTCTTAAATTAAGGAACTTCGCGAAAGCGTTGGAAAACCTCCCTCGAAGTACCCACACTAGCCTGGCTGAACGGTTAAGCAAGTATTGTGCGGTGGGATTGATCCCGGCTAATTCTTCCTTTGTGGTTTGAGGAGGGATTCGAGAGACAGTGGGAGCCATCCTGTTTAGACAAATTAAAAACCATTCTAAACTTGCAAGAGCATCGTGTTAAAGTGTTTCTTCTCTCCCCCCTGCAGCGACCAAATTCGAAATGACTGGACTTAAGTTACTTCTAGATAAAAACATACTGACAGGGCCAAACTACAAAGATTGGCTCAGGAATGTAAAATTGGCAATCACTTACGACAAGCTGGGGTATCTTCTTACCACCAAAGCTCCCCCCGTCCCAGGTCCCACCTCCAGCGTCGCGGATAAGGAAATCCGTAAGACTTGGGAGATTGATTGCGCGAAGGCCAGGTGCCTCGTGCTTGCCTCTATGGACAACGAACATCAGAGGAGGCATGAGAATATGGACCTCGAGTCCATATTTCTCCATACAAAAGAACTGTATGGAGAGCAGTCTCGTATCGCAAGATACGAAGTGTCGAAGAAGTTATTTTCGACAAAGTTGGCCGTCGGATCATCGGTAGCGGACCACGTGCTTAAGATGATTGGCTACACTGAGGAGCTCGCGGAACTTGGGACCACATTGGACAGTGAACTTTATACGGATTTAATTCTCCAGTCCCTTCCATCCACTTACGCCCAGTTCATACTAAATTTCAACTTGCAAGAAAAGGAAGTTGAACTTTCAGAACTCCTCAACATGCTGAGGAGCGCAGAGGGCACCCTACAGAAGGGTAGGGAAACACCCGCTTTGTTTGTAGGAGGATCTTCTTCCTCTAGGTCCAAGGCGAAAGCCAAGGGAAAGAGGAAGAAAGCCCCCGCCAAACCAAGAGGCGGTGTTAGTAAAGTGGGTACGAATGGAAAGGAAAAGGCAACAAAGATTGCGGGGAAGCTTGTTGGAAAGGAAGAATGCTTCTATTGTCATAAGAGTGGACACTGGAAGAAAGATTGCAGGGCTTGGAAGGCCAGGACACAGGAACTGAAGCAGGTTGCGGCTTCAGCTTCAGGTGTGTATGTTATTGAAAACTGTCTTTCTATAAACTCTACTTCCTGGGTATTGGATACCGGATCAGGATCTCATATCTGTAATTCTTTACAGGCGTTGAGAAACCGTAGGTTTTTGAAGGCAGGTGACATGACCCTCAGAGTTGCGAACGGAGCTAGCATGGATGCTAAAGCCGTGGGGGACTATCACCTGGGAATGTCAGATGGGCATGTTTTGGTTTTGCGTAATTGCTTTTTTGTACCCAACGCAACTTGTAATATCATTTCTGTATCTTTGGTTTCTAAAGAAGGTTATGAATTTGCGTTTGTAAGTAATGTTGTAAACATTCACCTTAATCAAGTTCTGATTGGGTCAGGTACACTGAGCAATGGTATATGCGTATTAAACCAACCACAGATTTTCAATGTCCAGAATACACACAAAAGAAAGTCTACAGATATCAATCAGGCTTTCTTATGGCATAGTAGACTGGGTCACATCAATGAGACACGGTTGACTAAGTTACATAAAGAAGGATACTTGGATCCGTTCGAGTATCAGTCTTATGCCACTTGTGAATATTTTCTCATGGGAAAGATGACAAAGACTCCGTTCACTGGACACGGAGAAAGAGCGAGCGAGCTCTTGGGACTCATACACAGTGACGTGTGTGGTCCAATGTCTACACATGCGTGAAGCGGTTATTCATACTTCATTACTTTCACTGACGATTTCTCTAGGTATGGACATGTCTTCTTAATGAAGCACAAATCCGAGGCCTTTGAGAAATTTCGGGATTACAAGAATGAAGTTGAAAAACAAACAGGCAAAAGTATTAAGATTCTAAGATCGGATCGAGGTGGTGAATACTTGAGTGCCGAGTTCCTGGATTATTTAAAAGAGAATGGAATTCTCTCTCAGCGTACTCCTCCATACACTCCGCAACATAACGGTGTATCGGAAAGAAGGAATCGAACCCTATTGGATATGGTTCGTTCCATGATGAGTAAGGCTGAGTTACCGCGATCTTTCTGGGGTTATGCACTAGAAACAGCTGCACATCTCTTAAACCAAGTTCCTACTAAGACAGTGCCTACCACACCATATCAGATGTGGAGTGGGAAGAAACCCTGTCTTAAATCCTTTAAGACATGGGGATGTCCGGCTTTTGTAAAAAAGCAGCATGCGGACAAGCTCGAGGCACGCTCAGTACAGTGCAAGTTTGTGGGATACCCAAAGAACTCCAAGGGGTATCTATTCTATTATGCAGAGGAGCAAAAAGTCCTTGTTTCTCGCCATGCCCACTTCTTGGAAACTGAGTTTTTAGAAAATCAGATAAGTGGGAGCGCAGTAGAACTGGATGAAATTCCAGAACCTCAGACTATTACTGAAAGCTTAGTGGAACCAGAGGGTTCAAAAGAACAGGACATTCCTATACCGCTCCGCAGAAGTAGTAGGAAGTCTCATCCGCCCGAGAGATACTACGGTTTTCTCATAGACGGGGATAGAGAGGATTGCATCATAGACTATGATGAGCCTACTAGTAGTATTCCTTGTTTTATACGTGGATGACATTCTCTTAATAGGAAATGACATTCCTATGCTACAATCTGTCAAGGGTTTCTTGTCACACAGGTTCTCCATGAAAGACCTGGGTGATGCCTCATACATCCTGGGGATCCGGATCCATCGTGATAGATCCAAGAGGATATTAGGACTTTCACAGTCCAGGTACATCGACACCGTACTGAAAAGATTCAGTATGGAAGATTCCAAGCGCGGTAACCTACCGGCTTGTCACGGGATCACCCTCTCTAAAGAGATGTCTCCCAAGACTGATTTGGAGAGGGATCGCATGTCTATTATACCCTACGCTTCTGCGGTAGGCTCTATAATGTATGCGATATTGTGTACCAGACCGGATGTTGCTTATGCACTGAGTGTAGTAAGCCGGTATCCGTCAAACCCTGGGGAGAAACACTGGATAGCAGTAAAGAACATTCTCAAGTACCTGAGAAGGACTAAGGAGATGTTCTTGGTGTATGGCGGAAAAGACCTCCAGATCTAGGCCTTTGCTGACTCCAGCTTCCAGAGTGACAAGGATGATTCCAAGTCCATGTCGGGTTTTGTCTTTACCCTCAATGGAGGGGCGGTGTGTTGGAAGAGTTCCAAACAGGAAACCGTTGCAGACTCGACTATGGAAGCGGAATACATCGCTGCATCTTATGCCGCAAAAGAAGCTGTCTGGATAAGAAAGTTCTTGAAAGAACTTCAGGTGGTTCCGTCCATTGTTGACCCAATACCTCTGTATTGCGACAACAACGGGGCTATAGCTTTAGCGAAGGAACCCAGGTCCCATCAGAGATCCAGGCACATCTTGAGGCCGTATCACCTGATCAGGGAGATTGTGGATCGCAAGGAGATCGAGGTTCGGAGGGTTGCTTCAGAAGAAAACACTGCAGATCCATTCACCAAGGCCCTACCCCAGACTCAGTTCGAGCGGCTGATCGAGATGATAGGTCTTCGATACGCCAGTACATGGCCTTAGTGCAAGTGGGAGATTGTTAGTGTATATGCCCTAGAGTCCATTACTGTATCATACTAGTTTGTATATTACTTAATGGAGGCTTGGGATATTCACCTTGTATAAACAATCTTGCTCAATATAGTAGTATGCTACTTGGTTTGTTTCTACTTCAATGTGTACATGTGTTTATTTTGCGATATCACCTATACGCATTAGTGGAGCCCTTAGGATTTTTGCTTGATTACCAGCGTTGTGATGGCCGTCACACTTGTGGGGGCTGGGTAATCTATAAGCACATCCTTATACAGGTCCCTAGTCGCAGGACTATCGAGACAGGGCTTCGATACTCCGGAGTAGACTAGCGTATGCGCTTCTCATCCCAGTGTGGGAGATGGTCTGTCCCACAGCCATCAGTACGTCGTACTGGAGATAGTATACGGGTGCTCGTTAGGTTACGAGTACACTGGACAGGACTCGTCGGGAACTGACAGGTTGGTATTATACCTATCGTCAGTTATCAGTTCCCAGGTGACATGAGTACAGCTTAGTCCGCTGACTTGACACTGGCACTTCGCCTCAAGTGTGTTCCCACTGCACTTTGATCACTACCCTACCACGGCTCAAAGGAGTCGTGCAAACAGGTAGTGGTTGGGTGCAGTCCCGAAGCACTTGGAGGCAGTGACGGTTAGACAGGATTCGTCTCTCCCGGTATTGGGGGTTGACATCGCGCTGTGTCTAGGAGAGCCATTACACGAGTAGTCCCTGGCCAGGGCAAGCGAGATATACTGGTAGGCTTCCAGTGTTATCTCAGGGTGTTTTGGGCTTCACTCCGACACGACTTGTACCGCTATTGGGGGACTGACGTTTTACCGCCCCCTAGGCACGACATGCGATGTATCAGACGAACAGACCGGACTGTACGGAGAATGTCACATTCAGACTCAGTAGGAGTTCAGATGGGGTTCATCTCGTCAGCCTTCTTGTCGGCATCTACCTGGGGACCGTTACGCACAGCTAGTGCCGCTTGCGGTCTGTGGTTAAACCCACTGCCAGCGTAGTGTCGAGTCTTTAGAGTCCCACACAGAGGGTATTCGCCTCTGGGCAAAACAGAGTAGAGGTCGCATGGTTTTGCGACAGGGTTCGTTCTCATCCGCGCACTTGTGCACGTTTGGAGTCCGGACGGATATTGCCAGCGGGCTCTGGTTTGAGCCAGATACTGGTATATGTTTTGGGGGTTGCTTTTATATCTCGGTATTCTTGTTCCTCGGAACGAGAATGCAGGTGTGTATGCACAGTTGCTTGAGGCGGAGGATGAGGCATTTCATTAGGGTTTCGGAACGGGTGCGTATGCACAGCCGACAGTCGTCATTTTCCAAACCCTAATAGATTTATGAAATATCAATTAATAATAGTAATTAAATGAAATATTGTTATGGTTGATTTTGTTGACTTGTTGACCATGGTTGAATGTTGACCACCATCATGCTTTGCAAGGATTCTGCTTGATTCTTGCTTACACTCATTTATTGAAAGTATGATAGTGGTCATTCCAAAACAACCATCAACTATTCTCATTTCAATTATTATTATTAATTAGATAATTCCTTTTCTTTTAGTTATGGTTGCAAAAGAAAAGAGCTCATTCTATCATAATCATTCTCTCTCCTCATTTCATCTTCTTCTTTCTCAAGCTCAAGGTGATTCCTTCTCATGTGTTGAGAATCCCTCACCTTGAAAAAGAAACAACCCCTAGACACTCTTTACTCACTCTAGGATCAAGGGTTTAGCAAGCCGGAGTTTCTAGTTCACTCAAAGTTCGAGGAAGAGCCCGTAGGTTGAACCCTCAGGTGGATCCATCTTCGACGGAAGAAGGCGATGAGGAAAGAACCATCAACCTCTACAAGGTTTGAAGAAGAAGGAGTTCAAGTTTAGGTATAACCATCTTTCCGAGCAGCTAACTCTCTTTAGCAAGTTTGCTAGTTTTAGTTTAGGAAAAGATCCCGACTTTGTTAGTCCATGTTGCCCCATGCGCTAAAAATTTGATTTTTATACCGTTTCCGCCTCCCCGTAAGAACCGGTGGTCGCAACGTGGACTTACATATACTAGTTTGTATATTACTTGATGGAAGCTTGGGATATTCACAGTTGTATATACAATCTTGCTCGAAATGGTAGTATGCTACTTGGTTTGTCTCTGCTTTAATATGTGCATGTGTTTTTTTTAGCATATCGCTGATATACATATTAGTAGAGCCCTTAGGACCTTTGCTTGATTACCAGCGTGGTGATAACGCTCACACTCGTGGGAGCTGGGTGATCTATAAGCACATCCTAATACAGGTCCCTAGTCGTTGGACTATCGAGACAGGGCATCGATACTCCGGAGTAGACTAGCGTATGCGCTTCTCATCCCAGCGTGGGAGACGGTCTGTCCCACAGCCGTCAGTACGTCGTACTTGAGATAGTATGCGGGTGCTCGTTAAGTTACGAATGCGGGTGCTCGTTAGGTTACGAGTACACTGGACAGGACTCGTCGGGGACTGTTGGTTGGTAATATACCTATCGTCAGTTATCAGTTCCCTGGTGACATGAGTACAGCTTAGTCCGCTGACTTGACACTGTCATTTCGCCTCGAGTGTGTTCCCACTGCACTTTGATTACTACCCTACCACGGCTCAAAGGCGTCGTGCAAACAGGCAGTTTTTGGGTGCAGTCCCGAAGCACTTGGAGGCAGTGACGGTTAGACAGGATTCGTCTCTCCCGGTATTGGGGGTTGACATCACGCTGTGTCTCGGAGAGCCATTACACGAGTAGTCCCTGGCCAGGGCAAGCGGGATATACTGGTAGGTTTCCAGTGTTATCTCAGGGTGTTCTGGGCTAAACTCCGACACGACTTGTACCGCTATTAGGGGACTGACGTTCACCGCCCCCTAGGCCTGCCTTGCGATGTATCAGACGAACAGGCCGGACTTTACGGAGACTGTCACATACAGGCTCAGTAGGAGTTCAGATGGGGTTCACCTCGTCCGTCTTCTTATCGACATCTACCTGGGGACCATTACGTACAGCTAGTGCCGCTTGCGGTCAGTGGTTAAACCCACTGCCAGCGTAGTGTCGAGTCTTTAGAGTCCCACACAGAGAGCTATTCGCCTTTAGGCAAAATGAGTAGAGGTCGCATGGTTTTGCGACAGGGTTTGTTCACATCCGCGCACTTGTGCACGTTTGCTGTCCGGATAGCTTATACTACTGATTAGTCCAAAAAATTGTGTTTACCGTAATCAGAAACGGCGTCGCTTTGCAGCTAGCCGGTGAGTACGGGTCGATCTGCAGAGATGTGTAAATTTCTTGTTTTTTGTGTTATAACGAGTTGATTCAGATTGTTGTTTGGTTTTTGTCGATTGATTTAAAAACTAATTTATGTGATATGAAAGAACTCGTTAGGATTAGGTCAAAGGTAGGGTTGATGAGATCAATATTTTCACCCCTTTCAATTCCGTTTGATTAAAGCTTTTTAGAAAATCACAACAATTATTAGCAAAGGGGATTAGGATGATCGGGAAGAAACAAAGTTTCTTCCTCTAGATCCTTGTCC
The DNA here is from genome assembly GCA_030015575.1 of Agapanthus africanus. Taxonomy (NCBI): domain Eukaryota; kingdom Viridiplantae; phylum Streptophyta; class Magnoliopsida; order Asparagales; family Amaryllidaceae; genus Agapanthus; species Agapanthus africanus. The sequence goes on along the minus strand of CM057346.1, from coordinate 263,472,133 downwards.
GTCCTTTCCTATTAATTGCTGCAATCTTCATGGACGTCATGTATGTCCGGCCTTTTAGACTACGGTTCACCGTTACCTCGTAGGTAGGGTGCCGTAGAGGGCCGATCATACATGCGTGCATGAAGGTTACGTTTTGAAAATATGTTGGCATTAAAGGAGGTGAGAGATATCCATCTCTCACTCCCTCCCTTGTTCCTAACCCTAACGAGCGAGGATTTTACTCGCTCATTAGGGAATTATTAAAAAGTGACATTTTTGTTGTTTATGTTTTAAAGTGTTACTCTTACGACAGATTAAAATTAGCTGAACTAGTGAACTACAGCAAACAAATGGATAACTAGGGCAAGTAATGATATTAAACTATGGCAGGAATTAAATAAATTAAAAACTTACAAGAAAAGTTGATGCTCTAAATCTCCCAACAAGTCTGAACTTTTATTGATTGAAAAGAGGCATGATATTTTACAGATCTTGAGTACAATTTATAAGCAACCAGTGAAGCTAGGGTTACAGACTTTCGTAGACATGAAATTACAGATTTGCCCCCTAAGAATCCCAACATATGCACCGACACACCGACACAGAAAGTTTGCACCGACACGGCCTAATATGGCCGCGGAACCGCGGCAATGGAGCGCTGAGGCCGCGGTTCCGCGGCCTTTTGGTGGGCTTGGCTCACTATTCTTCTGCGAATTGTTTGTACTTTCTTGGTCTTCCTATTTTCATACTTCTTTTCTCTGTTGGGCTTCTTAGTCTTCTCCAGATCCTCAGTGAAAACTTGTAAGGATCTTTTGACCGTTTCGCTTTCGTCTTTTGGACCTTGCACTGTTCTTCGTCTCGGCTTGAGTGAGATCCGTCTGCTTGTTGGTCAAAAGTCCCTTTTCTGTATCATCTTTCGTCTTTTTCACTGTATTTGCTCCAAGAGCCTGTATCCTGTAACATGCAGCAAACGAGCGTCAAAAGTACCTGTTTACTTATGAAATGCATGAAAGTGGGGCGTATGAATAGCAATATTATGATATGAACAAATACCCCCAAACTTACCTTTTGCTCATCCTCGAGCAAACTTATTATTTTATTTGATCCTAGCCGCACTTTCGCAGGGAAACGCGATTGCACTGAGCACGTGCAACAAGCCGTTAAACCTCTAGGTGTCCCTAGTAGGAGGAGTGTTGTCTCCTTAGGGTTTTCAGTGGATTACACCCACAAAACTTATCAACTTGGTTTTTCGACTTTTGTTTTCCAATTAGGTTCTCTAACAAGGAATTCTATTATCGTCGCCCCGCAAATTATCCACCCATATTCTTCACACTTTCTTATTATGTAACTTAAGATTGTACATGTTCTGTAGAATTACTTAGAATTCAGCATTTCTTAAGTTTTTCTTCCAGAGTTTCATCTCCACTTAGGAATTTCTATCAACTCTATTAAAGATATAAGTTTTATTTTTCATTCTTTTCTCTTATCTAAACTCTAATCACATATCCCCACGTATGTATAATTTTCACCCCTACACTTGGAAATTCAAATCAAGCAATCGTACTCTCGTCCATTGTCCAAAGCACTTAACTTTCGCTTACACATCCTTCATGCGACCGTTAATACTTCTTGAGGTACCAACAGTCGATTACAAGATGCGTTAGCCCTTTAAAGCGTATTTCCTAGTTTTGCAGCACCCAAGGCTTTTAGCAGTGACTCCCAAACCAGTTGGTCTAAGGCACTAGGTGATGAAGCACCCTCGCTAATTAATTGTCTAGCCTTAAGTAATCACAAAAACCAGTGTCCATTTTTTCTTTATTCACACTTTTTTTTTCTTTTTTTTCTTTCATTGTGCTAAGGACTTTAGACAAGAGTAATTCAAGGTCTCTTCTACTAATCCTAGTTTCAAGGTGCGTGATTGTGAATTTTGTAGGGTACATGTTTTCAGAATCTAGACTTAAGCAAGGAACTATTTTTCGAACTTATATTTTAATAAAAACATTAATACTCTTCCCTCATGTTGATTTAGCCCAAGAAGTGAATCCAAAATTTACCTATTTCTAAATAACCAACAAAGACATATACTCTCTACCGCTAAACTCTAAGGAATGTTATTTTTAGGGTTTTTAATTTGCTAAGTCTAGGATCTAGTTTTTCTTACTCAGTTAACCTTTTTATCAAACTCAAATCAATTAACCAAAATTGAATACAATAATTTTTATAATTTTTTTTCAAATTTTTCAAATTTTTATGAGTTTTTTTTATAGTTTTCTAATTTTTTTTGTATTTTTCAAATTTTCAAATTTTTATGATTTTTATATAAAAATGCAATGCAGAAATTAAATATGCAAAAGGAAAACAAAGATATATACAATATGCAATGTGAAGGATAACTATATACATCACCCTCTAATACCCCCCAAACTTGAGCAAAGCAGTACCCTCACTGCCCGGCCCCACGTCGTGCTCGTGAGCGTGAACGTGATCTTTCCCCTCTAGCCAAAAGTGTTTGGATCCCCCTCTCAATTTCCGTCAACCGACGGTCGTGCTCTCGTGCAGTTGCCCGAAACTCATCCCTCAAAGAGTCTATTCTTCTCACTGTTCTTCGCATCAATCGCACATGCTCTTGGGGAGTTAGTTCTTCCCCGCTCGAAGTCGAGCTCGAGCTACGGGTGTGTGCAGGTACATTTTCTGCCGGCTCAGTTCGTGTCCAAATATCCGTGAGTCTAGAGTAGGACGACGAGACGCCCTCTAAAAGTGGTCGAACCGGGACACCTTCTATCATATATGAGTCAAATTCCTCGGCTGGGAGGAAATAACGGCAGAGTTGGGTAACGAGCATGGGACATGGGTATACGGTACCTCGTTTCCCCGTACCTATGGATTGGAGCAAAACCGTGCACATGTCGAACCTAGGATTTTTCGTCATCAGAGTGTGGACGACATGTAACGAAGGGGTGAAAAAGGTCGTGTTGTGAGAACTTCCAAAAATATTGTTTTGTGCCCACCGGCACACAGTTAAAACGTTTGCGAAAAGGGTCCGTGCTTGGATGCCCTTACGCGGTTCTCGTGCACAGTCATTACCCATTAATGACATATAATCTTCAAAGCGCAGTGGGTGTTCATGTGCAGGTACACGTGGTATGAGTGTAACCTCGTGTATCATGTCCCTATCGATGTGAATTTCACGATTTCCCCAATTCAGTTTAATGTAACCTAAGTTTCAAGGCTATTATCTTCGATGGATTCGTAAAATAGGGCAACTAGGTTAGGTAGAGCAAACGCAGATGCATGATTATAGAGGAGGAAATTCCAGCCCCTTTGTGCGATTTCGTGTGGGAAATATCTACCGTAAATCTCGTGTGCGAAAACAGGGGAAAAATCCCTTTCATACTGCATTTAATGTGCCATTTAGATGTTTACAGTAAAAGTATATGCAGTAACAGAGACTAAAGGCTCAGATTTACCTCCCCTGAAAAATTCAGGGGGTGAAGACACAAGGCGGCGGCGGTTGCGCGGCGGGAGGTGGCATCAGCGGCGGAAGCGCGGCGCTCTGGTGGAGTTGAGGCGATATTTTTCTGCAGAGGCTAGGGGGCGGCGTCTAGGGGTTGATGAGATGAAAAGTTTTTAGGGTAAACACACAGGGGGCGCGGGTTCCTTTAAATAGGGGGTGGGAGGGTGATTTGCGTAAGACACCCTCTAAAACGAGGGTTTTATTTGTAAAATCAGCTCTTAATCTGTAAATTTGCAATTAGGTCCAAAAATTATTATTTTTTATTATAAAAAAAAATTTAATTTTTTTTTATATATATACAAACAATGTACACACCCCCAAACTTATTTGAAATATTGTTCTGGGAAAAGAAATTTGGGGGTGAAAGTGGAGGAAGATCAATCAGTGTAAATCGGCTCCTGCAAGAACAGGAGCTCCTCCGTAGGGTCCGCTGTGAAGAACGGTTTCAGCCGATGCCCATTTACCTTGAATAAGGTACCGTCTTCAGGGTTCTCAAGATCAACCGCACCGTGCGGATAAACGGTGCGGACTACAAAGGGTCCTCTCCATCTGGACCGGAGCTTGCCGGGATGAAAATGTAACCGAGTGTCATAAAGTAGAACCTGTTGACCAGGTTCGAAAGTTTTTCGCAAAAGGTGTTTATCGTGGAACACCTTGGCTCGGTTTTTAGCAGTTATGGAATTATCATATGCCTCATCCATCAGCTCCTCCAACTCATTCAATTGCAGCTTTCGATTGCTGCCCGCTCTCCTAAAGACAAATTCAGCTCTTTGATAGCCCAAAATGCTTTATGCTCGATCTCTACTGGGAGGTGGCAAGCCTTCCCGTACACAAGCCGGTATGGAGACATACCAAGATCGGTCTTATATGCAGTACGGAAAGCCCATAGTGCATCTATCAGTTTAAGTGACCAATCCTTACGGTTTTTGGAAACCGTTTTCTCCAAGATTTGCTTTATCTGCCGATTTGAAACCTCGGCTTGCCCACATGTTTGGGGGTGATATGGCGTTGACAATTTGTGGGTTATAGAGTATTTGCGCATTAGGGACTCGAAAGTCCTATTGCAGAAGTGAGAACCATTATCACTTATTATCGCCCGAGGGTGCCCAAATCGAGAAAATATGTGTTCTTTAAGGAATCGAACGACAACTTTATTATCATTCGTTCGGCTGGGCACAGTCTCGACCCACTTAGAAACATAGTCAACCGCCAACAGAATATACACATTTCCAAAGGAGTTAGGAAATGGACCAATGAAATCTATGCCCCAAACATCAAAAATGTCCACAACCAAAATAGGTTGTAGTGGCATTTCGTTTCTCCGCGAAATCCGGCCCAAGTGTTGGCACCGGGAGCAAGTTTTGCAGTATTCAAATGCATCCTTGAAGAGTCATGGCCAATAGAAACCACACTGCAAAACTTTTTCGGCTGTCTTCTTTGTGCCAAAGTGCCCACCACATGCTTGATCGTGGCAAAAAGACAGCACACTCTTGACCTCACTTTCGGGTACACACCGACGAATGATTTGGTCGGAACAGTATTTCAAAAGATAGGGCTCATCCCAATAAAAATGCTTTACTTGGGATAAAAGTCGAAGTTTATCCTGTTTTGACCAATCATTGGGTATCAGGCCGGTGGCTAAGTAATTCACAATATCGGCGAACCATGGTTCGCAAGAAACGGTCAAGAGTTGCTCGTCGGGAAAAACATCGGTAATTGGAAGATCAAGCGTGGGGGAAGAAGGAAGTCGTGATAGGTGATCAGCTACTACGTTTTCACATCCCTTTTTGTCCTTAATGACAAGGTCAAACTCTTGTAATAAAAGGATCCAACGTATTAGCCTTGACTTAGCATCTTTCTTCGCAAAAAGGTGGCGAAGAGCTGAATGATCAGTATATACAACGACTGGAGAACCGATTAAATAAGGCCGAAATTTTTCGAGTGCAAACACAACAGCTAAAAACTCTTTCTCTGTTGTTGTGTAGTTGAGTTGGGCCTCATTTAGTGTTCGGCTAGTATAATAAATCACGTGCGGCATCTTATCAATATGCTGTCCAAGAACAGCGCCAATAGCAAAGTCTGATGTGTCGCACATGATTTCAAACGGGTGCGTCCAGTCGGGAGATGAGAGGATGGGTGCGGTGATGAGGGAATGCTTCAAAGACTCGAACGCTTCAATGCAAGTGGAGTCGACTGCAAAAGTTGTGTCCTTGGCCAGTAAGAGAGTCAAGGGTCTAGCAATCTAGCTAAAGTCGTTGATGAACCGTCTGTAGAAACCGGCGTGGCCAAGGAAGGCTCTAATATCTTTGACGCATTTTGGGGGAGGGAGGTTAGAAATCACTTCGATTTTTGCTCTATCTACCTCGATGCCGTTTTGCGGGATGACATGTCCTAAGACAATGCCCTCTCGCACCATGAAATGGCACTTCTCCCAGTTCAATGTTAGGTTCTTATCCCTGCAGCGGGTAAGAACAGCGTCAAGATGGCGTAAACACTCGTCAAAGAAGTCGCCAAAGATGGAGAAATCATCCATAAAGATCTCCAAGAACTTTTCAACCATGTCTGAAAAGATCCCCATCATACACTGCTGAAATGTCGCGGGCGCATTGCATAACCCAAAGGGCATGCGACGATAGGCAAACGTGCCAAAGGGACAAGTGAATGTTGTCTTGTCTTGATCTTCTTTGGCGATGGGGACTTGGTTGTAACCGGAATAGCCATCGAGAAAGCAATAGAACTCGTGCCCTGCCAATCGCTCGAGCATTTGGTCAATGAAAGGCAAAGGAAAGTGGTCCTTCCTTGTTGCGGCATTGAGTTTCCTATAGTCTATGCAGACTCGCCACCCAGTTTGGGTGCGAGTGGGAATCAACTCATTTGCCTCATTGGTTATGACCGTAATGCCCGATTTCTTTGGCACGACATGGATTGGGCTAACCCATTGGCTATCCGAGATAGGGTAAATGATACCGCTATCCAGACACTTGACAATTTCCTTCTTAAGAGCCTCTTTCATGATGGGGTTGAGGCGCCTTTGTGGATCCCGTGCTGGCTTGGCGTCATCCATTAAGTGTATATGATGTTCGACTATGAGGGGACTAATCCCCTTAATGTCCGCCATAGACCAGCCGAAAGCTTGCCGATTATTGTGAAAGACCATCAAAAGAGCCTTCTCTTGCTCAAGAGCTAGAGAGGCTGATATAATGACGGGTAAGGTCTTATTATCACCTAGATAAGCATATTTTAGGTGTGTCGGCAAAAGCTTTAATTCGAGTTTAGGGGGTGAAACAATAGATGGTAACAATGGGGTATTTGTTTCAAACTCGAATGATTCCATCAAAGGTTCGAACCGAGTGTACGCAACAGTGTCGGATGGTTCAACTGACTCATCCGAAAAAGCAAAAGACTCCAATTCAGGTGATGAGTCTTCAAAGTCATCAACGAAGGTAAAGCACTCAAAATCATTATCAGCTGTGAAAGCTGCGTCGGATTCTAGGAGGAACGCATTAGTGGCGTTAACATTGCTGTGGTCGAACAAAAAATTCTCGAATTCACAATCCTCCTCCGCGATCTCATTGATCGATCAAACATCGAGTACGCTAGCATTAGGCTCAGCCGGCTGACTTCCCAACTTGAAAATATTGAGCTCAATTGTCATATTGCCAAAAGATAGGTTCATTGAACCGTTACGACAATTGATCACTGCGTTGGATGTAGCCAGAAATGGTCGACCAAGTATTACCGGAATTTGGTTCTGGGGGTTTGCAACAGGTTGTGTATCCATCACTATAAAGTCAACGGGGAAAATGAAATCCCCTACTCTAATTAACACATCCTCCAGCTCTCCCCTAGGATGGGTTATTGACCGGTCGGCCATTTGGAGAGTACAGTGAGTGGGCTTAAGCTCTCCAACGCCCAATTACTCGTACACAGAATAGGGTAGCAAATTGACACTCGCGCCAAGATCTAATAGTGCTCTATTGATGTTCTTGTCCCCAATTGTTATCGAAATGGTAGGACACCCGGGATCCTTTTGCTTTGGGGGAAGGGAATTTACAAGAGCATCGCTAATAGCACTAGCCACAAAAACTTTCTTTGGCACTTGCGACTTCCTCTTTTTAGTGCATAAGTCCTTTAAAATTTTTGCATATGAAGGAACTTGCTGAATTACATCCAAAAGTGGGATATTTATGCTAACCTGTTTGAACAACTCGACAATCTTCTCCATCTGAGGAGTTGGTTTATTGGATCTCAACCGATTAGGAAAAGGAACATTTTGAAAGGTGGTTGAGTCCAATTTTTGCGGATCAGATTGTCGAGTTGGAACGGCACCCTGTGTAGATGTGTTCGTGTTGTGAGAAATGGGTCCGTTCAAGCTAGAAGAGGTAGAGCTATGTGAAGGGTGGAGAATAGGCTCTGAAGAAGAAGGTGAAGAAGATGAAGAAGGCCCACCGGAAGGGGTGTCATTGTTCATGCCCACATTTTTCTGCAACACTTTTCCCGATCTCAACGTGGTCACGGCATTTACGTTATGATTCTGCTGTTGGTAGGCAGCATGTGCGTGACCGGGGTTGGGCAGTGGTTGAGACGGGAGTTTTCCCTTTTCGCGCTCGCTCAAAGCTGCATTGAGTTGTGCAATTTGTGCCTCAATAGATTTGATGCTTTGATCGTGTGAGGCACTATTTTGCACTAAAGATTGAATAGAAGTCTCCAGTCTTGCTGTAGACTGTGTAGATTGCTTAAGGAACACATCTAGACTTCTTTCGAGCGAGCTAACCTTATCATTATTAGGTTGAACATAATTATTCGGCTGGTAAGCATTGTTAGGCAAAAAATTGTTCACCTTATTAGGGTAAGGTTGTTGTTGAAATTGTTGCGGTTGAAATTGAGTTTGTGAGGGTTCTTGTTGTTGTTGTTGTGGAGGAGGAGGTCTTTGAAAGTTGTTATTTCCTTGGAATTGTTGATTTTGGTTCCAAGCGAAATTTGGGTGCCTCCTCCACCCCGGATTATATGTCGAAGAGTACGGATCGTTTCTTTGTCGTTGCTGAAATGCAGCATTGATTTGATCCTGTCCTTGAGTGGATGCATTATAAGGACATTCTTCGGTTAGGTGCGATGGATCCGCACAACAAGCACAGACAGTTCGTGGGGGCATAGTAGTGGCAGGAGAAGGCGATGAGATTTTGGTCTCAATCGCTTCTAGCTTTTTCATAAGAGCGGCCATCTCGGCCTTCATGGCAATCGACATCTCTACTTGATGTATGCCTGCCCTAGATTGACCACTAGAAGATGATGTGGTCTTGGTACTCTCCCACTGTATTGTTTGCTCACTAAGATCATCAAGAAACTGCCAAGCTTCATCACTAGACTTAGAGAGAAAATGACCTTGACATATGGTTTCTAGCAACTGCTTCGTTGCCGAGTTCAATCCCTCGTATAATGTTTGGCAAAGTTGCCAACTTTCGATCCCATGGTGAGGGCATTGAACTAGTAGGTCCTTAAATCTCTCGAAGCACTTCCAAAATGGTTCGGAAAGAAGTTGTGAGAATTGAATTATTTCATTGAGGATTCTGGCAGTTTTGTGATGAGGATAAAACTTTTTCAGAAAAGCCTTCACAAACTCGTTCCAATTTCTTATGGAATGTGATGCGGTGCTATATAGCCACTTCTCGGCTAGGTCACATAAGGTGAAAGGAATGACCCTTAGCCTTATAGCGTCATCACTCGATTGGGTTGTTTTCATCATAGTGCACACATTTTGGAATTTATTAATAAAGATATATGCGTCTTCAGATTCCAAACCATGAAATTTTGGCAACATATTGATGAAATGTGGTTTTATCTCAAAATTGTCCCCATTTGCCGGTGGGGGTGAAAGACAAGTAGGTAAAGAAGTGCGGATGGGGTAAAAGAGATCCTGGAGCGCAACTCGTGCGGGCGCTTCAACAGGCGGCTGGTTCGGGTCATTCGCACCTAAAGGAGGTGGAATCCTTCCCATCGTTAAGGTATTGTTAGGGTCGAATCCCAAAATGCCTTCGGTGAAAGAATTAGAAGTTGAGGGTAAGAAAGTGGATGGAGTGTCGACTTTAGTGTCGAAAGGTTCGTCGGTCGGTACCAATGAAACACGGACTAATCGGGCGTCAGTATCCCTAGTCCAAAGTGACATACACTAAAGGGTAGTGCAGTCAGAAAAAAGAAAAGACAGAATGTAGGGGTAAGATAACGTCAGTGAGGGAAAGTGGTTGAAGTGGTGGGAGTGAGTTGCAAGTTTTCTTAACGACAAGTTGCAAGTTTTTTTGAAAAGATTTTTTTTCTTTTTTTTTTATGTGAGAGTTTTGCAAAAAGGTTTTTCAAAAGGGTGACACAAATCAACCACACATGCATAATCAGGCCTAGATCTAGGGTCGCCTAGGTCAGCTAGACAGCTCCTAACTAGGGCTAGAAATAGGACCTCAAACCGCCTCTTCACGGACAAGTACGGCCAGGTAAGTGGGAAGGAACCACCACTACAGTGGGCCTAATTAATAACCACTAGCCTAGACACCGCAATGTCGGTTAGGATAAACGGCCGATGCCTATACTAGTCCTTTTCCTATTGAGCTCGATGTCCTTAGGTCTGAGTCTAGTCTTTTTTAATTAATTGTGGTCAATGCGCATGCTTTAGGTGTTTTCTAGGGTCCTGGGAAGGGTGATGAAATCCCCACCCAATCTGAGTTTGGTCAATTAGCCCCTTAGAGTCCGATTAAATTATGTAAAACAGTAAAAATTCACTTGCAATCAATTTTAGCGCGGCGCAAAGAACCCTGCAGAAAATCTGTTATTTAGAAGGGGGAGAGAATTTTTTCTTAGCGCAAAGAATTCCTGCAGAAACTTTTTACAGTGGAGATATGGAGGTTGCAGAGGGAAGAGAGAGAGAGCAAACCATGTAAAAATGATGTGCGGACGTGGCAGATCGGCGGCGGCTCCGCGGTCTGGGAGCCTATTCTGCGGCGGAAACGCGGCAGGTTGGTGGGTTCAGCCTCTGAAAAATTTTGTGCAGCTCCTGTTCACAAATTCTACTCTGTTCTGATGTTCCCTTTTCTGTTTTGCTCTCTGTAAAATTCCAGATTTACAATCCTTTGCTGTTCCTGCAAGATTCAAAACATAGAACCCTTCAAACAGATAAAAATCGCTAAAATGTTTTTTGTATTTTGTATTTTCGGATTTTTATGATTTTTCAAAATTTATATCAACCCGAAATCTTACAAAACAAAAAGATTACGCCATCCCCGGCAACGGCGCCATTTGATTAGTCCAAAAAATTGTGTTTACCGTAATCAGAAACGGTGTCGCTTTGCAGCTAGCCGGTGAGTACGGGTCGATCCGCAGAGATGTGTAAATTTCTTGTTTTTGTGTTATAACGAGTTGATTCAGATTGTTGTTTGGTTTTTGTCGATTGATTTAAAAACTAATTTATGTGATATGAAAGAACTCGTTAGGGTTAGGTCAAAGGTAGGGTTGATGAGATCAATATTTTCACCCCTTTCAATGCCGTTTGATTAAAGCTTTTTAGAAAATCACAACAATTATTAGCAATGGGGATTAGGATGATCGGGAAGAAACAAAGTTTCTTCCTCTAGATCCTTGTCCGTCCTTTCCTATTAATTGGTGCAATCTTCATGGACGTCATGTATGTCCGGCCTTTTAGACTACGGTTCACCGTTACGTCGTAGGTAGGGTGCCGTAGGGGGCGGATCATACATGCGTGCATGAAGGTTTCGTTTTGAAAATATGTTGGCATTGAAGGAGGTGAGAGATATCCATCTCTCACTCCCTCCCTTGTTCCTAACCCTAACGAGCGAGGATTTTACTCGCTCATTAGGGAATTATTAAAAAGTGACATTTTTGTTGTTTATGTTTTAAAGTGTTACTCTTACGACAGATTAAAATTAGCTGAACTAGTGAACTACAGCAAACAAATGGATAACTAGGGCAAGTAATGATATTAAACTAAGGCAGGAATTAAATAAATTAAAAACTTACAAGAAAAGTTGATGCTCTAAATCTCCCAACAAGTCTGAACTTTTATTGATTGAAAAGAGGCATGACATTTTACAGATCGTGAGTACAATTTATAAGCAACCAGTGAAGCTAGGGTTCCAGACTCTCGTAGACATGAAATTACAGATTTGCCCCCTAAGAATCCCAACATATGCACCGACACACCGACACACAAAGTTTGCACCGACACGGGCCTAATATGGCCGCGGAACCGCGGCAAGGGAGCGCTTGGGCCGCGGTTCCGCGGCCCTTTGGTGGGCTTGGCTCACCATTCTTCTGGGAATTGTTTGTACTTTCTTGGTCTTCCTATTTTCATACTTCTTTTCTCTGTTGGGCTTCTTAGTCTTCTCCAGATCCTCAGTGAAAACTTGTAAGGATCTTTTGACCGTTTCACTTTCGTCTTTTGGACCTTGCACTGTTCTTCGTCTCGGCTTGAGTGAGATCCGTCTGCTTGTTGGTCAAAAGTCCCTTTTCTGTATCATCTTTCGTCTTTTTCACTGTATTTGCTCCAAGAGCCTGTATCCTGTAACATGCAGCAAACGAGCGTCAAAAGTACCTGTTTACTTATGAAATGCATAAAAGTGGGGCGTATGAATTGCAATATTATGATATGAACAACTAGCGGGCTTTCGTTTAAGCCAGATCCTAGTATAGATTTGGGATTGGTTTTATCTCATTGTATTCATGTTCCTCGGATCACGAATACGGGTGCGTATGCACAGTTGCTTGAGACAGAGGGAGAGGACTTTGATTAGGGTTAATGACTATTGTCATTTTATTAACCCTAATGCTTATGTTGTATTATGGTTAATTGATATTAGTTTAAATAATTGTGCATGGTTATGGTTGTTGACCATTTGACCTCCTTGACTTGTTGACCTAGGTTGACACTTTGACCATCATCATTTCATTTGGAAGATGCTCTTTGATCCTTGCAAATTGCATTAAAAATGAAATGATAATGGTCATGTCTTGATTAACCATGACAATTATCTAGCTAATTATCTAATTACAATAATTCACACATATATGAGAGAATGCTTCATATTTTCTCTCATTCTATTTTTTACTTTCTCTCTCTTGTTCTTCCTCTCCCTCAAGCTCTCCCCTCTCATGTGTTGAGAAACACTTGAGCTTGAGAAAAACCCTTTCTTGATAATCTCTACTCTCATTTAGGGTTCTAGAATTAGCACTTCTTGCACCCTAGTTACTTCTAGCTTGGAGTTGAAGCCAAAGGTTGAGGCTTTCGGGTGGATCTTTCTTCGACGTGAGAAGACAACAAAGGTGACCTCTTTCCACTACTCCAAGGAGCAAGGAGAGAAGGACATAAAGCCCTAGGTATAACCTTTCTAACACTTAGCTAGTTTCTACTTAGCTTTAGCATGTTTTTGTTTAGCAAAGATCCTTCTTTGTCTAGTCCATGTTGCCTAAGTTGATAAAGATTTGATTTTTATTCCGTTTTCCGCCTCCCCGCAAGTACCGGGATGGGCAATGTGGACTTACACATCGACCTCAACCCGGTCGTGCCCCAAAATAATAATATACAAACAAGCAGTGACGGCAGTCCACATGTTGGAGGCTCGCCCCGCAATATCAAATCTACAAATATAGCCAAACTGCACTACCATTGCACACAGCTATCCACCATGACAAATCCGCAACATCACAGCACAACACAGAACACCAACACAAATGTCACGTTCGCAAACCCGTCTAAAAGAGCTATAGCAATTAGACACGATTTACCCGCTCGAATGAGATTCACGGTCATAGATATAATGTAAGCACTGCAAAATTTTAAATGATGTTAGATAATATCGACTCCGAAATTACCCCTTGATTGCCCAAACAACCTGATAAAACATTATCCAAAATGGGCCAAATAAACAATACCACTGAACCAACATCCCACAGACGAAACCACACCCAAAACACCAATCCCATAGCCCTTCACAAAACCGGCGTCGCCGGAAAATTCCACTTGGCGATCGGCCAAAATCCGGCGAGGGAGATTCATGCTTGGGGTGTGCTCTTGTGTCATCTAGAATAGTCTTCTACACATGTTTAAATAATTTTTCTGGAACTTTTGAAAAACAACAAAAACTGTCAATTCATTGGCATCGTTTGGGTTTTGTATCGGTTTCGATACTTTAACATTGTCTAAACTAACTAGTTAATAGATAATAGTTTGGCTCTGATACCATGTAAGTCTACGCCAGCACCCCGGCCTTCAATCCGACGCAAATTGTGGAACAAAAACTTTTGAAACTAGTGCTAACGCAAACATAAAACCCGGATCGTACCATTAACCGTAAACTAGAAACTGTAAAAGAGTTTGACGAGATTATACAGATCGATCCATGTCCTTCGGTCTTCAATCACCGCACCAAACTCCCGTTGCTGCGCTGACGAAGTCCGCTCTCCGATCTCGTTCGTCGAGGTGGCGCCACGTCATCGATTCTTTATACGGGCTCCCGACTCTATACCGAGGAAACTCGGACATCAAGTCTGCTAAAAAAGATGACCAAGCTGAAGTAGAGAAAAAGTAGAATACTTTGTCTCATTGAACTCTTTGGTTCTCATCACATGAGCGGATAAGAGTGGAGGTTGAAGAAGATGCAAAGAGTTGAATAGTGTGAGCTCAAGAAAACTCTAGTGAGCAAAATTAACCAAGCACCAAAAATTGCCTTGGCTACCCAAATTTGCAAGTGAGAAATATAATGAGGTTTTGTGACTTTAAACATAGAAAAGATCTCACAAAATATCCCACACAAACCCTCAAAAATATCTTACCAAAAACAAAACACCATTAATTCCATCATGACTCACTTAGTGACTCATTAGCATGAGTCACTAGTGAACATGCTAGAAGAAATGTGTCATCCAAATAAGTCACACTTTCCAAATCCAATAATCTTTTAAACCAAAATGATTAACCCAAAAAGAAATGCATCTCCTAAAGTAATCTCGTAATGAATTACGAGAATACCCCTCAACTGTATATACATACCTGTATCCGTATTCCGACCGAATACGAATACGATGAAACTAAAATATTCCGACTCAATATAATACTTGGATCCGGCATAAACTAAAGCCCACCAGTATTATCTGTCCGAATCATGACACGTGCACAAGTGCATGTGCATGTTCGAACCCTTCCATAGAACCATACAGCCTCTACAACGTTTCGCCCGAACTTGGAAAACTATCTGTGGGGAACTCTAAAGACTCGTCAATACCCTGGCAGTGGGTTTAACCACAAACCATCAGAGATACTAGATGTACATAACGGCTGCCCATGTATTGACCGAAAGGGAAGCCGATGAGCAAACTCATCCTGGAACCTTACTGAGCCTATCAGTGACAATATCCGTACAGTCTGGTCCGTTCGTCTATGAGCATCGCATATCGGGCCTAGAGGGCTGGTAACGTCAGAGCCCCAGAAGCGGTATAAGTCGTGTCGGACGGTAGCCCTGAACACCCTGAGAAACTCCTGGAATACCTACCAGTAATTCACACCTGCCTTGGCCAAGGACTTAGTGTAATGGCTCCCATAGACACAGCGCGATCTCACCCCCAATACCGGGAGAGACGAATCCCCGGCCGATCCGCTCACTGCCTCAATGTGGCTCGGGACTGTACCCAACTAAAACCTGTTTTCACGACTCCTTTGAGCTATTGTAAGGTAGTAATCTAAGCACATTGGGAACTCACACGAGATAAATAACGATCTCAGGTCGATGAACTAACCTGTACACATGTCACCAGGGAACTGCTATCTGACGCTAAGTATAATACCAACTAGCAGGTTCTCAGCGAGTCATGTCCGCTGCACTCATAACCCAATGAGCACCTGTATACATCTTAGGTGATCCAACTGACACCAATGGCTTATGAGACAGGCTACCGCCCCTCGTCGGGGTCTCGACTATATACCTAGTCTACTCCGGAGTATCGATGCCCTGTCTCGATACTCCTACGACTAGGGACCACTTTTAAGGATGTGCTTATAGACTACCCAACTCTCACGTATATGATCGCCATCATACTGTTGGTAGTCAAGCAGGATCCTAAGGGCTCTATCAACGTGTAATAGTGATCATGTCACCTAAAGTTGTACACGACGATAAAGTTAAACCAGATAGCATACTATCATCTCGAGTAAGACTGTCCTACCGGTATAGGTCCTCCTCGATCATTACAATTACGTGCCTGCGATCCAATAATTGACTTTGAGGGCACTGTTCATATAAGATTTTTGCATTTTTATACCGCCCATTTTTTATCACATTGCTTGTAGGTAGGTACTCTTGAGCCGTGTTTGCTAGATAATTGCAGGTTACAGGTTCTCAGCTCTAAACAGTGAAATTCATGGAAAAGCATGACAAATTATGGATTACTGCCAACCACAGATAAAATACGGGTCTCCGCTCTCTATCCGTATGTTGCCGCACACCAGTTTAAGGGACAAAACGGCAAATCGATGGTCATTTCATGCACAAAGCACAATGGCAACACAAAATCCAAGATATCTACGCGGAGCTCAAGGAAATCTTGGCAAAAGATCCATCTCAAATAACCTTTTGATCTGCTGAAAATCTGGAAGAAATGTGGAGAGCTTATGAGAAACAATGTATACTGGACAAAAGAGTACAACCAAACAGGGAAACTCACAAAAATTGAAGACCTAAACTCCCTAGATGGCCGCGGATCCGCGGCCAACATGGTGACTTGGCCGCGGATCCACGGCCAAATTAACTCCTCAGATGGTACTTTTTTGGGGGCATTTTGGTAACTTCATGTAGTGCCAGAATGTTGCCCTAGGGTTTCTGTTTTCTGCCTATAAATAGCCAAGAACAATGCCAAGTGAAGTGTGCATAATTCTTGTATTAGATTTTTGGATTTGTTTTGTTCTTCTTCCTCTTTTCATCTTTTCTCCATTAAAACTTTGTAGTGCGCTTTTATGGGTGAAGTGATGAGTAAAAGAGTTCTTTTCTTTATCATGCTTGTCTTGTGATGTTGTTATTTATAATTGCTTGTAATTTTCATTTTCTAATCTAGTTGTTGTTATTTGTTAATTGTTTGTTTCTTTCTTGTTCTATTTTTCTTTATCCTTAACAACAATGATGCTTAAGCTTAATCCTTGCTAAGATGAGGTCTCAAATAGCTAGTTGTAATCTTCTAAGCTTTTTCTTTCTATCTTTCTCCTTTTGTTTTATTTTCCTTTTTTTTCTAATGGGTGAGTAGTTTTCTCACTTGTTAGGGTAGGATAAAGAAAGTTTGAGAGAAGGAAATCTCTCTCACTCTTTTCTTGCCCATTATCTTAATTCGGACTCCCGTTAATTGAACCACAATCCGCTCCCTACGGCATCCTATCCTACATGATAGCGGTGATTCCTTAGTGAGACCGGTTGTGGTTGAATTAACCGGAGGTTATGGCTAAGAGCCAAGAACGGACGGACAAGGACCAAAAGGAAGGAACTAAACGTTGGAAAGCCTAGCTTATACTCGCAAGTTCCTTCCTAGTCATGCTAATCCCCGTTGTTGCCGATTATCGTAACACGGATATTAAGAGTGGCAACGAAAGAAGTGAGCGACTCCTATCTCAAACTAACCTAACCCTAACCCTAACAAGCTCTCTTTATATACATCTTTAGCATATAGTTAATCTTAAACAAACCTGGACATTTGAACTTAACTCGTTAAAGCACATAGAAAAAGATTCCCATCTCCCTGCAGACGACCCGTACTCAACCGGCTAGTTATAAGCGAAACCGTCTTGATTGCGGTAATTAACTAAGCACGCAAAAACTCTAACAATCAGGCACTATATCCAACAGGGCCAACAGTAGAAGGGCCGACCCGTGCCTCATAAATGGCGCCGCGGAACCGCCGCCAAAAGCGCGTTTTGGCCGCGGTTCCGCGGTCATTTGATCGAGTTAGGGTATCGTTCTTCTAGAGGGTCCATAGAATTACCTGCACGATTTTTTGAATATTTTTAATGTGAAAAATTCCAACAATTTGAAAATTTTCCAGAGAACAATTTTTCGTAGCAATCGATATTCGTTCGAAATTTTTAACGTCATCTAGGTTACTCTAAAGTTCTAGCTTAACTCTGATACCACTGTAGGGATTCTCTTGCACCATCCCAGGGTTTGGGTTGCATCACACCAAATTTAGGAGGTGCTAAACAATACCAACCATGAATCGAACTAGAAAATCAGGGTAACAACATATAGTATCATATACAAAGTAGTGTCTAACACTAAGAGGTAAGTAATACAACCTTTGTAGACCTCCTCTTTTCTGACTCCTTGGATCAAGTAGGGTTTGATCCGGTTCGCTTGAATCCTTCCGAGTCCACGATGATCCACTACGAAGTCTCTTTGCTCAAGCTTCTAGCTTCACTTGATCTATTGTAACATTTCAGGAAACATAAAATGTATTTATTGGATTTGGTGCTTTAATAATTAATTATATGATGTTTAAATAAAAACCCGATTAGTGCACTATTAATCGCGATTAAGTCAAATCCGTGTTTCTACATATTTCCATGGCAAGTGCACCATGTGATGTTGCATTTTGGTTACATGTAGTTTTAATTGTGTTTGGTGTTATTTGTGAGAAGGGAAAAGAAAAGAAAATATGGAAAGGGTTAAAAAGGGAATTATCGGAGAGAGAGAGAGAGAGAGAGAGAGAGAGTGAGGCATGGCTTGTGAGTGGGAGAGAATAACAAAGAGAGTCAATGAGGGCAGCCACATATCATCACCCCCATTTTTTCTTCATGTTCCTCTTCCTCCTCATCTCCCTCCACCTTCAACCCCAAGATCCATCTCAAAAACCATGTCAAAACCTTATACCCCCTTCACAAAAGTTGATCCCCTCCTCATCCTCTACACATTAGACCAAGCAAAATAGGATTTTGATGACTTTGGAGAGCTAGGGTTTTTCTTGAGTTTCCCAGGTGAGGTATATCTCTTTTCATTTAGTTTAGTTTTGAGTTTCTTGCATTCTAGTTTAGTTTAAAAGTGGTTTTGGTTTAGTTATTTTGAAGATAGATATCCCTAGAGAGTGTTTGGGTGAAAGTGTGGATTTGGTGAACTCTAGTGGCTGTTACAAGACATGGGTTTGGGTATAGAAACAAAAATACGGATTTATGAATTCATTCGTGTCGGTTTTGTGATAAATTGTGAGCCTACAGGGAATCTGGGTTGATCCGGGGATTTTTTGAGAAAATCAAACAATACCAGGGACCTAGTTAGACCAATAGGAATCCACCCTGCAAGCACGAACCCAAACAATGCAGATTGGGCCGAGGAGGCCGGAAATATTTGGAGTGTGGATGGCCACTTGGTGGGTTTTGGTGTCGGAATTGGTCCAGTAGCTCACACACTCCATATACTACCCCATAATACATTTTGTTTAATCTCATTTTACCTGAGAGAGAATCTGGGAACATATTGGTGTGTTTTTGGCTTTGTTCTCCTTATTTTGGAATGATTGGTTTTGATTTTTGGATTTGCATTTGGTTGTTGGGCGTTTGTATGTTAATAACATGGGTTGGTTTAGTTTGTTTGGTTGTTTTGCATGCGTAGACTTTAGGTTCTAACCTATGAGCGCACCGTGTGCCGTTTTGGTTTTCTGGACTTGATGTTAATGATATTGCGATATGTATTCATATTGTAGGTACCTTCACGTGGATTCCGAGATGACGGAGCATGACGTCATCGACTTTGGAAAGCAAGGATCAAAGTGAGTAAATCTATATCTACGGGGAAAGTCGGGTGGATGGCGTATAGCATCCCCATAATTTGATGGAAATCGATATATAGGATATAGTCGTAGAAACCTAGATTAGAAAGCTAGGGATATGGTTAAAGAGATAGTTAGAGAAGATGTTAGTGATTGAATATATATATATTGAGATATGAAATGAATTCTTTAGGGATATGAAAAGTGAATGTGAATCACGACTTATAGATATGTAGTTGCACTAGAATAGGTATGAGTTTTAGAATAGCATGACATTTGATGTATAAGGTAGAATGTATATATAAATTGACTTGATGTACGATGAATTGATTGATATTTCGGTATACGGATGCGAGTCGATTAAGATGCTTGATACCTTTGCGGGTCCCCCGATATGAGATTGTTATGGATGTGACCTGAGATATATGTATATAGATATATATAATGTGTTGAATCATGAGTGATAGGCCGTACGTGACGTTAGGTTCGTACCCTCATTGTCATATAGGTTGATAGGATCCTTAATGGTTTAATGTCGCCGTATGATGATTTACCGTACTTGATGAGTTTTTTAATGAATGATACATACCCTTGACTAGAGGATGTCATACGATGGATTATACCATACAAGATGTTGTGAGGCTGGATGCCGATTGATAGATTCATCGACTCGGTCATGTTAGATACGTATACCTGTTAGCATTCGCATACGATTTACTTTATGCTACGTTCTTGTCATTCTAATTGTATTTCATATACCTATGCTATTACACCTACACCATTATCGATGATGCGCATGTTATACTTACACAGATTGGCCGGCCCACACACTTCATCATCGATAATTACTATGTCACTACACCTACATAGTAGAATTGCTGCATCATGATATGACTCCTTGCATGATATACTTACTATGTTCACATCGTTTGGATATGTCCCATGATATACTGATGTTGTCACATCACTGCTCCATGTTGCATGATATAAGGATATGCTTACATCTCCGTTATATGTCGCATACATCATGCTTTACGATTATATGCATTGAGATATGCTGTTTTCGTGAGATTTCAGGATTTGAGAACCATGGTTATTTCAAAAGGAAATATGTATTGTTTTAAAAACCTTGTTTCTCTTGAAATGATATTTCAGTGCGTCTACCATGCGTTTTCTCGGTTCTGAGATGTGTGATATGTGAAACCCGATTCGAGGAGTTGGATGATCCGTTTGCGGGTTCATGGTGGACCCGGTATGGTATCACGGGGTTAGAACGGATTGTTGTGCAGTAGACGATGAGCCTGGCAGAGGGACTACTACCTACCGGTGATTCGTTGGACCTAGCGGTTATCCGGAGGATACCGACCGGAGTCGAGACATGGATATGGATCGACCCGTTCAGATGGAGCCCCTGGGCCAATCCCGCAGACGGAGCCCGAGGGCTGATCCGGACTGACGAAGCTCGAGATAAGAGGATTACGTGTCGATGCTGGAGACGGGTTTCATGATGTTTCGAGTGTTGTTGTTGGACACTCAGATTCCATGATTTTGATGTGTCGCGAGGGACACACGTTGATTTATATTCTCTTACCTTCATGCTTATGCTTTATGATGTTTATATGCATGTTGTTGTTGTGTCATCGGTTGACACGTGGACGAGATCCACATGCATATTGGCTTTGATTATATGGTTGGACGATATCCGCATGTATATTAACATTAAGTATATTGTTCGCACATATGCCGTTACGGTCACCCTAGATATCAAAATATTACCTTTATGATTTAGTTGACCTAGGAATCGTTGTTTATTCGATTTCTACTGGTAAATGTTTTCTATTCACGAGTTGGAAAGTCACCCCCGTTGTGCCACAGTTCTTGCAAGTTGACCGCATGGATTGGTAGCGGCATTGCTGGCATATAACTGCATTCGGGTGTTTCGCTTTTGTAGGTGGTAGATGTCGGATTGTACCCTCTTGTATTATTATTTCTATTGTATCCAGTCACTCTATCAATCAAAACTAGTATTTGTATAATTAGTAAGACTTAATGAGACTTGTAGTTGCGAGACTTGAGCGATGGGTTTTATGTTCGCTTGGTGGGTTTGATGTCTTGCTTTACATTATCTTTTTGGTGGTGATATACGCCGTTGGGCGTCGTATACTATATTGTGACTTGCATGGTTATGAATCCGCCATTTGGCGAAGAGCTAGCTCCCGCTTAGGGATGACTTTATCATTATCTTATATATGTGGTTTTAGATCAAAATATACAAAGGAGGTGCTGCCCAAATTTTTAAAAGAAGAAACAGGTTTTCCAACTTGCATAAGCATTTTTTCATGTTCCATTTTCTATGCATTAAGAAAACCCTTGATTTCATTATACCTTTATTTCAAAACTTCACCTCTTTTATTTTCATAAAAAGGTTTAGATTGCTGGGATTCGTCTTACTTAATTTACATTGCGCCTTTAGACGTTACGTAATTTATATGCCGGCCACGAACTAAATTTCGGGCAGTGACATCTATGAAGAAGTGCAGCAAACAATCTATAATAATGGGCTAGACTAGTATATATTAGTGATGTGGGTTTGGATCTCAGTCAAAAACCTTTTCTTTTTATTTTATTCTCTTACTTTTGAAACCCTAGAGAGCTTGAAGGAGGAAGAAGAAGGAGATTGCTAAACTTTACTCAAGTTATAATAATCATCATCTGAATTATAATCCCAAGTGAATGAGAATTATGCCATACTTAACTATGGTTACAAAATATCTAGATATTTTGTGACTTGAGTTTAAGCAAAACCATGGGCTAAAACCATGGGCAATTAAACCATGGTATTAATCCCATTTTGCTTTTCTCAAATAATCAAAATATACAAATATGTAACCATGTGAGTTTTTCATTGCCACCACCAATGTATCATCAACCATGACACATGTATGCTTGCATGTGTGCATCCATATCAACATATACATACACTCATGCATGCATTATAAAGAAATATGTTTTAATAAATGAGCTAATGGATTTAATATTAAATCAACACTTGATTTAATAACCCGGTCATATCACATATGACCCGTCCAATAATAAACGCCCGATTAAAATACGGTATCCAATACACGGATTTAATCGAGCTCTCGTGCATATTCGATATGCACCCCACATCTTTTCGCCTGAGCTAGGAGACCCCTTTGTGGGACTCTAAGACTCGTCAATACACTAGCAGTAGGCAGTGATCACATCACATGCCCAAAAACCGTTAGTGGCATAAGCTGCACGTAACGGCTCCCAGGTATTGAGCGATCAGAAGAAACACAAGCGAACTTGTCAAAACTCCCGTTGTGCCCACTGGCAACACTTACCATACAGTCCGGTCTCTTCGTCAAATGTGCTGCATATCAAGTCTAGAGATGTAATCGTCGACCGCATTAATCCAATAAGTTATGCTGGTATAAGGCTCATAACAGTTCGAGAAACTACGGATAACACTTATCAGTAAATCTCATCAGCCGTGACGAAGGACTTCCTGTTATAGCCAATCGTACATGGCGCAACCACAACCCCCAATACAGGGAGAGATGAAACCCCTCCTATCGCTCATTGCCTCCGTGTGCCTCGGGACTGTAACCCAAAATCCACCTGTTTGCACGACTCATTAGAGCCGTGGTAGGGTGGAGATCAAAGTACAGTAGGAGGACACGCAAGACTCTATGACGATCTCGGGTCTACAGACTAACCTGTACCAGTGTCACCTGAGAACTGCTATCCGACGATAGATATAATACCACATAGGAGTTCTCGGCGAGTCCGTTCAGTATACCCAGACTCACCGAGCACCCGTATACAGTCTTTGGTGTCACCACACCAATGGATATGGGATCATCCATCGCCCATCATATGGGACAAGTAACGTACACGCTAGTCTACTGTTGAAATATCGATTCCCTGTCTCGATATACCCATGATTAGGAACATTTTAAGGATATGCTTATAAACAACACATGTCCCACTAGTATGATCCGCATCATAATCTCAGTAGTCAAGCAAATAACCTAAGCGCTTTATCAACATGTACCAAATGAATAAGAAGTATGATCAAATGAACATGTCAAGATAAAGTACAACCATATAGCATACTATCATGTCGAGTAAAAATGTCCCAAGAATATATATATATATATATATATACACATACCGGTACATACATTATCATATAATGGCATCTAGGGCATACATATATCCAACAGATATCATAGTATTACCTTCAGGATATAGTGACCTAGGAAATCGTTGATTTATTCGATTTCTACTTACTGATGTTTTCTACTCACGAGTTGGCAGCTCACCCTCGTTGTGCCACAGTTCTTGCAGGTTTGACCGCTTGGGATCAATTGCGGTATCACTGGTACACAGCTTCATTCAGGGTGTTTTCTTTGGTAGGTGGGACACATGTTGGATCGTGCCCACTCTCGTACTTTATATATTCCGTTGTATCTTGATAAACTCCATCAGCTTAATCAAATCAGAGACTAGAATTATATATTGGTAGACCTAGTCAGACTTGGATATTGTGCGAGACTTAGAGTGATGGGTTATGATCGCTTTTCTTGAGTTTTGATATCTTGCTTCTTTATTTGTTCTTTCTCGGTTGATTCTTCGCCGTTGGGCGTCGTATATTGGTTATTGCGTGGTTGTGAATCCGCCGGTTGGCGATGAGCTAGCTCCCGCTTGGGGATGCCTATATATTATTGTGTATATGTGTTTGGATCAAAATATACGAGAGAGGTGCTGCCCAAATTTTTAAAGACGAAACATGTTTTCAACTCTAGTATAATCCACTTGCATTTTCATGTTTCATTAGCTATGCATTTCAAGAAAAACATGATTCATTATACTTTTATTTCAAAACTGCACCCCCACTATTTTCCGCAAAAAGTTTTAGATTTTCTGGGCTTCGGATTACTTGATTTACGTCACGTCTTTCGACGTTGTGTAATTTAAGTGCCGGTCACGTGCCAAATTACGGGTCGTGAAAACCCCGATATACCAATGTGCTGTGGTGTATACGGAGGAGTAATCTGAGAGAGAATCCCATTCTCTTTTAAACAGTTTTGGAATTCCGTTGCTTAAGTACTTTCCTCGCCGATCATATCGAAGGATTTGAATACCTTTACCCAACTGGTTCTCAACTTCGTACTTATATTCCTTGAAATTCTCAAAAGATTTAGTCTTATGTTTCAACAAGAACACATGTCCGTATCTTGAGAGAACATTGCTGAATGTAATAAAGTATGCAGAATCATCCCTGGCATGTGTAGACACATGACCGCATACATCTCTATATATCTGTCCAAGAGTTCAGTGCTCTTTTCCAATTTCCGGTAAACGGAGATTTGATCACCTGGTCTTTGATACATGACTGGCAAGTTTCATAAGATGTAAATTCGAACAGATTCAAATATGCATCCTTATGGAACTTTAGCTTGTCTTGCCTTATCGACATGACCAAGTCTATAATGCCTCAAGAAGACTTCGTTCATTTCTGAACTGTTCCTCTTGTGTGTGTTCTGTACGTTTAGAACTGTAGTTTAATTCAGAACGTGTACACTGTTATATAACATACTTACGGTCACGACCCGAAATTGGCATTTGAGGACCCTTAAACTACGCAACGTCTACAGGCGTAACACAATTTAAGTAAACCGAAAACCCAGCAATCTAAACTATCAAAAGTAGTAAGAAATAATAGCATTTTCAAACCATTGAAATCACAAACCAAATTTTTTAAAAGTCCAACTTTATTTCCTTTAAAATTTTGACAGCACCTCCTTTGTAAAAACCAGCCCCAAAAATGGGTACAACGTAAATATAAGTAAAGCATCCCCAAACGGGGGCAAAAACACGCCCAAAGGCGGAAAACAACTACCACAACAGATATACGACGCCGTAGCGAAGAAATAAAAGACGATATAAATAAAACTGCATAAAGCAACTCCAAGTAACAAAATAATATACAACATCGTCCTCACAACAAGTCTCTAAGTCATACAAGATAATGGTAGATGAAGAGTACAGGATACAACGAATATACAATAAGCAACATGAACGGATAACCACAAAACCCACATAAAGCAAAACTGCACACTGTGAGCCGAAGCGTTATCCGCAGCAAAAGATAATATGATAGATGATAATAGCCCTGCCTCTGACTACTGTGAGGATCAACCTGCAAAACACTGTGGCATAACGGGGGTGAGTTACCAACTCGTGAATAGTAAATAACATATGCAAGTAATCGCAAGTATCCACGTACAGCGCGAATCTAACATATGCAAGCTAATAGCAATAAAAGTCATATGTGTGCAATAGTCATGAAAGGTACACTAGTAGGTATCACTGATACATGAAGCAGTAATATAACAATATGTAAGCAACAGTCATGTAATGTACCCCATCAGGTACAACTAATACATGAAATAATGATATGACAATGTACATATGCAACAGTCATGAAAGGTACTCTAACAGGTACAACTAATACATGAACTAATGCATATATAATAAATGTGGAATATGGGATGAAACATGTCATTTCCACGGAATCCTGACATTGTGGTAGGACCAAAATCCATCAAGACAATCCAAATCCCAATTCCTCAAATTAGCCCCTAAATTGGCTCTCATATCATGTAAGTCTCACAAGCCCTTAATGTACAATATCAAATAAATCTCATATATCCTGAATGTACAAAATCAGCAATCTCATATATATCCTGTATCCAACCTCAAATGAATCTCCTATATCCCAAATCCAATATCAAGTAAATCTCATATATCCTGAATAAGTACGTTTGCAAGAATAATTTTGATGATGTATATTAATTGATATGTATACATATATATTAGCGTCCAATACCACTAATATATATATATATATATATATGCATATATAACAGCGTCCCATTACACTATTATATATACTTAGGAGTAAAAATATCATGAAAACCTGTCCCAAGCATTGGCAAATAAAGGATGATCTATCAGGTGATGTCACCACGACTGGCACCATGATAGGTACGTATCATACGCTATCAAAAAACCGGAGTGCCCATCTTTGACCCTCGTCCTTCGACGTATCTATACGTACATGACACCGGTCGGTATCCCCACGATAACCGCCGAGTCATTGGTACTGTCACCGGAGAGTATGGTTCCCTTCCCAGGCCTCAACGACATGTTACATAGACCTTCTTGCCTCGGGGTACCTCCGTGCCCCACCATGTAACCTCATACGGACCACGACGCTCTTCGCATGGGGTATATATATCAGAACCGATAAAACTCATCTTGGCTGCTGAAATATGATATCAAAAGAAACCGGGTTTTTCAAATAATGTATAATTTCATGAAACTACCACGGTCCTCAAATCCAGAAAACATCATGAAAAATCCATATCTCAATGCGAAAATCCATGAATATAATATATGCAACAGAAAACTGTAATGTAAGCATATAAAGGAAAAGCCCTATTTTACTGCAACAAGTAAAAATATATTATGGGGTTCTTAATTCTCCAAGTCTATATAACATCAAGTAAATTTAAACATGTAGCTATAACCAGATATATATGTAAACATAAAGGTATAGCAAGGTATAAGTATCTACCTATCAGTAGTGATGTAGTATACCCTCCAGGTATAAATGAAGTATGTACGCAAGGTATACATGTAGCTATGTCATTAAGTGTGAATTGTTAGTTATGTATATGCCCTAGAGGCCATTGTTGTACATATGATGTATATTATAATGGATGCCTGGATATATATAGAGTGGACTTTCTTGCTCGACATGATAGTAAGTTATCTGGTTTCACTTTGTCTTAACATGTTGACTCGTATTAGTTTACTGTCTTGCTCTCATATGTTGATAAAGCCCTTAGGATATGTACTCGACTACTAGGACTATGATGAGATCATACTAGTGGGGCTAAGGTAGTCAACGAGTACATCCTATAACTATTCCTTGTTGAGGGTGTATCGAGACAGGGCATCGTTACACCAGAGTAGACTAGCGTACACGCATCTTGACCCATATGATGGGTGATGGATGATCCCATATCCATTGGTGTTGGACATCAAAGATGGTGTACAGGTGCTCAGTGGAGACTGGGTACACTGAACGGACTCATCGAGAACTCTTAGATGGAATTATACCTATCGTCAGATAGCAGTTCTCCAGTGACACTGGTACAGGTTAGTCTGTAGACCCGAGATCGTCATATTGTCCTGTGTGATTCCCACTGTACTTTGATTTCCATCTTACCACGTCCAAGAGGGCATGCAAAATGGTGGCTTCTGGATACAGTCCCGAATCACATGGAGGCAATGAGCGATAGGAGGGTTTTCGTCTCTCCCGGTATTGGGAGTTGATGTTGCGCTGTGTTCGATTGGCTATAACTGGAAGTCCCTGGCCAGGGCTGATATGGAGATTTACTAGTAAGAGTTATCAGTAGTTTCTCGACCCGTTATGAGCCTTACATCGACATGACTTATCGGTTACTGGGGTCTGACGTTTACCTCCCCTATACTGGATATGCGACATATCAGACGAAAAGACCGGACTGTATGGTAGTGTTACTGATTGGATTCGCAGGAGTATGTACAGGCTTTCTTGTTGATCTTCTGGTCACTCAATACCCGGGAGGCTGTTACGTTTAGCTGACCACTTGCAGCTTGTGGGTGTTTGATATGATCATGACTAACTGCCGGCGTATTGACGAGTCTTTAGAGTCTTAGATAGAGGTTTCCTGGCTCAGGAGAAACGGAGTAGGAGCACATATGTGATATGTGCGGGGACCGAGATTAATACGATATGTGATACCGTATGCTATTCTCGCGATATATGATATCGGCCGGTTATATGTGATATTGGCGGGTTATTGGATCAAGTGTTGATTCGATAAAATGATATATATATATATATGTATATATATTATTTGCTCACTTAAGTATTTATTATTCTCACTTATGATACATTTAACATATATGTGATATATGTTTATTGTATTGGTTTCTTTTATTACATAAATATTATATATGTGATATATAATATTGTAGCATGCTAGGTTATATATGCAACATGTATGTATGAGAATTATATCATGCTATATGTAATGTTTGGGTTTAAATATCTAAGTAATTGAAATTGTGGAAATGAGTCATGGATGAAGCTTCATGAAGCTTGTAGATTACCATTGACCAAGTCCACCCTTTTTGTTTTTCCCTAGATATTTCTAACCCAACCATGACACATAGACATGGTTAACTCTCTACAATGGTTAAGGATGATATACTTGACCTATGGTTTCATTTCTAACCTCACTCTCACTCATTCTTCTTCTTCCTCCTCATTCTGATTTTGCTTTCTAGCTTTTGAGATCAAGAAGAAAATTGTAAGAAATTAAATAATAAAGTGAGCAAAATTCCTACTTCATCGTCCTCTTCTATACTGGTGTCACGCCCCGAAAAGTACGGAACATGACCGGCACTAAAACTACGAAACGTCTCGAGGCGTACGCAATCTAAGTAAGCCAAAACCCAGAAATCCAAACCAAGTAAAGAAGTAGAGTGAAGGAAAAAAACCGATTTTAAAGCAAGATGTTTTAATAGCATAAGCCGAATTATGCGTCTTTTAAAACATCAAGTCTTTTCTGAAAATTTCGGCAGAGTTTCCTTTGTAAATACTGGCCCCAAATAGGGTACAACATGAATAGTATACGAAATGATAAAAGGCATCCCAAAGCGGGAGCTGGCTCTTCGTCAATCGACGGTCACAACCACACAAGCAAGATAATATACAACGCCGAAGGGCGAGGATCTAAACTCAAAAGAAACTCAAATCAACAAGAAAACCATAATAATACAATGCAAACCATAATAATACAACGCGCGACTCTAAGGTTGAAATAACTACATGTCTGGTTGATGGAGTTTCTAGATACAACAATGAAAATAAAATACATGGGTGGTCACGATGCGAGTGAACCCACCTACCAAAGCAATCACTCGAAATGGGAGCAGTGTGCCAGAAAAGCCGCAACGAAACATGTACGGTAAAACCTGTAAGGAACTGTGGCACAACGGGGGTGAGTTGCCAACTCGTGAGTAGAAACATCACAGAGCAGAAATAGCATGTATGACGCATCCGAGGTCATATCAAG
Source organism: Agapanthus africanus (assembly GCA_030015575.1). NCBI lineage: Eukaryota > Viridiplantae > Streptophyta > Magnoliopsida > Asparagales > Amaryllidaceae > Agapanthus > Agapanthus africanus. The sequence goes on along the minus strand of CM057346.1, from coordinate 263,442,622 downwards.
TAATATCCTCAAATAATATCCTGATCCATCGACATATAAGTGCAATACTACGTGCTCGCGTCAGCGCCTCAGATAGCAACATATCAGTTATATGATGTATGAATGCATTACGAATGGAAACAGAATACATTATGAGTAAGAAAACTGATTTCTTTAATTAATGAGATTCGTGTATGTATATAAATCGAATATCATCAATGAAATCAATAGAGAAATTAGTGTCAAGTATCGACACAAAACATGAATCTTAAAATCTCAATATCTCAGGCTCCGGCTATCCGGACAGGCATGTATCATCAAATCTCAGTATCTCAGTGTCTTAAATCTCAATATCTCAATATGCCAATACCTCGAGCTCTGTCAGTCCAGATCGGCCCATGTCATCAATCACACGACCATGAACGGTATCCTCTGGATATCCGCCGTGCCAAAAAATTACCGGTATGCAGTCTTCCCCTGCCGGGCTCATCATCTACAACTCGAGCTTCTTGCCCCGGGGTACCATACCGGGTCCACTATGTACCCGCAGACGGTTTATCCAACTCCTCGAATCGGGTCTCGAAAACCATCTCAGAACCGAGAAAACATCATGGTGGACAATACTCATCATATCAAGGAAAACCACATCCATCTCTAAAACAAATCATCAGTTTATAAAACTTTCACATGCGGTTTCCCAATCCAGAAATCTCAAGAAGGATCTGAAATCATAAAAATCATGAAATCAATAAACAGTGAATACCGGCATAAATCTCCATAATACTACATGACCAATGAATATATGAATGTATCTGATATCATGCAAAAAATGCAATAGTTAAACTAGCATATGTAAGCTATAACATATAGCAACTCTCAACTAGCAAGATATGTCAATGAATAGTATTCTCTAAAGTGTACGTGACATGGCAATTACCGATGATGATGTGTGTGAGCCAGCAAGCAGGTGTACGTGGAACATACGCATCATCGGTAGTGGTGCTGGTGTCCTGACAGCAGGGTTCCATAATAATTACAGATAACATATGTACAAGTATGCAATGCGATGAAATATCATGAATATACATAAAGTGATGTAGTAACAACAATCCTAAAAAATATAGCTACCCAAAATACGAGTCATACAGTTTGGTATTTAGATTACTCACAATTTTCCACTTTTGAAAATGATTATGACTCGTGCCCAGTCAAAAGGGTAGGGAATCCACCTAAGTCTGAGTCGATCTATATATATATATATCCAGTAGTCAGTGATCTTGCCTCAATAGTATTACGTACGATACAATAAATAATATGATATTCTTGATTCAATAGTGCGGATCTATCCTCATAACTATATTTCGTACGGTAAATCCATCATACGACATCCCAAATCTGGGTACGGGTCAAATATCATATTTATCTCATTACTCATCTGGTATCCTTATCATCATATGTCATGAACTGGGGTACAGATCTAAGTCTAGTATAAACTGATACCATCAACAAATATACGTCTGCGTGTCTGAAACACATCGCCTAAAGATCCGCTATAATCTCCTTTCGTATCTCCTAGTACGAACCAAATCACATCACCGATCTCACGGCATCTTGCCCAATCACATCGACTCATCTCCAAGTAACATATACTATCCTCAACATCTATGTATACGTGTATGTATATATATATAAGCACCAATACAACCACATATACATATATATACATATATATATATATATACACACACATATGACGTATACACCTAAAACCATATCCCGTGTGTGTATATGTGTGTATACAACCTTACTCTAGAGTTCACGACTAAGAAACCAACAAATTCTTTCTTCAATTTTCGCTAACACTAACCCATGATCTCCTAATGCTTTTCTTTCTAAGGATCATATTTCGTAATAACCCATATAGGTATCTCTATACCACGTCGCATCAAAATCTTATGAATTTGCGGGGGTGCTATACGCCATCCACCCGACTTCCCCCGTAGATATATATCTACTCATCTTGATCATCGCTTATCGATGCCGATGTCGCCACGTGCTTTCTTGGCTTCTCGAAGTCCTCGTGAGGGTACCTACGTATCATATCACATCGTTTCGCATTAAAATCCGACACATGACCAAAACGACAAACGAATCTCACATAGGTCAAAACCAATGGTCCGCTCATGTAAAAGAACCAATTAACTCTCGACATCGGTGTAAAAACGCCGACTGATCGAGAAAAACCCAAACGTACAAATTCATGGTTTCACAACACACTAAACATATATATGAAATAGGGTTTAAATCATCAAAACGTCAAATTCGCTTTAAAAGCTATTTTTCTGAAACTCTAGTAAGCAACAAAATTAACCGTTTTAACAAATCTAAATATTTTAACAATTCTAGTTGCCATAATACTCATTAAACATCTTAAATAATTCATACAAACCATTTCCATAATTTAATCTCAACAATTTTCATTAACCCCAAAATTCTAGTTTACCAAACTATCCAATTTTAACAATTTTCAAAGTAACAATACACAAATCAATAATTTGACTAGGTTTTGCATGATCTAAGGTGGTAAACTACAATTTATAATATTAATGATGTCCTGAAGACCCTAATTAGATTTTTAATCTTACAATTTGATTAAATTTTAAAACCAAGTTTGCAATATAGCTTAATTATTACAATTTTAAATTAACAATTTGCAAAGTAGCAAGTAGATTAGGTTTTTCATTTTACAAGATGATAAATTACACTTTGCAAACATAATTACATAATAAAAACCCTAACATTAATTCACAACTCCCTCTTGAATTTCCAAAACATGAAATTAGAACCATGATTTGTTACCTAATTAAGCTAGATTAAAGCAATAACCAACAATTTAACTAAAGGGTCAAGATTTATACCTCACAACCCATAGATCAACTTGCAATCTTCCTCCCAAACTTTTTTCCAACCTCCAAGATCCATGCTTGAATGGCCAAGAAAAAATGGGCAAAAGTTGGATTTGAGTTTTAGCTTGATTTTTGATAGAAATTTGATGGATTTTTCAAGACTTTTTGATGAGGAAATGAGAGGGGAAAATTGGGGGGGGGGCTAAACAAAAGGGGTTGGCCAGAAATTTGATGAGGGGGAGAGTGAGAGATGTGGGTTTCAAAGTCAACATAAGACCATACCCTAATTATCTTGTTCCACTTTATTTCTTTATTGTTTTCATCTTCCATTTCCTTTTCTTTTTGTTTTGTGAGGCAAAGAAGTGGGCCAAATGGGGGGGGGGATGGCAGCAGCCATTTCGGCCATGGAGGAATGAGGGGAAAGAGAGGGCGTGAGCTGGGTGTGGGTGTGTAGAAGCACATCTAATTAATACACATATTAAGTCATATCTTAATTATTTCATTTATTTTATTTTCTAACTAAATTTTTCCTTAGATATCTCTAGGATTATGGAGACACATTAAGCAAAATGAGCATGTTAAAAGCTTGTTTTCTATGTTGTGATGATTCACAATTGGGTGTGTAACCCATTCCAATTTGTAATTATCCCTAATTAAATGTATTAGTGACGGCTTAAAATAATATTAAAATAATTAATTTCGGAAAAATTTTCATTCAACTAGAAATTGTACAAGTGACTCAATAAACACCAAATACTAGCAATTACATAGCTAGAATATGTATATTTGATTTTATGATGAAAGATAATTATATCTTGATTTTTACGGAAAACACCCGTTATTTTACCGATTCTTCGAAATTTCACCTAAACGATTTTCAAAACGTTACAACTAGCCATATAGATTAGTTTGTTAGCTTCACTAATTCATAATTAGTGAAGTTAAAGCTTCAGTTTGTGTTTTCTCGAAGTAGATCATCTTGGATTTTGATGTCTTGAAGCAAGCATGGATCATTCGACTTGTAGAGCTTCTCTAGAGTCTAGGAGTTCATGGAACGCGGCGAAGGAACTACTACTCGAACCTTATGAAGTGAAGCAATGGATTACAAAGGTTGTAATCCCTCTCTCTTAAATGTAATGTTGTTTACATGCAATGTTAACCCTAATTCTCTAGTTAAGATCTTGGTTAGGGTTTCATAGCACCCCAAAAATTTCAATACAGCATGTGTGATGCTTGCGAAAACCTTGCTGAGGTGCTAAGCTAATCGTACAGTGGTATCGGAGTCAAGCTAGAGTATTAGGTATTGTCTAGACGAAGTTAGAAGTCTGATCGAACCCCGAAACCCCGAAACGACCCTTTTTCTGGAAATTTTTCAAAAATTTGAATTTTTCCATGTTAAAAATACTCAGAAAATCATGCAGGGAATTCTACGGACACGCCTGAAGAATGAAACCCTAACTGGTCTAAGTGACCGCAGATCCGCGGCGAAAACCTGGTTTTGGCGGCGGATCCATGACGCCACTTGAGAGACTTGGGTCGGCCCTTCAGCAAATGGTCCATAGGTACTGTGGTATGTCACCGGTTAATTTTAACTATGCTTAAGTGTTGAGCTCTCTGGGAATTTTTTGGGAATTCGTTGTATCTATCGAATTATCTAACTTCGCCTAGTTATCTGTGATGATTTTGTGTTGCTGTGATATGTTATATTGGATCGTTGTGTATTGAATAGCCGGGGGTTTTATGTGGGTTGGGAGTTTTCTTTTTCATTCAAATAATATTCTTTTATTGGGGCATTTCCGGGTTGTGGATGATGTCACTATTGTATATTATTTATTTTTCCGCATTAGGATAGACCTAAGACGGAGAGCACAAGTAACCGGGTTTTAGGGTCCAGTGGGTGGCCATCTCGAGGTGTCGAGACCGGGTCTCCTAACCCTAGAATTGGCAGGGTAACTTGCCACTCTTGTAGGGGTCTAGGGATGTGGGTTTAGCTATTCATCGCGACTGTGGAATCTGTGTTTTATACAGGCTCAAAATAAAACACGGACGTCCTAGTATATCCAATATTTCATATGTTGACTTCTGCTGCAATGTTCTGTGATGAGATCATATTACTGCCTGAGACGATTGCTTATATTATATATATATATATATTGATATATAAATGTTACTGCTTTCGTTTCTTCTGTGATGCTTAGGAAGCTTAAATGATGAGATTTATTAATGAAATTAATAAAAGAAAAGAAACCTAAAAGATGTTGTGGAATCAAATTTTCAAACAAAAGTGGCTACAGTTTTGCTTTGCATAGTGGTATATGTGATATACCGTGCACCTTATTCGATGAGGAAAGTGTTAGTTATATGTATGCCCTAGAGGCCATTACTGTACATTGGATGTATATAGTAGTGGATGCTGGGACATATATAGGTAGGACTTTCTTGCTCGACATGATAGTACGCTATCTGGTTGCTCTTTGTCTTAACATGTATACTTTCTGTCTCTCTGATTACATGTTGATAAAGCCCTTAGGATGAGTACTCGACTTCCAGGACAATGATGCAGATCATACTAGTGGGGCCTGGGTAGTCAATGAGTACATCCTTCATTGTTCCTAGTCGTGGGAATATCGAGACGGGGCATCGATATTCCAGAGTAGACTAGCGTATATCTTCTCGACCCATGTGATGGGCGATGGATGATCCCATATCCATTGGTGTTTGACATCAGAGATGGTATACGGGTGCTCAGTGGAGACTGGGTACATTGAACGGACTCGCCGAGAACTCCCAGATGGTATTATACCTCACGTCAGATGGCAGTTCTTTGGTGACATTGGTACAGCTTAGTCTGTTGACCCGAGATCGTCATAGAGTCTTGTGTGTCTCCCACTGTGCTTTGATTTCCACCCTACCACGACTCTACTGAGTCGTGCAAACAGGTGGTTTTTGGGTACAGTCCCGATTCACATGGAGGCAATGAGCGATAGGAGGGGATTCGTCTCTCCCGGTATTGGGGGTTAATGTTGTGCTATGCTCGACTGGCCATAACAGGAAATCCCTGGCCAGGGTTGCAGTGATATACTGGTAAGAGTTATCAGTAGTTTCACGAATGTTATGGACCTCAAGTCGGCATGACTTATCGAGCTACTGGGGTCTGACGTTTACTACCCCTAGGCGAGATATGCGACATATCAGACGAACAGACCGGACTGTACGGTAAGTGTTACTGGTTGGATTCACAGGAGTATGAGCGGGATTGCTTGTCGATCTTCTGATCGCTAAATACCCGGGTGGCCGTTACGTTTAGCAGACCGCTTGCGGCTTGTGGGTGTTTGATATGATCATCATCTGCTGCCGGCGTATTGACGAGTCTTTAGAGTCCTATACAGAGGTTTCCTGGCTCAAGCAAAACGAAATAAGAGCGCATATAAGATATGTGCGGGACCGAGAATAATTCATGTATGTGATACCGTATTCAATTCTCACGATGAATGTATCGATTGGTTATATGCGATATAACCTAATTGTCGAATCAAAGATTGATTCAATAAGCCGATACATTGGATACTAGCCGGTTATATGCGACATGACCGGATCATTGAATCAAGTGTTGATTTAATGATTTAATGTATAATTATATATTTGATATATTACTTTGCATCAACTAGTATTGGTTCACTTTAAATGGATTTTCTCACATGTTGTGCAAGTTGTATATGTGATATATTTTTGTGCACAAGATTGTATCATGTTTGATGATACATGCAAGCTTGGGTTTGTGTAAAGAATTGACCATGGTTATATGAATGGTTAGGGTTTCATTTTATTTACTTATTCTTTTATATATTCTTTTTGTTTATTTTGGAAAAAGAAAATGATAAAGAAAATGAAATGGTGGCTTGTTTTGTTTGTAGTTGAAGTTTCTTGAAACTTTGACTAAGTGACCATTTTGTCTTCATTCTTAACCCTAACCCTTCAAACTAACCTAAGTCAATTCTCTACACTTAACTAAGGTTAAAGATATGATAAGTATCATTTTACTTTATATTTTAAATAACTTATCATATATCTTCTTCTTCTTCATCATCTTCTTCTTCCATGAAGAAAGCTTGCTACTCCAATGGCAAGTGATGAAAACTAGTGAGAAATCCAATTCTAAAGTGAACCCACTTTCTATTTCTTCATCCTCTACCTCTTGCCAAGTAGTATAGGGTGTTTCCTTCACAAGTTTTCATGGCTTGGTGAAGGTGGAGCTTGATCTAGTGATGCCTCGACGTAGATCATTTTCGGCACGTTGTCGACGACCTAGCCCGCCTTTTTCTCCGATGAAACCACCGTGAGAGTCATGGTTCGATTTGGACAGCGGAGAGGACTTCATCACGGAGCCTAGGAGGTGGAGGACCGGATCTACAAAGGTTGTAGCCCCTTCCCTTTAGCTATATTTCCGTTTACTTGCTTGCATCGCCTATATATCTAGTTGACGATCCGTATTAGGGTTTGTAGGCACCCGTAAAATTTGATATGTGCATGTTTGATCACTTGTGAGACTCCATTAGAATGCCTAGGAACCCAACAGTGGTATCAGAGCCTAGCTAGAGCCTTTGGCGATGCGTAGACGGAGTTAGAAGTCCGATCGACCCAAAACCCCGACTTTAAAATGCTCTCTGGACAATTCTGTAAAATGTGGATTTTTGTATATTAAAAATATGCAGAAACCTCAGTGAAATATTCTAAGAATTACTGTTTAAAACGGGGGCTCTGAATCGTTCATAGTGCGGCGGAACCGCCGCATATGCATGCCTAATGCGGCGGTTCCGCGGCAAGTTGGTCTCCTCTGGCACATTTTTCTGCACAGTAATTCTTATAGTTTATTGTTGGTGTTTCTGGGAATTTTTAATAATTTTTTACAGAGTTTTATTTTCTGGGTTGTATTGGGGATTCGAAGATTCGATCGGACTGTCTAATTTTGTCTGTGTGTGTTTCCGGGTATCTTTTAGAATATGTTAAAAAGTTCGATCGAATATAAATACCCACTTTTTCCTCTGCCGGGAAATTTCCAATTGTTGGATTTTTCCGTAGTTTAACGACGTTCTAAGTAGTGCAAGTAACGCGATGGACCCTCTAGAAGACAACAAACCTTAACTCGATTATGTGACCGTCTTGAACTGCCCTTTGAACCTTCAAGTTTGGGGCAGTACGGCGTGCCACATGTGAGGCGTTGGCTTGACCCTTCTACGGCTGGACCGTTGGTACTGAGGCACGAACTGAATGTTGTTAGACTTATTTCATGTGTTGAGTTGTTTCGGGAAAACTTGGGTGTTCGATTGTTCGATCGGAAAGTTTAACATTTTCTATTTATCCGGAATGTGATACAATAATTGGAATTCACAAGTAGTTATGTGATAACTGAATGAATGTTATAAACATAGCACTTTAGTCTCATTTGATCGGTTGCCACGGAGTTTTGATGTGATCAAAAGTCCGTCGCAATCACGTAGCGTACGCGGATACTCGCCGGTTAAACTTAATAGACAGCCTCACCCCATAGCCCCGACCAAGTGACTGTAGGAGAACCCCGTCGCCGAAAGTATCCGTTCGGGTGCTCGCGGCAGCGGTGTTCCGCCATGGTGCACTTTGTCGACGGCATCGGGGGTGCGGCCGCCTACTAAAGTTTGCGACGAGCATTCGATCAGAATGTCGGAATCATGTTGAATTGCCCGACTTGATATTGAAAAGTGTTTTCGATTTTGAGACTAAAATGCTGGGTTTATAATTGTTAGGCATGCGATGTCTAAAGAATTCATTTGATCAGGCATGCGATGTCTGAGGTGGTTGCGGATTCCAACTGTTGTAGTTTTACACTTTCTTTTCTGTGACCGTAAGTGTAATATGTGATATCGCCGGTTTCGTTGCTATATGTCAACGACAATTGGGATACGCATGTTTGCTTACGTTGATGACATGTGATGTTATGTGTTGCTGGATATGTTATATTGGATCGTCGTGTTCGAATAGACGGTTTTTTTTTATGTGAGATGAGTGTTTTTCATTTTCATTCATGTAAAAACTTATATGTAATATTCTTTTATTGGGGCACTTCCAGTTTGCGGAAGATGTCACCGTTGATGTATATTATTTACTTTTCTGCACTAGGATAGACCCAAGGAGGGGAGCACAAGTAACCGGGTTCTAGGGTCCAGTGGGAGACCATCTCGAGGAGTCGAGTCCGGGTCTCCTAACCCTAGAATTGGTAGGGTTGCTTGCCGCTCTCGTAGGGGTCTAGGGGTGTGGGATTGGCTATTCATCACGACCGTGGAATCCGTGTTTTATACTGGCTCGTATTGAAAACACGGACGTCCTAGTATATCCAATATTTCATATATTTCTTCTGCTGTGATTTATCTGTGATGTGATCATGTGATGTTCTGTGACAGATATTATATATAGTATATATGATATATTATATAAACGTTGCTTATGTTTTACACCCGCGCTAGCCCTGCCCTGCTCTGCCGTTAGTTACCTAACCTAACGGTGCAGACAGGACATCGAGGCGAATGCGGATGGCATAAGCGTACGTTATATTTATCTGTGATGGTTAGGTGGACTTAAATGATGGGATATTCATTAATGAGATTAATGAAAGAAAATAAACCTAAAAGATGTTGTGGAATCGAATTTCAAAATAAAAACAGGTAGCTACAGTTCTTGCTTTGCATCGCGGTGTTCATTATAGAACATCCTGCACCTTATTCGATGAGGAAAGGACCGAGATCCCTTCACCGGGAGTGACTCCTTTAGCAATAACTGGCAGATGCTACAACCCTCGGTTTGTCTTTGATCGCTTCTATAGTTTCCGCTTTGCACAGTGATATATATGATATATCCCGGACCTCATTCGACGAGGAAAGGGCCGACGATCCCATCACCGGGAGTGACCCCTTTAGCAAAACTAGAAAAGCCTCGAAAACATTCCATTTAAAAACCATTTGATTCCGCAACGAGATCAAGTTCAAAGCGTTAAAGGTTTTCACAAAAACCATTCGCAACCCTCCGTCATTTTAGGAAGTAGAGTACTTAGTATTCGTGCTGTGTTTGTTGACCATAGTCAAGGCACAGTGTACGGTAGCTAAGTGATGTCTTCCTACACCGCATATGATGCGATTAGTTAGGACAGTCGCGTGACTTTGTTGACCTTAGTTAAGGGTCATGTGGGTGGGTCTAATTAATCACGAAATGACGGGAAGAACTTGACTAGTACTTATGATTTGTTGACCATAGTTAAGGTCATAAGTGCTAGGGGTAAAAACCATTATCGGGAGTTTCAAGTGTTGAAATTTGCAATGAGATTGCATACCTTCTATGTGATAGTTGGATCCCGATACCCACTGCGAGTAATTGTTACTCCTGGGAGAGTTTTGCACTTTACAATTAGCCGATCAAGTAGGTGTCTAGAAAGGTGTCAACGGGGTTACGCCTCTGGGAAAACGTGGTTTACTGTAATTAGGTCCGTGCGAAAGCACGGGAAACCTCCCTCAAAGTACCGACACTGGCCTGGCTGAAAGATTGGCGAACTTGTAGAGTGTAATTAATCCCGGCTAGTCTTTCCTTTTAAGGTTTGAAGGAAGATTTGATAAAAACAGTGGGAGCCATCCTGATTAGATAAAATATATAACCAATCTAATCTTACAAGAGCGCACGCAGAGTGTTTTCTTCTCTCTCTCTCCTAGTAGCGACCATATCACGCCTTAATCAAGATAATAAAATGGATGTATTGACCAAACCCGCTTGTTATACTGAGCTGGGGAACGTTGGCCCCGCTCCAACTTATAATTGTTATAAGACAGAGCAGGAAATAGGGGAATACCAGAATTCCTATACCGCCCAAACGAAGAAAGTGCATATGATGCATCATCTTCGGGTGTGTTCATTACAAAGAACTGTTTCTCGGTATCCTCCACATCCTGGGTATCTGATACCGGATCAGGATCCCAGATATGTTATCTGTTACATAGGGCTACAAAAGGGTAGAAAAACTGAGAACGGGTGATAAGTTTCATGAGGCAGAAAACAGGGCAAGTGTTGCAGCCAAGTCTGTTGGTCACTGTCACCCTGTATTACCAATACATTGATTCTGAACAAATACTATTAGATACCGAACCTGATATACAAAATCATATCAGTCTCTTTATTAGTAAAGAAATGATAAAATTTTGTATTGATGGATAATGTTTTGAACATTTCCTATATCAAAAGTTGATCGGTTCAGGCACGTTATCTAAAAGCATTGACGTTCTAAATCAAACTACAGTTCTTAGTATTCAGAACACACACAAGAGGAAGAGTTCAGAAATGAACGAATTCTTCTTGAGGTTTTGTAGACTAGGTCATATCAATGGGACCCGACTAGCTGAAGTTACATTTAGATGCATATTTAAATCAGTTTGAATTTACATCTTGTGAAACTTGCCAGTCATGTCACAAAGATATAATGACACCAGCTCTGTTTACTGGAAACTGAGAAAGAGTTAGTAAACTCTTAGGACTGATGCATGAAGATGTATGTAAGGTCTCCTGTCTACTCATGCCAGGACTGGTTCTTTATACTTCATTATATTCTCTGATAATCTCTCAAGATTCAGTCATATATTCCTGTTGAAATATAAGTCCGAACCTTTTGAGGTATTCACAGAATATAAGTAGGAAGTAGAGAACCAATATACGGGTATAAGTATTATGTCCTATGATGAGATCAGGGAGGAGAATACTTGTGCATGGATTCCTTGGACTATTCTAAAGGAAAATGAGATTCTCTCTCAGTATTACTCCTCTGAATACACCACAGCACAACGGTGTATCGGGGCGGAGCAATCACACAATATTAGATATCGTGTGCTCTATGATGAGTATTACTGAGTTACCTATTTCCTTTTGGGAGTTATGCGCTTGAGAAGCTGCATACCTATTGAATTAGGTTCGAATCAAATCAGTGCCTACCACTCCATATGAGATATGGTGTGGGAAGATCCTATCTCTTAAGTAAGTTAAGATTTGGGATTGTCCGGCCTATGTCAAAAGCAAAATCCGGACAAGATCGAGGCAAGGTCAGTTCTGTAGAACTGGAAAGGTTCCAGCTATTCGAAACTACAGTTGAAGATTTGACAGAACCAAAGGATTTTATAGTCCCTGACGAACCTCAGCCTCTCCGCCGATCTGGTAGGGTTCCTCGCCTGCCTGAGAGATACCTCGGTTTCTCGATGACAGTGGGAGCGAGGATTACATCATGAGATGATGACCCAACCAGTTTCGAGCAGGCCATCGAGAGTAGGGACTCTGTAAGAATGGCTGGATGCTTAGTGATTTGAGATGGAATCCTTATACACCAACAAAGTATGGACTTTGGTTGCTATAACTGAAAGGTTAAATCCCTATCAGGAGCAAGTATATCTTGAGAAGATTACTTGGTGTACATGGAAAGGTTGAGACTTTCAAAGCTAGACTTGTTAAAGTTTTTCGTCATCAACCAGGCACGGATAATGATGAAACTTTTTCCAGGGACTATGTTTAAGTCCATCCAGATCCTACTTGCCACGGCTACATACCATGACTACGATATCTGGTGGTTGGGTGCCATGACTACTTTTCTAAATATTGATTTAGAAGAGAACGTCTATAAGTACACAGCCAGAGGGCCTCGTAGACAATGGGAGCAGCGGAAACGTATGCAAGACGCTTTATAGGATAAAGCAGGCATCGCGAAGTTGGAACATCTGTTTTGATGGATTAGTCAAAGAAGTTGACATCATCAAAATGGTAGATGAACCTTGTATAAACAAAAAGGTAGTAGGGAGTATGATGACGATCCTCGTAGAGTACGTAGATGACATACTCTTATAAGGGAAGGAGTTTCCTATGCTACGCTCGATCAATCTCCGCTTATCACAATGATTTTCCATATAGGATCAAAGTGATACATACTAAATCCTAAGCTTTGGATCTATGAGATAGATTTAATTGGATGTTAGGATACTCACTAGTTGTAGTGAGATGGTATCAATCGATCCTGGGGAGAATCACTGGAAGGGTTCCAGAGTGATAAGGACGACTGAATGTCAGTCGCAGGCATTGCCTTTACCCTCGGTAAAGGGACGGTATGTTGGAAGATTTCCAAGCTAGATACCGTGACAAACTAGACGATAAAAGCTGGTAACATCGCTATTAAAGATACTACCAAAGAGGAAGTTTGGGTGTGTAAGTCCACGTTGCGACCCCCGGTTCTTACGGGGAGGCGGAAACGGTATAAAAATCAAATTTTTAGCGCATGGGGCAACATGGACTAACAAAGTCGGGATCTTTTCCTAAACTAAAACTAGCAAACAAGCTAAAGAGAGTTAGCTACTCGGAAAGATGGTTATACCTAAACTTGAACTCCTTCTTCTCGAAACCTTGTAGAGGTTGATGGTTCTCTTCTCGTCGCCTTCTTCCGTCGAAGATGGATCCACTTGAGGGTTCAACCTTCGGGCTCTTTCTCGAACTTTGAGTGAACTAGAATCTCCGGCTTGCTAAACCCTTGATCCTAGAGTGAGTAGAGAGTGTCTAAGGGGTGCTTTTCTTTTAAGGAGAGGGATTCTCAACACATGAGAAGGATTCTCCTTTGGCTAGAGGAAGAAGAAGATGAAGTGAGGAGAGAGAATGATTATGATAGAATGAGCTCTTTTCTTTTGCAACCATAACTAAAAGAAAAGGAATTATCTAATTAATAATAATAATTGAAATGAGAATAGTTGATGGTTGTTTTGGAATGACCACTATCATACTTTCAATAAATGAGTGTAAGCAAGAATCAAGGAGTATCCTTGCAAAGCAATGATGGTGGTCAACATTCAACCATGGTCAACAAGTCAACCATGGTCAACAAGTCAACAAAAATCAACCATAACAATATTTCATTTAATTACTATTATTAATTGATATTTCATAAATCTATTAGGGTTTGGAAAATGACGACTGTCAACTGTGCATACGCACCCGTTCCGAAACCCTAATGAAATACCTCATCCTCCGCCTCAAGCAACTGTGCATACACACCTGCATTCTCGTTCCGAGGAACAAGAATACCGAGATATAAAAGCAACCCCAAAACATATACCAGAGCCTGCTAGTATAATCCGTCCGGACTCAAACGTGCACAAGTGCGCGGATGAGAACGAACCCTGCCGCAAAACCATGCGACCTCTACTCATTTTGCCCAGAGGCGAATACCCTCTGTGTGGGACTCTAAAGAATCGACACTACGCTGGCAGTGGGTTTAACCACAGACCGCAAGCGGCACTAGCTGTGCGTAACGGTCCCCAGGTAGATGCCGACAAGAAGGCTGACGAGGTGAAACCCCATCTAAACTCCTACTGAGTCTGAATGTGACATTCTCCGTACAGTCCGGTCTGTTCGTCTGATACATCGCATGTCGGGCCTAGGGGGCGGTAAAATGTCAGTCCCCCAATAGCGGTACAAGTCGTGTCGGAGTGAAGCCCAAAACACCCTGAGATAACACTGGAAGCCTACCAGTATATCTCGCTTGCCCTGGCCAGGGACTACTCGTGTAATGGCTCTCCTAGACACTGCGCGATGTCAACTCCCAATACCGGGAGAGACGAATCCTGTCTAACCGTCACTGCCTCCAAGTGCTTCGGGACCGCACCCAACCACTACCTGTTTGCACGACTCCTTTGAGCCGTGGTAGGATAGTGATCAAAGTGCAGTGGGAACACACTCGAGGCGAAGTGCCAGTGTCAAGTCAGCGGACTAAGCTGTACTCATGTCACCTGGGAACTGATAACTGACGATAGGTATAATACCAACCTGTCAGTTCCCGACGAGTCCTGTCCAGTGTACTCGTAACCTAACGAGCACCCGTATACTATCTCCAGTACGACGTACTGATGGCTGTGGGACAGACCATCTCCCATACTGGGATGAGAAGCGCATACGCTAGTCTACTCCGGAGTATCGATGCCCTGTTTCGATAGTCCTGCGACTAGGGACCTGTATAAGGATGTGCTTATAGATTACCCAGCCCCCACTAGTGTGACTGCCATCACAACGCTGGTAATCAAGCAAAGATCCTAAGGGCTCCACTAATGCGTATAGGTGATATCGCAAAATAAACACATGTACACATTGAAGTAGAAACAAACCAAGTAGCATACTACTATATTGAGCAAGATTGTTTATACAAGGTGAATATCCCAAGCTTCCATTAAGTAATATACAAACTAGTATGATACAGTAATGGCCTCTAGGGCATATACACTAACAATCTCCCACTTGCACTAAGGCCATGTACTGGCGTATCGAAGACCTATCATCTCGATCAGCCGCTCGAACTGAGTCTGGGGTAGGGCCTTGGTGAATGGATCTGCAGTGTTTTCTTCTGAAGCAACCCTCCGAACCTCGATCTCCTTGCGATCCACGATCTCCCTGATCAGGTGATACCGCCTCAAGATGTGCCTGGATCTCTGATGGGACCTGGGTTCCTTCGCTAAAGCTATAGCCCCGTTGTTGTCGCAATACAGAGGTATTGGGTCAACAATGGACGGAACCACCTGAAGTTCTTTCAAGAACTTCCTCATCCAGACAGCTTCTTTTGCGGCATCAGATGCAGCGATGTATTCCGCTTCCATAGTCGAGTCTGCAACGGTTTCCTGTTTGGAACTCTTCCAACACACCGCCCCTCCATTGAGGGTAAAGACAAAACCCGACATGGACTTGGAATCATCCTTGTCACTCTGGAAGCTGGAGTCAGCAAAGGCCTCGATCTGGAGGTCTTTTCCGCCATACACCAAGAACATCTCCTTAGTCCTTCTCAGGTACTTGAGAATGTTCTTTACTGCTATCCAGTGTTTCTCCCCAGGGTTTGACTGATACCGGCTTACTACACTCAGTGCATAAGCTACATCCGGTCGGGTACACAACATCGCATACATTATAGAGCCTACCGCAGAAGCGTAGGGTATAATAGACATGCGATCCCTCTCCAAATCAGTCTTGGGAGACGTCTCTTTAGAGAGGGTGATCCCGTGACAAGCCGGTAGGTTACCGCGCTTGGAATCTTCCATACTGAATCTTTTCAGTACGGTGTCGATGTACCTGGACTGTGAAAGTCCTAATATCCTCTTGGATCTATCACGATGGATCCGGATCCCCAGGATGTATGAGGCATCACCCAGGTCTTTCATGGAGAACCTGTGTGACAAGAACCCCTTGACAGATTGTAGCATAGGAATGTCATTTCCTATTAAGAGAATGTCATCCACGTATAAAACAAGGAATACTACAGTTCTCGCTACAAATCTACTATAGATGCATGGTTCATCTGGATTCTTGATAAAGTCAAATTCCTTGACCGTCTCATCAAAACAGATGTTCCAACTCCGCGATGCCTGCTTTAGTCCATAGATGGACTTAAGCAACTTGCACACCTTTCCGCTGCTCCCACTCTGAATGAAACCCTCTGGCTGATCTATATAGACACACTCCTCTAAATTTCCATTTAGAAAAGCGGTTTTTACGTCCATCTGCCAAATCTCATAATCGTGGAAGGCAGCAATGGTAAGAAGGATCCGAATGGATTTCAGCATAGCCACTGGAGAAAAGGTTTCGTCATAGTCCAAGCCAGGTCTTTGACGGAAACCCTTTGCTACAAGTCTAGCTTTATAGGTCTCAACCTGTCCATCTACACCAATCTTCCTTTTGAAGATCCACTTGCATCCTACGGGTTTTACCCCGTCTGGAGCAATGTCCAACGTCCATACTTTGTTGGTGTACATGGACTCCATTTCGGTCCGCATTGCATCCAGCCATTTTACTGAGTCAACGCTCTGAACGGCCTGCTGGAAGCTAGTAGGCTCATCATAATCTATGATGCAATCCTCTCTATCCCCGTCTATGAGAAAACCGTAGTATCTCTCGGGCGGATGAGACTGCCTACTACTCCTGCGGAGCGGCGTAGGAATGTCCTGTTTATTTGAACCCTCTGGTTCCACTAAGCTTTCAGTAATAGTCTGTGGTTCTGGAATTTCTTCCAGTTCTACTGCGCTCCCACTTATCTGATTTTCTAAAAACTCAGTTTCCATGAAGCGGGCATGACGAGAAACAAGGACTTTTTGCTCCTCTGCGTAATAGAATAGATAACCCTTAGAGTTCTTTGGGTATCCTACAAACTTGCACTGTACTGAGCGTGCCTCGAGCTTGTCCGCATGCTGCTTTTTTACAAAAGCCGGACATCCCCATGTCTTAAAGGATTTAAGACAGGGTTTCTTCCCACTCCACATCTGATATGGTGTGGTAGGCACTGTCTTAGTAGGAACTTGGTTCAAGAGATGTGCAGCTGTTTCTAGTGCATAACCCCAGAAAGATCGCGGTAACTCAGCCTTACTCATCATGGAACGTACCATATCCAATAGGGTTCGGTTCCGTCTCTCCGATACACCGTTGTGTTGCGGAGTGTATGGAGGAGTAAGCTGAGAGAGAATTCCGTTCTCTTTTAAATAATTCAGGAACTCGGCACTCAAGTATTCACCACCTCGATCCGATCTTAGGATCTTGATACTTTTGCCTGTTTATTTTTCAACTTCATTCTTATAATCCCGAAATTTCTCAAAGGCCTCGGATTTGTGCTTCATTAAGAAGACATGTCCATACCTAGAGAAATCGTCTGTGAAAGTAATGAAGTATGAATAACCGCTTCGCGCATGTGTAGACATTGGACCACACACGTCACTGTGTATGAGTCCCAAGAGCTCGCTCGCTCTTTCTCCGTGTCCAGTGAACGGAGTCTTTGTCATCTTTCCCATGAGACAAGATTCACAAGTGGCATAAGACTGATACCTGAACGGATCCAAGTATCCTTCTTTATGTAACTTAGTCAACCGTGTCTCATTGATGTGACCCAGTCTACAATGCCATAAGAAAGCCTGATTGATATCTGGAGACTTTCTTTTGTGTGTATTCCGGACATTGAAAATCTGTGGTTGGTTTAATACGTATATACCATTGCTCAGTGTACCTGACCCAATCAGAACTTGATTAAGGTGAATGTTTACAACATTACTTACAAACGGAAATTCATAACCTTCTTTAGAAACCAAAGATACAGAAATGATATTACAAGTTGCGTTGGGTACAAAAAAGCAATTACGCAAAACCAAAACATGCCCATCTGACATTCCCAAGTGATAGTCCCCCACGGCTTTAGCATCCATGCTAGCTCCGTTCGCAACTCTGAGGGTCATGTCACCTGCCTTCAAAAACCTACGGTTTCTCAACGCCTGCAAAGAATTACAGATATGAGATCCTAATCCGGTATCCAATACCCAGGAAGTAGAGTTTATAGAAAGACAGTTCTCAATAACATACACACCTGAAGCTGAAGCCGCAACCTGCTTCAGTTCCAGTGTCCTGGCCTTCCAAGCCCTGCAATCTTTCTTCCAGTGTCCACTCTTGTGACAATAGAAGCATTCCTCTTTACCAACAAGCTTCCCCGCAATCTTTGTTGCCTTTTCCTTTCCCTTCGTACCCACTTTACTAACACCGCCTCTTGGTTTGGCGAGGGCTTTCTTCCTCTTTCCCTTGGCTTTCGCCTTGGACCTAGAGGAAGAAGATCCTCCTCCAAACAAAGCGGGTGTTTCCCTACCCTTCTGTAGGGTGCCCTCTGCGCTCCTCAGCATGTTGAGGAGTTCTGAAAGTTCAACTTCCTTTTCTTGTAAGTTGAAGTTCAGTATAAACTGGGCGTAAGTGGATGGAAGGGACTGGAGAATTAAATCCGTATAGAGTTCACTGTCCAACGTGGTCCCAAGTTCCGCGAGCTCCTCAGTGTAGCCAATCATCTTAAGCACGTGGTCCGCTACCGATGATCTGACGGCCAACTTTGTCGAAAATAACTTCTTCGACACTTCGTATCTTGCGATACGAGACTGCTCTCCATACTGTTCTTTTGTATGGAGAAATATGGACTCCAAGTCCATATTCTCGTGCCTCCTCTGGTGATCGTTGTCCATAGAGGCAAGCACGAGGCACCTGGCCTTCGCGCAATCAATCTCCCAAGTCTTACGGATTTCCTTATCCGCGACGCTGGAGGTGGGACCTGGGACGGGGGGAGCTTTGGTGGTAAGAAGATACCCCAGCTTGTCGTAAGTGATTGCCATTTTGACATTCCTGAGCCAATCTTTGTAGTTTGGCCCTGTCAGTATATTTTTATCTAGAAGTAACTTAAGTCCAGTCATTTCGATTTGGTCGCTGCAGGGGGAGAGAAGAAACACTTTAGCACGATGCTCTTGCAAGTTTAGAATGGTTTTTAATTTGTCTAAACAGGATGGCTCCCACTGTCTCTCGAATCCCTCCTCAAACCACAAAGGAAGGATTAGCCGGGATCAATCCCACCGCACAATACTTGCTTAACCGTTCAGCCAGGCCAGTGTCGGTACTTCGAGGGAGGTTTTCCAACGCTTTCGCGAAGTTCCTTAATTTAAGAACCTCTTTTCCCTGGGGGCGTAGCCCCGCTAACACCTTTCTAGGCACCTACTAGGTTTATAGCATTGATCGTTTAGTGAGAAATTTCCCGATGAGTAGCATATACTCACAGTAGGATCGGGATCCAAATATCATCGCGTGACGAAACTGAAGGAATCCTACCAGAATCACCACACTCCAAATGGTATGCAAATCTAGCAAGTTTCAGTACTTATGAAACTCCCGATGTGGATTTTTGCCCCATGCTCTTATGACCTTGACGAAGTCCAACAAATCATAAGTCACATGTCAAGTTCTTCCCGTCGTTATCCAGGTTAATTTGAACCCACCCGTATATACCCTTGACTATGGCCAACAAGGCAATACAACTGTCCCAAAACAACGCATTCTATCTATGCAACATATGAATACCTACCAGCTACCAAACACTGTGCCTTGACTAAGGCCAACAAACACAGCTTGAATACTGTTGAATATTCATATGAAACGACGGAGGGCTACGGATGGTTTTGGCGAAACCGTGAACGTAGTGAACTTGATATAATCGATGGAACGAGATAGCTTTTAGAAGGAGTGGCTCAAGCTCCGCATTTAAAAGTTAGTTTTGAAAAGAACCGAGTGGTTTTTCGAAAGTGTTCCAACGACTTTAACTTGGTTTATTATCTTGCATTAGTTCTTTTAATGCGTGATATTCTTGCATTAGTTCTTTTAATGCGTCCCATCATTTAATCCTACCATTGCAGAAAACAACCAAAATATGACGTACGGTTATGCCATTCGCATTCGCCACGGGGTCCCGTCATCACCCGTTAGGTTACTTAACTAACGACAGAGCGGGGGCTGGGCTAGCGCGGCTGTAAAACATAAGCAACGCCTAAATATAAAGCAATGATAGACATTACAGATCACAGATGAATACATTGGATATACTAGGAATCCGCAATCCGTTCGAGCCTGCAACGTAAAGCGGATTACACGGTCGCGGTGAATAGCCAAAACCCCACCCAAGACCCCTACGGGTGCGGCAAACTACCCGCCAAGTACCCGGTAGTTTGTGCACCCCTCCATGGGTCTATCCTAGGAGCAAAAACAGTAAAAGGAATTATACAATGACGGCTACAACCCCGACCCGGTTGTGCGGCCAGACAAATAATATTATTACATCAATTTACATTTACAAATGAATGAAAGAAAAACAAAAGCTCATCTCACATCCACCCCGGCTATTCACCCGCGACAGTCCAACACATTCATATACATATTCCAATATCAAACACAGATCACAGAGATGTATAACCCCGACTAATCGACTTATAGCGATTAGCCGACGTTCAATACAAGCAAACATCACAGATAAAACCATCATAGTCATAGTGCAGTGAAGTTCGGAAAAAAATACGGAATTATAGGACCCCAAAAGTAAATTTCTGTTCTGGAAAATCTGGGCACATATAATATATTTGAAAAATCCCAAAACCCTACCAGAAGAACACTGCACAAAACACGATCGCAAGAAGGGTCCAAACGGCGGCGGATCCACGGCTATGAGAATAGATGAGGCCGCGGATGCGCGGCGGTTTGAAGGAATCAAGGGATCGTTTTTCTTGGGTGTTCACACAAAACCCTGAGCCGATTTTAGGTGTATAACAAATCTTGTTTTGACCAGAAAAAGTTTTAACAGAAACTAGGGTTTTGTAAAAGTTTGGATTTTGGATTTTTTCGGTTCCGAACTTCGTTACACTTCACTACCAAGCTAGTTTAAGTTTAGTTAGGCTCTGATACCACTGTAAGTCCACGTTGCGACCCCCGGTTCTTAAGGGGAGGCGGAAACGGTATAAAAATCAAATTTTTAGCGCATGGGGCAACATGGACTAACAAAGTCGGGATCTTTTCCTAAACTAAAACTAGCAAACAAGCTAAAGAGAGTTAGCTACTCGGAAAGATGGTTATACCTAAACTTGAACTCCTTCTTCTTGAAACCTTGTAGAGGTTGATGGTTCTCTTCTCGTCGCCTTCTTCCGTCGAAGATGGATCCACCTGAGGGTTCAACCTTCGGGCTCTTTCTCGAACTTTGAGTGAACTAGAATCTCCGGCTTACTAAACCCTTGATCCTAGAGTGAGTAGAGAGTGTCTAAGGGGTGCTTTTCTTTTAAGGAGAGGGATTCTCAACACATGAGAAGGATTCTCCTTTGGCTAGAGGAAGAAGAAAATGAAGTGAGGAGAGAGAATGATTATGATAGAATGAGCTCTTTTTTTTTGCAACCATAACTAAAAGAAAAGGAATTATCTAATTAATAATAATAATTGAAATGAGAATAGTTGATGGTTGTTTTGGAATGACCACTATCATACTTTCAATAAATAAGTGTAAGCAAGAATCAAGGAGTATCCTTGCAAAGCAATGATGGTGGTCAACATTCAACCATGGTCAACAAGTCAACCATGGTCAACAAGTCAACAAAAATCAACCATAACAATATTTCATTTAATTACTATTATTAATTGATATTTCATAAATCTATTAGGGTTTGGAAAATGATGACTGTCAACTGTGCATACGCACCCGTTCCGAAACCCTAATGAAATACCTCATCCTCCGCCTCAAGCAACTGTGCATACACACCTGCATTCTCGTTCCGAGGAACAAGAATACCAAGATATAAAAGCAACCCCAAAACATATACCAGTATCTGGCTCAAACCAGAGCCTGCTAGTATAATCCGTCCGGACTCCAAACGTGCACAAGTGCGCGGATGAGAACGAACCCTGCCGCAAAACCATGCGACCTCTACTCATTTTGCCCAGAGGCGAATACCCTCTGTGTGGGACTCTAAAGACTCGACACTACGCTGGCAGTGGGTTTAACCACAGACCGCAAGCGGCACTAGCTGTGCGTAACGGTCCCCAGGTAGATGCCGACAAGAAGGCTGACGAGGTGAAACCCCATCTAAACTCCTACTGAGTCTGAATGTGACATTCTCCGTACAGTCTGGTCTGTTCGTCTGATACATCGCATGTCGGGCCTAGGTGGCGGTAAAACGTCAGTCCCCCAATAGCGGTACAAGTCGTGTCGGAGTGAAGCCCAAAACACCCTGAGATAACACTGGAAGCCTACCAGTATATCTCGCTTGCCCTGGCCAGGGACTACTCATGTAATGGCTCTCCTAGACACTGCGCGATGTCAACCCCCAATACCGGGAGAGACGAATCCTGTCTAACCGTCACTGCCTCCAAGTGCTTCGGGACCGCACCCAACCACTGCCTGTTTGCACGACTCCTTTGAGCCGTGGTAGGGTAGTGATCAAAGTGCAGTGGGAACACACTCGAGGCGAAGTGCCAATGTCAAGTCAGCGGACTAAGCTGTACTCATGTCACCTGGGAACTGATAACTGACGATAGGTATAATACCAACCTGTCAGTTCCCGACGAATCCTGTCCAGTGTACTCGTAACCTAACGAGCACCCGTATACTATCTCCAGTACGACGTACTGATGGCTGTGGGACAGACCATCTCCCACACTTGGATAAGAAGCGCATACGCTAGTCTACTCCAGAGTATCGATGCCCTGTTTCGATAGTCCTGCGACTAGGGACCTGTATAAGGATGTGCTTATAGATTACCCAGCCCCCACTAGTGTGACTGCCATCACAACGCTGGTAATCAAGCAAAGATCCTAAGGGCTCCACTAATGCGTATAGGTGATATCGCAAAATAAACACATGTACACATTGAAGTAGAAACAAACCAAGTAGCATACTACTATATTGAGCAAGATTGTTTATACAAGGTGAATATCCCAAGCTTCCATTAAGTAATATACAAACTAGTATGATACAGTAATGGCCTCTAGGGCATATACACTAACAGGGTGTATATTGGTTCATAGGATGAACTAGATTCCTACCATTGTGTGACAATGGAACTGTGGCTTTGGACCTGGAACCCTGGTCCCATCAGTGACCCAGACATATTCTGAGGCAGCATCACCTGATCATGGAGATAGTTGATCTCCAGGGTGATCGAGGTTAGGAGAGTAGACTCAGAGGAGAACACGGCGGATCCACTCACGAAGGCCTTTTCCCAAAGAGAGACTTTTAGGGGATGGTTGAGTATTAGATATTACAACCACTGCTACAGATGGCCCTAGTGCAAGTGGGAGATTGGTAGTTATATGTATGCCCTAGAGGCCATTACTGTACATTGGATGTATATTGTAGTGGATGCTGGGACATATATAGGTAGGACTTTCTTGCTCGACATGATAGTACGCTATCTGGTTGCTCTTTGTCTTAACATGTATACTTTCTGTCTCTCTGATTACATATTGATAAAGCCCTTAGGATGAGTACTCGACTTCCAGGACTATGATGCAGATCATACTAGTGGGGCCTGGGTAGTCAATGAGTACATCCTTCATTGTTCCTAGTCGTGGGAATATCGAGACGGGGCATCGATATTCCAGAGTAGACTAGCGTATATCTTCTCGACCCATGTGATGGGCGATGGATGATCCCATATCCATTGGTGTTTGACATCAGAGATGGTATACGGGTGCTCAGTGGAGACTGGGTACACTGAACGGACTCGCCGAGAACTCCCAGATGGTATTATACCTCACGTCAGATGGCAGTTCTCTGGTGACACTGGTACAGCTTAGTCTGTTGACCCGAGATCGTCATAGAGTCTTGTGTGTCTCCCACTGTGCTTTGATTTCCACCCTACCACGGCTCTACTGAGTCGTGCAAACAGGTGGTTTTTGGGTACAGTCCCAATTCACATGGAGGCAATGAGCGATAGGAGGGGATTCGTCTCTCCCGGTATTGGAGGTTGATGTTGTGCTATGCTCGACACGCCATAACAGGAAATCCCTGGCCAGGGTTGCAGTGATATACTGGTAAGAGTTATCAGTAGTTTCACGAATGTTATGGACCTCAAGTCGGCATGACTTATCGAGCTACTGGGGTCTGACGTTTACCACCCCTAAGCGAGATATGCGACATATCAGACGAACAGACCGGACTGTATGGTAAGTGTTACTGGTTGGATTCACAGGAGTGTGAGCGGGCTTGCTCGTCGATCTTCTGATCGCTCAATACCCGGGTGGCCGTTACGTTTAGCAGACCGCTTCCGGCTTGTGGGTGTTTGATATGATCATCATCTGCTGCCGGCGTATTGACGAGTCTTTAGAGTCCTACACAGAGGTTTCCTGGCTCAAGCGAAACGAAATAGGAGCGCATATGAGATATGTGCGGGACCGAGAATAATTCGTGTATGTGATACCGTATTCCATTCTCGCGATGAATGTATCGATTGGTTATATGCGATATAACCTAGTTTTCGAATCAAGGATTGATTCGATAAGCCGATACATTGGATACTAGCCGGTTATATGCGACATGACCGGATCATTGAATCAAGTGTTGATTTAATGATTTAATGTATAATTATATATTTGATATATTACTTTGCATCAACTAGTATTGGTTCACTTTAAATGGATTTTCTCACATGTTGTGCAAGTTTTATATTTGATATATTTTTGTGCACAAGATTGTATCATGTTTGATGATACATGCACGCTTGGGTTTGTGTAAAGAATTGACCATGGTTATATGAATGGTTAGGGTTTCATTTTATTTACTTATTCTTTTATTTATTCTTTTTGTTTATTTTGGAAAAAGAAAATGATAAAGAAAATGAAATGGTGGCTTGTTTTGTTTGTAGTTGAAGTTTCTTGAAACTTTGACTAAGTGACCATTTTATCTTCATTCTTAACCCTAACCCTTCAAACTAACCTAAGTCAATTCTCTACACCTAACTAAGGTTAAAGATATGATAAGTATCATTTTACTTTATATTTTAAATAACTTATCATATATCTTCTTCTTCTTCTTCTTCATCATCTTATTCTCCCATGAAGAAAGCTTGCTACTCCAATGGCAAGTGATGAAAACTAGTGAGAAATCCAATTCTAAAGTGAACCCACTTCCTATTTCTTCATCCTCTACCACTTGCCAAGTAGTATAAGGTGTTTCCTTCACAAGTTTTCATGGCTTGGTGAAGGTGGAGCTTGATCTAGTGATGCCTCAACGTAGATCATCTTCGGCACGTTGTCGACGACCTAGCCCGCCTTTTTCTATGATGAAACCACCGTGAGAGTCATGGTTCGATTTGGACAGCGGAGAGAACTTCATCACGCAGCCTAGGAGGTGGAGGACCGGATCTACAAAGGTTGTAGCCCCTTCCCTTTAGCTATATTTCCGTTTACTTGCTTGCATCGCCTATATATCTAGTTGACGATCCGTATTAGGGTTTGTAGGCACCCGTAAAATTTGATTTGTGCATGTTTGATCACTTGTGAGACTCCATTAGAGTGCCTAGGAACCCAACAGAAAGTGCCGAGATCCCTTCACCGGGAGTGACCTCTTTAGCAAAACTGGCAGATGCTATAAACTCACGGTTTAGTTTTAGATTGCTTCTATAGTTGTTACTTTGCACCGCGGTATTTGTGAAATATCCTGCACCTTATTCGATAAGGAAAGAGCTGAGATCCCTTCACCGGGCGTGACCTCATTAGCGAAACTAGAAAATCCTCAAAAATACTCTTTTTCAAAATCACTTGTTTCTACAAACGATATCAAGTTCATTACGCTCATGGTTTTCAGAAAAACCTGCGTAGCCCTCCGTCATTTCGGATAAAGACTATTGAGTATTTGTGCTGCATTTGTTGGCCTTTGTCAAGGCGTAGTGTGCGGTAATTGACTAGTACTTATCTACTTAAGCATGTGATGTGATTGGATTAGGGCAGTCGTATGACCTTGTTGGCCTTTGTCAAGGGATTTGCGGGTGGGTTTATTTCAATCAAGATATGACGGGTTGAACTTGACTAGCTTTCTATACTTTGTTAGCCTTTGTCAAGGTCATAGGGGGTTAGGGGTAAAAGCATTATCGGGAATTTCAAATGCTGAAATTTGCAATGAGATTGCATACCTTCTATGAGATAGATGGATCCCGATACCCACTGCGAGTAAGAGTTACTCCTGGGAGAATTTTACACAGGACAATTAGCCGATCAAGTAAGTGTCTAGAAAGGTGTGAACGGGGTTATGCCTCTGGGAAGACGAGCATTATTCTAATTAGGTCCGTGCGAAAGCATGGGGAACCTCCCTCAAAGTACCAACACTGATCTGGCTGAAAGATTGACGAACTTGTAAGGTGTAATTAATACCGGTTAATCTTATCTTTTACGGTTTGAAAGAAGATTTGATTAAAATAGTGGGAGCCATCCAGATTAGATAATATAATTGTTGGATATGGTGCCCTCAAAGTCAATTATTGGATCGCAGGTACGTGATTGCAATGATTGAGGGAGGACCTATACCGGTAGGACAGTCTTACTCGAGATGATAGTATGCTATCTGGTTTGCCTCTATCAGTCGTGTACAGGTTCAGGTAACTGATCACTATTACACGTTGATAAAGCCCTTAGGATCTTGCTTGACTACCAGCAGTATGATGGTGAACATATACGTGAGAGTTGGGTAGTCCATAAGCACATCCTTAAAAGTGGTCCCTAGTCGTGGGAGTTTCGAGACAGGGCATCGATACTCCGGAGTAGACTAGTGTATAGAGTCGAGACCCCGATGAGGGGCGGTGGCCGGTCTCACAAGCCATTGGTGTCATTTGGATCATCTAAGATGTATACAGGTGCTCATTGGGTTATGAGTACACCGGACAGGACTCGCCGGGAACCTGCTAGTTAGTATTATACCTAGCGTCAGATAGCAGTTCCCTGGTGACATGTGTACAGGTTAGTTCATCGACCTGAGGTCGTCATTTGTCTCGTGTGAGTTCCCACTGTGCTTTGATTTCTACCCTACCACGGCTCAAATGAGACGTGCAAACAGGTTTTTTTTTGGGTACAGTCCCGAGCTACATGGAGGCAAGTGAGCGGATCGGCAGGGGATTCGTCTCTCCCGGTATTGGAAGTGAGATCACGCTGTGTCTAGGAGAGCCATTACATATAGCCCTCGGCCGAGGCATGAGATTTACTCGTAGGTACTCCAGTAGTATCTCATAGTGTTCTGGGCTACACTCTGACATGACTTATACCGCTATTGGGGGTCTAACGTTACCAGCCCCCTTCGCCCGATATGCGATACTCATAGACGAACGGACCGGACTGTATGTATATTGTCACTGATAGGCTCAGTAGGGTTCCAGGATGAGTTCGCTCATCGGCTTCCCTTGAGGTCAGTACATGGGCAGCCGTTACGCACAGCTAGTGCCACTGATGTGCTTGTGCTTAAACCCACGGCCAGGGTACTGACGAGTCTTTAGAGTCCCCCCACAGATAGTTTGCCAAGTTCGGGTGAAACGTTGTACAGGCCGTATGGTTTTATGGCAGGGTTCGGAAAATGCACGTGCATTTATGCACGTGTCATATTTCGGGCAGATAATACTGGTGGGATTTGGTTTAAGCCGGATCTGTTAGTGTTTATGCCCTAGAAGGCCATTACTGTATCATACTAGTTTGTATATTACTTAATGGAAGCTTGGGATATTCACATGTGTTAGTTATATGTATGCCCTAGAGGCCATTACTGTACATTGGATGTATATTGTAGTGGATGCTGGGACATATATAGGAAGGACTTTCTTGCTCGACATGATAGTATGCTATCTGGTTGACCTTTACCTTTACGTGTACACTGATTGTCTCTCTGTTACATGTTGGTAAAGCCCTTAGGATGTGTACTTGACTACCTGGACTGTGATGCGGATCATACTAGTGGGGACATGGTAGTCCATAAGTACATCCTTCAAAGTCCCTAGTCATGGGTGTATCGAGATGGGGCATCGATATACCAGAGTAGACTGGCGTGTACCTTCTCGACCCATACAGATGGGCGATGGATGATCCCATATCCATTGGTGTTTGACATCGGAGATGATATACGGGTGCTCAGTAGAGACTAGGTACACTGGACGGACTCGCCGAGAACTCCCATATGGTATTATACCTGACGTCAGATGCCAGTTCTCTGGTGACACTGGTACAGAGTAGTCTGTTGACCCGAGATCGTCATAGAGTCTTGTGTGGTTCCCACTGTAATTTGATTTCCATCTTACCACGTCCAAGAGGGCATGCAAAACGGTGGTTTTTGGGTACAGTCCCGAATCACATGGAGGCAATGAGCGATAGGAGGGGATTCGTCTCTCCCGGTATAGGGGGTTGATGTTGCGCTGTGTTCGATTGGCTATAACAGGAAATCCCTGGCCAGGGTTGCTGAGATTTACTGGTAAGTGTTACCAGTAGTTTCTCGAATTGTTATAGACCTCATATCGACACGACTTATCGAGCTATTGGGGTCTGACGTTTACCACCCCTAGGCGAGATATGCGACATATCAGACGATCAGACCGGTCTGTACGGTAGTGTTACTGGTTGGATTCACTGGAGTGTGAGCGGGATTGCTCGTCGATCTTCTGATCGCTCAATACCCGGGTGTCCGTTACGTTTAGCAGACCGCTTGCGGCTTGTCGGTGTTTGATATGATCATCACCTGCTGCCGGCGTATTGACGAGTCTTTAGAGTCCTACACAGAGGTTTCCTGGCTCAAGCGAAACGAAATAGGAGCGCATATGAGATATGTGCGGGACCGAGAATGATACCAGTATGTGATACTGTATTTGATTCTCGCGATTTGTGACATTGATCGGTTATATGCGATATAGCCGGGTTATCGGATCAAGTGTTGATTCGATCAGATGTTACTGTTGATATTAGTCGGTTATATGCGATATGACCGGATCATTAAATCAAGTGTTGATTTAATGATTTAATGCATAATTATATATTTGATATATTACTTTGCATTAACTAGTATCGGTTCACTTAAGATGGATTTTCTCGCTCGGATGTGCGCATTATATATGTGATATGATTTTGTGCGCATGCTTGTATCATGTTTGATGATGCATGCAAAATTGGTTAGTGTAAAGAATTAAACCTAGGTTAAGTAAATGGTTAAGGTTTCTATTTATTTGTCCATTCATTTATCTTTTTATTTGGATTAAAATGAAATGACAAAAGAAAACAAAATGGTTATCATTCTTTCTTTCTTTCATGAAACTTGATGAAGCTTCATGAAGGTTTGACCAAAGTGACCATTTTGTCTTCATCTCTAAACCTAACCATTCACTAACCCTAGTTCATTCTCTACACCTAACCATGGTTTGCTTATGATAAGAATTGATTTTCTTTTCTATGTTAATTATTCTTATCATAAGAATTATCATCATCTTCTTCTTCTTCTTGAAGATGAAAGCTTACTTCATCAATGGTGATTTGAGCATAAGTGTGAGAAATCCAAATCTAAAGTGAACCCACTTCCTATTTCTTCATCCTCTACCTCTTGCCAAGTAGTAGAGTGTGTTTCCTTCACAAGTTTTCATGGCTTGGTGAAGGTGGAGCTTGATCTAGCGATGCCTCGACGTAGATCATCTTCGGCACGTCGTCGATGACCTAGCCCGCTTTTTCTCCGATGAAGCCGATGCTAGAGCACGGACTTTGATTTGGACAGCGGAGAGGACTTCATCACGGAGCCGTGGAGGTGGAGGACCGGATCTACAAAGGTTATACTTCCGTTTACTTGTAGTTAAGTGTTAACTAGTTTATTGTTTCGCCTAGAAATATAGCCAACGATCCGTTCTAGAGTTTCTCGGCACCGTTAAAATTTGAAATTGGCATGGTTGATGCCTTGTGAGACCTCATTAGGGTGCCTAGGAACCCTGCAGTGGTATCAGAGCCTAGCTAGAGCCTTAGGCGAAGTCTAGACGGAATTTGAAACCCGATCGAACCGAAAACCCAACCCGGAAAATGCTCTCTGTACTTTTTCTAAAAACGTGGATTTTTCCAAATTAAAAATTGCTAAAAAATTCAGCAGGAAGATCTAAGAGTTATGGTGAAACATGACATTCTAATTCATCTATACCGCCGCGGTTCCGCGGCATGATCATGACTCATGCGGCGGTTCCGCGGCCGTACGGGCCTGTCTCACTGTAATATTTTCACAGTAACTCCTCTTTTCTGATGCTGGATTTTATGGGAATTTTTAAATTTTATTCAACAGTTGAATTTTCTAGGGATTGTTTTGGGCATTCGGTGTTTCGGTCGGAGTATCAGATTTCGTCTATGTGGCTTTCCGGATAATTTTTGAATATGTTAAAAAGTTCGACCGGATATAAATACCCAATTTTTCCCCTGTCGGGAAATTTCCAAGTGTTGGATTTTTCCGTTGTTTAACGACGTTCTAAGTAGTGCAAGTAACGCGATGGTCCCTCTAGAAGACAACAAACCTTAACTCTATTATGTGACCGTCTTGAACTGCCCTTTGAACCTTCGGGTTTGGGGCAGTACGGCGTGCCACATGTGAGGCGTTGGCTTGACCCTTCTACGGCTGGACCGTTGGTACTGAGGCACGAACTGAATGTTGTTAGACTTATTTCATGTGTTGATCTGTATTGGGAAAACTTGGTGTTCGATTGTTCGATCGGAAAGTTTAACATTTTCTATTTATCTGGAATGGGATACAATAATTGTAATTAACAACAAGTTATGAGATAACTGAATGAATGTTATAAATCTAGCAATTTAGTCTAACTTGATCGGTTGCTACGGAATTTTGATGCGATCAAAAGTCCGTCGCAATCACGTAGCGTATGCGGATATTCGCCGGTAAACTTAATAGACAGCCTCACTCCATAGCCCCGACCAAGTGACTGTAGGAGAACCCCGTCGCCGAAAGCATCCGTCCGGGTGCTCGCGGTAGCGGTGTTCCGCCTTGGTGCACTTCGTCGACGGTATCGGGGGTGCAGCCGTCTACTGAAGTTTGCGATGAGCATTCGATCAGGATGTCGGGAATCTTGTTGAATTACCCGACTTAATATTGAAAAGTGTTTTCAATGATGAGACTAAAATGCGGGGTTTATAATTGTTAGGCATACGATGTCTAAGTAATTCATTTGGTCAGGCATGCGATGTCTGAGGAGGTTGCAGATTCCAACTGTTGTAGTTTTACACTTTCTTTTCTGTGACCGTAAGTGTAATATGTGATGTCGCCGGTTTCGTTTCTATATTTCAACGACAATTGGGATGCGCATATTTACTTACGTTGATGACATGTGATGTTATGTGTTGCTGGATATGTTATATTGGATCGTCGTGTTTGAATAGCCGGGGGTTTTTATGTGAGATGAGTGTTTTTCATTTTCATTCATGTAAAAACTTGTATGTAATATTCTTTTATTGGGGCACTTCCAGGTTGCGGAAGATGTCACCGTTTGTATATTATTTACTTTTCCGCTCTAGGATAGACCCAAGGAGGAGGGCACAAGTAACCGGGTTCTGGAGTCCAGTGGGAGACCAACTCGAGGAGTCGAGTCCGGGTCTCCTAACTCCAGAATTGGTAGGGTTGCTTGCCGCTCTCGTAGGGGTCTAGGGGTGTGGGTTTGGCTATTCATCGCGACCGTGGAATCCGTGTTTTATACTGGCTCGTATTAAAAACACGGACGTCCTAGTATATCCAATATTTCATATGTTTCTTCTGCTGCGATATCTGTGATGTGATCGTGTGATATTCTGTGATAGATACAGTATATAGTATATATGATATATTATATAGGCGTTACTTATGTTTTACACCCGCGCTAGCCCTGCCCCGCTCTGCCGTTAGTTACCTAACCTAACGGTGCACGAGGGGACATCGAGGCGAATGCGGATGGCATAAGTGTACGTCGTATTTATCTGTGATGTTTAGGTAATTTAAATGATGGGACTTCATTAATGAGATTAATGAAATAAAAGAAACCTAATGATGTTGTAGAATCGAATTTCAAAATAAAAAAAGGTAGCTACAGTTCTTTCTTTGCACAGCGGTATATGTGATATATCCTGCACCTTATTCGATGAGGAAAGGACCGAGATCCCTTCACCGGGAGTGACTCCTTTAGCAATAACTGGCAGATGCTACACACTCGGTTTGTCTTTTGATTGCTTTTAAGTGTTTTTGCTTTGCACAGTGATATATATGATACATCCCGCACCTCATTCGACGAGGAAAGGACCGACGATCCCTTCACCGGGAGTGACTCCTTTAGCAAAACTAGAAAAGCCTCAAAAGCACTCCATTTTAAAATTCATTCGATCCTACAACGATATCAAGTTCATTACGCAATGGGTTTTCAGAAAAACCTGTCGTAGCCCTCCGTCATTTCAGATAAGTAGTAGTTAGTATTCGTGCTGCGTTTGTTGGCCTTTGTCAATGCGCAGTGTGCGGTAGCTAACTGGTGCTTATCTGTTTATGCATATGATGCAGATTGGGTTAGGGTAGTCGTGCGACCTTGTTGGCCTTTGTCAAGGGCCGTGCGGGTGAGTTTAATTCAATCAGGAAATGACGGGTTGAACTTGACTAGCATCCTATGGTTTGTTGGCCTTTGTCAAGGTCATAGGAGGTTAGGGGCAAAATATTATCGGGAATTTCAAGTGTTGAAATTTGCAATGAGATTGCATACCTTCTATGAGATAGTTGGATCCCGATACCCGCTGCGAGTAAGTGTTACTCCTGGGAGAGTTTTATTCATTACAATTAGCCGATCAAGTAGGTGTCTAGAAAGGTGTTAACGAGGTTACGCCTCTGGGAAAACGAGGTTTACATTAATTAGGTTCGTGCGAAAGTACGGGGGACCTCCCTCAAAGTACCGACACTGGCCTGGCTGAAAGATTGGCGAACTTGTAGTGTGTAATTAATCCCGGCTAGTCTTTCCTTTTAGGGTTTGAAGGAAGATTTGATAAAAAGCAGTGGGAGCCATCCTGATTAGATAAAATAATAACCAATCTATTCTTGCAAGAGCGCACGCTGAGTGTTTTCTTCTCTCTCTCTCCAGGTAGCGACCATATCACGCCTTAATCAAGATAATAATACGGATTATTGACCGAACCCGCTTGTTATACTGAGCTGGGGAACGTTGGTCCCGCTCCAACTTATAATTGTTATAAGACAGAGCAGGAAATTGGGGAATACCAGATTTCCCGTGCCGCCCAAACGAAGAGAGTGCATGCTGATGCATCATCTTCGGGTGTGTTCATTATACAGAACTGTTTCTCAGTATCCACCAAATCCTTGGTATATGATACCGGATCCGGATCCCAGATATGTAATCTGTTACATAGGGCTACAAAAGGGAAGAAAAACTGAGAATGGGTGATAAGTTTCATGAGACAGAAAACGGGGCAAGAGTTGCAGCCAAGTCTGTCGGTCACTGTCACCTTGTATTACCAATACATTGATTCTGAACGAATGTTATTAGATACCGAACCTGATATACCAAATCATATCACTCTCTTTGTTAGAAAAGAAAGGATATAATTTTGTATTGATGGATAATGTTTTGAACATTTCCTATATCAAAAGTTGATCGTTTCAGGCACGTTATCTAAAAGCATTGATGTTCTAAATCAAACTACAGTTCTTATTATATGGAACACACACAAGAGGAAGAGTTCAGAAATGAACGAATCCTTCTTGAGGCATTGTAGAATAGGTCATATCAATGTGACCCGACTAGCTAGAGTTACATATAGATGCATATTTAAATCAGTTTGAATTTACATCTTGTGAAACTCGCCAGTCATGTCACAAAGATAAGATGACCATAGCTCCGTTTACTGGAAACAGAGAGAGAGTTAGTGAACTCTTGGGATGATACATGTTGATGTATGTAGGTCCCCTGTCTACACATGCCAAGACTGGTTCTTTGTACTTCAATACATTCTCTGATAATCTCTCAAGATTCAGACATATGTTCCTGTTGAAACACAAGTCCGAACCTTTTGAGATATTCACAGAATATAAGTTAGAGGTAGAGAACCAATAAAGGTATAAGTATTATGTCCTATGATGAGATCAAGGAGGAGAATACTTGAGCACGGAAATCCTGGATTATTCTAAAGGAGAATGAGATTCTCTCTCAGCATTACTCCTCCGTATACACCATAGCACGATGGTATATCGGGGCGGAGCAATAGCACCCTATGTGATATGGTGTGCTCTATGATGAGTACTACTGAGTTACCTATTTCCTTTTAGGGAGTTATGCGCTTGAGAAGATGCATACCTATTGAATACGGTTCGAATCAAATCAGTTGCCTACCACTCCATATGAGATATGGTATGGGAAGAGCCCATGTCTTAAGTCAGTTAAGATTTGGGGTTGTCCAGCCTATGTCTAAAAGCAAAATCTGGACAAGCTCGAGGCAAAGTCTGTTATGTAGAACTCGAAAGGTTCCAGCTATACAAACTATAGCTGATGATTTGGTACAACCAAAGGATTCAGTAGATACCAACGAACCTCAGCCTCTCCGCCGATCTAGTAGGGTTCCTCACCCACCTGAGAGATACTTCGGTTTCTCTATGACAGTGGGAGCAAGGATTGCATCATGAGATGATGACCCAACTAGTTTCGAGCTGGCCATCAGGAGTGGGACTCTGTAAGAATGGCTGGAAGCTTAGTAATCTTAGTTGGAATCCTTATACACCAACAAAGTATGGACTTTGGTTGCTATATTTGAAGGGTTAAATCCCCATCAGGAGCAAGTATATCTTGAGAAGATTACTTGGTGTAGATGGAAAAGTTGAGACTTTCAAAGCTAGACTTGTGAAAGGTTTTTCGTCATCGACTAGGCGTGGATAATGATGAAACCTTTTCCAGTGTCTTTGCTTAAGTCCATCCAGATCCTACTTGCCCCGGCTACATACCATGACTACGATATCTGGTGGTTGGGTGTCATGACAGCTTTTCTAAATGATGTTTTATAAGAGGGAGTCTATAAGTACACAGCCAGAGGGCCTCGTAGACAGTGGGAGCAGCGGAAACGTGTACAAGATGCTTTATAGGATTAAAGCAGGCATCGCGGAGTTGGAACATTTGTTTTAATGGATTAGTCAAAGAGTTTGACATCATCAAAATGGTAGATGAACCTTGTATAAACAAAAAGGTAGTAGGGAGTATGGTGACGATCCTCGCAGAGTACGTGGATGACATACTCTTGATAGGGAAGTAGTTTCCTATGCTACGCTCGATCAATCTCTGATTATCACAAAGATTCTCCATAAAGGATCAAAGTGATGCCTCCTAAATCCTGGGTTTTTGGATCTATGAGATAGATCTAATTGGATGTTAGGACTCTCACTAGTTGTAGTGAGACGGTATCAACCGATCCTGGGGAGAATCACTGGAAGGGTTCCAGGGTGATAAAGACGACTGAATGTCAGTCACAGGCATTGTCTTTACCCTCAGTGAAGGGATGGTATGTTGGAAGAGTTCCAAGCTAGATACCGTGGCATACTAGACGATAAAGGCAGGATACATCACTACTAAAGATGCTACCAAAGAGGCTGTTTGGGTGTATATTGGTTCATGAGATGAACTACATTCCTACCATTGTGAGACAATGGAGTTGTGGCTTATGCCAAGGAACGCAGGTCCCATCAGTGATCCAGACATATTCTAAGGCAGTATCGCCTGATCATGGAGATGGTTGATCTCCAGGGTGATCGAGGTTTGGAGAGTAGACTCAGAGGACAACACAGCGGATCCACTCACAAAGGCCTGTTTCCAGAGAGAGACTTTTATGGGATGGTTGAGTATGAGATACTACAACCACTGCTACAGATGGCCCTAGTGCAAGTGGGAGATTGTTAGTTATATGTATGCCCTAGAGGCCATTACTGTACATTGGATGTATATTGTAGTGGATGCTGGGACATATATAGGGAGGACTTTCTTGCTCGACATGATAGTATGCTATCTGGTTGACCTTTACCTTAACGTGTACGCTGATTGTCTCTCTGTTACATGTTGGTAAAGCCCTTAGGATGTGTACTTGACTACCTGGACTGTGATGCGGATCATACTAGTGGGGACATGGTAGTCCATAAGTACATCCTTCAAAGTCCCTAGTCGTGGGTGTATCGAGATGGGGCATCGATATACCAGAGTAGACTAGCGTGTACCTTCTCGACCCATACAGATGGGCGTTGGATGATCCCATATCCATTGGTGTTTGACATCGGAGATGATATACGGGTGCTCAGTAGAGACTGGGTACACTGGACGGACTCGCCGAGAACTCCCAGATGGTATTATACCTGACGTCAGATGGCAGTTCTCTGGTGACACTGGTACAGAGTAGTCTGTTGACCCGAGATCGTCATAGAGTCTTGTGTGGTTCCCACTGTACTTTGATTTCCATCTTACCACGTCCAAGAGGGCGTGCAAAACGGTGGTTTTTGGGTACAGTCCCGAATCACATGGAGGCAATGAGCGATAGGAGGGGATTCGTCTCTCCCGGTATAGGGGGTTGATGTTGCGCTGTGTTCGATTGGCTATAACAGGAAATCCCTGGCCAGGGTTGCTGAGATTTACTGGTAAGTGTTACCAGTAGTTTCTCGAATTGTTATAGACCTCATATCGACATGACTTATCGAGCTATTAGGGCCTGACGTTTACCACCCCTAGGCGAGATATGCGACATATCAGACGATCAGACCGGACTGTACGGTAGTGTTACTGGTTGGATTCACTGGAGTATGAGCGGGCTTGCTCGTCGATCTTCTGATTGCTCAATACCCGGGTGGCCGTTACGTTTAGCAAACCGCTTGCGGCTTGTGGGTGTTTGATATGATCATCACCTGCTGCCGGCGTATTGACGAGTCTTTAGAGTCCTACACAGAGGTTTCCTGGCTTAAGAGAAACGAAATAGGAGCGCATATGAGATATGTGCGGGACCGAGAATTATACCAGTATGTGATACTGTATTTGATTCTCGCGATTTGTGACATTGATCGGTTATATGCGATATAGCCGGGTTATCGGATCAAGTGTTGATTCGATCAGATGTTATTGTTGATATTAGTCGGTTATATGCGATATGACCGGATCATTAAATCAAGTGTTGATTTAATGATTTAATGCATAATTATATATTTGATATATTACTTTGCATTAACTATTATCGGTTCACTTAAGATGGATTTTCTCGCTCGGATGTGCGCATTATATATGTGATATGATTTTGTGCGCATGCTTGTATCATGTTTGATGATGCATGCAAAATTGGTTAGTGTAAAGAATTAAACCTAGGTTAAGTAAATGGTTAAGGCTTCTATTTATTTGTCCATTCATTTATCTTTTTATTTGGATTAAAATGAAATGACAAAAGAAAACAAAATGGTTATCATTCTTTCTTTCTTTCATGAAACTTAATGAAGCTTCATGAAGGTTTGACCAAAGTGACCATTTTGTCTTCATCTCTAAACCTAACCATTCACTAACCCTAGTTCATTCTCTACACCTAACCATGGTTTGCTTACGATAAGAATTGATTGTCTTTTCTATGTTAATTATTCTTATCATAAGAATTATCATCATCTTCTTCTTCTTCTTCTTCTTGAAGATGAAAGCTTACTTCATCAATGGTGATTTGAGCATAAGTGTGAGAAATCCAAATCTAAAGTGAACCCACTTCCTATTTCTTCATCCTCTACCTCTTGCCAAGTAGTAGAGTGTGTTTCCTTCACAAGTTTTCATGGCTTGGTGAAGGTGGAGCTTGATCTAGCGATGCCTCGACGTAGATCATCTTCGGCACGTCGTCGATGACCTAGCCCGCTTTTTCTCCGATGAAGCCGACGCTAGAGCCCGGACTTTGATTTGGACAGCGGAGAGGACTTCATCACGGAGCCGTGGAGGTGGAGGACCGGATCTACAAAGGTTGTACTTCCGTTTACTTGTAGTTAAGTGTTAACTAGTTTATTGTTTCGCCTAGAAATCTAGCCAACGATCCGTTTTAGAGTTTCTCGGCACCGTTAAAATTTGAAATTGGCATGGTTGTTGCCTTGTGAGACCTCATTAGGGTGCCTAGGAACCCTACAACATGTATATAACAGTCTTGCAAAACATGGTAGTATGCTACTTGGTTTTTCTATCTTAATATATGAGTATACGTATTGATAGAGCTCTTAGGATCTTGCTTGACTACCAGCGTTGTGATGGCAGTCACACTAGTGGGGGCTGGGTAGTCTACAAGCACATCCTTATTTAGGTCCCTAGTCGTTGGATTATCAAGACAGAGCATCGATACTCCGGAGTAGACTAGTGTGTGCGCTTCTCATCCCAGTTGGGGAGATGGTCTGTCCCACAGCCATCAGTACGTTGTACTGGAGATAGTATGCAGGTGCTCGTTGGGTTACGGGTACACCGGACAGGACTCACAGGGAACTGTTGGTTGGTTTTTATACCAGTCGTCAGTGAACAGTTCCCAGGTGACATGAGTACAGCATAGTCGGCAGACTTGACACAGCTACTTCGCCTCGAGTTTGTCCCACTGTTCTTAGATTGCTACCCTACCACGGCTCAAAGGAGTCGTGCAAACAGGTAGCAGTTGGGTGGAGTCCCGAGCACTTGGAGGCAGTGGCGGTTAGACAAGATTCGTCTCTCCCGGTATTGGGGGTTGATATCGCGCTGTGTCAGAGAGCCATTACGCAAAGTCCCTGGCCAGGGCAAGCGAGATTTACTGGTAGGTTCCAGTAGTTTCTCAGGGTGTAATGGGCTTCGCTCCGACACGACTTATACCGCTATTAGGGGACTGA
This sequence comes from Agapanthus africanus, assembly GCA_030015575.1. Classification (NCBI taxonomy): domain Eukaryota; kingdom Viridiplantae; phylum Streptophyta; class Magnoliopsida; order Asparagales; family Amaryllidaceae; genus Agapanthus; species Agapanthus africanus. The sequence goes on along the minus strand of CM057346.1, from coordinate 263,403,499 downwards.
CGCTTGCCGCCCCCTAGGCCCGATATGCGATAGTCTTAGACGAACGGACCGGACTGTATGGAGATTGTCACATCAGACTCAGTAGGAGTACGGATGGGTTTCCTCATCGGCCTTCTTATCGACATCTACCTGGGGACCGTTACGTACAGCTAGTGCCGCTTGCGGTCTGTGCTTAAACCTACTGCCAGCGTAGTAGTCGAGTCTCTAGAGTCCCACACAGAGAGTTTCCCTACTCCGGGCGAAACGATATAGAGGTCGTATGGTTTTACGACAAGGGTTCGGACGCATACGTGTGTTTACGCACGTACGACTTTCGGACAGTTTTTACCAGTCGGCTTTGGTTTAAGCCAGTTACTGGTATCCGGTTATTGGATTTATACAGTCTAAAAGTTTTTCCGTATTTTTGCGGAAAGGAAGGGCGTTCTCGTAATTGCGCGAGAAGCTTCTAGAAGATGGTGACTAAAGAGGTTTAGGTGGCATATACATTGAATGAGATTAGTGAGTCATATGGATGATTCATCCATGTCATTAATGCTTCATAATTGCTTAATGACTCATGGAGATGAATCACCACAAGATATTTATCAAGCTTGGTTGTAAATCATTTTCTTTTCTTTTCTTGATAAAATAAAATACTTGATATATATTATGATAACTCATTATTCTCACTTCATTATTATGTTCATCTTCTCTCTCCTCAAGCTCTCCCTCTTCAAACCCTAATCCTCCCCTCTCATGTGTTGAGCACAAGGATTAGTTAGACTAATTAAACCATAACCCTCACTCTATATCACCTTGCTTCTTTGATTAGCACTTAAAGAAAGTTAGTTGCCTCAAGTTTAGAGGCTAAACTTGGAGTAAAGCTCTCGGGTGGATCGTCTACTACTTCGAGAAGGCCAAGGAGGAGGTGGAGTTCGTAAAGACGAAGGACACGGTTCTTTAGGTATAATCCCTTTATATAGTAGTTGTTAACTTCTATGTTTAATGTTAGTTATCGTTTAGCTTCGATTCATGCGGTTAGTCGATGTTTAAGTAAAGAACAAGATCGTTTTTTATATTTCCGCCTCCCCGCAAGTCGTGGGGTGTTGTACATCGACTTACAGTGGTATCAGAGCCTCGCTAAAAAATAAATAGCTTACTTGCAAATTTGTATGAATTTCGAACGGAAAAACGAAACCGGGAAAGCCCGAAATCATGGTTTTCTGTCGAATTTTAAATGAAGTCCTAAAATTTTTCTGGGAGGTTCAGAAAGCTTAAAAGGACAGTAGAAGAACACCCAAGAAATTTGGGCCCCTGAATCGTCTAAAGTGCCGCGGAACCGCGGCGGATCGCACCGATCCGCCGCGCTTCCGCCGCCGAGTTGGCGATTCAGGAACCCAATTTTCCTGTGTTGCTTCTCTGTGAAATTTGGTATTTTCTGGAAGTTTTTATTTTTCCTCAGGTTTCAGATTTACAGAGAAGTATTGGAGCAAAATTAAAAGTGTTTAATCGATCGAAATCATACAGTATTTGCTTGTTGGATTATATCTGTGTTTGTATAATGTGTTCGTAAACCTCCCCTAACTGCTAGTATGTCGGTTGGAAGGGGGTTGCACATTTCTGTAATGGTTTTTACTGTTTGTGGATATGAACTGTGTTGGACTGTTGTGATGTTTAGCCGGGGTTATGTGATGGGTTATTATTTAATTCATTTGATGTAAATGTAATTTGTTGTAATATTATTTTGCGGGGCACATCCAGGTTGCGGTTGTAGCCACCGTTGTATTATTTCATTTTACTGTTTTTGCTCCCAGGACAGACCCAAGGTGGGGTGCACAAACTGCCGGGCGGGTAGTTTGCCGTACCCGTTGGGGTCTTGGGTGGGGTAATGGCTATTCATCACAACTGTGTAATCCGTCTTTTGTTGCAGGCTCAAAACAAACACGGATTACTTGCAAATCCAATAAAGTTCATCTGTGATCTGGAATGCTTATTATTGCGTCTGACGAATTTACAATATCTATATATGATAGCTATTTAGACGTCACTTATGTTTTACACCCGCGCTAGCCCAGCCCCCGCTCTGTCGTTAGTTAAGTAACCTAACGGGTGATGACGGGACCCCGTGGCGAATGCGGATGGTATAAGAGGACGTTGTATTTTCGTTGTTTTCTGCAATGATAGGTTAATGATGGGACGCATTATTTATAATGCAAAGAAAATAAACCAAAAGTTTAATCGTTGGAACAATTTAAAAGAAACCACTCGGTTAATTTTAAAAACAGATATTTTTAAATGCGGAGCTTTAACCACTCCTTTTAAAAGCTATCAGGTTCCTTCGGTTATATCAAGTTCACTACGTTCACGGTTTCGCCAGAACCATTCATAGCCCTCCGTCATTTCATCTGGGTATTCAGTAGTATTCAAGCTATGTATTTTGACCAACATCAAGGCATAGTGTTTGGTAGCTACTGGGTATTCATTTATTGCATAGATAGATGAGTTAGTTTGGGACAGTCGTATGATCATTTTGCCCAACGTCAAGGATATGTACGGATGGGTTCAAATTAACAAGATAATGATGGGTAGAACTTGACATGTGACTTATGATATTTTGACCAACGCCAAGGTCATAAGAGCATGGGGAAAAAATATATATCGGGAATTTCTAAAGAAACTGAAAATTGCAAAGAGATGCATACCATTTGTAGTTTGATGAATGTTGGTAGGATTCCTTCAACATTATCATACGATGATATTTGGATCCCGATCCTACTGTGAGTATATGCTACTTATCAGGAGATTCCTCACTTAACGATCAATGCTATAAACTAAGTAGGTGTCAAGAAAGGTGTCAGCGGGGTTACGCCCCCAGAGAAAAGAGGTTATTTAATTAAGGAACTTCGCGATAGCGTTGGAAAACCTCCCTCGAAGTATCGACACTAGCCTAGCTGAACGGTTAAGCAAGTATTGTACGGTGAGAATAATCCTGGCTAATTCTTCTTTTATGGTTTGAGGAAGGATTCGAGAAACAGTGGGAGCCATCCAGTTTAGATAAACTAAAAACCACTCTAAACTTGCAAGAGCATCATGCTAAAGAGTTTTCTTCTCTCTCTCCTAAATTGCAGCGACCCTGAAAATGACTGGACTTAAGTTACTTTTAGAGAAAAATATACTGACAGGGCCAAACTATAAAGATTGGCTGCGGAATGTCAAAATGGCTTTGACCTATGACAAATTGGGGTACGTCCTCACCGCTACGGCACCTGCTGTCCCTGGTCCCAAATCCAGCAATGCAGATAAGGAAATCCGCAAAACCTGGGATTTAGATTGCGCGAAAGCCAAGTGCATCGTGCTTACTTCAATGAACAATGAACATCAGAGGAGGCACGAGGATATGAACCAAGATGGCATATTTCTCCATACAAAGGAACTTTATGGAGAGCAATCTCGTATAGCAAGATACGAGACCTCTAAGAACTTGTTTCGAGCGAGGTTGGCTGTCGGATCATCGGTAGGAGAACATGTCCTAAAGATGATCGGCTATATTGAAGAGCTCGCAGACCTTGGGACGACTTTGGATAATGAGCTCTATACAGACCTTATTCTCCAGTCCCTTCCTCACACCTACGCCCAGTTTATCCTGAACATCAACATTCAAAGAAAAGAAGTTGAACTTCTGGAACTCCTGAACATGTTAAAGTGTGCAGAGGGCACCTTGCAGAAGACAAGGGAAACACCCGCTATGTTTGTTAGCGGTGCATCTTCTTCCGGGTCCAAGGCTAGGGCCAAAGGAAGGAAGAAGAAGGCCGCCACCAAACCTAGAGGAGGTGTTAGTAAGGTGGGAGGGAAGGGAAAGAAAAAGTTTGCGGTACCGGTAGTTGGCCAGGATGAGTGCTTCCATTGTCACGGGAAAGGGCACTAGAAAAAGGATTGCAAGGCGTAGAACGCCAAGAACCAGGAACCGAAGCAAGCTGTGGCTTCGACTTCAGGTGTGTTTGTAATTGAGAATTGTCTGTCGATCAACTCTACTTCCTGGGTATTGGATACCGGATCAGGATCTCATATTTGCAATTCATTGCAGGCACTGAGAAACCGTAGAGTGCTGAAGGAAGGTGATATGACCCTAAAGGTTGCTAACGGAGCTAGCGTGGGAGCTGCGTCCGTCGGGGATTATCACCTAGGATTGACGAGTGGACACATTTTGGTTTTACATAACTGTTTTTTTGTACCAAGCTTAACGTGTAATATCATATCAGTTTCCTTGTTATCAAATAAAGGTTATGATTTCACGTTTGTAAGAGATGTTGTTAACATCCACCTTAATCATGGTTTGATTGGGTCCGGTACACTAAATAACGGTATATATGTTTTAAACCAACTACAAATTTTCAACGTCTAGAACACACTAAAAAGAAAGTCTCCAGATTTAAATAAAGCCTTCTTATAGCATTGTAGACTGGGTCACATCAATGAGAGAAGGTTGACTAAGTTGCATAGAGAAGGATGTTTGGACTCGTTCGAATATCAAACTTATGACACTTGTCAATCTTGTCTCAAAGGAAAGATGACAAAGACTCTATTTACTGGACATGGAGTAAGAGCGAGCGAGCTCTTAGGACTCATACACAGCGATGTATGCGGTCCAATGTCTACACATGCAAGAGGTGGTTTTTCCTATTTCATTACTTTCACGGATGATTACTCAAGGTACGGATTCATTTATCTGATGAAACATAAATCCGAGGCTTTTGAGAAATTCCAAGAGTATAAGAATGAAGTAGAAAACCAAACCGGCAAAAGTATCAAGACACTAAGATCTGATCGAGGTGGTGAATAATTGAGTGCCGAGTTCCTAGGTTACCTAAAAGAGAAAGGAATTCTCTCTCAGCTTACTCCTCCATACACTCCATAGCATAGTGGTGTATCGGAAAGACGGAATCGAACCCTATTGGATATGGTACGATCCATGATGAGTAATGCTGAGTTACCGCGATCTTTCTGGGGTTATGCGCTAGAATCAGCGGCATATCTTTTGAACATGGTTCCTACCAAGACTGTGCCTACCACGCTATATCAGATGTGGAGTGGGAAGAAACCCTATCTTCAGTATCTGAAAATATGGGGATGTCCAGCTTTTGTTAAAAAGCAGCATGTGGACAAGATCGAGGCACGATCAGTAAAGTGTCAGTTTGTGGGATATCCAAAGAACTCCAAGGGGTATCTATTCTATTACGTAGAGGAACAAAAGGTGTTTGTTTCTCGTAATGCCCATTTTCTAGAATATCAGTTTTTAGAAATGGAAATAACTGGGAGCGAAATAGAACTGGAAGAAATTCCAGAACCACAAACTGCTACTGAAAGTTTGGTAGAACCGGTAGTTCAAGAAGAACAGGACATTCCCGCACCCCTCCGCAAGAGTAGTTGGCCGTCTCATCCGCCTGAGAGATACTACGGTTTTCTCATAGATGGGGATAGAGAGGATTGCATCATAGATGATGATGAACCTACTGACTTCCAGCAGGCCATCCAGAGCGGCGACTCGGTACGATGGCTAGATGCAATGCGGACCGAAATGGAGTCCATGTACACCAACAAAGTATGGAATTTGGACTTTGCTCCAGATGGGGTAAAACCCATAGGATGCAAATGGATCTTCAAGAAAAAGATTGGTGTAGATGGACAGGTGGAAACCTATAAGGCTAGACTTGTTGCAAAGGGTTTTCGTCAAAGACCTGGTTTGGACTATGATGAAACTTTTTCTCCAGTGGCTATGCTCAAATCCATTCGGGTCCTTCTTGCTATTGCTGCCTTCCATGATTATGAAATCTGGCAGATGGACGTAAAGATGGCTTTTCTAAATGGAAATTTAGAAGAGTGTGTCTATATGGATCAGCCAGAGGGTTTCAATCAGAGTGGGAGCAGCGGGAAAGTATGCAAGCTGCTTAAGTCCATTTATGGACTAAAGCAGGCATCGCGGAGTTGGAACATCTGTTTTGATGAGGCAGTCAAAGAATATGACTTTATCAAAAATCCAGATGAACCGTGCATATATAGTAAAGTTGTAGCCAGAAGTGTCGTATTCCTCGTCTTGTACTTGGATGACATTCTATTGATAGGAAATGACATTCCTATGCTACAATCTGTCAAAGGATTCTTGTCACACAGGTTCTCCATGAAAGACCTGGGTGATGCCTCTAACATTCTGGGGATCCGGATCTATCGTGATAAATCCAAGAGGATGTTGGGACTTTCACAGTCCAGGTATATCGACACTGTACTGAAAAGATTCAGTATGGAAGATTCTAAGCACGGTAATCTACCGGCTTGTCACGGAATCACCCTCTCCAAAGAGATGTCTCCCAAGACTGATTTGGAAAGGGAACGCATGTCTATTATACCCTACGCTTCTGCGGTAGGCTCTATAATGTATGCGATGTTGTGCACCAGACCAGATGTAGCTTACGCACTGAGCGTGGTAAGCCGGTATCAGTCAGACCCAGGGGAGAAGCACTGGATAGCAGTAAAGAACATTCTCAAGTACCTGAGAAGGACTAAGGAGATGTTCTTGGTTTACGGCGGAAAAGACCTCAGGTTGGAGGCCTTTGCTGATTCCGGCTTCCAGAGTGATAAGGACGATTCCAAGTCCATGTCGGGTTATGTCTTTACCCTCAATGGAGGGGCGGTGTGCTGGAAGAGCTCCAAGCAGGACACCGTTGCTGACTCGACGATGGAAGCGGAGTATATAGCTGCTTGCGATGCCGCAAAAGAAGCAGTCTGGATGAAGAAGTTCCTAACAGAACTTCAGGTGGTTCCTACCATAGTTGATCCAATACCTCTGTATTGCAACAACAACGGAGCTATAGCTTTAGCGAAGGAACCAAGGTCCCATCAGAAATCCAGACACATCTTAAGGCGGTATCACCTGATCAGGGAGATCATTGATCGTCAGGAGATCGAGGTTCGGTGTCACGACCCGAAAGTACGAATCGCGACTGGCACTTAGATTACGAGACGTCTAAAGGCGTACCGTAACCTAAGTCAGCCAAAGCCCAAAAGAATCTAAACCAAAAATCAAAAGAGAGTGAAGGAAAACCTTTAATGAAAACGATTTTCAAGTCAATTAAGTTGCAAGAATCCCTTTTTAAAAACATCATAAATTTCTGAAAATTTCGGCAGAGTCTCCTCTGTATTTTCTATCCCCCAAAATGGGTACAACAAGATAATAAAACTGTAATCATAAAATGGCATCCCCAAGCGGGAGCTAGCTCTTCGCCCAAGGCGGATCACAACCACATGCAATATAATAGCAATATCAAGAAAAGAGCATGAAAGAAAAGCAAAATATCCGAAAACACAACGCCGGCTCAAGTGAGCTCGACCCAAAAGAACCACAAATATACAAATCTCTCAGTCTCATCACTAGGTCGCATATACAATGTGAAATGGTAGATGGAGAATACTAGATACAATGATAAAGCAAAAGAAATAAAGTATGCTCGCAACCCACCTACGGGCGATGTCGCGAGTCTGAGCAAAATGAGCTGATGATAAGATAGCCCGCCACTACAAATGTGACGGGTCCGACCTGCAAGACACTGTGGCACAACGGGGGTGAGATACCAGCTCGTGAGTAGAATATAACATCTAGTAAGGCAATCGTAAGAATGCACGCAATGCGGAACAACATGTATGTCCATATGTGATATAATAACTCTAGTATGCATGCACAGGTATGCAATATCTTTTCTAACTCTTTAAGTGTTTAGAATGTTAAAGTTACTGCATTCTTAACTTTTAGAAAATGAATGTCTGTATAATAGCTAAATATCATCAAGAAATCATCTGAAAACCCGTGTCAAGCATCGACACCAAATAGGAATCATATCTGTCTCAATATCGGGCTCCGTCAGTCCGTATCGGCCCATATCATAAATCTCACGACAACGGTCGGTATCCTCCGGATATCCGCCGCGCCAGACATCACCGGTAGGTAGTCTTCCCCTGCCGGGCTCATCGTCTATAACTCGATCTTCTTGCCCCGGGGTACCATACCGGGCCCACCATGTACCCGAGACGGTTCATCCACTCCTCGAATCGGGTCTCGAAATACAACAGAAAACATGAAAACTCATGGTGGACGACACATACATCATGAGAAAACCGCAACTTTGTTTTTTTTTTAAAAATGATAAATATAAGCTTTTGTTAAATTCTTGCGGTTTTCCCCAAAAATCCAGAAATCGCAGTAATACTGAAATCCTCAAGAAAATCATAGTGTCCACATGTTAAATATGATAAATGTCTATGATATCAATGTATATGATGTGAATTTTGGATAGAATCTATGTAAATATGATGATAATGCGAGGTATAAGCAAGCTATGCAATTTCATATATCATGTATGAATGCAAGTGGAGATACTAAGTTAAACAGGTTCTATAGTGCACGTGGCATGGCAATTACCAAAGGCGTGTGAGTCACATGGATAGTGCGCGTGCAGCAGATGCCAATGGTAACGGTGTTCGTGTCCTACGAAGTATTATCGCATATGTGTATATGAATGTTATATGAATGTCCATGCAATTTAGTATACGGTTAGCTGTGAGGGTATGCAATGCAATAAAGGGGTAAGCTATCTAGCAACACAAGTCTTGCAAGAAATAGGGTAATCCTAACTAGGGGGGCGCATCGTGCCATCCAGACGATTTCCCCCATAGATGAATATATCTACTCACCTGAAATCTCCGCTAATCCGATCCGGCCACCGCCTTGCCTTTTCGCGCCGTGTCCGAAGTTTCCCCGACCGATCCTATATTTGCACAATATCAAGCATAAGATTACAAAACCTAACACAATGCAAGTCACAACATACAATTATCAACGCTCTCGAATTAATCATAGCATGCACTCGGTGCGCGGAAAAACGCACGAAAATCGCAATCCTTTAACTAAAATCGTCATTTCGGGGAAATCGGCAAAACTACAACCCGACTAGACGAAACCCCGCGTTTGCGCACTCTAATAGTCCTATACGAAGCTAATTATATCGCTAACATAACGCATTACGGTCGCATTCTAATTTCTACAAAAATCTAGTAAGCGATTTTCTAGCCGATTCGATACAAACATCGTAATTTGTCGATTTAGCAAGCATATCATTTCACAATTTACCATTCTAATCAATTAGACAACCAAAAACCTAACTTAATTTTGATAACCATGTTTCAAACCCTAACTCAACATCAAAACCCATTCTTGATTTTTCATGAACAAGGATTTATACTAAATCAATACTTCAAAATTAGATTCTAGCATATATAAACTACAAGTTAGCAACTAGTTTAGAATTTTCACCTCTCAAGCTTGAACCCTAGCTTGATCAAGTCACCAAGAAGCATCCTTTCATCATGATTTTTAACTAATTTGGGTTACCTAAACATTAATGAATATCCCATCATTTTAAGTTACCTAAACATCACAGATAGATATGACGTGCACTTATGCCATCCGCATTCGCCTCGATGTCCCCTCGTGCACCGTTAGGTTAGGTAACTAACGGCAGAGCGGGGCAGGGCTAGCGCGGGTGTAAAACATAAGTAACGTCTATATAATATATCATATATACTATAATATCTATCACAGAACATCGCATGATCACAGATAAAAACAGCAGAAGAAACATATGAAATATTGGATATACTAGGACGTCCGTGTTTTCAGTACGAGCCAGTATAAAACACGGATTCCACGGTCGTGATGAATAGCCAATCCCATACCCCTAGACCCCTACGAGAGCGGCAAGCAACCCTGCCAATTCTAGGGTTAGGAGACCCGGACTCGACTCCTCGAGTTGGTCTCCCACTGGACCCCAGAACCCGGTTACTTGTGCTCCCCTCCTTGGGTCTATCCTAGTGCAGAAAAGTAAATAATATACAACAGGTGACAACTCCCGCAACCTGGAAGTGCCCCAATAAAAGAATATTACATACAAGTTTTTTACATGAATGAAAATGAAAAACACTCATCTCACATAAAAAAACCCCGGCTATTCAAACACGACGATCCAATATAACATATCCAGCAACACATAACATCTCATGTCATCAACGTAAGTAAATATGCGCATCCCAATTGTCGTTGACATATAGCAACGAAACCGGCGATATCACATATTACACTTACGGTCACAGAAAAGAAAGTGTAAAACTACAACAGTTGGAATCCGCAACCACCTCAGACATCGCATGCCTGACCAAATGAATTACTTAGACATCGCATGCCTAACAATTATAAACCCCGCATTTTAGTCTCAAAATCGAAAACACTTTTCAATATCAAGTCGGGTAATTCAACAAGATTCCCGACATCCCGATCGAATGCTCGTCGCAAACTTCAGTAGACGGCCACACCCCCGATACCGTCGACGAAGTGCACCAAGGCGGAACACCGCCACCGCGAGCACCCGGACGGATGCTTTCGGCGACGGGGTTCTCCTACAGTCACTTGGTCGGGGCTATGGAGCGAGGCTGTCTATTAAGTTTACCCGGCGAGTATCCGCGTACACTACGTGATTGCGACGGACTTTTGATCACATCAAAATTCCGTGGCAACCGATCAAGTGAGACTAAATTGCTACGTTTATAACATTCATTCAGTTATCACATAACTTTTGTGAATTCCAATTATTGTATCCCATTCCAGATAAATAGAAAATGTTAAACTTTCCGATCGAACATTCTAACACCCAAGTTTTCCCGATACAGATCAACACATGAAACTAGTCTAACAACATTCAGTTCGCACCTCAGTACCAAAGGTCCAGCCGTAGAAGGGTCAAGCCAACGCCTCACATGTGGCACGCCGTACTGCCCCAAACCCGAAGGTTCAAAGGGCAGTTCAAGACGGTCACATAATCGAGTTAAGGTTTGTGTCTTCTAGAGGGACCATCGCGTTACTTGCACTACTTAGAACGTCGTTAAACTACGGAAAAATCCAACACTTGGAAATTTCCCGACAGGGGAAAATTGGGTATTTATATCCGGTCGAACCTTTTAACATATTCTAAAATTTATCCGGAAAGCCACACAGACAAAATTTGATACCCCGATCGAAACACCGAATCCCCAAAATAACTGCAGAAAAATTCAACTCTGGAATAAATATTAAAAATACCCAGGAATACCAGCACTAATAATTATGAGATACTGTGTAAAAATTATTTAATAAAGTGGCCGTACCGCCGCGCAACCGCCGCACGAGGCTAGCTCGTGCCGCGGAAGCGCGGCAAGATGGAGGAATCAGTTGCACGAATTTCACAGTACCTCATATATTCACCTGCTGATTTTTCTGAACATTTTTAATATGGAAAAAGACCAGATTTTAAAAATTGGACAGAGAGCAATATTCCGGGTAGGGTTTCGGTTCGATCGGACTTCAAATCGCGTCTGGACTTCGCCTAAGGCTCTAGCTAGGCTCTGATACCACTGTAGGGTTCCTAGGCACTCTAGTTAGGTTTCACAAGTGATCAAACATGCACAAATAAAATTTTACGGGTGCCTACAAACCCGACTATGGATCGTTTACTAGATATTTAGGCGAAACATGAACTAGTTAACAATTAACTAAGGGAATACGGAAATACAACCTTTGTAGATCCGGTCCTCCACCTCCACGGCTCCGCAACGAGGTCGTCTCCGCTGTCCAAATCAAATCCGGGCTCTAGAGTCGGCTTCGTCGGAGAATGGGCAAGCTAGGTCGTCGATGTCCATGCCGAAGATGATCTACGTCGAGGCATCGCTAGATCAAGCTCACAACTTCACCAAGTTATGAAACTTGTGAAGTAAACACACTCTACTACTTGGCAAGAGGTAGAGGATGAAAAAATAGGAGTTGGGTAAACTTTAGAATTGGATTTCTCACTCTAATTCATCAATCACCATTGATGAGGTAAGCTTTCTTCACTTGAAGCAAGGAAGAAGAAGAAGAAATGTTATACGATAAGTTAATTAAAAAGAAAAAGAAAATCAATACTTATCATATATTCAACCTTAGTTAAGTGTAGAGATAAGACCATGGTTAATAGAATGGTTAGGGTTAAGGATAAGAACAAAATGGTCACTAGGTCAAAGTCTTCAAGAAGCTTGAATATGAAACAAAATTAGCCACCATTTTCTTTTTATACCTTTTCTAATTATTTCCAAAATGAATAAATAGATAAATAAATAAGAAAAGGAAATAAAAACCCTAATCATGTAAATAACCATGGTTTATTCTTAACATACACTTAAACAATCATGTATCATCAAACATGATACAAGCAAATGTACAAATGTATATCACATATACAATGTGCACAAAACAATTGAGAAAATCCATATAAAGTGAACCAATACTAGTTAACGCAAAGTAATATATCAAATATATAATTATGCATTAAATCATTAAATCAACACTTGATTCAATGATCCGGTCATGTCGTACACAACCGACTAGTATAGAATGTATCGGCTTATCGAATCAATCCTTGAATCGATAACTAGGTTATATCACATACAACCATTCGACACATTCATCGCGAGAATGGAATACGGCATCACATACACGCATTATTCTCGGTCCCGCACATATCTCATATGCGCTCCTATTTCGTTTCGCTTGAGCCAGGAAACCTCTGTGTAGGACTCTAAAGACTCGTCAATACGCCGGCAGCGGATGATGATCATATCAAACATCCACAAGCCGCAAGCGGTCTGCTAAACGTAACGGCCACCCGGGTATTGAGCGATCTGAAGATCGACGAGCAAGCCCGCTCACACTCCTGCGAATCCGACCAGTAACACTACCGTATAGTCCGGTCTGTTCGTCTGATATGTCGCATATCTCGCCTAGGGGTGGTAAACGTCAGACCCCAATAGCTCGATAAGTCATGCCGACGTAGGGTCCATAACATTCGTGAAACTACTGATAACACTTACCAGTATATCACTGCAACCCTGGCCAGGGATTTCCTGTTATGGCCAGTCGAGCATAGTACAACATCAACCCCCAATACCGGGAGAGACGAATCCCCTCCTATCGCTCATTGCCTCCATGTGAATCGGGACTGTACCCAAAAACCTCCTGTTTGCACAACTCAGTAGAGCCGTGGTAGGGTGGAAATCAAAGCACAGTGGGAGACACACAAGACTCTATGACGATCTCGGGTCTACAGACTAAGCTGTACCAGTGTCACCAGAGAACTGCCATCTGACGTGAGGTATAATACCATCTGGGAGTTCTCGGCGAGTCCGTTCAGTGTACCCAGTCTCCACTGAGCACCCGCATACCATCTTCGATGTCAAACACCAATGGATATGGGATCATCCATCGCCCATTGCATGGGTCGAGAAGATATGCGCCAGTCTACTCTGGAATATCGATGCCCCGTCTCGATATTCCCTCGACTAGGAACATTTCAAGGATGCACTCATGGACTACCCAGGCCCCACTAGTATGATCTACATCATAGTCCTGGAAGTCGAGTACATATCCTAAGGGCTTTACCAATATGTAACAGAGAGACAATCAGTATACACGTTAAGGTAAAGTTCAACCAGATAGCATACTATCATGTCGAGCAAGAAAGTCCTCCCTATATACATCCCAGCATCCACTACAATATACATCCTATGTACAGTAATGGCCTCTAGGGCATACATATAACTAACAATCTCCCACTTGCACTAGGGCCATCTGATAGCAGTGGTTGTAGTATCTCATACTCAACCATCCCCTAAAAGTCTCTCTTTAGGAAAAGGGCCTTCGTGAGTGGATCCGCCGTGTTGTCCTCTGAGTCTACTCTCCTAACCTCGATCACCCTGGAGATCATCTATCTCCATGATCAGGTGATGCTGCCTCAGAATATGTTTGGGTCACTGATGGGACCAGGGTTCCAGGGCCAAAGCCACATTTCCATTGTCATACAATGGCAGGAACCTAGTTCATCTTATGAACCAATATACACCCAAACAGCCTCTTTGGTAGTATCTTCAATAGCGATGTTACCAGCCTTTATCGTCTAGTTTGCCACGGTATCGTGCTTGGAACTCTTCCAACATACCGTCCCTTTACTGAGGGTAAAGACAATGCCCGTGACTGACATTCAGTCGTCTTTATCACCCTGGAACTCTTCGAGTGATTCTCTTCAGGATCGATTGATACCATCTCACTACATCTAGTGAGAATCCTAACATCCAATTACATCTATCTCATAGATGAAAACTCAGGATTTATGAGGTATCACTTTGATCCTATTTGGGTAATCCTAGTGATAAAAGGAGATTGACCGATCGTAGTATAGGAAACTCTTTTCCTATTAAGAGTATGTTGTCTACGTACAATACGAAGATGACCACCTTACTCTCTACGACCCTTTTGTATATACAAGGTTCGTCTACCATTTTGATGAAATCAAACACTTTGACTATCACATCAAAACAGACGTTCCAACTCCGCGATGCCTGCTTCATTATGTAAAGCAACTTGCACACGTTTCCGCTGCTCCCACTGTTTACGAAGACCTCTGGCTGCGTTCTTACAGACGTTCTCTTCTAAATCAGTATTTAGAAAAGCAGTCAGGGCACCCAACCACCAGATATCGCAGTCATGGTATGTAGCCGTGGCAAGTAGAATCTGGATAGACTTAAGCATAGCTACTGGAAAAAGGTTTCATCATTATCCACGCCTGGTCGATGACGAAAACCTTTAACAAGTCTAGCTCTGAAAGTCTCAACTTTTCCATCTACACCAAGTAATCTTCTCAAGATATACTTGCTCCTGATGGGGATTTAACCCTTCAGATTTAGCAACCAAAGTCCATACTTTGTTGGTGTATGAGGATTCCATCTCAGATCGTTAAGCATCCAGCCATTCTTACAGAGTCCCTACTCTCGATGGCCTGCTCGAAACTAGTTGGGTCATCATCACATGATGCAAACCTTGCTCCCACTGTCATCGAGAAACGGAGGTATCTCTCAGGCGGATGAGGAACCCTACTAGATCGGCGGAGAGGCTGAGGTTCGTCGGAAACTATTGAATCCTTTGGTTCTACCAAATCATTAGCAGTTTTGTACAGCTGGAACCTTTCCAGTTCTACAGAACTGATCTTGCCTCGATCTTGTCCGGATTTTGCTTTTGACATAGGCCGGACAATCCCAAATCTTAACTTACTTAAGAGATAGGTTCTTCCCATACCATATCTTATATGGAGTGGTAGGCAGTGATTTGATTCAAACCTAATTCAATAGGTATGCAGCTTCTCAAGTGCATAACTCCCAAAAGGAAAAAGGTAACTCAGTAGTACTCATCATAGAGCACACCTTATCATATAGGGTGTGATAGCCCTGCCCCGATATACCATCGTGCTATGGTGTATACGGAGGAGTAATGCTGAGAGAGAATCTCATTCTCCTTTAGAATAGTCCAGGAATTCTATGCACAAGTATTCTGATCTCATCATAGGACATAATACTTATACCCGGTTATTGGTTCTCTACTTCTAACTTATATTCTGTGAATACCTCAAAAGCTTCGGACTTATGTTTCAGCAGGAACATACGACTGAATCTTGAGAGATTATCAGAGAATATAATGAAGTATAAAGAACCAGTCCTGGCATGTGTAGACAGGAGACCTTTCATACATCATCATGTATCGGTCCCAAGAGTTCATTAACTCTTTCTCTGTTTCCAATAAACAGAGCTATGGTCATCTTATCTTTGTGACATGATTGGCGAGTTGCACAAGATGTAAATTCAAAACGATTTAAATATACATCTAAATGTAACTCCAGCCAGTCGGGTCGCATTGATCTGACCTAGTCTACAATACCTCAAGAAGAATCCGTTCATTTCTGAACTCTTCCTCTTGTGTGTGTTCCGTATACAAAGAACTGTAGTTTGATTTAGAACATCAACGCTTTTAGATAACGTGCCTGAACCGATCAACTTTTGATATAGGAATTGTTCAAAACATTGTCCAACTATACAAAATTTTATCATTTCTTTACTTATAAAGAGACTGATATGATTTTGTATATCAGGTTCGGTATCTAATAACATTTGTTCAGAATCAATGTATTGATAATACAGGGTGACAGTGACCAACAGACTTGGCTGCAACATTTGCCCCGTTTTCTGCCTCATGAAACTTATCACCCGTTCTCAGTTCTCTACCTATCTGTAACCCTATGTAACAGATTACATATCTGGGATCCTGATCTGGTATCATATACCCAGGACGTAAAGGATACTGAGAAACAGTTCTGTATAATGAACACACCCGAAGAAGATGCATCATATGCACTGTCTTCGTTTGGGCGGCATAGGAATTCTGGTATTCCCCTATTTCCTGCTCTGTCTTATAACAATTATAAGTTGGAGCGGGACCAACGTTCCCCAGCTCAGTATAACAAGCGGGTTCGGTCAATAATCCGTATTATTATCTTGATTAAGGCGTGATATGGTCGCTACCAGGAGAGAGAGAGAAGAAAACACTCAGCGTGCGCTCTTTCAAGAATAGATTGGTTATATATTTTATCTAATCAGGATGGCTCCCACTGTTTTTATCAAATCTTCCTTCAAACCCTAAAAGGAAAGACTAGCCGGGATTAATTACACACTACAAGTTCGCTAATCTTTCAGCCAGGCCAGTGTCGGTACTTTGAGGGAGGTCCCCCGTGCTTTCGCACGAACCTAATTAATGTAAACCTCGTTTTCCCAGAGGCGTAACCCCGTTGACACCTTTCTAGACACCTACTTGATCGGCTAATTTGTAATGTATAAAACTCTCCCAGGAGTAACACTTACTCGCAGTGGGTATCGGGATCCAACTATCACATAGAAGGTATGCAATCTCATTGCAAGTTTCAACACTTGAAACTCCCGATAAAGGTTTTTACCCCTAGCACCTATGACCTTAACTATGGTCAACAAATCATAAGTACTAGTCAAGTTCTACCCGTCATTTCGTGATTAATTAGACCCACCCACATGACCCTTAACTAAGGTCAACAAAGTCACGCGACTGTCCTAATTAATCGCATCATATGCGGTGTAGGAAGACATCACTTAGCTACCGTACACTGTGCCTTGACTATGGTCAACAAACACAGCACGAATACTAAGTACTCTACTTCCTAAAATGACGGAGGGTTGCGGCTGGTTTTTGTGAAAACCTTTAACGCTTTGAACTTGATCTCGTTGCGGAATCAAATGGTTTTTAAATGGAATGTTTTTGAAGCTTTTCTAGTTTTGCTAAAGGGGTCACTCCCGGTGAAGGGATCGTCGGCCCTTTCCTCGTCGAATGAGGTGCGGGATATATCATATATATCACTGTGCAAAGCGGAAACTATAGAAGCGATCAAAGACAAACCGAGGGTTGTAGCATCTGCCAGTTATTGCTAAAGGAGTCACTCCCGGTGAAGGGATCTCGGTCCTTTCCTCATCGAATAAGGTGCAGGATGTTCTATAATGAACACCGCGATGCAAAGCAACAACTGTAGCTACCTGTTTTATTTTGAAATTCGATTCCACAACATCAATTAGGTTTATTTTCTTTCATTAATCTCATTAATGAATATCCCATCATTTTAAGTTACCTAAACATCACAGATAGATATGACGTACACTTATGCCATCCGCATTCGCCTCGATGTCCCCTCGTGCACCGTTAGGTTAGGTAACTAACGGCAGAGCGGGGCAGGGCTAGCGCGGGTGTAAAACATAAGTAACGTCTATATAATATATCATATATACTATAATATCTATCACAGAACATCGCATGATCACAGATAAAACACAGCAGAAGAAACATATGAAATATTGGATATACTAGGACGTCCGTGTTTTCAATACGAGCCAGTATAAAACACGGATTCCACGGTCGTGATGAATAGCCAATCCCATACCCCTAGACCCCTACGAGAGCGGCAAGCAACCCTGCCAATTCTAGGGTTAGGAGACCCGGACTCGACTCCTCGAGTTGGTCTCCCACTGGACCGCAGAACCCGGTTACTTGTGCTCCCCTCCTTGGGTCTATCCTAGTGCAGAAAAGTAAATAATATACAACAGGTGACAACTCCCGCAACCTGGAAGTGCCCCAATAAAAGAATATTACATACAAGTTTTTTACATGAATGAAAATGAAAAACACTCATCTCACATAAAAACCCCCCGGCTATTCAAACACGACGATCCAATATAACATATCCAGCAACACATAACATCTCATGTCATCAACGTAAGTAAATATGCGCATCCCAATTGTCGTTGACATATAGCAACGAAACCGGCGATATCACATATTACACTTACGGTCACAGAAAAGAAAGTGTAAAACTACAACAGTTGGAATCCGCAACCACCTCAGACATCGCATGCCTGACCAAATGAATTACTTAGACATCGCATGCCTAACAATTATAAACCCCGCATTTTAGTCTCAAAATCGAAAACACTTTTCAATATCAAGTCGGGTAATTCAACAAGATTCCCGACATCCCGATCGAATGCTCGTCGCAAACTTCAGTAGACGGCCACACCCCCGATACCGTCGACGAAGTGCACCAAGGCGGAACACCGCCACCGCGAGCACCCGGACGGATGCTTTCGGCGACGGGGTTCTCCTACAGTCACTTGGTCGGGGCTATGGAGCGAGGCTGTCTATTAAGTTTACCCGGCGAGTATCCGCGTACACTACGTGATTGCGACGGACTTTTGATCACATCAAAATTCCGTGGCAACCGATCAAGTGAGACTAAATTGCTACGTTTATAACATTCATTCAGTTATCACATAACTTTTGTGAATTCCAATTATTGTATCCCATTCCAGATAAATAGAAAATGTTAAACTTTCCGATCGAACATTCTAACACCCAAGTTTTCCCGATACAGATCAACACATGAAACTAGTCTAACAACATTCAGTTCGCACCTCAGTACCAACGGTCCAGCCGTAGAAGGGTCAAGCCAACGCCTCACATGTGGCACGCCGTACTGCCCCAAACCCGAAGGTTCAAAGGGCAGTTCAAGACGGTCACATAATCGAGTTAAGGTTTGTGTCTTCTAGAGGGACCATCGCGTTACTTGCACTACTTAGAACGTCGTTAAACTACGGAAAAATCCAACACTTGGAAATTTCCCGACAGGGGAAAATTGGGTATTTATATCCGGTCGAACCTTTTAACATATTCTAAAATTTATCCGGAAAGCCACACAGACAAAATTTGATACCCCGATCGAAACACCGAATCCCCAAAATAACTGCAGAAAAATTCAACTCTGGAATAAATATTAAAAATACCCAGGAATACCAGCACTAATAATTATGAGATACTGTGTAAAAATTATTTAATAAAGTGGCCGTACCGCCGCGCAACCGCCGCACGAGGCTAGCTCGTGCCGCGGAAGCGCGGCAAGATGGAGGAATCAGTTGCACGAATTTCACAGTACCTCATATATTCACCTGCTGATTTTTCTGAACATTTTTAATATGGAAAAAGACCAGATTTTAAAAATTGGACAGAGAGCAATATTCCGGGTAGGGTTTCGGTTCGATCGGACTTCAAATCGCGTCTGGACTTCGCCTAAGGCTCTAGCTAGGCTCTGATACCACTGTAGGGTTCCTAGGCACTCTAGTTAGGTTTCACAAGTGATCAAACATGCACAAATAAAATTTTACGGGTGCCTACAAACCCGACTATGGATCGTTTACTAGATATTTAGGCGAAACATGAACTAGTTAACAATTAACTAAGGGAATACGGAAATACAACCTTTGTAGATCCGGTCCTCCACCTCCACGGCTCCGCAACGAGGTCGTCTCCGCTGTCCAAATCAAATCCGGGCTCTAGAGTCGGCTTCGTCGGAGAATGGGCAAGCTAGGTCGTCGATGTCCATGCCGAAGATGATCTACGTCGAGGCATCGCTAGATCAAGCTCACAACTTCACCAAGTTATGAAACTTGTGAAGTAAACACACTCTACTACTTGGCAAGAGGTAGAGGATGAAAAAATAGGAGTTGGGTAAACTTTAGAATTGGATTTCTCACTCTAATTCATCAATCACCATTGATGAGGTAAGCTTTCTTCACTTGAAGCAAGGAAGAAGAAGAAGAAATGTTATATGATAAGTTAATTAAAAAGAAAAAGAAAATCAATACTTATCATATATTCAACCTTAGTTAAGTGTAGAGATAAGACCATGGTTAATAGAATGGTTAGGGTTAAGGATAAGAACAAAATGGTCACTAGGTCAAAGTCTTCAAGAAGCTTCAATATGAAACAAAATTAGCCACCATTTTCTTTTTATACCTTTTCTAATTATTTCCAAAATGAATAAATAGATAAATAAATAAGAAAAGGAAATAAAAACCCTAATCATGTAAATAACCATGGTTTATTCTTAACATACACTTAAACAATCATGTATCATCAAACATGATACAAGCAAATGTACAAATGTATATCACATATACAATGTGCACAAAACAATTGAGAAAATCCATATAAAGTGAACCAATACTAGTTAACACAAAGTAATATATCAAATATATAATTATGCATTAAATCATTAAATCAACACTTGATTCAATGATCCGGTCATGTCGTACACAACCGACTAGTATAGAATGTATCGGCTTATCGAATCAATCCTTGATTCGATAACTAGGTTATATCACATACAACCATTCGACACATTCATCGCGAAAATGGAATACGGCATCACATACTCGCATTATTCTCGGTCCCGCACATATCTCATATGCGCTCCTATTTCGTTTCGCTTGAGCCAGGAAACCTCTGTGTAGGACTCTAAAGACTCGTCAATACGCCGGCAGCGGATGATGATCATATCAAACATCCACAAGCCGCAAGCGGTCTGCTAAACGTAACGGCCACCCGGGTATTGAGCGATCTGAAGATCGACGAGCAAGCCCGCTCACACTCCTGCGAATCCGACCAGTAACACTACCGTATAGTCCGGTCTATTCGTCTGATATGTCGCATATCTCGCCTAGGGGTGGTAAACGTCAGACCCCAATAGCTCGATAAGTCATGCCGACGTAGGGTCCATAACATTCGTGAAACTACTGATAACACTTACCAGTATATCACTGGAACCCTGGCCAGGGATTTCCTGTTATGGCCAGTCGAGCATAGCACAACATCAACCCCCAATACCGGGAGAGACGAATCCCCTCCTATCGCTCATTGCCTCCATGTGAATCGGGACTGTACCCAAAAACCACCTGTTTGCACAACTCAGTAGAGCCGTGGTAGGGTGGAAATCAAAGCACAGTGGGAGACACAGAAGACTCTATGACGATCTCGGGTCTACAGACTAAGCTGTACCAGTGTCACCAGAGAACTGCCATCTGACGTGAGGTATAATACCATCTGGGAGTTCTCGGCGAGTCCGTTCAGAGTACCCAGTCTCCACTGAGCACCCGCATACCATCTTCGATGTCAAACACCAATGGATATGGGATCATCCATCGCCCATCGCATGGGTCGAGAAGATATGCGCCAGTCTACTCTGGAATATTGATGCCCCGTCTCGATATTCCCTCGACTAGGAACATTTCAAGGATGCACTCATGGACTACCCAGGCCCCACTAGTATGATCTACATCATAGTCCTGGAAGTCGAGTACATATCCTAAGGGCTTTACCAACATGTTACAGAGAGACAATCAGTATACACGTTAAGGTAAAGTTCAACCAGATAGCATACTATCATGTCGAGCAAGAAAGTCCTCCCTATATACATCCCAGCATCCACTACAATATACATCCTATGTACAGTAATGGCCTCTAGGGCATACATATAACTAACAATTATAAGTGAAATTTTAGTGACAAAATTATAGTAATATCTTATCTAAATTTTGTATAATTAGATCTACAATGAAAAATACCTATTTCGACTTTTTACGGAAAAAGCCGAAAAATTGGCCGATTACCGAAAAACTGCCTAAACGATTTTCGAAGGGTTACAATCTTCCCCCCTTAAAGAAATTCGGTCCCCGAATTTAAAATTTAACTACGTGTTCCTTCAAAAAGATGGGGATATCTCTTTCTCATCTCGACCTCGGTCTCCCAGGTGACCTCCTCGCTGTTCGGGCCACGCCAAAGAACCTTGACAGACGGTATGACCTTCGACCTCAATTTCTTCACCTGCCGATCCAAAATGACAACCGGCTGCTCGGTGAAAGAAAGATCACGCTCTAACTGGATCGTCTGGTGCTGAATCGCCTGGGAAGGATCATGAAGGTACTTGCGGAGCATCGAGACATGGAATACGAGGTGAACATCGGGGAAGCTGGGCGGAAGAGCTAACCGATAAGCGACTGGACCAACACGCTCTAGGATCTCGAAAGGACCAACATATCTAGGACTCAGTTTCCCTTTCCGCCCAAATCTCATCACACCCTTCATCGGAGAGACCTTCAGGAAAACATGATCGCCAACAGCGAACTCGAGTCGGTGACGACGCCTGTCAGCATATGATTTCTGCCTGCTCTGTGCCGCTCTCATCCTGTCCCGAATCAGCTGTATCTTCTCAGTCGTCTCCTGTACAATCTGCGGCCCCAAAATACTGCTCTCCCTGAGCTCTGTCCAACATACAGGCGATCGACATCTCCTCCCATATAAAGCCTTAAAAGGTGCCATCTGAATCGTCTCCTAGAAGCTATTATTGTAGGAAAACTCGATCAAAGGCAAATGACGATCCCAGCTACCATCGAAATCTAAAACACAAGCTCTGAGCATGTCCTCAAGAGTCTGAATCGTACGCTCCGACTGACCGTCAGTCTGAGGATGAAAGGCTGTGCTAAAACTCAATCGGGTGCCTAAAGCTTCCTGGAGTTTCTGCCACAATCGGCTGGTAAACTGGGTGCCACGGTCTGACACGATGCAAGTCGGAACACCATGCAGGCGCACTATCTCATCAATATAAACCTGGGCGTACTAAGAAAATCCAAAAGTGGTCTTCACTGGCAGGAAGTGAGCCGCTTTCGTTAGTCGATCCACAATCACCCAAATAGAGTCATACCCTCGACTGGTCCTGGGTAGACCCACAATGAAGTCCATGGAGACCTGCTCCCACTTCCACTCAGGGATGGGCAAAGGCTGTAACTCGCCGGCTGGCCTCTGGTGCTCGGCCTTGACTTGCTGACAAGTCAGGCATCTCGACACAAAGTCTGTAATATCCTTCTTCATCCCGTCCCACCAGTAAACCACTCTCAAATAACGATACATTTTGGTGGAACCTGGATGCACACTGTATACTGATCTATGTGCCTCCTCGAGAATATCACGCCTCAGTCCCTCTGAATCTGGCACGCACAGTCGAGTCCCAAATCGAAGTATCCCCTGATCATCAATCATGAAATCAGAAACTCTGCCCTGCCGAATTTGCTCAATAATCTCTAAAATACGGACATCGCCGGACTGTGCCTAGCGGATACGGTCAAGTAACTGTGGGGGTGCTCTGAAATGGGCCAGCTGTCCCCCTGTAGGAGTAAACTCGAACTGCACTCTGCTGTCACATAACACCTGCCAATACGCCGTCGACTGCATCTGTACTGCGCTCAAACAAGATAGGCTACCTCCGGGCCTCCTACTCAAAGCATCTGCCACCACATTCGCCTTGCCCGGATGGTATAGAATCTCGCAGTCATAATCCTTCACCAACTCCATCCAACGGCGCTGTCTCAGGTTCAGATCTCGCTGCTGGAAGATATACTTCAAACTATTGTGGTCAGTGAATATCTGGCACGACTCACCGTATAGGTAATGTCTCCAGATCTTGAGTGCAAATACCATTGCAGCCATCTCTAAATCATGGGTGGGGTAGTTCTGCTCGTGTTTCCTCAGCTGCCGAGAAGCATACGCGATAACTCTGTCGTGCTGCATCAACACACATCCCAGCCCCACTCTAGAAGCATCACAATATACCACGAACCCGCCTGATCCTGAAGGCAATGCTAACACTGGAGCAGTAGTCAGACGAGTTTTCAACTGCTGGAAGCTATCCTCACATGCCTGGGTCCAATCAAAAGGAACCCCCTTCCGGGTCAACCCGGTCAACGGTGTAGCAATACGGGAGAAATCCTGGACAAAACGTCGATAATAGCCGGCCAGACCTAGAAAGCTACGAACCTCTGTAACTGATACCAGTCTAGGCCAACGCTGAACTGCCTCGATCTTCTTCGGGTCCACACAAATACCATCTCTCGTCACCACATGACCTAAGAAATCGACACTGTCTAGCCAGAATGCGCACTTGGAGAATTTAGCGAACAACTGATGCTCCCTCAAAGTCTGCAATATGATACGTAAGTGCTGCTCATGCTCCTCCCGGCTCCGAGAATAAACCAAGATGTCGTCAATGAACACAATAATGAACTGATCGAGATACGGCCTGAATACGCGGTTCATCAAATCCATAAATGCTGCCGGGGCATTGGAAAGCCCGAACGACATCACCAAGAACTCATAATGACCATATCGAGTACGGAAAGCGGTCTTCGGAATATCCTCCTTCCGAACCCGCAACTGGTGATAACCTGACCGTAAATCAACCTTCGAGAAGAACCCTGCACCCTGGAGCTGATCGAATAAGTCATCAATGCGGGGTAGGGGATACCTGTTCCGCACAGTAACCCGGTTCAGCTGACGATAATCAATGCATAAACGCATACTTCCGTCCTTCTTCTTAACAAACAAGACGGGAGCACCCCAAGGTGACACACTCGGTCGGATAAGCCCTTTGTCCAGCAAGTCCTGTAACTGATCCTTTAGCTCTCTCAGCTCCGCCGGGGACATCCGATAAGGAGGTATAGAGATAGGCCCCGTGCCAGGGATCAAGTCAATACAGAACTCAATCTCGCGCTCTGGTGGCAGACCAGGCAGCTCGTCAGGGAATACATCAGGGAACTCTCTCACAATAGGGACCTGGTCCAAAGGAACCTCTGTGGAGCTCGTATCACGAATATAGGCTAAGAATCCCTGACACCCTTTCCTTAAGAGCTGACCAGCGTGAAGAGATGAAATCAAGCTGGGAAGGGTAGCACTACGATCTCCCTGAATAATAAGAACCGGCTCACCAGGAAAACTGAATCTGACTGCTTTCTCACGGTAGTCCATAGATGCATAACAGGTGGCTAGCCAGTCCATACCAAGAAGAAGATCAAAGTCTAGCATATCGAGGAGAATCAAATCAACTGAAGAATCTCTCTCCCCAATACGAACGGAACATGATCGGTACACAAAACGGGCAACAAATGACTCGCCTACCGGTGTAATAACGACAAGCGGCTGATCTAACGGAGAAGACTCTCGGCCTAACCTTGGTGCAAAATACGTGGATACATAGGAATGTGTGGAGCCTGGATCAAATAATACCCGTGCATCAAAAGAACATACTGGCAGAGTACCAGTCACGACGGCATTGGATGCCTGTGCATCCTGAGGAGTCAACACGAACACTCGGTCCTGTCCGCCACTAATAGCTGGCTGTCCTCTGCCTCTACTTCTGCCTCTGCCTCTGCCTCTGTCGCCTCGTCCTCTCTGAACTGGACCGCCACGCCCACGGCCTCTAGAAGCATCTGGCTGGCGTGGAGCATCATCAGGAGTAGGAAGTAAAGCTCTCTGAGAAGGTGGTGAGGGTGGTAAAGCCACATGCGGGACTGTCGCCGCGCCCTGACGTCCCATGGTACAGTCTCTGACACGGTGGTACTGACTCCCACACCGAAAACATCCTGGAGTCGACTGCTGGGTATGTGGATATGAACCAAATAACTGACCTCGTCTCAATCCTCTGCCTCGACCATCTCCCGAAAATAATCTATCACGATGTCTGCCCATCTGCCGCTGAGCTGGCGTATCAGTACGGATCCTCTTCGGTCCAGAAACGACCGGAGTCTCCGAAATACGCTCCTCCAAAAGTAAGGCTGCATCCATCGCGGCTACGTATGAATCAAAGTGCTGGGTGCCGATGGCAAGGAATAGCTGTGTATCAAGCCCTCGCACGAACCTCTTTATTCTCCTGTGTCTACTAGGTACGGAGCATATCGAGACAACTGGGTAAACTGTATATCATACTCCGACACCGTCATCCCAGGAGTCTTGCGCAAAGACTCAAAACTACGGGCTCGAGCATTTCGGACACTCTCCGAAAGAAAACGGGCAAGAAATGCAGATGTAAACTCATCCCAGGTCATAGAAGGCAGACCTGCAGCTCGGCCTCTCTCTACTGAATCGTACCATGTCTGGGCAAGACCCTCCAGACGAAAACTCGCAAACTCCACCAATCTATCCTCAGAACACCTCAACGAACGGCAAATCCGAGCCATCCTATCAAGAAATGCCTGTGGGTCCTCTGTTGCATCTGTACCGGTAAAAGCTGGAGGTCTCAATCTCATGAACTCCTGTAGTGAAATAGGGATAGTCTCCATAGTAGCAGCAGGAGTGACCATCTGTGCAGCAGGTACGATCGTGGTCTGTGCGGTGGAAGGAACGTCCTCGGATCTCTGTGCCCGGCTGGACTCAACTAAAGATCCCATCATCTGCCGCAACTCTTGCATGCCGGCCTCTAATCTGGCAATACGGTCAGGATAAGGCGGATCAGTAGGACCCTGAGGGGTAGGCGTATCCTCCCGCTCGATCCTCGCCTCAGATGAGCCCGCTCGAATCTCATCCCTAGCGGCAGCCCGCTGAGCTCTCGTAGTCTTTGGCGGCATCGAAGCTGGAATAAGAAACAGGACTGATAAGATCATTGCAATTGAATCAAGGAATGCAAGGAATCAAGAAAGGAAATACAAGCAATTATGTCCTAAGGTCACTTAGGCGGAGTACCGTATCGTAAGTATGCCGCGGATCATACACACGCTACGCCACTCTGCTTAAGTCACCTACTCCATCTACCAAGGTCGTCCTACACTCAGAAAGGTAAAACCTACGCTCTGATACCAACTTTGTCACGACCCGAAAGTACGGATCGCGACTGGCACTTAGATTACGAGACGTCTAAAGGCGTACCGTAACCTAAGTCAGCCAAAGCCCAAAAGAATCTAAACCAAAAATCAAAAGAGAGTGAAGGAAAACCTTTAATGAAAACGATTTTCAAATCAATTAAGTTGCAAGAATCCCTTTTGAAAAACATCATAAATTTCTGAAAATTTCGGCAGAGTCTCCCCTGTATTTTCTATCCCCCAAAATGGGTACAACAAGATAATAAACCTGTAATCATAAAATGGCATCCCCAAGCGGGAGCTAGCTCTTCGCCCAAGGCGGATCACAACCACATGTAATATAATAGCAATATCAAGAAAAGAGCATGAAAGAAACGCAAAATATCCGAAAACACAACGCCGGCTCAAGTGAGCTCGACCCAAAAGAACCACAAATATACAAATCTCTCAGTCTCATCACTAGGTCGCATATACAATGTGAAATGGTAGATGGAGAATACTAGATACAATGATAAAGAAAAAGAAATAAAGTATGCTCGCAACCCACCTACGGGCGATGTCGCGAGTCTGAGCAAAATGAGCTGATGATAAGATAGCCCGCTGCTACAAAGGTGACGGGTCCGACCTGCAAGACACTGTGGCACAACGGGGGTGAGTTGCCAGCTCGTGAGTAGAATATAACATCTAGTAAGGCAATCGTAAGAATGCACGCAATGCGGAACAACATGTATGTCCATATGTGATATAATAACTCTAGTATGCATGCACAGGTATGCAATATCTTTTCTAACTCTTTAAGTGTTTAGAATGTTAAAGTTACTGCATTCTTAACTTTTAGAAAATGAATGTCTGTATAATAGCTAAATATCATCAAGAAATCATCTGAAAACCCGTGTCAAGCATCGACACCAAATAGGAATCATATCTGTCTCAATATCGGGCTCCGTCAGTCCGGATCGGCCCATATCATAAATCTCACGACAACGGTCGGTATCCTCCGGATATCCGCCGCGCCAGACATCACCGGTAGGTAGTCTTCCCCTGCCAGGCTCATCGTCTACAACTCGATCTTCTTGCCCCGGGGTACTATACCGGGCCCACCATGTACCCGAGACGGTTCATCCACTCCTCGAATCGGGTCTCGAAATACAACAGAAAACATGAAAACTCATGGTGGACGACACATACATCATGAGAAAACCGCAACTTTGTTTTTTTAAAAAAAATGATAAATATAAGCTTTTGTTAAATTCTTGCGGTTTTCCCCAAAAATCCAGAAATCGCAGTAATACTGAAATCCTCAAGAAAATAATAGTGTCCACATGTTAAATATGATAAATGTCTATGATATCAATGTATATGATGTGAATTTTGAATAGAATCTATGTAAATATGATGATAATGCGAGGTATAAGCAAGCTATGCAATTTCATATATCATGTATGAATGCAAGTGGCGATACTAAGTTAAACAGGTTCTATAGTGCACGTGGCATGGCAATTACCAAAGGCGTGTGTGTCACATGGATAGTGCGCGTGCAGCAGATGCCAATGGTAACGGTGTTCGTGTCCTACGAAGTGTTATCGCATATGTGTATATGAATGTCCATGCAATTTAGTATACGGTTAGCTGTGAGGGTATGCAATGCAATAAAGGGGTAAGCTATCTAGCAACACAAGTCTTGCAAGAAATAGGGTAATCCTAACTAGGGTGGCGCATCGCGCCATCCAGACGATTTCCCCCATAAATGAATACATCTACTCACCTGAAATCTCCGCTAATCCGATCCGGCCACCGCCTTGCCTTTTCGCACCGTGTCCGAAGTTTCCCCGACCGATCCTATATTTGCACAATATCAAGCATAAGATTACAAAACCTAACACAATGCAAGTCACAACATACAATTATCAACGCTCTCGAATTAATCATAGCATGCACTCGGTGCGCGGAAAAACGCACGAAAATCGCAATCCTTTAACTAGAATCGTCATTTCAGGGAAATCGGCAAAACTACAACCGGACTAGACGAAACCCCACGTTCGCGCACTCTAATAGTCCTATACGAAGCTAATTATATCGCTAACATAACGCATTACGGTCGCATTCTAATTTCTACAAAAATCTAGTAAGCTATTTTCTAGCCGATTCGATACAAACATCGTAATTTGTCGATTTAGCAAGCATATCATTTCACAATTTACCATTCTAATCAATTAGACAACCAAAACCCTAACTTAATTTTGATAACCATGTTTCAAACCCTAACTCAACATCAAAACCCATTCTTGATTTTTCATGAACAAGGATTTACACTAAATCAATACTTCAAAATTAGATTCTAGCATCTATAAACTACAAGTTAGCAACTGGTTTAGAATTTTCACCTCTCAAGCTTGAACCCTAGCTTGATCAAGTCACCAAGAAGCCTCCTTTCATCATGTTTTTTAACTAATTTGGGTTGAGAGAGAAAGGATTAGGGTTTTGGTTTGAATGGAGAAAGAAATTTGTGAATTTTTATGAATTTTTTTGCAAGAAAATGAAGCAAAATCAAGTGAGGAAGTGGGGAAAATCTGCAGGTGAGGGGTCGGACAGCAGGTGGGGAGAGGGGTGTGGGAATTTTTGAGAAGTTTCTAGGTCATTACAACATCATATGATATCATTTCATGCTTTCATATCAACCTTTTTACAAAAAAAACCCTTTTTTCATCATTTTTTCATAATTTTCTCACCAAAAAGCTAAAAGTTTGCAAGCCATGTTATAATTTTATTAACACCATATTTTGGCTTATAAATATTCCTAATTATGAAATTTACCTAATTAAATTTGTATTTATCCCTAATTTAATGTATTTTAAAAAGGCTTAAAATAATAAAAAAATAATTAATTACGATTTTTTTTTTATTTAACTAGATAATTATAAGTGACATTTTAGTGACAAAATTATAGTAATATCTTATCTAAATTTTGTATAATTAGATCTACAATGAAAAATACCTATTTCGACTTTTTACGGAAAAAGCCGAAAAATTGGCCGATTACCGAAAAACTGCCTAAACGATTTTCGAAGGGTTACATTCGGAGAGTTGCTTCTAAAGAGAACATTGTTGATCCATTCACGAAGGCCCTACCTCAGATTCAGTTCGAGAGGCTACTCGAGATCATCGGTCTACGATACGCCAGTACATGGCCCTAGTGCAAGTGGGAGATTGTTAGTGTTTATGACCTAGAAGGCCATTACTGTATCATACTAGTTTGTATATTACTTAATGGAAGCTTGGGATATTCACATGTATATAACAGTCTTGCTAAACATGGTAGTATGCTACTTGGTTTTTCTATCTTAATATGTGAGTATACGTATTGATAGAGCTCTTAGGATCTTGCTTGACTACCAGCGTTGTGATGGCAGTCACACTAGTGGGGGCTGGGTAGTCTACAAGCACATCCTTATTCAGGTCCCTAGTCGTTGGATTATCGAGACAGAGCATCGATACTCCGGAGTAGACTAGTGTGTGCGCTTCTCATCCCAGTTGGGGAGATGGTCTGTCCCACAGCCATCAGTACGTTGTACTGGAGATAGTATGCAGGTGCTCGTTGGGTTACGGGTACACCGGACAGGACTCACAAGGAACTGTTGGTTGGTTTTTATACCAGTCGTCAGTGAACAGTTCCCAGGTGACATGAGTACTGCATAGTCGGCAGACTTGACACTGCTACTTCGCCTCGAGTGTGTCCCACTGTTCTTAGATTGCTACCCTACCACGGCTCAAAGGAGTCGTGCAAACAGGTAGCAGTTGGGTGCAGTCCCGACCACTTGGAGGCAGTGGCGGTTAGACAGGATTCGTCTCTCCCGGTATTGGGGGATGATATCGCGCTGTGTCAGAGAGCCATTACGCAAAGTCCCTGGCCAGGGCAAGCGAGATTTACTGGTAGGTTCCAGTAGTTTCTCAGGGTGTAATGGGCTTCGCTCCGACACGACTTATACCGCTATTAGGGGACTGACGCTTGCCGCCCCCTAGGCCCGATATGCGATAGTCTTAGACGAACGGACCGGACAGTATGGAGATTGTCACATCAGACTCAGTAGGAGTTCGGATGGGTTTCCTCATCGGCCTTCTTATCGACATCTACCTGGGGACCGTTACGTACAGCTAGTGCCGCTTGCGGTCTGTTGTTAAACCCACTGCCAGCGTAGTAGTCGAGTCTCTAGAGTCCCACACAGAGAGTTTCCCTACTCCGGGCGAAACGATATAGAGGTCGTATGGTTTTACGACAAGGGTTCGGACGCATACGTGTATTTACGCACGTACGACTTTCGGACAGTTTTTACCAGTCGGCTTTGGTTTAAGCCAGTTACTGGTATCCGGTTATTGGATTTATACAGTCTAAAAGTTTTTCCGTATTTTTGCGGAAAGGAGGGGCGTTCTCGTAATTGCGCGAGAAGCTTCTAGAAGATGGTGACTAAGGAGGTTTAGGTGGCATATACATTGAATGAGATTAGTGAGTCATATGGATGATTCATCCATGTCATTAATGCTTCATAATTGCTTAATGACTCATGGAGATGAATCACCACAAGATATTTATCAAGCATGGTTGTAAATCATTTTCTTTTCTTTTCTTGATAAAATAAAATGCTTGATATAAATTATGATAACTCATTATTCTCACTTCATTATTATGTTCATCTTCTCTCGCCTCAAGCTCTCACTCTTCAAACCCTAATCCTCCCCTCTCATGTATTGAGTACAAGGATTAGTTAGACTAATTAAACCATAACTCTCACTCTATATCACCTAGCTTCTTTGATTAGCACTTAAAGAAAGTTAGTTGCCTCAAGTTTAGAGGTTAAGCTTGGAGTAAAGCTCTCGATTGGATCGTCTACTACTTCGAGAAGGCCGAGGAGGAGGTGGAGTTCGTAAAGACGAAGGACACGGTTCTTTAGGTATAATCCCTTTACATAGTAGTTGTTAACTTCTATGTTTAATGTTAGTTATCGTTTAGCTTCGATTCATGCGGTTGGTCGATGTTTAAGCAAAGAACAAGATCGTTTTTCATATTTCCGCCTCCCCGCAAGTCGTGGGGTGTTGTACATCGACTTACAGGATCCATGTATTATATTGAGTCGGAATATTTTTGTCTCTTGTATTCGTATTCAGTCATTACTCTTGTAATGAGTCATCTAGTGAGTCATTAAAGAGTTAATGTGTTTTGTTTTAGATGGGATATTTTAGGGTTTTGGTTGGAGATATTTTTCTAGGATATTTTCCTTGAGATTTTTTCACAAAACCTTATATATATCATCACCAAATTTTTGGTAGCCATGGTTGATTTTGGGACTTGGTTTTTTGCTCACTTGATTCAATTCTTGAGTTCACCATTTCCAAACACTAGCATCTTCTTCAACCTCCACTCTTACCCTCTCTTGTGATGATAACCAAAGAGTGTTTGGGACAAAGTATTCTATTCATTCTCTACTTCATCTTGGTCATCTCTTTTAGCAGACTTGATAACCGAGTTGCCTCGGTATAGAGGCGGGAGCCCGTTTAAAGATCCGTAAATGTGGTGCCACCTCGACGAGGAGCAAAGAGATCGGAGTTGCCGCAAAGGAGCGTGGGATGATGGCTAAAGACCGAAGGGCTCGGATCGATCGGTATAGCCATTCTACCTCTTTACAGTTTGTTAGTTTAGCGTTAATGGCAAGATCTGAGTTATAGTATGCGATAGCGCCAGTTATAAATGTTTTTTGTTCCGCGTTTGGCGTCATAATGACAGCTGGGGCGCTACCGTAGACTTAAATGGTATCAGAGCCACGCTATTAACCTTTACTAACTTGTTCTAACACGTTTAAAACAACGATCGAACGAAATTTCCAAAACCGCATTTTTCAATGTAAAGTTTCTGTCGATTTTTTAAACAGGACTAAAAATCATTTTGAGCATCTCAAAAAATGGAGCAGGCTTTTTTAATAGTACTGAAGAAATTGGGTTGACTGAATCCACTGTTCTGCCGCGGAACCGCCGCACAAACCATCGTTTGGCCGCGGTTCCATGGCCAGTTACTGGCTACAGTGCACCAAAATTCTTCTGGGGCTCTTGCTTGGGAAATTGTGGTTTCTGGAATATTTCTTTTGCGCCCAGATTTTATTTGAGTACTGCAGTTGTATGTAGGGCCCACTTCGGGAAGTTTTGTCGATCGAAATTTTAAACTTGTTAATTTACAGTACTTACATTATATCTCCGACCGTGAATGTCATTCGAGCGGTAAATTGCGTCTAATTGCTATAGCTCTTTTAGACGGGTTTGTGAACGTAACATTCGTGTTGATGTTCTGTGTTGTGCTGTGATGTTACGGATTTGTCGTGGTGGATAGCAGTGTGCATTGGTAGTGCAGTTTGTATTTATCTATACATTTGATATAGCGGGGCGAGCGTCCAACTTGTGGACTACCGTCACTGCCTGTTTGTATAATATTCTTTTGGGGCACGACCGGGCTGAGGTCGATGTACCCGTTATACATATTTTTCATTTCTGTACTAGGTTTACCCCGCGATGGAGTGCACGGATAGCCGGGTTCTGAAGGGCAACGGGTCCATATCTCGTGGCTTTGAGTGGCAGAGGGGCCTCACACTAGTATTGACAGACTATTCGCCGCACTCGTAGGGGGTACAGGTTGACCCAAGAAGGGTGCCCAAGTTACCGGATTCCGTGAAGTGTTGGGTGGTCCATTCACTTTGCTGTAGGGTGCTGCCTCGCTTCAGGTTTTGGCGGGTAACTTGCCGCACCTGTAGGGGTCTAGGTTTCTTTGCACAGGCTATCCACACGACCAGGGGAACGTCGGGTTTCAGCAGCGGCTCTGTGAAACCCGGGGATCCCAGATTATCTGTATTGTTCTGTGATGCTTATTACTTTTCTGTAATGTTGCATATTATCACGCCTGGAGTGATTATTGCATATTGGTATATATACTAGTAGCTGTTGTATATGTTTTGCACCCGCGCTAGTCCAGTCCCCGCTCTGTCGTTAGTTAAGTAACCTAACGGGTAATGACGGGACCAGTGGCGAATGCGGATGGCATATACGTACATTATATTTTCGTTCTTTTCTGGTGTGATTAATTGATGGGACTGCGTTGATTCTGATCAATGCAAAGGAAAACAAACATGTTTGTTTGTTGTTGGAACAGTTTTAAAAAGTGTTATTACAAAGACGTTTTCTATTGTTTTGCACAGTGGTATTCAGTTGGAATATCCTGCACCTCATTCGACAAGGTAAGGGCCGAGATCCCTTCACCGGGAGTGACCCCTTGGGCAGAAGTTTGCGTCAGGGTAATAACTTCACAATAGTCGACTACTTGTTGCTTTGCATCGCGGTATTCAATTGGAATATCCTGCACCTCATTCTACGAGGAAAGAGCCGAGATCCCTTCACCGGGAGTGACCTCTTTAGCAAAGGTTTTCGCTACTATATTTTTATAAAAAGCTATCAGGTTCCTTCAACGAGATCAAGCTCATTACGTTAAAGGTTTTTCGCCAAAAACCAGCCATAGCCCTCCGTCGTTTCAGACGGTAGCACGTAGTATTCATGCTATGTTTGTTGGCCTTCGTCCAGGCATAGTGGATGGTAGCTGCTTATTACTGTTCTGTTGCATAGATAGATGAGTTGGTTTGGGATAGTCGTATTACCTTGTTGGCCTTCGTCAAGGGTATGTACGGGTAGGTTCGAATTAACAAGATAATGACGGGCAGAACTTGACATGTGACTTATGATTTGTTGGCCTTCGTCATGTTCATAAGAACATGGGGTAAAAATCACATCGGGAGTTTCTAAAGAAACTGAAACTTGCCAGGCATGCGCATACCTTCTGGAGTGTGATAACATAAGTGGATTCCGTCACGTTATCATGCGATGAGAGTTGGATCCCGATTCCCACTGATGAGTTGGTTTACTCTTCGGGTGATCCCGATTGATTCTTCTTTCAGGTTTGGAGAAGAATTTGAAAGTACAGTAGGAGGTTTCCTGATTAGATAAAGTGATCACCATTCTGATCTAGGTTAAAGTACACGCAGAGTGTTTTTTTTCTCTCTTTCTTTGGCAGCGACCTTTGACCGACCCTAGACTATGACTCTGTGACCAAGTTGATCGAACCTTTTTAAAATACTGGCTTTTGGATTGTCTAAGTTGCATAAGTCATTGCCACTCCTTCTTTTACCCTTTGAATTTCTCAGAACACCTCGTATCACTATGAACATCCATTTCCATTGGATAGATCCATCGTATGGTTATATACGAACTCGAAGGACTTCTTCGAGGATGGATCTAGGTTCAGGAGAAATTGAATTGGTTTATTTGGTTGTCTTTTATCATCACCTTCTCTCAGGTTGCGAGGGCTCCTTAGTTTAGGAGAGTACACCTATTACGCTTATTGGATAGTCTTGTTCCAAGCCATAGGCAGGTGCCGAAAGGTAGGGAATGAAGAAATCCAATTAGCCTAAGTAGGGTGTATAGAAGGTAATAAGTAAAGACAAAATAAAAGGATTAGAAGAAGGGAAAAGTAAATTGCGACTGCTATCATTTACGACCAAACCGCGTACTTCATCGCCACTCCTATTTCACCTTTGCTTTTTTCCCCAGTTAGGGAGAAATAGAATAAGGTATTATTCAGTTGTCTTTTATCATCACCTTCTCTCAGGTTGCGAGTACTCCTTGGTTTAGGAGGATACACCTATTATACTTACTGGATAGTCTTCTTCCAAACCCTAGGCTGGTGTCGAATGGTAGGGAAGGAAGAAAACCACTTAACCTAAAGGGGTGTGCAGAAGGTAATGAATAAAGACAAATTAAGGGATTTGGAGAGATGGCAAGAAAATATACGGTTACAGTCATGAATTGGATTATGGAAGAGGCATTACTAGGAATACCAGGATACCCCTACGAAACATTTTCATGTTTCCGTTACACTGTGCGTTGTTAAAGGAAAACTGATTTCCAGATTAGATACTTACTCCAGGGTATGTCTTTACCAGGTATGATTCTCACATCTGTATGGTTATACAGATGATAAGTGGGAGTAAGTTATTGGGAATAAGGTGATCATCCTCATTATATCGGAATTCGTTGTAATTGGTGATATTTGAGGAAATCGCCAGGGTTTTTGCCGGACGCCATGTATTTGGTTTTGAGTATCCGTTGTTGTGCACCAATTTCAAAATGATATATCTGTACGTTTATTTTTATAAAGTGAGACATAACTTTTTGAAATTATGTCCGTGATATTTACCTATATCAGTTGACGATTGGGTAAGGAGTATTGAACAACGGAGTAGTTCTTAACCATAAGTACAGTTTTCAACCTACGATGCACAGGTTTTGAGTTATTCAAGTCAGCGGACTTATACAGAGTATTGTATGTTATCCAGTGTCCATCAAGACAAAGGGGTTGGTCCTCGTACTATGTTCTGTTTACTTATGACTTTTCTAGTTTTTAGACAAGTGTTTTATAAAAATACAATGTCTATGTTTTGAGAAGTTGTGGGTATAGGAATAAAGTAGAGAACCAGATGTCGCAAGTATCGGGATTCTTCTAAGAGATCGAAGATGTAGATACTTGTGATTGGTATTCAGTTGATAGTAATGGTTTTGAGAAACTTGTTTCTCTTTCAGGTTACTCATAATTGGATGCATTCCTAAGTTCAGTAATGCTGATCGGCCTCTCTCCATTAATTTGATATGCACTGGAGACAGCTGCATGATTAGAATCTGATTCCGATTAAATAAGTGCCAAAGTTTCTATATTGGATATAGAATGGTTCATATCTTAACGATGTTAAGGTACGGGGAGTTGTCCGGCTTATGCTTAAAACCAGACTCTGGATAACTCAAAGCACGTTTCTGTAATGGCAGTTTGTGGGCTGACCCGGGCTATGTCGAGGGTTGACTTTCTACAATATGGAAGATCAATAGTGATATTGTTCTTGACTCGCCACTGTTTTAGTAAAATGGATTTTTTCAAAAAACAGTAGTGGGAGTATGGTAGAACTGGAAGTGATTCCAGAATCGCAAACGATTACGGAAAATTTAATAGGACCAAAATATTCAATCAGGTTTGACATTCCATTAGCCACTCCACATATATGGTGGGTAACCTCAGACACCCGAGAGGTACTCCGGTAGCCTCAAGGACGGTGACAGGGAGGTTATTGTTTACCCAGACTTGACACTACTGTTGTTCCACGCTATGAGACCCGGCAGGAGGTTAAGTATAGCGTCGTTCTAAACTAGTTTTAGAAGTGCACGTATATATTATTCTGCCAGAGGGTTGTTGTGGTTAGTGGGAGCAGCGGAAGCATAGTGGGCAAGTAGCTTATGTCTAATTATTGACTAGAGCAGATATAGCGGAGATAGATCATCTAGTTTTGATGTGACAGTCATGGTTTTAACTTTATCAGAATAGGGGATGGATCTGTTAAGAAGATAGTAGGGTGTGATGTCCTGGTATTTGGATGACATACACAGAGTAGGAAGTAAAATTCCTATACTACGATCGGTTATACTGTGGTTGTCACACAGTTGTTTCTCCACAAAGGATATGGATATACTATCTGACATTCTAGTTTCTAGATCTATAGTTTTAGATCTAGATTTGGGTAGTTTCCCAATGTGGGTACTTTAACAGTATTCTAAAAGTATTTGGAATAGATGACTCCTGGCATGGTGGTGTAACTGCAGGTGATGGACTCACCCTCTCTAAAGGTGTCTTACAGACTAAAGGGGAGAGGGATGTGCATGATTAGCATATCACTTGCTTAGGCAATTGAGTTGATCATCGGATGTCAAGTACTACACCAGATGTTGTTTTTGCACTAGATGCAATAAGTTTATATTAATCCAATCCTGGAGAAACATTCGGAGGTAGTTTTAGAACATAAGTGGATGTTCTACGGATTTGATAACGGCAGCCTCCTTCAGGAGACGGTTATCATTCCAGGCTTCCAAAGGTGACATGGATGACAGAGTGATTGTCAGAGTTATAGTTTTCCCTCTGACGAGGGACAGTATTATGGACAGCTGGTCCAGGAGGATGCTGTGGGAGGCATGGTGCTGGATACTGATTAGGTTCAGTTGACGATACATTCTAAGAAGTTTGGATTTGGAGTTCATTTATGAACTAGGTCCCATCAGATATCCAGACATATTCTAAAACAGCTATTACTTGATTCGGGAGATGGCTTTCTCCGCGAACTTGAGATTAAGAGAGACATAGCAAAAAACATCAGGGCAGATCCACTCATTGAGGCTATTTCTCGAACAATCATTGAGGCTATTTCTCTGGGAAGACGAGCTTTATTCTAATTAGGTCCGTGCGAAAGCACGGGGAACCTCCCTCAAAGTACCAACACTGATCTGGCTGAAAGATTGATGAACTTGTAAGGTGTAATTAATCCCGGCTAATCTTACCTTTTACGGTTTGAAAGAAGATTTGATTAAAATAGTAGGAGCCATCAGATTAGATAAGATAATTGTTGGGTATGGTGCCTTCAAAGTCAATTATTGGATCGCAGGTACGTGATTGCAATGATTGAGGGAGGACCTATACCAGTAAGACAGTCTTACTCGAGATGATAGTATGCTATCTGGTTTGCCTTTATCAGTCGTGTACAGGTTCAGGTGACTGATCACTATTACACATTGATAGAGCCCTTTGGATCTTGCTTGACTACCAGAAGTATGATGGCGATCATATACATGAGAGTTGGGTAGTCCATAAGCACATCCTTAAAAGTGGTCCCTAGTCGTGGGAGTTTCGAGATAGGGCATCGATACTCCGGAGTAGACTAGTGTATACAGTCGAGACCCCGACGAGGGGCGGTGGACGGTCTCACAAGCCATTGGTGTCAGTTGGATCGCCTAAGATGTATACAGGTGCTCATTGGGTTATGAGTACACCGGACAGGACTCGCCGGGAACCTGCTAGTTGGTATTATACCTAGCGTCAGATAGCAGTTCCCTGGTGACATGTGTATAGGTTAGTTCATCGACCTGAGCTCGTTATTTGTCTTGTGTGAGTTCCCACTATGCTTTGATTTCTACCCTACCACGGTTCAAAGGGGTCGTGCAAACAGGTTTTTTTGGGTACAGTCCCGAGCCACATAGAGGCAAGTGAGCGGATCGGCAGGGGATTCGTCTCTCCCAGTATTGGGGGTGAGATCGCGTTGTGTCTAGGAGAGCCATTACACATAGCCCTCGGCCGAGGCAGGAGATTTACTTGTAGGTAATCCTGTAGTATCTCAGGGTGTTCTGGGCTACACTCTGACACGACTTATACCGCTATTGGGGGTCTGACGTTACCAGCCCCCCTAGGCCCGATATGCGATATTCATAGACGAACGGACCAGACTGTATGTATATTGTCACCGATAGGCTTAGTAGGGTTCCAGGATGAGTTCGCTCATCGGCTTCCCTTGAGGTCTGTACATGGGCAGCCGTTACGCACAGCTAGTGCCACTGACGTGCTTATGGTTAAACCCACTGCCAGGGTACTGACGAGTCTTTAGAGTCCCCCAGAGATAGTTTCCCAAGTTCGGGCGAAACGTTGCAGAGGCCGTATGGTTTTATGGCATGGTTCGAAAAATACACATGCATTTATGCACGTGTCATATTTCGGGCAGATAATACTGGTGGGCTTTGGTTTAAGCCGGATCCATGTATTATATCGAGTCGGAATATTTTAGTCTCTCGTATTCGTATTCGGTCGGAATACGGATACAGGTTTGTATATACAGGTGAGAGGTATTTTCGTAATCCGTTACGAGAATATTTTAGAAGATGCATTTCTTTTGATTAATCATTTTGGTTTAAATGGTTAAAAGGATTTTGGAAAGGGCGACTCATTTTGGATGACACATTAACTCTAGAATGTTCACTAATGACTCATGTAATGAGTCATCTCGTGAGTCATTAAAGAGTTAATGTGTTTTGTTTTGGGTGGGATATTTTAGGGTTTTGGTTGGAGATATTTTTCTAGGATATTTTCCTTGATATTTCTTCACAAAACCTTATATATATCATCACCAAATTTTGGGCAGCCATGGTTGATTTTGGGACTTGGTGTTTTGCTCACTTGATTCATTTCTTGAGTTCACCATTTCCAAACCCTAGCATCTTCTTCAACCTCCACTCTTACCCTCTCATATGATGAGAACCAAAGAGTGTTTGAGACATAGTATTCTACTCATTCTCTACTTCATCTTGGTCATCTCTTTTAGCAGACTTGATGACCGAGTTGCCTCGGTATAGAGGCGGGAGCCCGTTTAAAGATCCGTAGATGTGGTGCCACCTCGATGAGGAGCAAAGAGATCGGAGTTGCCGCAAAGGAGCATGGGATGATGGCTAAAGACCGAAGGACTCGGATCGATCGGTATAGCCTTTCTACCTCTTTACAGTTTGTTAGTTTAGCGTTAATGGCAAGATCCGGGTTATAATATGCGATAGCGCCAGTTATAAAAGTTTTTTATTCCGCGTTTGGTGTCAGAATGACGGCCGGGGCGCTACCGTAAACTTACAATAATAACCAATCTAATCTTGCAAGAGCGCACGCTAAAGTGTTTTCTTCTTTCTCTCTCCAGGTAGCGACCATGTCAGGCATTAATCAAGATAATAATATGGATGTATTGACTGAACCCGCTTGTTATACTGAGCAGGGGAACGTTGGACCCGCTCCCACTTATAATTGTTATAAGTCCGAGCAGAGAATAGGAGAATATCTGGATTCTCACGACACCCAAACGAAGAATAAGCATGTTGATGCATCTTCTTCTGGTGTGTTAGTTATCGAGAACTGTTTCTCAGTTCACTCAACGTCCTGGGAATTAGATACCGGATCAGGAACCCACATATATAATATATTGCATGGGCTAAAGAGAGGTAGAGAACAGGGAATGGGTGATCATTTCGTAAGAGCAGGGAATGGTGCAAATGTTGCAGCCAAAGCAGTTGGCGAATATCACCTTGTATTACTAAATGGTAATACATTGATTCTGAACGAATTCTATTATATACCGAACATGATATGCAACAATATATCAGTTTATTTATTAAGTAAAGAAAGATATAATTTTGTAATACAGGATAATGTTATGAACATCTTCCTAAATCAAAAGTTGATTGAATCAGGCTCGTTACATAATGGCATATACGTTCTAAATCAAAACACGGTTCTTAATATACAGAACACACACAAGAGGAAGAGTTAAGAAATGAACGAATCCTTCTTGTGGCATTGTTGACTAGGTCATATCAATGCGATACGACTAGCTAAGTTACACAAAGATGGATATTTGAATCCGTTCGAATTTTCATCTTATGACACTTGCCAGTGATGTCTTAAAGGCAAAATGATCAAAACTCCATTTAGTGAACACGGAGAAAGAGTTACGGAACTCTTTGGACTGATACATAGTGATTTATGCGGTCCCATGTCTACACATGTCAGGAATGGTTCTTTATACTTCATTACATTCACTGACGATCTCTCATGATACGGATATGTTTTCCTATTGAAACACAAGTCTGAAGCTTTTGAGAAATTCAGGGAATATAAGCATGAAGTAGAGAACCAAACGGGCAAAAGTATTAAGATCCTTCAATCTGATCGAGGAGGAGAATGCTTGAGCAAAGAGTTCATGGATTATCTAAAAGAGAATGGGATTCTCTCTCAGCTTACTCCTCCTTATACACCACAGCACAACGGTGTATCGGAGCAGAGGAATCGCACCCTATTAGATATGATGCGCTTTATAATGAGTACTGCTGAGTTACCTATTTCCTTTTGGGGTCATGCACTTGAGACAGCAGCATACCTATTGAATCAAGTTCCATCTAAATCTGTACCTATCATACCATATGACATATGGAGTGGGAAGAGACCGTGTCTTAAATGTGTTAAGATATGGGGCTTTCCAGCCTATGTTAAAACAAAAAATCCGGACAAACTCGAGGCACGGTCAGTTTTTTGTAAGTTTGTGGGATATCCTAAACATTCGCATGGATATCTTTTCTACCACGACGAGGAGGAAAAGGTGATTGTTTCTCGACATGCCACCTTTTTAGAAAAGTAATCTCTTGTAAAAGAAATTAGTGGTGAAGCGGTAGAGATAGAAGAAGTTCCAGCACCACAAACTACAACTAAAGATTTAATGGAACCAGATGATTCAGTAGTTCCCAACGAACCCTAGCCTCTCCGCCGATCTAGTAGGATTTCTCATCCACCTGAAAGATACTACGGTTTTCTCATAGACGGTGGGAGCGAGGATTGCATCATGGAAGATGATGACCCAGCTAGCTTCGAGCAGGCCATCACGAGCGGGGACTCAGTGAAATGGCTGGATGCAATGCGATCTGAGATGGAATCCATGTACACCAACAAAGTATGGACTTTGGAAGTTGCTCCTGAAGGGGTAAACCCATTGGGAGCAAATGGATCTTTAAGAAGAAACTTGGTGTAGATGGAAAAGTTGAGACTTTCAAAGCTAGATTTGTTGCAAAGGGTTTTCATCAACGACCAGGTGTTGATTATGACGAAACCTTTTCTCCAGTGGCTATGCTTAAGTCCATCAGGATCTGACTTTCCATTGCTGCGTACCATGACTACGAAATCTGGCAAATGGATGTTATGACCTCCTTTCTAAATAGTGATTTAGTGGAGTGCGTGTACATGACTCAGCCAGAGGGCTTCGTAAATAATGGGAGCAGCGGGAAGGTGTGCAAGCTGCTTAAATCCATCTACGGGTTAAAGCAGGCATCGCGGAGTTGGAACATCTGTTTTGATGTAGTAGTCAAAGAGTTTGACTTCATCAAAAACGTAGATGAACTTTATATTTACAAGAAGGTTGCAAAGAGTAAGGTTGTCTTCCTCGTATTGTACGTAGATGGCATACTCTTGATAGGAAATGATGTTCCTATGCTGCACTCGGTCAAGCTCTTCTTATCACAAAGATTCTTAATGAAAGATCTAGGTGATGCCTCTTGCATTTTGGGAATTAAGATCTATAGAGATAGATCTTGACGGATATTGGGATTGTCCCAATCTAGGCACATTGACACCATACTAAAGAGGTTAAGTATGGAAGAATCCAAGCGTGGGAATTTACCCACGATCTCTAGACTCACTCTCTCCAAAGAGATGTCTCGTAAGACTGATTTGGAGAGAACTCGCATGCAAGGGATACCTTATGCTTCGGCAATAGGCTCTATCATTTACGCAATGCTATGTACTAGACCAGATGTAGCATACTCACTAAGTGTAATGAATAGGTATCAAGCAGATCAATGAGAGGATCACTGGAGCTGTGAAGAACATTCTCAAGTACTTGAGAAGGACTAAGGAGATGTTCTTGGTGTATGGTAACAGAGAACTCCAGGTGGAGTCCTTTACCGATTCAAGATTCTAAAGTGATAAGGACGACTCTAAGTCACACTCGGGTTTTTACTTTACCCTTAAAAGAGGGGCGGTGTGTTGCAAGAGTTCTAAACAGGAAACCGTGGCAGACTCGATGAGGGAGGTTGAATACTTCACCGCCAACGATGCTGCCAAAGAAACTGTCGGGATAAAGAAGTTCATCACTGAACTTGGTGTGGTTCCGTCCATTGAGCATCCAATACCTCTATATTGTGATAACAATAGAGCTGTGGCTTTTACCAAGGAAC
Source organism: Agapanthus africanus (assembly GCA_030015575.1). NCBI lineage: Eukaryota > Viridiplantae > Streptophyta > Magnoliopsida > Asparagales > Amaryllidaceae > Agapanthus > Agapanthus africanus. The sequence goes on along the minus strand of CM057346.1, from coordinate 263,359,798 downwards.
CCAGGTCCCATCAGAGATCCAGGCATATTCTGAGGCGGTATCACCTGATCCTGGAGATAGCTGATCGCCGAAAGATCGAGGTCAGGAGAGTCGATACGAAGGACAACACTGCGGATCCACTCAAGAAGGCCATACCCCAGATACATTTTGAGAGACTCTTCGGGATGTTGGGTATGAAATACTACAACAGCTGGCCTTAGTACAAGTGCGGGATTGTTAGTTATGTATATGCCCTAGAGGCCATTGTTGTACATATGATGTATATTATAATGGATGCTTGGATGTATATAGAGAGGACTTTCTTGCTCGACATAATAGTATGCTATCTGGTTTCACTTTGTCTTAACATGTTGACTTGTTTTAGTTTACTGCCTTGCTCTCACATGTTGATAAAGCCCTTGGGATATGTACTCGACTACTAGGACAATGATGAGATCATACTAGTGGGGCCAGGGTAGTCAATGAGTACATCCTATAACTGTTCCTAGTTGAGGGTGTATCGAGACAGGGCATCGATACACCAGAGTAGACTAGCGTACACGCATCTTGACCCATATGATGGGCGATGGATGATCCTATATCCATTGGTGTTGGACATCAAAGATGGTGTACGGGTGCTCAGTGGAGACTGGATACACTGAACGGACTCGCCGAGAACTCCAAGATGGTATTATACCTATCGTCAGATAGCAGTTCTCCGGTGACACTCGTACAGGTTAGTCTGTAGACCCGAGATCGTCATAGAGTCCTGTGTGATTCCCACTGTACTTTGATTTCCACCTAACAACGTCTAAGAGGGCGTGCAAAATAGTGGCTTTTGGGTACAGGCCCGAATCATGTGGGGGCAATCAGCGATAGTGTTTGTTATATGTATACCCTAGAGGCCATTACTATACATAGGATGTATATTGTAGTAGATGCTTGGACATATATAGGGAGGACTTTCTTGCTCGACATGATAGTATGCTATCTTGTTGCTCTTTACCTTAACGTGTATACTGACTGTCTCTCTGTTACATGTTGGTAAAGCCCTTAGGAAGTTTACTTGACTACCTGGACTATGATGCGGATCATACTAGTGGGGACATGATAGTTCATAAGTACATCCTTTAAGGTCCCTAGTCGTGGGTGTATCGAGACAGGGCATCGATATACTAGTGTAGACTAGCATATACCTTCTCGACCCATACAGATGGGCGATGGATGATCCCATATCCATTGGTGTTTGACATCAGAGATGATATACGGGTGCTTAGTGGAGACTGGGTACACTGGACGGACTCGCCGAGAACACCCAGATGGTATTATACCTTACGTCAAATGGCAGTTCTCTGATGACACTGGTACAGAGTAGTCTGTTGACCCGAGATCGTCATAGAGTCTTGTGTGATTCCCACTGTGCTTTGATTTCCACCTTACCACGTCCAAGAGGGCGTGCAAAACGGTGGTTTTTGGGTACAGTCCCGAATCACATGGAGGCAATGAGCGATAGGAGGGGATTCGTCTCTCCCGGTATAGGGAGTTGATGTTGCGCTGTGTTCGATTGGCTATAACCGGAAATCCCTGGCCAGGGTTGCTGAGATTTACTGGTAAATGTTACCAGTAGTTTCTTGAACTGTTATAGACCTCATATCGACACGACTTATCGAGCTATTGGGGTCTGACGTTTACCACCCCTAGGCGAGATATGCGACATATCAGACGACGAGACCGGACTGTACGGTAAGTGTTACTGGTTGGATTCACAGGAGTATGAGCGGGCTTGCTCGTCGATCTTCTGATCGCTCAATACCCGGGTGGCCGTTACGTTTAGCAGACCGCTTGCGGCTTGTGGGTGTTTGATATGATCATCACCTGCTGCCGGCGTATTGACGAGTCTTTAGAATCCTACACAGAGGTTTCCTAGCTCAAGCGAAACGAAATAGGAGCGCATATGAGATATGTGCGGGACCGAGAATAATACCAGCATGTGATTATGGATTCTATTCTCGCGATTTGTATCATCGGCAGGTTATATGTGATATAGCCGGGATACTGAATCAAGTGTTGATTCGATACATTGATACACTTGATATTAGTCGGTTATATGCGATATGACCGGATTATTAAATCAAGTGTTGATTTAATGATTTGATGTATAATTATATATTTGATATATTTCTTTACATTAACTAGTATTTGTTCACTTAAGATGGATTTTCTCACTTGCTGTGCACAAGTAGTATAAGTGATATATTTTTGTGCACTAGATTGTATCATGTTTGATGATACATGCAAGCTTGGATGTATGTTTACTTTAAACCATGGTTAAGTGAATGGTTAGGGTTTTGAATTATTCAATTATTCATTTTATTTATTTATTTGTTTATTTTGGCAAGAATAAAATTGTGGCTTAATTTGTTTCATTCTTGAAACTTCATGAAGCTTGGAAAGCTTTGACCATTTTGTTTTTTCCTTAACCCTAACCATTCAACTAAACCCTAGTTTATTCTCTACACTTGTTAAACTAACCCAAGGTTGCATTATGATAAGAATCACATTATTTTCCATTTATTGATAATTCTTATCATATTCTTTTTCTTCTTCTTCTTCTTCAAGAAGAAAGAAGCTTGCTAGCTTCAATGGTGACTTGAGAAAAAGAGTGAGAAATCCAATTCTAAAGTGGACCCACTTCCTATTTCTTCATCCTCTACCGCTTGCCAAGTAGTATAGGGTGTTTTCTTCACAAGTTTCATGGCTTGGTGAAGTTGGAGCTTGATCTTGTGTTGCCTCAACGTAGATCGTCTTCGGCATCGAAGTCGACGACCTAGCCCGATCATTTCTCCGATGGAATCAACACTAGAGTCCGAGATCCGATGATCGCAGCGAAGGGACATCGTCACGGAGCTATGGAGGTGGAGGACCGGATCTACAAAGGTTGTATTTTCGTTCACTCTTAGTTAAGTTGTTAACTAGTTGCATGTTTCGCCTTAAACTCTAGTCAACGATCGCATTAGGGTTTCTCGGCACCGGAAAAATTTGAATTTCGCATGGTTGATGCCTTGTGAGACCTTATTAGCGTGCCTAGGAACCCTACAGTGGTATCAGAGCCTAGCTAGAACCTTAGGGTTTGGGGCAGTACTGCGTGCCACATGTGAGGCGTTGGCTTGACCCTTCTACGGCTGGACCGTTGGTACTAAGGCATGAAGTGAATGTTTTTTAAACTTGTTTCATGTGTTGAGCTATTTCGGGAAAACTTGGGTGTTCGATTGTTCGATCGGAAAGTTTGACATTTTCTGTTTATCCGGAATGTGATACAATAATTGGAATTCACAAGAAGTTATGAGATAACTGAATGAATTTTATAAATCTAGCGGTTTAGTCTCACTTGATCGGTTGCCACGGAATTTTGATGTGATCGAAAGTCCGTAGGAATCACGTAGCGTACGCGGATACTCGCCGGGTAAACTTAATAGACAGCCTCACTCCATAGCCCCGACCAAGTGACTGTAGGAGAACCCCGTCGCCGAAAGCATCCGTTCGGGTGCTCGCGGCAGCGGTGTTTCGCCTTAGTGCACTTCGACGACGGCATCGGGGGTGCAGCCGTCTACTGAAGTTTACGACAAGCATTCGATCAGGATGTCTGGAATCTTGTTGAATTGCCCGACTTGATATTGAAAAGTGTTTTCGATATAGAGACTAAAATGCGGGGTTTATAATTGTTAGGCATGCGATGTCTAAGTAATTCATTTGATTAGGCATGCGATGTCTAAAGAGTTTGCGGATTCCAACTGTTGTAGTTTTACACTTTCTTTTCTGTGACCGTAAGTGTAATATGTGATATCGCCGGTTTCGTTGCTATATGTCAACGACAATTGGGATGGGCATATTTACTTACGTTGATGACATGTGATGTTATGTATTGCTGGATATGTTATATTGGATCGTCGTGTTTGAATAGCCGGGTTTTTTTTTATGTGAGATGAGTGTTTTTCATTTTTATTCATGTAAAAACTTGTATGTAATATTCTTTTATTGGGGCACTTCCTGTTAGTTGTATGTATGCCCTAGAGGCCAGTATTGTACAGATGATGTATATTATATTGGATGCTTGGACATATATAGAGATGACTTTCTTGCTCGATATGATAGTATGCTATCTGGTTACTCTTTATCTTAACATGTACACTTGTCTCTTTAAACTGTCTTATAGTTACATGTTGGTAAAGCCCTTAGGATGTGTACTTGACTACCTGGACTGTGATGCAGATCATACTGGTGGGGACATGGTAGTCCATAGGTACATCCTTCAAGGTCCCTAGTCGTGGGTGTATCGAGACGGGGCATCGATATACTAGTGTAGACTAGCGTATACGCTTCTCGACCCATGAGATGGGCGATGGATGATCCCATATCCATTGGTGTTTGACATCAGAGATGGTATACGGGTGCTCAGTGGAGACTGGGTACACTGGACGGACTCGCCGAGAACTCCCAGATGGTATTATACCTCACGTCAGATGGCAGTTCTCAGGTGACACTTGTACAGGTTAGTCTGTAGACCCGAGATCGTCATAGAGTCTTGTGTGATTCCCACTGTGCTTTGATCTCCACCTTACCACGTCCATGAGGGCTTGCAAAACGGTGGTCTTTGGGTACAGTCCCGAGTCACATGGAGGCAATGAGCGATAGGAGGGGTTTCGTCTCTCCCGGTATTGGGGGTTGATGTTGCGCTGTGCTCGATTTGCTGTAACAGGGAAGTCCCTGGCCAGGGCTGATTAGAGATTTGCTGGTAAGTGTTACCAGTAGTTTTTCGACCCGTTATGAGCCTCACATCGGCACGACTTATCGGTTATTGGGGTCTGACGTATACCACCCCTAGACTTGATATGCGACATATCAGACGAACAGACCGGACTGTACGGCAAGTGTTACTGGTTGGATTCACAGGAGTGTGAGCGGGCTAGCTCGTCGATCTTCTGATCGCTCAATACCCGGATGGCCGTTACGTTTAGCAGACCGCTTGCGGCTTGTGGGTGCTTGATATGATCATCATCTGCTACCGGCGTATTGACGAGTCTTTAGAGTCCTACACAGAGGTTTCCTGGCTCAAGCGAAACGAAATAGGAGTGCATATGAGATATGTGCAGGACCGAGAATGATGCATGTATGTGATACCGTATTCCATTCTCGCGATGGATGTATCGATTGGTTATATTCGATATAACCTAGATATCGAATCAAGGAATGATTCGATAAGCCGATACATAGGATACTAGTCGGTTATATGCGATATGACCGGATCGTTAAATCAAGTATTGATTTAATGATTTAATGTATAATTATATATTTGATATATTACTTTCCATTAACTAGTATTGGTTCATTTTAAATAGATTTTCTCACTGGATGTGCAAGAAGTATATGTGATATACTTTTGTGCACATATTTGTATCATGTTTGATGATACTTGATCCTTTGGTTAAGTGTAAAGGATTAAACCATGGTTAAGAGATGATTAGGGTTTTGCTTTTTCATTTATTTGTTTATTTATTTATTTGGAAAAGGTTTAGATAAGAATGGTGGCTATGTTTGTTTCTTGTTGAAACTTCATGAAGCTTTGACTTCTTAACCATTCTTGTCTTCATGCTTAACCCTAACCCATCCAAGTAACCATGGTCTATTCTCTACACTCTTCCCTAGTTAGTTCATGATAAGTATTCATTTATTATTCATTTTTAACTCAACACTTATCATATTCTAGCTTCATCTTCTTCTTCATCTTCAAAAGAAAAAGCTTGATGCCATCAATGGCAACTTGAGCAAAAGTGTGAGAAATCAAATTCTAAAGTGAACCCACCTCCTATTTCTTCATCCTCTACTTCTTGCCAAGTTGTTTTGGGTGTTTTCTGAAAGGTTCCTGGGCACCCTAATGAGGTCTCACAAGGCATCGATCATGCCAATTTAAAAAATTACGGTGCCGAGAAACCCTAACAAGGACCGTTGGCTAGAATTCTAGGCGAAAATATAATCTAGTTAACAACTTAACTACAAAGAAACGGAAATACAACCTTTGTAGATCCGGTGCTCCACCTCCATAGCTCCGCAACGAAGTCCCCTCGCTGTCCAAATGAATTCCCGGGCTCTAGCGTCCGCTTCGTCGGAGAAATGGCGAGCTAGGTCGTCGATGTCCATGCCGAAGATGATCTACGTCGAAGCATCGCAAGATCAAGCTCCAACTTCACCAAGTCAAGAAAACTTGTGAAGGAAACACACTCTACTACTTGGCAAGAGGTAGAGGATGAAGAAATAGGAAGTGGGTAGACTTTAGATTTGGATTTCACACTCTTTTTCATCACTTGCCATTGATGGAGGCAAGCTTTCTTCACTTGAAGAAATGAAGAAGAAGAAGGTAAATGTTATGACAAGTTAATTCCAAAAAGAAAATTAAAAGAATACTTATCATAACCAAACCATGGTCAAGTGTAGAGAATAAATCATGGTAGTGGGATGGTTAGGGTTAAGCATGAGACAAAATGGTCACTTGGTCAAAGTCTTCATGAAGCTTCATGAACAAAACAAAACATGCCACCATTTTCTCATTTGCTTTTCTTTTCCCAAAAGAATAAATAAATGAATAAAATGAATAAGGAAAAAGTAAACCCTAACCATTTCATTAACCAAGGTTTAATTCTTTACACTTAACCAAAAGGCATGCATCATCAAACATGATACAAGCAAGTGCACAAAATCATATCGCATATGCAATGCGCACATCCGAGTGAGAAAATCCATCTTAAAGTGAACCAATACTAGTTAATGCAAAGTAATATATCAAATATATAATTATGCATTAAATCATTAAATCAACACTTGATTTAACGATCCGGTCATATCGCATATAACCGACTAGTATTCTATGTATCGGCTTATCGAACCAACCCTTGATTCGATAACTAGGTTATATCGCATACAACCTTTCGATACATTCATCGCGAGAATGGAATACGGTATCACATACACGCATTATTCTCGGTCCCGCACATATCTTATATGCGCTCCTATTTCCTTTCGCTTGAGCCAGGAAACCTCTGTGTAGGACTCTAAAGACTCGTCAAAACGCCGGCAGCAGGTGATGATCATATCAAGCACCCACAAGCCGCAAGCGGTCTGGTAAACGTAACGGCCACCCGGGTATTGAGCAATCAGAAGATCGACTAGCAAGCCCGCTCATACTCCTGTGAATCCAACCAGTAACACTACCGTACAGTCCGGTCTGATCGTCTGATATGTCGCATATCTCGCCTAGGGGTGGTAAACGTCAGACCCCAATAGCTCGATAAGTCGTGTCGATATGAAGTCTATAACAATTCGAGAAACTACTGGTAATAATTACCAGTAAATCTCAGCAACCCTGGCCAGGGATTTCCTGTTATAGCCAATCGAACACAGCGCAACATCAACCCCCTATACCGGGAGAGACGAATCCCCTCCTATCGCTCATTGCCTCCATGTGATTCGGGACTGTACCCAAAAACCACCGGTTTGCACGCCCTCTTGGATGTGGTAAGATGGAAATCAAAGCACAGTGGGAACCACACAAGACTCTATGACGATCTCGGGTCAACAGACTACTCTGTACCAGTGTCACCAGAGAACTGCCATCTGACGTCAGGTATAATACCATCTGGGAGTTCTCGGCGAGTCCGTCCAGTGTACCCAGTCTCTACTGAGCACCCGTATATCATCTCCGATGTCAAACACCAATGGATATGGGATCATCCATCGCCCATCTGTATGGGTTGAGAAGGTACACGCTAGTCTACTCTGGTATATCGATGCCCCATCTCGATACACCCACGACTAGAGACTTTGAAGGATGTACTTATGGACTACCATGTCCCCACTAGTATGATCCGCATCACAGTCCAGGTAGCCAAGTACACATCCTAAGGGCTTTACCAACATGTAACAGAAAGACAATCAGTGTACACGTTAAGGTAAAGGTCAACCAGATAGCATACTATCATGTCGAGCAAGAAAGTCCTCCCTATATATGTCCCAGCATCCACTACAATATACATCCAATGTACAGTAATGGCCTCTAGGGCATACATATAACTAACAATCTCCCACTTGCACTAGGGCCATCTGTAGCAGTGGTTGTAGTATCTCATACTCAACCATCCCATAAAAGTCTCTCTCTGGGAATAGGCCTTCGTGAGTGGATCCGCCGTGTTGTCCTCTGAGTCTACTCTCCTAACCTCGATCACCCTGGAGATCAACCATCTCCATGATCAGGTGATACTTCCTTAGAATATGTCTGGATCACTGATGGGACATGCGTTCCTTGGCATAAGCCACAACTCCATTGTCACACAATGGGAGGAACTTAGTTCATCTCATGAACCAATATACATCCAAACAGCCTCTTTGGTAGCATCTTAAGTAGCGATGTATGCTGCCTTTATCGTCTAGTATGTCACGGTATCTAGCTTGGAACTCTTCCAACATACCGTCCCTCCACTTAGGGTAAAGACAATGCCTGTGACTGACATTCAGTCGTCCTTATCACCCTCCCCAGGATCATGTGATACCATCTCACTTCGACAAGTGAGAATCCTAACATCCATTTAAATCTATCTCATAGATCCAAAATCCAGGAGTTAGTAGGTATCATTATGATCCTATATGGAGAATCATTATGATAAGCGGAGATTGATCGAGCGTAGCATAGGAAACTTCTTCCCTATCAAGAGTATGTCATCCACGTACTCTACGAGGATCGCCACCATACTCCCTACTACCTTTTTGTTTATACAAGGTTCATCTACCATTTTGATGATGTCAAACTCTTTGACTAACACATCAAAACAGACATTCCAACTCCACGATGCCTGCTTTATCAGATAAAACATCTTGCACACGTTTCCGCTGCTCCCACTGTTTACGAAGCCCTCTGGCTGTGTACTTACAGACGCACTCTTCTAAATTATCATTTAGAAAAGCAGTCATGGCACCCAACCGCCAGATATCGTAGTCATGGTATGTAGCCGTGGCAAGTAGGATCCGGATGGACATAAGCATAGCTACTTGAAAAGGTTTCATCATTATCCATGCCTGGTCAATGACGAAAACCTTTAACAAGTCTAGCTTTGAAAGTCTCAACTTTTCCATGTATACCAAGTAATCTTCTCAAGATATACCTGCTCCTGATGGGGATTTAACCCTTCAGATATAGCAACCAAAGTCCATTCTTTGTTGGTGTATAAGGATTCCATCTCAGATCACTAAGCATCCAGCCATTCTTACAGAGTCTTACCCCCGATGGCCAGCTCGAAACTAGTTGGGTCATCATCTCATGATGCAATCCTCGCTCCCACTGTCATAGAGAAACAGAAGTATCTCTCAGGTGGGTGAGGAACCCTACTAGATCGGCGGAGAGGCTGAGGTTCGTTGGTTACTACTGAATCCTTCGGTTCTACCAAATCATCAGCTGCTGTTTGTATAGCTGGAACCTTTCCAGTTCTACATTACAGACCTTGCCTCGAGCTTGTCCGGATTTTGCTTTTAGACACAGGCCTGTCAACCCCAAATCTTAACTAACTTAAGATATGGGCTCTTCCCTTTCCATATCATATATGAAGTGGTAGGCAACTGGTTTGATTCGAACCCTATTCAATAGGTATGCAGCTTCATAAGTGCATAACTCCCAAAAGGAAATAGGTAACTCAGAAGTACTCATCATAGAGCACACCTTATCATATAGGGTGTGATTGCTTTGCCCCGATATACCATCGTGCTATGGTGTATACAGAGGAGTAATTCTGAGAGAGAATCTCATTCTCCTTTAGAATAGTCCAGGATTTCCGTGCTCAAGTATTCTCCTCCTTGATCTCATCATAGGACATAATACTTTTACCCGTATTGGTTCTCTACTTCTAACTTATATTCTGTGAATATCTCAAAAGGTTCAGACTTGTGTTTCAACAGGAACATATGTCTGAATCTTGAGAGATTATCAGAGAACGTAATGAAGTATAAAGAACCAGTCCTGGCATGTGTAGACAGGGGACCTACATACATCAACATGTATCATCCCAAGAGTTCATTAACTCTTTCTCTGTTTCCAGTAAATGGAGCTATGGTCATCTTATCTCTGTGACATGACTGGCGAGTTTCACAAGATGTAAATTCAAACTGATTTAAATATGCATCTAAATGTAACTCTAGCTAGTCAGGTCACATTGATCTGACCTAGTCTACAATACCTCAAGAAGAATTCGTTCATTTCTGAACTCTTCCTCTTTTGTGTGTTCCATATACTAAGAATTGTAGTTTGATTTAGAACATTAATGCTTTTAAATAACGTGCCTGAACCGATCAACTTTTGATACAGGAAATGTTCAAAACATTATCCAACAATACAAAATTTTATCATTTCTTTACTAATAAAGAGACTGATATGATTTTGTATATCAGGTTCGGTATCTAATAACATTCATTCAGAATCAATGTATTGGTAATACAGGGTGACAGTGACCAACAGACTTGGCTGCAACTCTTGCCCCGTTTTCTGCCTCATGAAACTTATCACCCGTTCTCAGTTTTTCTACCCTTTTGTAGCCCTATGTAACAGATTACATATCTGGGATCCTGATCCGGTATCATATACCAAGGATGCGGAGGATACTGAGAAACAGTTCTGTATAATGAACACACCCGAAGATGATGCATCAGCATGCACTCTCTTCGTTTGGGCGGCACGGGAAATCGGGTATTCCCCAATTTCCTGCTCTGTCTTATAACAATTATAAGGTGGAGCGGGACCAACGTTCCCCAGCTCAGTATAACAAGCGGGTTCGGTCAATAATCCGTATTATTATCTTGATTAAGGCGTGATATGGTCGCTACCAGGAGAGAGAGAAGAAAACACTCAGCGTGCGCTCTTGGAAGAATAGATTGGTTATTATTTTATCTAATCAGGATGGCTCCCACTGCTTTTTATCAAATCTTCCTTCAAACCCTAAAAGGAAAGACTAGCCGGGATTAATTACACACTACAAGTTCGCCAATCTTTCAGCCAGGCCAGTGTCGGTACTTTGAGGGAGGTCCCCCGTGCTTTCGCACGAACCTAATTAATGTAAACCTCGTTTTCCCAGAGGCGTAACCCCGTTAACACCTTTCTAGACACCTACTTGATCGGCTAATTGTAATGTATAAAACTCTTCCAGGAGTAACTCTTACTCGCAGCGGGTATCGCGATCCAACTATCTCATAGAAGGTATGCAATCTCATTGCAAATTTCAACACTTGAAATTCCCGATAATATTTTGCCCCTAGCGTCCTATGACCTTGACGCAGGCCAACAAACCATAGTCCGCTAGTCAAGTTTAACCCGTCATTTCTTGATTGAATTAAACCCACCCGCACGACCCTTGACGCAGGCCAACAAAGTCGCACGACTACCCTAATCCAATCCGCATCATATGCATAAGCAGATAAATACCAGTTAGCTACCGCACACTACGCCTTGACGCAGGCCAACAAACGTAGCACGAATACTAACTACTACTTATCTGAAATGACGGAGGGCTACGACAGGTTTTTCTGAAAACCTATTGCGTAATGAACTTGATATCGTTGTAGAATCAAATGATTTTAAAATGGAGTGCTTTTGAGGCTTTTCTAGTTTTGCTAAAGGAGTCACTCCCGGTGAAGGGATCGTCGGTCCTTTCCTCATCGAATGAGGTGCGGGATGTATCATATATATCACTGTGCAAAGCAAAAACACTTAAAAGCTATCAAAAGACAAACCGAGTGTGTAGCATCTGCCAGTTATTGCTAAAGGAGTCACCCCCGGTGAAGGGATCTCGGTCCTTTCCTCATCGAATAAGGTGCGGGATATATCACATATACCGCTGTGCAAAGCAAGAACTATAGCTACCTGTTTTTTTTTTAAATTCGATTCTACAACATCTTAGGTTTCTTTTATTTCATTAATCTCATTAATGAAGTCCCATCATTTAAGTACCTAAACATCACAGATAAATACGACGTACACTTATGCCATCCGCATTTGCCTCGATGTCCCCTCGTGCACCGTTAGGTTAGGTAACTAACGGCAGAGCGGGGCAGGGCTAGCGCGGGTGTAAAACATAAGTAACGCCTATATAATATATTATATATACTATATACTGTATCTATCACAGAACATCACATGATCACATCACAGATATCGCAGCAGAAGAATCATATGAAATATTGGATATACTAGGACGTCCGTGTTTTCAATACGAGCCAGTATAAAACACGGATTCCACGGTCGTGATGAATAGCCAAACCCACACCCCTAGACCCCTACGAAAGCGGCAAGCAACCCTACCAATTCTGGAGTTAGGAGACCCGGACTCGACTCCTCGAGTTGGTCTCCCACTGGACTCCAGAACCCGGTTACTTGTGCCCTCCTCCTTGGGTCTATCCTAGTGCAGAAAAGTAAATAATATACAAACGGTGACAACTTCCGCAACCTGGAAGCGCCCCAATAAAAGAATATTACATACAAGTTTTTACATGAATGAAAATGGAAAAACACTCATCTCACATAAAAACCCCCGGCTATTCAAAAACACGACGATCCAATATAACATATCCAGCAACACATAACATCACATGTCATCAACGTAAGTAAATATGCGCATCCCAATTGTCGTTGGCATATAGCAACGAAACCGGCGATATCACATATTACACTTATGGTCACAGAAAAGAAAGTGTAAAACTACAACAGTTGGAATCCGCAACCACCTCAGACATCACATGCCTGACCAAATGAATTACTTAGACATCGCATGCCTAACAATTATAAACCCCGCATTTTAGTCTCAAAATCGAAAACACTTTTCAATACCAAGTCGGGTAATTCAACAAGATTCCCGACATTTTGATCGAATGCTCGTCGCAAACTTTAGTAGGCGGCCACACCCCCGATACCGTCGACGAAGTGCACCAAGGCGGAACACCGCTACCGGGAGCACCCGAACAGATGCTTTCGGCGACGGGGTTCTCCTACAGTCACTTGGTCGGGGCTATGGGGTAAGGCTGTCTATTAAGTTTACCCGGCGAGTATCCGCGTACGCTACGTGATTGCGACGGACTTTTGATCACATCAAAATTCCGTGGCAACCGATCAAATGAGACTAAACTGCTATGTTTATAACATTCATTCAGTTATCTCATAACTTCTTGTGAATTCCAATTATTGTATCCCATTCCGGATAAATAGAAAATGTCAAACTTTCCGATCGAACAATCGAACACCCAAGTTTTCCCGATACAGATCAACACATGAAACAAGTCTAAAAACATTCAGTTCGTGCCTCAGTACCAACGGTCCAGCCGTAGAAGGGTCAAGCCAACGCCTCACATGTGGCACGCCGTACTGCCCCAAACCCGAAGGTTCAAAGGGCGGTTCAAGACGGTCACATAATCGAGTTAAGCTTTGTTGTCTTCTAGAGGGTCCATCGAGTTACTTGCACTACTTAGAACGTCGTTAAACTACGGAAAAATCCAACACTTGGAAATTTCCCGACAGGGGAAAAATTGGGTATTTATATCCGGTCGAACTTTTTAACATATTCTAAAATTTATCTGGAAAGCCACACAGACAAAATTTGATACTCCGATCAAAACACCGAATTCCCAAAACAACTCCAGAAAATTCAACTCTTGAATAAATATTAAAAATTCCCAGAAAAATCAGCATTTGAAAACATGAATTACTGTGCAGAAAGGGGAGGATGACGTCACCATGTTGCCGCGGAACCGCCGCAGAAGCAAGGCTTCTGCCGCGGTTTCGCCGCCGTTTATACTGTTCATGAAAAAAATTTTGCGCCGTAATTCTTATATTTCCCTGCTGAATTTTTTAGCAATTTTTAATTTGGAAAAATCCCAGTTTTTGAAAAAAGGACAGAGAGCTATTTTGGGTTCTAAATTTCGGTTCGATCGGACTTCAAATTGCGTCTAGACTTCGCCTAAGTCTCTAGCTAGGCTCTGATACCAGTGAAAGGTTCCTGGGCACCCTAATGAGGTCTCACAAGGCATCGATCATGCCAATTTAAAAAATTACGGTGCCGAGAAACCCTAACAAGGACCGTTGGCTAGAATTCTAGGAGAAAATATAATCTAGTTAACAACTCAACTACAAAGAAACGGAAATACAACCTTTGTAGATCCGGTGCTCCACCTCCATAGCTCCGCAACGAAGTCCCCTCGCTGTCCAAATGAATTCCCGGGCTCTAGCGTCGGCTTCGTCAGAGAAATGGCGAGCTAGGTCGTCGATGTCCATGCCGAAGATGATCTACGTCGAAGCATCGCAAGATCAAGCTCCAACTTCACCAAGTCAAGAAAACTTGTGAAGGAAACACACTCTACTACTTTGCAAGAGGTAGAGGATGAAGAAATAGGAAGTGGGTAGACTTTAGATTTGGATTTCACACTCTTTTTCATCACTTGCCATTGATGGAGGCAAGCTTTCTTCACTTGAAGAAATGAAGAAGAAGAAGGTAAATGTGATGACAAGTTAATTCCAAAAAGAAAATTAAAAGAATACTTATCATAACCAAACCATGGTCAAGTGTAGAGAATAAATCATGGTTAGTGGGATGGTTAGGGTTAAGCATGAAACAAAATGGTCACTTGGTCAAAGTCTTCATGAAGTTTCATGAACAAAACAAAACATGCCACCATTTTCTCATTTGCTTTTCTTTTTCCAAAAGAATAAATAAATGAATAAAATGAATAAGGAAAAAGTAAACCCTAACCATTTCATTAACCAAGATTTAATTCTTTACACTTAACCAAAAGGCATGCATCATCAAACATGATACAAGCAAGTGCACAAAATCATATCGCATATGCAATGCGCACATCCGAGTGAGAAAATCCATCTTAAAGTGAACCAATACTAGTTAATGCAAAGTAATATATCAAATATATAATTATGCATTAAATCATTAAATCAACACTTGATTTAACGATCCGGTCATATCGCATATAACCGACTAGTATTCTATGTATCGGCTTATCGAACCAACCCTTGATTCAATAACTTGGTTATATCGCATACAACCTTTCGATACATTCATCACGAGAATGGAATACGGTATCACATACACGCATTATTCTCAGTCCCGCACATATCTCATATGCGCTCCTATTTCGTTTCGCTTGAGCCAGGAAACCTCTGTGTAGGACTCTAAAGACTCGTCAATACGCCGGCAGCAGGTGATGATCATATCAAGCACCTACAAGCCGCAAGCGTTCTGCTAAACGTAATGGCCACCCGGGTATTGAGCGATCAGAAGATCGACGAGCAAGCCCGCTCATACTCCTGTGAATCCAACCAGTAACACTACCGTACAGTCCGGTCTGATCGTCTGATATGTCGCATATCTCGCCTAGGGGTGGTAAATGTCAGACCCCAATAGCTCGATAAGTCGTGTCGATATGAGGTCTATAACAATTCGAGAAACTACTGGTAACACTTACCAGTAAATCTCAGCAACCCTGGCCAGGGATTTCCTGTTATAGCCAATCGAACACAGCGCAACATCAACCCCCTATACCGGGAGAGACGAATCCCCTCCTATCGCTCATTGCCTCAATGTGATTCGGGACTGTACCCAAAAACCACCGTTTTGCATGCCCTCTTGGACGTGGTAAGATGGAAATCAAAGCACAGTGGGAACTACACAAGACTCTATGACGATCTCGGGTCAACAGACTACTCTGTACCAGTGTCACCAGAGAACTGCCATCTGACGTCAGGTATAATACCATCTGGGAGTTCTCGGCGAGTCCGTCCAGTGTACCCAGTCTCTACTGAGCACCCGTATATCATCTCCGATGTCAAACACCAATGGATATGGTATCATCCATCGCCCATCTGTATGGGTCGAGAAGGTACACGCTAGTCTACTCTGGTATATCGATGCCCCATCTCGATACACCCATGACTAGGGACTTTGAAGGATGTACTTATGGACTACCATGTCCCCACTAGTATGATCCGCATCATAGTCCAGGTAGTCAAGTACACATACTAAGGGCTTTACCAACATGTAACAGAAAGATAATCAGTGTACACGTTAAGGTAAAGGTGAACCAGATAGCATACTATCATGTCGAGCAAGAAAGTCGTTCCTATATATGTCCCAGCATCCACTACAATATACATCCAATGTACAGTAATGGCCTCTAGGGCATACATATAACCAACATTTTCTTCACAAGTTTCACAACTTGGTGAAGTTGGAGCTTGAACTTGTGATGCCTCGACGTAGATCATCTTCGGCACGAAGCCGACGACCTAGTCCGCCCTTTTCTCCAATGAAGCCGACGATTGAGTTCGGGATTCGAGACGGACAGCGAGAGGACGTCTACGTGGAGCTAAGGAAGTGGATATCCGGATCTACAAAGGTTGTAGCTTCTTATCTTTAGTTAAGTTGTTAACTAGATTCGTTTTTCGCCTAAATTTCTAGTCAACGATCCGTATTAGGGTTTCTCGGCACCCGTAAAATTTCAAATTGGCATGGTTGATGCCTTGTGAGACCTCTTGAGAGTGCCTAGGAACCATACAGTAGTATCAGAGCCTAGCTAGAGCCTTAGGCGAAGTCTAGACGACGTTTGAAACCCGAACGAACCCGAAACCCTAAAACCCAAGTGCTCTCTGGACTTTTTCTAAAATCTGGGATTTTTCCATATTAAAAATGCTTTAAAAATTCAGCAGGGAAATCTAAGAATTACGATGAAAAATTTATCCCATGAACAGTAAAGAGTGCGGCGGAACCGCGGCAGAAGCCTGGCTTCTGCGGCGGTTTCGCGGCAATATGATGACATCATCACTCCCGTTTTGCACAGTAATTACTATTTTATTATGCTGAATTTTCTGGGAATTTTTAATTTGACTCAAGAGTTGAGTGTTCTTGGGTTGTATTGGGAATCAACGATTCGATCGGATTATCAAATCTTGTCTATGTGGCTTTCCGGATAACTTTAGAATATGTTAAAAAGTTCGACCGGATACAAATACCCAACTTTTCCCCTGCCGAAAAAATTTCCAAGTGTTGGATTTTTCTGTGGTTTAATGACATTCTGAGTAGTGCAAGTAACGTGATGGTCCCTCTAGAAGACAACAAACCTTAACTCGATTATGTGACCGTCTTGAACTGCCCTTTGAACCTTTGGGTTTGGGGCAGTACGGCGTGCTACATGTGAGGCGTTGGCTTGACCCTTCTACGGCTGGACCGTTGGTACTGAGGCATGAAGTGAATGTCTTTGAACCTATTTCATGTGTTGGACGGTTTCGGGAAATCTTGGGTGTTCGAATGTTCGATCGGAAAGTTTAATATTTTCTATTTATCCGGAATGGGAAACAATAATTGGAATTCACAAACAGTTATGAGATAACTGGATGAATGTTATAAATCTAGCGGTTTAGTCTCACTTGACGTTGAAAAGAGTTTTCGATAATGGGAGTAAAATGCGAGGTTTATAACTGTTAGGCATGTGATGTCTAAGTATTTCATTTGATTAGGCATGTGATGTCTAAAGAGGTTGCGGATTCCAACTGTTGTAGTTTTACACTTTCTTTTCTGTGACCGTAAGTGTAATATGTGATATCGCCGTTTTCGTTGCTATATGTCAACGACAATTGGGATACGCATGTTTACTTACGTTGATGACATGTGATGTTATTTATTGCTGGATATGTTATATTGGATTGTCATGTTTGAATTGCCGGGGGTTTTTATGTGAGATGAGCGTTTTTCATTTTCATTCATGTAAAAACTTGTATGTAATATTCTTTTATTTGGGGCACTTCCAGGTTGCGGAAGCTGTCACCCTTTGTATATTATTTACTTTTCCGCATTAGGATAGACCCAAGGAGGGGAGCACAAGTAACCGGGTTCTAGGGTCCAGTGGGAGACCATCTCGAGGAGTCGAGTCCGGGTCTCTTGACCCTAGAATTGGTAGGGTTGCTTGCCACTCTCGTAGGGGTCTAGGGATGTGGGACTGGCTATTCATCACGACCGTGGAATCCGTGTTTTATACTGGCTCGTATTGAAAACACGGACGTCCTAGTATATCCACTGTTTCATATGTTTCTTCTGCTGCGATATCTGTGATGAGATCATGTGATGTTCTGTGATAGATACATTATATAGTATATATGATATATTATATAGACGTTACATATGTTTTGCACCCGCACTAGCCCTTCCCTGCTCTGTCGTTAGTTACCTAACCTAACGATGCACGAGGGGATATCGAAGCGAATGCGGATGGCATAAGTGTACGTCGTATTTATCTGTGATGTTTAGGTATTTAAATGATGGGACTTCATTAATGTGATTAATGAAAGAAAAGAAACCAAATGATGTTGTAGAATCAAATTTTAAATAAAACAGGTAGCTACAGTTCTTGCTTTGCATAGCGGTATATATGATATACCCTGCACCTTATTCGATGAGGAAAGGACCGAGATCCCTTCACCGGGAGTGACTCCTTTAGCAATAACTGGCAGATGCTACACACTCGGTTTGACTTTTGATTGCTTCTATAGTTTCTGCTTTGCACAGTGATATATATGATATATCCCGCACCTCATTCGACGAGGAAAGGGCCGACGATCCTTCACCGGGAGTGACCCCTTTAGCAAAACTAGAAAAGCCTCAAAATCATTCCCTTTCAAAACTTCATTTGATTCTACAACGATATCAAGTTCATTACGCAATAGGTTTTCAGAAAAACCTGTCGTAGCCCTCCGTCATTTCAGATAAAGACTATTTAGTATTCGTGTTGCGTTTGTTGACCTCTGTCAAGGCGTAGTGTGCGGTAGCTAACTAGTATTTATCTGCTTATGCATATGATGCAGATTGGATTAGGGTATTCGTACGACCTTGTTGACCTCTGTCAAGGGTCGTGCGAGTGGGTTTGATTCAATCAAGAAATGACGGGTTGAACTTGACTAGTGCACTATGGTTTGTTGACCTCTGTCAAGGTCATGGCACACTAGGGGCAAAATATTATCGGGAATTTCAAGTGTTGAAATTTGCAATGAGATTGCATACCTTCTATGAGATAGTTGGATCCCGATACCCGCTGCGAGTAAGAGTTACTCCTGGGAGAGTTTTACACATTACAATTAGCCGATCAAGTAGGTGTCTAGAAAGGTGTCAACGGGGTTACGCCTCTGGGAAAACGAGGTTTACAGTAATTAGGTTCGTGCGAAAGCACGGGGGACCTCCCTCAAAGTACCGACACTGGCCTGGCTGAAAGATTGGCGAACTTGTAGTGTGTAATTAATCGCGGCTAGTCTTTCCTTTTAGGGTTTGAAGGAAGATTTGATAAAAACCAGTGGGAGCCATCCTGATTAGATAAGATAATAACCAATCTGATCTTGCAAGAGCATACGCTAAAGTGTTTTCTTCTCTCTCTCTCCAGGTAGTGACCATTTCATGCCCTAATAAAGATAATAATATGGATGTATTGACCGAACCCGCATGTTATACTGTGCAGGGGAACGTTGGACCCGTTCTTTCTTATAAGAGTTATAAGATTGAACAGGAAACAGGAGCATATCTGGATACTCACGCCGCCCAAAAGAACATGCATGTTGATGCATCTTCTTCAGGTGTGTTAGTTATTGAGAACTGTTTCTCAGTTCACCCTACGTCCTGGGTATTGGATACCGGATTAGGATCCCATATATGTAAAATGTTACATGGGCTACGTAAAGGTAGAGAACTAGGAAAAGGTGATCATTCCGTTCAAGTAGGGAACGGTGCAAGTATTGCAGCCAAAGCTGTTGGCGAATATCACCTTGTATTGCTAAGTCGTAATACACTGATTCTAAATGAGTGCTATTATATACCGAACATGATGTGCAACATTATATCAGTTTCTTTATTAAGTAAAGAAGGATATAATTTTGTAGTAAAGGATAATGTTATGAACATATTCCAAGATCAAAAGCTGATTGCATCAGGCTCGTTACATAATGGCATATTCATTCTAAATCAGAATACAGTCCTCAATATACAAAACACACACAAGAGGAAAAGTTCAGAAATGAACGCATCCTACTTGTGGCACTGTAGACTTGGTCAAATCAATGCAACACGACTGGCTATGTTACATAAGGATGGTTATTTGAATTCATTTGAATTATCATCTTATGATACTTGCCATTCATGTCTCAAAGGAAAAATTACCAAAGCCCCGTTTAGTGGACACGGAGAAAGAGTTAATGAACTCTTAGGACTGATACATAGTGATGTATGCGGTCCCATGTCTACGCATGCCAGGAACGGTTCTTCCTACTTCATTACATTCACTGACGATCTCTCTAGATTCGGACATGTGTTCCTGATGAAACACAAGTCTGAAGCTTTTGAGAAATTCAGAGAATATAAGCACGAAGTAGAAAAACAAACAGGCAAAAGTATTAAGATCCTTCGATCTGATCGAGAAGGAGAATACTTAAGCAATGAGTTCCTAGATTATCTAAAAGAGAATGGGATTCTCTCTCAGCTTACTCCGCCTTATACACCACAGCACAACGGTGTATCGGAGCGGAGGAATCGCACCCTATTAGATATGGTGCGCTCTATGATGAGTACAGCTGAGTTACCTATTTCATTCTGGGGGTATACGCTTGAGACAGCAGCATACCTATTGAATCAAGTTCCAACTAAATCTGTACCTACCACACCATATGAGATATGGAGTGGGAAGAGACCATGTCTTAAACGAGTTAAGATATGGGGTTGTCTGGCCTATGTCAAAAGGCAAAATCCAGACAAACTCGAGGCACGGTCAGTTCTATGTAAGTTTGTGGGATATCCTAAACATTCAAATGGATATTTTTTCTACCACAGTGAACAACAAAAAGTGTTTATTGCTCAACATGCCACCTTTTTAGAAAAGGAATTTCTTGCAAAAGAGATTAGTGGCTCTGAGGTAGAACTGGAGGAAATTCCAGAAACACAAACTATAACTGAAGATTTAGTGGAAGCAGAAGATTCGGTAGTACCCGACGAACCCCAGCCTCTCCGCCGATCTAGTAAGGTTTCTAGTCCACCTGAGAGATACTACGGTTTTCTCATTGATGGTGGTAGTGAGGATTGCATCATGGAGGATGATGACCCAACTAGCTTCGAGCAAGCCATCACGAGTGGGGACTCAGTGAAATGGCTGGATGCTATGCGGTGGGAGATGGAATCCATGTACACCAACAAAGTATGGACTTTGGAAGTTGCTTCTGAAGGGGTAAAACCCATTGGGAGCAAGTGGATCTTCAAGAAAAAACTTGGTCTTGATGGGAAAGTGGAGACTTTCAAAGCATGACTTGTAGCAAAGGGTTTTCGTCAAAGACCAGGTATGGACTATGACGAAACCTTTTCTCCAGTGGCTATGCTTAAATCCATCCGAATCATGCTTGCCATCGCTGCGTATCATGACTACGAAATCTGGCAAATGGATGTTAAGACCGCCTTTCTAAATAGTGATTTAGAAGAGTGCGTGTACATGACTCAGCCAGAGGGCTTCGTAGACAGTGGGAGCAGCGGGAAGGTGTGCAAGCTGCTTAAATCCATTTATGGATTAAAGCAAGCAATGCGGAGTTGGAACATCTGCTTTGACGTCGTTATCAAAGAGTTTGATTTCGTCAAAAACCCAGATGAACCTTGTATTTACAAGAAGGTGGCAGAGAGTAAGGTTGTCTTCCTCGTATTGTACGTGGACGACATACTCTTGATAGGAAATGATATTCCTATGCTGCAATCGGTCAAGCTCTTCTTATCACAAAGATTCTCAATGAAAGATCTTGGTGATGCCTCCTGCATATTGGGAATTAGGATCTATAGAGATAGATCCAAACGGATTTTGGGATTGTCCCAATCCAGGTACATTGACACCATACTAAAGTGGTTTAGTATGGAAGAATCCAAGCGTGGGAACTTGCCCACGATCTCTGGAGTCACTCTCTCCAAAGAGATGTCTCCCAAGACTGATTTGGAGAGAGCTCGCATGCACGGGATACCCTATGCTTCGGCAGTAGGCTTTATCATGTACGCGATGCTATGTACCAAACCCGATGTTGCATACTCACTAAGTGTAGTGAGCAGGTATCAAGCTGATCCTGGAGAGAATCACTGGACAGCTGTGAAGTGCATTCTCAAGTACTTGCGAAGGACTAAAGAGATGCTCTTTGTGTATGGTAACGGAGAACTCCAAGTGGAGTCCTTTACAGATTCGAGCTTCCAGAGTGATAAGGATGACTCTAAGTCGCAGTCGGGCTTTGTCTTTACCCTTTACGGAGGGGCGGTTAGCTGGAAGAGTTCCAAGCAGGAAACCGTGGCAGACTCGACGATGGAGGCTGAATACATCGCTGCCAACGATGCTGCTAAAGAGGCTGTCTGGATCAAGAAGTTCATTACTGAACTTGGAGTGGTTCCATCCATTGAGCATCCAATACCTTTGTATTGCGATAACAATGGAGCGGTGGCTTTGGCTAAGGAACCTAGGTCCCATCAGCGATCCAAGCATATTCTGAGGCGGTATCACCTGATCCGGGAGATAGT
Organism: Agapanthus africanus; assembly: GCA_030015575.1. Taxonomy (NCBI): domain Eukaryota; kingdom Viridiplantae; phylum Streptophyta; class Magnoliopsida; order Asparagales; family Amaryllidaceae; genus Agapanthus; species Agapanthus africanus. Next base: position 263,337,173 of record CM057346.1, on the reverse strand, counting down.
TGATCGCCGGGAGATCAAGGTCAGGAGGGTTGACACGAAGAACAACACGGTGGATCCACTCACGAAGGCCATTCCCCAGATACAGTTTGAGAGACTCTTCGGGATGCTCGGTATGCGATACTACAGCAGCTGGCCCTAGTGCAAGTGGGAGATTATTAGTTGTATGTATGCCCTAGAGGCCAGTATTGTATAGATGATGTATATTATATTGGATGCTTGGACATATATAGAGATGACTTTCTTGCTCGATATGATAGTATGCTATCTGGTTACTCTTTATCTTAACATGTACACTTGTCTCTTTAAACTGTCTTATAGTTACATGTTGGTAAAGCCCTTAGGATGTGTACTTGACTACCTGGACTGTGATACAGATCATACTAGTGGGGATATGGTAGTCCATAGGTACATCCTTCAAGGTCCCTAGTCGTAGGTGTATCGAGACAGGGCATCGATATACCAGTGTAGACTAGCGTATACGCTTCTCGACCCATGAGATGGGCGATGGATGATCCCATATCCATTGGTGTTTGACATCAGAGATGGTATACGGGTGCTCAGTGGAGACTGGGTACACTGGACGGACTCGCCGAGAACTCCCAGATGGTATTATACCTCACGTCAGATGGCAGTTCTCAGGTGACACTTGTACAGGTTAGTCTGTGGACCCGAGATCGTCATAGAGTCTTGTGTGATTCCCACTGTGCTTTGATCTCAACCTTACCACGTCCATGAGGGCATGCAAAACGGTGGTCTTTGGGTACAGTCCCGAGTCACATGGAGGCAATGAGCGATAGGAGGGGTTTCGTCTCTCCCGGTATTGGGGGTTGATGTTGCGCTGTGCTCGATTGGCTATAACAGGGAAGTCCCTGGCCAGGGCTGATCAGAGATTTGCTGGTAAGTGTTACCAGTAGTTTCTCGACCCGTTATGAGCCTCACATCGGCACGACTTATCGGTTATTGGGGTCTGACGTATACCACCCCTAGACTTGATATGCGACATATCAGACGAACAGACCGGACTGTACGGTAAGTGTTACTGGTTGGATTCACAGGAGTGTGAGCGGGCTAGCTCGTCGATCTTCTGATCGCTCAATACCCGGATGGCCGTTACGTTTAGCAGTCCGCTTGCGGCTTGTGGCTGCTTGATATGATCATCATCTGCTACCGGCGTATTGACGAGTCTTTAGAGTCCTACACAGAGGTTTTCTGGCTCAAGCGAAACGAAATAGGAGTGCATATGAGATATGTGCAGGACCGAGAATGATGCGTGTATGTGATACCGTATTCCATTCTCGCGATGGATGTATCGATTGGTTATATTCGATATAACCTAGATATCGAATCAAGGAATGATTCGATAAGCCGATACATAGGATACTAGTCGGTTATATGCGATATGACCGGATCGTTAAATCAAGTATTGATTTAATGATTTAATGTATAATTATATATTTGATATATTACTTTGCATTAACTAGTATTGGTTCACTTTAAATGGATTTTCTCACTTGATGTGCAAGAAGTATATGTGATATACTTTTGTGCACATATTTGTATCATGTTTGATGATACTTGATCCTTTGGTTAAGTATAAAGTATTAAACCATGGTTAAGAGATGATTAGGGTTTTGCTTTTTCATTTATTTATTTGTTTATTTATTTGGAAAAGGTTTAGATAAGAATGGTGGCTATGTTTGTTTCTTGTTGAAGCTTCATGAAGCTTTGACTTCTTAACCATTCTTATCTTCATGCTTAACCCTAACCCATCCAAATAACCATGGTCTATTCTCTACACTCTACCCTAGTTAGTTTATGATAAGTATTCATTTATTATTCATTTTTAACTCAACACTTATCATATTCTAGCTTCATCTTCTTCTTCATCTTCAAAAGAAAAAGCTTGATGCCATCAATGGCAACTTGAGCAAAAGTGTGAGAAATCCAATTCTAAAGTGAACCCACCTCCTATTTCTTCATCCTCTACTTCTTGCCAAGTTGTTTTGGGTGTTTTCTTCACAAGTTTCACAACTTGGTGAAGTTGGAGCTTGAACTTGTGATGCCTCGACGTAGATCATCTTCGGCACGAAGCCGACGACCTAGTCCGCCCTTTTCTCCGATGAAGCCGACGATTGAGTTTGGGATTCGAGACGGACAGCGAGAGGACGTCTACGTGGAGCTAAGGAAGAGGAAATCCGGATCTACAAAGGTTGTAGCTTCTTATCTTTAGTTAAGTTGTTAACTAGATTCGTTTTTCGCCTAAATTTCTAGTCAACGATCCGTATTAGGGTTTCTCGGCACCTGTAAAATTTGAAATTGGCATGGTTGATGCCTTGTGAGACCTCTTGAGAGTGCCTAGGAACCCTACACTTCCAGGTTGCGGAAGATGTCACCGTTTGTATATTATTTACTTTTCCGCACTAGGATAGACCCAAGGAGGAGGGCACAAGTAACCGGGTTCTGGAGTCCAGTGGGAGACCAACTCGAGGAGTCGAGTCCGGGTCTCCTAACTCTAGAATTGGTAGGGTTGCTTGCCGCTCTCGTAGGGGTCTAGGGGTGTGGGTTTGGCTATTCATCGCGACCGTGGAATCCGTTTTTTATACTGGCTGGTATTGAAAACACAGACGTCCTAGTATATCCAATATTTCATATGATATTTTCTGCTGCGTTATCTGTGATGTGATAATGTGATGTTCTGTGATAGATACTGTATATAGTATATATGATATATTATATAGACGTTACTTATGTTTTACACCCGTGCTAGCCCTGCCCCGCTTTGCCGTTAGTTACCTAACCTAACGGTGCACGAGGGGACATCGAGGAGAATGCGGATGGCATAAGTGTACGTTATATTTATCTGTGATGTTTTAGGTGGACTTAAATGATGGGACTTCAATAATATGATTAATGAAAGAAAAAGAAACCTAAGATGTTGTGGAATCGAATTTCAAAAATAAAACAGGTAGCTACAGTTCTTGCTTTGCACAGCGGTATATATGATATATCCTGCACCTTATTCGATGAGGAAAGGGCCGACGATCCCTTCACCGGGAGTGACCCCTTTAGCAATAACTGGCAGATGCTACACCCCTCGGTTTGTCTTTTGATTGCTTCTATAGTTCTTGCTTTGCACAGTGATATATATGATATGTCCCGCACCTCATTCGACGAGGAAAGGGCCGACGATCCCTTCACCGGGAGTGACCCCTTTAGCAAAACTAGAAAAGCCTCAAAAACACTCCATTTAAAATCATTTGATTCTACAACGATATCAAGTTCATTACGCAATAGGTTTTCAGAAAAACCTGCCGTAGCCCTCCGTCATTTCAGATTAGTAGTTAGTATTTGTGCTACGTTTGTTGGTCTTTAACAAGGCGTAGTGTGCGGTAGCTGACTGGTGCTTATCTGCTTATGCATATGATGCAGATTGGGTTAGGGTAGTCGTGCGACCTTGTTTGCCTTTGTCAAGGGTCGTGCGGGTGGGTTTAATTCAATCAGGAAATGACGAGTTGAACTTGACTAGCATCCTATGGTTTGTTGGCCTTTGTCAAGGTCATAGGAGGTTAGGGGCAAGATTATCGGGAATTTCAAGTGTTGAAATTTGCAATGAGATTGCATACCTTCTATGAGATAGTTGGATCCCGATACCCGCTGCGAGTAAGAGTTACTCCTGGGAGAGTTTTACACATTACAATTAGCCGATCAAGTAGGTGTCTAGAAAGGTGTTAACGAGGTTACGCCTCTGGGAAAACGAGGTTTACATTAATTAGGTTCGTGCGAAAGCACGGGGGACCTCCCTCAAAGTACCGACACTGGCCTGGCTGAAAGATTGGCGAACTTGTAGCGTGTAATTAATCCCGGCTAGTCTTTCCTTTTAGGGTTTGAAGGAAGGTTTGATAAAAACAGTGGGAGCCATCCTGATTAGATAAAATAATAACCAATCTGATTTTGCAAGAGCGAACGCTGAGTGTTTTCTTCTCTCTCTCCAGGTAGCGACCATATCATGCCTTAATCAAGATAATAATACGGATGTATTGACCGAACCCGCTTGTTATACTGAGCTGGGGAACGTTGGTCCCGCTACACCTTATAATTGTTATAAGACAGAGCAGGAACTTGGGGAATACCAGATTTCCCGTGCCGCCCAAACGAAGAAAGTGCATATGATGCATCTCCTTCGGGTGTGTTCATTACAGAACTGTTTCTCTGTATCCTCTACGTCCTGGGTATTTGATAACGGATCAGGATCCCAGATATGTAATCTGTTACATAGGGCTATAGAAAGGTAGAGAACTGAGAACGGGTGATAAGTTTCATGAGACAAAAAATGGGGCAAGTGTTGCAGGCAAGTCTGTTGGTCACTGTCACCTAGTATTCTAAATAAATTGATTCTTAACGAATGTTATTAGATACCGAACCTGATATACAAAATCATATCAATCTATTTATTAGTAAAGAAATGATAAAATTTTGTATTGTTGGATAATGTTTTGAACATTTCCTATATCAAAAGTTGATCGGTTCATGCACGTTATCTAAAAGCATTAATGTTCTAAATCAAACTACAGTTCTTGGTATACAGAACACACACAAGAGGAAGAGTTCAGAAATGAACGAATTCTTCTTGAGGTATTATAGACTAGGTCATATCAATGCGACCCGACTAGCTTATGTTACATATAGATGCATATTTAAATCAGTTTGAATTTACATCTTGTGAAACTTGCCAGTCATGTCACAAAGATAAGATGACCATAGCTCCGTTTACTGGAAACAGAGAAAGATTTAGTAAACTCTTGGGACTGATACATGATGATGTATATGTAAGGTTCCCCTTCTACACATGCCAGGACCGGTTCTTTGTACTTCATTACATTCTCTGATGATCTCTCAAGATTCAGTCATATGTTCCTGTTGAAACACAAGTCCGAACCTTTTGAGATATTCACAGAATATAATTTAGAAGTGGAGAACCAATACGGGTATAAGTATTATTTCCTTTGATGAGATCAAGGAGGAGAATACTTGTGCATAGAATTCCTGGACTATTCTAAAGGAGAATGAGATTCTCTCTCAGCATTACTCCTCCGTATACACCATAGCACGATGGTATATCGGGGCGGAGCAATTGCACCCTATTCGATATGGTGCGCTCTATAATGAGTACTACTGAGTTACTTGTTTCCTTTTTGGGGGTTATGCACTTGAGAAGCTGCATACCTATTGAATAGGGTTCGAATCAGATCACAGCCTACCGCTCCATATGAGATATGGTATAGGAAGAGCCCATGTCTTAAGCTAGTTAAGATTTGGGGTTGTCCGGCCTATGTCTAAAAGCAAAATCCGGACAAGCTCGAGGAAAGGTTAGTTATGTAGAACTGGAAAGGTTCCAGCTATGCAAACTACAGCTGATGATTTGGTACAACCAAAGGATTCAGTAGATACCAACGAACCTCAGCCTCTCCGCCGATCTAGTAGGGTTCGTCATCCGCCTGAGAGATACTTCGGTTTCTCGATGACAGTGGGAGCGAGGATTGCATCATGAGATGATGACCCAACTAGTTTCGAGCAGGCCATCGAGAGTAGGGACTCTGTAAGAATGGCTGGATGCTTAGCGATCTGAGATGGAATCCTTATACAACAACAAAGTATGGACTTTAGTTGCTTTATCTGAAGGGTTAAATCCCCATCAGGAGCAAGTATATCTTGAGAAGATTACTTGATGTACTTAGAAAGGTTGAGACTTTCAAAGCTAGACTTGTTAAAGGTTTTCGTCATTGACCAGGTATGGATTGTGTTGAAACCTTTTCTAAGGATCTATGTTTAAGTCCATCTAGATCCTACTTGCCACGGCTACATACCATAACTACGATATCTGGCGGTTGGGTGTCATGACTGCTCTTCTAAATGATATTTTAAAAGAGAGAGTCTATAAGTATACAGTCAGAGGGCTTCGTAAACAGTGGGAGCAGCAGAAACGTGTACAAGATGCTTTATAGGATAAAGCAGGCATCGCGGAGTTGGAACGTCTGTTTTGATGTAGTAGTCAAAGAGTTTGACATCATCAAAATGGTAGATGAACCTTGTATAAATAAAAAGGTAGTAGGGAGTATGGTGACGATCCTCGTAGAGTACGTGGATGCCATATTCTTGATAGGGAAGAGGTTTCCTATGCCACGCTCGATCAATCTCCACTTATCACAATGATTCTTCATATAGGATGAAAATGATACCTACTAAATCCTGGGTTTTGGATCTAAATGGATATTAGGATACTCACTAGTTGTAGTGAGATGGTATCAATTGATCCTGGGGAAAATCACTGGAAAGGTTCCAGGGTGATAAGGACGACTGAATGTCAGTCACAGGCATTGTCTTTACCCATAGTAAAGGGACGGTATGTTGGAAGAGTTACAAGCTAAATACCGTGGCTTAATAGACGATAAAGGCAGGATACATCGCTACTTAAGATGCTACCAAAGGGCCTGTTTGGGTGTATATTTGTTCATGAGATGAACTTGGTTGCTACCATTGTGTGACAATGGAAGTGTGGCTTTGGCCAGGGAACCCCGGTCCCATCAGTAACCTAGACATATTCTAAGGCAGTATCACCCGATCATGGAGATGGTTGATCTCCAGGGTGATCGAGGTTAGGAGAACAGACTTAGAGGACAACACGGCGGATCCATTCACAAAGGCCTTTTCCCAGACAGTGTCTTTTATGGGATGGTTGAGTATGAGATACTACAACCACTGCTATCAGATGGCCCTAGTGCAAGTGGGAGATTGTTAGTTATATGTATGCCCTAGAGGCCATTACTATACATAGGATGTATATTGTAGTGGATGCTTGGACATATCTAGGGAGGACTTTCTTGCTCGACATGATAGTATGCTATCTGGTTGCTCTTTACCTTAACGTGTACACTAACTGTCTCTCTGTTACATGTTGGTAAAGCCCTTAGGATGTTTACTTGACTACCTGGACTATGATGCAGATCATACTAGTGGGGACATGATATTCCATAAGTACATCCTTCAAGGTCCCTAGTCGTGGGTGTATCGAGACAGGGCATCGATATACCAGTATAGACTAGCGTATACCTTCTCGACCCATACAGATGGGCGATGGATGATCCCATATCCATTGGTGTTTGACATCAGAGATGATATACGGGTGCTCAGTGGAGACTGGGTACACTGGACGGACTCGCCGAGAACTCCCAGTTGGTATTATACCTTACGTCAGATGGCAGTTCTCTGGTGACACTGGTACAGAGTAGCCTGTTGACCCGAGATCGTCATAGAGTCTTGTGTGATTCCCACTGTGCTTTGATTTCCACCTTACCACGTCCAAGAGGGCGTGCAAAACGGTGGTTTTTGGGTACAGTCCTGAATCACATGGAGGCAATGAGCGATAGGAGGTGATTCGTTTCTCCCGGTATAGGGAGTTGATGTTGCACTGTGTTCGATTGGCTATAACCGGAAATCCCTGGCCAGGGTTGCTGAGATTTACTGGTAAGTGTTACCAGTAGTTTCTTGAACTGTTATAGACCTCATATCGACACGACTTATCGAGCTATTGGGGTCTGACGTTTACCACCCCTAGGCGAGATATGCGACATATCAGACGACGAGACCGGACTGTACGGTAAGTGTTACTGGTTAGATTCACAGGAGTATGACCGGGCTTGCTCGTCGATCTTCTGATCGCTCAATACCCGGGTGGCCGTTACGTTTAGCAGACTACTTGCGGCTTGTGGGTGTTTGATATGATCATCACCTGCTGCCGGCATATTGACGAGTCTTTAGAGTCCTACACAGAGGTTTCCTGGCTCAAGCGAAACGAAATACGAGCGCATATGAGATATGTGTGGGACCGAGAATAATACCAGTATGTGATTCTGGATTCTATTCTCACGATTTGTATCATCGGCAGGTTATATGTGATATTGCCAGGTTACCGAATCAAGTGTTGATTCGATACATTGATACACTTGATATTAGTCGGTTATATGCGATATGACCGGATCATTAAATCAAGTGTTGATTTAATGATTTGATGTATAATTATATATTTGATATATTGCTTTACATTAACTAGTATTTGTTCACTTAAGATGGATTTTCTCACTTGATGTGCACAAGTAGTATATGTGATATATTTTTGTGCTCTAGATTGTATCATGTTTGATGATACATGCAAGCTTGGGTGTATGTTTACTTTAAACCATGGTTAAGTGAATGGTTAGGGTTTTGAATTATTCAATTATTCATTTTATTTATTTGTTTGTTTATTTTTGCAAGAATAAAATGGTGGCTTAATTTGTTTCATTCTTGAAACTTCATGAAGCTTTGAAAGCTTTGACCATTTTGTTTTTTCCTTAACCCTAACCATTCAACTAAACCCTGGTTTATTCTCTACACTTGTTAAACTAACCCAAGGTTGCATTATGATAAGAATCACATTATTTTCCATTTATTGATAATTCTTATCATATTCTTTTTCTTCTTCTTCTTCTTCAAGAAGAAAGAAGCTTGCTAGCTTCAATGGTGACTTGAGAAAAAGAGTGAGAAATCCAATTCTAAAGTGAACCCACTTCCTATTTCTTCATCCTCTACCACTTGCCAAGTAGTATAGGGTGTTTTCTTCAGAAGTTTCATTGCTTGGTGAAGTTGGAGCTTGATCTTGTGTTGCCTCGACGTAGATCGTCTTCGGCATCGAAGTCGACGACCTAGCTCGATCATTTCTCCGATAGAATCAACACTAGAGTCCGAGATCCGATGATCGCAGCGAAGGGACATCGTCACGGAGCTATGGAGGTGGAGGACCGGATCTACAAAGGTTGTATTTTCGTTCACTCTTAGTTAAGTTGTTAACTAGTTGCATGTTTCGCCTTAAACTCTAGTCAACGATCGCATTAGGGTTTCTCGGCACCGAAAAAATTTGAATTTTGCATGGTTGATGCCTTGTGAGACCTCATTAGCGTGCCTAGGAACCCTACAGATAGGAAGGGTTTCGTCTCTCCCGGTATTGGGAGTTGATGTTGCGCTGTGTTCGATTGCCTATAACTGGAAGTCCTTGGCCAGGGCTGATATGGAGATTTACTGGTAAGAGTTATCAGTAATTTCTCGACCCGTTATGAGCCTTACATCGATACGACTTATCGGTTACTGGGGTCTAACATTTATCACACCTAGATTGGATATGCGACATATCAGACGAAGAGACCAGACTGTATTGTAGTGTTACTGATTGGATTCATAGGAGTATGTACAGGCTTGCTTGTTGATCTTCTTGTCACTCAATACCCGGGTGGCTGTTACGTTTAGCTGACCGCTTGCAGCTTATGGGTGTTTGATATGATCATCACTTACTGCCGGCGTATTGACGAGTCCTTAGAGTCCTACATAGAGGTTTCCTGCCTCAGCAGAAACGGAGTAGGAGCACATATGTGATATGTGCGTGTCACGACCCGAAAGTACGGAACGTGACCGGCACTTAGATTACGAAGCATCTAGAGGCGCAACGTAACCTAAGTAAGCCGAAGCCCAGAAATCTAAACCATAAAAAGAAGAAGAAGTAAAGGAAAACATGTAGAAAACAAGTTTAAAAGCAACATCCAATTTTCTCAAAAATTTCGGGGGACTCTCCTTTGTAAAAACTGGCCCCAAACGGGTACAAACAAGAATAATATATATACAAACAATAAAAAGCATCCCCAAACGGGATCTAGCTCTACGCCAAAAGGCGGAAAGAACCACATCAATGGACAATAGTATACAACGCCAAAGGGCGAGGCTCAAAACTCAAAAGAAAACAAAACCACCAAATATCATAATAATACTAGCGCGGCTCTAAGGTCGAAATAAACAACTGATCCAGTAAACTATCAAGTAATACAAGTTTGGTTCATGGAGCTTTCTAGATACAAATGAAATAATAAATGTACAATGGCGGTCCAGATACAAGTGAACCAACCTACCGTGCAAATCACCCTGAGTGAAAAGATGTGCCAGCAAGCTGCCAGGAAAACCTGTACATTGAACCTGTAATAAAATTTGGCACAACGGGGGTGAGTTGCCAACTCGTGAGTAGATATCTGCGAAAAGAAATCGAATGCACAACGCTGGCCTAGGTCATAATACTATACTAATATACTACTAGTCATCAAGTAAAGACAGGATAATAAGCTACGTATAAGTGCAAATGCTCCGTGCTCGTATCAGTGCCTCATATAGAACTATGTCATGTGAATGAGTATGCATGCACCATGAATGTGAAATAACCAATCCTAAAATCTAGATATATCTGTATAAGAAATCTTTAAATTTTATCATGGTAAAATGTGTATAGAAATCTGAAATATCAACGATGAAATCCATGGAAATCCGTGTCAAGCATCGACACAAAACATGTAAATCTCAAGTCTCAATACCTCATAGTCTCAATATCTCGGGCTCTGTCAGTCCGGATTGGCCCATATCATCAAATCACACGACAACGGTCGGTATCCTCCGGATATCCGCCGCGCCAGACATCACCGGTAGGTAGTCCTCCCCTGCCAGGCTCATCATCTACAAATCGATTTTCTTGCCCCGGGGTACCATACCGGGCCGACCATGTACCCGAGACAGTTCATCCACTCCTCGAATCGGGTCTCGAAATCCAACAGAAAACATGAAATCTCATGGTGGACGACACATACATCACGAGAAAACCGCATCTTATGTTTTAAAAAGAGAGGAGGAGAGAGAGAGAAGTTTTTATATATTCTTGCTGTTTTCCCAAAAAATCCAGAAATCTCATAGAAATCCAAAATCCCAAAATCATAAGTATATGATAAGTGTCGGCATATGCCTCATAATACTGCATGATAACATGAAAATGCGAATGCATGAAATGTCTAAGTAATAAATACCATGTCTATACTAACACCAGAGAGTAATCACAATATTATATCGATCTAGCTGTTAGCTGATTGTATCAATAAAAGAAAATATGATCTAAAGTGTACGTGGCATAGCAATTACCGATGATGATGTGTGTGAGCCGGCAAATAAGTGTGCGTAGAATATGCGCATCATCGGTAATGGTGCTGGTGTCCTAACAGGCAAAGTTTTATTCTGATTATAGAAACATATGAATGAACATGCACCATTATGATTACGGTATGAATGTAAAGACGGATGTGTAATAACCACTCATCTGTGATATACAAGTATAACTACAACTATATGACTCGAGCCTAAACTAGTGTCCAACTAACCTCCTAAGGAACTAAACCTAAGAACTAGTCAATAAGAAATAAGAGTCCACCTAAGGTCTGAATCCATATCTCTAATAGTGGGCGATCCAGCCTCAATAGCGTCACGTACGTAGTACGGCTTCCTCGAATCAAGAGTGCGGATCAATCATCATATCTATGCCTCGTACGGTAAAATCCATTGTACGGCATCCCAATATCGGGGTACGGGTCAAGTATCACCTACGTGTCTCATCATTCGTATAATATCATCATCAACACATGTCAAGATCAAGGTGCTATACTGTAATCGCATACATCAATCATATATCATTGTCAGCATAAATATACATCGTTAATTTATCCTTAGAAATATCATGTCATATGTATCATATTGTGATTAAGTCACACTTAGATCATATCGTAATCAAGTCACACCTATAAGATATCGTAATCAAGTCACACTTATATGATATCGAAATCAAGTCACACCTATATGATGTTGTAATCAAGTCACACCTATATGATATCATATCAGAATTTCAGGCACAGGTTACGGTCCGGGTTCTATTTTAGAGTCCCATAGACTTCAATATCATCACCACCCTTTATTATTTATGTATACCTATTCATTATCTCATTTCCTAATGATCCGCTAACATCATAACACGACCGGAAAGCCAAGAATCACGGTATCAAGACCAGTTATATTGTTTCATCCCTGTGTATCATATCACATCCTTGTATCACATATACGTATTGTGTATATATATATTGTAGGGTTCTTATGCACGCTGATGTAGGGTCCTTTGTAGATCCGGTTCTCCACCTCCATAGCTCCATGATGAAGTCCCTTCGCTGTCCATATCGGATCCCGGGCTCTAGCATCGGCTTCATCGGAGAATTGGGCGGGCTAGGTCATCGACTACGATGCCGAAGATGATCTACGTCGAGGCATCACAAGATCAAGCTCCCACTTCACCAAGTCATGAAACTTGTGAAGAAAACACCCTGTACTACTTGGCAAGAGGTAGAGGATGAAGAAATAGGAGGTGGGTTCACTTTAGAATTGATTTTCTCACTCTTTTCATCAAATCACCATTGATGAAAGCTAGGTTTTCTTCTTGAGAAGAAGAAGAAGATGATGATAGAATATTATGATAAGTTAATTAATCCAAAAGAAAATCAATCCTTATCATAATATGAACCATGGTTATATGTAGAGAATTGACTAAGGTTAGATGAATGGTTAGGGTTAAGGATGAAGACAAAATGGTCACTTTGGTCAAAGCTTCATGAAGCTTCAACAAGCTTCAAGAATGAAAGCAACCATTTTGTTTTCTTATCCCATTTCTTTTTGATCCAATTAAAAGATGAATAACTAAATAAAAACCCTAACCATTTACTTAACCAAGGTTTAATTCTTTACACAAACCCTAGCTTACATGTATCATCAAACATGATACATCCAAGTGCACAAAAGTATATCACATATACAACTTGTGAACTTCTAGTGAGAAAATCCATTTAAAGTGAACAAAAACTAGTTAATGCAAAGTAATATATCAAATATATAATTATGCATTAAATCATTAAATCAACACTTGATTTAACGATCCGGTCATATCTCATATAACCGACTAGTATCCAATGTATCGGCTTATCGAATCAATCTTTGATTCGATAACTAGGTTATATCGCATACAACCAATCGAAACATTCATCTCAAGAATAGAATACGGTATCACATACACGCATTATTCTCGGTCCCGCACATATCTCATATGCGCTCCTATTTCGTTTCGCTTGAGCCAGGAAACCTCTGTGTAGGACTCTAAAGACTCGTCAATACGCCGGCAGCAGATGATGATCATATCAAGCACCCACAAGCCGCAAGCGGTCTGCTAAACGTAACGGCCACCCGGGTATTGAGCGATCAGAAGATCGACGAGCAAGCCCGCTCACACTCTTGTGAAACCAACCAGTAACACTTACCGTACAGTCCGGTCTCGTCGTCTGATATGTCGCATATCTCGCCTAGGGGTGGTAAACGTCAGACCCCATTAGCTCGATAAGTCGTGTCGATATGAGGTCTATAACATTTCGAGAAATTACAGGTAACACTTACCAGTAAATCTCAGCAACCCTGGCCAGGGATTTCCGGTTATAGCCAATCGAATACAGCACAACATCAACTCCCTATACCGGGAGAGACGAATCCCCTCCTATCGCTCATTGCCTCCATGTGATTCGGGACTGTACCCAAAAAACCATCGTTTTGCACGCCCTCTTGGACGTGGTAAGGTGGAAATCAAAGCACAGTGGGAACCACACAAGACACTATGACGATCTCGGGTCAACAGACTACTCTGTACCAGTGTCACCAGAGAACTGCCATCTGACGTAAGGTATAATACCATCTGGGTGTTCTCGGCGAGTCCGTCCAGTGTACCCAGTCTCCACAGAGCACCCGTATATCATCTCTGATGTCAAACACCAATGGATATGGGATCATCCATCGCCCATCTGTATGGGTCGAGAAGGTATACGCTAGTCTACACTGGTATATCGATGCCCCGTCTCGATACACCCACGACTAGGGACCTTGAAGGATGTACTTATGGACTACCATGTCCCCACTAGTATGATCTGCATCATAGTCCAGGTAGTCAAGTACACATCCTAAGGGCTTTACCAACATGCAACAGAGAGACAATCAGTATACACGTTAAGGTAAAGAGCAACCAGATAGCATACTATCATGTCGAGCAAGAAAGTCCTCCCTATATATGTCCAAGCATCCACTACAATATACATCCTATGTATAGTAATGGCCTCTAGGGCATACATATAACTAACAATCTCCCACTTGCACTAGGGCCATCTGATTGCAGTGGTCATAGTATCTCATACTCAACCATCACTTAAAAGTCTCTCTCTGGGAAAAGGCCTTTGTGAGTGGATCCGCCGTGTTGTCCTCTGAGTCTACTCTCCTAACCTCAATCTCCTTGGAGATCAACCATCTCCATGATCAGGTGACACTGCCTTAGAATATGTCTGGATCACTGATGGGACCGGCGTTCCTTGGCATAAGCCACAACTCCATTGTCTCACAATGGTAGGAACGTAGTTCATCTCATGAACCAATATATACCCAAACATCCTCTTTGGCAGCATCTTAAGTAGCGATGTATCCTGCCTTTATCGTCTAGTTAGCCACGGTATCTAGCTTGGAACTCTTCCAACATACCGTTCCTTTACTGATGGTAAAGACAATGCCTGTGACTGACTTTCAGTCGTCCTTATCACTCTGGAACCCTTCCAGTGATTCTCCCCAGGATCGATTGATACCATCTCACTACAACTAGTGAGAATCCTAACATCCAATTAGATCTATCTCATAGATCCAAAACCCAGGATTTAGGAGCTATCACTTTGATCCTTTATGGAGAATCATTGTGATAAGCGGAGATTGACCGAGCGTAGCATAGGAAACTCCTTCCCTATCAAGAGTATGTCATCCACGTACTCTACGAGGATCATCACCATACTCCCTACTACCTTTTTGTATATACAAGGTTCATCTACCATTTTGATGACGTCAAACTGTTTGACTACTACATCAAAACAGATGTTCCAACTCCGCGATACCTGCTTTATCCTATAAAGCATCTTGTACACGTTTCCGCTGCTCCCACTGTCTACGAAGCCCTCTGGCTGTGTACTTATAGACGTTCTCTTCTAAAACATCATTTAGAAAAGCAGTCATGGCTCCTAACCGCCAGATATCGTAGTCATGGTATGTAGCCGTGGCAAGTAGGATCTGGATGGACTTAAGCATACCCACTTGAAAAGGTTTCATCATTATCCACGCCTGGTCGATGACGAAAAGCTTTAACAAGTCTAGCTTTGAAAGTCTCAACTTTTCCATCTACACCAAGTAATCTTCTCAAGATATACTTGCTCTTGATGGGGATTTAACCCTTCAGATATAGCAACCAAAGTCCATACTTTGTTGGTGTACATGGATTCCATCTCAGATCGCTTAGCATCCAGCCATTCTTACAGAGTCCCACTCCTGATGGCCAGCTCGAAACTAGTTGGGTCATCATCTTATGATGCTATCCTCGCTCCCACTGTCATAGAGAAACCTAAATATCTCTCAGGTGGGTGAGGAACCCTACTAGATCAGCGGAGAGGCTGAGGTTCGTTGGAATCTACTGAATCCTTTGGTTCTACCAAATCATCTGCTGTTGTTTGTATAGCTGGAACCTTTCCAGTTGTACATAACAGACCTTGCTTCGAGCTTGTCCAGATTATGCTTTTAGACATAGCCCGGACAACCCCAAATCTTAACCAACTTAAGATATGGGCTCTTCCCTTTCCATATCACATATGAAGCAGTAGGCAACTGATTTGATTGGAACCTAATTCAATTGGTATGCAGCTTCTCAAGTGCATAACTCTCAAAAGGAAATAGGAAACTCAGTAGTACTCATAATAGAGCACACCATATCACATAGGGTGCTATTGCTCCGCCCCGATATACCATCGTGCTATGGTGTATACGGAGGAGTAATGCTGAGAGAGAATCTCATTCTCCTTTAGAATAATCCAGGATTTCCGTGCTCAAGTATTCTCCTCCTCGATCTCATCAAAGGACATAATACTTATACCCGTGTTTTGGTTTTCTACTTCTGAATCATATTCTGTGAATATCTTAAAAGGTTCGGACTTGTGTTTCAACAGGAACATATGTCTGAATCTTGAGAGATTATCAGAGAATGTAACGAAGTACAAAGTACCAGTCCTGGCATATGTAGACAGGGGACCTTACATACATCAACATGTATCATCCCAAGAGTTTACTAACTCTTTCTCTGTTTCCAGTAAGCAGAGCTATGGTCATCGTATCTTTGTGACATGACTGGCAAGTTTCATAAGATGTAAATTCAAACAGATTTAAATATGCATCTAAATGTAACTTCAGCTAGTCAGGTCGCATTGATATGACCTAGTCTACAATATCTCAAGAAGGATCCGTTCATTTCTGAACTCTTCCTCTTGTGTGTGTTCTGTATACAAGGAACTGTAGTTTGATTTAGAACGATAATGCTTTTAGATAACGTGCCTGAAACGATCAACTTTTGATATAGGAAATGTTCAAAACATTATCCAACAATACAAGATTATATCCTTTCTTTACAAATAAAGAGACTGATATGATTTTGTATATCAGGTTCGGTATCTAATAACATTCGTTCAGAATCAATGTATTGATAGTACAGGGTGACAGTGACCAACAGACTTGGCTGCAACACTTGCCCCGTTTTCTGCCTCATGAAACTTATCACCCGTTCTCAGTTCTTTACCTATCTGTAGCCCATGTAACAAATTACATATGCGGGATCCTGATCTGGTATCATATACCCAGGATGCGGAGGATACTGAGAAACAGTTCTTTATAATGAACACACCCGAAGATGATGCATCAGCATGCACTTACTTCGTTTGGGTGGCACGGGAATTCTGGTAATCCCCTATTTCCTGCTCTGTCTTATAACAATTATAAGTTGGAGCGGGACCAATGTTCCCCAGCTCAGTATAATAAGCGGGTTCGGTCAATACTTCCATATTATTATCTTGATTAAGGCGTGATATGGTCGCTACCTGGAGAGAGAGAGAAGAAAACACTCAGCGTGCGCTCTTGCAAGAATAGATTGGTTATTATTTTATCTAATCAGGATGGCTCCCACTGTTTTTATCAAATCTTCCTTCAAACCCTAAAAGGAAAGACTAGCCGGGATTAATTACACGCTACAAGTTCGCCAATCTTTCAGCCAGGCCAGTGTCGGTATTTTGAGGGAGGTCCCCCGTGCTTTCGCACGAACCTAATTAATGTAAACCTTGTTTTCCCAGAGGCGTAACCCCGTTGACACCTTTCTAGACACCTACTTGATCGGCTAATTGTAATGTGTAAAACTCTCCCAGGAGTAACTCTTACTCACAGTGGGTATCGGGATCCAACTATCTCATAGAAGGTATGCAATCTCATTGCAAATTTCAACACTTGAAATTCCCGATAATATTTTGCCCCTAGCGTCCTATGACCTTGACGCAGGCCAACAAACCATAGTGCGCTAGTCAAGTTCAACCCGTCATTTCCTGATTGAATTAAACCCACCCGCACGACCCTTGACGCAGGCCAACAAAGTCGCACGACTACCCTAATACAATCTGCATCATATGCATAAGCAGATAAATACTAGTTAGCTACCGCACACTACGCCTTGACGCAGGCCAACAAACGTAGCACGAATACTAACTACCACTTATCTGAAATGACGGAGGGCTACGACAGGTTTTTCTGAAAACCTATTGCGTAATGAACTTGATATCGTTGTAGAATCAAATGATTTTAAAATGGAGTGTTTTTTAGGCTTTTCTAGTTTTGCTAAAGGAGTCACTCCCGGTGAAGGGATCGTCGGTCCTTTCCTCGTCGAATGAGGTGCGGGATATATCATATATATCACTGTGCAAAGCAAAAACTCTCTTAAAAGCAATCAAAAGACAAACCGAGTGTGTAGCATCTGCCAGTTATTGCTAAAGGAGTCACTCCCGGTGAAGGGATCTCGGTCCTTTCCTCATCGAATAAGGTGCAGGATATATCATATATACCGCTGTGCAAAGCAAGAACTGTAGCTACCTGTTTTAATTTTTGAAATTCGATTCCACAACATCTTAGGTTTCTTTTCTTTCATTAATCATATTAATGAAGTCCCATCATTTAAGTACCTAAACATCACAGATAAAAACGACGTACACTTATGCCATCCGCATTCGCCTCGATGTCCCCTCGTGCACCGTTAGGTTAGGTAACTAACAGCAGAGCGGGGCAGGGCTAGCGCGAGTGCAAAACATAAGTAACGTCTATATAATATATCATATATACTATATACTGTATCCGTCACAAAACATATCACATGATCACATCACAGATATCGCAGCAGAAGAATCATATGAAATATTGGATATACTAGGACGTCCGTGTTTTCAATACGAGCCAGTATAAAACCCGGATTCCACGGTCGTGATGAATAGCCAAACCCACACCCCTAGACCCCTACGAGCGCGGCAAGCAACCCTACCAATTCTAGAGTTAGAAGACCCGGACTCGACTCCTCGAGTTGGTCTCCCACTGGACTCCAGAACCCGGTTACTTGTGCTCCCCTCCTTGGGTCTATCCTAGTGCGGAAAAGTAAATAATATACAAACGGTGACATCTTCCGCAACCTGGAAGTGCCCCAAATAAAAGAATATTACATACAAGTTTTTATATGAATGAAAATGAAAAACACTCATCTCACATAAAACCCCCGGCTATTCAAACACGACTATCCAATATAACATATCCAGCAACACATAACATCACATGTCATCAACGTAAGTAAATATGCGCATCCCAATTGTCGTTGACATATAGCAACGAAACCGGCGATATCACATATTACACTTACGGTCACAGAAAAGAAAGTGTAAAACTACAACAGTTGGAATCCGCAACCTCCATAGACATCGCATGCCTAATCAAATGAATTACTTAGACATCGCATGCCTAACAATTATAAATCCCGCATTTTATTCTCATTATCGAAAACTTTTTTCAATATCAAGTCGGGCAATTCAATAGGATTCCCGACATCCTGATCGAATGCTCGTCGCAAACTTTAGTAGGCGGCCGCACCCCCGACGTCGTCGACGAAG
The DNA here is from genome assembly GCA_030015575.1 of Agapanthus africanus. Lineage (NCBI taxonomy): Eukaryota > Viridiplantae > Streptophyta > Magnoliopsida > Asparagales > Amaryllidaceae > Agapanthus > Agapanthus africanus. The sequence goes on along the minus strand of CM057346.1, from coordinate 263,318,160 downwards.
TTCACCAAGGCGGAACACCGCTGCCGCGAGCACCCGAACGGATGCTTTCGGCGACGGGGTTCTCCTACAGTCACTTGGTCGGGGCTATGGAGCGAGGCTGTCTATTAAGTTTACCCGGCGAGTATCCGCGTACGCTACGTGATTGCGACGAACTTTAGATCACATCAAAATTCCGTGGCAACCGATCAAGTGAGACTAAACTGCTATGTTTATAACATTCATTCGGTTATCTCATAACTACTTGTGAATTCCAATTATTATATCACATTCCAGATAAAATAGAAAATGTTAAACTTTCCGATCGAACATTCAAACACACAATTTTTCCCGAAACAGCTCAACACATGAAATAAGTTTAAAAACATCCAGTTCATGCCTCAGTACCAACGGTCCAGCCGTAGAAGGGTCAAGCCAACGCCTCACATGTGGCACGTCGTACTGCCCCAAACCCTAAGGTTCAAAGGGCAGTTCAAGACGGTCACATAATCGAGTTAAGGTTTGTTGTCTTCTAGAGGGACCATCGCGTTACTTGCACTACTTTGAACGTTCATAAACTACGAAAAGATCCAACACTTGGAAATTTCCCGGCAGGGGAAAAAGTGGGTATTTATATCCGGTCGAACTTTTTAACATATTCTAAAATTATCTAGAAAGGCACACAGACAAAATTAGACAATCCGATCGAAACACCGAGTCCCTAATACAACCCAGAAAATTCAACTCTTGAATAAATATTAAAAATTCCCAGGAAAACCAGGACTGCAATGTAGGAGTTACTATGCAAACTTCAACGCATAAAACGACAAATAGGCCGTGGAACCGCCGCACGAGCCATGCTCGTGCCGCGGAACCGCGGCGCCTTGATGGAATTAGGGCATCGAAATTTACAGTAACTCTTAGATATTCCTGCAGATATTTCTGCATATTTTTAATTCTCAAAAAACCACAATTTTCAAAAATGTACAGAGAGCAATATTTGGGTTAGGGTTTTGATTGATAGAGTATGTTCGTGTTCAAGTTTAGTTTTAAATACCGCAATCAAGACGGTTTCGCTTGTAGCTAGCCGGTTGAGTACGGGTCGTCCGCAGGGAGATGGGAGTCTTTTTCAATGTGTTTTAACGAGTTAAGTCCGGTTGTTCAGATTTTTGTTTGTGATTATCTAAGTGTTGAGTTGATATTTAAAGCGAGCTTTTTAGGGTTAGGATTAGGTTAGTTTGAGTTAGGAGTCTCCACATCTTTCGTTGCCCCTCTTAATATCGGTGTTACGGTAATCGGCAACAATGGGGATTAGCACGACTAGGAAGGAACTTGCGAGTATAAGCTAGGCTTTCCAACGCATAAGTCCTTCCTTTTGGTGCTTGTCCGTCCGTTCTTGGCTCTTAGCCATAACCTCCGGTTAATTCAACCACAACCGGTCTCACTACGGAATCACCGCTATCATGTAGGATAGGGTGCCGTAAGGAGCGGATTGTGGTTCAATTAACGGGAGTTGATTTAAGCTGTTGGGCAAGGAAAGAATGAGAGAGATTTCCTTCTCTCAAACTTCCCTTATCCTACCCTAACAAGAATGAACTACTCACACATCATAATACGGAAAAATAAAACAAAACAAAAGAGGAAGATAGAAAGAAGGAGATTAGAAGAATACGACTAGCTATTTGCGACTTCACCTTGGCGAGGATCGAGCGTAAGCATCATTGTCGTATGTAAGGATAAAGAAAAAGAGAGAAGAAAGAAACAACAAGGAAATAACAACAACTACTTAACGAATTAAAGTTACAACATTTAACAAAATAAAGAGACAAGCATGATAATAAATGGTTCTTCTTTATTCATCACTCTTCACTCACAAGCTCACTACAAGTTTAATGGAGAAGAGGTGAGAAGAGGAAGAAGAAACACAACTAAACTTAGCAAAATGAAAATACAAGAATGGACCCTTTCCTTCTCAAAGTTCTGGGCTATTTATAGGCTGGAGAATGGAAATGTAGGGCAACCACCAGAACATATGTACAAAGACAAAACTGCCCCTGAAAGATGACCCCCAACGGTGCCAGTACGGCCGCGGATCCGCGGCCTATACCCCCTATTGGCCGCGGATCCACGGCCCTACAGTAGAGTTAGGGTGTGGGCTTCTTGGTACTCCCCTGGTCTTCTGTTCCCTCTTGTCTGGTATATGTATTTTCTGAAAATTCTTTCACATTTCTTCCAGAATTTCTGTTGAGGAAAGGTGGACTTTTTGTGGATGTTTTTGTCATGATTGCCTCGAGCTCCGCGTAGATCTCTTGGATCTTGTGCTACCATTGAGCCTTGTGCATGAGAATGACATTGATTTGACCTTTTGTCTTCCTAAACTGGTATCTGGCAACATACGGATGAAGAACGGAGACCGTGTTTTCTCAGTGATTGGCAGGAACCCGGATTTTTTCGTGTTTTCCATGAATTTCACCGTTTTAGAACCGAGAACCTGTATCCTGCAATTGACTAGCAAACACGGCTCAAGAGTATCTACCGATATGCAATGTGACAAAAATTGTGCGGTATGAAAATGCAAAAATCTGAAATGAACAAATACCCCCAAACTTATCATTTGCTCGTCCCGAGCAAAGCCCATTTATTCACAAAAAATTTCCTAACCTCACTTTCGCAGGGAACGCGATTGCACTGAGCATGTGCAACAAGCCGTTAAACCTCTAGGTGTCCCTAGTAGGAGGAGTGTTGTTTCCTGAGGGTTTTCAGCGGATACTACCCCCAAAATCCGGTCAAGTTGGTTTTGTAAAATAACTAAGCTTCAAACCCTAAAGTTTTGTTTTAGAAAATAACAATTCTATAATCCTAAGTCTAGACCATCGAACCTTTATTTTTCACACCTCGCTTCTTATTTAACTACAGATTTTACATGTCTTTACGTGCAGTGCAAATAGTGTCGTTAAGTTCCCGAAAGGTCGAATAAAGTCATCATGTCGCACAATAAAGCCCAGATAACAATTTAAAAAAAAGGATCACATAAGTTTTATAAAGAGTTAAGCATTTTTCAAGTTTCGTTTTCCAGTAAGGTTTCAACTTCAGAATTTCTATCTTCCATAACAGGAAACTAAGTCGTATTTTTCACTCCACCTTTTTCTTGTTTTCATTTCATACACACCTCTGTGAACGTGCAATAGTCTTTATCATAGAATAAAACCTTCATATCTCCGCTAAAATTTTTATAAAAGCCTGTCTTTTATCAAGATTATTCTCACACAAAGAACCGTTAGGAATTTTAACTCGGAGAGAACACTTGCTTGACTTTGTTTTAAAACTGGACTTTCTAGGCTTCTTAGCGAGCTTTGGGCCAATGCACCCAAACCAGTTGGTTTTAGGGCATTAGGTGTAGAAACACCCCAGCGGACTTAATTACTCAAGTTACCTAGGTCCAAAAACAAAAGACAGTTTGGCGTGAAAATCAGATGATTTAATACGAACGGAGATATAACCGGCAGTTCAATTATTTTTTTGGATAAAAGACGTGTTTAGTTGGTTTGGTGTGTAATCATTCCAATCAAGTTTCCGATGGGTTATTTTTCAGACTTAGCTCCAATTACGGCATCAATAACATTCCTTCATATTCGCTTTACTTCATAAACTATTCTTGACATTACTTATTTCAGAACAAACCTATTTGATCCTCAGAAAATCATTTATCTGTTTAAAAGTTTAAACATGAAAGACTTGTCATCTAATTCCCAAAATCTTACGACACGTGTAGTGTGATGTAAAGACGTATATCAGCTATAGTTAACTTCAAAGGAGAGTTATCTTTCAGGTTTTCAAAATCCAAACATAAGATTTAGTTATTCCTATTTTTTCAAACAAAAACCGTCGAATGTTGAACCAGAGTTCTTCCATAAGCTAACTTGACAAAAAAGTTTTTATATTTTTTAGAAAATTTTCAAATTTTTATGGATTTTATGGATATTAATATGTAGATGCAAAATATACATATGAATGCGAAGGTAAGAAATGCGTACCGAGCGTACCCCTAAACTTAAACTGGACAGTGTCCTCACTGTCATTGCATGAAGAGATCATTTGAAGGGTCAAAATTGTCGGTTAGCGATACACAAATTTTTATTTGTTTTTGTTTTTAAAGAAAAGAAAAAGAATATACACAAATATATACAAAATGGTTTGTACATACCCCCAAACTTATTTGGAACAGTGTCCACTGTTTTTGGCTGGATAACCGAAGTTTGGAGGTAGGCAGAGGAAGATCATTCAGGGTAAACCGGCTCCTGCAAGAACAGGAGCTCCTCTGTTGGTTCGGCGCTAAGGTACGGTTTGCATCGGTGTCCGTTTACTTTGAAAAGTGAACCGTCCTTTGGATTCTCCAAATCCACAGCACCCTGCGGATACACATTCCGCACAAAATACGGCCCTTTCCAGCGAGATCTGAGCTTTCCTGGATGGAAGTGAAGTCGGGTGTCGTAAAGCAGTACCTGCTGACCAGGTACGAAGGTTTTGCGCAAAAGGTGTTTATCGTGAAACACCTTCGTTCGATTCTTAACGGCAACCGCGTTATCGTAAGCCTCATCCCTAAGCTCGTTCAGTTCGTTCAACTGCAGCTTCCGATGGCTGCCCGCATCCTCAAGAGACAGATTCAGCTCTTTTATCGCCCAAAATGAGCGATGCTGTATTTCGACAGGAAGGTGGCAGGCTTTTCCGTACACAAGCCGATAGGGAGACATGCCAAGGTCGGTCTTATAAGCGGTTCTAAATGCCCAAAGGGCATCAGTGAGTTTCACAGACCAATCCTTACGGTTCTTGGAAACCGTCTTCTCCAGAATCTGCTTGATTTGCCGATTTAAAACTTCGGCCTACCCGCAGGTTTAGGGGTGGTAGGGCGTAGAAAGCTTATGATTAATGGAGTATTTCCGCATCAAGGCTTCGAAAGTTTTATTGCAGAAATGACTTCCATTGTCGCTAATGATCGCTCGGGGGTGCCCAAACCGGGAAAAAATGTTTTCTTTAAGGAACCTAACGACAACCTTGTTGTCGTTAGTTCGGCTGGGCACATCCTCGACCCATTTAGAGACGTAATCAACAGCTAGAAGGATGTACAAGTTCCCGAAAGAGCTGGGAAACGGCCCCATGAAATCTATCCCCCAAACATCGAAAATCTCAACAACCAAGATCGGTTGGAGCGGCATCTCGTTCCTCCGGGATATCCGACCCATGTGTTGGCACCGGGAGCAAGTCTTGCAATAGTCGTGAGCGTCTTTGAAAAGTTGGGGCCAGTAGAAACCACATTGCAAGATCTTCTCAGCTGTCTTTCTGGGCCCAAAATGCCCGCCACACGCTTGATCGTGGCAAAATGACAGCACACTCTTGAATTCCTCATCAGGGACACACCGACGAATAATCTGGTCAGGACAATACTTGAACAAGTAGGGTTCGTTCCAGTAAAAGTGTTTTACTTGGGATAAGAAGCGAAGTCTGTCCTGACTTGACCATTCGGTCGGTAGTAATCCCGTAGCCAAATAGTTCATAATATCCGCGAACCAAGGTTCGCACGATACTGTCAAGAGCTGTTCATCCGGGAAAACGTCATTGATCGGAATTGGAAGCGAAGGCGAAGAAGGAAGTCGTGAGAGATGGTCAGCAACTACATTTTCACATCCTCGTTTGTCCTTAATGACAAGATCAAACTCTTGAAGCAAGAGGATCCAACGTATTAACCGAGATTTGGCATCTTTCTTCGCAAAAAGATGGCGCAGAGCTGAATGGTCAGTGTAGACAATGACTGGAGAGCCGATGAGGTAGGGCCTGAACTTTTCTAAAGCAAATACAACAGCTAAGAATTCCTTCTCAGTTGTTGTATAATTAAGTTGGGCATCGTTCAGGGTTCGGCTTGTGTAATAGATTACGTGCGGCATCTTGTTGATGTGTTGTCCAAGGACAGCACCGATGGCAAAGTCGGATGCATCGCACATAATCTCGAATGGGTGCGTCCAGTCAGGTGAAAAAAGAACGGGAGCAGAAGTGAGTGAGCGTTTCAGTGACTCGAATGCTGTCACACAGCCCGAGTTGAAGTCGAAAGGCGTGTCCTTGGCCAGCAGAAGAGTCAAGAGCCTAGCAATCATGCTAAAGTCCTTGATAAACCGTCTATAGAAACCGGCATGGCCAAGGAAGGCTCGGATATCTCTGACGCATCGGGGAGGAGGCAGATTGGAAATGACCTCAATCTTTGCTTTGTCAACCTCTATGCCATTTTGCGAGATGATATGTCCTAAGACAATACCTTCGCGCACCATGAAGTGGCATTTCTCCCAGTTCAAAGTGAGATTCTTGTCCTTACATCGGGTAAGGACAGCGTCAAGATGCAGCAAACACTCGTTGAAGGAATCGCCGAAGATGGAGAAGTCATCCATGAAAATCTCCAGAAATTTTTCCACCATGTCCGAGAAAATTCCCATCATACACCGCTGGAAGGTAGCGGGCGCATTGCATACCCCAAAGGGCATGCGTCGATATGCAAACGTGCCGAAAGGACAAGTGAAAGTGGTCTTGTCCTGGTCTTTTTTGGCGATGGGAATTTGATTATAGCCGGAGTAGCCATCAAGAAAGCAGTAGTACTCGTGTCCGGCCAATCGTTCAAGCATCTGGTCAATGAAAGGTAGCGGAAAATGGTCTTTCCGCGTTGCAGCGTTGAGTTTTCTGTAATCAATGCAAACTCGCCACCCAGTTTGGGTGCGAGTAGGGATTAACTCGTTCGCCTCGTTGGTTATGACCGTGATGCCCGACTTCTTAGGGACAACATGAATGGGGCTAACCCACTGGCTATCAGAGATAGGGTAAATGATACCACTATCTAGACATTTGACGATCTCCTTCTTCACAGCCTCCTTCATGACTGGATTAAGACGTCTTTGTGGATCCCGGGCTGGTTTGGCATCATCCATCAGATGAATGTGATGCTCAACGATCAGGGGACTAATCCCCTTGATGTCCGCCATGGACCAACCAAAAGCTTGCCTGTTGCTGTGCAAGACCGCTAGAAGGGCTTTCTCTTGCTCGGGAGCTAGGGAAGCCGAGATGATGACAGGGAGGGTCTCGTTCTCACCTAAGTAAGCGTACTTAAGGTGAGACGGCAAAGGCTTGAGTTCGAGCGTTGGAGGTGAAACGATGGAAGGCAAGATTGGTGCAAAGGCCTCGAACTCAAAGGACTCCAGCAAAGGTTCGAAACGAGTGTAGGCGACCGAGTCGGATGGTTCAGGTAACTCATCCGGAAAGTCGAAGGATTCAAACTCGGGTTGTGCGCAGCTAAGATCGTTTGAGAACATGAAACACTCGTAGTCGTTGTCGGGCGCAGAAACAGCAGCAGGCTCGAAGAGAAACGCACTAGTGGCGTCAAGATTATCGTGATCAAACAGAAACTCCTCGAATTCACACTCTTCTGGGGTGATCTTCTGGATCGAGCAGACGTCCAGTATATGAACATTAGGTTCGGCGGGCTGATTCCCCAACCTAAAAATGTTGAGTTCAATCGTCATATTTCCAAAAGAGAGGTTCATTGAACCGTTGCGACAATTGATCACAGCATTTGAGGTTGCGAGAAATGGTCGACCGAGTATCACCGGAATTTGATTCCGGGGGTTAGCTACAGGCTGTGTATCTAATACAATGAAGTCAACGGGGAATATGAAGTCCCCGACTCTTATCAACACATCCTCTAGCTCACCCCTAGATGGGTGATCGATCGGTCAGCCATTTGGAGAGTGCAGTGTGTGGGTTTCAACTCTCCGACGCCTAATTGCTCGTATACTGAATACGGAAGCAAGTTAACACTGGCACCAAGATCTAATAGTGCGCGGTTGATGTTCTTATCCCCAATAGTAATTGAAATCGTAGGACAGCCAGGGTCCTTCCGTTTTTGTGGTAAAGATTGGGTAAGGGCATCACTCACAGCACTAGCCAAGAAAACTTTCTTGGGTACCTGAGACTTCCTCTTTTTCGTGCACAAGTCCTTTAAGATTTTCGCGTAGGACGGGACTTGTTGGACAGCATCTAAAAGAGGAATGTTAATGTTAACCTGCTTGAATAACTCCAGAATCTTCTCCATTTGAGGATTTTGTTTATTAGACCTCAACCGGTTTGGAAATGGAACATTTTGAAAATTGGTTGAGTCTAATGCTGGAGGAGGAGATTGTGGAGTTGGAACGGATCCCAGAATAGGTGTTTTCGTGGAGTGAGAAGTGGGTCCGTTTAGAGCAGAAGAAGAGGAAGGGGAGCCTTGTGAAGAACGGAGAATAGGCTCAGAAGACGAAGAAGAAGAAGAAGAAGAAGAAGAAGCGGCGGCCGGGGTGTCATTGTTGATTCGTGTGCCGGTGTTGTTTTGCAGCATCCTTCCCGATCTCAGTGTGGTCACGACACTCACATTATGGTTTTGTTGTTCAAGAGCAACATGTGCATTATGTAGGTGACCGGGATTTGGAAGTGGCTGGGACGGGAGCTTCCCCTTCTCTCGCTCGCTTAAGGCCGCGTTCAGCTGTGCAATCTGGGCCTCGATGGTCTTGATGCTTTGCCCGTGTGCGGCAGTGTGTTGTACTAAAGATTGAATGGAAGACTGGATGTTGGCGGTGGATTGAGTCGATTGTTTAACAAACGCCTCCAGACTTCGTTCGAGCGAGGAAACCTTATCGTTGTTTGACGGAACAAAGTTGTTTGGTAGAAAAGAATTGTTGGGTGCAAAGTTGTTCGTCTGATTTTGTAAAGGTTGGGGTTGGAAGGGCTGCTGATATTGGTGTTGAGTTTGTTGCTGCGCTTGTTGTTGCGGCGGAGGGGCCCTTTGGAAATTGTTGCCCTGGAATTGATTCTGATTCTGATTCCAGGTGAAATTGGGGTGGTTCCTCCAACCGGGATTGTAGGTGGAAGAGTATGGATCATTCCTCGGTCTTTGCTGGAAGGCAGCATTAACCTGATCCTGTCCTTGCGAGGGTGGATTGTAAGGACACTCTTCGGTCAAGTGGGAAGGATCGGAACAACAAGCGCAGATGGTACGAAGGGGGAGAACAGGGGCAGGAGCAGGAGCAGAGAATTTGCTCTCTATCGCTTCAAGCTTCCTTGTTTTTGCAGCCATTTCAGCTTTCATCGCAATAGAGACATCGAGTTGGTGGATTCCTACCCTAGACTGACCGGTAGAAGTGGAGGTAGAAGAAGAAGAAGTCGGTCTGGTGCTCTCCCACTGTAGCGTTTGCTCCGCAAGATCGTCAAAGAACTGCCACGCTTCCTCGTCAGATTTTGATAGGAAGTGGCCCTGATAGATGGTTTCCAGCAACTGCTTCGTTGCTGGGTTCAGTCCCTCGTATAAGGTTTGACAGAGTTGCCATTTCTCTATACCGTGGTGAGGACACTGAACAAGAAGGTCTTTGTACCGGTTAAAGCACTTCCAGAAGGGTTCAGAAGGAAGCTGGGAGAATTGGTTGATTTCATTTCGAATTCTTGCGGTCTTATGATTAGGATAGAATTTTTTCAGAAACGCTTTAACAAACTTGTCCCAGCTGGTGATTGAGTGGGAAGCGGTGCTATACAGCCATTTTTCAGCGAGGTCGCATAAAGTGAACGGAATGATCCGTAGACGTATAGCATCGTCCGACAGCTGGGTGGTTTTCATCATGGCACAGACATTTTGAAATTTGTTGATGAAGATATAGGCATCTTCAGATTCATGCCCATGAAAACGTGGAAGCATGTTGATGAAATGGGGCTTAATTTCAATGTTGTACCCATTGGCCGGAGGAAGAGAAAGGCAGGTGGGAAGTGCAGAACGGGTGGGGTAGAAACAATCCTGAAGCGCGATTCGCTGCGGCGCTACAACAGGCGGAGGTGGTGGGAGATTGGTCTCCGTAGGAGGTGGAGCCAATCCAGCGGTGGTCAAAGAGATGTTCGGATTAAATCCTGACATCGCGGAAGAAGAGGTTGGTGAAGGTGAAGGTGAAGGTGAAGATGTATGAACAGAATTCCGGTCAACGTCGGAGTTGGCCGGCAAAGGAAGGGGTGAAAGAGGAGTGGACGGAGTATCGACTTCGGAGTCGATCGCATAGTTGGTCGCGACTAACGTAACGCGGACTAGACGGGCGCTGGTGTCCCGAGTCCAAGCGGACATACACTAAACGAGTTTAGTATAGTCAAAGCGGAGAAGGTGAGGGTAAGAAAACGTCAATGGAGAAAGGCGATGGGTGGTGGGTGAAAATGGATTTGGCGACAAAAGGGCAAGTTTTTATAAAAGTTTTTGATTTTTTTCTTCTTTTTTTTTGTTTTTAGAAAGAGATTTACGAAAGTATGTACGGAAATACGGCTTAAGCAATCACAAACAAGATATGCACAATCATACCTAGATCTAGGGTAACCTAGGTCTACTAGACCTGCTCCTGAACTTGATTGTCGAAGTTAAACAATGTCGAGAAATGGGCTTAAAAATACACTGATCACGAGGCCAGGTAAGTGCAGAGATAAGGGGAGGTTGTCCAACGCTTTCGCGAAGTTCCTTAATTAAATAACCCTTTCTCTTTCGGCGGTTGCGCCTTTAACACTTTCCTAGACACCCCGTAAACAATATACGGTTAAGCGAGGTTCTAAACACGGTTTATCTTCTCCTAATGAGCGCGAAGTCCTTAGGGCTGAAGTCTAGTATTTTTTAATTTACAATGGACAATGCATATGCTTTAGTGATTTTTGGGGTCCTGGGAAGGGTGATGAAATCCCCACCCAATCTAGATTGGTTTCAAGCCCCTTAAGTCCGTATTAAAGAAATGCAAAGCAGTAACAAATCAACTGCAAACAATTCTTTTATTTTGCGGCGCAAAGAATCCTGCACAAGAACAGTTTATTGGAAGGGGAAGAAGAATTTGCGCAAAGAAGGCTGCAGAAAACACAGTTCAGTGGAGTTCAGAGGAGTGGAGAGAAGAGAGAGACTCACCAGAAAGAAAATGCACCCCTGAAGCCACCAAGTGGCCGCGGATCCGCGGCCTAAGACCTCTGTTGCCGCGGATCCGCGGCAGGAACAGGGATTTGGGGCTCCGTTTTTCTGTTGTGACCTCCTGTTGGTGTTCTCTGCTTGTATGGATCTTCTGAATTTTTATTGTCTCACTGTACTTGCTCCAGATCTTGACAGTAGACCATTTGTTCCGTTTTGATCCGTCGCGGTGTAGCCGCGAAATGTGGGTCTATCTTCCCACGTCTTTGGCACTGTACTTGAACTCCGTATTATCCGGCGTCTTTGGCGTCGATCTTGAACTTCGTATTTTCCTGCACACTTGCACAAAAGCTAATCAAAAAAAACAACAAGATGGTTTTTTACAAAGTATGTATTTTTTTTTCGTTTTTTGGTTATATTTATACTTACAAATTAACCCGAAATTACACAAGGAAATAAACTACCGTCTCCCCGGCAACGGCGCCATTTGATTGATAGAGTATGTTCGTGTTCAAGTTTAGTTTTAAATACCGCAATCAAGACGGTTTCGCTTGTAGCTAGCCGGTTGAGTACGTGTCGTACGCAGGGAGATATGAGTCTTTTTCAATGTGTTTTAACGAGTTAAGTCCGGTTGTTCAGATTTTTGTTTGTGATTATCTAAGTGTTGAGTTGATATTTAAAGCGAGCTTGTTAGGGTTAGGATTAGGTTAGTTTGAGTTAGGAGTATCCACATCTTTTGTTGCCCCTCTTAATATCAGTGTTACGGTAATCGGCAACAACGGGGATTAGCACGACTAGGAAGGAACTTGCGAGTATAAGCTAGGCTTTCCAACGCATAAGTCCTTCCTTTTGGTGCTTGTCCGTCCGTTCTTGGCTCTTAGCCATAACCTCCGGTTAATTCAACCACAACCGGTCTCACTACGGAATCACCGCTATCATGTAGGATAGGGTGCCGTAAGGAGCGGATTGTGGTTCAATTAACGGGAGTTGATTTAAGCTGTTGGGCAAGGACAGAGTGAGAGAGATTTCCTTCTCTCAAACTTCCCTTATCCTACCCTAACAAGAATGAACTACTTACACATCATAATACGGAAAAATAAAACAAAACAAAAGAGGAAGATAGAAAGAAGGAGATTAGAAGAATACGACTAGCTATTTGCGACTTCACCTTGGCGAGGATCGAGCGTAAGCATCATTGTCGTATGTAAGGATAAAGAAAAAGAGAGAAGAAAGAAACAACAAGGAAATAAGAACAACTACTTAACGAATTAAAGTTACAACATTTAACAAAATAAAGAGACAAGCATGATAATAAATGGTTCTTCTTTATTCATCACTCTTCACTCACAAGCTCACTACAAGTTTAATGGAGAAGAGGTGAGAAGAGGAAGAAGAAACACAACTAAACTTAGCAAAATTAAAATACAAGAATGGACCCTTTCCTTCTTAAAGTTCTGGGCTATTTATAGACTGGAGAATGGAAATCTAGGGCAACCACCAGAACATATGTACAAAGACAAAACTGCCCCTGAAAGATGACCCCCAACGGTGCCAGTACGGCCGCGGATCCGCGGCCTATACCCCCTATTGGCCGCGGATCCACGGCCCTACAGTAGAGTTAGGGTGTGGGCTTCTTGGTACTTCCCTGGTCTTCTGTTCCCTCTTGTCTGGTATATGTATTTTCTGAAAATTCTTTCACATTTCTTCCAGAATTTCTGTTGAGGAAAAGTGGACTTTTTGTGGATGTTTTTGTCATGATTGCCTCGAGCTCCGCGTAGATCTCTTGGATCTTGTGCTACCATTGAGCCTTGTGCATGAGAATGACATTGATTTGACCTTTTGTCTTCCTAAACTGGTATCTGGCAACATACGGATGAAGAGCGGAGACCGTGTTTTCTCAGTGGTTGGCAGGAACCCGGATTTTTTCGTGTTTTCCATGAATTTCACCGTTTTAGAACCGAGAACCTGTATCCTGCAATTGACTAGCAAACACGGCTCAAGAGTATCTACCGATATGCAATGTGACAAAAATTGGGCGGTATGAAAATACAAAAATCTGATATGAACAGGTTTCGGTTTGAACGGACTTCTAACTCCGTCCACGCATCGCCTAAGGCTCTAGCTAGGCTCTGATACCACTGTAGGGTTCCTATGCACGCTAATGAGGTCTCGTATGGCATCAACCATGCCAATTTCAAATTTTACAAGTGCCGAGAAACCCTAATACGGATCGTTAACTAGATTTTAGGCGAAACAAGCAACTAGTTAACAATTTAACTAAGTGAACGGAAATACAACCTTTGTAGATCCGGTTCTCCACCTTCATAGCTCCATGATGAAGTCCCTTCGCTGTCCATATCCGATCCCGGGCTCTAGCATCGGCTTCATCGGAGAATTGGGCGGGCTAGGTCATCGACTACGATGCCGAAGATGATCTACGTCGAGGCATCACAAGATTAAGCTCCCACTTCACCAAGTCATGAAACTTGTGAAGAAAACACCCTGTACTACTTGGAAAGAGGTAGAGGATGAAGAAATAGGAGGTGGGTTCACTTTAGAATTGGTTTTCTCACTCTTTTCATCAAATCACCATTGATGAAAGCTAGGTTTTCTTCTTGAAGAAGAAGAAGAAGATGATAGAATATTATGATAAGTTAATTAATCCAAAATAAAATCAATCCTTGTCATAATATGAACCATGGTTATATGTAGAGAATTGACTAAGGTTAGATAAATGGTTAGGGTTAAGGATGAAGACAAAATGGTCACTTTGGTCAAAGCTTCATGATGCATCAACAAACTTCAAGAATGAAAGCATCCATTTTGTTTTCTTATCCCATTTCTTTTTAATCCAATTAAAAGATGAATAACTAAATAAAAACACTAACCATTTACTTAACCAAGTTTTAATTCTTTACACAAACCCTAGCATACATGTATCATCAAACATGATACATCCAAGTGCACAAAAGTATATCACATATACAACTTGTGAACTTCAAGTGAGAAAATCCATTTAAAGTGAACAAAAACTAGTTAATGCAAAGAAATATATCAAATATATAATTATACATTAAATCATTAAATTAACACTTGATTTAACGATCCGGTCATATCTCATATAACCGACTAGTATCCAATGTATCGGCTTATCGAATCAATCTTTGATTCGATAACTAGGTTATATCGCATACAACCAATCGAAACATTCATCTCAAGAATAGAATACGGTATCACATACGCGCATTATTCTCGGTCCCGCACATATCTCATATGCGCTCCTATTTCGTTTCGCTTGAGCCAGGAAACCTCTGTGTAGGACTCTAACGACTCGTCAATACGCCGGCAGCAGATGATGATCATATCAAGCACCCACAAGCTGCAAGCAGTCTGCTAAACGTAACGGCCACCCGGGTATTGAGCGATCAGAAGATCGACTAGCAAGCCCGCTCACACTCCCGTGAAACCAACCAGTAACACTTACCGTACAGTCCGATCTCGTCGTCTGATATGTCGCATATCTCGCCTAGGGGTGGTAAACGTCAGACCCCATTAGCTCGATAAGTCGTGTCGATATGAGGTCTATAACATTTCGAGAAATTACAGGTAACACTTACCAGTAAATCTCAGCAACCCTGGCCAGGGATTTCCGGTTATAGCCAATCGAACACAGCGCAACATCAACTCCCTATACTGGGAGAGAAGAATCCCCTCCTATCGCTCATTGCCTCCATGTGATTCGGGACTGTACCCAAAAACCACCGTTTTGCACGCCCTCTTGGACATGGTAAAGTGGAAATCAAAGCACAGTGGGAACAACACAAGACTCTATGACGATCTCGGGTCAACAGACTACTCTGTACCAGTGTCACCAGAGAACTGCCATCTGACGTAAGGTATAATACCATCTGGGAGTTCTCGGCGAGTCCGTCCAGTGTACCCAGTCTCCACTGAGCACCCGTATATCATCTCTGATGTCAAACACCAATGGATATGGGATCATCCATCGCCCATCTGTATGGGTCGAGAAGGTATACGCTAGTCTACACTGGTATATCGATGTCTCGTCTCGATACACCCATGACTAGGGACCTTGAAGGATGTACTTATGGACTACCATGTCCCCACTAGTATGATCTGCATCATAGTCCAGGTAGTCAAGTACACATTGTAGGGTTCCTGGGCACACTAATGAAGTCTCACAAGTGATCAAACATGCACAAATCAAAAATTCCTTGTGCCTACAAACCCTAATACGGATCGTTAACTAGATAAATAGGCGAAGCAAGCATGTAAACGGAAATATAGCTAAAGGAAAGGGGCTACAACCTTTGTAGATTCGGTCCACCACTTCCTACGCTCCGCGATGATCTCCCTCCGCTGTCCAAATCGAATCCCGAACTCAAGTATCGGCTTCGTCGAAGAAATGGGCGGGCTTGATCGTCGGTTCGATGCCGAAGATGATCTACGTCGAGGCATCACAAGAACGAGCTCCGCCTTCGCCAAGTCAAGAAACTTGTGAAGACAACACACTCTACTACATGGCAAGTAGTAGAGGATGAAGAAATAGGAAGTGGGTAGACTTTAGATTTGGATTTCTCACTTGATTTGGCTAGTTGCCATTGAAGCTATCAACATCTTTCTTCTTGAAGAAGAAGAAGAAGAAGAAGATAATATATGATAAGTTATCATTTAAAATAAAAAACCATATGATACTTATCATGTCAACAACCATGGTTTAGTGTAGAGATTTAACTAGGGTTAGATGAGTGGTTAGGGTTAGACATGAGACAAGAATGGTGGACTTATTCAAAGCTTCAAGAAGCTTCAATGTAAAACAAAGAAAGCCACCATCCTTTTCTTTTGCCAAAAAGAATGAATAAATAAATAAATGGATAAAGAATTAAAAGAAAAGAAACCCTAACCATTCACTAATCATGGTTTAAGTCTTTACACAAACCCAAGGTTGCATGTATCATCAAACATGATACAAACAAGTGCACAAGAATATATCACATATACAATGTGCATCATCAAGTGAGAATAGCCTCATAAAGTGAACCAATACTAGTTAATGTAAAGTAATATATCAAATATATAATTATGCATTAAATCATTAAATAAATACTTGATTTAACGATCCGGTCATATCGCATATAACCGGCTAGTATCCAATGTATCGGCTTATCGAATCGATCCTTGATTCGATAACTAGGTTATATCGCATATAACTAATCGATACATTCATCGCGAGAATGGAATACGGTATCACATACACGAATTATTCTCGGTCCCGCACATATCTCATATGCGCTCCTATTTCGTTTCGCTTGAGCCAGGAAACCTCTGTATAGGACTCTAAAGACTCGTCAATACGCCGGTAGCAGATGATGATCATATCAAGCACCCACAAGCCGCAAGCGGTCTGCTAAACGTAACGGCCACCCGGGTATTGAGCGATCAGAAGATCGACGAGCAAGCCCGCTCACACTCCTGTGAATCCAACCAGTAACACTTACCGTACAGTCCGGTCTGTTCGTCTGATATGTCGCATAACTCGCCTAGGGGTGGTAAACGTCAGACCCCAGTAGCTCGATAAGTCATGCCGACTTGAGGTCCATAACATTCGTGAAACTACTAATAACTCTTACCAGTATATCACTGTAACCCTGGCCAGGGATTTCCTGTTATGGCCAGTCGTGCATTGCGCAACATCATCCCCCAATACCGGGAGAGACGAATCCCCTCCTATCGCTCATTGCCTCCATGTGAATCGGGACTGTACCCAAAAACCACCTGTTTGCACGGCTCAGTAGAGCCGTGGTAGGGTGGAAATCAAAGCACAGTGGGAGACACACAAGACTCTATGACGATCTCGGGTCAACAGACTAAGCTGTACCAGTGTCACCAGAGAACTGCCATCTGACGCGAGGTATAATACCATCTGGGAGTTCTCGGCGAGTCCGTTCAGTGTACCCAGTCTCCACTGAGCACCCGCATACCATCTTCGATGTCAAACACCAATGGATATGGGATCATCCATCACCCATCGCATGGGTCGAGAAGATATACGCTAGTCTACTCTGGAATATCGATGCCCCGTCTCGATATTCCCTCGACTAGGAACATTTCAAGGATGTACTCATGGACTACCCATGCCCCACTAGTATGATCTACATCATAGTCCTGGAAGTCGAGTACACATCCTAAGGGCTTTATCAACATGTAACAGAGAGACAGAAAGTATACACGTTAAGATAAAAAGCAACCAGATAGCGTACTATCATGTCGAGCAAGAAAGTCCTACCTATATATGTCCCAGCATCCACTACAGTATACATCCAATGTACAGTAATGGCCTCTAGGGCATACATATAACTAACAATCTCCCACTTGCACTAGGGCCATCTGTTGCAGTGGTTGCAGTATCGCATACTCAACCATCCCCTAAAAGTCTCTCTTTGAGAAAAGGCCTTCGTGAGTGGATCCGCCGTGTTGTCCTCTGAGTCTACTCTCCTAATCTCGATCAACCTGGAGATCAGCTATCTCCATGATCAGGTGATGCTACCTTATAATATGTCTGGGTCACTGATGGGACCATGGTTCCTTGGCCAAAGCCACAGTTCCATTGTCACACAATGGTAGGAACCTAGTTCATCTTATGAACCAATATACACCCAAACTGCCTCTTTGGTAGTATCTTTAATAGCGATGTTACCAGTGCATGGTTCCTAGGCACTCTAGTGAGGTCTCCCAAGCCATCAACCATGGAAATTTCAAAAATTATGGTGCCTACAAACCCTAAACTACGGATCGATAACTAGATGTCTAGGCGAAAAAGAACTAGTTAACACTTAACTATTGGGAATACGGAAATACAACCTTTGTAGATCCGGTCCTCCACCTCCACGGCTCCGCAACGAGGTCGTCTCCGCTGTCCAAATCAAATCCGGGCTCTAGGATCGGCTTCGTCGGAGAATGGGCAAGCTAGGTCGTCGATGTCCATGCCGAAGATGATCTACGTCGAAGCATCGCAAGATCAAGCTCTCACTTCACCAAGTCATGAAACTTGTGAAGAAAACACACTCTACTACTTGGCAAGAGGTAGAGGATGAAGAAATAGGAAGTGGGTAGACTTTAGTTTTGGATTTCTCACTCTTTTCCAACAATCACCATTGATGGACCTTGCTTTTCTTCACTTGAAGAATGAAGAAGAAGAAGGAAAAATAGTTATGATAAGTTAATAGAATAAGAAAAGAAAATGAATTCTTATCATAATTTTAACCATGGTCAAGTGTAGAGAATGAATCATGGTTAGTGTGAATGGTTAGGGTTAAGGATGAGATAAGTATGGTTGACTTTATCAAAGCTTCATGAAGCTTCAACTAAACTCCAAATCTAGCAACCATTCTTTTCTCTTCTTTTCCAAAATGAATAAATAAATAAATAAATGAAATAAATAAATAGATAAATAAAGGAAATGAAACCCTAACCATTCTTTTAACCATGGTTTAAATCTTTGCACTTAACCAAGTAAACATGTATCATCAAACATGATACAATCAAATGCACAAAATCATATCGCATATGTAATGCGCACATCCGAGTGAGAAAATCCATTTAAAGTAAACCGATACTAGTTGATGCAAAGTAATATATCAAATATATAAATATGCATTAAATCATTAAATCAACACTTGATTCAATGATCCGGTTATGTCGCACACAACCGACTAGTATACAATATATCGGCTTATCGAATCAACACTTGAATCGATAACTAGGTTATATCGCATACAACCATTCGATACATTTATCGCGAGAATAGAATACGGTATCACATACACGCATTATTCTCGGTCCCGCACATATCTCATATGCGCTCCTATTTCGTTTCGCTTGAGCCAGGAAACCTCTGTGTAGGACTCTAAAGACTCGTCAATACGCCGGCAGCGGATGATGATCATATCAAACATCCACAAGCCGCAAGCGGTCTGCTAAACGTAACGGCCACCCGGGTATTGAGCGATCTGAAGATCGACGAGCAAGCCCGCTCACACTCCAGTGAATCCGACCAGTAACACTACCGTACAGTCCGGTCTGATCGTCTGATATGTCGCATATCTCGCCTAGGGGTGGTATACGTCAGACCCCAATAGCTCAATAAGTCGTGTCGATATGAGGTCTATAACTCTTCGAGAAACTACTGGTAACACTTACCAGTAAATCTCAGCAACCCTGGCCAGGGATTTCCTGTTATAGCCAATCGAACACAGCGCAACATCAACCCCCATATACCGGGAGAGACGAATCCCCTCTTATCGCTCATTGCCTCCATGTGACTCGGGACTGTACCCAAAAACCACCGTTTTGCACGCCCTCTTGGACGTGGTAAGATGGAAATCAAAGCACAGTGGGAACCACACAAGACTCTATGACGATCTCGGGTCAACAGACTACTCTGTACCAGTGTCACCAGAGAACTGCCATCTGACGTGAGGTATAATACCATCTGGGAGTTCTCGGCGAGTCCGTCCAGTGTACCCAGTCTTTACTGAGCACCCGTATATCTCCTCTGATGTCAAACACCGATGGATATGGGATCATCCATCGCCCATCTGTATGGGTCGAGAAGGTACACGCTAGTCTACTCTGGTATATCGATGCCCCGTCTCGATACACCCACGACTAGGGACTTTGAAGGATGTACTTATGGACTACCATGTCCCCACTAGTATGATCCGCATCGTAGTCCAGGTAGTCAAGTACAGATCCTAAGGGCTTTACCAACATGTAACAGAGAGACAATCAGCATACACGTTAAGGTAAAGTTCAACCAGATAGCATACTATCATGTCGAGCAAGAAAGTCCTCCCTATATATGTCCCAGCATCCACTACAATATACATCCTATGTACAGTAATGGCCTCTAGGGCATACATATAACTAACAATCTCCCACTTGCACTAGGGCCATCTGTAGCAGTGGTTGCAGTATCTCATACTCAACCATCCCATAAAAGTGTCTCTCTCTGGGAACAGGCCTTTGTGAGTGGATCCGCTGTGTTGTCCTCTGAGTCTGCTCTCCTAACCTCGATCCCCTGGAGATGAACTATCTCCATGATCAGGTGATACTGCCTAAGAATATGTCTGGATCACTGATGGGACGGACGTTCCTTGGCATAAGCCACAACTCCATTGTCACACAATGGGAGGAACTAAGTTCATCTCATGAACCAAAATACACCCAAACAGCCTCTTTGGTAGCATCTTAAGTAGCGATGTATCGTGCCTTTATCTTCTAGTATGTCACGGTATCTAGCTTGGAACTCTTCCAACATACCGTCCCTTTACTGAGGGTAAAGACAATGCCTGCGACTGACATTCAGTCGTCTTTATCACCCTGGAACCCTTCCAGTGATTCTCCCCAGGATCGGTTGATACCGTCTCACTACATCTAGTGAGAATTCTAACATCCATTTAGATCTATCTCATAGATCCAAAATCCAGGATTTCGTAGGTATCACTTTAATCCTATATGGAGAATCTTTGTGATAAGCGGAGATTGATCGAGCGTAGCATAAGAAACTCCTTTCTTATCAAGAGTATGTCATCCACGTACTCTACGAGGATCGTCACCATACTCCCTACTACCTTTTTGTATATACAAGGTTCATCTACCATTTTGATGATGTCAACTTCTTTGACTAATTCATCAAAACAGATGTTCCATCTCCGCGATGCCTGCTTTATTATATAAAACATCTTGCACACGTTTCCGCTGCTCCCACTGTCTACGAGGCCCTCTGGCTGTGTACTTATAGACGCTTTCTTCTAAATCATCATTTAGAAAAGCAGTCAAGACACCCAACCACCAGATATCGCAGTCATGGTATGTAGCCGAGGCAAGTAGGATCTGGATGGACTTAAGCATAGTCACTTGAAAAGGTTTCATCATGATCCACGCCTGGTCGATGACGAAAACCTTTAACAAGTCTAGCTTTGAAAGTCTCAACCTTTCCATGTACACCAAGTAATCTTCTCAAGATATACTTGCTCCTGATGGGGATTTAACCCTTCAGATATTGCAACCAAAGTCCATACTTTGTTGGTGTATAAGGATTCCATCTCAGATCACTAAACATCCAGCCATTCTTACAGAGTCTTACTCCTGATGGCCAGCTCGAAACTAGTTGGGTCATCATCTCATGATGTAATCCTCGCTCCCACTGTCATAGAGAAACCGAAGTATCTCTCAGGTGGGTGAGGAACCCTACTAGATCGGCGGAGAGGCTGAGGTTCGTTGGTATCTACTGAATCCTTTGGTTCTGTCAAATCATCTTCTGTAGTTTGCATAGCTGGAACCTTTCCAGTTCTACATAACTAACCTTGCCTCGAGTTTGTCCGGATTTTGCTTTTAGACATAGGCCGGACAACCCCAAATCTTAACTAACTTAAGACATGGGCTCTTCCCTTTCCATATCACATATGAAATGGTAGGCAACTGATTTGATTGGAACCCTATTCAATAGGTATGCAACTTCTCAAGTGCATAACTCCCAAAAGGAAATAGGTAACTCAGTAGTACTCATCATAGAGCACACCATATCATATAGGGTGTTATTGCTCCGCCCTGATATACCATCGTGCTATGGTGTATTCAGAGGAGTAATGCCGAGAGAGAATCTCATTCTCCTTTAGAATAATCCAGGATTTTCGTGCTCAAGTATTCTCCTCCTTGATCTCATCATAGGACATAATACTTATACCCTTATATCTGGTTCTCTACTTCTCGCTTATATTCTGTGAATATCTCAAAAGGTTCGGACTTGTGTTTCAACAAGAACATATGTCTGAATCTAAAGAGATCATCAGAGAACGTAATGAAGTATAAAGAACCAGTCTTGGCTTGTGTAGACAGGGGATCTTACATACATCAACATGTATCAATCCCAAGAGTTCACTAACTCTTTCTCTGTTTCCAATAAACAGAGCTAGTGTCATTTTATCTTTGTGACATGACTGGCGAGTTTCACAAGATGTAAATTCAAACTGATTTGAATATGCATCTATATGTAACTCTAGCTAGTCGGGTCACATTGATCTGACCTAGTCTACAATGCCTCAAGAAGGATTCGTTCATTTCCGAATTCTTCTTCTTGTGTGTGTTCCGTATACAAAAGAACTGTAGTTTGATTTAGAACATTAATGCTTTTAGATAACGTGCCTGAACCGATCAACTTTTGATATAGGAAATGTTCAAAACATTATCCATCAATACAAAATTATATCCTTTCTTTTCTAACAAAGAGAGTGATATGATTTGGTATATCAGGTTCGATATCTAATAACATTCGTTCAGAATCAATGTATTGTAATACAGGGTGACAGTGACCGACAGACTTGGCTGCAACACTTGCCCCGTTTTCTGCCTCATGAAACTTATCACCCGTTCTCAGTTCTCTACCTTTCTGTAGCCCTATGTAACAGGTTACATATCTGGGATCCTGATCTGGTATCACATACCCAGGACGTAAAGGATACTGAGAAACAGTTCTTTGTAACGAACACACCCGAAGATGATGCATCATCATGCACTCTCTTCGTTTGGGCGGCACGGGAAATCTGGTATTCCCCAATTTCCTGCTCTGTCTTATAACAATTATAAGTTGGAGCGGGACCAACGTTCCCCAGCTCAGTATAACAAGCGGGTTCGGTCAATAATCCGTATTATTATCTTGATTAAGGCGTGATATGGTCGCTACTTGGAGAGAGAGAGAAGAAAACACTCAGCGTGCGCTCTGTCAAGAATAGATTGGTTATAATTTTATCTAATCAGGATGGCTCCCACTGCTTTTTATCAAATCTTCCTTCAAACCCTAAAAGGAAAGACTAGCCGGGATTAATTACACACTACAAGTTCGCCAATCTTTCAGCCAGGCCAGTGTCGGTACTTTGAGGGAGGTCCCCCGTGCTTTCGCACGAACCTAATTACTGTAAACCTCGTTTTCCCAGAGGCGTAACCTCGTTAACACCTTTCTAGACACCTACTTGATCGGCTAATTGTAATGTATAAAACTCTCCCAGGAGTAACACTTACTCGCAGCGGGTATCGGGATCCAACTATCTCATAGAAGGTATGCAATCTCATTTCAAATCTCAACACTTGAAATTCCCGATAATATTTTGCCCCTAGCGTCCTATGACCTTGACAGAGGTCAACAAACCATAGGCTGCTGGTCAAGTTCAACCCGTCATTTCCTGATTGAAGTAAACCCACCCGCACGACCCTTGACAGAGGTCAACAAGGTCGCACGACTACCCTAAATCAATCACATCATATGCTTATGCAGATAAGCACTAATCAGCTACCGCACACTACGCCTTGACAGAGGTCAACAAACGTAGCACGAATACTAACTAGTACTTATCTGAAATGACGGAGGGCTACGACAGGTTTTTCTGAAAACCTATTGCGTAATGAACTTGATATCGTTGTAGGATCGAATGAATTTTGAAATGGAGTGCTTTTGAGGCTTTTCTTGTTTTGCTAAAGGAGTCACTCCCGGTGAAGGGATCGTCGGTCCTTTCCTCGTCGAATGAGGTGCGGGATATATCATATATATCACTGTGCAAAGCAAAAACACTTAAAAGCAGTCAAAAGACAAACCGAGTGTGTAGCATCTGCCAGTTATTGCTAAAGGAGTCACTCCCGGTGAAGGGATCTCGGTCCTTTCCTCGTCGAATGAGGTGCAGGATATATCATATATACCGCTGTGTAAAGCAAAAACTGTAGCTACCTGTTTTATTTTGAAATTCGATTCTACAACATCTTAGGTTTCTTTTATTTCATTAATCACATTAATGAAGTCCCATCATTTAAGTACCTAATCATCACAGATAAATACGACGTACACTTATGCCATCCGCATTCGCCTCGATGTCCCCTCGTGCACCGTTAGGTTAGGTAACTAACGGCAGAGCAGGGCAGGGCTAGCGCGAGTGTAAAACATAAGTAACGTCTATATAATATATCATATATACTATATACTGTATCTATCACAGAACATCGCATGATCACATCACAGATATCGCAGCAGAAGAATCATATGAAATATTGGATATACTAGGACGTCCGTGTTTTCAATACGAGCCAGTATAAAACACGGATTCCACGGTTGTGATGAATAGCCAAACCCACACCCCTAGACCCCTACGAGAGCGGCAAGCAACCCTACCAATTCTAGAGTTAGGAGACCCGGACTCGACTCCTCGAGTTGGTCTCCCACTGGACTCCAGAACCCGGTTACTTGTGCCCTCCTCCTTGGGTCTATCCTAGTGCGGAAAAGTAAATAATATACAACAGGTGACAACTCCCGCAACCTGGAAGCGCCCCAATAAAAGAATATTACATACAAGTTTTTACATGAATGAAAATGAAAAACACTCATCTCACATAAAAACCCCCGGCTATTCAAACACGACGATCCAATATAACATATCCAGCAACACATAACATCACATGTCATCAACGTAAGTAAATATGCGCATCCCAATTGTCGTTGGCATATAGCAACGAAACCGGCGATATCACATATTACACTTACGGTCACAGAAAAGAAAGTGTAAAACTACAACAGTTGGAATCCGCAACTTCCTCAGACATCGCATGCCTGACCAAATGAATTACTTAGACATCGCATGCCTAACAATTATAAACCCCGCATTTTAGTCTCAAAATCGAAAACTCTTTTCAATATCAAGTCGGGCAATTCAACAAGATTCCCGACATCCTGATCGAATGCTCGTCGCAAACTTTAGTAGGCGGCCGCACCCCTGATACTGTCGACGAAGTGCACCAAGGCGGAACACCGCTACCGCGAGCACCCGAACGGATGCTGTCGGCGACGGGGTTCTCCTGCAGTCACTTGGTCGGGGCTATGGAGCGAGGCTGTCTATTAAGTTTACCCGGCGAGTATCCACGTACGCTACGTGATTGCGACGGACTTTTGATCACATCAAAATTCCGTGGCAACCGATCAAGTGAGACTAAACTGCTGTGTTTATAACATTCATTCAGTTATCACATAACTTTTGTGAATTCCAATTATTGTATCCCATTCCAGATAAACAGAAAATGTTAAACTTTTCGATCGAACAATTGAACACCCAAGTTTTCCCGATACAGATCAACACATGAAACTAGTCTAACAACATTCAGTTCGTACCTCAGTACCAACGATCCAGCCGTAGAAGGGTCAAGCCAACGCCTCACATGTGGCACGCCGTACTGCCCCAAACCCGAAGGTTCAAAGGGCAGTTCAAGACGGTCACATAATCGAGTTAAGGTTTGTGTCTTCTAGAGGGACCATCGCGTTACTTGCACTACTTAGAACGTCGTTAAACTACGGAAAAATCCAACACTTGGAAATTTCCCGACAGGGGAAAAGTTGGGTATTTATATCCGGTCGAACTTTCTAACATATTCTAAAATTTATCCGGAAAGCCACACAGACAAAATTTGATACCCCGATCGAAATACCGAATCCCCAAATCAACTCAGAAAAATTCAACTCTTGAAAAAAATATTAAAAATACCCAGGAATACCAGCACAGAACAATATGAATTAATGTAGAAATTAGGATGCCAGAAACGACAAAATGGCCGCGCTTGCGCCGCACGAGCCAAGCTCGTGCCGCGGAAGCGCGGCGCACTGTTCGAATTAGGCATCCGAATTTTACAGTCTTTCTTAGAATTGCCTGCTGATTTTTCTGAATATTTTTAATGTTGAAAAATCCCAGATTTTAAAAATTGTACAGAGAGCAAATTTGAATCGGGGTTTCGGGTTCGTTCGGACTTCAATTTCCGTCTGGACTTCGCCTAAGGCTCTAGCTAGGCTCTGATACCACTGCAGGGTTCCTAGGCACTCTAGTGAGGTCTCCCAAGCCATCAACCATGGCAATTTCAAAAATTATGGTGCCTACAAACCCTAAACTACGGATCGATAACTAGATGTCTAGGCGAAAAAGAACTAGTTAACACTTAACTATTGGGAATACGGAAATACAACCTTTGTAGATCCGGTCCTCCACCTCCACGGCTCCGCAACGAGGTCGTCTCCGCTGTCCAAATCAAATCCGGGCTCTAGGATCTGCTTCGTCGGAGAATGGGCAAGCTAGGTCGTCGATGTCCATGCCGAAGATGATCTACGTCGAAGCATCGCAAGATCAAGTTCTCACTTCACCAAGTCATGAAACTTGTGAAGAAAACACACTCTACTACTTGGCAAGAGGTAGAGGATGAAGAAATAGGAAGTGGGTAGACTTTAGTTTTGGATTTCTCACTCTTTTCCAACAATCACCATTGATGGACCTTGCTTTTCTTCACTTGAAGAATGAAGAAGAAGAAGGAAAAATAGTTATGATAAGTTAATAGAATAAGAAAAGAAAATGAATTCTTATCATAATTTTAACCATGGTCAAGTGTAGAGAATGAATCATGGTTAGTGTGAATGGTTAGGGTTAAGGATGAGATAAGTATGGTTGACTTTATCAAAGCTTCATGAAGCTTCAACTAAACTCCAAATCTAGCAACCATTCTTTTCTCTTCTTTTCCAAAATGAATAAATAAATAAATAAATGAAATAAATAAATAGATAAATAAAGGAAATGAAACCCTAACCATTCTTTTAACCATGGTTTAAATCTTTGCACTTAACCAAGTAAACATGTATCATCAAACATGATACAATAAAATGCACAAAATCATATCGCATATGTAATGCGCACATCCGAGTGAGAAAATCCATTTAAAGTAAACCGATACTAGTTGATGCAAAGTAATATATCAAATATATAAATATGCATTAAATCATTAAATCAACACTTGATTCAATGATCCGGTTATGTCGCACACAACCGACTAGTATACAATATATCGGCTTATCGAATCAACACTTGAATCGATAACTAGGTTATATCGCATACAACCATTCGATACATTTATCGCGAGAATAGAATACGGTATCACATACACGCATTATTCTCGGTCCCGCACATATCTCATATGCGCTCCTATTTCGTTTCGCTTGAGCCAGGAAACCTCTGTGTAGGACTCTAAAGACTCGTCAATACGCCGGCAGCGGATGATGATCATATCAAACATCCACAAGCCGCAAGCGGTCTGCTAAACATAACGGCCACCCGGGTATTGAGCGATCTGAAGATCGACGAGCAAGCCCGCTCACACTCCAGTGAATCCGACCAGTAACACTACCGTACAGTCCGGTCTGATCGTCTGATATGTCGCATATCTCGCCTAGGGGTGGTATACGTCAGACCCCAATAGCTCAATAAGTCATGTCGATATGAGGTCTATAACTCTTCGAGAAACTACTGGTAACACTTACCAGTAAATCTCAGCAACCCTGGCCAGGGATTTCCTGTTATAGCCAATCGAACACAGCGCAACATCAACCCCCATATACCGGGAGAGACGAATCCCCTCTTATCGCTCATTGCCTCCATGTGACTCGGGACTGTACCCAAAAACCACCGTTTTGCACGCCCTCTTGGACGTGGTAAGATGGAAATCAAAGCACAGTGGGAACCACACAAGACTCTATGACGATCTCGGGTCAACAGACTACTCTGTACCAGTGTCACCAGAGAACTGCCATCTGACGTGAGGTATAATACCATCTGGGAGTTCTCGGCGAGTCCGTCCAGTGTACCCAGTCTTTACTGAGCACCCGTATATCTCCTCTGATGTCAAACACCGATGGATATGGGATCATCCATCGCCCATCTGTATGGGTCGAGAAGGTACACGCTAGTCTACTCTGGTATATCGATGCCCCGTCTCGATACACCCACGACTAGGGACTTTGAAGGATGTACTTATGGACTACCATGTCCCCACTAGTATGATCCGCATCGTAGTCCAGGTAGTCAAGTACAGATCCTAAGGGCTTTACCAACATGTAACAGAGAGACAATCAGCATACACGTTAAGGTAAAGTTCAACCAGATAGCATACTATCATGTCGAGCAAGAAAGTCCTCCCTATATATGTCCCAGCATCCACTACAATATACATCCTATGTACAGTAATGGCCTCTAGGGCATACATATAACTAACAACCAGCCTTTATCGTCTCGTTTGCCACGGTATCTAGCTTGGAACTCTTCTAACATACCGTCCCTTTACTGAAGGTAAAGACAGTGCCTGTGACTGACATTCAGTCGTCTTTATCACCCTGGAACTCTTCCAGTGATTCTCCCCAGGATCGATTGATACCATCTCACTACATCTAGTGAGAATCCTAGTATCCAATTACATCTATCTCATAGATGAAAACTCAGGATTTAGGAGGTATCACTTTGATCCTATTTGGAGAATCCTTGTGATAAGCGGAGATTGATCGAACGTAGCATTGGAAACTCCTTCCCTAACAAGAGTATGTCATCCACGTACTCTATGAGGATCGTCACCATACTCCCTACTACCCTTTTGTTTATACAAGGTTCATCTACCATTTTGATGATGTCAACTTCTTTGACTAATCCATCAAAACAGATGTTCCAAGTCCGCGATGCCTGCTTTATCCTATAAAGCATCTTGCACACGTTTCCGCTGCTCCCACTGTCTACGAGGCCCTCTGGCTGTGTTCTTATTGACGTTCTCTTCTAAATCATTATTTAGAAAAGTAGTCATGGCACCCAACCACCAGATATCGTAGTCATGGTATGCAGCCGTGGCAAGTAGGATCTGGATGGACTTAAACATAGTCCCTGGAAAAGGTTTCATCATTATCCGTGCCTGGTTGATGACGAAAACCTTTAACAAGTCTAGCTTTGAAAGTCTCAACTTTTCCATCTACACCAAGTAATCTTCTCAAGATATACTTGCTCCTGATGGGGATTTAACCCTTCAGATATAGAAGCTAAAGTCTATACTTAGCTGGTGTATGTGGATTCCATCTCAGATCGCTAAGCATCCAGCCATTCTTACAGAGTCCCTACTCTTGATGGCCTGCTCGAATCTAGTTGGGTCATCATCTCATGATGCAATCCTCGCTCCCACTGTCATCGAGAAATCGAAGTATCTCTCAGGTGGGTGAGGAACCCTACTAGATCGGCGGAGAGGCTGAGGTTCGTTGGAATCTACTGAATCCTTTGGTTCTGTCAAATCATCAGCTTCAGTTTGTATAGCTGGAACATTTCCAGTTCTACATAACTGACCATGCCTCGAGTTTGTCCGGATTTTGCATTTGACATAAGCCGGACAATCCTAAATCTTAACTTACTTAAGAGATAGGCTCTTCCCATACCATATCTCATATGGAGTGGTAGGCACTGATTTGATTCAAACCTAATTCAATAGGTATGCAGCTTCTCAAGTGCATTACCCCAAAAGGAAATAGGTAACTCAGTAATACTCATCATAGAGCACACGATATCTAATATTGTGCAATTGCTCCACCCTGATACACCGTTGTGCTGTGGTGTATTCAGAGGAGTAACACTGAGAGAAAATCTCATTCCCCTTTAGAATAGTCCAGGAATTCTATGCACAAGTATTCTCCTCCCTGATCTCATCATAGGACATAATACTTATACCCGTATTTTGGTTCTCTACTTCTAACTTATATTCTGTGAATATCTCAAAAGGTTCGGACTTATGTTTCAACAGGAACATATGACTGAATCTTGAGAGATTATCAGAGAATATAATGAAGTATGAAGAACCAGTCCGGGCATGTGTAGACAGGAGACCTTACATACATCACTATGTATCAATCCCAAGAGTTTACTAACTCTTTCTCTGTTTCCAGTAAACAGAGCTGGTGTCATTATATCTTTGTGACATGACTGGCAAGTTTCACAAGATGTAAATTCAAACTGATTTAAATATGCATCTAAATGTAACTTCAGCTAGTCGGGTCGCATTGATATGACCTAGTCTACAATACCTCAAGAAGAATTCGTTCATTTCTGAACTCTTCCTCTTGTGTGTGTTCTGTATACGAGGAACTGTAGTTTGATTTAGAACGTCAATGCTTTTAGATAACGTGCCTGAACCGATCAACTTTTTATATAGGAAATGTTCAAAACATTATCCATCAATACAAAATTATATCCTTTCTTTACTAATAAAGAGACTGATATGATTTTGTATATCAGGTTCGGTATCTAAAAGCATTTGTTCAGAATCAATGTATTCGTAATACAGGGTGACAGTGACCAACAGACTTGGCTGCAACACTTGCCCCGTTTTCTGTCTCATGAAACTTATCACCCGTTCTCAGTTTTTCTACCCTTTTGTAGCCCTATGTAACAGATTACATATCTGGGATCCTGATCCGGTATCATATACCCAGGATGCAGAGGATACTGAGAAACAGTTCTTTGTAATGAACACACCCGAAGGAGATGCATCATATGCACTTTCTTCGTTTGGGCGGCATGGGAATCCTGGTATTCCCCTATTTCCTTCTCGGTCTTATAACAATTATAAGTTGGAGCGGGGCCAACATTTCCCAGCACAGTATAGTAAGCGGGTTCGGTCAATACATCCATATTATTATCTTGATTAAGGCGTGATATGGTCGCTACCTGGAGAGAGAGAGAAGAAAACACTCTGCGTGCGCTCTTGCAAGATCAGATTGGTTATATATTTTATCTAATCAGGATGGCTCCCACTGTTTTTATCAAATCTTCCTTCAAACCCTAAAAGGAAAGACTAGCCGGGATTAATTACACTCTACAAGTTCGCCAATCTTTTAGCCAGGCCAGTGTCGGTACTTTGAGGGAGGTTCCCCGTGCTTTCGCACGGACCTAATTACAGTAAACCTCGTTTTCCCAGAGGCGTAACCCCGTTGACACCTTTCTAGACACCTGCTTGATCGGCTAATTGCAAAGTGCAAAACTCTCCCAGGAGTAACAATTACTCGCAGTGGGTATCGGGATCCAACTATCACATAGAAGGTATGAAATCTCATTGCAAATTTCAACACTTGAAACTCCCGATAAAGGTTTTTACCCCTAGCACCTATGACCTTAACTATGGTCAACAAATCATAAGTACTAGTCAAGTTCTACCCGTCATTTCGTGATTAATTAGACCCATCCACATGACCCTTAACTAAGGTCAACAAAGTCACGCGACTGTCCTAACTAATCGCATCATATGCGGTGTAGGAAGACATCACTTAGCTACCGTACACTGTGCCTTGACTATGGTCAACAAACACAGCACGAATACTAAGTACTCTACTTCCTAAAATGACGGAGGGTTGCGGCTGGTTTTTGTGAAAACCTTTAACGCTTTGAACTTGATCTCGTTGCGGAATCAAATGGTTTTTAAATGGAATGTTTTTGAAGCTTTTCTAGTTTTGCTAAAGGGGTCACTCCCGGTGAAGGGATCGTCGGCCCTTTCCTCGTCGAATGAGGTGCGGGATATATCATATATATCACTGTGCAAAGCGGAAACTATAGAAGCGATCAAATGACAAACCGAGGGTTGTAGCATCTGCCAGTTATTGCTAAAGGAGTCACTCCCGGTGAAGGGATCTCGGTCCTTTCCTCATCGAATAAGGTGCAGGATGTTCTATAATGAACACCGCGATGCAAAGCAAGAACTGTAGCTACCTGTTTTATTTTGAAATTCGATTCCACAACATCAATTAGGTTTATTTTCTTTCATTAATCTCATTAATGAATATCCCATCATTTAAGTCCACCTAAACATCACAGATAAATATAACGTACGCTTATGCCATCCGCATTCGCCTCGATGTCCCGTCTGCACCGTTAGGTTAGGTAACTAACGCCAGAGCGAGGCAGGGCTAGCGCGGGTGTAAAACATAAGCAACGTCTATATAATATATCATATATACTATATATAATATCTGTCACAGAACATCACATGATCACAGATAAATCACAACAGAAGAAACATATGAAATATTGGATATACTAGGACGTCCGTGTTTTCAATACGAGCCAGTATAAAACACGGATTCCACGGTCGTGATGAATAGCCTATCCCACACCCCTAGACCCCTACGAGAGCGGCAAGAAACCCTACCAATTCTAGGGTTAGGAGACCCGGACTCGACTCCTCGAGATGGTCTCCCACTGGACCCTAGAACCCGGTTACTTGTGCTCCCCTCCTTGGGTCTATCCTAGTGCAGAAAAGTAAATAATATACAAAAGGTGACATCTTCCGCAACCTGGAAGTGCCCCAATAAAAGAATATTACATACAAGTTTTTACATGAATGAAAATGAAAAAACACTCATCTCACAGAAAAAACCCCCGGCTATTCAAACACGACGGATCCAATATAACATATCCAGCAACACATAACATCACATGTCATCAACGTAAGTAAATATGCGCATCCCATTTGTCGTTGACATATAGCAACGAAACCGGCGACATCACATATTACACTTACGGTCACAGAAAAGAAAGTGTAAAACTACAACAGTTGGAATCCGCAACCTCCTCAGACATCGTATGCCTGACCAAATGAATTACTTAGACATCGCATGCCTAACAATTATATACCCCGCATTTTAGTCTCAAAATCGAAAACACTTTTCAATATCAAGTTGGGCAATTCAACAGGATTCCCGACATTCTGATCGAATACTTGTCGCAAACTTTAGTAGACGGCCGCACCCCCGACGCCGTCGACAAAGTGCACCAAGGCAGAACACCGCTACTGCGAGCACCCAAACGGATGCTTTCGGCGACGGGGTTCTCCTACAGTCACTTGGTCGGGGCTATGGGGTGAGGCTGTCTATTAAGTTTACCCGGCGAGTATCCGCGTACGCTACGTGATTGCGACGGACTTTTGATCACATCAAAACTCCGTGGCAACCGATCAAGTGAGACTAAACTGCTACGTTTATAATATTCATTCCGTTATCTCATAACAATTTGTGAATTCCAATTATTTTATCACATTCCGGATAAATAGAAAATGCTAAACTTTTCGATCGAACAATCGAACACCCAAGTTTTCCCGATACAGCTCAACACATGAAATAAGTCTAACAACATTCAGTTCGTGCCTCAGTACCAACGGTCCAGCCGTTGAAGGGTCAAGCCAACGCCTCACATGTGGCACGCCATACTACCCCAAACCCGAAGGTTCAAAGGGCAGTTCAAGACGGTCACATAATCGAGTTAAGGTTTGTTGTCTTCTAGAGGGTCCATCGCGTTACTTGCACTATTTAGAACGTCGTTAAACTACGGAAAAATCCAACAATTGGAAATTTCCCGGCAGGGGAAAAAATGGGTATTTATATCCGGTCGAACTTTTTAACATATTCTAAGATTATCCGGAAAAGCACACAGACAGAATTAGACAATCCGATCGATATACCGAGTCCCCAATACAACCCATAAAATGAAACTCTGGAAAAAAAATATTAAAAATCCCCAGGAAAACCGGCACAGACAACTAAGAACTACTGTACAAAATTGGATGCACAAAACGACAAACGGGCCGCGGAACCGCCGCACTTTAGTTGAATCACGGGCACGTGCTGCACAGTTTTTCTTAAAATTCCCTGCTGATTTTTCTGAATATTTTTATTTCACAAAAATCCACATTTTACAGAAATGTCCATAGAGCATGTTAAATATTGGGGTTTTGGGTCGATCGGACTTCTAATTCCGTCGGGACTTCGCCTAAGGCTCTAGCTAGGCTCTGATACCACTGTAGGGTTCCTGGGCACACTAATGAAGTCTCACAAGTGATCAAACATGTACAAATCAAAAATTCCTTGTGCCTACAAACCCTAATACGAATCGTTCACTAGATAAATAGGCGAAGCAAGCATGCAAACGGAAATATAGCTAAAGGAAAGGGGCTACAACCTTTGTAGATCCGGTCCACCACTTCCTAAGCTCCGCGATGAACTCCCTCCGCTGTCCAAATCGAATCCCGAACTCAAGTATCGTCTTCACCGAAGAAATGGGTGGGCTTGATCGTCGGTTCGATGCCGAAGATGATCTACGTCGAGGCATCACAAGAACGAGCTCCGCCTTCGCCAAGTCAAGAAACTTGTGAAGACAACACACTCTACTACATGGCAAGTAGTAGAGGATGAAGAAATAGGAAGTGGGTAGACTTTAGATTTGGATTTCTCACTTGATTTGGCTAGTTGCCATTGAAGCTATCAACATCTTTCTTCTTGAAGAAGAAGAAGAAGAAGAAGATAATATATGATAAGTTATCATTTAAAATAAAAAACCATATGATACTTATCATGTCAACAACCATGGTTTAGTGTAGAGATTTAACTAGGGTTAGATGAGTGGTTAGGGTTAGACATGAGACAACAATGGTGGACTTATTCAAAGCTTCAAGAAGCTTCAATGTAAAACAAAGAAAGCCACCATCCTTTTCTTTTGCCAAAAAGAATGAATAAATAAATAAATGGATAAAGAATTAAAAGAAAAGAAACCCTAACCATTCACTAATCATGGTTTAAGTCTTTACACAAACCCAAGGTTGCATGTATCATCAAACATGATACAAACAAGTGCACAAGAATATATCACATATACAATGTGCATCATCAAGTGAGAATATCCTCATAAAGTGAACCAATACTAGTTAATGTAAAGTAATATATCAAATATATAATTATGCATTAAATCATTAAATCAATACTTGATTTAACGATCCGGTCATATCGCATATAACCGGCTAGTATCCATTGTATCGGCTTATCGAATCGATCCTTGATTCGATAACTAGGTTATATCGCATATAACAAATCGATACATTCATCGCGAGAATGGAATACAGTATCACATACACGAATTATTCTCCGTCCCGCACATATCTCATATGCGCTCCTATTTCGTTTCGCTTGAGCCAGGAAACCTCTGTGTAGGACTTTAAAGACTCGTCAATACGCCGGTAGCAGATGATGATCATATCAAGCACCCACAAGCCGCAAGCGGTCTGCTTAACGTAACGGCCACCCGGGTATTGAGCGATCAGAAGATCGACGAGCAAGCCCGCTCACACTCCTGTGAATCCAACCAGTAACACTTACCGTACAGTCCGGTCTGTTCGTCTGATATGTCCCATATCTCGCCTAGGGGTGGTAAACGTCAGACCCCAGTAGCTCGATAAGTCATGCCGACTTGAGGTCCATAACATTCGTGAAACTACTGATAACTCTTACCAGTATATCACTGCAACCCTGGCCAGGGATTTCCTGTTATGGCCAATCGTGCATTGCGCAACATCAACCCCCAATACCGGGAGAGACGAATCCCCTCCTATCGCTCATTGCCTCCATGTGAATCGGGACTGTACCCAAAAACCACCGGTTTGCATGACTCAGTAGAGCCGTGGTAGGGTGGAAATCAAAGCACAGTGGGAGACACACAAGACTCTATGACGATCTCGGGTCAACAGACTAAGCTGTACCAGTGTCACCAGAGAACTGCCATCTGACACGAGGTATAATACCATCTGGGAGTTCTCGGCGAGTCCGTTCAGTGTACCCAGTCTCCACTGAGCACCCGCATACCATCTTCGATGTCAAACACCAATGGATATGGGATCATCCA
The DNA here is from genome assembly GCA_030015575.1 of Agapanthus africanus. Lineage (NCBI taxonomy): Eukaryota > Viridiplantae > Streptophyta > Magnoliopsida > Asparagales > Amaryllidaceae > Agapanthus > Agapanthus africanus. The sequence continues at coordinate 263,282,598 of CM057346.1, read as the reverse complement.
TCGCCCATCGTATGGGTCGAGAAGATATGCGCTAGTCTACTCTGGAATATCGATACCCCGTCTCGATATTCCCTCGACTAGGAACATTTCAAGGATGTACTCATGGACTACCCAGGCCCCACTAGTATGATCTACATCGTAGTCCTGGAAGTCGAGTACACATCCTAAGGGCTTTATCAACGTGTAATAGAGAGACAGAAAGTATACACGTTAAGATAAAGAGCAACCAGATAGCGTACTATCATGTCGAGCAAGAAAGTCCTACCTATATATGTCCCAGTATCCACTACAATATACATCCAATGTACAGTAATGGCCTCTAGGGCATGCATATAACTAACACACATCCTAAGGGCTTTACCAACATGCAACAGAGAGACAATCAGTATACACGTTAAGGTAAAGAGCAACCAGATAGCATACTATCATGTCGAGCAAGAAAGTCCTCCCTATATATGTCCAAGCATCCACTACAATATACATCCTATGTATAGTAATGGCCTCTAGGGCATACATATAACTAACATATATATACCTACACCTAGTCCTATATATATAAACACATACACGTATACACCACGTCGAGTCTCAGTGTGTGCGTGTGTGTATCTACCTGAAACCTACGAATCTCCTCCAAGATATTCATCCTCGGGTAAGGTCTTTCTAAATCAATCTAGTACAACCTAAGGTCACTACTAGGGTCCTGCTCACCGAAATTCTAAGGTCACGTCTGGCTTCCTAATGACAATAAGTACTATCTCTATTCTACGTTTGCGGGGGTGCTTAACGCCATCCACCCGACTTCCCCCCGTAGATATACATCTACTCACCTGGTCCTTGTCTGCCGAAGACGGTGTCGCCATCCTCTTCTTCATCGCCCGCAGTCCACGTGAGGGGTACCTATACGCCAACACATATAATATCGTAAACTGAATCACGGACAACATCAAAACGACGCACGAAACGCGCATAGGTTAAAACCTATGTCCCGCTCATGCAAAAGAACCAAATATCGCTCGATATCGGCGTACAAACACCGATTGATCGAGATAAGCATCAACAAACAACTCATAGTTATAAAACTCATTACTTATAATATAAAACATGATTTAATTCATCGAAACCCTAAAAATCGATCAAATCGTCCGATTCCGTAAAACCTGAAAACACCAATTTACCGTTTTACTTCAAAACTTGATGTTTAAAAGAAACTAATGGTCATAGTATTCATTAATTAGCATAATTAGACTATATAAACAATCACTATATTTTTAACACCCTAACTTATATTAGTTTGAAAATTCTAGTTTGCAAACTTGCCCGATTTCGATACTTTTAAAGAAAATTTCACAATATCACATATAAACTGGATTTTGCAAGAATTAATGCATTAAACTACAATTAATGATGATAATAATATAATGAAATCATAATTTAAATTTTAAACCTCATTTATTTAAGAATTTCCAAAATCTAGTTAGCAAAAATAGCATTTTTATTAGTATTTTTCAATTATCAATAGAAACTAGTAACCAATTTATGTTTTTCATTCCACTAACAAGTTAATATCCTCATTAAAACCACAATCTAGTGTTATAAACATTAATTGGAATTTTATCTCCCCAATATATACAATATATAGAAATCTAGTTTGCAAAATAGATTAATTTAAACAATTTTCGATAAACAATTTACAATATATCATCCATACAAGATTTTCCACTTCTAAAGATTTAAAACTAGTTATTATAACCCTACTTAATTAATAAAAACCATAACTTAATTTTATAAACCCTAACTTGAATTTTAAAACTTGTAGATAGAAATTATTTATTAAATCTAATTATGCTTAAATGAAACATCTAATAACAATAAATCAAAAGAAGAAGATTTATACCTCCATAACATGAAATCCAAACTTGAAAATAAGCCTCCAAAATGAATACTTTCCATCTCCAAAATCCATGCAAAGATGAGCAAAGAATAGAGGTTAGGAATTAATTAGGATTTTGTGGGGTTTTTATTGAATTTTTGATGAATTTTGATGATTTTTAATATAAAAATGATAGGGGGAAAATTTTGGGGCTGCCCATGGTGGTGAGGCCGGCCATGAGGTGAGGAAAAGAGAGGAGAGTGAGAAAATCTGAAGAAAAGTGTAGAAAGTTTCACAAAATATCACACAATTAAGTCTTCTCATGAATGTATTTAAAAGTTCTTTATTTTCTTCACTCCTTTTAACCTAGAATGGTCTAGAACAAATGTAAAATTTTGAAAATAAATTTTTCATGAAACACACTTGATTCTAATATGTAATGGTTCACTTTTGCTAATTAAACCCATTCAAATTTGTAATTTACACTAATTTAGTGTAAAAATAAAGCTTATGTTAATATTTAAAATAATTAATTTAAGAAAAATATTTAATTAAACTAAAAATTTATAAGTGGTTAAATAAACACCATTTACTGGTAATAACATAATTAAAATAGGTATTTTTAAATTTATAGTGAAAAAAAATTACGGTTTAGTTTTATGAAAACTACGTTTTTACTTTACCAAAAATTATAAAATTCACTTAAACGATTTTCTTTATTTAATTAATTATTAAATTATTTTTAAAATGTTACAATCTTCCCCTTTTAAGAAATTCGGTCCCCGAATTTAAATTAAAACTCCCCCCAATTACCAAAGCATTCAGCCAAAACGCTCAAATCGTCGGGGCTCCGAAATCATCAATACATAACTAAAATCAACTCCGTCAAGCATAACACAATCATCGGAGTTATGGCGAAAATAAAATACCAAAACCCAATACGAAAACCAACATAATATACATCAAAACTACAACTTATATATTGTGCGCATCATAGAAAAATTGTCCAAACATCTGGATAAAGAAGCATGCAAGAACCCCTTTTGAAAATCGCCGTGTGATGCACGTGCCACGGCATAAGTAGAGAACGTTTATTTTTTAAAAAATAGCTATATATATATCTTTTATTTAATATACACGTCCTGCCTGGTTACCGAATCATTAGTAATGATTATAAAAACATACTGATCAAACCGAAATCAATCCCAATCACATCATAAAAATATCATGTGCGTCCGGTGCGCACTGAAATCGAAACCAAATAAAGATGCCATGAATTCATACAAAAACAAAACTGAGTGCAACAGGTGTGCACCAAAAACATCGGTCAAGTGCAACGGGCGTGCACGACTCTAATATCAGGTGCATCTAATATGCACAAAACCACGATTTAGTGCATCTGGTGTGTACAAACGTATCAGGTGCACTGAATGTGTGCAAGAATCATAATCAGGTGCACATGGAGCATGAAAACATACACCGAATATCAAAATCGACATCACAGTATGAAAATGGATGAAAACTAGGTCGAAGCATATGTCAAAATCATGTGTAACCCATATGCACGAAATCAAATCAAAATCTCAAAATGTATAAAACCAAATCGAGTGTACTGGGTATGTACAAAACAACATCAATACAACTGATATATGAAGCACGAATAGAATGTAATGAATGCACACATAAGAAATACCAATCGTAAAACAAAATCCACAAAATACCAAAAACAGATCCAATCAATGGAAATATGAAATTCAAATCTCCAAATCACAATCGTAAACACTATCGTCAATGTGCGCCTCTTTCCCCCTTTCCTCTGGTGTCGACTGCTTCGAACTTGTCTCTTCATAAGTGTGCTGACTGCGCTACCAACGGCAATACTCATATCTAAAGTCTCCCACGTAGTCGATCCCTTCACCTGATATCCGGACTACATTAAACTTTTCGATCGATCCATCAAAATCCCATAATTCCCCGAGAGCTCAACACTCAAGTACAGTTTAAAAATATCCGGTACATACCCCAGCATTGATGGTCCAGCCGTAGAAGGGCAAACCTAAGCCTCACTAATGGCACCGTGGAACTGCCGTAAACCCTAAGGTTCAAGGGCGTTCTCGTGGTCATTATGTCGAGTTAGGGTTTCATTCTTCCAGAGGGTCCATTAAAATACCTGCATGTTCTTCCGAATACTTTAAACTTTGGAAAATGGATTTCTGACAATCGTTCGAATCCTTTAACTTCGTCTGGATGGCATGTGAATACCTTTCTCTCGCACGCTAAATAATGCTTCAATCCTCAAGAATAACCGATACCCTAATGGTTATCGCATTCGAGCCGCAGCTCCTTCTGCCCGTGCGCCCGTGGTAACAGAAACCACCCTCCGATATCGACGAAGATAGATCAAAGGAATGAATGAAATGCGGTGCAAAAAAATGTACATCCTAAGGTAACTTAAGAAGAGTAGCGTATCGTAAGTATGCCGCGGATCATACCCACGGTACGTCACTCTACCTAAGTCGCCTACTCCATCAACCAAGGGTCATCCTAGACATATATAAGGTTAAACCTAGCGCTCTGATACCAACTTTGTCACGACCCGAAAGTACGGAACGCGACCGGCACTTAGATTACGAAGCGTCTAGAGGCGCAACGTAACCTAAGTAAGCCGAAGCCCAGAAATCTAAACCATAAAAAGAAGAAGAAGTAAAGGAAAACATGTAGAAAACAAGTATAAAGCAACATCCAATTTTCTCAAAAATTTCGGCAGAGTCACCTTTGTAAAAACTGGCCCCAAATGGGTACAAACAACAATAATATATATACAAACAATAAAAAGCATCCCCAAACGGGAGCTAGCTCTACGACAAAAGGCGGAAACAAACACATCAATGCACAATAATATACAACGCCAAAGGGCGAGGCTCAAAACTCAAAAGAAAACAAAACCACCAAATATCATAATAATACAAGCGCGGCTCTAAGGTCGAAATAAACAACCGATCCAGTAAACTATCAAGTAATACAAGTTTGGTTGATAGAGCTTTCTAGATACAAATGAAATAGTAAAAGTACAATAGCGGTCCAGATACAAGAGAACCAACCTACCGTGCAAATCACCCTGAGTGAAAAGATGTTCCAGCAAGCTGCCAGGAAAACCTGTACATCGAACCTATAATAAAATTTGGCAAAACGGGTGTGAGTTTCCAACTCTTGAGTAGAAAATATCTACGAAAAGAAATCGAATGCACGACGTTGGCCTAGGTCATAATACTATACTAATATACTACTAGTCATCAAGTAAAGACAGGATAATAAGCTACGTGTAAGTGCAAATGCTCCGTGCTCGTATCGGTGCCTCATATAGAACTATGTCATGTGAATGGGTATGTATGCACCAAGAATTTGAAATAACCAATCCTTAAATCTAGATATATCTGTATAAGAAATCTTTAACTTTTATCATAATAAAATGTGTATAGAAATCTGAAATATCAACGATGAAATCCATGGAAATCCGTGTCAAGCATCGACACAAAACATGTAAATCTCAAGTCTCAATACCTCATAGTCTCAATATCTCGGGCTCCGTCAGTCCGGATTGGCCCATATCATCAAATCTCATAACAACGGTCGATATCCTCCGGATATCCGCCGCGCCAGACATCACCGGTAGGTAGTCCTCCCCTGCCAGGCTCATCGTCTACAACTCGATCTTCTTGCCTTGGGGTACCATACCGGGCCCACCATGTACCCGAGACGGTTCATCCACTCCTCGAATCGGGTCTCGAAATCCAACAGAAAACATGAAATCTCATGGTGGACGACACATACATCACGAGAAAACCGTATCTTATGTTTTAAAAAGAGAGGAGGAGAGAGAGAGAAGTTTTTATATATTCTTGCGGTTTTCCCTAAAAATCCAGAAATCTCATAGAAATCCAAAATCCCAAAATTATGAGTAAGTATATGATAAGTGTCGGCATATGCCCCATAATACTGCATGATAACATGAAAATGCGAATGCATGAAATGTCTAAGTAATAAATACCATGTCTATACTAACACCAGAGAGTAATCACAATATTATATCGATCTAGCTGTTAGCTGATTGTATCAATAAAAGATAATATGATCTAAAGTGTATGTGACATAGCAATTACCGATGATGATGTGTGTGAGCCGGCAAATAAGTGTGCGTGGAATATGCACATCATCGGTAATGGTGATGGTGTCCTAACAGGAAAAGTTTTATTCTGATTATAGAAACATATGAATGAACATGCACCATTATGATTATGGTATGAATGTAAAGACGGATGTGTAATAACCACTCATCTGTGATATACAAGTATAACTACAACTATATGACTCAAGCCTAAACTAGTGTCCATCTAACCTCCTAAGAAACTAAACCTAAGAATTAGTCAATAAGAAATAAGAGTCCACCTAAGGTCTGAATCCATATCTCTAATAGTCGGCGATCCAGCCTCAATACCGTCACGTACGTAGTACGGCTTCCTCGAATCAAGAGTGCGGATCAATCATCATATCTATGCCTCGTACGGTAAAATCCATCGTACGGCATCCCAATATCGGGGTACGGGTCAAGTATCACCTACGTGTCTAATCATTCGTATAATATCATCATCAACACATGCCAAGATCAAGGTGCTATACTGTAATCACATACATCAATCATATATCATTGTCAACATAAATATACATCGTTAATTTATGCTCAGAAATATCATGTCATATGTATCATATTGTGATTAAGTAACACTTAGATCATATCGTAATCAAGTCACACCTATATGATATCGTAATCAAGTCACACATATATGATATCGAAATCAAGTCACACATATATGATGTCGTAATCAAGTCACACCTATATGATATCATATCAGAATTTCAGGCACAGGTTACGGTCCGGATTCTATTTTAGAGTCCCATATACTTCAATATCATCACCACCCTTTATTATTTATGTATACCTATTCATTATCTCAGTTTCTAACGATCCGCTAACATCATAACACGACCGTAAAGCCAAGAATCACGGCATCAAGCCCAGTTATATTGTTTCATCCCCGTGTATCATATCACATCCTTGTATCACATATACGTATTGTGTGTATATATATATACCTACACCTAGTCCTATATATATATACACATACATGTATACACCATGTCGAGTCTCAGTGTGTGCGTGTGTGTACCTACCTGAAACCTACGAATCTCCTCCAAGTTATTCATCCTTGGGTAAGGTCTTTCTAAATCAATCTAGTCCAACTTAAGGTCACTACTAGGGTCCTACTCACCGAAATTCTAAGGTCACGTTTGGCTTCCTAATGACAATAAGTACTATCCCTATTCTACGTTTGCGGGGGTGCTAAACGCCATCCACCCGACTTCCCCCCGTAGATATACATCTACTCACCTGGTCCTTGTCTGCGGAAGACGGTGTCGCCATCCTCTTCTTCATCGCCCGCAGTCCACGTGAGGGGTACCTATATGCCAACACATATAATATCGTAAACTGAATCACGGACAATATCAAAACGACGCACGAAACGCGCTTAGGTTAAAACATATGTCCCGCTCATACAAAAGAACCAAATATCGCTCGATATCGGCGTACAAACGCCGATTGATCGAGATAAGCATCAACAAACAACTCATAGTTATAAAACTTATTACTTATAATATAAAACATGATTTAATTCATCGAAAACCTAAAAATCGATCAAATCGTCCGATTCCGTAAAACCTGAAAACACCAATTTACCGTTTTACTTCAAAACTTAATGTTTAAAAGAAACTAATGGTCATAGTATTCATTTATTAGCATAACTAGACTATATAAACCATCACTATATTTTTAACACCCTAATTTATATTAGTTTGAAAATTCTAGTTTGCAAACTTGCCCGAATTCGATACTTTTAAGGAAAATTTCACAATATCACATCTAAACTGGATTTTGCATGAATTAATGCATTAAACTACAATTAATGATGATAATAACATAATGAAATCATAATTTAGATTTTAAACCTCATTTATTTAAGAATTTCCAAAATCTTGTTTGCAAAAATAGCATTTTTATTGGTATTTTTCAATTATCAATAGAAACTAGTAACCAATTTAAGTTTTTCATTCCACTAACAAGTTAATATCCTCATTAAAACCACAATCTAGTGTTACAAACATTAATTGGAATTTTATCTCACCAATATATACAATATATAGAAATCTAGTTTGCAAAATGGATTAATTTAAACAATTTTGGATAAACAATTTACAATATATCATCCATACAAGATTTTCCACTTCTAAAAATGTTAAACTAGTTATTATAACCCTACATAATTAATAAAAAGCATAACTTAATTTTATAAACCCTAACTTGAATTTTAAAACTTGTAGATAGAAATTATTTATTAAATCTAATTAAGCTTAAATGAAACATCTAATAACAATAAATCAAAAAAGAAAATTTATATCTCCACAACATGAAATCCAAACATGAAAATAAGCCTCCAAAATGAATGCTTTCCATCTCCAAAATCCGTGTAAAGATGAGCAAAGAATAGAGGTTAGGAATTAATTAGGATTTTGTGGGTTTTTTATTGAATTTTTTATGATTTTTAATACAAAAATAATGGGGGGGGGGGAATTTTGGGTCTGCCCATGGTGGTGAGGCCGGCCATGAGGTGAGGAACAGAGAGGAGAGTGAGAAAAGGTGAAGAAAAGTGTAGAAAGTTTCACAAAAATATCACACAATTAAGTCTTTTCATGAATTTATTTAAAAATTCTTTATTTTCTTCACTCCATTTGACCTAGAATGGTCTAGAACCAATGTAAAATTTTGAAAATAAATTTTGCATGAAACACACTTGATTCTAATATGTAATGGTTCACTTTTTCTAATTAAACCCATTCAAATTTTTAATTTACACTAATTTAGTGTAAAAATAAAGCTTATGTTAATATTTAAAATAATTAATTTAAGAAAATATTTAATTAAACTAAAAATTTATAAGTTTCTAAATAAACACCATTTACTAGTAATGACATAATTAAAATAGGTATTTTTAAATTTATAGTGAAAAATAATTACGGTTTAGTTTTATGAAAACTATGTTTTACTTTACCGAAAATTATAAAATTCACTTAAACGATTTTCTTTATTTAATTAATTATTTAATTATTTTTAAAATGTTACAGTGCGGGGACCGAGATTAATACAATATGTGATACCGTATTCTATTCTCGCGATATATGATATCGGCCTGTTATATGTGATATAGCCGGGTTATTAGATCAAGTATTGATTCGATAAAATGATATATATGTATATATATATATATATATATTCATATATATTATATGTTCACTTAAGTATTTATTATTCTCACTTATGATACATTTAACATATATGTGATATATGTTTATTGTATTGTTTTCTTTTGTTACATAAATATTATATATATGATATATAATATTGTAGCATGCTGGTTATACATGCAACATGTATGTATGAGAATTATACCATGCGATATGTAATGTTTGGGTTTAAATATCTAAGTAATTCAAATTGTAGAAGCGATCATGGATGAAGCTTCATGAAGCTTGTAGATTACCACTGACCGAGCCATCCTTTTGGTTTTGCCTATGATATTTCTAACCCAACCATGACACATAGCCATGGTAAACTCTCTACAATGGTTAAGGATGATATACTTGACCTATGGTTGCATTTCTAACCTCACTCTCGTTCATTCTTCTTCTTCCTCCTCATTCTCATTTTGCTTTCTAACTTTTCAGATCAAGAAGAAAATAGTGAAAAATTAAATAATAAAGTGAGCAAAATTCCTACTTCATCATCGTCTTCTATACTAGCCATATAGATTAGTGTGTTAGCTTCACTAATTAATAATTAGTGAAGTCATAGCTTGAGTTCGTGTTTTCTCGAAGTAGATCATCTTTGATTTCGAAGTCTTCAAGCAAGCATGGATCATTTGACTTATGGAGCCTCTCTAGAGCCCGGGAGTTCATGGATCGCGGCAAAGGGACTACTACCCAGAGCTTATGAAATGAAGGAACGGACTACAAACGTTGTAATCCTTCTCTTTTAGATGTAAAGTTGTTTACATGCAATGTTAACCCTAATTCTCTAGTTATGATCTTGGTTAGGGTTTCATAGCCCCAAAAATTTCAATACAGTTAGTTATATGTATGACCTAGAGGCCATTACTGTACATACGTTGTATATTGTAGTGGATGCTTGGACATATATAGGGAGGACATTCTTACTCGACATGATAGTATGCTATCTGGTTACACTTTATCTTAACATGTATTCTGATTGTCTCTATGTCACATGTTGATAAAGCCCTTAGAATGAGTACTTGACTACTAGGACTATGATGCAGATCATACTAGTAGGGACAGTGTAGTCGCCAAGTACAACCTTAAAATGTTCCTAGTAGTAAGAGTACCGAGACAGGGCATCTATACTCCAGAGTAGACTAGTGTATGCGCTTCTTGACCCATATGATGGATGATGGATGATCCCATATCCCTTGGTGTTTGACATTAGAGAAGGTATACGGGTGCTCAGTGGAGACTGGGTACACTGGACGGACTCGCCGAGAACTCCCCGATGGTATTATACCTCACGTCAGATGGCAGTTCTCTGGTGACACTGGTACAGTTTAGTCTGTAGACCCGAGATCGTCATAGAATCTTGTGTGATTCCCACTGTGCTTTGATTTTCATCATACCACGTCCAAGAGGGCGTGCAAAAAAGTGGATTTTGGGTACAGTCCCGAATCACATGGAGGCAATGAGCGATAGGAGGGGTTTCGTCTCTCCCGGTATAGGGAGTTGATGTTGCGCTGTGTTCGATTGGCTATAACTAGAAATCCCTGGCCAGGGTAGCTTAGATTTACTGGTAAGTGTTATCAATAGTTTCTCGAACTGTAATGGACCTCATATCGACACGACTTATCAAGCTACCGGGGTCTGAAGTTTACCACCCCTAGGCGAGATATGCGACATATCAGACGAAGAGACCAGACTGTACGGGATGTTGGAGATAGTGCCCTCAGAGTCAATTATTAGGTCACAGGTACGTGATTGCAATGATTGATGGAGGACCTATCCCGATAGGACAGTCTTACTCGAGATGACAGTATGCTATCTGGTTTACCTTTATCATCGTGTACTGTTTAAGGTGACCTGACAGGTCGCTATTACACGTTGATAGAGCCCCTAGGATTCTTGCTTGACCACCAGCAGTATGAGGGCGATCATATAAGTGGGAGCTGGGGGTCTATAAGCACATCCTTAAATGGTCCCTAGTCATGAGAGTTTCGAGACAGGGCATCGATACTCCAGAGTAGACTAGTGTATACAGTCGAGACCCCGACGAGGGGCGGTGGCCGGTCTCACAAGCCACTGGTGTCAGTTGGATCACCTAAGATGTATGCAGGTGCTCATTGGGTTATGAGTACACCGGACAGGACTCGCCGGGAACATGCTAGTTGGTCATATACCAGACGTCAGATGGCAGTTCCCTGGTGACATGTGTACAGGTTAGTTCATTGACCTGGGGATCATCATTTGTCTTGTGTGAGTTCCCACTATACTTTGATTACTACCCTACCACGGCTCAAAGGAGTCGTGCAAACAGGTTTTAGTTGGGTACAGTCCCGAGCCACATGGAGGCAGTGAGCGTATCTTCAGGGGTTCGTCTCTCCCGGTATTGGGGGTGAGGTCGCGCTGTGTCTAGGAGAGCCATTACACGATGCCCTCGGCCGAGGCAAGGAGATTTACTTGTAGGTATTCCGGTAGTATCTCAGGGTGTTCTGGGCTACACTCCGACACGACTTGTACCGCTTTTGGGGGTCTGACTTTTACCAACCCCCTAGGCCCGCCATGCGATGCTCATAGACGAACAGACCGGACTGTACGGATATTGTCACTGACAGGCTCAATAGGGTTGTCGGGCTGAGTTCGCTCATAGACGTCCCTTTTAGTCAATACCTGGTAGCCCGTTACGTATTGGCTTATACCTCTGACGTGCTAGTGGTTAAATCCACAACAAAGGTGTTGACGAGTCTTTAGAGTCCCCCACATTCAGTTACTCAGCTTTCGGGCGAAAAGCTGTAGAGGCCGTATGGAGATATGGCAAGGTCCGATCAGATACGTGCGGTATTGCACGGATCAGGATTGGACAGTTTGTACTACAGGCCGTATGGATATATGGAAGGTTCGATCAGATACGTGCGGTATTGCACGGATCAGGATCGAACGGATATTACTAGCCGACTTTGGTTTAAGCCGGATCCTAGTATAGTACAGTGTGAATTTTGTCTCATTGCATTTGTATTTCGGTCGGAATACAAATGCGGGTGTGTATGCACAGTATCGGGGTTTTCCTGTAATTTATTACGGGACCAGTTTTCTGAAATTTCCAGTTTGCTTTCCGTTTCGGCCATTTTCATTTGTATCTTTCAATGGCCGAAGCTTGGTGGACGAGGGCTTATTTGCATTGTTACAAATAAGCATTTGTGGAAGGGGGTCTTTGCTTATTGTTGTATCATGATGGTTTCATGATGTTGCACCATACCTTGACTTTCTTTAGTTGATCATGGCATGACTTTTATGGACATGATTGTTGATGATGAGGGATGGTTGTTAGTTGAGTGTTGGTTTTGCCTTGTTATCATTGGTTCATATGATAACCTTTCCTCTCTCTCTCCTTTGCATTATATGAGTATGGCTCCCATTTTTGATACTCTCCCACTCTCTCATTCACCCCACCACCATTGTCATGGCCGGCCAAGCATTGCAAGGGCTGTCCAAATTTTTGGAGTGTGGAATTTTGTTCATTTCATGCTCCAAAAATCCCCTAGTTCCTCCACATAATTCTTGTATCATCCCTCCACCAAAAGGCAATTCCACAAACCCCAAATGAGACATGGTTCTTCACTACACATTCTACAGCAAATCTTGGGCACGTCGACTTGCCAGCTTCGTGCCCGAGTTGCCTCGGCGTTGAGGTGGGAGCCCATAAAAGATGTAGGCGATGTGGTGCACTTCCGGCGACGAGGTGGAGACCGGAGCTTCCGCAGGAGATCGGGACGACGACGAGAAGACCGGAGGACTTTGATCAGTCGGTATATCTCTCTTCCCCATCTTGTAATTAGCTAGGACTAGTTAATGGGTCGATCCGGGTATTAGTGCGCGGTGGTGCCAGTTCATGAAAAATTAAAGTTTATCACCGCTTCCGCATTTGGCCGTCGGATTGACGGCCGGGGCGCCGCCGTGAACTTACAGTGGTATCAGAGCCATGCCATTAACCTAGTCTAGCTTTGTGCAATGTGTTTACATTTCCGATCGACCAAAATTCCAAAATCTGCATTTTAGTTCACATCAGTTTTCTGTTGAAAATTTTTGGTGTCGAAAATTTTTTCAGGTTACAGAAAAGTGATCTACTAGAAAAATTAAGAGTTCTGTGAAAATTCGATGCACTAAGTCCACTGTTGGAGCGCGGAACCGCGGCCAAACACCCCTTTGGGCCGCGGTTCCGCCGCACACTGTTGGGTTCCCTGCACCAAATTTCTACAGTATCTTTCTGGGGTTAAAATTGGGGTTTTGGAATAATAACATTGGGCCCAGAATTTCTTGATCTGCTACAGTAATGCTTGGGGCCCACTTGTTAAAATTTGATCGATCGGATATTTTAAACACATTATTTCACAGTATTTACATTATATCTGCGACCGTGAATGTCACTTGATCGGTAAATCCAGTATAACTGCAATAGTCCGGTTAGACGGATTTGCGAACGTGACTTTCACGTTGATGTTCTATGTATTGCTGTGATGTTGCGGATCGGTCGTGGGGATAGCCTGGATGCAATGCTAGTACAGTTGTGGTTGTATTATGTACATTTGATATTGAGGGGCGAGCGTCCGACATGTGGACTGCCGTCACTGCCTGTTTGTATTATTATTTTGGGGCACGACCAGGTTGCGGTCGGTGTACCCGTTGTATGTATATTTTACTTTCTGTACAAGGATTACCCCGCGGAGGGGTGCACGGATAGCCGGGTTCTAGAGGGCAACAAGCCCGCATCTCATGGCATTGAGACGGAGGGGGCTTCACTCTAGGATTGGCTGGCTATTCGCCGCACTCGTAGGGGGTACAGGTTGACCCAGGAGGGGTGCCCAAGTTACCGGATTCCGTGAAGTGCTGGGTGGTCCATTCACGGTGTTGAAGGGGGCTGCCTCGCTTCAGGAATTGGCGGGTAACTTGCCGCGCCCGTAGGGGTCTAGGTTTTCATTGCACAGGCTATCCACACGACCAGGGGAACGTCGGGTTTCAGTAGTGGCTCTGTGAAACCCGGGGATCCCAGATATCTGTATTGTTTCTGTGATGCTGTTCATTTTCTGTGATGTTGCATTTTTTATCACGCCTTGAGCGAATATAATATATTGGTGTATATATTAGTAGATGTTGTATATGTTTTGCATCCGCGCTAGTCCAGTCCCCGCTCTGTCGTTAGTTAGCTAACCTAACGGGTAATGACGGGACCCAGTGGCGAATGCGGATGGCATATACGTACATCAGTATATTTTCGTTCTTTGTGGTGTGATCAATTGATGGGACTGCGTTGATTCGGATCAATGCAAGTTAAAAACAAACCTAATCTGATGTTGTTGGAACACTTTTCAAAAGGCTGTTATTGCAAGGACGTTCACTTTTGTTTTGCATCGTGATATTCAGTTGGAATATCCTGCTCCTCAGTCGACGAGGCAAGGGCCGAGATCCCTTCACCGGGAGTGACCCCTTGGACAGAAGTTTGCGTCAGGGCAATAACTTCACTATAGCCGATAACTTTTGCTTTGCACCGTGGTATTCAGTTGGAATATCCTGCACCTCATTCTACGGGGAAAGAGCCGAGATCCCTTCACCGGGAGTGACCTCTTTAGCAACGGTTTTCGTCACTATATTTTTAAAAGCTATCCGTTCCTTCAACGATATCAAGTTCATTACGTTAAAGGTTTTCGCCAGAAACTATTCGTAGCCCTTCGTCGTTTCATATGGATAGTCAATAGTATTCAAGCTGTGTATGTTGGCCAAAGTCAAGGCACAGTGATTGGTAGCTATTGGGGTATTCATATGCAGCATAGATAGATGCGTTGGTTTGGGACAGTCGTACTGCCATTTTGGCCAAAGTCAAGGGTAGGTATGGGTGGATTCAAATTAACCTAGAGAATGACGGGTAGAACTTGACATGTGACTTATGATATGTTGGCCAAAGTCAAGGTCATAAGAGCATGGGGTAAAAATCACATCGGGAGTTTCAAAAGAACTGAAACCTGCCAGATATGCGCATACCTTCTGGAGTGTGACACCGTGAGCGGATTCCGTCATGTTATCATACGATGATAGTTGGATCCCGATTCCCACTGTTGAGTTAGTTTACTCCTCGGGTGATCCCGACTAATTCTTCTTTCAGGTTTGGAGGAGAATTCGAGGTACAGTAGGAGGTTTCCTGATTAGATAAATTGGTAACCATTCTGATCTAGGTTAGAGTGCACGCTGAGTGTTTCTTTTCTCTCTCTCTTTGGCAGCGACCATTGACTCGACCCTAAGACTATGACTCAGTGACCAAGTTGACCGAACCTTCTTAAACACTGGCTTTTGGATTGTCAGAGTTGCAAACCTCATTGCCACTCCTATTTTTACCCTTTTCTCCTGGACACCCCGTATTACTACGAACGTCCACTTCCATTGGACAAAACCATCGTATGGTTAGATACGAACTCGAAGGAATTTATTCGAGGATGGTTTCAGGTTCTGGAGAAAACGGATAGGATTATTCAGTTGTCTTTTCCTTTTTCCTTCTCTCAGGTTGCGAGTACTCCTTGGTTTAGGGGTAGTACACCTATTATGCAAATTGGATAGTCTTCTTCCAAACCATAGGCAGGTGCCAACCGGTAGGGAATGAAGAAAACCAATTAGCCTAACGATGGTGTACAGAAGGTATTAAGTTAAAACAAATCAAGGGATTAGTAAGAGGGCAAAGTAATTTGCGACTGCTTTTCACGACCAAACCAAGTATTCCTTCGCCAATCCTAAATCACCTTTGTATTTCTCCAGGACACTCCGTATCACTATGAAGATCCACAGTTTATTTGGATACTCCATCGTATGGTTATATACGAACTCGAAAGGAACTTGTTCCAGTTCGGTGATGGATTCTGGTCCAGGAGAAATAGGAATAAGGTTTATTCGGTTGTCTTTTATCTTCACCTTCTCTCATTGCGAGTGCTCCTAGGATTAGGACAGTACACCTATTATGCTTATTGGATAGTCTTCTTCCAAACCATAGGCTGGTGCCGAACGGTAGGGAAGGAAGAAAACCATTTGGCCTAAGGGGTGTACAGAAGGTAAAGACTAAAGACATATGAAGGGATTTGGAGAGATGGCAAAGAACTATACGGTTACAGTCGTGAATCTGGAAGAGGCATTACTAAGAATACCGGATACCCCATCGAAACATTTCAATGTTTCAGTCTCACTCTGTACTGTTATAGGAAAACTGATTTCCCGATTAGACACTTGCTCCAGGGTATGTATTTACCAGGTATGATTCTCACATCTGTATGGTTTTACAGATGATGAGTGGGAGTAAGTTATTGGGAATTAGGTGACCATCCTCATTATATCGGGATTCGTTGTAATCGGTGGTATTTGAGGAGATCACCTGGGCTGTTTGCCGGTCGGAAAATATTTGGTTTTGAATATCCGTTGTTGTGCACCAATTTCAAATTGATATATCTGTACGTCTATTTTCATAGAGTGAGATATACCTTTTTGAAATTATGTCTACGACATTTACCTATATCAGTGGATGGTTAGGTAAGGAGCATTAAACAGCGGTGTAATTCTTCTTAACCATAAGTACAGTTTTCAACCTACGACGCACAGTGAATGAGTTATCAGACTCAAGGGACTTATACAGAGTATTGTATGTTGTCCAGGGTCCATCAGGACAGAGGGGTTGGTCCTCGTACTATATTCGGTTTACTTATGACTTCTCTAGTTTTTAGACAGGTGTTTCGCGGAAACACAGGGTCCGAATTTTGAGAAGTTATAGGTACTTGAATAGAGTAGAGAACCAGATGTAGCAAGTATCGGGATTCTTCAAAGAGATTGAAGATGTAGATACTTGTGTACGGTATTCAGTTGATAATAATGATTTAAGAGAAATTGCTTCTCTTTCAGGTTACTCATAATTGGAAGCATTCCTAAGTTGAGTAACGCTGATCGGCCTCCTTCTATTTAGTTTACATGCACTGGAGACAGCTGCATGATTTGAATCTGGTTCAATTAAATCAGTGCCTCTGGTTCTATATTAGATATAGAACAGTTCATATCTTAACGATGTTAAGGTACGGGGAGTTGTCCGGCTTATGATTAAAACCAGACACTGGACAACTCAAGGCACGTTTCTGTAATGGCTGTTTGTGGGTTGACCCAGGCTATGACGCGGGTTGACTTTCTACCATCTGGAAGATCAATAGCGATATTGTTCTAGACTCGCCACAGTTTTAATAAAAATGGATTTTTTCAGAAAACAGCAGTGGGAGTATGGTAGAACCGGAAGTGATTCCAGAACCACAAACGATTACTGAAGATTTGATAAGGAACCTAAAGATTCAATCCGGTTTGACATTCCATTGGCCACTCCGCAGATAAGGTGGGTAACTTCAGGCACCCGAGAGGTACTACGGTAGCCTCAAGGACGGTGACAGGGAAGTTCTTGTTTACCCACAATTACCATTGCTGTTGTTCCAGGCTGCGAGACCCGGCGGGAGGAAGAGTATAGCGTCGTTCTAAACTAGTTTTAGAAGTGTACGTCTATATGACTCTGCCAGAGGGTTGTCGTAGTCAGTGGGAGCAGCGGAAGCATTGGTGGACAAGTAGCTTATGTCTATTTATAGACTAAAGCAGATGTAGCGGAGATAGATCATCTATTTCTGACGTGACAGTCATGGGTTTGACTTCATCAGAATAGGGGATGGATCTGTTGAGAAGGTAGTAGGGTGTGATATCCTGGTATTTGGATGACATACACAGAGTAGGAAAAGAAACTCCTATACTACAATCGGTTATACTTTGGTCGTCACACAGTCGTTTCTCCACATGGGACTTGGACATTATATCAGACATACTGGTTACTAGATCTATGGTTTTAGATCTAGATTTGGGTTGTCTCCCAATCTTGGTACTTAGACAGCATTCTAAGGGTATTTAGAATGGACGACTCCTTGCATGGTAGTGTACCTGCAGAAGATGGAGTCACCCTCTCTAAAGGTGTCTTGCACTCTAAAGGGGAGAGGGATGTGCATGATTGGCAGATCACTTGCTCAGGCAATTGAGTCAATCATGAGATGTCAAGTACCACACCAGATATTGTTCTTGCACTAGATGCAATAAGTTGATATTGATCCAATCCTGGAGAAGCAGTCGGAAGCAGTTTTAGAACATAAGTGAATGTTCTAGGGATATGATAACGATAGCCTCATACAGGAGACAGTTATCATTCCAGGCTTCCAAGGTGACCTAGACGACAAGGAGGTTGTCAGAGTTATAGTTTTTTCCTTCTGATGAGGGGCAGTATTTTGGACAGGTGGTCCAAGGCAATACTGAGGGAGGCATGGCGCAGGATACTGATTAAGTTCAGATAACGATACAGTCTAAGAAGTTTGGATTTGGAGTTCATTTATGAGCTATGTCCCATCAGACATCCAGACACATTCTAAGACAGGTATTGCTCATTTCGGAAGATGGCTTTCTCCGCGAACATGAGATATGGAGAGACATGGAAAGAGACAACAAAGCGGATCCACTCACTAAGGCTATTCCTCGAACGCAATAGTTTCGCAAACGAGCTTTGTGAGACTGACTAGTAGAGGAGTTGGGTGTTCGGTATCACACGGGCTGTGAGTATGCGACATCGCAATAATTAGCCTTGAGTGCAAGTGGGAGATTGTTGGAGATAGTGCCCTCAGAGTCAATTATTAGGTCACAGGTACGTGATTGCAATGATTGATGGAGGACCTATCCCGATAGGACAGTCTTACTCGAGATGATAGTATGCTATCTGGTTTACCTTTATCATCGTGTACTGTTTAAGGTGACCTGACAGGTCGCTATTACACGTTGATAGAGCCCCTAGGATTCTTGCTTGACCACCAGCAGTATGAGGGCGATCATATAAGTGGGAGCTGGGGGTCTATAAGCACATCCTTAAATGGTCCCTAGTCGTGAGAGTTTCGAGACAGGGCATCGATACTTCAGAGTAGACTAGTGTATACAGTCGAGACCCCGACGAGGGGCGGTGGCCGGTCTCACAAGCCACTGGTGTCAGTTGGATCACCTAAGATGTATGCAGGTGCTCATTGGGTTATGAGTACACCGGACAGGACTCGCCGGGAACATGCTAGTTGGTCATATACCAGACGTCAGATGGCAGTTCCCTGGTGACATGTGTACAGGTTAGTTCATTGACCTGGGGATCGTCATTTGTCTTGTGTCAGTTCCCACTGTACTTTGATTACTACCCTACCACAGCTTAAAGGAGTCGTGCAAACAGGTTTTAGTTGGGTACAGTCCCGAGCCACATGGAGGCAGTGAGCATATCTTCAGGGGTTCGTCTCTCCCGGTATTGGGGGTGAGGTCGCGCTGTGTCTAGGAGAGCCATTACACGAAGCCCTCGGCCGAGGCAAGGAGATTTACTGGTAGGTATTCCGGTAGTATCTCAGGGTGTTCTAGGCTACACTCCGACACGACTTGTACCGCTTTAGGGGTCTGACTTTTACCAACCCCCTAGGCCCGCCATGCGATGCTCATAGACGAACGGACCGGACTGTACGGATATTGTCACTGACAGGCTCAGTAGGGTTGTCGGGCTGAGTTCGCTCATAGACGTCCCTTTTAGTCAATACCTGGTAGCCCGTTACGTATTGGCTTATACCTCTGACGTGCTAGTGGTTAAATCCACAACCAAGGTGTTGACGAGTCTTTAGAGTCCCCCACATTCAGTTACTCAGCTTTCGGGCGAAAAGCTGTAGAGGCCGTATGGAGATATGGCAAGGTCCGATCAGATACGTGCGGTATTGTACGGATCAGGATCGGACAGTTTGTACTACAGGTCGTATGGATATATGGCAGGTTCGATCAGATACGTGCGGTATTGCACGGATCAGGATCGAACGGATATTACTAGCCGGCTTTGGTTTAAGCCAGATCCTAGTATAGTACAGTGTGAATTTTGTCTCATTGCATTTGTATTTCGGTCGGAATACAAATGCGGGTGTGTATGCACAGTATCGGGGTTTTCCTGTAATTTATTACGGGACCAGTTTTCTGAAATTGCCAGTTTGCTTTCCGTTTCGGCCATTTTCATTTGTATCTTTCAATAGCCGAAGTTTGGTGGAGGAGGGCTTATTTGCATTGTTACAAATAAGCATTTGTGGAAGGGGGTCTTTGCTTATTGTTGTATCATGATGGTTTCATGATGTTGCACCATACCTTTACTTTCTTTAGTTGATCATGGCATGACTTTTGTGGACATGATTGTTGATGATGAGGGATGGTTGTTAGTTGAGTGTTGGTTTTGCCTTGTTATCATTGGTTCATATGATAACCTTTCCTTTCTCTCTCTTTTGCATTATATGAGTATGGCTCCCATTTTTGATACTCTCCCACTCTCTCATTCACCCCACCACCATTGTCATGGCCGGCCAAGCATTGCAAGGGCTGTCCAAATTTTTGGAGTGTGGAATTTTGTTCATTTCATGCTCCAAAAATCCCCTAGTTCCTCCACATAATTCTTGTATCATCCCTCCACCAAAAGGCAATTCCACAAACCCCAAATGAGACATGGTTCTTCACTACACATTCTACAGCAAATCTTGGGCACGTCGACTAGCCAGCTTCGTGCCCGAGTTGCCTCGGCATTGAGGTGGGAGCCCGTAAAAGATGTAGGCTATGTGGTGCACTTCCGGCGACGAGGTGGAGACCGGAGCTTCCGCAGGAGATCGGGACGACGACGAGAAGACCGGAGGACTTGGATCAGTCGGTATATCTCTCTTCCCCATCTTGTAATTAGCTAGGACTAGTTAATGGTTCGATCCGGGTATTAGTGCGCGGTGGTGCCAGTTCATGAAAAATTAAAGTTTATCACCGCTTCCGCATTTGGCCGTCGGATTGACGGCCGGGGCGCCGCCGTGAACTTACACGGGAGTGTTACTGGTTGGATTCACGGGAGAATGTAAAGGCTTGCTTGTTGATCTTCTGATTGCTCAATACCTGGGTGGCTGTTACGTTTAACTGACCGCTTGCAGCTTGTCGGTGTTTGATATGATTATCACCTACTGCCGGCGTATTGACGATTCTTTAGAGTCCTACACAGAGCTTTCCTGGCTCAGGAAAAACGGAGTTGGAGCACATATATGATATGTGCGGGACCGAGAACAATACGTGTATGTGATACCGTATTAGATTCTCGCAATATGAGATATCGGCCGGGTATATATGATATAACCGGGTCATCGGATCAAGTGTTGATTCGATGAACTCGTACAGATTATATTATTCGGTTATTTGTGAAATAGCCGGATTATCTGATCAAGTGTTGATTCGATAATTTAATGTATAATTATATATTTGATATATTAAATTACATTAACTAATATAAGCTCACTTATAGATTCTTTTTCTCACTCGGCTAATACATAGATATATATGTGATATATGTTAAATGTAATATTTTATTTTGTTACAAAATATATTATATATGTGATATATAATATTGTAACAAGTTATGCTTACAAATGCAACATGTTTTGTGGAGTTTAAACATGATTAGGGTTTGGATTAGGGTTAAGCTTTCTTGAAGCTTCTAGAAGCTTTATTTTTTGTTTTTATGCAAAGATATTTTGTAATAATATTTTGCATAGATATTTCATTAACCCAACCCAACCCTTTACCATGGTTATTTCTCTACATGGGTTAAGTCTAGATTCTTAACCCATGTTTGCAATTCTAACCTCAAACTTAAGTTTCATTATTCATCACAAATAGATTCTTCTTCTTCTTCCTCTTGAAAAAGCTTTCTAGGTTTTTGCAAAGTGATGATAATGAGTGAGAAATTGAAAACAAAAGAGTGCTAAATTCCTACTTCACCATCCTCATCTATTCTAGCCTCTTAGATTAGGGTGTTTACTTTGTTAATACTTGATTAGCAAAGCAAGAGCTTGGGTTTGAGTTTCTTCAAGGTAGATCATCTTTGTTATCGAAGATCGGAAGCAAGATTACATCTTTCTCTTCATGGAGCCTCTCTAGAGTCCGGGTACTCGATGATCGCAGCGAAGGGACCTCAAAACGGAGCTTTAGAAGTGAAATAACGGACTACAAAGGTTGTAATCCTAAACTCTTAGAAGTAAAGTTGTTTACATTCTTTGTTTCGCTTAATCTCTAGTTTAAGATGATGGTTAGGGTTGTTCGGCACATGAAAAATTTAAATCGGGCATGGTAGATGACTTGTAGAACCTTGTGACAGTGCCTAATAACCCTACAGTGGGATCAGAGTCATGATAGAGCTTTAGGCCAAGTCTAGACGAAGTTTAAATTCCGATCGAACCCCGAAACATCGCAATACACCCCCTCTCTGGAATTTTTTTAAAATATTGATTTTTCCTGTATTAAAAATACTGAGAAAATTAAGCAGGGAATTCTAAGGATTACTGTAAAAAATGAACCATTAATTCCCTCAATCCGCCGCGGAACCGCGGCAATAGCATGCTTTGCGCGGCGGTTCTGCTGCCGTTCCTAGGTATTAGGGTTAGAAATTTTCAATGTAACATCCGTAGGTATTTCTACATGCTTCTGGGAATTTTTGATATTACTCAAGTGTTGAGTTTTCTGGAGATCTTTTGTATTCGTTGATTCAATCGGAATGTTTAACTTCGTTTAAGTGTTTTCCGGATAATTTAGAACGTGTTAAAATGTTTGAACGGGTATCAATAACTCACTTTTTCCCGACACGAAAAACATTCATGTGTTGAATTTTTCTTGAGTTTGAATCTTTCGGAAAAACATGCAAGTAACGCGGTGGACCCTATAGAAGAACACAAAACTTAACTCGATTATGTGACCATCTGAACCGCCTCTAAACCTTAGGGTTTGGGGCAGTACGGCGTTGCCACATGTGAGGCATTGGCTTGACCCTTCTACGGCAGTACCATTGGTACTATGACATGTGATGCATACTTTTTGAACTCCGCTCAAGTGTTGAGCTATTTGGGAAATCTTGGGTGTTTATTTATTCGATCGGAAAGTTTAACATTGTCTATTTATCTGGAATGTGATACAATATTTGGAATCCACAAGTAGTTATGAGATAACTACTTTGAATGTTATAAATCTAGCAGTTTAGTCTTATTTGATCGGTTTCCACGGGATTTTGATATGATCAAAAGTCCGTCGCAATCACGTAGCGTACGTGGATGTAGGGTTCCTAGGCACTCTTGTGAGGGTTCATAAGGTATCAACCATGCCCGAATAAAATTTTAGACGTGCCGAACAACCCAAAGACGGGATCTTTGCGAGATTATTAGGGTTTAACATGCAAGTAAACATCTTTACAACTAAGTGTGAGGGATTGCAACCTTTGTAGTCTGCTCCTTCGCTTCATAATCTCCGAGTAGAAGTCCCTTCACCGCGATCCACGATCTCCCGGACTCAAGAGAGGCTCCACGACTCGAACGATCCTTGCTAGCTTGTAGTGTTCCTTTTATCCGATGATCTACGTCGAAATTGCTATAACTCAAGCTCTCTCACAATAATGAGGTGAACACCATAATCTAATGGGCTAGATTAGATGAGGATGATGGAGTAGTATTTATGCTTTCCTTTTATTTCAAATTCTCACAAGAAATCATCACAAAAGGAAAATCTAGTAAGCTGTTTCAAAACTCAAGATAGAAGAAGATGATGAATAATGAGATAATCCTTTTGTGATGAATAATAGAAATGAATATATGATTAATTATGGAACCATGGTCAAGGATGACTAGGATAACCTTTGTAGAGAATAAACTAGGGCTGGGGTTTGGTTGGGTTAAAACAATGAGTCAAAAGAAAATATCTATCATAATATCTTCTTCATGACAAAAGGAAAGGTTCTTGAAGATGCAAGAAAGAACTAACCCTAATCAAACCCTAACCTTGCTTAATCTCCACTAAACATGTTACATTATTAATCATATCATGTTACTATAATATATATCACATATATATTACATATTTGTAACAAAAGAAAATAATACAATTAACATATATCGCATATATATCAATGCATTATCCGGTGAGAAAATGAAATAATAAAGCGACCCAATATTAGAAAATGTAATACAATATATCATATATATTATTATACATTAAATCATCGAATCAACACTTGATCCGAAAATCCGGCTATATCGAATATAACCGATTAATATATCATGTACCGTTTCATCGAATCAACACTTGATCTGATGACCCGGTTCACATCTAAATATCGCGAGAATATAATACGGTATCTCAAATCGCATTATCCTCGGTCCTGCACATATCACATATGTGCCTCTACTCCGTTTTTCCCGAGTCAAGAAACCTCTGTGTAGGACTCTAAAGAATCGTCAATACGCCGGTAGTAGGTGATGATCATATCAAACACCCACAAGCTGCAAGCGGTCAGCTAAACGTAGTAGCCACCCAGGTATTGAGCGATCACAAGATCAACAAGCTATCCTGTACGTTCTCCTATGAATCCAATCAGTAACACTCCCGTACAGTCCGTTCTGTTCGTCTGATATGTCGTCTATCAAGTCTAGTGGTAGTATACGTCAGACCCCAGTAACCGATAAGTCGTGTCGATGTGTGGCTCATAACGGGTCGAGAAACTGCTGGTAACACATACCAGTAAATCTCTATATCAGCCCTGGCCAGGGACTTCCAGTTATAGCCAATCGAACACAGCACAACATCAACTCCCTATATCGGGAGAGACGAATCCCCTCCTATCGCTCATTGCCTCCATGTGATTCGGGACTGCACCCAAAAGCCACCGTTTTGCACGCCCTCTTGGACATGGTAAGGTGGAAATCAAAGCACAGTAGGAATCACACAATACTTTTTGACGATCTTGGGTCTACAGACTACCCCGTACCAGTGTCACCGGAGAACTGCCATCTGACGTGTGGTATATCACCATCTAGGAGTTCTCGGGGAGTCCGTCCAGTGTACCCAGTCTCCACTGAGCACCCGTACACCATCCTTGATGTCAAACACCGAGGGATATGGGATCATCCATCGCCCATCATATGGGTCAAGATGCGTTTACGCTAGTCTACTCTGGTGTATCGATGCCCTGTCTCGATATACCCTCGACTAGGAACAGTTATAGGATGTACTCATCGACTACCATGGACCCACTAGTATGATCTCATCATAGTCCCAGTAGTCGAGTACAGATCCTAAGGACTTTATCAACATGTGAGAGAAAGACAGTAAACCAATACAACTCAACATGTTAAGATAAAGTGAAACCAAATAGCATACTTTCATGACGAGCAAGAAAGTCCTCTATATATATATCCAAGCATCCATTATAATATACATCTTATGTACAACAATAGCCTCTAGGGCATATACATAACTAACAGTGGATACTCACCGGGTAAACTTAATAGATAGCCACGCCCCATAGCCCTAACCAAGTGACTGTAGGAGACCCCGTCGCCAAAAGAAACCGTTCGGGTGCTCGCGGCAGCGGTGTTCCGCCTTAGTGCACTTCGTCGACGGCATCCGGGGGTGCGGCCGTCTACTAAAGTTTGCGACGAGCATTCGATCAAGATGTCGGGAATCTTGTTGAATTGCCCGACTTGATATTGAAAAGTGTTTTCGAGATCGAGACTAAAATGCGGGGTTTATAATTGTTAGGCATGCGATGTCTAAGGAATTCATTTGGTGAGGCATGAATGTCTAAGGAGGTTGCGGATTCCAACTGTTGTAGTTTTACACTTTCTTTTCTGCGACCGTAAGCGTAGTATATGGTGTATCGCTGGCTTCGTTGCTATACATCAATGACAATCGGGATACGCATGCTTGCTTACATTGATGATATGAGATATTATGTGTTGCTGTGATATCTTATATTGGATCGTCGCGTTTTGAAAAGCCGGGGGTTTTATGTGAGATGAGAGTTTTTCTTTTTCATTCATGTAAAATTCATTTGTATGTAATATTTTTTTATTGGGGCACTTCCGGGCTGAGGATGATGTCACCATTGTATATTATTTACTTTTCCGCATTAGGTAGACCCAAGGCGGGGAGCACAAGTAACCGGGTTCTAAGGTCCAGTGGGAGACCATCTCGAGGAGTCGAGACTGGGTCTCCTAACGCTTGAATTGGCAGTGTTGCTTGCCGCTCTCGTAGGGGTCTAGGGATGTGGGTTTGGCTGTTCATCGCGACCGTGGAATCCGTGTTTTATACAGGCTCGTATTAAAACACGGACCTCCTAGTATATCCAATATTTCTTATATGTTCTTCTGCTGCAATGTTCTGTGATGAGATCATATTACATCCATGAGACGAATGTTTATATTATATATATGAGATATATATTGTATATTGCTGATTTCGTTTCAAATGTGATGCTTGTGAAGAATAATAATATGGGACTTCATTAATGAGATTAATGAAACTAAAAGAAACCTAAA
Source organism: Agapanthus africanus (assembly GCA_030015575.1). Lineage (NCBI taxonomy): Eukaryota > Viridiplantae > Streptophyta > Magnoliopsida > Asparagales > Amaryllidaceae > Agapanthus > Agapanthus africanus. The sequence continues at coordinate 263,255,862 of CM057346.1, read as the reverse complement.
GATGTTGTAGAAACATGTCTCAAAAACTCGTAGCTCTAGTTCTTGCTTTGCATAGCGGTGTTCCTTGTAGAACATGCAGCACCTCATTCGATAAGGAAAGAGCCGAGATCCCTTCACCGAGAGTGACCTCTTTAGCGAAACTAGCAGATGCTACAAAGTCGGTTTGTCTTTTGATTGTTTTTATTGTTTTTTTTATGCATAGTGATATTTGTGAAATATCCTGCACCTTATTCGATGAGGAATGAGCCGAGATCTCTTCACCGGGAGTGAGCTCTTTAGCAAAACTAGAAAAAGGCCTCAAAACATTCCTTTTAAAATCACTCGATTCTACAACGATATCAAGTTCATTACGCAAAGGGTTTTCTTAAAAACCTGCCGTAACCCTCCATCATCATAGGAAATAGAGTACTTAGTATTCGTGCTGCGTTTGGTGACCGTAGTTAAGGTGCAGTGTACGGTAGCTGAGTGATGTTTTCCGATATAACATATGATGTGATTAATTAGGACAGTCATAAAACTTTGTTGACCATAGTTAAGGGTCATGTGGGTGGGTCTAATCAATCAAGAAATGACGGGTAGAACTTGACTAGTGCTTATGATTTGTTGACCATAGTTAAGGTCATAAGTCACTAGGGGTAAAATATTATTGGGAATTTCAAGTGTTGAAATTTGCAATGAGATTGCATACCTTCTATAAGATTGTTGGATCCCGATACGCGCTGCGAGTAAGAGTTACTCCTGGGAGAGTTTTACATATTACAATTAGCCGATAAAGTAGGTGTCTAGAAAGGTGTCAATGGGGTTATGCTTTGGGAAAACGAGGTTTATTTTAATTAGGTCCGTGCGAAAGTGCGGGGAACCTCCCTCGAAGAACGGGCACTGGCCTGGCTGAAAGATTGGAGAACTTGTAGGGTGTAATTAATCCCGGTTAGTCTTTCCTTTTAGGGTTTGAAGGAAGATTTGACTAAAATAGTGGGAGACATCCTCATTATATATATTAATAACCAATCTAATCTTGCAAGAGCATACACTGAGTGTTTTCTTCTATCTCTCTCCAGGTAGCGACCATGTTACGCCTTAATCAAGATAATAATACGGATGTATTGACCGAACCCGCTTGTTATACTACTCTAAGGAATGTTGGTCCTGCTCTAACTTATAATTGTTATAAGACAGAGTAAGAAATAGGGGATTGCCAGAATTCCCGTGCCACCCAAACGAAGAAAGTGCATACTGATGCATCATCTTCTGGTATGTTCATTACCGAGAACTGTTTCTCAATATCCTTTACGTCCTGGGTATGAGATACCGGATCAGGATCCCGCAAATGTAATTTGTTACATGGGCTACAAATAGGTAGATAACTGAGAACGGGTGATAAGTTTCAAGAGTTGGAAATGGTGCAAGTGTTGCAGCCAAGTCTGTTGGCAGTTATCACCCTGTATTAATAGAATGCATTGATTCTGAACGAATGTTATTAGATGCCGAACCAGATATACAACATCATATCAGTCTCTTTATTAGTAAAGAAGGATATAATTTGGTATTGTTAGATAATGTTTTGATCATTTCCTATATCAAGAGTTGATCGGTTCAGGCACGTTATCTAAAAGCATAGACGCTCTAAATCAAACCACAGTTCTTAACATACAGAACATACATAAGAGGAAGAGTTCAGATATGAACGAATCCTTCTTGAGGCATTGTAGACTAGGTCATATTAATACGACCCGACTAGCTGAAGTTACATAAAGATGCATATTTAAATTAGTTTGGATTCACATCTTGTAAAACTTGCCAGTCATGTCATAAAGATAAGATGACCACAGCTCCGTTAATTAGAAACAGAGAAAGAGTTAGTGAACTCTTGATTGATACATGCTGATGTATGAAAGTCCCCTGTCTACATATGCAAGGACCGGTTCTTTGTACTTCATTACATTCACTGATGATCTCTTAAGATTCAGAAATATGTTCCTGTTGAAACACAAGTCTGAAACTTTTGAGATAATCACAGAATATAAGTTAGAAGTAGAGAACCAAAAACGGGTATAAGTATTATGTCCTTTGATGAGATCGAGGAGGAGAATACTTGAGCACGGAATTCCTGGACTATTCTAAAGGAGATTGAGATTCTCTCTCAGCAATACTCTTCTGAATACACCACAGCACGTCGGTGTATCGGGGCGGAGCAATTACACCCTATGTGATATGGTGTGCTCTAAGATGAGTACTACTGGGTTGCCTATTTTCTTTTGGGGTTATGCACTTGAGAGGTTGCATACCTATTGAATAGGGTTCCAACCAAATCAGATGCCTACCACTCCATATATGATATGGTATGGGAAGAGACCATCTCTTAAAGATGTTAATATAAGTCCACGGTAGCGCCCCGGCCGTCTAATAGACGCCAAATGCGGAACAAAAAGTTTTACAACTGGCGCTATCGCGTACTATAACCCGGATCTGCCATTAAAGCTAAACAAACAAATTACAAAGTGGGTAGAAATGTTATACCGAACGATCCGAGTCCTTCGGTCTTCAACCATCATCCCATGATTTGTTGCGGCTGCTCCGATCTCCTGAATCTCCAGTCTTCTCGTCCAGGTGGCACCACGTCGATGGATCTTTAAATGGGCTCCCGCCTCTGAACCGAGTCAACTCGGTCGTCAAGTTTGCTAAAAGAGACGACCAAGATGATGTAGAGAATGAGCAGAACACTTTGTCTCGTCACGTCCAAAGACACGGACGAACGGTTAATGAAGTTGCCCTTTTGGAATTGTGATGGAATGAAAAAAGAGCTATGAAATTTCCATACACTATAAACTATATCTTTTCTCAAATAGACCACCATAATCCATCACAAATGTGGCCGGCCACCTATAGGAAGAGGGGGGGTGAGGGTAGGAGCAAAAAAGGGTGACCATAAGCAAAAGATCTTTAGCAAAGAGAAAGAAGAGTTAATGCAAAAGAATGAGTCATCATACACCTTGTATGAACACAATAAATGCACAATTAAAGCACTAATGACTCACAAGCCTTATCACCACTTCTAGAACCTTCTAGAAGCATGACTCACCCTCATGACTCACCCAAGAAGAAAAGAAAAATCCGAATTTAACCGAATGTTAAATACGGCCGATAGAAAACTGGAAACTGGCAATTTCCAAAAGCGATCCCGAAACAAATTTCAGGATAACCCCGTAACAGTATAAACATACCCGCATTTGTATTACGACCGAATACAAATGCAACCGAGACAAAGATATTATATCTACACAGTATAATACTCGGATCCGGCTTAAACCAAAGCCGACCAGTATTATCAGCCCGAAAAATTGTTAGTTATATGTATGCCCTAGAGGCCATTACTGTACATTGGATGTATATTGTAGTGGATGCTTGAACATATATAGGGAGGACATTCTTGCTCGACATGATAGTATGCTATCTGGTTGATCTTTACCTTAACGTGTATACTAATTGTCTCTCTGTTACATGTTGGTAAAGCCCTTAGGATGTGTACTTGACTATCTGGACTGTGATGCGGATCATAGTAGTGGGGACATGGTAGTCCATAAGTACATCCTTCAAAGTCCCTAGTCGTGGGTGTATCGAGACGGGGCATCGATATACCAGAGTAGACTAGCGTATACCTTCTCGACCCATACAGATGGGCGATGGATGATCCCATATGCATTGGTGTTTGACATCAGAGATGATATACGGGTGCTCAGTAGAGACTGGGTACACTGGACGGACTCGCCGAGAACTCCCAGATGGTATTATACCTTACGTCAGATGGCAGTTCTCTGGTGACACTGGTACAGAGTAGTCTGTTGACCCAAGATCGTCATAGAGTCTTGTGTGATTCCCACTGTGCTTTGATTTCCATCTTACCACGTCCAAGAGGGCGTGCAAAACGGTGGTTTTTGGCTACAGTCCCGAATTACATGGAGGCAATGAGTGATAGGAGGGGATTCGTCTCTCCCGGTATAGGGAGTTGATGTTGCGCTGTGTTCGATTGGCTATAACCGGAAATCCCTGGCCAGGGTTGCTGAGATTTACTGGTAAGTGTTACCAGTAGTTTCTCGAACTGTTATAGACCTCATATCGACACGACTTATCGAGCTATTGGGGTCTGACGTTTACCACCCCTAGGCAAGATATGCGACATATCAGACGAACAGACCGGACTGTATGGTAAGTGTTACTGGTTGGATTCACAGGAGTGTGAGCGGGCTTGCTCGTCGATCTTCTGATCGCTCAATACCCGGGTGGCCGTTACGTTTAGCAGACCGCTTGCGGCTTGTGGGTGTTTGATATGATCATCATCTGCTGCCGGCGTATTGACGAGTCTTTAGAGTCCTACACAGAGGTTTCCTGGCTCAAGAGAAACGAAATAGGAGCGCATATCAGATATGTGCGGGACCGAGAATAATGCGTGTATGTGATACCGTATTCCATTCTCGCGATGAATGTATCGAATGGTTGTATGCGATATAACCTAGTTATCGAATCAAGGATTGATTTGATAAGCCGGTACATTGGATATTAGTCGGTTGTATACGATATGACCGGATCGTTAAATCAAGTGTTGATTTAATGATTTAATGCATAATTATATATTTGATATATTACTATGCATTAACTTGTATTGGTTCACTTTATATGGATTTTCTCACTTGATGTGCAAGTTGTATATGTGATATACTTTTGTGCACATGTTTGTATCATGTTTGATGATACTTGCTCATTTGGTTAAGTGTGAAGAATTAAACCTAGGTTAAGTAAATGGTTAGGGTTTTTATTCTTTTATCTTTTTAATTTGGATTAAAATGAAATGATAAATGAAAACAAAATGGTTTCATTTTTTCTTTCTTTCATGAAGCTTCATGAAGCTTTGACCATATGACCATTTTGTCTTCAAGCTTAACCCTAACCATTCTTTTAACCTTAGTCAATTCTCTACACCTAACTATAGTTAATGTTATGATAAGTATTCTTTTTCTTTTTCTATTCTAATTAACTTATCATAACATTTTTCATCTTCTTCTTCTTCTTCTTCACATGAAGAAGCTTGGCTCCATCATTGACAACTTGATGAAAAAGACTGAGAAATCCAAATCTAAAGTGAACCCACCTCCTATTTCTTCATCCTCTACCTCTTGCCAAGTAGTATAGGGTGTTTCCTTCACAAGTTTTCATGGCTTGGTGAAGGTCGAGCTTGATCTTGTGATGCCTCGACGTAGATCATCTTCGGCATCATCGTCGATGACCTAGCCCGCTTTTTCTCCGATGAAGCCGACGCTAGAGCACGGGATCCGATGATCGCAGCGAGGAGACATCATCACGGAGCTATGGAGGTGGAGCACCAGATCTACAAAGGTTGTTTTTTCGTTAACTCATAGTTAAGTTGTTAACTTGTTATCGGTTTCGCCTAAAATATCTAGTTAACGATCTAGTCCAGGGTTTCTCGGCACCGTAATTTTTGAAATTGGCATGGTTGATGCCTTGTGAGACCTCTTGAGAGTGCCTAAGAACCCTACAGTGGTATCAGAGCCTAGCTAGAGCCTTAGGCGATGCGTAGACGAAGTTTGAAACCCGAACGAACCCGAAACCCTAACACAAACATGCTCTCTGGACTTTTTCCAAAATCTGCAGTTTTTCGATATTAAAAATATGCAGAAAAATCAGCAGGAAATTCTAAGGGTTTCTGTAAAATTCGTGTGCCTAATTCCATCAATGCGCCGCGGTTCCGCGGCACGAGCATGGCTCGTGCGGCGGTTCCGCGGCCATTTTGTCTTATGTGGCATCGAATTTTGCACAGTAATTCATAATTTGTAGTGCTGGTTTTCCTGGGAATTTTTAATATTTTTTCAAGAGTTGAATTTTCTGGGTTGTTTTGGGGATTCGAATGTTCGATCGGATTATCAAATTTTGTCTGTGTGGCTTTCCGGATAATTTTTGAATATGTTAAAAAGTTCGACCGGATATAAATACCCAATCTTTCCCCTGCCGGAAAATTTCCAAGTGTTGGATTTTTCCGAGGTTTAAAGACGTTCTAAGTAGTGCAAGTAACGCGATGGTCCCTCTAGAAGACAACAAACCTTAACTCGATTATGTGACCGTCTTGAACTGCCCTTTGAACCTTCGGGTTTGGGGGAGTACGGCGTGCCACATGTGAGGCGTTGGCTTGACCCTTCTACGGCTGGACCGTTGGTACTGAGGCACGAACTGAATGTTTTTAGACTTATTTCATGTGTTGAGCTGTATCGGGAAAACTTGGGTGTTTGAATATTCGATCGGAAAGTTTAACATTTTCTATTTATCTGGAATGGGATACAATACTTGGAATTCACAATAAGTTATGAGATAACTGAATGAATGTTATAAACATAGCAGTTTAGTCTCACTTGATCGGTTGCCACGGAATTTTGATGTGATCAAAAGTCCGTCGCAATCACGTAGCGTACGCGGATACTCGCCGGGTAAACTTAATAGACAGCCTCACTCCATAGCCCCGACCAAGTGACTGTAGGAGAACCCCGTCGCCGAAAGCATCCGTTCGGGTGCTCACGGTAGCGGTGTTCCGCCTTGGTACACTTCGTCGACGGTATCGGGGGTGCGGCCGTCTACTGAAGTTTACGACGAGCATTCGATCAGGATGTCGGGAATCTTGTTGAATTTCCCGACTTGATATTGAAAAGTGTTTTCGAAAATGAGACTAAAATGCGGGGTTTATAATTGTTAGGCATGCGATGTCTAAGTAATTCATTTGATTAGGCATGCGATGTCTAAGCAGGTTGCGGATTCCAACTGTTGTAGTCTTACACTTTCTTTTCTGTGACCGTAAGTGTAATATGTGATATCACCGGTTCGTTGCTATATGTCAACGACAATTGGGATGCGCATATTTACTTACGTTGATGACATGTGATGTTATGTGTTGCTGGATATGTTATATTGGATCGTCATGTTTGAATAGCCGGGGGTTTTTATGTGAGATGAGAGTTTTTTCATTTTCATTCATGTAAAAACTTGTATGTAATATTCTTTTATTTGGGGCACTTCCAGGTTGCGGAAGTTGTCACCGTTTGTATATTATTTACTTTTCTGGACTAGGATAGACCCCAAGGAGGAGAGCACAAGTAACCGGGTTCTGGAGTCCAGTGGGAGACCAACTCGAGGAGTCGAGTCCGGGTCTCCTAACTCTAGAATTGGTAGGGTTGCTTGCCGCTCTCGTAGGGGTCTAAGGGTATGGGTTTGGCTATTCATCACGACCGTGGAATCCGTATTTTATACTGGCTCGTATTGAAAACACGGACGTCCTAGTATATCCAATATTTCATATGATTCTTCTGATGCGATATCTGTGATGTGATCATGTGATGTTCTGTGATAGATACAGTATATAGTATATATGATATATTATATAGGCGTTACTTATGTTTTACACCCGCGCTAGCCCTGCCCCGCTCTGTCGTTAGTTACCTAACCTAACGGTGCACGATGGGACATCGAGGCGAATGCGGATGGCATAAGTGTGTTGCGCCACGGCAGCGCCCCGGCCTCGTACTCGAGGCCAAAATGCGGAATAAAAATTTTGCGAACTTTGCAAACCGGCGCTACCGCGGACAATTACCCGGATCGAAACCATTAACCTATACTAGCTAACTAGAGATGGGGTGAGAAGTATACCGAGCGATCCGTGTCCTTCGGTCTTCGTCTCCACTCCGATCTCCCGCGGAATCTCCGTCACCTCCTCGCTCGTCGGAAAGGGGCACCACGTAGCCGGAATCTTTTACGGGCTCCCGCCTCTTGACCGAGGCAACTCGGGCGCGAAGTTGGCTAGCCGACGCGTCCAAGGCTTACTATAGAATAGTGTAGTGAACTTGTCTCTTTAGGGGTTATTGAGGTTGCCTTGATGTGGAGGAATAGAGAATAGAAGGAGAGAAAGAAATGAGCTTTGAAGCTAATCTTTTGCAACCATGGAATGAAATGGAAAAATGCCACACCAAAAATAATTATCCCTCCCTCCTCAAAAGAATGTGGCCGGCCTCTTTATCTCAAGAATGAGATTGGAGAGAGAAAAGAAAATGCAAGAAAGAATATATCAACAATATAGAAATTGGTCACTCTCATTTCTTTTCTTATCATATCATACATCCATCAAATGAAAGGAATGGAATAGACAAGAAAGGCATCTCATGATGAAACAAGTCTCATCATAATGCAACTTTGCAAGAAAACCCTCCACTAAATGTTAATTGCGAACTTGCAATTAACACCCTCCACCAAGAAAGTCCGACCGAGAAGGAATGAAGGAAAACCGGACGGAACGGAATGCAAACTGGCAACCCCAGAAAACCGATCCCATAATAAATTACAGGAAAACCCCGCTACTGCAAATACATGCCCGCATTTGTATTCCCACTGAACACAAATGCAAAGAGACAAAATCTACACTGTACTAGACTAGGACCGGCTTAAGCCAAAGCCGGCTAGTTAAATCCGTTCGATCCTGATCTGTGCAATACCGCACGTATCAGACCAAACCCTGCCATATTACTATACGGCCACTAGTACAAAACTGTCCGATCCTGATCCGTGCAATACCGCGCGTATCTGATCGGACCCTGCCATATCTCCATACGGCCTCTACAGCGTTTCGCCCGAAACTTGAGTAACTGAAACTGAGTGTGGTGGACTCTAAAGACTCGTCAATACCTTGGCTGTAGATTTAACCACTAGCACGTCAGAGGTATAAGCCAATACGTGACGGGCCACCAGGTATTGACCAAATGGGACGTCGATGAGGAAGCTCACCCCGACCCCCAACTGAGCCTGTCAGTGACAATATCCGTACAGTCCGGTCCGTTCGTCTATGAGTATCGCATGGCGGGCCTAGGGGGTTGGTAAAAGTCAGACCCCCAAAAGCGGTACAAGTCGTGTCGGAGCGTAGCCCAGAACGCCCTGAGATACTACTGGAATACCTACCAGTAAATCTCCTGCCTCGGCCGAGGGCTTTGCGTAATGGCTCTCCTAGACACAGCGCGACCTCACCCCCAATACCGGGAGAGACGAACCCCTGCAGATCCGCTCACTGCCTCCATGTGGCTCGGGACTGTACCCAACTAAAACCTGTTTGCACGACTCCTTTGAGCCGTGGTAGGGTAGTAATCAAAGCACAGTGGGAACTCACACGAGACAAATGACGATCTCAGGTCGATGAACTAACCTGTACACATGTCACCAGGGAACTGCTATCTGACATCTGGTATAAGACCAACTAGCAGGTTCCCGGCGAGTCCTGTCCGGTGTACTCATAACCCAATGAGCACCTGTATACATCTTAGGTGAACCAACAGACACCAGTGGCTTGTGAGACCGGCCACCGCCCCTCGTCGGGGTCTCGACTGTATACACTAGTCTACTAACGGAGTATCGATGCCCTGTCTCGAAACTCCTACGACTAGGGACCTTTTAAGGATATGCTTATAGACCACCAGCTCCCACGTATATGATCGCCATCATACTGCTGGTAGTCAAGCAAGAATCCTAGGGGCTCTATCAACGTGTAATAGCGACATGTCAGGTCACCTAAAGCAGTACACGATGATAAAGATAAACCAGATAGCATACTATCATCTCGAGTAAGACTGTCCTACCGGGATAGGTCCTCCCTCAATCATTGCAATCACGTGCCTGTGATCCAATAATTGACTCTGAGGGCACTAACTCCAACAATCTCCCACTTGCACTCAAGGCTAATTATTGCGATGTCGCATACTCACAGCCCGTGTGATACCGAACACCCAACTCCTCTACTAGTCAGTCTCACAAAACCCGTTTGCGAAACTATTGCGTTCGAGGAATAGCCTCAGTGAGTGGATCCGCTGTGATGTTTCTTTCTATGTCTCTCTATATCTCAAGTTCGCGGAGAAGGCCATCTCCCGAAATGAGCAATACCTGTCTTAGAATGTCTGGATGTCTGATGGGACCTAGCTCATAAATGAACTCCAAATCCAAACTTCTTAGACTGTATCATCAACCGAACTTAATCAGTATCCTGCGCCATGCCTCCCTCAGTATTGCCTTGGACCACCTGTCCAAAATACTGCCCCTCGTCAGAGGGAGAACTATAACTCTGACAACCTCCTTGTCGTCCATGTCACCTTGGAAGCCTGGAGTGATAACCGTCTCCGAAAAGAGGCAGCCGTTATCATATCCCTAGAACATTCACTTATGTTCTAAAACTGCTTCCGACTGTTCCTCCAGGATTGGATCAATATCAACTTATTGCATCTAGTGCAAGAACAACATCTGGTGTGGTACTTGACATCTCATGATTGACTCAAATGCCTAAGCAAGTGATCTGCCAATCATGCACATCCCTCTCCCCTTTAGTCTGTAAGACACCTTTAGAGAGGGTGACTCCATTACCTGCATGTATACTACCATGCCAGGAGTCGTCCATTCTAAATACTCATAGAATGCTGTCAAGGTACCCTGATTGGGAAACCACCCAAATCTAGATCTAAAACCATAGGTCTAGTAACCAGTATGTCTGATATAACATCCAAGTCCCATGTGGAGAAAACACTGTGTGACGACCAAAGTATAACCGATCGTAGTATAGGAATATCACTTCCTACTACCTTCTCAACAGATCCATCCCCTATTCTGATGACGTCAAACCCATGACTGTCACATCAGAAACAGATGATCTATCTCCGCTACATTTGCTTTAGTCTATAAATAGACATAAGCCTGATGTCCACCAATGCTTCCGCTGCTCCCACTGACTACGACAACCCTCTGGTGGAGTCATATAGACGCGCACTTCTAAAGCTAGTTTAGAATGACGCTATACTCATTCTCCTGCCGGGTCTCGCAGCCTGGAACAACAGAAACGGCAAGTGTGGGTAAACAAGAACTTCCCTGTCACCGTCCTTGAGGCTACCGGAGTACCTCTCGGGTGCCTGAAGTTACCCACCTTATCTGCGGAGTGGCAATGGAATGTCAAATCAGATTGAATCTTTAGGTTCCTTATCAAATCTTCAGTAATCGTTTGCGGTTCTGGAATCACTTCCAGTTCTACCATACTCCCACTACTGTTTTTGAAAAAATCCATTTTTAATAAAAACTGTGGCGAGTCTAGAACAATATTGCTATTGTTCATCCAGATGGTAGAAAATCAACCCTCGTCATAGCCTGGGTCAACCCACAAACAGCCATTACAGAAACGTGCCTTGAGTTATCCGGAGTCTGGTTTTAAGCATAAGCCGGACAACTCCCCGTACCTTAACAATGTCAAGATATGAACTGTTCTATATCCAATATAGAAACAGAGGCACTGATCTAATTGAACCAGATTCAAATCATGCAGCTGTCTCCAGTGCATGTAAACTAAATGGAAGGAGGCCGATCAGCGTTACTCAACTTAGGAATGCTTCCAATTATGAGTAACCTGAAAGAGAAGCTAGTTCTCTTAAACATTACTATCAACTGAATACCATACACAAGTATCTACATCTTCGATCACTTTGAAGAATCCCGATACTTGCTATACCTGGTTCTCTACTCTATTCAAATACCTATAACTCCTCAAAACTTAGACCCTGTGTTTCCACGAAACACATGTCTAAGAACTAGAGAAGTTAAAAGTAAACAGAATATAGTACGAGGACCAACCTCTCTGTCCTAATGGACACTGGACAACATACAATACTCTGTATAAGTCCGCTGAGTCTAACAACTCTTTCACTGTGTTTCGTAGGTTGAAAACTGTGCTTATGGTTAAGAAGAATTACACCGCTGTTTAATGCTCCTTACCTAACCATCCACTGATATAGGTAAATGTCATCGACATAATATCAAAAGGTATATCTCACTCTATGAAAATAGACGTACAGATATATCAATTTGAAATTGGTGCACAACAGCGGATATTCAAAACCAAATTTTTTGCCGACCGGCAAACAACCCAGGTGACTTCCTCAAATATCACCGATTACAACGAATCCCGATATAATGAGGATGATCACCCAATTCCCAATAACTTACTCCCACTCAGCATCTGTAAAACCATACAGATGTGAGAATCCAACCTGGTAAATACATACCCTGGAGCAAGTGTCTAACTGGGAAATCAGTTTTCTATTAACAGTACACAGTGAAACTGAAACATTGAAATGTTTCGTTGGGGTATCGTGGTATTCCTAGTAATGCCTCTTCCATTATCCAGATTCACAACTGTAACCGTATAATTCTTTGCCACTTCTCCAAATCCCTTTATGTGTCTTTAGTCATTACCTTCTGTACACCCCTTTAGGCCAAATGTTTTCTTCCTTCCCTACCGTTCGGCACCAGCCTATGGTTTGGAAGAAGACTATCCAAAAAGCATAAAGGGTGTACTGTCCTAATCCTAGGAGCACTCGCAATGCGAGAGAAGGTGAAGATAAAAGACACCTGAATGTACTTTATTCCTATTTCTCCTGAACCAGGATCCATCCCCGAACTGGAACAAGTTCCTTTCGAGTTCGTATATAACCATACGATGGATTATCCAATAAAATGGGATCTTCGTAGTGATACGGAGTGTCCTGGAGAAATACAAAGGTGATTTAGGATTGGCGAAGAAATACTTGGTTTGGCCGTGAATAGCAGTCGCAACTTACTTTGCCCTCTTACTAATCCCTTGCTTTGTCTGAACTTAATACCTTCTGTACACCGTTTTAGGCTAACTGGTTTTCTTCATTCCCTACCGGTCGGCACCAGCCTATGGTTTGGAAGAAGACTATCCAATTTGCGTAATAGGTGTACTACTCCTAAACCAAGGAGTACCCGCAACCTGAGAGAAGGTGAAAAGAAAAGACAACTGAATAATCCTATTCGTTTTCTCCAGAACCAGAAACCATCCTCGAAGTCCTTCGAGTTCGTATATAACCATACGATGGTTTTGTCCAATGGAAGTGGACGTTCGTAGTAATACGGGGTGTCCTGGAGAAAAGGGTAAAAGTAGGAGTGGCAATGAGGTCTGCAACTCTGACAATCCAAAAGCCAGTGTAAAGAAGGTTCGGTCAACTTGGTCACTGAGTCATAGTCCAGGGTCGGGTCAATGGTCGCTGCCAGAGAGAGAGAAAAGAAACACTCAGCGTGCACTCTAACCTAGATCAGAATGGTTATCATTTTATCTAATCTGGAAACCTCCCACTGTACCTCAAATTCTCCTCCAAACCTGAAAGAAGAATTAGTCGGGGTCACCCGAGGAGTAAACCAACTCATCAGTGGGAATCGGGATCCAACTATCATCGCATGATAACGTGACGGAATCCACTCACGTCACCACACTCCAGAAGGTATGCGCATGCCTGGCAAGTTTCAGTTCTTTTGAAACTCCCGATGAAAGTTTTACCCCTAGGACTCAAGTGACCTTGACACAGTCAACAAATCAAAGAGTCCTAGTCAAGTTCAACCCGTCATTATCCTGGATTGCATTAAACCCACCCGTACGAGCCCTTGACACAGTCAACAAGGCCGCACGACTGTCCTAACCAATCCCATTTATATGCTGCAAACAAACACTACTTAGCTACCGCACACTACGCCTTGACACAGTCAACAAACGCAGCACGAATACTAAGTAATATTTGTAAGAAATGACGGAGGGCTACGTCTAGTTTTTGGCGAAAAACTTTTAACGTAATGAACTTGATATCGTTGAAGGAACTGCATAGCCTTTTATAAAATATAGTGACGAAAACCTTTACTAAAGAGGTCACTCCCGGTGAAGGGATCTCGGCTCTTTCCCCGTAGAATGAGGTGCAGGATATTCCAGCTGAATACCACGGTGCAAAGCAAAAGTAATCGGCTATAGTGAAGTTATTGCCCTGACGCAAACTTCTGTCCAAGGGGTCACTCCCGGTGAAAGGATCTCGGCCCTTGCCTCGTCGACTGAGGAGCAGGATATTCCAAATGAATACCACGATGCAAAACAAAAGTGAACGTCCTTGCAATAACAGCTTTTTGAAAAAGTGTTCCAACAACATCAGATTAGGTTTGTTTATCTTGCATTGATCCGAATCAATGCAGTCCCATCAATTGATCACACCACAAAGAACGAAAATATACTGACGTACGTATATGCCATCCGCATTCGCCACTGGGTCCCGTCATCACCCGTTAGGTTAGCTAACTAACGGCAGAGCGGGGACTGGACTAGCGCGGATGTAAAACATATACAACGTCTACTAATATATATACCAATATATAGTATTTCGCTCAAGGCGTGAATAGAATGCAACACAGAAATGTATAGCAACACAGAACAATACAGATATCTGGAAACCCCGGGTTTCACAGAGCCGCTGCTGAAACCCGACGTTCCCCTGGTCGTGTGGATAGCCTGTGCAATAAAATCCTAGACCCCTACGGGCGCGGCAAGTCACCCGCCAAAACCTGAAGCGAGGCAGCCCCCTTCAGCTCCGTGAATGGACCACCCAGCACTCCGCGGAATCCGGCAACTTGGGCACCCCTCCTGGGTCAACCTGTACCCCCTACGAGTGCGGCGAATAGCCCGCCAATCCCAGAGTGAAGCCCCCTCCGTCTCAATGCCATGAGATGCGGGCTTGTTGCCCTCCAGAACCCGGCTATCCGTGCACCCCTCCTCGGGGTAATCCTAGTACAGAATGGTAAAATATACATACACCGGGTACATCGACCGCAACCAGGTCGTGCCCCAAAAAAATAATACAAACAGGCAGTGACGGCAGTCCACATGTCGGACGCTCGCCCCGCAAAATCAAATGTACATAATACAACAAAAACTGTACTAGCATTGCAACCAGGCTATCCCCCACGACCGATCCGCAACATCACAGCATAAACATAGAACATCAACGTGAAAGTCACGTTCGCAAATCCGTCTAACCGGGCTATAGCAGTTAGACCGGATTTACCGATCGAGTGACATTCACGGTCGCAGATATAATGTAAATACTGTGAAATAATGTGTTTCAAATATCCGATCGATCAAACAATTAACAAGCGGGCCCCAAACCAATACTGTAGCAGTTACAGAAAACCTGGGCCCAAATTTAATATCCCAAAACCCTCAAAATTAGCCCAAAAGCCCACTGTAAAATTTCCACAGTGTGAGCACAGTAGACTGCGGCGGAAGCGCGGCCCAAAGTGGGGTTTGGCCGCGCTTCCGCGGTCAACTGTACCACTGACACTGTCGAATTTTTACAGTGGTCTTAGAATTTCGTGCACATTATTTTTCTGTAACCTGAAAAATTTTTAGACACCAAAAAATTCCAACAGAAAACTGATGTGAACAAAATACGGTTTTTTCGAGATTTTGGTCGATCGGATAAGTAAAACGCATTAGAACAAGCTAGGTAAGGTTAATGGCCTGGCTCTGATACCATGTTGCGCCACGGCAGCGCCCCGGCCTCGTACTCGAGGCCAAAATGCGGAATAAAAATTTTGCGAACTTTGCAAACCGGCGCTACCGCGGACAATTACCCGGATCGAAACCATTAACCTATACTAGCTAACTAGAGATGGGGTGAGAAGTATACCGAGCGATCCGTGTCCTTCGGTCTTCGTCTCCACTCCGATCTCCCGCGGAATCTCCGTCACCTCCTCGCTCGTCGGAAAGGGGCACCACGTAGCCGGAATCTTTTACGGGCTCCCGCCTCTTGACCGAGGCAACTCGGGCGCGAAGTTGGCTAGCCGACGCGTCCAAGGCTTACTATAGAATAGTGTAGTGAACTTGTCTCTTTAGGGGTTATTGAGGTTGCCTTGATGTGGAGGAATAGAGAATAGAAGGAGAGAAAGAAATGAGCTTTGAAGCTAATCTTTTGCAACCATGGAATGAAATGGAAAAATGCCACACCAAAAATAATTATCCCTCCCTCCTCAAAAGAATGTGGCCGGCCTCTTTATCTCAAGAATGAGATTGGAGAGAGAAAAGAAAATGCAAGAAAGAATATATCAACAATATAGAAATTGGTCACTCTCATTTCTTTTCTTATCATATCATACAACCATCAAATGAAAGGAATGGAATAGACAAGAAAGGCATCTCATGATGAAACAAGTCTCATCATAATGCAACTTTGCAAGAAAACCCTCCACTAAATGTTAATTGCGAACTTGCAATTAACACCCTCCACCAAGAAAGTCCGACCGAGAAGGAATGAAGGAAAACCGGACGGAACGGAATGCAAACTGGCAACCCCAGAAAACCGATCCCATAATAAATTACAGGAAAACCCCGCTACTGCAAATACATGCCCGCATTTGTATTCCCACTGAACACAAATGCAAAGAGACAAAATCTACACTGTACTAGACTAGGACCGGCTTAAGCCAAAGCCGGCTAGTTAAATCCGTTCGATCCTGATCTGTGCAATACCGCACGTATCAGATCAAACCCTGCCATATTACTATACGGCCACTAGTACAAAACTGTCCGATCCTGATCCGTGCAATACCGCGCGTATCTGATCGGACCCTGCCATATCTCCATACGGCCTCTACAGCGTTTCGCCCGAAACTTGAGTAACTGAAACTGAGTGTGGTGGACTCTAAAGACTCGTCAATACCTTGGCTGTGGATTTAACCACTAGCACGTCAGAGGTATAAGCCAATACGTGACGGGCCACCAGGTATTGACCAAATGGGACGTCGATGAGGAAGCTCACCCCGACCCCCAACTGAGCCTGTCAGTGACAATATCCGTACAGTCCGGTCCGTTCGTCTATGAGTATCGCATGGCGGGCCTAGGGGGTTGGTAAAAGTCAGACCCCCAAAAGCGGTACAAGTCGTGTCGGAGCGTAGCCCAGAACGCCCTGAGATACTACTGGAATACCTACCAGTAAATCTCCTGCCTCGGCCGAGGGCTTTGCGTAATGGCTCTCCTAGACACAGCGCGACCTCACCCCCAATACCGGGAGAGACGAACCCCTGCAGATCCGCTCACTGCCTCCATGTGGCTCGGGACTGTACCCAACTAAAACCTGTTTGCACGACTCCTTTGAGCCGTGGTAGGGTAGTAATCAAAGCACAGTGGGAACTCACACGAGACAAATGACGATCTCAGGTCGATGAACTAACCTGTACACATGTCACCAGGGAACTGCTATCTGACATCTGGTATAAGACCAACTAGCAGGTTCCCGGCGAGTCCTGTCCGGTGTACTCATAACCCAATGAGCACCTGTATACATCTTAGGTGAACCAACAGACACCAGTGGCTTGTGAGACCGGCCACCGCCCCTCGTCGGGGTCTCGACTGTATACACTAGTCTACTAACGGAGTATCGATGCCCTGTCTCGAAACTCCTACGACTAGGGACCTTTTAAGGATATGCTTATAGACCACCAGCTCCCACGTATATGATCGCCATCATACTGCTGGTAGTCAAGCAAGAATCCTAGGGGCTCTATCAACGTGTAATAGCGACATGTCAGGTCACCTAAAGCAGTACACGATGATAAAGATAAACCAGATAGCATACTATCATCTCGAGTAAGACTGTCCTACCGGGATAGGTCCTCCCTCAATCATTGCAATCACGTGCCTGTGATCCAATAATTGACTCTGAGGGCACTAACTCCAACAAAGTGTACGTCATATTTATCTGTGATGTTTAGGTATTTAAATGATGGGACTTTATTAATGTGATTAATGAAATAAAAGAAACCTAAGATGTTGCAGAATCGAATTTCAAAATAAAACAGGTAGCTACATTTCTTGCTTTGCACAGCGGTATATATGATATATCCTGCACCTTATTCGATAAGGAAAGGACTGAGATCCCTTCACCGGGAGTGACTCCTTTAGCAATAACTGGCAAATGCTACACACTTGGTTTGTCTTTTGATTGCTTTTAAGTGTTTTTTCTTTGCACAGTGATATATATGATATATCCCGCACCTCATTCGACGAGGAAAGGACCGACGATCCCTTCACCGGGAGTGACTCCTTTAGCAAAACTAGAAAAGCCTCAAAAACACTCCATTTCAAAATTCATTCAATCCTACAACGATATCAAGTTCATTACGCAATAGGTTTTCAGAAAAACCTGTCGCAGCCCTCCGTCATTTCAGATAAATCCTGTTTAGTATTCGTGCTGCGTTTGTTGACCTTGTCAAGGCGCAGTGTGCGGTAGCTAACCAGTATTTATCTGCTTATGCATATGATGCAGATTGGGTTAGGGTAGTCGTGCGGCCTTGTTGACCTTGTCAAGGGTCGTGCGGGTGGGTTTGATTCAATCAAGAAATGACGGGTTGAACTTGACTTGCGGTCTATGGTTTGTTGACCTTGTCAAGGTCATAGATCGTTCGGGGCAAAATATTATCGGGAATTTCAAGTGTTGAAATTTGCAATGAGATTGCATACCTTCTATGAGATAGTTGGATCCCGATACCCGCTGCGAGTAAGAGTTACTACTGAGAGAGTTTTACACGTTACAATTAGCCGATCAAGTAGGTGTCTAGAAAGGTGTTAACGAGATTACGCCTCTGGGAAAACGAGGTTTACATTAATTAGGTTCGTGCGAAAGCACGGGGGACCTCCCTCAAAGTACCGACACTGGCCTGGCTGAAAGATTGGCGAACTTGTAGTGTGTAATTAATCCCGGCTAGTCTATCCTTTTTGGGTTTGAAGGAAGATTTGATAAAAAGCAGTGGGAGCCATCCTGATTAGATAAAATAATAACCAATCTATTCTTGCAAGAGCGCACGCTGAGTGTTTTTCTTCTCTCTCTCTCCAGGTAGCGACCATATCACGCCTTAATCAAGATAATAATACGGATATTTGACCGAACCCGCTTGTTATACTGAGCTGGGGAATGTTGGTCCCGCTCCAACTTATAATTATTATAAGACCGAGCAGGAAATAGGGGATTACCAGAATTCCCATACCGCCCAAACGAAGAGAGTGCATGCTGATGCATCATCTTCGGGTGTGTTCATTATGGAGAACTGTTTCTCAGTATCCTTTACGTCCTGGGTATGTGATACCGGATCAGGATCCCGCATATGTAATATGTTACATGGGCTACAGCTAGGTAAAGAACTGAGAACGGGTGATAAGTTTCATGAGGCAGAAAACGGGGCAAGTGTTGCTGCCATGTCTGTTGGTCACTGTCACCCTGTATTACCAATACATTGATTCTGAACGAATGTTATTAGATACCGAACCTCAAAATCATATCAGTCTCTTTATTAGTAAAGAAATGATAAAATTCTGTATTGTTGGATAATGTTTTGAACATTTCCTATATCAAAAGTTGATCGGTTCAGGCACGTTATCTAAAAGCATTAATGTTCTAAATCAAACTACAGTTCTTAGTATACGGAACATACACAAGAGGAAGAGTTCAGCAATGAACGAATCCTTCTTGAGGTATTGTAGACTAGGTCATATCAATGCGACCCGACTAGCTGAAGTTACATTTAGATGCATATTTAAATCAGTTTGAATTTACATCTTATGAAACTTGCCAGTCATGTCACAGAGATAAGATGACCACAGCTCTGTTTATTGGAAACAGATAAAGAGTTAGTGAACTCTTGGGATGATACATGTTGATGTATGTAGGTCTCCTGTCTACACATGCCAGGACCGGTTCTTTATACTTCATTACGTTCTCTGATAATCTTTCAAGATTCAAACATATGTTCCTGTTGAAACACAAGCCTGAACCTTTTGAGATATTCACAGAATATAAGTTAGAAGTAGAGAACCAATACGGGTATAAGTATTATGTCCTTTGATGAGATCAAGGAGGAGAATACTTGAGCACGGAAATCCTGGACTATTCTAAAGGAGAATGAGATTCTTTCTCAGCATTACTCCTCCGTATATACCATAGCACGATGGTATATCGGGGCGGAGCAATCACACCCTATATAATAAGGTGTGCTCTATGATGAGTACTACTGAGTTACCTATTTCCTTTTTGGAAGTTATGCACTTGAGAAGCTGCATACCTATTGAATTGGGTTCGAATCAAATCAGTGCCTACCACTTCATATGTGATATGGAAAAGGAAGAGCCCATGTCTTAAGCTAGTTAGGATTTGGGGTTGTCCGGCCTGTGTCTGAAAAGCAAAATCCGGACAAGCTCGAGGCAAGGTCTGTAATGTAGAACTGGAAAGGTTCCAGCTATACAAACTACAGCAGATGATTTGGTACAACCAAAGGATTCAGTAGATACCAACGAATCTCAGCCTCTCCGCCGATCTAGTAGGTTTCCTCACCCACCTGAGAGATACTTCGGTTTCTCTATGACAGTGGAAGCGAGGATTGCATCATGAGATGATGACCCAACTAGTTTCGAGCTGGCCATCAGGAGTAAGACTCTGTAAGAATGGCTGGATGCTTAGCGATCTGAGATGGAATCCTTGTACACCAACAAAGTATGGACTTTGGTTGCTATATCTGAAGGGTTTAATCCCCATCAGGAGGAAGTATATCTTGAGAAGATTACTTGGTGTACATGGAAGAGTTGAGACTTTCAAAGCTAGACTTGTTAAAGGTCTACATCATTGACCAGGTATGGATGATGATGAAACCTTTTCAAGTAGCTATGCTTAAGTCCATCCAGATCCTACTTGCCACGGCTACGTACCATGACTACGATTCTGGCGGTTGGGTGTCATGACAGCTTTTCTAAATGATGTTTTAGAAGAGAACGTCTGTAAGTACACAGCCAGAGGGCCTCGTAGACAGTGGGAGCAGCGGAAACGTGTACAAGATGCTTTATTGGAAAAAGCAGGCATCGCGGAGTTGGAACGTCTGTTTTGATGAAGTAGTTAAAGAGTTTGACATCATCAAAATGGTAGATGAACCTTGTATAAACAAAAAGGTAGCAGGGAGTATTGTGATGATCCTCGTAGAGTACGTGGATGACATACTCTTGATTGGGAAGAAGCTTCTTATGCTACGCTCGGTCAATCTCTGCTTATCACAATGATTTTCCATATAGGATCAAAGTGATACCTAATGAATCCTAAGCTTTGGATCTATGAGATAGATGTAATTGGATGTTAGGATACTCACTAGTTGTAGTGAGATGGTATCAATCGATCCTGGGGAGAATCACTGGAAGGGTTCCAGGGTGATAAAGACGACTGAATGTCAGTCACAAGCATTGTCTTTACCCTCAGTAAAGGGACGGTATGTTGGAAGAGTTCCAAGCTATATACCGTGGCATACTAGACGATAAAGGCAGGATACATCGCTACTTAAGATGCTACCAAAGAGGCAGTCTGGGTGTATATTGGTTCATGAGATGAACTACGTTCCAACCATTGTGAGACAATGGAGTTATGGCTTATGCCAAGGAACGCCGGTCCCATCAGTGATCCAGACATATTCTAAGGCAGTATCACCTGATCATGGAGATGGTTGATCTCCAGGGTGATCAAGGTAAGGAGAGTTGACTCAGAGGACAACACGGCGGATCCACTCACGAAGGCCTTTTCCCAGGGAGAGACTTTTATGGGATGGTTGAGTATGAGATACTACAACCACTGCTATCAGATGGCCCTAGTGCAAGTGGGAGATTGTTAGTTATATGTATGCCCTAAAGGCCATTACTGTACATTGGATGTATATTGTAGTGGATGCTTGGACATATATAGGGAGGACATTCTTGCTCGACATGATAGTATTCTATCTGGTTGATCTTTACCTTAACGTGTATACTAATTGTCTCTCTGTTACATGTTGGTAAAGCCCTTAGGATGTGTACTTGACTATCTGGACTGTGATGCGGATCATACTAGTGGGGACATGGTAGTCCATAAGTACATCCTTCAAAGTCCCTAGTCGTGGGTGTATCGAGACGGGGCATCGATATACCAGAGTAAACTAGCGTATACCTTCTCGACCCATACAGATAAGCGATAGATGATCCCATATCCATTGGTGTTTGACATCAGAGATGATATACGGGTGCTCAGTAGAGACTGGGTACACTGGACGGACTCTCCGAGAACTCCCAGATGGTATTATACCTTACGTCAGATAGCAATTCTCTGGTGACACTGGTACAGAGTAGTCTGTTGACCCGAGATCGTCATAGAGTCTTGTGTGATTCCCACTGTGCTTTGATTTCCATCTTACCACGTCCAAGAGGGCGTGCAAAATGGTGGTTTTTGGGTACAGTCCCGAATCACATGGAGGCAATGAGCCATAGGAGGGGATTCGTCTCTCCCGGTATAGGGAGTTGATGTTGCGCTGTGTTTGATTGGCTATAACCGGAAATCCCTGGCCAGGGTTGCTGAGATTTACTGGTAAGTGTTACCAGTAGTTTCTCGAACTGTTATAGACCTCATATCGACACGACTTATCGAGCTATTGGGGTCTGACGTTTACCACCCCTAGGCAAGATATTAGACATATCAGACGAATAGACCGGACTGTACGGTAAGTGTTACTGGTTGGATTCACAGGAGTGTGAGCGGGCTTGCTCATCGATCTTCTGATCGCTCAATACCCGGGTGGCCGTTACGTTTAGCAGACCGCTTGCGGCTTGTGGGTCTTTGATATGATCATCATCTGCTGCCGGCGTATTGACGAGTCTTTAGAGTCCTACACAGAGGTTTCCTGGCTCAAGCGAAACGAAATAGGAGCGCATATGAGATATGTGCGGGACCGAGAATAATGCGTGTATGTGATACCATATTCCATTCTCACGATGAATGTATCGAATGGTTGTATGCGATATAACCTAGTTATCGAATCAAGGATTGATTCGATAAGCCGATACATTGGATATTAGTCGGTTGTATGCGATATGACCGGATCGTTAAATCAAGTGTTGATTTAATGATTTAATGCATAATTATATATTTGATATATTACTTTGCATTAACAAGTATTGGTTCACTTCATATGGATTTTCTCACTTGATGTGCAAGTTGTATATGTGATATACTTTTGTGCACATGTTTGTATCATGTTTGATGATACTTGCTCATTTGGTTAAGTGTGAAGAATTAAACCTAGGTTAAGTAAATGGTTACGGTTTTAATCTTTTATCTTTTTAATTTGGATTAAAATGAAATGATAAATGAAAACAAAATGGTTTCATTCTTTCTTTCTTTCATGAAGCTTGATGAAGCTTCATGAAGCTTTGACCATATGACCATTTTGTCTTCAAGCTTAACCCTAACCATTCTTTTAACCTTAGTCAATTCTCTACACCTAACTATAGTTAATGTTATGATAAGTATTCTTTTTCTTTTTCTATTCTAATTAACTTATCATAACATTTTTCATCATCTTCTTCTTCTTCTTCACATGAAGAAGCTTTCCTCCATCAATGGCAACTTGATGAAAAAGAGTGAGAAATCCAAATCTAAAGTGAACCCACCTCCTATTTCTTCATCCTCTACCTCTTGCCAAGTACTATAGGGTGTTTCCTTCACAAGTTTTCATGGCTTGGTGTGTAGGGTTCCTAGGCACACTATAGAGGTCTCACAAGGCATCAACCATGCCAATTTCAAAAATTATGGGTGCCGAGAAACCCTAATACGGATCGTTGCTAGAAGTTTAGGTGATATATGAATCTAGTTAACAACTTAACTAAAGATAAGAAGCTACAACCTTTGTAGATCCGGATATCCACTTCCTTGGCTCCACGTACGCGTCCTCTCGCTGTCCATCTCGAATCCCGGACTCAATCGTCGGCTTGATCGGAGAAATGGGCGGACTAGGTCGTCAGCTTCGTGCCGAAGATGATCTACGTCGAGGCATCACAAGTTCAAGCTCCGACTTCACAAAGTTGTGAAACTTGTGAAGAAAACACCCAAAACAACTTGGCAAGAGGTAGAGGGTGAAGAAATAGGAGGTGGGTTCACTTTAGAATTGGATTTCTCTCACTTTAGCTCAAGTTGCCATTGATGGCATCAAGCTTTCTTGAAGAAGAAGATGATGAAGAAGAAGAAAGAATATGATAAGTGTTGAATTAAAATGAAAAATAAATCAATACTTATCATAAGCAAACTAAGGTTAAGGGTAGAGAATAGACCATGGTTACTTGGATGGGTTAGGGTTAAGCATGAAGACAAGAATGGTTAAGAAGTCAAAGCTTCATGAAGCTTCAACTAGAAACAAACATAGCCACCATTCTTATCTAAATCTTTTCCAAATAAATAAACAAATAAATAAATGAAAAAGCAAAACCCTAATCATCTCTTAACCATGGTTTAATCCTTTACACTTAACCACATGATCAAGTATCATCAAACATGATACAAATATGTGCACAAAAGTATATCACATATACTTCTTGCACATCAAGTGAGAAAATCCATTCAAAGTGATCCAATACTAGTTAATGCAAAGTAATATATCTAATATATAATTATACATTAAATCATTAAATCAACACTTGATTTAACGATCCGGTCATATCGCATATAACCGACTAGTATCCTATGTATCGGCTTATCGAATCAATCCTTGATTCGATATCTAGGTTATATCGCATATAACCAATCGATACATTCATCGCGAGAATGAAATACCGTATCACATACACGCATTATTCTCGCTCCCGCACATATCTCATATGCGCTCCTATTTCGTTTCGCTTGAGTCAGGAAACCTCTGTGTAGGACTCTAAAGACTCGTCAATACGCCGGTAGTAGATGATGATCATATCAAGCACCCACAAGCCGCAAGCGGTCTGCTAAACGTAACGGCCATCCGGGTATTGAGCGATCAGAAGATCGACGAGCTAGCCCGCTCACACTCCTGTGAATCCAACCAGTAACACTTACCGTACAGTCCGGTCTGTTCGTCTGATATGTCGCATATCAAGTCTAGGGGTGGTAAATGCCAGACCCCAATAACCGATAAGTCGTGCCGATGTGAGGCTCATAACGGGTCGAGAAACTACTGGTAACACTTACCAGCAAATCTCTGATCAGCCCTGGACAGGGAGTTCCCTGTTACGGCCAATCGAGCACAGCGCAACATCAACCCCCAATACCGGGAGAGACGAAACCCTTCCTATCGCTCATTGCCTCCATGTGACTCGGGACTGTGCCCAAAGACCACCGTTTTGCACGCCCTCAGGGACGTGGTAAGGTGGAGATCAAAGCACAGTGGGAATCACACAAGACTCTATGACGATCTCGGGTCTACAGACTAACCTGCACATGTGTCACCTGAGAACTGCCATCTGACGTGAGGTATAATACCATCTGGGAGTTCTCGGCGAGTCCGTCCAGTGTACCCAGTCTCCACTGAGCACCCGTATACCATCTCTGATGTCAAACACCAATGGATATGGGATCATCCATCGCCCATCTCATGGGTCGAGAGGCGTATACGCTAGTCTACTCTGGTATATCGATGCCCCGTCTCAATACACCCACGACTAGGGACCTTGAAGGATGAACTTATGGACTACCATGTCCCCACTAGTATGATCTGCATCATAGTCCAGGTAGTCAAGTACACATCCTAAGGGCTTTACCAACATGTAACTATAATACAGTTTAAAGAGACAAGTGTACATGTTAAGATAAAGAGTAACCAGATAGCATACTATCATATCGAGCAAGAAAGTAATCTCTATATATGTTCAAGCATCCAATATAATATACATCATCTGTACAATACTGGCCTCTAGGGCATACATACAACTAACAATCTCCCACTTGCACTAGGGCCAGCTGCTGTAGTATCGCATACCGAGCATCCCGAAGAGTCTCTCAAACTGTATCTAGGGAATAGCCTTCGTGAGTGGATCCGCCGTGTTGTTCTTCGTGTCAACCCTCCTGACCTCGATCTCCCGGCGATCAACTATCTCCCGGATCAGGTGATACCGCCTCAGAATATGCCTGGATCGCTGATGGGACCTGGGTTCCTTGGCCAAAGCCACCGCTCCATTGTTATCGCAATACAAAGGTATTGGATGCTCAATGGATGGAACCACTCCATGTTCAGTAATGAACTTCTTGATCCAGACAGCCTCTTTGGCAGCATCGTTGGCAGCGATGTATTCAGCCTCCATCGTCGAGTCTGCTACGGTTTCCTGCTTGGAACTCTTCCAGCTAACTGCCCCTCCATAAAGGGTAAAGACAAATCCCGACTGTGACATAGAGTCGTCCTTATCACTCTGGAAGCTCGAATCGGTAAAGGACTCCACTTGGAGTTCTCCATTGCCATACACCAAGAGCATCTCTTTAGTCCTTCGTAAGTACTTGAGAATGCTCTTCACAGTTGTCCAGTGACTCTCTCCAGGATCAGCTTGATACCTGCTCACTACACTTAGTGAGTATGCTACATCGGGTCTGGTACATAGCATCGCATACATGATAGAGCCTATAGCCGAAGCATAGGGTATCCCTTGCATGCGAGCTCTCTCCAAATCAGTCTTGGGAGACATCTCTTTGGAGAGAGTGACTCCAGAGATGGTGGGCAAGTTCCCACGCTTGGATTCTTCCATACTAAACCTTTTTAATATGGTGTCAATGTACCTAGATTGGGACAATCCCAAAATCCGTTTGGATCTATCTCTATAGATCCTAATTCCCAATATGCAGGAGGCATCACCAAGATCTTTCATCGAGAATCTTTGTGATAAGAAGAGCTTGACCGATTGCAGCATAGGAATATCATTTCCTATCAAGAGTATGTCGTCCACGTACAATACGAGGAAGACAACCTTACTCTCTGCTACCTTCTTGTAGATACAAGGTTCATCTGGGTTTTTGACGAAATCAAACTCTTTGATAACGACGTCAAAGCAGATGTTCCAACTCCGCGATGCTTGCTTTAATCCATAAATGGATTTAAGCAGCTTGCACACCTTCCCGCTGCTCCCACTGTCTACGAAGCCCTCTGGCTGAGTCATGTACATGTACTCTTCTAAATCACCATTTAGAAAGGCGGTCTTAACATCCATTTGCCAGATTTCGTAGTCATGAAAGGCAGCAATGGCAAGCATGATTCGGATGGATTTAAGCATAGCCACTGGAGAAAAGGTTTCGTCATAGTCCACACCTGGTCTTTGACGAAAACCTTTTGCAACAAGTCTAGCTTTGAAAGTCTCCACTTTCCCATCTACACCAAGTTTTTTCTTGAAAATCCACTTGCTCCCGATGGGTTTTACCCCTTCAGGAGCAACATCCAAAGTCCATACTTTGTTGGTGTACATGGATTCCATCTCGGACCGCATTGCATCCAGCCATTTCACTGAGTCCCTACTCGTGATGTCCTGCTCGAAGCTAGTTGGGTCATCATCCTCCATGATGCAATCCTCGCTCCCTCCATCCATGAGAAAACCGTAGTATCTCTCAGGTTGGCGAGGAACCCTACTAGATCGGCGGAGAGGCTGGGGTTCATTGGGAGCTACTGAATCTTCTGGTTCCACTAAATCTTCAGTTACGGTTTGTGTATCTGGAACCTCTTCCAGCTCTACCACTTTGCCACTAATTTCTTTTTCAAGGAATTCCTTTTCTAAAAAGGTGGCATGTCGAGAAAAAAACACTTTTTGATCCTCTGCATGGTAGAAAAGATATCCATGTGAATGTTTGGGATATCCCACAAACTTGCATAGAACTGACCGTGCCTCAAGTTTGTCCGGATTTTGCCTTTTGACATAGGCCGGGCAACCCCATATCTTAACAAGTTTAAGACATGGTCTCTTCCCACTCCATATCCCATATGGTGTGGTAGGTACAGATTTAGTTGGAACTTGATTCAATAGGTATGCTGCTGTTTCCAGCGCATATCCCCAGAAGGAAATAGGTAACTCAGCTGTGCTCAACATAGAGCGCACCATATCTAATAGGGTGCAGTTCCTCCGTTCTGATACACCGTTGTGCTGTGGTGTATGTGGAGGGTCAGCTGAGAGAGAATCCCATTCTCCTTTTGGAAGTCCAGGAATTCATTGCTCAAGTATTCACCTCCTCGATCAGATCGTAGGAATTTAATACTTTTTCCGGTTTGGTTCTCGACTTCTTGTTTATATTCTCTAAATTTCTCAAAAGCTTCTGATTTGTGTTTCATCAGGAACACATATCCGAATCTAGAGAGATCGTCAGTGAATGTAATGAAGTACGAAGAACCATCCCTGGCATGTATAGACATAGGACCTCATACATCACTATGTATCAGTCCTAAGAGTTCGGAAACTCTTTCTCCGTGTCCCGTAAACGGAGTTTTGGTCATCTTGCCTTTGAGACATGACTGGCAAGTGTCATAAGATGAAAATTCAAACGGATTTAAATATCCATCTTTATGCAACTTAGCTAGTCGTGTCGCAATGATGTGACCCAGTTTACAATGCCACAAGAAGGATTCGTTCAGTTCAGAACTCTTCCACTTGTGTGTAATTGTTATGCTCAGAACTGTTGATTGATTTAGAACATAAATGCCATTGCACAACGTGCCTGATCCAACCAACTTTTGGTTACGGAAAAGGTTCATAACATTATCCTGTAATACAAAATTATATCCCTCTTTACTTAATAAAGAAACCGATATAATGTTGCATATCAGGTTCGGCATGTAATATCATTCGTTCAGAACCAATGTATTACCAGTAGGTAATTCAAGGTGATATTCCCCGACAGTCTTAGCTGCAACAATTGCACCATTTCCAACTCTAATGTCTTTATCACCTTCTCCAAGTTCTCTACCTTTCCTTAGCCCATGTAACAGATTACATATATGGGATCCTGACCCAGTATCTAATACCCAGGACGTAGAGCAAATGGAGAAACAGTTCTCAGTAACGAACACACCCGAAGAAAATGCATCAACATGTACTTTCTTCATTCGGGTGGCATGGGAATCCTGGTATTCCCCTATGTCCTGTTCATTCATATAACTCTTATAAGAAAGAACGGAACCAACGTTCCCCAGCACAGTATAACATGTGAGTTCGGTCAATACATCCATATTATTATCTTTATTAGGGCATGAAATGGTCGCTACCTGGAGAGAGAGAGAAGAAAACACTTTAGCGTATGCTCGTGCAAGATCAGATTGGTTATTATCTTATCTAATCAGGATGGCTCCCACTGTTTTCATCAAATCTTCCTTCAAACCCTAAAAGGAAAGACTAGCCGGGATTAATTACACACTACAAGTTCGCCAATCTTTCAGCTAGGCCAGTGTCGGTACTTTGAGGGAGGTCCCCCATGCTTTCGCACGAACCTAATTAATGTAAACCTCGTTTTCCCAGAGGCGTAACCCCGTTGACACCTTTCTAGACACCTACTTGATCAGCTAATTGCAATGTGAAAAACTCTCCCAGGAGTAACTCTTACTCGCAGTGGGTATCGGGATCCAACTATCTCATAGAAGGTATGCAATCTCATTGCAAATTTCAACACTTGAAATTCCCGATAATATTTTGCCCCTAGCGTCCTATGACCTTGACAAAGGCCAACAAATCATAGAATGCTAGTCAAGTTCAACCCGTCATTTCTTGATTGAATCAAACCCACCCGTACGGCCCTTGATAAAGTCCAACAAGGTCGTACGACTACCCTGAAACAATCTGCATCATATGCATAAGCAGATAATCACTATTCAGCTACCGCACACTACGCCTTGACAAAGGCCAACAAACGCAGCACGAATACTAAACAGTTCTTTTCTGAAATGACGGAGGGCTACGACAGGTTTTTCCGAAAACCTATTGCGTAATGAACTTGATATCGTTGTAGAATCAAATGAAGTTTTGAAATGGAGTGATTTTGAGGCTTTTCTAGTTTTGCTAAAGGGGTCACTCCTGGTGAAGGGATCGTCGGCCCTTTCCTCGTCGAATGAGGTGCGGGATATATCATATATATCACTGTGCAAAGAAGAAACTATAGAAGCAATCAAAAGCTGACCGAGTATGTAGCATCTACCAGTTATTGCTAAAGGAGTCACTCCCGGTGAAGGGATCTCGGTCCTTTCCTCATCGAATAAGGTGCAGGGTATATCATATATACCGCTATGCAAAGCAAGAACTGTAGCTACCTGTTTTATTTTAAAATTTGATTCTACAACATCTTTTGGTTTCTTTTATTTCATTAATCACATTAATGAAGTCCCATCATTTAAATACCTAAACATCACAGATAAATACGACGTACACTTATGCCATCCGCATTCGCCTCGATGTCCCCTCGTGCACCGTTAGGTTAGGTAACTAACGACAGAGCAGGGCAGGGCTAGTGCGGGTGCAAAACATAAGTAACGTCTATATAATATATCATATATACTATATACTGTATCTATCACAAAACATCACATGATCACATCACAGATATCGCAGCAGAAGAAACATATGAAATATTGGATATACTAGGACG
Source organism: Agapanthus africanus (assembly GCA_030015575.1). Classification (NCBI taxonomy): domain Eukaryota; kingdom Viridiplantae; phylum Streptophyta; class Magnoliopsida; order Asparagales; family Amaryllidaceae; genus Agapanthus; species Agapanthus africanus. Next base: position 263,225,509 of record CM057346.1, on the reverse strand, counting down.
TCCGTGTTTTCAATACGAGCCAGTACAAAACACGGATTCCACGGTCGTGATGAATAGCCAATCCCACACCCTTAGACCCCTACGAGAGCGGCAAGCAACCCTACCAATTCTAGGGTTAGAAGACCCGGACTCGACTCCTCGAGTTGGTCTCCCACTGAATCCCAGAACACGGTTACTTGTGCTCCCCTCCTTGGGTCTATCCTAGTGCAGAAAAGAAAATAATATACAAAGGGTGACAACTTCCGCAACCTGGAAGTGCCCCAATAAAAGAATATTACATACAAGTTTTTACATGAATGAAAATGAAAAATACTAATCTCACATAAAAAAACCCGGCTATTCAAACACGACAATCCAATATAACATATCCAGCAACACATAACATCACATGTCATCAACGTAAGTAAGTATGCATACCCCAATTGTCGTTGACGTATAGCAACGAAACCGGCGATATCAACATACTACACTTACGGTCACAGAAAAGAAAGTGTAAAACTACAACAATTGGAATCCGCAACCTCTTTAGACATCGCATGCCTAATCAAAATGAAATACTTAGACATCACATGCCTAACAGTTATAAACCCCGCATTTTAGTCTCATTATCGAAAACTCTTTTCAATATCAAATGAAACTAAACCGCTAGATTTATATCATTCATTCAGTTATCTCATAACTGTTTGTGAATTCCAATTATTGTATCCCATTCCGGATAAATAGAAAATATTAAACTTTCCGATCGAACATTCGAACACCCAAGTTTTCCCGAAACCGTCCAACACATGAAATAGGTTCAAAGACATTCACTTCATGCCTCAGTACCAACGGTCCAGCCGTAGAAGGGTCAAGCCAACGCCTCACATGTGGCACGCCGTACTGCCCCAAACCCGAAGGTTCAAAGGGCAGTTCAAGACGGTCACATAATCGAGTTAAGGTTTGTTGTCTTCTAGAGGGACCATCGCGTTACTTGCACTACTCAGAACGTCCTTAAACCACACAAAAATCCAACACTTGGATATTTTCCGGCAGGGGAAAAGTTGGGTATTTATATCCGGTCGGACTTTTTAACATATTCAAAAAATTATCCGGAAAGCACTTAGACAAAGTTCAATAATCCGATCGAAATACCGAGTCCCCAATACAACCCAGAATACTCAACTCTTGAATAAATATTAAAAATTCCCAGAGAACTCAGCACTGAATAAAAGAAGTTACTGTGCAAAATTGGGTGGGTGAAGACATCATACGGCCGCGGAACCGCCGCAGAAGCCAGGCTTCTGCCGCGGTTCCACCGCACTATGGAGGAATTGGGTGATCGTGTTTCACAGTAATTCTTAGAAAGTCCTGCTGAATTTTCTGCATATTTTTAATTTGGAAAAAACCCAGTTTTTAAAAAATGTACAGAGAGCAACTTTGATATTAGGGTTTCGGTTCGATCGGACTTCAAACTCCGTCTGGACTTCGCCTAAGGCTCTAGCTAGGCTCTGATACTACTGTAGGGTTCCTAGGCACACTATAGAGGTCTCACAAGGCATCAACCATACCAATTTCCAAAATTATGGGTGCCGAGAAACCCTAATACGGATCGTTGCTAGAAGTTTAGGCGATATATGAATCTAGTTAACAACTTAACTAAAGATAAGAAGCTACAACCTTTGTAGATCCGGATATCCACTTCCTTGGCTCCATGTAGGTGTTCTCTCGCTGTCCATCTCGAATCCCGGACTCAATCGTCGGCTTGATCGGAGAAATGGGCGGACTAGGTCGTCGGCTTCGTGCCGAAGATAATCTACGTCGAGGCAACACAAGTTCAAGCTCCGACTTCACAAAGTTGTGAAACTTGTGAAGAAAACACCCAAAACAACTTGGCAAGAGGTAGAGGGTGAAGAAAGAGGAGGTGGGTTCACTTTAGAATTGGATTTCTCTCACTTTAGCTCAAGTTGGCATTGATGGCATCAAGCTTTCATGAAGAAGAAGATGATGAAGAAGAAGAAAGAATATGATAAGTGTTGAATTAAAATGAAAAATAAATCAATACTTATCATAAGCAAACTAAGGTTAAGTGTAGAGAATAGACCATGGTTACTTGGATGGGTTAGGGTTAAGCATGAAGACAAGAATGGTTAAGAACTCAAAGCTTCATGAAGCTTCAACTAGAAACAAACATAGCCACCATTCTTATCTAAATCTTTTCCAAATAAATAAACAAATAAATTAATGAAAAAGTAAAACCCTAATCATCTCTTAACCATGGTTTAATCCTTTACACTTAACCACATGATCAAGTATCATCAAACATTATACAAATATGTGCACAAAAGTATATCACATATACCTCTTGCACATCAAGTGAGAAAATCCATTCAAAGTGAACCAATACTAGTTAATGCAATGTAATATATCTAATATATAATTATACATTAAATCATTAAATCAACGCTTGATTTAACGATCCGGTCATATCGCATATAACCGACTAGTATCCTATGTATCGGCTTATCGAATCAATCCTTGATTCGATATCTAGGTTATATCGCATATAACCAATCGATACATTCATCGCGAGAATGAAATACGGTATCACTTACACGCATTATTCTCGCTCCCGCACATATCTCATATGCGCTCCTATTTTGTTTCGCTTGAGCCAGGAAACCTCTGTGTAGGACTCTAAAGACTCGTCAATACGCCGGTAGCAGATGATGACCATATCAAGCACCCACAAGCCGCAAGCGGTCTGCTAAACGTAACGGCCATCCGGGTATTGAGCGATCAGAAGATCGATGAGCTAGCCCGCTCACACTCCTGTGAATCCAAACAGTAACACTTACCGTACAGTCCGGTCTGTTCGTCTGATATGTCGCATATCAAGTCTAGGGGTGGTAAACGTCAGACCCCAATAACCGATAAGTCGTGCCGATGTGAGGCTCATAACGGGTCGAGAAACTACTGGTAACACTTACCAGCAAATCTCTGATCAGCCCTGGCCAGGGACTTCCCTGTTACGGCCAATCGAGCACAGCGCAACATCAACCCCTAATACCGGGAGAGACGAAACCCCTCCTATCGCTCATTGCCTCCATGTGACTCGGGACTGTGCCCAAAGACCACCGTTTTGCACGCCCTCATGGACGTGGTAAGGTGGAGATCAAAGCACAGTGGGAATCACACAAGACTCTAGGACGATCTCGGGTCTACAGACTAACCTGCACAAGTGTCACCTGAGAACTGCCATCTGACGTGAGGTATAATACCATCTGGGAGTTCTCGGCGAGTCCGTCCAGTGTACCCAGTCTCCACTGAGCACCCGTATACCATCTCTGATGTCAAACACCAATGGATATGGGATCATTCATCGCCCATCTCATGGGTCGAGAGGCGTATACGCTAGTCTACTCTGGTATATCGATGCCCCGTCTCGATACACCCACGACTAGGGACCTTGAAGGATGTACTTATGGACTACCCACTAGTATGATCTGCATCATAGTCCAGGTAGTCAAGTACACATCCTAAGGGCTTTACCAACATGTAACTATAAGACAGTTTAAAGAGACAAGTGTATATGTTAAGATAAAGAGTAAACAGATAGCATACTATCATATCGAGCAAGAAAGTCATCTCTATATATGTCCAAGCATCCAATATAATATACATCATCTGTACAATACTGGCCTCTAGGGCATACATACAACTAACATGGTGAAGGTGGAGCTTGATCTTGTGATGCCTCGACGTAGATCATCTTCGGCATCGTCGTCGATGACCTAGCCCGCTTTTTCTCCGATGAAGCCGACGCTAGAGCCCGGGATCCGATGATCGCAGCGAGGAGACATCATCACGGAGCTATGGAGGTGGAGCACCGGATCTACAAAGGTTGTATTTTCGTTAACTCATAGTTAAGTTGTTAACTTGTTATCGGTTTCGCCTAAAATATCTAGTTAACAATCTAGTCTAGGGTTTCTCGGTACCGTAATTTTTGAAATTGGCATGGTTGATGCCTTGTGAGACCTCTTGAGAGTGCCTAGGAACCCTACAAAAATGACACATGCGTAAACACACGTGTATTTTCCGAACCTTGCCATAAAACCATACGGCCTCTACAACGTTTCGCCCGAACTTAGGAAAGTGTCTGTGGGGGATTCTAATGACTCATCAACACACTGGCACTGGGTATAACCACTAGCACGTCAGAGGTACAAGCTGTACGTAACGGTTGCCTATGTATTGATTGGAAGAGAAGCTGATGAGCGAACTCATCCATAAACCCTACTGAGCCTGAAAGTGACAATATCCGTACATTACGGTCCGTTCGTCTAAAGAGTATCGCATATCGAGTCTAGGGGGTGGATAAGTCAGACCCCTAATAACGTGATAAATCGTGTCGGCATGAAGCCCGTCACCATCTGAGAAGCTACTGATCCAAATCAGTAATTCTCCACTACCTCGACCGAGGATTTCTAGTGATGCCCACCCGTGCACTATGCGACATCAACCCCTAATACCGGGAGAGGCGAATCCCCAACGATCTGCTCACTGCCTCCATGTGGCTCGGGACTGTACCCAACTAAAACCTGTTTGCACGTCTCCTTTGAGCGTGGTAGGGTAGTAATCTAAGCACAGTGGGAACTCACACGAGACAAATGACGATCTCAGGTCGACAAACTAACCTTTACACATGTCACCAGGGAACTGCTATCTGACGATATGTATAATACCAACTAGTATCTTCCCGGCGAGTCCTGTCCGGTGTACTCATAACCAAATGAGCACCTGTATACATCTTAAGTGAACCAACTGAAACCAATGGCTTGTGAGACCGGCCACCGCCCCTCGTCGGGGTCTCGACTGTATACACTAGTCTACTCTGGAGTATCGATACCCTGTCTCGAAACTCCTACGACTAGGGACACTTGAAGGATGTGCTTACAGACCCCAGCTCCCATTTATATGATCGACATCATACTAATGGCTGTCAAGCATAATCCTATGGGCTCTATTATCATGCAATAGTGAACTAAAGCATGCATACGATGATAAAGACAAACCAGATAGCATACTATCATCTCGAGCAAGACTGTTATATCGGTATAGGTCCTGCCTCAATCATTGCAATCACGTATCTACGATCCAATAATTGACTTTGAGGGCACTATCTCCAACAATCTCCCACTTGCACTTAAGGCTAATTATTACGATGTCGCATACTCACAGCCCGTGTGCTACCGAACATCCAACTCCTCTACTAATCAGTTTCACAAAGCTAGTTTGTAAAACTCTTGTGTTCGAGAAATAGCCTCAGTGAGTGGATCCGCCCTGATGTTTCTTTCTATATTTCTCTTAATCTCAAGTTCGCGGAGAAAGCCATCTCCCAAATCGAGTAATACCTGTCTTAGAATATGTCTGAATATCTGATGGGACCTAGTTCTTAAATGAACTCCAAATCCAAACTTCTTAGACTGTATCGATAACTGAACCTAATCAGTATCTAGCACCATGCCTCCCACAGTATCCTCTTGGACCACCTGTCTATAATACTGTCCCTCGTCAGAGGGAAAACTATAGCTCTGACAATCACTCTGTCATCCATGTCACCTTGGAAGCCTGGAATGATAACCGTCTCCCGAAGGAGGATGCTGTCATCAAAACGGTAGAACATCCACTTATGTTCTAAAACTGCTTCCTTATGTTTCTTTAGGATTGGATTAATACAAACTTATCGCATCTAGTGCAAAAACAATATCTGGTGTGGTACTTGACATCTCACAATTGACTCAATTGCCTAAGCAAGTGATCTGTCAATCATGCACTTCCCTCTCCCCTTTAGTCTGTAAGACACCTTTAGAGAGGGTGACTCCATCACCTGCAGGTACACCACCATGCCAGGAGTCATCTATTCTAAATACTTTTAGAATACTGTCCAAGTACCCATATTGGGAAACTACCCAAATCTAGATCTAAAACCGTAGATCTAGAAACCAGAATGTCAGATATTATATCCATATCCTTTGAGGAGAAACAACTGTGTGACGACTAAAGTACAACCGATCGTAGTATAGGAATTTTACTTCCTACTGCGTGTATGTCATCCAAATACCAATTGGATGGAGAGAGGCTTATCAGCATTACTCAACTTAGGAATCCATCCAATTATGAGTAACCCGAAAGAGAAACAAATTTCTCAAAACCATTACTATCAACTGAATACCATTCACAAGAATCTACATCTTTGATTTCTTTGAAGAATCCTGATACTTGCGACACCTGGTTCTCTACTTTATTCCCATACCCACAACTCCTTAAAACTTAGACATTGAATTTCTGCGAAACACTTGTCTAAAAACTAGAGAAGTCACAAGTAAACAGAACATAGTACGAGGACCAACCCCTTTGTCCTTACGGACACTGGACAACATACAATACTCTGTATAATTCCGCTGAGTTGAATAACTCAAAACCTGTGCGTCATAGGTTGAAAACTGTACCCAGGCGATTTCCTCAAATATCACCAATTACAACGAATTCCGATATAATGAGGATGATCACATAATTCCCAATAATTTACTCCCACTCATCATCTGTAAAACCATACAGATATGAGAATGAAACCTGGTAAATACATACCTTTGGAGTAAGTATCTAATCGGGAAATCAGTTTTCCTTTTAACAATGCACAGTGAAACTGAAACATGAAAATGTTTCGTAGGGGTATCCTAGTATTCTTAGTAATGCCTCTTCCATAATCCAATTCATGACTTTAACCGTATATTTCTTTGCCTTCTCTCTAAATTCCTTTATTTGTCTTTAGTCGTTACCTTCTGTACACCATCATTAGGCTAAATGGTTTTCTTCCTTCGTACCGTTCGGCACCAGCCTATGGTTTGGAAGAAGACTATCTAGTAAGCATAATAGGTGTACTCTCCTAATCCTAGGAGTACTCGCAACTTGAGAGAAGGTGATGATTAAAGACAACTGAATAATACCTTATTCTATTTCTCCCGAACTGGGGAAAAAAGCAAAGGTGAAATAGGAGTGGCGATGAAGTACGTGGTTTGGTCGTGAATTATAGCAGTCACAATTTACATTGCCCTGTTTCTAATCCCTTTATTTTTGTCTTTACATATTACCTTCTGTACACTCTACTTAGGCTAATTGGTTTTCTTCATTCCCTACCTTTCGGCACCTGCCTATGGTTTGGAATAAGACTATCCAATAAGCGTAATAGGTGTACTCTCCTAAACTAAGGAGCCCTCGCAACCTGAGAGAAGGTGATAATAAAAGACAACTGAATAAACCAATTTTATTTCTCCTGAACCTGGATCCATCCTCGAAGTAGTACCTTCGAGTTCGTATATAACCATACGATGGATCTATCCAATGGAAGTGGATGTCCGTAGTAATACGGGATGTTCTGAGAAATACAAAGGGTAAAAGAAGGAGCGGCAATGACTTATGCAACTCAGACAATCCAAAAGTCAGTATTTTAAAAAGGTTCGGTCAACTTGCTCACTGAGTCATAGTCTAGGGTCGGTCAAAGGTCACTGCCAAAGAGAGAGAAAAGAAACACTCTGCGTGCACTCTAACCTAGATCAGAATGGTTATCACTTTATCTAATCAGGAAACCTCCCACTGTAATCTCAAATTCTCCTCCAAACCTGAAAGAAGAATTAGTCGGGATCACTCGAAGAGTAAACCAAATCATCAGTGAGAATCGGGATCCAACTATCATCACATGATAACTTGATGGAAGCCACTGAAGTTTTCACACTCCAGAAGGTATGCGCATGCCTGGCAAGTTTGCTGTTTGTTTGAAACTCCCGATGTTTATTTTTGCCCCATTCTCTTATGACCTTGGCGTTAGTCAAAATATCATAAGTCGCATGCCAAGTTCTACCCGTCACTATCCAGGTCAATTTGAACCCACCCGCACATACCCCTGACGTTGGCCAAATGGCAGAACGACTATCCCAAACCAACTCATCTATCTATGCAACAGATGAATACCCAGCAGCTACCAAACACTATGCCCTGGCGTTGGTCAAATGGATAGCTTGAATACTACTGAATACCCAAAAGAAATGACGGAGGGCTACGGCTGGTTTTTGGCGAAAAACCTTTAACATAATGAACTTGATCTCGTTGAAGGAACCTGATAGCTTTTTATAAAAATATAGTGGCGAAAACCTTTTACTAAAGAGGTCACTCCCGGTGAAGGGATCTCGGCTCTTTCCTCGGGGAATGAGGTGCAGGATATTCCAACTGAATACCACTAAGCAAAGCAACTTGTAATCGACTATATTGAAGTTATTACCCTGACGTAAACTTTTGCCCAAGGGGTCACTCCCGGTGAAGGGATCTTGGCCCTTGCCTCGTGGAATGAGGTCCAGGATATTCTAACTGAATACCACTATGCAAAACAAAAAGAAACGTCTTTGTAATAACACTTTTTAAAATTTGTTTCAACAACATCAAATATAAGTTTTTTTTATCCTTGCATTGATAAGAATCAATGCAGTCCCATCAATCAATCACACCAGAAAAGAACGAAAATAAAATGTACGTATATGCCATCCACATTCGCCACTAGGTCCTGTCATCACCCGTTAGGTTACTTAACTAACGACAGAGTGGGGGCTGGACTAGCGCGGGTGTAAAACATATACAACATCTAATAGTATATATACCAATTTACAATAATCGCTCCAGGCGTGATAATATGCAACATTACAGAAAAGTAATAAGTATCACAGAACAATACAGATAATCTGGAATCCCCGGGTTTCATAGAGGCTCTACTGAAACCCGACGTTCCCCTGGTCGTGTGGATAGCCTGTGCAATGAAACCTAGACCCCTACGGGTGCGGCAAGTTACCCGCTAAAACCTGAAGCGAGGTAGTCCCCCACATTATAGTGAATGGAACACCCGGTACTTCACGGAATCCAGTAAATTGAGCACCCCTCCTTGGGTCAACCTGTACCCCCTACAAGTGCGGCGAATAGTCTGCCAATTCTAGAGTGAGGTACCTCTGCCTCTCAAAGCCATAAGATACGAACCCGTTGCCCTCCAGAACCCGGCTATCCGTGCACTCCGTCGCGGGGTAAACCTAGTACAGAAATAAAAAATATGTACAACGGGTACATCGACTTCAGCCCGGTCGTTCCCCAAAAGAATATTATACAAACGGGCAGTGATGGCAGTCCACATGTTGGACGCTCGCCCTGCAATATCAAATGTACAAATAAATCCAAACTGCACTACCATTGCACACTGCTATCCACCACGACATATCCGCAACATCACAGCACAACACAGAACATCAACGCGAATGTCATGTTCGCAAACCTGTCTAAAAGAACTATAGCAATTAGACGCGGTTTACCGCTCAAATGACATTCCCGATCGGAGATAAAAAGTATGTACTGCATACTAACAAGTTCAAAATTTCGATCGACAAAACTTCCCGAAGTGTGCCCCACGTACATCTGGTCTACAGTAATAAAATCTGGGCCCAAAAGAATAGTACAAAAAAACCACAATTTCCTATGTGAAGCTCTCTGGAAAAATTGGAGCACTGTTCCAACAAAGTCGCCGCGGTTCCGCGGTCAAACCCTAGGTTTGACCACGGATCCGCGGTGGTCATGTGGGATCACGTGCCCAAATTTTTCCATAATTCTTTAAAAACCCTGCACGCTTTTCTGTGATATGCAAAATTATTGTTAGGCCCTTTAAAAAATCGACAGAAACATATGTGCAGAAAATTGCGATTTCGGAAATTCCGTTCGATCGATCTTTTAAACGCGTTAGCACAGGTTAGTATAGATTAATGGTGAGGCTTTGATACACCTATATGACCACGGTAGCGCCCCGGCCGTCTAACAGGCAGCAAATGCGGAAAAAAAAGTTTTACAACTGGTGCTATCGCGTACTATAACTCGGATCTGCCATTAAAGCTAAACTAACAAATTACAAAGTGGGTATAAATGTTATACCGAACGATCCGAGTCCTTCGGTCTTCAACCGTCATCCCACGTTTTGTTGCGGCTTCTCCGATCTCCTGAATCTCCAGTCTTCTCGTCCAGGTGGCACCACGTTGACGGATCTTTAAACGGGCTCGCGCCTCTGAACCGAGGCAACTCGGTCGTCAAGTTTGCTAAAAGAGACGACCAAGATTATGTAGAGAATGAGTAGAACACTTTGTCTCGTCACGTCCAAAGTCACGGACGAACGGTTAATGAAGTTGCCCTTTTGGAATTGTGATGGAATGAAAAAAGAGCTATGAAATTTCCATACACTATAAACTTTATCTTTTCTCAAATGAACAACCATAATCCATCACAAATGTAGCCGGCCACTTATAGGAAGACGGGGGGTGAGGGTAGGAGCAAAAAAGGGTGACCATAAGCAAAAGATCTTAAGCAAATACAAAGAAGAGTTAATGCAAAAGAATGAGTCATCATACACCTTGTATGAACACAATAAATACACAATTAAAGCACTAATGACTCACAAGCCTTATCACCACTTCTAGAACCTTCTAGAAGCATAACTCACCCTCATGACTCACCCAAGAAGAAAAGATAAATCAGCATTTAATCGAATGTTAAATACGGCCGATAGAAAACTGGAAACTGGCAACTTCCAAAAGCGATCCCGAAACGAATTTTAGGATAACCCCGTAACAGTATAAACATACCTGCATTAGTATTGTAAGTGCACGGCGGCGCCCCGGCCGTCAATCCGACGCCGGAATGCGGAAGCGGTGAAAAACTTTAATTTTGCGGACTTTGCAAACCGGCACCACCGCGCACTAAACTCCGGATCGTAACCATTAACAAGTCTAAGCTAACTAGAATACGGGTTAGAGATGTACCGACTGATCCGAGTCCTCCGGTCTTCATCTCCACTCCGATCTCCTCACGGGATCTCCGGTCTTCGCCTCCTCGCCGGAAGGGCACCACGTCGCCTGCATCTTTTACGGGCTCCCACCTCAATACCGAGGCAACTCGGGCGCGAAGCTGGCGAATCGACGCGTCCAAGATTTGCTGTAGGAAGTGTAGTGTAGAGTGTATGTCTCACTTTTGGGGTTGGTTGCCATAGATGGAGGAATGGTGTATAGAAAATTGGTGCTTTCAATTTTCTAGCAATGGAATGAGATGAAGAATGATATACACAAAATGAATCACTCTCATTTTTCTCCTCTCAAACATGAAGCTCTCATTTTCTTCTCACTCAACCATGGAAAGAAAAAACTTCTCCTTCTTATGAAAAAACTTAATCAACTTAGAAATGGTGGAGAAAGAATAAGAAGCATGAAGGGAGGTGATCGTAGTAAAAGGAGGAGGGTGACCACATCCAAACATAATCATCATAAAACTACACATCAATCCTAATCCTTTCTTATCACAATAAAGCATGAAAAGCAAAGATGCTTATCATATCAACCCTTATGCAAATAAGTCCTCCACAAAGTGTAATTTGCAAAACTGCAAATTACCCCCTCCATCGGAAAAGTCCGGCCGGGAAAGAACAAAGAAAAAACCGGCCGGAACGGAATGCAAACTGGCAACTCCAGAAAACTGGTCCCGTAATAAATTACAGGAAAACCCAATACTGTGCATACACACCCGCATCTGTATTCCGTCCGGATACAAATGCAATGAGACAAAATCTACACTGTACTAAACTAGGACCGGCTTAAGCCAAAGCCGGCTAGTTATATCCGTTCGATCCTGATCCGTGCAATACCGCACGTATCTGATCGAACCTTGCCATATAACCATACGGCCACTAGTACAAACTGTCCGATCCTGATCCGTGCAATACCGCACGTATCTGATCGGACCCTGCCATATCTCCATACGGCCTCTACAGCGTTTCGCCCGAAAGCTTGAGTAACAGAAAGTGTGGTGGACTCTAAAGACTCGTCAATACTATGGTTGTGGATTTAACCACTAGCACGTCAGAGGTATAAGCCAATACGTGACGGGCCACCAGCTATTGACTAAAAAGGGACGTCGATGAGTGAACTCATCCTGACACCCTACTGAGCCTGTCAGTGACAATATCCGTCCGGTCCGTTCGTCTATGAGTATCGCATGGCGGGCCTAGGGGGTTGGTAAAAGTCAGACCCCCAAAAGCGGTACAAGTCGTGTCGGAGTGAAGCCCAGAACACCCTGAGATACTACTGGAATACCTACCAGTAAATCTCCTTGCCTTGGCCAAGGACTTTGTGTAATGGCTCTCCTAGACACAGCACGACCTCACCCCCAATACCGGGAGAGACGAACCCCTGAAGATACGCTCACTGCCTCCATGTGGCTCGGGACTGTACCCAACTAAAACCTGTTTGCACGACTCCTTTGAGCCGTGGTAGGGTGGTAATCAAAGTACAGTGGGAACTCACACGAGACAAATGACGATCCCCAGGTCGATGAACTAACCTGCACACATGTCACCTGGGAACTGCCATCTGACGTCTGGTATATGACCAACTAGCATGTTCCCGGCGAGTCCTGTCCGGTGTACTCATAACCCAATGAGCACCTGTATACATCTTAGGTAATCCAACTGACACCAGTGGCTTGTGAGACCGGCCACCGCCCCTCGTCGGGGTCTCGACTGTATACACTAGTCTACTAATGGAGTATCGATGCCCGGTCTCGAAACTCCCACGACTAGGGACTTTTTAAGGATATGCTTGTAGACCCCAGCTCCCACTTATATGATCGCCCTCATACTGCTGGTGGTCAAGCAAGAATCCTAGGGGCTCTATCAACGTGTAATAGCGACGTGTCATGTCACTTAAAACAGTACACGATGATAAAGGTAAACCAGATAGCATACTATCATCTCGAGTAAGACTGTCCTACCGGGATAGGTCCTCCCTCAATCATTACAATCACGTACCTGTGACCTAATAATTGACTCTGAGGGCACTATCTCCAACAATCTCCCACTTGCACTCAAGGCTAATTATTGCGATGTTGCATACTCACAGCCCGTGTGATACCGAACATCCAACTCCTCTACTAGTCAGTCTCACAAAGCTCGTTTGCGGAACTATTGCGTTCGAGGAATAGCCTCAGTGAGTGGATCCGCTTAGTTGTTTCTTTCTATGTCTCTCTCTATATCTCAAGTTCGCGGAGAAAGCCATCTCCCGAAAAGTGCAATACCTGTCTCAGAATATGTCTGGATGTCTGATGGGACCAAGCTCATAAATGAACTCCAAATCCAAACTTCTTAGACTGTATCGTCAACTGAACTTAATCAGTATGCTGCGCGCCATGCCTCCCTCAGTATTGCCTTGGACCACCTGTCCAAAATACTGCCCCTCATCAGAAGGAAAACTATAACTCTGACAACCTCCTTGTCGTCCATATCACCTTGGAAGCCTGGAATGATAACTGTCTCCTGAATGAGGCTGTCGTTATCATATCCCTAGAACATCCACTTATGTTCTAAAACTGCTTCCGACTGTTTCTCCAGTATTGGATTAATGTCAACTTATTGCATCTAGTGCAAGAACAACATCTGGTGTGGTACTTGACATCTCACGATTGACTCAATTGCCTGAGCAAGTGATCTGCCAATCATGCCCGTCCCTCTCCCCTTTAGTCTGTAAGACACCTTTGGAGAGGGTGACTCCATTACCTGCAGGTACACTACCGTGCCAGGAGTCGTCCATCCTAAATACTCTTAGAATGCTGTCAAGTACCCTGATTGGGAAACCACCCAAATCTAGATCTAAGACCATAGATCTAGTAACCAGTATGTCTGATATAAAATCCATTTCCTTTGTGGAGAAACAACTGTGTGACGACCAAAGTATAACCGATCGTAGTATAGGAGTTTCTTTTCCTACTTTGTGTATGTCATCCAAATACCATGACATCACACCCTACTACCTTCTCAACAGATCCACCCCCTATTCTGATGAAGTCAAACCCATGACTGTCACGTCAGAAATAGATGATCTATCTCCGCTACATCTGCTTTAGTCTATAAATAGACATAAGCTACCTGTCCACTAATGCTTCCGCTGCTCCCACTGACTATGACAACCCTCTGGCAGAGTCATATACACGTGCACTTCTAAAGCAAGTTTAGAATGACGCTATACTCATCCTCCTGCCGGGTCTCACAGTCTGGAACAACAGCAATGGCAAGTCTGGGTAAACAAGAACCTCCCTGTCACCGTCCTTGAGGCTACCGGAGTACCTCTCGGGTGCCTCAGGTTACCCACCGTATCTGCGGAGTGGCCAATGGAATGTTAATCCAGATTGAATCTTTAGGTTCCTTATCAAATCTTCAGTAATCGTTTGTGGTTCTGGAATCACTTCCAGTTCTACCATACTTCCACTACTGTTTTCTGAAAAAATCCATTTTTAATAAAACTGTGGCGAGTCTAGAACAATATCGCTATTGTTCATCCAGATGGTAGAAAGTCAACCCTCGTCATAGCCTGGGTCAACCCACAAACAGCCATTACAGAAACGTGCCTTGAGTTGTCCAGTGTCTGGTTTTAATCATAAACCGGACAACTCCCCGTACCTTAACATCGTTAAGGTATGAACTGTTCTATATCCAATATAGAAACAGAGGCACTGATTTAATTGAACCAGATTCAAATCATGCAGCTGTCTCTAGTGCATGTCAACTAAATGGAAGGAGGCCGATCAGCGTTACTCAACTTAGGAATGCTTCCAATTATGAGTAACCTGAAAGAGAAGCAAGTTCTCTTAATCACTACTATCAACTGAACACCATACGCAAGTATCTACATCTTCGATCTCTTTGAAGAATCCCGATACTTGCTACATCTGGTTCTCTACTCTATTCAAATACCAATAACTTCTCCAAATTCGGACCCGGTGTTTCCACGAAACACTTGTCTAAAAACTAGAGAAGTCATAAGTAAACTGAATGTAGTATGAGGACCAACCCCTCTGTCCTGATGGACCCTGGACAACATACAATACTTTGTATAAGTCCCTTGAGTCTGATAACTTATTCACTGTGTGTCGTAGGTTGAAAACTGTACTTATGGTTAAGAAGAATTACACCGCTGTTTAATGCTCCTTACCTAACCATCCACTGATATAGGTAAATGTCGTAGACATAATTTCAGAAAGGTATATCTCACTCTATAAAAATAGACGTACAGATATATCAATTTGAAATTGGTGCATAACAGTGGATATTCAAAACCAAATATTTGGCGACCGGCAAACAGCCCAGGTGATTTCCTCAAATATCACCGATTACAACGAATCCCGATATAATGAGGATGATCACCCAATTCCCAATAACTTACTCCCACTCATCATCTGTAAAACCATACAGATGTGAGAATCGTACCTGGTAAATACATACCCTGGAGTAAGTATCTAATCGGGAAATCAGTTTTCCTTTAACATTACACAGTGAAACTGAAACATTGAAATGTTCCGATGGGGTATTCTGGTATTCCTAGTAATGCCTCTTCCAGATTCACGACTGTAACCGTATAGTTCTTTGCCACCTCTCCAAATCCCTTCATATGTCTTTAGTCTTTACCTTCTGCACACCCTTTTAGGCCAAATGGTTTTCTTCCTTCCCTACCGTTCGGCACCAGCCTATGGTTTAGAAGAAGACTATCCAATAAGCATAATGGGTGTACTGTCCCAATCCTAGGAACACTCGCAATGAGAGAGGGTGAAGATAAAAAACAACCGAATAAACCTTATTCCTATTTCTCCTGAACCAGAATCCATCCCCGAACTGGAACAAGTTCCATTCGAGTTCGTATATAACCATACGATGGAGTATCCAAATAAACTGTGGATCTTCATAGTGATACGGAGTGTCCTGGAGAAATACAAAGGTGATGTGGGAGTGGTAACGAAATATTTGGTTTGGTCGTGAATATCTGTTGCAATTTACTTTGCCCTCTTACTAATCCCTTGCTTTGTCTGAACTTAATACCTTCTGCACACCATCGTTATGCTAATTGGTTTTCTTCATTCCCTACCGGTCGGCACCAGCCTAAGGTTTGGAAGAAGACAATCCAATTTGCGTAATAGGTGTACTACCCCTAAACCAAGGAGTACTCGTAACCTGAGAGAGGGTAAAAGGAAAAGACAACTGAATAATCCTATCCGTTTTCTCCAGAACCTGAAACCATCCTCGAATAAATTCTTTCGAGTTCGTATCTTACCATACGATGGTTTTGTCCAATGGAAGTGGACGTTCGTAGTAAAACGGGGTGTCCTGGAGAAAAGGGTAAAAGTAGGAGTGGCAATGAGGTTTGCAACTCTGACAATTCAATAGCCGGTGTTAAAGAAGGTTCGGTCAACTTGGTCACTGAGTCAAAGTCTTAGGGTCGGGTCAATGGTCGCTGCCAAAGAGAGAGAGAAAAGAAACACTCAGCGTGCACTCTAACCTAGATCAGAATGGTCACCAATTTATCTAATCTGGAAACCTCCCACTGTACCTCAAATTCTCCTCCAAACCTGAAAGAAGAATTAGTCGGGGTCACCCGAGGAGTATACCAACTCATCAGTGGGAATCGGGATCCAACTATCATTGCATGATAAAGTGACGGAATCCGCTCACATCATCATACTCCAGATGGTATGCGCATATCTGGCAAGTTTCAGTTCTTTTGAAACTCCCGATGTGATTTCTGCCCCATGCTCTTATGACCTTGACTAAGGCCAACAAATCATAAGTCACATGTCAAGTTCTACCCGTCATTGTCCAGGTTGATTTGAACCCACCCGTACAAGCCCTTGACTAAGGCCAACAAGGCTATACGACTGTCCCAAACCAACGCATCTATCTATGCAGCATATGAATACCCAATAGCTACCAAACACTGTGCCTTGACTAAGGCCAACAAACACAGCTTGAATACTATTGACTACCCATATGAAACGACGGAGGGCTACGAATGGTTTCTGGCGAAAACCTTTAACGTAGTGAACTTGATATCGTTGAAGGAACGGATAGCTTTTTAGAAAATATAGTGACGAAAACCTTTACTAAAGAGGTCACTCCCGGTGAAGGGATCTCGGCTCTTTCCCCGTAGAATGGGGTGCAGGATATTCATAACCGAATATCACTGTGCAAAGCAAAAGTAATCGGCTATAATGAAGTTAATGCCCTGACGCAAACTTCTGTCCAAGGGGTCACTCCCGGTGAAGGGATCTCGGCCCTTGCCTCGTCGACTGAGGAGCAGGATATTCTAAATGAATACCGCGATGCAAAACAAAAGTGAACGTCCTTGCAATAACAGCTTTTTGAAAAGTGTTCCAACAACATCAGATTAGGTTTGTTTAACTTGCATTGATCCGAATCAATGCAGTCCCATCAATTGATCACACCACAAAGAACGAAAATATACTGACGTACGTATATGCCATTCGCATTCGCCACTGGGTCCCGTCATCACCCGTTAGGTTAGCTTACTAACGGCAGAGCGGGGACTGGACTAGCGCGGATGAAAAACATATACAACATCTACTAATATATATACCAATATATTATATTTCGCTCTAGGCGTGAAAAGAAATGCAACATTACAGAAATGTACAGCACCACAGAACAATACATATATCTGGGATCCCCGGGTTTCACAGAGCCACTACTGAAACCCGACGTTCCCCTGGTCGTGTGGATAGCCTGTGCAATGAAATCCTAGACCCCTACGGGCGCGGCAAGTCACCCGCCAAAACCTGAAGCGAGGCAGCCCCCTTCAGCACCGTGAATGGACCACCCAGCACTTCACGGAATCCGGTAACTTGGGCACCCCTCCTGGGTCAACCTGTACCCCCTACGAGTGCGGCGAATAGCCCGCCAATTCCAGACTGAAGCCCCTCCGTCTCAATGCCCTGAGATGCGGGCCCGTTGCCCTCTAGAACCCGGCTATCTGTGCACCCCTCCACGGGGTAACCCTAGTACAGAAAGTAAAATATACATACACCGGGTACATCGACCGCAACCAGGTCGTGCCCCAAAAAGAATAATACAAACAGGCAGTGACGGCAGTCCACATGTCGGACGCTCGCCCCGCAATATCAAATGTACATAATACAACAAAACTGTACTAGCATTGCATCCAGGCTATCCCCACGACCGATCCGCAACATCACAGCAAATACATAGAACATCAACGTGAAAGTCACGTTCGCAAATCCGTCTAACCGGGCTATAGCAGTTAGACCGGATTTACCGATCGAGTGACATTCACGGTCGCAGATATAATGTAAATACTGTGAAAAATGTGTTTAAAAAATTTCCGATTGATCAAACAATTAACAAGTGGGCCCCAAAGAAAACTGTAGCACTCACAGAAACAATTGGCCCAACTTTAATATTCCAAAGCCCATATTTTAAGCCCAGAAGGCCTCTGTAAAAAAATGGTGAAGTGATGTGAATAGTGCGCGGCGGAAGGGCCGCACAAATGGGGTTTTCGCGGCGGTTCCGCGCTCCAACTGTGGAGTTACTTCGTCAAATGTTTACAGAACTCTTAGATTTTCCAGTACATCAATATTTTACAACCTGAAAAATTTTTCGAGACCAAAAATTTTCAACAGAAACTGATGCGAACTAAAATGCAGTTTTGGAACTTTTTGATCGATCGGAAATGCAAACACATTACACAAAGCTAGACTAAGTTAATGGCGAGGCTCTGATACCACTGTAAGTGCACGGCGGCGCCCCGGCCGTCAATCCGACGCCGGAATGCGGAAGCGGTGAAAAACTTTAATTTTGCGGACTTTGCAAACCGGCACCACCGCGCACTAAACTCCGGATCGTAACCATTAACAAGTCTAAGCTAACTAGAATACGGGTTAGAGATGTACTGACTGATCCGAGTCCTCCGGTCTTCATCTCCACTCCGATCTCCTCACGGGATCTCCGGTCTTCGCCTCCTCGCCGGAAGGGCACCACGTCGCCTGCATCTTTTACGGGCTCCCACCTCAATACCGAGGCAACTCGGGCGCGAAGCTGGCGAATCGACGCGTCCAAGATTTGCTGTAGGAAGTGTAGTGTAGAGTGTATGTCTCACTTTTGGGGTTGGTTGCCATAGATGGAGGAATGGTGTATAGAAAATTGGTGCTTTCAATTTTCTAGCAATGGAATGAGATGAAGAATGATATACACAAAATGAATCACTCTCATTTTTCTCCTCTCAAACATGAAGCTCTCATTTTCTTCTCACTCAACCATGGAAAGAAAAAACTTCTCCTTCTTATGAAAAAACTTAATCAACTTAGAAATGGTGGAGAAAGAATAAGAAGCATGAAGGGAGGTGATCGTAGTAAAAGGAGGAGGGTGACCACATCCAAACATAATCATCATAAAACTACACATCAATCCTAATCCTTTCTTATCACAATAAAGCATGAAAAGCAAAGATGCTTATCATATCAACCCTTATGCAAATAAGTCCTCCACAAAGTGTAATTTGCAAAACTGCAAATTACCCCCTCCATCGGAAAAGTCCGGCCGGGAAAGAACAAAGAAAAAACCGGCCGGAACGGAATGCAAACTGGCAACTCCAGAAAACTGGTCCCGTAATAAATTACAGGAAAACCCAATACTGTGCATACACACCCGCATCTGTATTCCGTCCGGATACAAATGCAATGAGACAAAATCTACACTGTACTAAACTAGGACCGGCTTAAGCCAAAGCCGGCTAGTTATATCCGTTCGATCCTGATCCGTGCAATACCGCACGTATCTGATCGAACCTTGCCATATAACCATACGGCCACTAGTACAAACTGTCCGATCCTGATCCGTGCAATACCGCACGTATCTGATCGGACCCTGCCATATCTCCATACGGCCTCTACAGCGTTTCGCCCGAAAGCTTGAGTAACAGAAAGTGTGGTGGACTCTAAAGACTCGTCAATACTATGGTTGTGGATTTAACCACTAGCACGTCAGAGGTATAAGCCAATACGTGACGGGCCACCAGCTATTGACTAAAAAGGGACGTCGATGAGTGAACTCATCCTGACACCCTACTGAGCCTGTCAGTGACAATATCCGTCCAGTCCGGTCCGTTCGTCTATGAGTATCGCATGGCGGGCCTAGGGGGTTGGTAAAAGTCAGACCCCCAAAAGCGGTACAAGTCGTGTCGGAGTGAAGCCCAGAACACCCTGAGATACTACTGGAATACCTACCAGTAAATCTCCTTGCCTTGGCCAAGGACTTTGTGTAATGGCTCTCCTAGACACAGCACGACCTCACCCCCAATACCGGGAGAGACGAACCCCTGAAGATACGCTCACTGCCTCCATGTGGCTCGGGACTGTACCCAACTAAAACCTGTTTGCACGACTCCTTTGAGCCGTGGTAGGGTGGTAATCAAAGTACAGTGGGAACTCACACGAGACAAATGACGATCCCCAGGTCGATGAACTAACCTGCACACATGTCACCTGGGAACTGCCATCTGACGTCTGGTATATGACCAACTAGCATGTTCCCGGCGAGTCCTGTCCGGTGTACTCATAACCCAATGAGCACCTGTATACATCTTAGGTAATCCAACTGACACCAGTGGCTTGTGAGACCGGCCACCGCCCCTCGTCGGGGTCTCGACTGTATACACTAGTCTACTAATGGAGTATCGATGCCCGGTCTCGAAACTCCCACGACTAGGGACTTTTTAAGGATATGCTTGTAGACCCCAGCTCCCACTTATATGATCGCCCTCATACTGCTGGTGGTCAAGCAAGAATCCTAGGGGCTCTATCAACGTGTAATAGCGACGTGTCATGTCACTTAAAACAGTACACGATGATAAAGGTAAACCAGATAGCATACTATCATCTCGAGTAAGACTGTCCTACCGGGATAGGTCCTCCCTCAATCATTACAATCACGTACCTGTGACCTAATAATTGACTCTGAGGGCACTATCTCCAACAAGTATTACGACCGAATACAAATGCAACTGAGACAAAGATATTATATCTACACAGTATAATACTCGGATCCGGCTTAAACCAAAACCGACCAGTATTATCAGCCCGAAAAATGACACGTGCATTTTCCGAACCTTGCCATAAAACCATACGGCCTTTACAACGTTTCGCCCAAACTTGGGAAAGTGTCTGTGGGGGACTCTGATGACTCATCAACACGCTGGCACTGGGTATAACCACTAGCACGTTAGAGATACAAGCTGTACGTAACGGTTGCCTATGTATTGATTGGAAGGGAAGCTGACGAGCGAACTCATCCATAAATCCTACTGAGCCTGATAGTGACAATATCCGTACAGTCCGGTCCGTTCGTCTAAAGAGTATCGCATATCGAGTCTACGGGGTGGATAAAGTCAGACCCCTAATAACGCGATAAATCGTGTCGGCATGAAGCCCATCAACATCTAAGAAACTACTGATCCAAATCAGTAATTCTCTACTACCTCGGCCGAGGATTTCTAGTGATGGCCACCCGTGCACTGTGCGACATCAACCCCCAATACCGAGAGAGACGAATCCCCGACGATCCGCTCACTGCCTCCATGTGGCTCGGAACTGTACCCAACTAAAACCTGTTTGCACGTCTCCTTTGAGCGTGGTAGGGTAGTAATCTAAGCACAGTGAGAACTCACACGAGACAAATGACGATCTCAGGTCGACAAACTAACCAGTACACATGTCACCAGGGAACTGCTATCTGACGATTTGTATAATACCAACTAGCATGTTCCCGGCGAGTCCTGTCCGGTGTATTCATAACCCAATCAGCACCTGTATACATCTTAGGTGAACCAACTGACACCAATGGCCTGTGAGACCGGCCACCGCCCCTTGTCGAGGTCTCGACTGTATACACTAGTCTACTCTGGAGTATCGATGCCCTGTCTCGAAACTCCCACGACTAGGGACACTTTAAGGATGTGCTTACAGACCCCAGCTCCCACGTATATGATCGCCATCATACTGCTGGTTGTCAAGCAGAATCCTATGGGCTCTATCATCATGCAATAGTGAACTAAAGCATGTATACGATGATAAAGACAAACCAGATAGCATAATATAATCTCGAGCAAGAATGTCATATCGGTATAGGTCCTGCCTCAATCATTGCAATCACGTACTTGCGATCCAATAATTGACTTTGAGGGCACTATCTCCAACAGTTAAGATTTGGGGTTGTCCGGCCTATGTCAAAAGCAAAATCCGGACAAGCTCGAAGCAAGGTCAGTTCTGTGGAAGTTGGTTGGATATCACAAGCATTCGCAAGGGAATATCTTCTACCAAACTGGGGAAGCATGCCACCTTTGTGAAAGGGAATTTCTTTTGAAGAAATTAATGGTCATAAGGTTGAACTGGAAGTATTTCCAGCTAATACAAACTGCAGCTGATGATTTGGTAAATCCGGAGGATTCAATAGTTTCCAACGAACCTCAGCCTCTCCGCCGATCTGGTAGGGTTCCTCATCGACCTGAGGGATACTTCGGTTTCTCTATGACAGTAGGTGAGAGGATTGCATCATGAGATGATGACCCACCTAGTTTCGAGTAGGCCATCAGGAGTGGTGACTCTGTGAGAATGGCTGGATGCTTAGCGATCTGAGATGGAATCCTTATACACCAACAAAGTATGGACTTTGGTTGCTTTATCTGAAGGGTTAAATCCCCATCAGGAGCAAGTATATCTTGAGAAGATTACTTGGTGTACATGGAAAAGTTGACTTTCAAAGCTATACTTAAGTCCTTCCAGATCCTACTTGCCACTGCTACATACCATGACTACGATATCTGGCGATTGGGTGTCATGACTACTTTTCTAAATGATGATTTGGAAGAGAGCGTCTATAAGTACACAACCTGAGGGCTTCGTAGACAGTGGTAGCAGCAGAAAAGTGTGCAAAATGTTTTATGTGATAAATCAAGCATCGCGGAGTTGGAACATCTATTTTGATATGGTAGTCAAAGAGCTTGACTTCATCAAAATGGTAGATGAACCAAGTATAAATTAAAATGTAGTAGGGACTATGGTGGTGATCCTCGTATAGTACGTGAATGATATACTCTTGATAGGAAAGGAGTTTCCTATGCTACGCTCGGTCAATCTCCTCTTATCACAAAGATTCTCCATATAGGATCAAGGTGATACCTCCTAAATCCTGGGTTATGGATCTATGAGATAGATCTAATTGGATGTTAGTTTTCTCATTAGTTGTAGTGAGATGGTATCAATCGATCCTGGGGCGAATCACTGGAAAGGTTCCAGGGTGATAAGGACGACTGAATTTCAATCGCAGGTATTGTCTTTACCCTCAGTGGAGGGACGGTATGTTGGAAGAGTTCCAAGCTAGATACCGTGACTTACTAGACGATTAATGACAAGATACATCGTTACCAAGGATGCTACCAAAGAGGCAGTCTGGATATATATAAGTTTATGAGATGAACTTCGTTCCTACCATTGTGTGACAATGGAGTTTTGGCTTTGCAAAGGAACCCCCATCCCATCAGAGATCCAGACATATTCTTAGGCAGTATCGTCAGATCATGGAGATGGTTGATCTCCAGGGAGATCGAGGTTAGGAGAGTAGACACAGAGGACAACAGCACGGATCCACTCACAAAGGCCTATTTCCCAGTAAAGACTTTTATGGGATGGTTGAGTATGAGATACTTCAACCACAGCTTTTTGTTAGGTATGAGATATTACAACAGATGGCCCTAGTGCAAGTGGGAGATTGTTAGTTATATGTATGACCTAGAGGCCATTACTGTACATACGTTGTATATTGTAGTGGATGCTTGGACATATATAGGGAGGACTTTCTTGCTCGACATGATAGTATGCTATCTGGTTACTCTTTATCTTAACATGTACTCTGATTGTCTCTATGTCACATGTTGATAAAGCCCTTAGGATGAGTACTTGACTAACAGGACTATGATGCAGATCATACTAGTAGGGACAGTGTATTCGCCAAATACATCCTTCAAATGTTCCTAGTCGTGGGAGTACCGAGACAGGGCATCGATACTCCAGAGTAGACTAGCGTATGCGCTTCTTGACCCATATGATGGGCGATGGATGATCCCATATCTATTAGTGTTTGAAATCAGAGAAGGTATACGGGTGCTCATTAAAGACTGGGTACACTGGACGGACTCGCCGAGAACTCCCAGATGGTATTATACCTCACGTCAGATGGCAGTTCTCTGGTGATACTGGTACAGTTTAGTCTGTAGACCCGAGATCGTGATAAAGACTTGTGTGATTCCAACTGTGCTTTGATTTCCATCATACCACGTCCAAGAAGGCGTGCAAAAAGGTGGTTTTCGGGTACAGTCCCGAATCACATGGAGGCAATGAGCGATAGGAGGGGTTTCGTCTCTCCCGGTATAGGGAGTTGATATTGCGCTGTGTTCGATTGGCTATAACTGGAAATCCCTGGCCAAAGTTGCTGAGATTTACTGGTAAGTGTTATCAGTAGTTTCTCAGACTGTTATGGACCTCATATGGACACTACTTATCAAGCTACTGGGGTCTGACGTTTACCACCCATACGCGAGATATGCGACATATCAGACGAAGAGACCGGACTGTACGGGAGTGTTACTGGTTGGATTCACGGGAGAATGTATAGGCTTGCTTGTTGATCTTCTGACTGCTCAATACCTGGGTGGCTGATACGTTTAGCTGACCGCTTGCAACTTGTGGGTGTTTGATATCATCATCACCTCCTGCCGGCGTATTGACGATTCTTTAGAGTCCTACACAGAGGTTTCCTGGTTCATGCAAAACGGAGTAGGAGCATATATATGATATGTGCGGGACCGAGAACAATACGTGTATGTGATACCGTATTAGATTCTCGCGATATGAGATATCGGCCGGGTATATGTGATATAGCCGGGTCATCGGATCAAGTGTTGATTCGATGAACTGATACAGATTATATTAGTCGGTTGTTTGTGAAATAGCCGGATTATCAGATCAAGTGTTGATCCGATAATTTAATGTACAATTATATATGTGATATATTAAATTACATTAACTAATATAAGCTCACTTAAAGATTCTTTTTCTCACTCGGGTAATACATTGATATATACGTGATATATTTTAAATGTATTATTTTATTTTGTTACAAAATATATTATATATGTGATATATATTATTGTAACAAGTTAAGGTTACAAATGCAAAATGTTTTGTGGAGTTTAAACATGGTTAGGGTTTGGATTAGGGTAAGCTTTCTTGAAGCTTCTAGAAGCTTTGTTTTTTGTTTTTATGCAAAGATATTTTGTAAAGATATTTTGCATAGATATTTCTTTAACCCAACCCTTTATCATGGTTATTTCTCTACATGGGTTAAGTCTAGATTCTTAACCCATGATTGCAATTCTAACCTCACACTTAAGTTTCATTATTCATCACAAATAGATTCTTCTTCTTCTTCCTCTTGAAAAAGCATTCTAGGTTTTTACAAAGCGAAGATAATGATTGAGAAATCGAAAACAAAAAGAGTGCTAAATTCCTACTTCATCATCCTCATCTATTCTAGCCGCTTAGATTAGGGTGTTTACTTTGTTAATACTTGATTAGCAAAGCAAGAGCTTGGGTTTGACTTTCTTCAAGGTAGATTATTTTTGTTATTGAAGATCGGAAGCAAGGTTGCATCTTTCTCTTCATGGAGCCTCTCTAGAGTCCGGGAACTCGTTGATCGCAGCGAAGGGACCTCAACACGGAGATTTAGAAGTGAAAGAACGGACTACAATGGTTGTAATCCCAAACTCAAAGAAGTAAAGCTGTTTACTTGCTTTGTTTCGCATAATCTCTAGTTTAAGATCTTGGTTACGGTTGTTTGGCACATGAAAAATTTAAATCGGGCATGGTAGATGCCTTGTAGAACCTTGTGACAGTGCCTAGTAACCCTACAAATACAGCATGTGTGATGCTTGCCAAAAACTTGCTAAGGTGCTATGCTAACCCTGCATGTTTGTACCAATCGCTAATGGTACAATACCTTATAGGTATACATGTAACTAGCATGTAAGCATGTCTAAAGCATATATGTAAGCATGTAGGTATACAGGTATGCTATATGTCATATAAATAATGAAATATGAATCAATCTCTCAATGTCCCTAACCAAACAATATCATATAGTTATGTGTGTTGTGCGTGTCATGACAATTATTGACGGTGTGTGTGGCATACAATCAGTGCTCGTGCAACATAAGCCGTCAATAATAGTGCAGTGTCCTAAGGGTACTAGTCCAAGCACAACAAGTAACTAAGCAATAAGGTGTATGCGCAACTCTATATATGAAATAGAATATGCGACAATATTATAACATCTCTAGCCCAGATGCATAACGCCATGCGGGCGATTCCCCTGTAGATGTTAAATCTACTCACCAATGCTCCTGGCTAAGGGAAGTCTACCACCTATTTTCCCTTCGTCGCAGCGCTCGAAGTCCTCGCCTGCGAACCTAAAACAATAAAACAACAAAGCAAGAATATATTAGTAATAGACCCAAAACACGTACAAACTATGCGGATCAACACGACAACATAAACGTACTCTCAAGTGTTCGTATTGTAGCTAACATGCATAGCGACAGTACGAAACCAACCCAAGAGCAACAGAACAAAGAACATGAACCGTATCGGATAACGTAACGCGTGAAACGAAATACAAGAAAACAAGCAACTGGTCCCAGATTTTTCTGAACCAATAATTTGTAAAAGCTGCAAGTACATTGAGACCACATACAACCCCAGAGACCCCTACACAAAAACCCAAACCCCAACACCCTAGTCTGGCCCCAAATTGCGGCCAGAAGCAATAAATTTGCGGCCGTACGTAAAGGAAAGGGGCAGGTATTTTGAGGGTAGGTTCTAAGTCACTACACTAGGTCACTATGATGGGAACTTTTGCAACAGTTACATGGTTTGATAGCAGATCATCCCTGACCCAAAACAACACTAAAATTACGATATTTACCCGAAACAATACGATACGCGATCTAAACTGAAACATAAAAGCTAAGCTACACAATAAGCACTTAAAGAACAGAAAGAGATCATTACCTAACCAAAAGAACTCAAAGATCCTAGCTTTTCAAGCTCCAAGGCATCCAAGGGGCAAATCCAAGCAAAAGATGTGATTTTTGTGAGTTTTTGTGAATATTTGTGATGGATTTGTGAAAGAATGATGAGTGTTCAGTTTGAGAGAATGAAGGAGATGAGATTATGAGCAAGAGATAGAGAAAATGATAAAGAGAGAAGGAGGTGAGTGTAGGGTGACGGCGAGTGTAACCTTGCATTAATGCA
This sequence comes from Agapanthus africanus, assembly GCA_030015575.1. Classification (NCBI taxonomy): domain Eukaryota; kingdom Viridiplantae; phylum Streptophyta; class Magnoliopsida; order Asparagales; family Amaryllidaceae; genus Agapanthus; species Agapanthus africanus. The sequence goes on along the minus strand of CM057346.1, from coordinate 263,198,191 downwards.
CCATCAATGCATTCACACTACCTCATCATGCCACCTTCTCACACAAACAAAAACCTAAGAAAATATCTCTTTCACACCAACAAAATATCAAGGATTATGGTAAAGGCAAAGCAAGGGATTAGGATAGGATAAAGCAAAGGATGAGATTAGGTTAAGTGTCATGGCCACTAACCTAGATTAACACAAAACAAACGCTCACATTAACGTGCACATGTGCGTGCATGCTATAACAAATAATAAGAAATTATTAATTAAATGTTATAAAATGTGAGGAACCCGAATTGGTAAACTTCTTACAGTAAACCCGCATTAACGTCTAAACTAAGACTAATCGAAATCTAAGGCGTTGCAATCTCCCCCGTTATAAAAATTCATCCCCGAATTTAAAATTCTCACTAAGCATACCTTCAAAGAGAAGAATGCAAAACTCCCAAATCTCGCTCGCAGCCTCCGAAATGATCACCTCTCTATATGGCCATGCCCAAGAAAACTCTTCACAGATGGCAAGACCCTTGACCAAAATTTCTCAACCTGCCGAGCCATTAAGACAATTGGCTGCCGGTGAACGAAAAGATCGCGTCCAGCTAAATGGTCTGGTGCCGAATCATGTGAGAAAGGTCATGAAGGTATTTGCAAAGTATCGACACAAGGAAAACGGGGTGAATACTCACTAATCTGGGAGGAAGTGTCAAGATATAGGCAACGGAACTAACTCGCTTTAAGGATCACAAAAGGACCTACAATCCTTGGATAAGCTTCCTAAAACTCAACACGTCATTCGTCATAAAATCCATAAGAATACATAATCTCCTACTGCAAACCCAAGTCTGCGACTACCACGGTCGGCATAAGACCTCTGTCTGCACTGGGCTGTTCTCATCCTGACCTGAACCAACAGGATCATCTCCGAAGTCTCTAAACTAGCTGGGGTCCAAAAATCCTACTCTTGCGGAGTCAGAAAAATAAAATGGTGATCGACACGACCTAACAATAAAACCTAAAGGTTGCCAATTGAAATGTCTCCTGATAACTGCTATCGAAGGAGAATCCTAGTAATGGCAAGTGACGATCCCAACTGCTGACACAATTAGTACGCACACACAAGCATATCCTCCAGAGTTGGTATAGCCCACTCTCACAAAACCATCATCCTGCGGATGGAAAAACGGATCTAAAGCTCAACCAATACCCAAGGCTTCCTGAAGCTCCTGCCCAAGATGGAAAGCAAACAGGGGGCCTCTATTGGATACAACATAAGAAGGAACTCCGTGTAAACGCACAAACTTAACAAAGAACAACTGAGAAAACTGAGCATAACCAGACAACAAACACCCAAATGGAGTCACACCCTGACTAAACTTGGGTAGACACCACAACGACATTCATGGAGATCTGCTCCTATTCCCACTCTGCAACAGTTAAAGGTTGCAACTCTCCAGCCGGTCTAAGATGCTCAATCTTAGCTCACATCAAGACAGACACCTTGAAACAAAATCGGAAACTTCACTCTTCATCCCAGTCCACCTGTAACAATCTCACAAGTCACGCTACAAAATTGCTGGAACTTGAATGAAGACTTAAAGCTGACTGATGTGCATGCTCTAGGATTTCGCATCTCTGCCCATCAGCAACAGGTAAACACAAACGTGTCCCTAAACGTAGCACATCTGGTCACTAATCAAGGACTCCGAATCTTTACCCAGCCGAGTATGCTCAAGAATCTCTGACAAACAAGTATCGGCAGGCAGTGCCTCATAAAAATGATTAAGGAAAATGGACGGGCACGGACATGAGCAAGTTATCCTCTCGGTAGAGGCGAACTTAAGCTGTACTCAACGATCGTACAAGAACTGTAAATCTGCAGACGACGGTCTCAACAATCAAAATCCGCTGCAGGAAGACGTACATTATGCTCTGGTGGTGTAGCGTTTTAGAAATCGTTATGTGAATTTTTCCTTTTTGGGGTAAAATTGTCGGTATTTTCCGTTTTAAACCGACTGTGATCAAACGACCATATAGACTTATCAGCACCTAGTTTAGCTAAAATAAAGCTTGTGCGCAAGTTTTGGAGGTATATGGGACGTTTTGGTTCAATTTGAATTTTTCCCAATTTTAATATTATTTTAATGCGGTATTCCAATTTTGGGAAATTTCTCTTTTGTGATCTTTTCTTTCTTTTATGCTTGAGTTAACCAAAAGCCACATAATATCTAGATATTTGTTTGGGTTTATAGATTTAATTTAAAAGAAAAGAAAAGCAATAGAAGAGGTGCATGCATGTGTGCATTGTGTGTGTGAATGCATTTAATGCATTAAATGTTGGAAATTGCTAGGAAACCCTCCCCTCCCTCACTTGGTCGAATCCCTCTCTCCCTCTACTGCCCTTGATCATTTCCCTTCCATTCTTCATCAATTCTTGCACAATAAATCCTCAAAATCCCAAATTTTATCACAAAAATCTCATCTTTGATCACTTGTGCCTCTTGGATGCCTAGGAGCATGCAAAGCTTGGATTTTTGAGTTCTTTCGGCTAGGTAATAATCCCTATATGTTGTTTAAGTGTTTTTAGTGTAGCTTAGCTAATTAGATTCAGTTTTAAGTGTTTAAAGTTAGGATGTGTATGTAATATCGTATTTTAGTATCGATTGTGATATCTATGACCTGCTGTGACCCCGAGATTTTACCATAAAACCAAACAATGTAGTTTTGTAGTACCTGTGACCATAGGACCTCACCTGGAGCACGAACCCATGGGGCTCAGACTCAGCCGGCGACCACTCGAAGGAAGTCCGGCGACGTCGGCCGTTGGTTTGAGTTGGGGTGTGTGTTTTTGAGGGTTGGTCTATGCTGGGGTTTGGGTATATTTGGTCTTGTTTGTTTGTTTAGTTTTCACTGTATGCAAAATCTCGGATCGCTTAGGTAGGTTGTAGTGTTTTGTGTTCGCGCGATACGTTATACAACACGGATCGTGCACTTCGGGTGGTTTTGCTCTTAAGTTGTTTTCGTCGTGTCGCTACGCACGTTAGCCACAATACGAACACTTGAGAGTATGTTTCGTGTTGTTGCATCGGTCAAATGTAGTGTGTACGTGTTTTAATGTTATTATTAATATACACCTGTTTTATTGTTTTGATGTGGAAGGTTCATAGGCGGGGACTACGGACACAGCTGCAAAGGGAAAACAGGTGGTTAGCTACACTTAGCAAGGAGTGTTGATAAGTAGATTTAATATCTATAGGGGAATCGCCCGCATGGCATTATGCGTCTGGGCTAGAGATATTTACTTTGTCGCATATTCTATGTCATGTTTAGAATTGCGCATTTACCCTACTACTTAGTAAATTGTTGTGCTTGGACTAGTATCCTTAGGACACTTGATTGATCTCAAAAACTATCTATTAACCGCAATCAAGAACGGCGTCGCATGAAGCTAGCCGGTGAGTACGGGTCGGTCCACAGGGATGTTGTGAATCACCTAATCGCTCAAACGAGTTAATTCCGATGGGTGTTCGGACGGATTATTAAATCTAAAAACCTAATTAATCTATATCTAAGTCTTGCTAGGGTTAGGTCTAGGTTAAGTTTGGAAAGTCTATAAATCTCACCGCTTTCAATACCCATATGAAGATCTAATTAGGTGTTATGGCAATTATTAACAAAAGGGATTAGAATCATCGGGAAGATGTTTTCTTCCTCTAGTTTCTTGTCCTTCCTTTATCAATCCTTACCCTAACCTCCATGGAAAACATCACAACCGGGCCTTTATACTACGGTATCACCGCTACCTTGAGGGATAGGATGCCGTAGGGAGCGGTATGTGCATGTATGCATAGAGTTCTATGAAAATATATGACGGGCAAGAAAGGGGATGAGAGATCTTCGTCTCTCCAACCTTCCCCAGATATAACCCTAACAAGCGAGGAGACTACTCACTCATTAGGGAATTTAAAAACATTTATCTAGGGCAGAGAATGAAAATTACCTAGGGCAAGAATTGAAATCTAAACTAGGGAAATTAAATAAATCTACTTACTTTACAGATGGCTCTCTCCAAACATTTACACAGGGTTGTCAGATCTGAATAGATGATATGAAAAGAGGCATCGATGCTCTCCAAAAGAATTCTAAATTTTATTCATAGAAAGTGACATAGGGAGGCATGAAATGAATACAATGATTTGGGCTTCTATTTATAGGAGATAGAAACCCTAGGTTACAATTGATTCGCATGTCTACATTTACCAAAATATCCTTAGGAAGATCTAGTCAAAGTAGACTTCAAGCTTTGGTAAAATTTTATGTCTCTGTTTCTTTAAGAGGAAGTATTGGGCCTTGCAATTTCCTTTGTGGGCTCTTCTGTCTTTGGGCTTCCTTATTATTTGGTTCTTTTATTAAAATAGCTTCTATGTTTCTTCCAGATCTCCAGTGAATAATTGCGGCGGACTTTTAACCGTTCGCATTGTAATCTTGGACCTTGCATTGCCTTGTACTTTGTGAATTTTATCTTTGATGTAAGCTTGATCAAGAGTCTTCTGTTTGTTGGTCAAAGTCCACTTTTGCATCGTCTTTTCATCGTTTTCACTGTTTTCTGTCCAAGAACCTGTAACCTGTAATATATAGCAGACATGCGTCAAAAGCACCTGTTTATTTATAAAAAGAATAAGAATGGGGAATATAATAATGCAATATTATGGTATGAACAAATACCCCCAAACTTATCTTTTGCTCGTCCTCGAGCAAACTTATTTTTTATTCACTAAAATCCTAACCGCACTTTCGCAGGGAAACGCGATTGCACTGAGCTCGTGCAACAAGCCGTTAAACCTTTAGGTGTCCCTAGTAGGAGGTGTATTGTCTCCTGAGGGTTTTCAGCGGATACTACCTACAAATTCCTATCAATTTGGTTTTTTCGACTTTTGTTCAACAATTAGGTTTTCTAACAAGGAATTCTATTATCTTCAACTCGTAAATTATCCACCCATATTCTCCACGCTTCCTTATCATTTAACCTAAGATTATATATGTTCTGTAGACCTACTTAGCTTTCGGAATCTCCTAAGTTTTCCTTCTAGGGTTCCATCTCCACTAAGGAATTTCTATCAAATCTACTAAAGATACAAGTTCTATTCTGCACTCTTTTCTCTCATCTAAACTCTAATCACATATCCCTACGTGTGTGTATAAATCACCCCTACACTTGGAAATTCAAATCAAGCAATAATACCCTTGTCCGTTGTCCAAACTACTTATTAATTGGTGAATTTTTAATTGAATTTTTTGCTTACACATCCTTCATGCGACCGTTAATACTTCTTGAGGTACCAACGACCGATTACAAAATGCGTTTGCACTTTAAAGCGTACTTCCTAGTCTTGTAACACCCAAGCCTTTAGCAGTGACTCCCAAACTAGTTGGTCTAAAGCACTAGGTGATGAAGCACCCTCGCTAAATATTTTTCTATTTTTGCAGTCTTAAGTAATCATAAAAATCAGTGTTCATTTTTTTTTCTTTATTCTTTATTGACACTTATATTTTTTTTTTTCATTTTCATTGTACTAAGGACTTTAGACAAGAGCATTTCAAGGTCTCTTCTACTATTCCAAGTTTCAAGGTGCGTGATTGTGCAAATTGTAGGGTATAAATTTTCAGAATCTCGACTTAAGCTATGAACTATTTTTGAAACTTATACTCTAATAAGAACATCAATACTTTTTCCTTTGTTTCAACTTAGCCCAAGAAGTGAACTCAAAATTTGCCTGTTTCTAAATAAATTACAAAGACATATACTTTCTACCGTTAAACTTTAAGGAAGGTTATCTTTAGGGTTTTTAATTTACTAAGTCTAAGATCTAGTTGTTCCTAACTAGTTAACCTATTTGTCAAACTTTAGTGAATTAGGCAAAAATTGAATACAATAATTTTTATAATTTTTTCAATTTTTATGGGTTTTCAAATAAATGTGCAAATGCGAAAATATACATATGAATGCGAAGGAAGAAGACGTACCGAGCACACCCCCAAACTTGAACTTGACAGTTTTCTCACTGTCATGCTAAACCAAGAGGGTCAAAATGCCGGTATTCCCCTGTTTATTTATTTATTTTTTTATATTTTTAATGTTTTGAAATTTTTTTTTTGATAAAAAAAGAAAACAAAAATATATATACATATATACAAAAAGGTTCCCCCCAACTTAAGCTTGGCCTTACACAAGCCAAAGGTTAGCACCAACCTTTCAAAAACCTTATCGTGGTAATGGCCGAGTTGGTGAAATAATAGGGTGTAGAGGAAAGAAATGAGAAACACGCGAGACCGTGTGGGTAGAAGGGTAGAATATGGTCTCAGTGGAGGAGAAGAATGGCGGAAAGGAGAAAGAAGGGTCGCGCGATCTTGAGGGTGTAAATCGAGTGAATAAATTAGCGCAACATGTGATGACCGATGTGTTAAAAGCAATTGCGCTAACCTATCAACTCGTCGAGAAATGGGGTTAAATCCCTCAAGATTCGCAAGAAAACATGGGTACGCCGAACTTGGTATAGGAGATGGAAGCACAACGGTCTCTTGTACGGTCGGAACGATAGGAAGGACAAAAGGGAGTGAATTAGGGATAGGCTCATTCTCACCGTAGTAAACTGTCTCGAACTTGAAGGATTCCATCAATGGTTCGAAACAACTGTAAGCAACTGAGTCTGATAGTTCGACTAACTCATCTGAAAATGTAAAGGACTCAAACTCGGGCGGTGAGTCATCAACATCGTCCGAAAAAGTGAAACACTCGTACGTGTTATCGTCTGTGAGAACTGTGTTAGATTCAAAGAGAAATTTTTCAAACTCACAGTCTTCAAGCGTGATATTAGGCGTGGTCGGAACGATGGAAAGGAGGGAGGGTGATTTAGGTAAAGGTTCAAGAGGATAAATTGGAAAATCCGATACATCAAATAAAAATGGTTCAACCTCAATATTATCCTCACTACTCTCCTTAATATTATCCTCATAATTCTCCTTAATACTTATCTCATCCATGCCATTATCATCAAAATCAAGACGCATATAAAGTTCGGGAGAAACAATTAATGACTCGGGATGATGAATTGGACATAAAATTTCAATCAAATCGACAGGTTCATCATCCGAAATTTTCCTGGCGTCTATATCCTCAATCAAGTGAAAATCAATATTTTCTGATACCTCATCAAAAGCATGGATATTTATCAATTCAGGTTCTAGAGTGGAGGTGTAAAGATCGAAAGGATTAAGTGTGGTTTCACTAGAAAGGGGTTCCTCACAATTTGGCAAATCAAGCACTACAAAGTCGCACAACTCATCATTTTGGACACATATTTGAAAATTGGAGTTGTTGGATTCAATTGGGTATGGGTAGGTTTGATTCGGAAATCCTCTCACATTCTCACTCTGTCCAACCGCCTCCTTATACATTGAAAATTTTGAAGCTAGTGGGAAACTAGCTACCGGTTCACTAGGTTGCATAAAGGCGGCCATGGACGCTTCCACATTCCTAACCATTTTGTTTGTTGCTGCGATATACGCCTCGAACGACTGTTCCAAACTAGGCATGGGTTGTGGAGGGGTTTCGGTAAAAGATTCAAAACTTTTTAGATACGTGAAACTCCCATATGGCTGCGTAGAATCAATGTCTAGTGAAGGTGGGAAAGTCGGGTAGGACTGGTAGAAAGTGGATGGTTGGACAGGAGAAGGGTCAACATGTGGATAAAAAGGTGAATAGTCTTATGGATCCCTAGAACTACATGAGTGGAGAGGGGTGAAAGATCGGCTACGAGATTGAGCAATGTGCTCAGCAATGGACATCGGTTTAGGAGTTACAGAAGGACTTGAAAAAGTAGTATCAACATATGGAGGTGGTAAAGTTGACTTGGTTGACACAAAGTGCGTTGAAAAGTCGAACTGTTTCTCCTAGACGCTTCTATTTGATCTTTCAAAGATATTTTTGGCACGGAAGGATCGTCTTTAAATTGACCGAAGCAATTGACATACGACACAAAATTAGGTTCGGGATACCAAAGTTCGGCAAGTGATTTATGATTTGGGGTACACATGTTAGAAGAAAAGGGAAAAGAAAGAAGGTTGGTGGTGCAACGATTTCTTAGCGACAAAAGTTGCAAGTTTTATTTTTTTTATAAAAATTTTCCTTTTCCTTTTCCTCTTTATTTAGAACTGTTTGCAAAAAAGATTTTTGATAAAGGGCTAAGACACACTTTCGATCAACCAAAAATGCACTATCAGGCCTAACTCTAGGGTCACCTAGGTCAGCTAGACAGCTCCTAACTGTTTCAAAGGGCTAGAGATAGAACCTCAAACCGCCTCTTCACCGCCAATTGCGGCCAGGTAAGTGGGAAGGAACCACAGTAGTGGGCCTAATTAAAAACCACTAGCCTTTGACACACTTGCCTAGACACCGCAAAGTCAGGTTAGGATAAACGGTCGATGCCTATAACTAGTCCCCTGTCCTATTGAGCTCGAAGTCCTTAGGGCTGAGTCTAGTATTTTTTAATTAAGAATGGTCAATGCAAATGCTTTAAGTGATTTCTGGGGTCCTGGGAAGGGTGATGAAATCCCCACCCAATCTGAATTGGTCAAAATGCCCCTTAAAGTCCAATTAAAGATATACAAAACAGTAAATCACTTGCAATCAAATATTTTTATTTTATGCGCGGCGCAAAGAATCCTGCACAAGATTTGTTATTGAGAAAGGGGATGATTTTTTTAAGCACAAAGAATCCTGCAGGAGATTTAACAAAAGATATATCGAAATATTCAGAAGAGAGATCAGAAGACTTACAGAATTATTTTTTTTACAACGCGTCTCAGCCTTTTTTTTTCTGGTGATGTCACCAGGGCGCGGCTGTTCCGCGGCCGTAATGGGGGTTGCGCGGCGGTTCCGCCGCGTTTTGGTCGCGCGGCGGTTTTTTTTTTTTTTTTCTCCTGTTCTCCAAATCTCCCTCTGTTCTGTTCTGTTATTTTCTGTTTCGCTTTCTGTAGATTTCCAGATCCGTCTTTCGATTGTAGATCCTGCAAAATTCAAAAAACAAAGTGCCCTTTCCAAAAATAACAGATGATATAATTTTATATTTTTTGGATTTTTCAGATTTTTATGATTTTTTTTATTAAGATTAACCCGAAATTGCAAAAAGGAAATAACTCGCCATCCCCGGCAACGGCGCCATTTGATTGATCTCAAAAACTAACTATTAACCGCAATCAAGAACGGCGTCGCATGAAGCTAGCCGGTGAGTACGGGTCGGTCCACAGGGATTTTGTGAATCTCCTAATCGCTCAAACGAGTTAATTCCGATGGGTGTTCGGACGGATTTTTAAATCTAAAAACCTAATTAATCTATATCTAAGTCATGCTAGGGTTAGGTCTAGGTTAAGTTTGGAAGGTCTATAAATCTCACCGCTTTCTATTCCCATATGAAGATCTAATTAGGTGTTATGGTAATTATTAACAAAATAGATGAGAATCATCGGGAAGATGTTTTCTTCCTCTAGTTTATTGTCCTTCCTTTATCAATCCTTACCCTAACCTCCATGGAAAACATCACAACCGGGCCTTTATACTACGGTATCACCGCTACCTCGAGGGATAGGATGCCGTAGGGAGCGGTATGTGCATGTATGCATAGAGTTTAATGAAAATATATGACGGGCAAGAAAGGGGAAGAGAGATCTTCGTCTCTCAAACCTTCCCCAGATCTAACCCTAACAAGCGAGGAGACTACTCACTCATTAGGGAATTTAAAAACATTTATCTAGGGCAGAGAATGAAAATTACCTAGGGCAAGAATTGAAATCTAAACTAGGGCAATTAAATAAATCTACTTACTTTACAGATAGCTCTCTCCAAACATTTACACAGGTTTGTCAGATCTGAATAGATGATATGAAAAGAGGCATCGATGCTCTCCAAAAGAATTCTAAATTTTATTCATAGAAAGAGATATAGGGAGGCATGAAATGAATACAATGATTTGGGCTTCTATTTATAGGAGATAGAAACCCTAGGTTACAATTGATTCGCATGTCTACATTTACCAAAATATCCTTAGGAAGACCTAGTCAAAGTAGACTTCAAGCTTTGGTAAAATTTTATGTCTCTGTTTCTTTAACAGGAAGTATTGGGCCTTGCAATTTCCTTTGTGGGCTCTTCTGTCTTTGGGCTTCCTTATTATTTGATTTTTTTATTAAAATAGCTTCTATGTTTCTTCCAGATCTCCAGTGAATAATTGCGGTGGACTTTTAACCGTTCGCTTTGTAATCTTGGACCTTGCATTGCCTTGTACTTTGTGAATTTTATCTTTGATGTAGGCTTGATCAAGAGTCTTAAGTTTGTTGGTCAAAATCCACTTTTGCATCGTCTTTTCATCGTTTTCACTGTTTTCTGTCCAAGAACCTGTAACCTGTAATATGTAGCAGACATGCGTCAAAAGCACCTGTTTATTTATAAAATGAATAAGAATGGGGAATATAATAATGCAATATTATGGTATGAACAACACTACACTATTATTGACGGCTCATGTTGCATGAGCACTGATATTATGCCACACACACCGTCAATAACTGCCATGTCGCACACAACCCATATATAGAAATGATATTGTCTGGTTAGCGACATTGTGACATTGATTCATATTTCTTATCGCATATGACATATAGTATACCTGAATAACTACTTGCTTACACATATGCTTTGACATGCTAATTACCCATATACCTATATGGTATTGTACCATTGTGATAGGTATATACACATATGAGACATAGTTACCTGTACATCTGGCATACATACATACATATACCTGGAGGGTATTATGGATAGGTATAGACACATACCTTGCTACAGCTACTTTGACATCATACAGACTTACATTTGGACACACATATCTTGCTATACCGACATGGTTACGCATACCTTGTTATAGGTACATGTTCACCTGTCTATATTGTTGCATCTGATTTTGGGGAAATCAGGAACCGTGTGATATATTTATTTAACTGGTTGCACTTAAATAGTGGTTTTTCCATTATATGCTCATATTACTGTTTCATATTGCATATACTACATTCATAGATGTCATATGATGTTCTCTGATATTTTTACTACTATGTATATATAACAGTGGAGTGGGACGCTGTTATATATGCCTTTACACCAATATTAGTGGAATGGGACGCTAATATATGTGTATTGATTCATGCATTCATACATAATCACTACTTGATGTTTTCTGGATTTGAGGACCGTGGTTGTTTCATGAAATTATGCATTATTTGAAAAACCCGGTTTCTCTTGATATGATATTTCAGCTTTCACCATGAGATTTCTCGATTCTGAGCTTATATATACCCCATGCGAGGAGGAGTCGTGGGCCGTGTACGGGTACATGGTGGAGCCCGGTTGGTTCCCCGGGGCAAGAAAGTCGAATGTCCATGCCGATGAGCCAGGTTAGGGGCGTTTGCCATTTGGTGACAGTAATTGGACTCGACGTATATCTGGGGGATATCGATCGAGGTTATGTGCGTACATGCCTTGCAGATTGCGGGTGGTGCTTACCCAGGTTTTTAGGATGTACATACATGACATTGGAGGGCCAGTCCTAGGTGATGGCTCCTCAGAGATCAATATTTTTTGTGTCAATGCTGGACACTTGTTTTTGTAGGGTTCCTAGGCACTCTAACAAGGTTCTATAAGGCATCAACCGTGCCCGATTCAAAAAATTAGCCGTGCAGAACAACCCTAACCAAGATTGTATACTAGAGATTATGTGAAAACTAGCAAGTTAAACATTTTAACTACAAGTGAAAGGGATTTCAACTTTTGTAGATCCGGTCCTTCACTTCTAAAGCTCCGTGTTGACGTCCCTTCGCTGCGATCATCGGGATCTCGGACTCTAGCGATGGTTTCTTCGGAGAAATGAGCAGGCTAGGTCGTTGACTTCGAGGCCGAAGATGATCTACGTCGAGAAGACTCAAGCTCAAGCTCCATCTTCACTAGGTCATGAACTTTGTGAAGAGAACACCCTAAACTAAATTGCAAGAAGTAGAGGATGATGAAATAGGATGTGGGTTCACTTTGGATTTGGATTTCACACTCTTTTTCTTCACTTGAAAATTTTTCTAGCAAGCTTTTCTTCTTCTTGAAGAAGAAGAAGAAGAAAGAAAAGAAAAAGAATTTTGTAAAAGGAATAATCAAGTGAAGTCTATCATAATGCAACCATGGGTGAGCTAACCTTTGTAAACACTAAACTATAGTTAATTATAATAGTTTGGTTAATGAATATCTTAATCAAGACAAAATGAGTGGACTTTTTCAAAGTTGCTTCAAGCTTCATGAAGCTTCAAGCCATGACAAAAGAAGCCACCATTTTGAATAATTAAGATAAATAAAAAGCAAAATTATAATTAACAAGGTGTATGTCACACACCCACCCAAGTTTGCATGTATCATCAATCATGATGCAAACTAGTGCACAAACATATATCACATATACAACTTGTGCACAACAAGTGAGAAAATCAATCTTAAGTGAACCAATACTAGTTAATGTAAAGTAATATATATAATATATAATTATACATTAAATCATTAAATCAACACTTGATTTAACGATCCGGTCATATCGCATATAACCGACTAATATCTAGTATATCAATGTTTCGAATAAACACTTGATTCGGTAACCCGTCTATATCACATATAACCGAGTGATGATACAAATCACGAGAATAGAATACAATATCACATACTGGTATCATTCTCGGTCCCACACATATCTCATATGCGCTCCTATTTCGTTTCGCTTGAGCCAGGAAATCTCTGTGTAGGACTCTAAAGACTCGTCAATACGCCGGCAGTAGGTGGTGATCATATCAATCACCCACAAGCCGCAAGCGGTCTGCAAAACGTAACGGCCACCTGGGTATTGAGCGAACAGAAGATCAACGTGCAAGCCTGCTCACACTCCTGTGAATCCAATCAGTAACACTTATCGCACAGTCCGGTCTGTTCGTCAGATATGTCGCATATCTCACCTAGAGGTGGTAAACGTCAGACCCTAGAAGCTTGATAAGTCATGCCGATGTAAGGCCTATAACAAGCATGAAACTACTGATAACACTTACCAGTAAATCAGTGCAACCCTGGCCAGGGATTTCCAGTTATGGCTAGTCGAGCATAGCGCAACATCAACCCCCAATACCGGGAGAGACGAATCCCCTCCTATCGCTTATTGCCTCCATGTGAATCGGGACCGTACCCAAAAACCACCTGTTTGCACGCCTCAGTAGAGCCGTGGTAGGGTGGAAATCAAAGCACAGTGGGAGACACACAAGACTCTATGACGATCTCGGGACAACAGACTAAGCTGTACCAGTGTCACCAGAGAACTGCCATCTGACGTGAGGTATAATACCATCTGGGTGTTCTCGGCGAGTCCGTTCGGTGTACCCAGTCTCCACTGAGCACCCGCATACCATCTCTGATGTCAAAGATCAATGGATATGGGATCATCCATCGCCCATCACATGGGTCGAGAAGATATACGCTAGTCTACTTTGGAATATCGATGCCCCGTCTCTATATTCCCACGACTAGGAACATTGAAGGATGTACTCATGGACTACCCAGGCCCCACTAGTATGATCTGCATCATAGTCCTGCAAGTCGAGTACACATCCTAAGGGCTTTATCAACTTGTAACAGAGAGACAGTAAGTATACATGTTAAGATAAAGAGCAACCAGATAGCGTACTATCAAGTCGAGCAAGAAAGTCCTACCTATATATGTCCCAGCATCCACTACAATATACATCTCATATATAGTAATGGCCTCTAGGGCATACATATAACTAACAATCTTCCACTAGCACTAGGGCCATCTGTAGAAGTGGTTCCAGTATCTCATTCTCAACCATTCCAAAAAAGTCTCTCTCTGGGAAAAGGCCTTTGTGAGTGGATCCGCCGTGTTGTCCTCTGTGTCTACTCTCCTAACCTTGATCTCCCTGGAGATCAACTATCTCCATGATCAGGTGATGCTGCCTCAGAATATGTCTGGGTCACTGATGGGACCAGGGTTCCTGGGCCAAAGCCACACATCCATTGTCACACAATGGTAGGAACCTAGTTCATCTCATGAACCAATATACACCCAAACTTCCTCTTTGGTAGTATCTTTGATAGCGATGTCACCAGCCTTTATCGTCTAGTTTGCCACGGTATCTAGCTTGGAACTCTTCCAACATACCGTCCCTCCGTTGAGGGTAAAAACAATGCCTGTGACTGACATTCAGTCAACCTTACCACCCTGGAAGCTATCCTGTGTTCTTCCCAGGATCGATTGATACCTTCTCACTACATCTAGTGAGAATCCTAATATCCATTTAGATCTATCTGATAGATCCAAAACCCAGGATTTAGGAGGTATCACCTTTATCCTATACGGAGAATCCTTGTGATAAGCGGAGATTGACCGTGCGTAGCATAGGAAACTCTCTTCTAATTAAGAGTATGTTGTCCACATACAATACGTGGATGACCACCTTACTCTCTACTACCTTTTTGTATATACAAGGTTCATATACAATTTTGATGAAGTCAAACACTTTGACTACCACATCAAAACAGACGTTCCAACTCCCTGATGCCTGCTTTATCCTATAAAGCAACTTGCACACGTTTCCGTTGCTCCCACTGTCTACGAAACCCTCTGGCTGTGTACTTATAGACGCTCTTTTCTAAATCAAGATATAGAAAAGCAGTCATGACACCCAACCACCAGATATCGCAGTCATGGTATGCAGCAATGGCAAGTAGGATCCGGATGGACTTAAGCACAGCCACTGGAAAAGGTTTCATCATTATCCATACCGGGTCGATGACGAAAACCTTTAACAAGTCTAGCTTTGAAAGTCTCAACTTTTCCATCTACACCAAGTAATCTTCTCAAAATATATTTGCTCCAGATGGGGATTTAACCCTTCAGATATAGTATCCAAAGTCTATACTTTGTTGGTGTACATGCATTCCATCTCAGATCGATAAGCATCCAGCCATTCTTATAGAGTTCCTACTCTCGATGGCCTGCTCGAAACTAGTTGGGTCATCATCTCATGATGCAATCCTCGCTCCCACTGTCACCGAGAAATCGAAGTATCTCTCAGGCGGATGAGGAACCCTGCTAGATCGGCGGATAGGCTGAGGTTCGTCGGGGACTATTGAATCCTTTGGTTCTGTCAAATCATCAGCTGTAGTTTGTATAGCTGAAAATCCTTCTAGTTCTATAGAACTGGCCTTGCCTCGATCTTGTCCGGATTTTTCTTTTGACATCGGCCGGACAACCCCAAATCTTAACTTGCTTAAGAGATGGGCTCTTCCCATACCATATCTCATATGGTGTGGTAGGCACTGATTTGATTGGAACCCAAATTAATTGGTATGCAGCTTCTCAATTGCACAACCCCCAAAAGGAAATGGGTAACTCAGTGGTACTCATCATAGAATGCACCATATCTCATAGGGTGCGATTGCTCCTCCCCGATACACCGTTGTGCTGTGGTGTATTCAGAGAAGTAACACCGAGAGAGAATCTTATTCACCTTTAGAATAGTCCAAGAATTCCATGCACAAGTATTCTTCTCCCTGATCTCATCATAAGACATAATACTTATACCTGTATTGGTTCTCTACTTCTGACTTATATTCTTTGAATTTCTCAAAAGCTTCAGACATGTGTTTCAATAAGAACATGTGTCCGAATCTTGAGAGATCATCAGTGAATGTAAGGAAGTACAAAGAACCAGTCCTGGCATATGTAGACTGGGGAACTTCATACATCACTATTTATCAGTCCCAAGAGTTCACTAACTTTTCTCTGTTCCGAGTAAACAGAGATATGTTCATCTTATCTTTGTGACATGACTGGCAAGTTTCACAAGATGTAAATTCAAACTGATTTAAATAAGCATCTAATATGTAACTTCAGCTAGTCGGGTCACATTGATATGACCTAGTCTACAATACCTCAAGAAGAAATCGTTCAATTCTGAACTCTTCCTCTTGTGTGCGTTCTGTACGTTAAGAACTGGGGTCTGATTTAGAATGTATATGCTTTTAGATAACGTGCCTGAACCGATCAACTCTTGATATAGGAAATGTTCAAATCATTATCCAACAATACAAAATTATATCCTTCTTTAGTAAATAAAGAGACTGATATGATGTTGTATATCAGGTTCGGTATCTAATAACATTCGTTCAGAATCAGTGTATTCTGGTAATACAGGGTGATAATATCCAACACTTTGGCTGCAACAATTGCACTGTTTCCAATTCTAGAAATTTATCACCCGTTCTCAGTTCTCTACCTATCTGTAGCCCATGTAACAAATTACATATGCAGGATCCTGATCCGGTATCTCTTACCCAGGACGTAGAGGATACTGAGAAACAGTTCTTTGTAATGAACACACCCGAAAAAGATGCATCGTCATGCACTTTCTTCGTTTGGGTGGCATGGGAATCCTGGTATTCCCCTAATTCCTGCTCGGTCTTATAATAATTATAAGTTGGAGCGGGACCAACGTTCCCCAGCTTAGTATAACAAGCGGGTTCGGTCAATTCATCCATATTATTATCTTGATTAAGGCGTGACATGGTCGCTACCTGGAGAGAGAGAGAGAGAAGAAAACACTCTGCGTGCGCTCTTGCAAGATTAGATTGGTTATATATTTTATCTAATCAGGATGGCTCCCACTGTTTTTATCAAATCCTTCTTCAAACCCTAAAAGGAAAGACTAGCCGGGATTAATTACACTCCACAAGTTCGCCAATCTTTCGGCCAGGCCAGTGCCGGTACTTTGAGGGAGGTTACCCGTGCTTTCGCACGGACCTAATTAAAATAAACCTCGTTTTCCCAGGGGTGTAACCCCGTTGACACCTTTCTAGACACCTACTTGATCGGCTAATTGCAAAGTGCAAAACTCTCCCAGGAGTAACAATTACTCGCAGTGGGTATCAGGAACCAACTATCATATAGAAGGTATGCAATCTCATTGCAAATTTCAACACTTGAAACTCCCGATAATGGTTTTTACCCCTAGCACTTATGACCTTAACTATGGTCAACAAATCATAAGCACTAGTCAAGCTCTACCCATCATTTCGTGATTAATTAGACCCACCCACATGACCCTTAACTAAGATCAACAAAGTCACATGACTGTCCTAACTAATCGCATCATATGCTGTGTAGGAAGACATCACTTAGTTACCGTACACTGTGCCTTAACTAAGGTCAACAAACACAGCACGAATACTAAGTACTCTACTTCCTAAAATGACGGAGGGTTGCGGATGGTTTTTAAGAAAACCTTTTATGCTTTGAACTTGATCTCGTTGTAGAATCAAATGGTTTTAAAATGGAGTGCTTTTGAGTCTTTTGCTAGTTTCGGTAAAGAGCTCACTCCCGGTGAAGGGATCTCAGCTCTTTCCTCGCCGAATGAGGTGTAGGATATTCACAGTACCAATATGCAAAGCAAGAACCAGAAAAGCAATCAAAAGAGAAACCGAAGATTGTAGCATCTGCTAATTATTGCTAAAGAGGTCACTCCCGGTGAAGGGATCTCGGCTCTTTCCTCGTCGAATGTGGTGCAGGATATTCTACAAGGAATACCGCTATGCAAAGCAACAACTAGAGCTACTTAAATTTTTGAAATTCGATTCCACAATATCTTTTAGGTTTATTTTCTTTCATTAATCTCATTAATGAATGTCCCATCATTTAAATCCACCTAAACATCACAGATAAATACAACGTATACTTATGCTATCCGCATTCTCCTCGATGTCCCGTCTGCACCGTTAGGTTAGGTAACTAACGGCAGAGCGGGGCAGGGCTAGCGTGGGTTTAAAACATAAGCAACGTCTATATAATATAGCATATATACTATATACAGTATCTATCTGAATATATCACATGATCATATCACAGATAACGTAGCAGAAAAAATCATATGAAATATTGGATATACTAGGACGTCCGTGTTTTATTTTGAGCCTATATAAAATACGGATTCCACGGTCGTGATGAATAGCCAATCCCATACCCCTAGACCAATATGAGAGCGGCAAGCAACCCTACCAATTCTAGAGTTAGGAGACCCGGACTCGACTCCTCGAGATGGTCTCCCACTGGACCCTAGAACCCGGTTACTTGTGCTCCCCTCCTTGGGTCTATCCTAATGCGGAAAAGTAAATAATATACAATGGTGACATCATCCTCAGCCCGGAAGTGCCCCAATAAAAGAATATTACATACAAGTTTTTACATGAATGAAAAAGAAAAAACACTCATCTCACATAAAACCCCCGGCTATTCAAACACGACGATCCAATATAACATATCCAGCAACAGATAACATCACATGTCATCAACGTAAGTAAATATGCTCATCCCAATTGTCGTTGACATATAGCAACGAAACCGGCGATATCACATATTACACTTACGGTCGCAGAAAAGAAAGTGTAAAACTACAACAGTTGGAATCCGCAACCACCTTAGACATCGCATGCTTAACCAAATGAATTCCTTAGACATCGCATGCCTAACAATTATAAACCCCACATTTTAGTCTCATTATCGAAAACTCTTTTCAATATCAAGTCGGGCAATTCAACAAGATTCCCGACATCCTGATCGAACGCTCGTCGCAAAATTTAGTAGACGGCCGCCCCCCCGGATACCGTCGACGAAGTGCACTAAGGCGGAACACCTCTGCCGCGAGCATCTGAACGGATGCTTTTTGGTGACGGGGTTCTCCTACAGTCACTTGGTCGGGGCTATGGGGCGTGGCTGTCTATTAAGTTTACCCGGCAAGTATCCACATACACTATGTGATTGCGACAAACATTTGATCACATCAAAATTCCGTGGCAACCGATCAAATAAGACTAAACTGCTATGTTTATAACATTCAAATTAGTTATCTTATAACTATTTGTGGATTCCAAATATTGTATCACATTCCAGATAAATAGACAATGTTAAACTTTCCGATCGAATAATCAAACACACAAGTTTTCCCAAATAGCTCAACACTTGAAATAAGTTTAAAAACATCCATTTCATGCCACAGTACCAACGGTCCAGCCGTAGAAGGGTCAAGCCAACGCCTCACATGTGGCACGCCGTACTACCCCAAACCCTAAGGTTCAAAAGGCAGTTCAAGACGGTCACATAATCAAGTTAAAGTTTGTTGTCTTCAAGAGGGTCCATCGCGTTACTTGCACGAGTTAGAACGTTCTTAAACTACGGAAAAATCCAACACTTGGAAATTTTCCGGGTCGGGAAAAAGTGAGTTATTGATATCCGTTCGAACTTTTTAACGCGTTCTAAAATTATCCGGAAAAAATAAACAAAGATAAATAATCCGATCAAATCATCGAGTCCCCAATACAACCCAGAAAACTCAACTCTTGAGTATAAATTAAAAATTCTTAGAAAACACAGGAATTACAGACGGACATTACTGTGCAAACCACGTGCCATGATTCACCTTTTTGGCCGCGGAACCGCCGCGTAAGCCAGGTACGGCCGTGGTTCGCGGCGCTTTGAGGGAATTAGGAGCACGTGCTGCACAGTAATTCCTAGAAAACCCTGCTGATTTTTTTGAGTATTTTCAATTCACAAAAAATCACAATTTCAGAAAATTTCCAGCGAAGGGTAAAAACTAGGGTTTCGGGGTTCGATCGGACTTTTAACTTCGTCTAGACTTCGCGTAAAGCTCTAGCTTGGCTCTGATACCACTGTAGGGTTCCTAGGCACTCTAACAAGGTTCTATAAGGCATCAACCTTGCCCGATTCAAAAAATTAGCCGTGCCGAGCAATCCTAACCAAGATCGTATACTAGAGATTATTCGAAAACTAGCAAGTTAAACATTTTAACTACAAGTGAAAGGGATTACAACCTTTGTAGATCCGGTCCTTCACTTCTAAAGCTCCGTGTTGACGTCCCTTCGCTGCGATCATTGGGATCCCGGACTCTAGCGATGGTTTCTTCGGAGAAATGAGCGGGCTGGGTCGTTGACTTCAAGGCCGAAGATGATCTACGTCGAGGAGACTCAAGCTCAAGCTCCATCTTCACTAGGTCATGAACTTTGTGAAGAGAACACCCAAAACTAAATGGCAAGTAGTAGAGGATGATGAAATAGGAAGTGGGTTCACTTTGGATTTGGATTTCTCACTCTTTTTCTTCAGTTCAAAATTTTTCTAGCATGCTTTTCTTCTTCTTGAAGAAGAAGAAGAAGAAAGAAAAGAAAAAGAATTATGTAAAAGGAATAATCAAGTGAAGTCTATCATAATGCAACCATGGGTAAGCTAACCATTGTAGAGACTAAACCATAGTTAATTATAATGGTTTGGTTAATGAATATCTTAATTAAGACAAAATGTGTGGACTTTTTGAAAGTTGCTTCAAGCTTCATGAAGCTTCAAGCCATGACAAAAGAAGCCACCATTTTGAATAATTAAGATAAATAAAAACCTAAATTATAATTAACATGGTGTATGTCACACACCTACCCAAGATTGCATGTATCATCAATCATGATGCAAACTAGTGCACAAACATATATCACATATACAACTTGTGCACAACAAGTGAGAAAATCAATCTTAAGTGAACCAATACTAGTTGATGTAAAGTAATATATCAAATATATAATTATACATTAAATCATTAAATCAACACTTGATTTAACGATCCGGTCATATCTCATATAACCGACTAATATCTAGTGTATCAATGTTTCGAATCAACACTTGATTCGGTAACCCGGCTATATCACATATAACCGAGTGATGATACAAATCGCGAAAATAGAATATAGTATCACATACTGGTATCATTCTCGGTCCCGCACATATCTCATATGCGCTCCTATTTCGTTTCTCTTGAGCCAGGAAACCTCTGTGTAGGACTCTAAAGATTCGTCAATACGCCGGCAGTAGGTGGTGATCATATCAATCACCCACAAGACGCAAGCGGTCTGCTTAACGTAACGGCCACCCGGGTATTGAGCGATCAGAAGATCAACGAGAAAGCATGCACACACTCCTGCGAATCCAATCAGTAACACTTACCACACAGTCCGGTCTGTTCGTCTGATATGTCGCATATCTCGCCTAGGGGTGGTAAACGTCAGACCCCAGAAGCTTGATAAGTCATGCCGATGTAAGGCCCATAACAATCATGAAACTACTGATAACACATACCAGTAAATCAGTGCAACCCTGGCCAGGGATTTCCAGTTATGGCCTGTCAAGCATAGCGCAACATCAACCCCCAATACCGGGAGAGACGAATCCCTTATTATCGCTCATTGCCTCCATGTGAATCGGGACTGTACCCAAAAACCACCTGTTTACATGACTCAGTAGAGCCGTGGTAGGGTGGAAATCAAAGCACAGTAGGAGTCACATAAGACTCTATGACGATCTCGGGTCAACAGACTAAGCTGTACCAGTGTCACCAGAGAACTGCCATCTGATGTGAGGTATAATACTATCAGGGAGTTCTCGGCGAGTTCGTTCGGTGTACCCAGTCCCTACTGAGCACCCTCATACCATCTCTGATGTCAAGCACCAATGGATATAGGATCATCCATCGCCCATCACATGGGTCGAGAAGATATACCCTAGTCTACTCTGGAATATCGATGCCACGTCTCGATATTCCCACGACTAGGAACATTGAAGGATGTACTCATGGACTACCCAAGCCCCACTAGTATGATCTGCATCATAGTCATGCATGTTGAGTACACATCATAAGGGCTTTATCAATATGTAACAGAGAGACAGTAAGTATACATGTTAAGATAAAGAGCAACCAGATAGCGTACTATCATGTCGAGCAAGAAAGTCCTACCTATATATGTCCCAGCATCCACTACAATATACATCTCATATATAGAAATGGCCTCTAGGGCATACATATAACTAACAGTTTCATGATGTTTTGGGTGTCGATGTTAGACACTCTCCTTATATAAAACTTACTTTTTACTGATATTGTACACACTAGATATATGAGATATATTGATGCTGTACATTCGGGATATATGAGATATACGTGATGTTAGACATTCAGGATATATGAAATATATTGATGTCGTACATTCGGGATATGTGAGATACACTTGATGTTGGACATCCAGGATATATGAGATTTACTTGATGTTGTGCATTAAGGATATATGAGACTTACATGATATGAGAACCAATTTAGGGGCTGATTTGTGGAAATTGGGAATTTGATTGTCTTGTTGGATTTTGGTCCTACCACGAGGTTAGGATTTCCGTGGAAATGACATGTTTAAATTCCATACTCCATATTTATTGTTTATGCACAGCTTCATGTATTTGTAGTACCTGTTAGAGTACCTTCCATGACTGTTGCATTTACATACATTTATTCATATCATTTCTTCATCTATTAGTAGTACCGATATAGTACCTTACATGATGCTGCATACAAATTGTCATATTATTACTGCTTCATATGTAGTTGTACCTTTCATGATTATTGCATTACATATGACTATTCATTGATATTAAATGCTTATGTTAGATTCGCGTTGTACGTCCATACTCGCGATTACCTGCATATGTCATTTACTATTGACGAGTTAGCAACTCACCCCCGTTGTGCCACAGTGTTTGCAGGTGTTCCTCAGGATAGTCAGAGGCCAGGCTATTTCCATCCATCGCATCATCTTTTGGCTGCGGATACCACTTCGCCTGACAGTGTGCAGTTTTGCCCAGGTGGGTTTTGTGGGTATCCGATGCTGTATTGTATATTCGTTGTATCCTTGTACTCTCCATCTACCAGTATTATGTATGACTTATTGACTTGGTGTGAGAACGATATTGTATATTATTTTTTGACTTGGAGGTTTTTATGCCGTTGTATTTATATAGTCTCTTTCTGCGCTACGGTATCGTATATCTGTTGTGGTGATTGTTTTCCGCCGTTGGGTGTGGATTTTGCTCCCGTTTGGGATGTTTTACTTTATATTCTTGTTGTACCCATTTTGGGGGCTTGTTTTACAAAGGGGGCGCTGCCAAAATTTTAAGGAATAAAAGTTGGACTTTTAAAGAATTTGGGTTGTGATTTCAAATATTTCAAAACTCCTATTATCTTTGTAGGGTTCCTAGGCACTCACAAGAGGTCTCACAAGGCATCAACCATGCCAATTTCAAATTTTACGGTGCTGAGAAACCCTAGACTACGGATCGTTGGCAAGAAGTTTAGGCGAAAAAGAAACTAGTTAACAACTTAACTAAATGGTAAACGGAAATACAACCTTTGTAGATCCAGTGCTCCACCTCCATAGCTCCGCAATGATGTCGCCTCGCTGTCCAAATCGGATCTTGGGCTCTAGCGTCGGCTTCATCGGAGAAAAGCGGGCTAGGTCATCGACGACGATGCCGAAGATGATCTACGTCGAGGCATCACTAGATCAAGCTCCAACTTCACCAAGTCAAGAAAACTTGTGAAGGAAACACCCTATACTACTTGGCAAGAGGTAGAGGATGAAGAAATAGGAGGTGGGTTCACTTTAGATTTGGATTTCTCACTCATTTTCACATTCCACCATTGATGAAGTGAAGCTTTCTTCATTGAAGAAGATGAAGAAGAAGAAGAAAGAATATCATAAGTATTATACAAAATGAATAATAAAATGAATACTTATCATATCCTAACCTTGGTTAGGTGTGGAGAATAGACTAGGGTTAAATGGAGTGGTTAGGGTTAAGCATGAGACCAAATGGTCACTTTGGTCAAATGTTCAAGAAGCTTCAACTAGAAAACAAATTAAGCCACCATTTTCCCCTTTATGCTTATCATTTTCAAAATGAATAACTAAATAAGATAAATCAAAAAGAAAACAAAACCCTAACCACTCATATAACCATGGTTTAGTCTTTACACAAACCCAAGTAAGCATGCATCATCAAACATGATACAAACATGTGTACAAAAGTATATCACATATACAATGTGCACAATCCAAGTGAGAAAATCCATTTAAAGTGAACCAATACTAGTTAATGCAAAGTAATATATCAAATATATAATTATGCATTAAATCATTAAATCAACACTTGATTTAACGACCCGGTCATATCGCATATAACCGACTAATATTCAATGTATCGACTTATCGAATCAATCCATGATTCGATAACTAGGTTATATCGCATACAACCATTCGATACATTCATCGCGAGAATGAAATACGGTATCACATACACGCATTATTCTCGGTCCCGCACATATCTCATATGCGCCCCTATTTCGTTTCGCTTGAGCCAGGAAACCTCTGTGTAGGACTCTAAAGACTCGTCAATATGCCGGCAGCAGGTGATGATCATATCAAACACCCACAAGTCGTAAGTGGTCTGCTAAACGTAACGGCCACCCGGGTATTGAGCGATTAGAAGATCGACGAGCAAGCCCGCTCACACTCCTGTGAATCCAACCAGTAACATTTACCGTACAGTCCGGTCTGATCGTCTGATATGTCGCATATCTCGCCTAGGGGTGGTAAACGTTAGACCCCAATAGCTCGATAAGTCATGTCGATATGAGGTCTATAACAGTTCAATAAACTACCGGTAACACTTACCAGTAAATCTCAACAACCCTGGCCAGGGATTTCCGGTCATAGCCAATCGAACACAGCGCAACATCAACTCCCTATACCGGGAGAGACGAATCCCCTCCTATCGCTCATTGCCTCCATGTGATTCGGGACTGTACCCAAAAACCACCGTTTTGCACGCCCTCTTTGACATGGTAAGGTGGAAATCAAAGCACAGTGGGAACCACACAAGACTCTATGACGATCTCGGGTCAACAGACTACTCTGTACCAGTGTCACCAGAGAACTGCCATCTGACGTAAGGTATAATACCATCTGGGAGTTCTCGGCGAGTCCGTCCAGTGTACCCAGTCTCCACTGAGCACCCGTATATCATCTCTGATGTCAAACACCAATGGATATGGGATCATCCATCGCCCATCTGTATGGGTCGAGAAGGAATACGCTAGTCTACTCTGGTATATCGATGCCCCGTCTCGATACACCCACGACTAGGGACCTTGAAGGATGTACTTATGGACTACCATGTCCCCAGTAGTATGATCTGCATCATAGTCCAGGTAGTCAAGTACACATCCTAAGGGCTTTACCAACATGTAACAGAGAGACAATCAGTGTACACGTTAAGGTAAAGATCAACCAGATAGTATACTATCATGTCGAGCAAGAAAGTCCTCCCTATATATGTCCAAGCATCCACTACAATATACATCCTATGTATAGTAATGGCCTCTAGTGTAGGGTTCCTAGACACGCTAGTGAGGTCTCCCAAGCCATCAACCATGGCAATTTCAAAAATTATGGTGCCTACAAACCCTAAACTACGGATCGATAACTAGATGTCTAGGCGAACAATGAACTAGTTAGCACTTAACTATAGGGAATACGGAAATACAACCTTTGTAGATCCGGTCCTCCACCTCCACGGCTCCGCAACGAGGTCGTCTCCGCTGTCCAAATCAAATCCGGGCTCTAGAGTCGGCTTCGTCGGAGAATGGGCAAGCTAGGTCGTCGATGTCCATGCCGAAGATGATCTACATCGAGGCATCGCTAGATCAAGCTCATAACTTCCCCAAGTCATGAAACTTGTGAAGTAAACACACTCTACTACTTGGCAAGAGGTAGAGGATGAATAAATCGGAGTTGGGTTAACTTTAGAATTGGATTTCTCACTCTAATTCATCAATCACCATTGATGAGGTAAGCTTTCTTCTTCAAGTTCAAGGAAGAAGAAGAAGGAAAATGGTTATGATAAGTCATTAAAAATAATAGAAAAACAAATACTTATCATAATGTTAACTAGAGTTAAGTGTAGAGAATGAATCTTGGTTGGTGGGAATGGTTAGGGTTAAGGATGAGATAAGAATGGTTGACTAGATCAATGTTTCATGAAGCTTCAACTAAACTCCAAAATTTGCCACCATTCTTTTCTCTTTTCTTTTTATTTTCCAAAATGAAATGTATAAATAAATAAGTGAATAAAATAAAACCCTAACCATAATCTTGTAACCATGGTTTGATCTTTACACATGAACCCTAGCAATGACATGTATCATCAAACATGATACAATCAAGTGCACAAAAGTATATCACATATACAATGTGTACAACCGAGTGAGAAAATCCATTTAAAGTAAACCGATACTAGTTAATGCAAAGTAATATATCAAATATATAATTATGCATTAAATCATTAAATCAACACTTGATTCAATGATCCGGTCATGTCGCACAAAACCGACAGGTATCATTAGTAACAACTTATCGAATCAACACTTGATCCGATAACCCGGCTATATCGCATATAACCGATCAATGTTACATCGCGAGAATCGAATACAATATCACATACTGGTATCATTCTCGGTCCCGCACATATCTCATATGCACTCCTATTTCGTTTCGCTTGAGCCAGGAAACCTCTGTGTAGGACTCTAAAGACTCGTCAATACGCCGGCAGCAGATGATGATCATATCAAACACCCACAAGCCGCAAGCGGTATGCTAAACGTAACGGCCACCCGGGTATTGAGCGATCTGAAGATCGACGAGCAAGCCCGCTCACACTCCAGTGAATCCGACCAGTAACACTACCGTACAGTCCGGTCTGATCGTCTGATATGTCGCATATCTCGCCTAGGGGTGGTAAACGTCAGACCCCAATAGCTCAATAAGTCGTGTCGATATGAGGTCTATAACTGTTCGAGAAACTACTGGTAACACTTACCAGTAAATCTCAGCAACCCTGGCCAGGGATTTCCTGTTATAGCCAATCGAACACAGCGCAACATCAACCCCCATATACCGGGAGAGACGAATCCCCTCCTATCGCTCATTGCCTCTATGTGACTC
Organism: Agapanthus africanus; assembly: GCA_030015575.1. Taxonomy (NCBI): domain Eukaryota; kingdom Viridiplantae; phylum Streptophyta; class Magnoliopsida; order Asparagales; family Amaryllidaceae; genus Agapanthus; species Agapanthus africanus. Next base: position 263,171,133 of record CM057346.1, on the reverse strand, counting down.
GGGACTGTACCCAAAAACCACCGTTTTGCACGCCCTCTTGGACGTGGTAAGATGGAAATCAAAGCACAGTGGGAACCACACAAGACTCTATGACGATCTCGGGTCAACAGACTACTCTGTACCAGTGTCACCAGAGAACTGCCATCTGACGTGAGGTATAATACCATCTGGGAGTTCTCGGCGAGTCCGTCCAGTGTACCCAGTCTCTACTGAGCACCCGTATATCTCCTCTGATGTCAAACACCGATGGATATGGGATCATCCATCGCCCATCTGTATGGATCGAGAAGGTATACGCTAGTCTACTCTGGTATATCGATGCCCCGTCTCGATACACCCGCGACTAGGGACTTTGAAGGATGTACTTATGGACTACCATGTCCCCACTAGTATGATCCGCATCATAGTCCAGGTAGTCAAGTACAGATCCTAAGGGCTTTACCAACATGTAACAGAGAGACAATCAGTATACACGTTAAGGTAAAGATCAACCAGATAGCATACTATCATGTCGAGCAAGAAAGTCCTCCCTATATATGTCCCAGCATCCACTACAATATACATCCTATGTATAGTAATGGCCTCTAGGGCATACATATAACTAACAATCTCCCACTTGCACTAGGGCCATCTGTAGCAGTGGTTTGAAGTATCTCATACTCAACCATCCCATAAAAGTGTCTCTCTCTGGGAACAGGCCTTTGTGAGTGGATCCGCTGTGTTGTCCTCTGAGTCTACTCTCCTAACCTCGATCTTCCTGGAGATCAACCATCTCCATGATCAAGTGATACTGCCTTAGAATATGTCTGGATCACTGATGGGACCGGCGTTCCTTGGCATAAGCCACAACTCCATTGTCACACAATGGGAGGAACATAGTTCATCTCATGAACCATTATACATCCAAACAGCCTCTTTGGTAGCATCTTAAGTAGCAATGTATCCTGCCTTTTTCGTCTAGTATGTCACGGTATCTAGCTTGGAACTCTTCCAACATACCGTCCCTTTACTGAGGGTAAAGACAATGCCTGCGACTGACATTCAGTCGTCTTTATCACCCTGGAACCCTTCCAGTGATTCTCCCCAGGATCGGCTGATACCATCTCACTACAAGTAGTGAGAATCCTAACATCCAATTAAATCTATCTCATAGATCCAAAATCCAGGATTTAGGAGGTATCACTTTGATCCTATATGGAGAATCATTGTGATAAGCGGAGATTGATCGAGCGTAGCATAGGAAGCTCCTTCCCTATCAAGAGTATGTCATCCACGTACTCTACGAGGATCGTCACCATACTCCCTACTACCTTCTTGTTTATACAAGGTTCATCTACCATTTTGATGATGTCAACTTCTTTGACTAATACATCAAAACAGATGTTCCAACTCCGCGATGCCTGCTTTATCCTATAAAGCATCTTGCACACGTTTCCGCTGCTCCCACTGTCTACGAAGCCCTCTGGCTGTGTACTTATAGACACTCTCTTCTAAATCATCATTTAGAAAAGCAGTCAAGACACCCAACCACCAGATATCGCAGTCATGGTATGTAGCCGTGACAAGTAGGATCTGGATGGACTTAAGCATAGGTACTTGAAAAAGGTTTCATCATTATCCATACCTGGTCAATGATGAAAACCCTTAACAAGTCTATCTTTGAAAGTCTCAACTTTTCCATGTACACCAAGTAATCTTCTCAAGATATACTTGCTCCTGATGGGGATTTAACCCTTCAGATATAGCAACTAAAGTCCATACTTTGTTGGTGTATAAGGATTCCATCTCAGATCGCTAAACATCCAGCCATTCTTACAGAGTCTCACTCTTGATGGCCAGCTCGAAACTAGTTGGGTCATCATCTCATGATGCATTCCTCGCTCCCACTGTCATAAAGAAACCGAAGTATCTCTCAGGTGGGTGAGGAACCCTACTAGATCGGCGGAGAGGCTGAGGTTCGTTGGTATCTATTGAATCCTTTGGTTCTATCAAATCATCTGCTGTAGTTTGTATAGCTGGAACACTTACAGTTCTACATAACAGATCTTGCCTCGAGTTTGTCCGGATTTTGCTTTCAGACATAGGCCGGTCAACCCCAAATCTTAACTAGCTTAAGACATGGGCTCTTCCCATTCCATATCACATATGAAGCGGTAGGCAACTGATTTGATTTGAACCCTATTCAATAGGTATGCAACTTCTCAAGTGCATAACTCCCAAAAGGAAATAGGTAACTCAGCAGTACTCATCATAGAGCACACCATATCAAATAGGGTGTATCTGCTCCGCCCCGATATACCATCGTGCTATGGTGTATACGGAGGAGTAATGCTGAGAGAGAATCTCATTCCCCTTTAGAATGGTCCAGGAATTCCGTGCTCAAGTATTCTCCTCCTTGATCACATCAAAGGACATAATACTTATACCCTTATTTTGGTTCTCTACTTCTAACTTATATTCTGTGAATATCTCAAAAGGTTCGGACTTGTGTTTCAACAGGAACATAGGTCTGAAACTCGAAAGATCATCAGAGAACGTAATGAAGTATAAAGAACCATTCCTGGCATGTGTAGACAGGGGACCTTACATACATCAACATGTATCATCCCAAGAGTTCAGTAACTCTTTCTCTGTTTCCAATAAACAGAGCTGTGGTCATCTTATCTTTGTGACATGACTGGCGAGTTTCACAAGATGCAAATTCAAACTAATTTAAATATGCATCTAAATGTAACTCTAGCCAGTCGGGTCGCATTGATCTGACCTAGTCTACAATACCTCAAGAAGGATTCGTTCATTTCTGAACTCTTTCTCTTGTGTGTGTTCCGTATACTAAGAACTGTAGTTTGATTTAGAACATTAATGCTTTTAGATAACGTGCCTGATCCGATCAACTTTTGATATAGGAAATGTTCAAAACATTATCCAACAATACAAAATTATATCCTTTCTTTACAGATAAAGAGACAGATATGATTTTGTATATCAGGTTCGGTATCTAATAACATTCGTTCAGAATCAATGTATTGTTAATACAGGGTGACAGTGACCGACAGACTTGGCTGCAACACTTGCCCCGTTTTCTGCCTCATGAAACTTATCACCCGTTCTCAGTTCTCTACCTGTCTGTAGCCCTATGTAACAGATTACATATCTGGGATCCTGATCTGGTATCACATACCCAGGACGTAAAGGATACTGAGAAACAGTTCTTTGTAATGAACATACCCGAAGATGATGCATCAGCATGCACTCTCTTCGTTTGGGCGGCACGGGAATTCTGGTAATCCCCAATTTCCTGCTCTGTCTTATAACATTTATAAGTTGGAGCGGGACCAACGTTCCCCAGCTCAGTATAACAAGCGGGTTCGGTCAATAATCCGTATTATTATCTTGATTAAGGCGTGATATGGTCGCTACCTGGAGAGAGAGAGAAGAAAACACTCAGCGTGTGCTCTGTCAAGAATAGATTGGTTATTATTTTATCTAATCAGGATGGCTCCCACTGCTTTTTATCAAATCTTCCTTCAAACCCTAAAAGGAAAGACTAGCCGGGATTAATTACACACTACAAGTTCGCCAATCTTTCAGCCAGGCCAGTGTCGGTACTTTGAGGGAGGTCCCCCGTGCTTTCGCACGAACCTAATTAATGTAAACCTCGTTTTCCCAGAGGCGTAACCCCGTTGACACCTTTCTAGACACCTACTTGATCGGCAAATTGTAATGTATAAAACTCTCCCAGGAGTAACTCTTACTCGCAGCGGGTATCGGGATCCAACTATCTCATAGAAGGTATGCAATCTCATTGCAAATTTCAACACTTGAAATTCCCGATAATATTTTGCCCCGAACGATCTATGACCTTGACAAGGTCAACAAACCATAGACCGCAAGTCAAGTTCAGCCCGTCATTTCTTGATTGAATCAAACCCACCCGCACGACCCTTGACAAGGTCAACAAGGCCGCACGACTACCCTAACCCAATCTGCATCATATGCATAAGCAGATAAATACTGGTTAGCTACCGCACACTGCGCCTTGACAAGGTCAACAAACGCAGCACGAATACTAAACAGCACTTATCTGAAATGACGGAGGGCTACGACAGGTTTTTCTGAAAACCTATTGCGTAATGAACTTGATATCGTTGTAGGATCGAATGAATTTTGAAATGGAGTGCTTTTGAGGCTTTTCTAGTTTTGCTAAAGGAGTCACTCCCGGTGAAGGGATCGTCGGTCCTTTCCTCGTCGAATGAGGTGCGGGATATATCACATATATCGCTGTGCAAAGCAAAAACTCTTAAAAGCAATCAAAAGACAAACCGAAGGTTGAAGCATCTGCCAGTTATTGCTAAAGGAGTCACTCCCGGTGAAGGGATCTCGGTCCTTTCCTCATCGAATAAGGTGCAGGATATATCACATATACCTCTGTGCAAAGCAAGAACTGTAGCTACCTGTTTTATTTTGAAATTCGATTCTACAACATCTTAGGTTTCTTTTATTTCATTAATCACATATATGAAGTCCCATCATTTAAGTACCTAATCATCACAGATAAATACGACGTACACTTATGCCATCCGCATTCGCCTCGATGTCCCCTCGTGCACCGTGAGGTTAGGTAACTAACGACAGAGCAGGGCAGGGCTAGCACGGGTGTAAAACATAAGTAACGCCTATATAATATATCATATATAATATATAATGTATCTATCACAGAACATCACATGATCACATCACAGATATCGCAGCAGAAGAATCATATGAAATATTGGATATACTAGGACGTCCGTGTTTTCAATACGAGCCAGTATAAAACACGGATTCCACGGTCGTGATGAATAGCCAAACCCACACCCCTAGACCCCTACGAGAGCGGCAAGCAACCCTACCAATTCTGGAGTTAGGAGACCCGGACCCGACTCCTCGAGTTGGTCTCCCACTGGACTCCAGAACCCGGTTACTTGTGCTCCCCTCCTTGGGTCTATCCTAGTGCGGAAAAGTAAAAATATACAACGGGTAACAACTTCCGCAACCTGGAAGCGCCCCAATAAAAGAATATTACATACAAGTTTTTACATGAATGAAAATGAAAAACACTCATCTCACATAAAAACCCCCGGCTATTCAAACACGACGATCCAATATAACATATCCAGCAACACATAACATCACATGTCATCAACGTAAGTAAATATGCGCATCCCAATTGTCGTTGACATATAGCAACGAAACCGGCGATATCCCATATTACACTTACGGTCACAGAAAAGAAAGTGTAAAACTACAACTGTTGGAATCCGCAACCATCTCAGACATCGCATGCCTGACCAAATGAATTACTTAGACATCGCATGCCTAACAATTATAAACCCCGCATTTTAGTCTCAAAATCGAAAACTCTTTTCAATATCAAGTCGGGCAATTCAACAAGATTCCCGACATCCTGATCGAATACTCGTCGCAAACTTCAGTAGACGGCTGCACCCCCGATACCGTCGACGAAGTGCACCATGGCGGAATACCGCTACCGCGAGCACCCGGACGGATGCTTTCGGCGACGGGGTTCTCCTACAGTCACTTGGTCGGGGCTATGGAGTGAAGCTGTCTATTAAGTTTACCCGGCGAGTATCCGCGTACGCTACGTGATTGCGACGGACTTTTGATCACATCAAAATTCCGTGGCAACCGATCAAGTGAGACTAAACCGCTAGATTTATAACATTCATTCAGTTATCTCATAACTTCTTGTGAATTCCAATTATTGTATCCCATTCCAGATAAATAGAAAATGCTAAACTTTTCGATCGAACAATCGAACACCCAAGTTTTCCCGATACAGATCAACACATGAAATAAGTCTAACAACATTCAGTTCGTGCCTCAGTACCGACGGTCCAGCCGTAGAAGGGTCAAGCCAACGCCTCACATGTGGCACGCCGTACTGCCCCAAACCCGAAGGTTCAAAGGGCAGTTCAAGACGGTCACATAATCGAGTTAAGGTTTGTGTCTTCTGGAGGGACCATCGCGTTACTTGCACTACTTAGAACGTCGTTAAACTTCGGAAAATCCAACACTTGGAATTTTCCCGACAGGGGAAAAATTGGGTATTTATATCCGGTCGAACTTTTTAACATATTCTAAAATTTATCCGGAAAGCCACATAGACAAAATTTGATACCCCGATCGAAACACCGAATCCCCAAAACAACTGCAGAAAATTCAACTCTTGAATAAAATTTCAAAACATCCAGAGAACTCAGAATCAGAAACAATGAATTACAGTGTAAAAATTTGGGGCTGACGTCATCAATGTGCGGCTGATCCGCCGCAGAATGCAGGTATCTACCGCTCTTCCGCGCTATGATGAACAGTTCATGACCCCAATTTTCCACCGTAATTCTTATATTTTTCTACTGAGTTCTCTGCATATTTTTAATTTGGAAAAATCACTGTTTTTGAAAAAAGTACAGAGAGCAATTTCCCGAGTGAGGTTTCGGTTCGATCGGACTTCAAATCGCGTCTAGACTTCGCCTAAGGCTCTAGCTAGGCTCTGATACCACTGTAGGTCAGGCAGCCACCCCATCCAATGGGGTCACCGTGGCACCCACGGGTCCCTCAGCAGCTACTTTTTACGCATGCCCCCTCGCGAGGACTACAACCCGCCGGAACACCTTCCGGTCTCGGGACACCCTGGGGGTAAGAGCCTATGCTTCGCCACACTGTCACACAGTAAGAACCCCCCATAGGTCGACATCCAATGCCTAGTAGCTCTGATACCACTGTAGGGTTCCTAGACACGCTAGTGAGGTCTCTCAAGCCATCAACCATTGCAATTTCAAAAATTATGGTGCCTACAAACCCTAAACTACGGATCGATAACTAGATGTCTAGGCGAACAATGAACTAGTTAACACTTAACTATAGGGAATACGGAAATACAACCTTTGTAGATCCGGTCCTCCACCTCCACGGCTCCGCAACGAGGTCGTCTCCGCTGTCCAAATCAAATCCGGGCTCTAGAGTCGGCTTCGTCGGAGAATGGGCAAGCTAGGTCGTCGATGTCCATGCCGAAGATGATCTACATCGAGGCATCGCTAGATCAAGCTCACAACTTCCCCAAGTCATGAAACTTGTGAAGTAAACACACTCTACTACTTGGCAAGAGGTAGAGGATGAAGAAATAGGAGTTAGGTTAACTTTAGAATTGGATTTCTCACTCTAATTCATCAATCACCATTGATGAGGTAAGCTTTCTTCTTCAAGTTCAAGGAAGAAGAAGAAGGAAAATGGTTATGATAAGTTATTAAAAATAATAGAAAAACAAATACTTATCATAATGTTAACTAGAGTTAAGTGTAGAGAATGAATCATGGTTGGTGGGAATGGTTAGGGTTAAGGATGAGATAAAAATGGTTGACTAGATCAATGTTTCATGAAGCTTCAACTAAACTCCAAAATTTGCCACCATTCTTTTCTCTTTTCTTTTTATTTTCCAAAATGAAATGTATAAATAAATAAGTGAACAAAATAAAACCCTAACCATAATCATGTAACCATGGTTTGATCTTTACACATGAACCCTAGCAATGACATGTATCATCAAACATGATACAATCAAGTGCACAAAAGTATATCACATATACAATGTGTACAACCGAGTGAGAAAATCCATTTAAAGTAAACCGATAGTAGTTAATGCAAAGTAATATATCAAATATATAATTATGCATTAAATCATTAAATCAACACTTGATTCAATGATCCGGTCATGTCGCACAAAACCGACAGGTATCATTAGTAACAACTTATCGAATCAACACTTGATCCGATAACCCGGCTATATCGCATATAACCGATCAATGTTACATCGCGAGAATCGAATACAGTATCACATACTGGTATCATTCTCGGTCCCGCACATATCTCATATGCACTCCTATTTCGTTTCGCTTGAGCCAGGAAACCTCTGTTTAGGACTCTAAAGACTCGTCAATACGCCGGCAGCAGATGATGATCATATCAAACACCCACAAGCCGCAAGCGGTCTGCTAAACGTAACGGCCACCCGGGTATTGAGCGATCTGAAGATCGATGAGCAAGCCCGCTCACACTCCAGTGAATCCGACCAGTAACACTACCGTACAGTCCGGTCTGATCGTCTGATATGTCGCATATCTCGCCTAGGGGTGGTAAACGTCAGACCCCAATAGCTCAATAAGTCGTGTCGATATGAGGTCTATAACTGTTCGAGAAACTACTGGTAACACTTACCAGTAAATCTCAGCAACCCTGGCCAGGGATTTCCTGTTATAGCCAATCGAACACAGCGCAACATCAACCCCCATATACCGGGAGAGACGAATCCCCTCCTATCGCTCATTGCCTCCATGTGACTCGGGACTGTACCCAAAAACCACCGTTTTGCACGCCCTCTTAGACGTGGTAAGATGGAAATCAAAGCACAGTGGGAACCACACAAGACTCTATGACGATCTCGGGTCAACAGACTACTCTGTACCAGTGTCACCAGAGAACTGCCATCTAACGTGAGGTATAATACCATCTGGGAGTTCTCGGCGAGTCCGTCCAGTGTACCCAGTCTCTACTGAGCACCCGTATATCTCCTCTGATGTCAAACACCGATGGATATGGGATCATCCATCGCCCATCTGTATGGATCGAGAAGGTATACGCTAGTCTACTCTGGTATATCGATGCCCCGTCTCGATACACCCGCGACTAGGGACTTTGAAGGATGTACTTATGGACTACCATGTCCCCACTAGTATGATCCGCATCATAGTCCAGGTAGTCAAGTACAGATCCTAAGGGCTTTACCAACATGTAACAGAGAGACAATCAGTATACACGTTAAGGTAAAGATCAACCAGATAGCATACTATCATGTCGAGCAAGAAAGTCCTCCCTATATATGTCCCAGCATCCACTACAATATACATCCTATGTATAGTAATGGCCTCTAGGGCATACATATAACTAACATCTAGGGCATACATATAACTAACAATCTTGTCTTTTTAATGGTTTAGATTTCTGGGTTTTGGCTTTCTTTTACTGCGTTACGTCTGTAGGCGTTGCGTAGTATTAGAGCCGTCACGTGCCAATTTCGGGTCGTGACAAAATTGGTATCAGAGCGCTAGGTTTTACCTTACGGAGTGTAGGATGACCTTGGTATGATGGAGTAGGTAGCTTAAGCAGAGTGACGTAGTGTATGCATGTCTGCAGCAAACTCACGATGCAGTACTCCGCCTAAAGTGCCTAAGTACAAATTTCTTGAAATTACTTCCTTGATGATACATATTCTTGTGATTCGATTTCCGTATTCTTATCGAATCTTATATTCTATTTATAGCCTTTGCCGCCGACGACTATGGGGACTCAAAGAGGTGCAGCGAGGGCCGAGGTCAGAGTGGACTCGGGTGAGATGAGGACGGACCAGGACGGCACGCTCGTTGCACAGGAGCGGATGGATTCGCCTTCGACAAATAGCATCGCTAGGCCTGTGGCAGAGGTGCAGGACATGCGCCAGACTATGAGTTCATTGGTTGAGGCCATTCGAGCGCAGCGACATGAGCTTGTCACCCCTGTTACCCAGTTGTTCCTTGCGGTCAGCACACAGTATTCCGTCACCTACACCACACCAGTGGATGCAGCCCCAGTTGACGAGACACGTCTTCCAGAGACTTTAGGAGTTTCGGATCAGAGGAGGGCTCATGCAAGTGTGCCAGCCCATAGACAGAGGTTCGGTCGTCGTGACAGGCTTCGTGCACGTCATAGGAGTACAAGAGGCTTGAGGCAAGGGCAGTCGTCTAGCTCTTATCCCCAGGATGGTTAGCAGTTTTCTTCCGGATGTTATCGGTGCGAGAGTTTGGATCATCGGGATCAAGTTTGTACTGAGACACGTAGTGGCGAGGCAGCTATACCGCAGAGAGGAGGATTTCAGCCTGTTTCGGGTAGAAGACAGACTCGGGAGTTTGCTTCTACTCATCGGGACGTGCAGGCGTCCAATGCTGAGTTTGCAGGTACTCTAAATTCATATGTTCCTTATTGTAATGGTTATTTTATACCCTTTGTGCCGTGGTTTGGACGAGGATCATGTTAGCAAGATCAGCCGCTTGTTGTGTTAATTTCTGTCAGCGATTCTTTTGTTGCGCGACACGTATTTCAGTCGTATGCCAATCGGTTAGGAGATTCATTCGTCACTTGATCCCTCTAGAGAAGTTGGATTTGACGTTCTCAAGGGCACGGATTGGTTAGCTACGTGCTATGCGTTTGTAGACTACCGCGAGAAAACAGTCAGGTTTGTTTTCCCGGCAAGTCAGTTCTTGTGGTGCAGGGGGGACGGTGGTGTCGCCTCTCATAGCTTGAATTTAGCCTTTTTCGCTAGTCGACTTTTGAGGAGAGGATGTCGTGAATTCTTGGCGTTCAATCGAGATACCGTAGCCACAGTGGATTTGTTGGACCGGTTTCCTTTTGTGCAAGATTTTTCCGATGTCGTTCTAGATGAGCCGGCGAAGCTTAGGGAGCTTAAGGATCAGCTGCAGAGTTGTTTTTTGGGGAGCAAGTGCGTCTGAGTGTTTCACAGTGAGGAGTTCCTATTTCTGTTCGTCAAGGAGGAAGACGGCAGTTTGAGGTTGTGTATCGATTGATCGTCAATTTAACCGGCTTTCGGTGCGGATAAGTATCCTTTACCTCGCAATTGACGATTTCTGCGATTCAGCTCCTGAGTGCGAGACATTTTTCTAAGTTGTTCGGGGATCTGGTCATCATCATTGTGGGTTCGGAGTGATGGCATTCCGAATACGGCTTTTGTGCGTGCTATAGGCAGTTTGTGTTGTGGTGGTGTCGTTGGACTCACCAATGCCCTAGCAGCAATCGTAGATGTGATGAACCAGATTTCTTCAGGCCGTTCCTCGACAAGTTATTGTTGTGTCATTGATGACATTCTGGTCTTTTTCTTATATCGTGAGGAACATGAGCAGCGCTTGAGGATTTGTTTCGCAGACGTTGGGAGAGTGCCAACTATTTGCAAGATTCTCGGAGTGTTCCTTCATGCTTGATTGTGGTGACTCCATTCGGGTGTTTCTTGTCTGGTTATTTTCAGTTTGCTCAGTTGTTCTTTGTTATGCTTGTGCGTACGTACTTGTTGTTGTCGGCAGTTGGTATCGTCACTCGCCAGTGTTAGAGTTCTCCTTCGATAACCGTTATCAGGAGACACTCCAATTGCCAACCTTTAGGTTAGTTGTAGGTAGTGTCGTTCACCAATCTATTTTTCTGACTCTGCATAGTAGGATTTTTGGACCCCAGTTAGTCCAGAGACTTCGGAGAGGATCCGGTTGGTTCAGGTCAGGATGATGACAGTCCTGTGCGGACAGAGGTCTTGTGCCGACCATGGTGGTCGCAGGCTTGAGTTCGCGGTAGGAGATCATGTATTCCTATGGATTGTTCCGATAAATGACGTATTGAGTTTTGGGTAGATTATCCCAGGATTGTAGGTCCTTTTGAGATCCTCAAGCGAGTTAGTTTCATTGCCTTTAATTTGGCACTTCCGCCAAGATTTTTGACTATTCACCCCATTTTCATTGTGTTGATACTTTGCATTTACCTTCATGACTTTCCCACATGATTCAGCACCAGACCTTTTACTTTGGACTTGATATTTTCGTTCACCGGCATCCATTGGTGTAAATGGCTCGGCAGGTGGAGAAACTTCTGTCAATGGTCTTGCCATCTGTGGGGATTTTTCTTGGACGTAGCCGTATAGTGAGGTGATCACTTGAGAGGCTGCGAGCAAGAAATGAGACGTTGTAATCTTTTCTTTGAAGGTACGCTTAGTGAAAATCTCAAATTCGGGGACGAATTTTTATAAGGGGGGAGATTGTAACGTTTTAGAAATCGTTATATGAATTTTTCCGTTTTTGGGTAAAATTGTCGGTATTTTCCGTTTTAAACCGACTGTGATCAAACGACCATATAGACTTGTCAGCACCTAGTTTAGCTAAAATAAAGCTAGTGCGCAAGCTTTAGGGGTATATTGGACGTTTTGGTTCAATTTGAATTTTTCCCAATTTTAATATTATTTTAATGCGGTATTCATATTTTGGGAAATTTCTCTTTTTTGATCTTTTCTTTCTTTTATGCTTGAGTTAACCAAAACCTACATAATATCTAGATATTTGTTTGGGTTTATGGATTTAATTTAAAAGAAAATAAAAGAAATAGAAGAGGTGCATGCATGTGTGTATTGTGTGTGTGAATGCATTTAATGCATTAAATGTTGGAAATTGCAAGGAAACCCTCCCCTCAATCACTTGGCCGAATCCCTCTCTCCCTCTACTGCTCTTGATCATTTCCCTTCCATTCTTCATCAATTCTTGCACAATAAATCCTAAAAATCCCAAATTTTATCACAAAAATCTCATCTTTGATCACTTGTGCCTCTTGGATGCCTAGGAGCATGCAATGCTTGGATCTTTCAGATCTTTTGGCTAGGTAATAATCCCTATCAGTTTTTTAAGTGTTTTTAGTGTAGCTTAGCTAATTGGATTCAGTTTTAAGTGTTTAAAGTTAGGATGTGTATGTAATATCGTATTTTAGTATCGATTGTGATATCTATGACCTGCTGTGACCCCGAGATTTTACCAGAAAACCAAACAATGTAGTTTTGTAGTACCTGTGACCATCGGACCTCACCTGGAGCACGAACCCATGGGGCTCGGACTCAGCCGGCAACCACTCAAAGGTAGTCCGGCGACGTCGGCCGTTGGTTTGAGTTGGGGTGTGGGTTTTTGAGGGTAGGTCTATGCTGGGGTTTGGGTGTATTTGGTCTTGTTTGTTTGTTAAGTTTTCACTGTATGCATATTCTGGGATCGCTTAGGTTGGTTGTAGTGTTTTGTGTTCGCGCGATACGTTATACGACACGGATCGTGCACTTCGGGTGGTTTTGCTCTTAAGTTGTTTTCGTCGTGTCGCTACGCACGTTAGCCATAATACGAACACTTGAGAGTATGTTTTGTGTTGTTGCGTCAGTCTAATGTAGTGTGTACGTGTTTTAGGGTTATTATTAATATACACTTGTTTTATTGTTTTGATGTGGTAGGTTCACAGGCGGGAACTACGGACACAGCTACAAAGGGAAAACCGGTGGTTGGCTACACTTAGCCAGGAGTGTTGGTGAGTAGATTTAACATCTACAGAGGAATCACCCGCATGGCGTTATGCGTCTTGGCTAGAGATATTAACTTTGTCACATATTCTATGACATATTTAGAATTGCGCATTTACCCTACTGCTTAGTAAATTGTTGTGCTTGGACTAGTATCCTTAGGACACTGCACTATTATTGACGGCTCATGTTGCACGAGCACTGATATTATGCCACACACACCGTCAATAATTGCCATGTCACGCACAACCCATATATAAAAATGATATTATCTGGTTAGGGACATTGTGACATTGATTCATATTTCTTATCACATATGACATATAGTATACCTGAATACCTATATTCTTACACATATGCTTTGACATGCTAGTTACCCATATACCTATATGGTATTGTACCATTGTGATAGGTATATACACATATGAGACATAGTTACCTGTACATCCGGCATACATACATACATATACCTAAAGGGTATTATGGATAGGTATAGACACATACCTTGCTACAGCTACTTTGACATCATACATACTTACATATGGACACACATATCTTGCAATACAGACATGGTTACACATACCTTGTTATAGGTACATGTTCACCTGTCTATATTGTTGCATCTAATTTTGGGGAAATCAGGAACCGTGTGATATATTTATTTAACTGGTTGCAGTTAAATAGTGATTTTTCCTTTATATGCTCATATTACTGTTTCATATTGCATGTACTACATTCATAGATGTCATATGATGTTCTTTGATATTTTTAATACTATGTATATATAACAGTGGAGTGGGACGCTGTTATATATGCCTTTACACCATTATTACTGGAATGGGATGCTAATATATGTGTATTGATTCATGCATTCATACATATTTACTACTTGATGTTTTCTGGATTTGAGGACCGTGGTTGTTTCATGAAATTATGCATTATTTGAAAAACCCAGTTTCTCTTGATATGATATTTCAGCTTCCACCATGAGATTTCTCGGTTCTGAGCTTATATATACCCCATGTGAGGAGGAGTCATGGGCCGTGTGCGGGTACATGGTGGAGCCCGGTTAGTTCCCCGGGGCAAGAAAGTCGAAGGTCCATGCCGATGAGCCCGGCTGGGGGCGTTTGCCATCCGATGACAGTATTTGGACTCGTCGTATATCTGGGGTATATCGATCGAGGTTATGTACGTATATGCCTTGCAGATTGCGGGTGGTGCTTACCCAGGTTATTAGGATGTACGTACATGACATTGGAGGGCCAGTCCTAGGAGATGGCGCCTCAGAGATCAGTATTTTTAGTGTCTATGCTGGACACTTGTTTCATGATGTTTTGGGTGTCGATGTTAGACACTCACCTTATATGAAACTTACTTTTTACTTATATTGTACACACTGGATATTTGAGATATATTGATGCTGCACATTCAGGATATATGAGATATACGTGATGTTAGATATTCAGGATATATGAGAGATATTGATGTCGTACATTCGGGATATGTGAGATATACTTGATGTTGGACATTCAGGATATACGAGATTATTTGATGTTGTACATTAAGGATATATGAGACTTACATGATATGAGAGCCAATTTGGGGGCTGATTTGCGGAAATTGGGAATTTGATCGTCTTGTTGTATTTTGGTCCTACTACGAGGTTAGGATTTCCGTGGAAATGACATGTTTAAATTCCATACACCACATTTATTGTTTATGCACTGCTTCATGGATTAGTAGTACTTGTTAGAGTACCTTCCATGACTGTTTCATTTACATACCTTTATTCATATCATTTCTTTATGTATTAGTAGTACCGATATAGTACCTTACATGATGCTGCAAACAGATTGTCATATTATTACTGCTTCATGTGTAGTTGTACCTGTTAGTGTACCTTTCATGATTATTGCATTACATATGACTATTCATTGATATTAAATGCTTATGTTAGATTCGCGTTGTACGTGCATACTAGCGATTACCTGCATATGTTATTTACTATTCACGAGTTGGCAACTCACCCCATTGTGCCACAGTATTTGTAGGTGTTCCTCAGGATAGTTAGAGGCCAGGCTATTTCCATCCATCGAATCATCTTTTGGCTGCGGATACCGTTTCGCCTGACAGTGTGCAGTTTTGCCCTGGTGGGTTTTGTGGGAATCTGATGTTGTATTGTATATTCGTTTTATCCTTGTACTCTCCATCTACCAGTATTATGTATGACTTAGTGACTTTGTGTGAGGACGATATTGTATATTATTTTGTGACATGGAGGTTTTTATGCAGTTTTATTTATATCGTCTCTTTCTTCGCTATGGTGTCGTTTATCTGTTGTGGTGATTGTTTTCCGCCGTTGGGCATGGATTTTACTCCCGTTTAGGATGCTTTACTTTATATTCTTGTTGTACCCATTTTGGGGGCTTGTTTTAAAAAAGGGGCGCTGCCAAAATTTTAAGGAATAAAAGTTGGACTTTTAAAGAATTTGGGTTGTGATTTCAAATATTTCAAAACTCCTATTATCTTTTCTCGTCTTTTTAATTGTTTAGATTTCTGGGTTTTGGCTTTCTTTTACTGCGTTACGTCTTTAGGCGTTGCGTAGTATTAGGGCCGTCACGTGCCAATTTCGGGTCGTGACAGGTGGTCCGTGAAAAATATGACACGACTCTCCACACAAGTAGTGTCCCAAATCTCCAACGCACGACCACCGCGGCCATCTCCAGATCATGAGTGGGATATCCTGCTCGTACTTCCTCCAACTTTCGGGAAGAAAAAGCGATAACTCTATAATGCTATATCAACGCAAAATCGAGCCCCACTCGTGAAACATCACAGTAAACAACAAAGTCGCCCGAACCAGAAAGCAAAGAAAGAACTGGTGCAGTTGTCAACCGAGTTTCCAACTGCTGAAAACTTCGCACGCATGCCTCAGTCCAAATGAAAGGAACCTCCTTTCCGGTCGATTCAGTCAACGGTGCAGCGATACGCAAGAAATCCTGCACGAAACGGCGGTAAAAACCTGCTAAGTCCAAAAATCTGCGGACCTCTGTCCTGCACACAAGTCTCGGCCAAAGCTGTACGGCCTCGATCTTTCTCGGGACCATACGAAAAACCATCTCTCGCAACAACAAGACGTCGGGGTCAACACAATCAAGCCTGAAGGAACACTTCGAGAACCTAGCAAACAGCCGACACTCGCCCAATGTCTGCAAAACAAATTCTCAAGTGCTTCTCATGTTCCTCACGGCAAATTAGAATAGACCAGAATGTCATCAATGACACAAAAATAAACTGTTCATGAAACGGCCTGAAGAAATCTGGTTCAACATATCCACGAATGCTGTTAGGGCATTGGTGAGTCCAACGTGACAACCAAAACACACAAAGCCCGTAGCACGCACAAAAGTAGTCTTCGGAATGTCATCACTCCGAACCCGCAACCAATGATGACCTGATCCCAAACAAACTTAGAAAAAGTCTCGCACTCTGGAGCTGATCAAAGAAATCATCAATGCGAGGTAAAGGGTAACTATCCGCACCGTAAGCCGGTCAATTGACGAACCATCAATACACAACCTCAACTGCCATCCTTCACCTTGACGAACAGAATAGGTGCTCCCCAAGCGAAACACTTAGACGCATAACACCCCCCGAACAATCAACTCTGCAACTGATCCTTAAACTCCCTAAGCTCCGTCGGCTCATCTGGAACAACGTCGGAAAACTATCGCACGAAAGGAACCCGGTCCAACAAACCCACTGTGGCACCGTTATCACGAATGAACGCCAAGAATCCTCTACATCCTCTTCTCAAAATCCGACTAGCGAAAAAGGCTGAATTCAAGCTGTGACGGGCGGCACCACTGTCCCCCTGCATAACGAGAACTGACTCCCCGGGAAAACAAAACCTGCCTGTTTCCTCGCTGTAGTCTACAGATGCCTAGCATGTAGCTAACCAGTCTGTGCCCAGGAGAACGTCAAATCCAACATCTCTAGAAGGATCAAAACGACGAACGAAACTCTATCTCCTTCCGATTGGCACACGACTGAAATACGTGTCGCGCAACAAAAGAATTGCTGACAGAAGTTAACAAAACAAACGGTTAATCTAGCTAACAAGACTCTCGGCCCAACCACGACACAAAGTGTGTAAAACAAATAAGTGCATCAAAAGAACATACGAATTAAGAATACCTAAAAACTTTGCATTGGACGCCCGCGCGTCCCGATGAGTAGATGAAAACTCTCGTGTCTGCCCCCTACCCGCAACTGGCTGAACTCCTCCTCTCTGCTGTACCACTGCCCCGCGCTCACGTGGCTCTGTACAAACTCGAACCCGATGATCCAAACTACCGCACCGATAGCATCCAGATAACAACTGTTGACCCTCCTAGGGATGAGAGCTGAACGACTGTGCTCATCCCAAGCCTCTGCTACTCCCGCGATGGTCACGAAATCTGTCACGGCGACAGAATCTCTGTCTTAAGGCTGAAATACCTCTACGAGCACTCCTCTGTCCTCGGACTCCCAAAGTCTTGGAAAGACGCTCCTCGTCGAATAGGGCTGCGTCCACTGGTGCTGTATACGTAACACTATACTGTGTGCTGATCGTAAGGAACAACTGGTTAACAGGGGTGACAACCTCCTGTCGCTGCTCTCCAATGGCCTCAACCAATGAACTCATCATCCGGCACAAATCCTGCATCTCTGCCACAAGCCTATCGATACGATCTGTCGAAGGCGGATCCATCTACTCCAGTGCAACGAGCGCGCCATCCTGGTCAGTCCTCCTCCCACCCGAGTCAATCCTGACCTCGGCCCTCGCCGCATCACTCTAAGTCCCCATAGTCATCGGCGACAAAGGCTATAAATGGAAATAAGATTCAATAAGAACACGAAAATCGAATCACAAGGATATGTATCATCAAGGAAGGAATTTCAAGCAATTAGTACCTAGGTCACTTTAGGCTGAGTACCGCGTCGTGAGTATGCCGTGGACATACACACACTATGTTACTCTGCTTAAACTACCTACTCCATCATACCAAGGTCATCCTACACTCCGAAGGTAAAACCTAGCGCTCTGATACCAACTTTGTCACTACCCAAAATTGGCATGTGACGGCCCTTAAACTACGTAATGTCTACAGGCGTAACGCAATTTAACTAAGCCGAAAACCCAGCAATCTAAACCATCAAAAGTAGTAAGAAATAATAGCATTTTCAAACCTTTGAAATCGCAACCCAAATTCTTTAAAAGTCCAACTTTATTTCCTTTAAAATTTTGACAGCATCTCCTTTGTAAAAACCAACCCCAAAAATGGGTACAAACTAAATATAAGTAAAGCATCCCTAAACGGGAGCAAAAAAATGCCCAAAGGCAGAAAACAACCACCACAACAGATATACGACACCGTAGCGAAGAAATAAATGACGATATAAATAAAACTGCAAAAAAGAACTCCAAGTCACAAAATAATATACAACATCGTCATCACAACAAGTCTCTAAGTCATACAAGATAATGGTAGATGGAGAGTATAGGATACAACGAATATACAATAAGCAACGTTAACGGATAACCACAAAACCCACATAAAGCAAAACTGCACACTGTGAGCCGAACCGGTATCCGCAGCAATAGATAATATGATAGATGATAATAGCCCAGCCTCTGACTACTGTGAGGATCTACCTGCAAAATACTATGGCACATCGGGGGTGAGTTACCAACTCGTGAATAGTAAATAACATATGCAAGTAATCGTAAGTATGCACGTATAGTGTGAATCTAACATATGCAAGCTAATAGCAATAAGTCATATGTGTGCAATAGTCATGAATGGTACACTAGCAGGTATCACTAATACATGAAGCAGTAATATGACAATATGTAAGCAACAGTCATGTAACTTACCCCATCGGGCACAACTAATACATGAAATAATGATATGATAATGTACATATGCAACAGCCATGAAAGGTACTCTAACAGGTACAACTAATACATGAAGCAATGTATATAAAATAAATGTAGATTATAGGATGAAACATGTCATTTCTATGGAATCCTGACATCGTGGTAGGACCAAAATCCATCAAGACAATCCAAATCCCAATTCCTCAAATCAGCCCCCAAATTGGCTCTCATATCATGTAAGTCTCACAAGCCCTGAATGTACAATATCAAGTAAATCTCATATATCCTGAATGTAAAAAATCAGCAATCTCATATATATCATGTATCCAATCTCAAATGAATCTCCTATATCCCAAATCCAATATCAAATGAATCTCATATATCCTGAATAAGTACGTTTGCATGAATAATTATGATGATGTATATTAATTGATATGTAAACATATATATTAGCGTCCCATTCCACTAATATATATACCTATACATACATACATACGTATATATATATGCATATATAACAGCGTCCCATTCCACTGTTATATATACTTAGGAGTAAAAATATCATAAAAACTTGTGCCAAGCATCGAGACATAAAGGCTGATCTATCAGGTGTTGTCACCACGACTGGCATCCTGATAGGTACATATCATACGCTATCCGAAAACCTGAGTGCCGAGCTTCGACCCTCGTCCTTCGACGTATTTATACATACATGACTCCCGTCGGCATCCCCACGATAACCGCCGAGTCATTGGTACTGTCACCGGAGAGTATGGTTCCCCTGCCAGGCCTCAACGGCATGTTACAACGATCTTCTTGCCCCGGGTACCTCCGGGCCCCACCATATACCCTCATACGGCCTATGATGCTCTTCGCAGGGGGTATATATATCAGAACCGATAAAACTCGTTATTGCTGCTGAAATATCATATCAAGAGAAACCGGGTTTTTCAAATAATGCATAATTTCATGAAACTACCACGGTCCTCGAATCCAAAAAACAACATGAAAAATATATATCTCATTGCGAAAATCCATGAATATAATATATGCAATAGAAAACTGTAATGTAAGCATATAAAGGAAAAGCCGCTATTTAACTGCAACAAGTAAAAATATATTATGGGGTTCCTAATTTCTCCAAATCTATATAACATCAAGTAAAGGTAAACATGTAGCTATAACCAGATATTTGTGTAAACATAAAGGTATAGCAAATATAAGTATCTACCTATCAGTAGTGATGTAATATGCCCTCTAGGTATAAGTGATGTATGTATGCAAGGTATACAAGTAGCTATGTCATTATGCGTGTATGTACCTATCGCTAATGGTATAATACCCTATAGGAATACAGGTAACTAGCATGTAAGCATGTCAAAGCATATGTGTAAGCATGTAGGTATACAGGTATGCTATATGTCATATGCAAAAAAAAATGAATCAATGTCTCATTGTCGGTAACCAAACAATATTATATAGGTATGTGTGTTGTGCGTGTCATGGCAATTATTGACGGTGTGTGGCATACAATCAGTGGTCGTGCAACATAAGCCGTCAATAATAGTGCAGTGCCCTAAGGGTACTAGTCCAAGTACAACAAGTAACTAAGCAATAAGGTGTATGCGCAACTCTATATATGAAATAGAATATGCGACAATATTATAACATCTCTAGCCCAGACGCATAACGCCATGCGGGCAATTCCCCTGTAGATGTTAAATCTACTCACCAACACCCCTGGCTAAATGAAGCCTACCACCTGTTTTCCCTTCGTCGCAGCGCTCGAAGTCCCTGCCTGCGAACCTAAAAAAATAAAACAACAAAACAAGTATATATTACCAATAGATCCAAAACACGTACAAACTGCGCGGACCAAGACGACAACACAACCGTACTCTCAAGTGTTCGTATTGTAGCTAACGTGCATAGCGACACTACGAAACCAACCTCAGAGCAACAGAACACAGAACACGAACCGTATCGGATAACATAACACGTGAAATGAAACACAAGAAAACAAGAAAGTGGTCCCGGATTTTTCTGTACCAATAATTTGTAAAAGCTGCAAGTACCATGAGACCAAATACAACTCCAGAGACCCCTACACAACAACCGAAACCCCAACTCCTTAGTCTGGCCGCAAATTGCGGCCAGAAGCAATAAATCTCCGGCTGTACCGAGAGGAAAGAGGCTCGTATTTTGAGGGTAGGTTCTTAGTCACTACACTAGGTTACCGTGATGGGAACATTTACAACAATTACCTGGTTTAATAGCAGATCATTCCAGACCCAAAACAACACTAAAAATATAATATTTACCTGAAATGGTACGATACGCGATCTAAACTGAAACTTAAAAGATAAGCTACACAATAAGCACTTAAAGAACAGAAAGAGATCATTACCTAATCAAAAGAACTCAAAGTTCCTTGTTTTGCAAGCTCTAAGGCATCCAAGAGGAAAATCCAAGCAAAAGATGTGATTTTTGTGAGTTTTTGTGAATATTTGTGATGGATTTTTGAAAGAATGATGAGTGTTCTGTTTGAGAGAATGAAGGAGATGAGAATATGAGAAAAAGATAGAGAAAATGAGAGAGGGTGAATGATAAATAGAGAAGGAGGTGGTTGTAGGGTGAGGGTGAGGGTAACCTGGCATTAATGCACCTTCAAGGCATTCACACTACCTCATCATGCCACCTCCTAACACAAACAAAAACCTAAGAAAATATATCTCTCACACCAACAAAAAATCAAGGATTATGGTTAAGGTAAAGCAAGGGATTAGGATAGGATAAAGCAAAACATTAGATTAGGTTAAGTGTCATGGCCACTAACCTAAATTAACACAAAACAAGCCCTCACATAAACGTGCACTCGTGCGTGCATGCCATAACGAATAATAATAAATTATTAATTAAATGTTATAAAACGTGAGGAAACCGAATTGGTAAACTTTTTACAGTAAATCCGCATTAACGTCTAAACTAAGAATAGCTGAAATCTAAGGCGTTACACTTACCCAATAAACACTTGATTTACGAAAATATTCACAATATTATTGGTATGATATGACAGTCGCCCAGAATCATTGAATTACCAGTTGGTAACACTAGGTGATATTTGCCAACTACTTTGGCTACAACAATTGCACCATCTCTTCTACTAGAGACATATCACCCTTTCCCAGTTCTCCACCTTTCTATAGCCCATGTAACAAATTACATGTGTGGGATCCTGATTCGGTATCCAATACCCAGGACGTAGAGGTAACTGAGAAACAGTTCTTGGTTACGAACACGCCTGAAGACAATGCATCAACATGCTTATTCTTCGTTTGGGGGCCGTGGGAGAGAGAGAAGGATAATCAAGCCTTAAAAAGGAGAGAGAGGCGGAACCAAGCCAAGTATAATAAGTAGGTTCGGTCAAAACATACATATTTTTATCTTGATTAAGGCATTTCTTTGGTCGGTACAAGGAGAGAGAGAAGGATAATCACTTTGCGTGCGCTCTTAGTAAGATTAGATTGTTATTTATCTAATCAGGATGGCTCCCACTGTTTTTATTAAATCTTCCTTCAAACCTTAAAAAGTAAGATTAGCCGGGATTAATTACATCTTACAGGTTCGCCAATCGTTCGGTCAGGCAGGTATCGGTACTCCGAGGGAGGTTCCCCGTTCTTTCGCACGGACCTAATTAAATAAACCTCGTTTCCCTAGAGAAATAACCCCGTTGACATATTTCTAGACACCTACTAGATTAGCTAATTGTAAAGTGCAAAACTCTCTCAGGAGTAACTCTTACTTGCAGTGGGTATCGGGAACCAACTATCATATAGAAGGTATACAATCTCATTGCAAATTTCAACACTTGAAATTCCCGATATTGGTTTTTACCCCTAGCGTCCTATGACATTGACGCAGGCCAAACAGCCCATAGGGTGCTAGTCAAGTTCAACCCATTCATTTCTTGATTGAATTAAACCCACTCGTACGACCCTTGATGCAGGCCAAAAAATGCCGTACTACTGCCCTAATCGAATCCCATCATAGCTAGCAGATAAGCACTAATAAGCTACTACACACTACGCCTTGACACAGGCCTACAAACTTAGCACGAATACTAAAATAGTACTATCTAAAATGACGAAGGGCTACGCAGGTTTTTAAGAAACCCATGAGCGTAATGAGCTTTAAATCGTTGTAGAATCTAATGATTTTGAAAAGGAGTGATTTTTAGGCGTTTGTTAGTTTCGCTAAAGAGGTCACTACCGATAAAGGGATCCCGGCTCTTTCCTCATCGAATGAGGTGCAGGATATTCAGGAATACCACTATGCAAAGCAAGAACTAGAGAAGCTTACAAAAACAAAACCGAGTGGGTTTTAGCATTTGGTAGTTTCGCTAAAGAGGTCACTACCGGTGAAGAGATCTCGGCTCTTTCCTTATCGAATGAGGTGCTGGATATTCATCAAGGAATACCACTATGCAAAGCAAAAAGTAGAGCTACCCTTTTAGAAATTTGATTCTATAAAATCTTTATGTTTCTTTCTTTTCATTAATCTCATTAATGATGTCCCATCGTTTAATGTTTCCTAAACATTACAGAAAAATGAATTGAAAATAGAACGTACGCTTATGCCATCCGCATTCGCTATTGGGCCCCATCATGCACCGTTAGGTTACTTAACTGCCGGCAGAGCGGGGGCTGGACTAGTGCGGGTGCAAAACATAAGCAACGTTTATTATATATCATATATATAATATAGCATTTGTCTCATGTAGTTATATGATAACATCACAGAACCAAGAAGCTGAAGGAACATATGAAATATTGGATATGCTAGGATGTCCGTGTTTTAAATTTAGCCAGTAATATAAAACACGGATTCCACGATCGTGAAGAATAGACAAACACACATCCCTAGACTCCTACGAGAGCGGCAAGTAACCCTACCAATTCTAGAGTTAGAAGTCCCGGTCTCAACTCCTTGAGATGGTTTCCCACTAGACTGTAGAACCCGGTTACTTATGCTCCCTACCTTGGGTCTGTCCTAATGAGGAAAACTAAGTAATATACATCAGTAATGACATCATCCTCAACCCGGATGTGCCCCAATAAATGAATATTGCATAAAAAATTTATATCAATGAAAATTGAAAAACCCCATCTCACAAAAAATCCCCGGCTATTCAATCACGACGATCCAATAAAGCATATCAGCGACACATAATATCACATATCATCAACGTAAGTAAATACGCATATCCCAAATTCTGTTGAAAAATAGCAACGAGATTTGGGATACCCCACGTATTACACTTACGGTCGCAGAAAATAAATGTAAAACTGTAATAATTAGAATCCGCATTTTCATAGACATCATAGACCCGAAGTATCTCATACTCTGGATTTCATACCTAACCAGATAAACAATGTATTTTATTCTCAAATTGAAAACACTTTTCAATTACTTAGTCGGGGATTCAACAATATTCCCGACTACATTATCGAATACTCGTCGGAAACTTTAGTAGATGGCCGCATCCCCCATGCCATCGACGAAGTGCACTAAGGCTGAACACCATGTCCGTAAGCACCCGAGTGGATGCTGTTAGTTATATGTATGCCCTAGAGGCCATTACTGTACATTGGATGTATATTGTAGTGGATGCTGGGACATATATAGGTAGGACTTTCTTGCTCGACATGATAGTACGCTATCTGGTTGCTCTTTATCTTAACGTGTATACTTTCTGTCTCTCTGTTACATGTTGATAAAGCCCTTAGGATGTGTACTCAACTTCCAGAACTATGATGCAGATCATACTAGTGGGGCCTGGATAGTCCATGAGTACATCCTTCAATGTTCCTAGTCGAGGGAATATCGAGACGGGGCATCGTTATTCCAGAGTAGACTAGCGTATATCTTCTCGACCCATGCGATGGGCGATGGATGATCCCATATCCATTGGTGTTTGACATCAGAGATGGTATACGGGTGCTCAGTGGAGACTGGGTACACTGAACGGACTCGCCGAGAACTCCCAGATGGTATTATACCTCACGTCAGATGGCAGTTCTCTGGTGACACTGGTACAGCTTAGTCTGTTGACCCGAGATCGTCATAGAGTCTTGTGTGTCTCCCACTGTGCTTTGATTTCCACCCTACCACGGCTCTACTGAGTCGTGCAAACAGGTGTTTTTTGGCTACAGTCCCGATTCACATGGAGGCAATGAGCGATAGGAGGGGATTCGTCTCTCCCGGTATTGGGGGTTGATGTTGCGCTATGCTCGACTGGCCATAACAGGAAATCCCTGGCCAGGGTTGCAGTGACCTACTGGTAAGTGTTATCAGTAGTTTCACACATGTCATGGACTTCACGTCGGCATGACTTATCGAGCTACTGGGGTCTGATGTTTACCACCCCTAGGCTAGATATGCGACATATCAGACGATCAGACCGGACTGTACGGTAAGTGTTACTGGTTGGATTCACAGGAGTGTGAGCGGGCTTGCTCGTCGATCTTCTGATCGCTCAATACCCGGGTGGCCGTTACGTTTAGCAGACCGCTTGCGGCTTGTGAGTGTTTGATATGATCATCACCTGCTGCCGGCGTATTGACGAGTCTTTAGAGTCCTACACAGAGGTTTCCTGGCTCAAGCGAAACGAAATAGGAGCTCATATGAGATATGTGCGGGACCGAGAATAATTCGTGTATGTGATACCGTATTTCATTCTCACGATGTATGTGTCGAATAGTTGTATGCGATATAACCTAGTTATCGAATCAAGGATTGATTCGATAAGCCGATACATTGGATACTAGCCGGTTATATGCGACATGACCGGATCATTGAATCAAGTGTTGATTTAATAGTTTAATGTAGAATTATATATTTGATATATTACTTTGCATCAACTAGTATTGGTTCACTTTAAATGGATTTTCTCATTTGGATTGTGCAAGTTGTATATATGATATACTTTTGTGCACAAGATTGTATCATGTTTGATGATACATACATGCTTGGGTTTGTGTAAAGAATTGACCATGGTTATATGAATGGTTAGGGTTTCATTTTATTTACTTATTCATTTATTTATTCTTTTTGTTTATTTTGGAAAAGAAAATGATAAAGATAAATGAATGGTGGCTATGTTTGTTTTTAGTTGAAGATTCATGAAGCATTGACTAAGTCACCATTCTTGTCTCATGCTTAACCCTAACCATTTATACTAACCCTAGTTCATTCTCTACACTTAACCAAGGGTTAGTATATGATAATTATTATAGTTCTTTTCTATTTTTATTAACTTATCATATCTTCTTCTTCTTCTTCATCTTCTTCTTCCATGAAGAAAGCTTGCTACATCAATGGTGATTGATGAAAAAGTGTGAGAAATCCAAATCTAAAGTCTACCCACTTCCTATTTCTTCATCCTCTACCTCTTGCCAAGTAGTATAGGGTGTTTTCTTCACAAGTTTTCTTGACTTGGTGAAGTTGGAGCTTGATCTAGCGATGCCTCGACGTAGATCATCTTCGGCTTCGTCGTCGATGACCTAGCCCGCTTTTTCTCCGATGAAGCCGATGCTAAAGCCCAAGATCCGATTTGTACAGCGAGGAGACTTCATCGCGGAGCCATGGAGGTGGAGAACCGGATCTACAAAGGTTGTAGCCACTTTCCTTTAGCATTTAAATTCGTTTACATGCTTGCATCGCCTCATTTTCTAGTTAACGATCCGTATTAGGGTTTGTAGGCACTTGTAAAATTTTAATTGGCCGTGTTTGATGCCTTGTGAGACTCCATTAGAGTGCCTAGGAACCCTACAGTGGTATCAGAGCCTAGCTAGAGCTTTAGGCGATGCGTAGATGGAGTTAGAAGTCCGATCGACCCGAAACCCCGATTTTAACATGCTCTCTGGACTTTTTTATAATTCGTGGATTTTTGTGAATTAAAAATCTGCAGAAAAATCAGCAGGTATTTCTAAGAATTACTGTGAAATTCGAGAGCATGATTCCTCTAGAGTGCGGCGGAACCGCGGCACAAGCATTGCTTGTGCGGCGGTTCCGCGGCCAAGTTGTCCCATCATCTGTTTAAATTTTCACAGTAACTCCTAGTTTTTAGTGCTGGTTTTCCTGGGAATATTTTAATATTTATTCCAGAGTTTTATTTTCTGGGTTGTATTGGGAACTCAGTGTATCGATCGGATTGTCTAATTTTGTCAGTGTGTTTTTCCGGGTATTTTAGAATATGTTAAAAAGTTCGACCGGATATAAATACCCACTTTTTCCCCTGCCGGGAAATTTCCAATTGTTGGATTTTTCCGTAGTTTAACGACGTTCTAAGTAGTGCAAGTAACGCGATGGACCCTCTAGAAGACAACAAACCTTAACTCGATTATGTGACCGTCTTGAACTGCCCTTTGAACCTTCGGGTTTGGGGCAGTACGGCGTGCCACATGTGAGGCGTTGGCTTGACCCTTTTACGGCTGGACCGTTGGTACTGAGGCACGAACTGAATGTTGTTAGACTTATTTCATGTGTTGAGCTGTTTCGGGAAAACTTGGGTGTTCGAATGTTCAATCGGAAAGTTTAACATTTTCTGTTTATCCGGAATGTGATACAACAATTGGAATTCACAAAAGTTATGTGATAACTGAATGAATGTTATAAACATAGCACTTTAGTCTCATTTGATCGGTTGCCAGGGGATTTTTGATGTGATCAAAAGTCCGTCGCAATCACGTGTGTACGCGGATACTCGCCGGGTAAACTTAATAGACAGCCTCACTCCATATCCCCGACCAAGTGACTGTAGGAGAACCCCGTCGCCGAAAGCATCCGTTCGGGTGCTCGCGGCAGCGGTGTTCCGCCTTGGTGCACTTCGTCGACGGTATCGGGGGTGCGGCCGTCTACTAAAGTTTGCAACGAGCATTCGATCAAAATGTCGGGAATCCTGTTGAATTGCCCGACTTTGTATTGAAAAGAGTTTTCGATTTTGAGACTAAAATGCGGGGTTTATAATTGTTAGGCATGCGATGTCTAAAGTATTCATTTGGTCAGGCATGCGATGTCTGAGGTGGTTGCGGATTCCAACTGTTGTAGTTTTACACTTTCTTTTCTGTGACCATAAGTGTAATATGTGATATCGCCGGTTTCGTTGCTATATGTCAACGACAATTGGGATGCGCATATTTACTTACGTTGATGACATGTGATGTTATGTGTTGCTGGATATGTTATATTGGATCGTCGTGTTTGAATAGCCGGGGGGGTTTTTTTATGTGAGATGAGTGCTTTTCATTTTCATTCATGTAAAAACTTGTATGTAATATTCTTTTATTGGGGCACTTCCAGGTTGCGGATGTTTTCACCATTTGTATATTATTTACTTTTCTGCACTAGGATAGACCCAAGGAGGGGAGCACAAGTAACCGGGTTCTGGGGTCCAGTGAGAGACCAACTCGAGGAGTCGAGTCCGGGTCTCCTAACCCTAGAATTGGTAGGGTTGCTTGCCGCTCTCGTAGGGGTCTAGGGGTGTGGGATTGGCTATTCATCACGACCGTGGAATCCGTGTTTTATACCGGCTCGTATTGAAACCACGGACGTCCTAGTATATCCAATATTTCATATGTATCTTCTGCTGTGATTTATCTGTGATCATGTGATGTTCTGTGACAGATATTGTATATAGTATATATGATATATTATATAGACGTTGCTTATGTTTTACATCCGCGCTAGCCTACCTCGCTCTGGCGTTAGTTACCTAACCTAACGGTGCAGACAGGACATCGTGGCGAATGCGGATGGCATAAGCGTACGTTATATTTATCTGTGATGTTTAGGTGGATTTAAATGATGAGATATTCATTAATGAGATTAATGAAAGAAAATAAACCTAATTGATGTTGTGGAATCGAATTTCTAAATAAAACAGGTAGCTACAGTTCTTGCTTTGCATCGCGGTGTTCATTGTAGAACATCCTGCACCTTATTCGATGGGGAAAGGACCGAGATCCCTTTACCGGGAGTGACTCCTTTAGCAATAACTGGCAGATGCTACACACTCGGTTTGTCTTTTGATTGCTTCTATAGTTTCTGCTTTGCACAGTGATATATATGATATATCCCGCACCTCATTCGACGAGGAAAGGGCCGACGATCCCATCACCGGGAGTGACCCCTTTAGCAAAACTAGAAAAGCCTCAAAAACATTCCATTTAAAAACCATTTGATTCCGCAACGAGATCAAGTTCAAAGCGTTAAAGGTTTTCATAAAAACCATTCGCAACCCTCCGTCATTTTAGGAAGTAGAGTACTTAGTAGTCGTGCTGTGTTTGTTGACCATAGTCAAGACACACTGTACGGTAGCTAAGTGATGTCTTCCTACACTGCATATGATGCGATTAGTTAGGACAGTCGCGTGACTTTGTTGACCTTAGTTAAGGGTCATGTGGGTGGGTCTAATTAATCACGAAATGACGGGTAGAACTTGACTAGTACTTATGATTTGTTGACCATAGTTAAGGTCATAGGTGCTAGGGGTAAAAATCTTTATCGGGAGTTTCAAGTGTTGAAATTTCCAATGAGATTGCATACCTTCTATATGATAGTTGGATCCCGATACCCACTGCGAGTAATTGTTACTCCTGGGAGAGTTTTGCACTTTGCAATTAGCCGATCAAGTAGGTGTCTAGAAAGGTGTCAACGGGGTTACGCCTCTGGGAAAACGAGGTTTACTGTAATTAGGTCCGTGCGAAAGCACGGGGAACCTCCCTCAAAGTACCGACACTGGCCTGGCTGAAAGATTGGCGAACTTGTAGAGTGTAATTAATCCCGGCTAGTCTTTCCTTTTAGGGTTTTGAGGAAGATTTGATAAAAACAGTGGGAGCCCTCCTGATTAGATAAAATATATAACCAATCTGATCTTGCAAGAGCGCACGCAGAGTGTTTTCTTCTCTCTCTCTCCAGGTAGCGACCATATCACGCCTTAATCAAGATAATAATACGGATGTATTGACCGAACCCGCTTGTTATACTGAGCTGGGGAACGTTGGTCCCACTCCAACTTATAATTGTTATAAGACAGAGCAGGAAATAGGGGAATACCAGAATTCCTATGCCGCCCAAATGAAGAAAGTGCATATGATGCATCTCCTTCGGGTGTGTTCATTATACAGAACTGTTTCTCAGTATCCTTTGCATCCTGGGTATCTGATACCGGATCAGGATCCCAGATATGTAATCTGTTACATAGGGCTACAAAAAGGTAGAAAAACTGAGAACGGGTGATAAGTTTCATGAGGCAGAAAACGGGGCAAGTGTTGCAGCCAAGTCTGTTGGTCACTGTCACCCTGTATTACCAATACATTGATTCTGAACAAATGCTATTAGATACCGAACCTGATATACAAAATCATATCAGTCTCTTTTTTAGTAAAGAAATGATATAATTTTTTATTGTTGGATAATGTTTTGAACATTTCCTATATCAAAAGTTGATCGGTTCAGGCACATTATCTAAAAGCATTGACGTTCTAAATCAAACTACAGTTCCTTGTATACTGAACACACACAAGAAGAAAAGTTCAGAAATGAACGAATCCTTCCTGAGGCATTGTAGACTAGGTCACATCAATGCGACCCGACTGGCTGAAGTTACATTTTAGATGCATATTTAAATCAGTTTGAATTTACATCTTGTGAATCTTGCCAGTTATGTCACATAAATTAGATGACCATAGCTCCGTTTGCTGGAAACAAAGAAAGAGTTAGTAAACTCTTGGGACTGATACATAGTGATGTATGTAAGGTCTCCTGTCTACACATACCAGGACTGGTTCTTTATACTTCATTATATTCTCTGATAATCTCTCAAGATTCAGTCATATATTCCTGTTGAAATATAAGTCCGAACCTTTTGAGGTATTCACAGAATATAACTAGGAAGTAGAGAACCAAAATACGGGTATAAGTATTATGTCCTATGATAAGATCAGGGAGGAGAATACTTGTGCATGGCATTCCTGGACTATTCTAAAAGAAAATGAGATTCTCTCTCCATATTACTCCTCTGAATACACCACAGCACAACGGTGTATCAGGGCGGAGCAATCGCATAATATTAGATATGGTGTGCTCTATGATGAGTATTACTGAGTTACCTATTTCCTTTTGGGGTTATGCGCTTGAGAAGCTGCGTACCTATTGAATTAGGCTCGAATCAAATCACTGCCTACCACTTCATATGTGATATGGAAAGGGAAGAGCCCATATCTTAAGTTAGTTAAGATTTGGGATTGTCCGGCCTATGTCAAAAGCAAAATCCGGACAAGATCGAGGCGAGGTCAGTTCTGTAGCAACTGGAAAGGTTCCAGCTATACAAAACTGGAGCTGATGATTTGACAGAACCAAGGGATTCAATAGTTCCCGATGAACCTCAGCCTCTCCGCCGATCTGGTAGGGTTCCTCATCCGCCTGAGAGATACCTCGGTTTCTCGATGACAGTGGGAGTAAGGAATACATCATGAGATAATGACCAAACCAGTTTCAAGAAGGCCATCGAGAGTAGGGACTCTGTAAGAATGGCTGGATGCTTAGCAATCTGAGATGGAATCCATGTACACCAGCAAAGTATGGACTTTGGCTGCGATATCTGAAGGGTTAAATCCCCATCAGGGGCAAGTATATCTTGAGAAGATTACTTGGTGTAGATGGAAAGGTTGAGACTTTCAAAGCTAGACTTGTTAAAGGTTTTCGTCATCGACCAGGCGTGGATAATGATGAAATCATTTCAGGGGACTATGCTTAAGTCCATCCAGATCCTACTTGCCATTGCTACATACCATGACTACGATATCTGGTGGTTGGGTGCCATGACTACTTTTCTAAATAATGATTTAGAAGAGAACGTCTATAAGAACACAGCCAGAGGGCTACGTAAACAGTGGGAGCAGCAGAAACGTGTGCAAGATGTTTTATGTGATGAAGCAGGCATCGCGGAGTTGGAACATCTGTTTTGATGTGGTAGTCAAAGTATTTGACTTCATCAAAATAGTAGATGAACCTTGTATATACAATACGGTAGTAGAGAGTAAGGTAGTTATCCTCGTATTGTACGTGGACAACATACTCTTGATAGGAAAAGAGTTTCCTATGCTACGATCGGTCGATCTCCTATTATCACAAAGATTCTCCAATAGGATCAAAGTGATACCTCCTAAAATCCTGAGTTTTTATCTATGAGATAGATGTAAATGGATGCTAGGATTCTCACTAGATGTAGTGAGATGGTATCAATCGATCCTGGGGAGAATCACTGGAAGTGTTCCAGGGTGATAAAGACGACTGAATGTCAATCAGAGACATTGTCTTTACCCTTAGTAAAGGGACGGTATGTTGGAAGATTTCCAAGCTAGATACCGTGACAAACTAGAAGATAAAGGCTGGTAACATCGCTATTAAAGATACTACCAAAGAGGCAGTTTGGGTGTATATTGGTTCATAGGATGAACTAGGTTCCTACCATTGTGTGACAATGGAACTGTGGCTTTGGCCCTGGAACCCTGGTCCCATCAGTGACCCAGACATATTCTGAGGCAGCATCACCTGATCATGGAGATAGTTGATCTCCAGGGTGATCAAGGTTAGGAGAGTAGACTCAGAGGACAACACAGCGGATCCACTCACGAAGGCCTTTTCCCAAAGAGAGACTTTTAAGGGGATAGTTGAGTATTAGATACTACAACTACTGCTACAGATGGCCCTAGTGCAAGTGGGAGATTGTTAGTTATATGTATGCCCTAGAGGCCATTACTGTACATTGGATGTATATTGTAGTGGATGCTGGGACATATATAGGTAGGACTTTCTTTCTCGACATGATAGTACGCTATCTAGTTGCTCTTTATCTTAACGTGTATACTTTCTGTCTCTCTGTTACATGTTGATAAAGCCCTTAGGATGTGTACTCAACTTCCAGAACTATGATGCAGATCATACTAGTGGGGCCTGGATAGTCCATGAGTACATCCTTCAATGTTCCTAGTCGAGGGAATATCGAGACGGGGCATCGATATTCCAGAGAAGACTAGCGTATATCTTCTCGACCCATGCGATGGGCGATGGATGATCCCATATCCATTGGTGTTTGACATCAGAGATGGTATACGGGTGCTCAGTGGAGACTGGGTACACCGAACGGACTCGCCGAGAACTCCCAGATGGTATTATACCTCACGTCAGATGGCAGTTCTCTGGTGACACTGGTACAGCTTAGTCTGTTGACCCGAGATCGTCATAGAGTCTTGTGTGTCTCCCACTGTGCTTTGATTTCCACCCTACCACGGCTCTACTGAGTCATGCAAACAGGTGGTTTTTGGGTACAGTCCCGATTCACATGGAGGCAATGAGCGATAGGAGGGGATTCGTCTCTCCCGGTATTGGGGGTTGATGTTGCGCTATGCTCGACTGGCCATAACAGGAAATCCCTGGCCAGGGTTGCAGTGACCTACTGGTAAGTGTTATCAGTAGTTTCACACATGTCATGGACTTCACGTCGGCATGACTTATCGAGCTACTGGGGTCTGACGTTTACCACCCCTAGGCGAGATATGCGACATATCAGACGATCAGGCCGGACTGTACGGTAAGTGTTACTGGTTGGATTCACAGGAGTGTGAGCGGGCTTGCTCGTCGATCTTCTGATCGCTCAATACCCGGGTGGCCGTTACGTTTAGCAGACCGCTTGCGGCTTGTGGGTGTTTGATATGATCATCACCTGCTGTCGGCGTATTGACGAGTCTTTAGAGTCCTACACAGAGGTTTCCTGGCTCAAGCGAAACGAAATAGGAGCGCATATGAGATATGTGCGGGGCCGAGAATAATTCGTGTATGTGATACCGTATTTCATTCTCGCGATGTATGTGTCGAATGGTTGTATGCGATATAACCTAGTTATCGAATCAAGGATTGATTCGATAAGCCGATACATTGGATACTAGCCGGTTATATGCGACATGACCGGATCATTGAATCAAGTGTTGATTTAATGGTTTAATGTAGAATTATATATTTGTTATATTACTTTGCATCAACTAGTATTGGTTCACTTTAAATGGATTTTCTCACTTGGATTGTGCAAGTTGTATATATGATATACTTTTGTGCACAAGATTGTATCATGTTTGATGATACATACATGCTTGGGTTTGTGTAAAGAATTGACCATGGTTATATGAATGGTTAGGGTTTCATTTTATTTACTTATTCATTTATTTATTCTTTTTGTTTATTTTGGAAAAAGAATATGATAAAGATAAATGAATGGTGGCTATGTTTGATTTTAGTTGAAGATTCATGAAGCATTGACTAAGTCACCATTCTTGTCTCATGCTTAATCCTAACCATTTATACTAACCCTAGTTCATTCTCTACACTTAACCAAGGGTTAGTATATGATAAGTATTATATTTCTTTTCTATTTTTATTAACTTATCATATCTTCTTCTTCTTCTTCATCTTCTTCTTCCATGAAGAAAGCTTGCTACATCAATGGTGATTGATGAAAAAGTGTGAGAAATCCAAATCTAAAGTCTACCCACTTCCTATTTCTTCATCTTCTACCTCTTGCCAAGTAGTATAGGGTGTTTCCTTCACAAGTTTTCTTGACTTGGTGAAGTTGGAGTTTGATCTAGCGATGCCTCGACGTAGATCATCTTCGGCATCGCCGTCGATGACCTAGCCCGCTTTTTCTCCGATGAAGCCGACGCTAGAGCCCAAGATCCGATTTGTACAGCGAGGAGACTTCATCGCGGAGCCATGGAGGTGGAGAACCGGATCTACAAAGGTTGTAGCCACTTTCCTTTAGCATTTAAATTCGTTTGCATGCTTGCATCGCCTCATTATCTAGTTAACGATCCGTATTAGGGTTTGTAGGCACTTATAAAATTTTAATTGGCCGTGTTTGATGCCTTGTGAGACTCCATTAGAGTGCCTAGGAACCCTACAGATGCTTTTGGCAGCAGGGTTCTCCTACAGTCGCTTGGTCGGGGCAATGGGGCGTGACTACATAGCAAAGTTATTGGGCAAGTATTCGCGTACAATACGCGATTGCGATGGAGTTTTGATCTGAATCAAGACTCCGTGGCAACCGATTATCCGAGATTAAAACACTAGATTTACAAACAAACTAGTTTTCACAAAACTAATTTAATGTGGATCCTAACTACTGCATCAATATCAAACTAAAACCGAAACAATGTTAAAAAACACGACTACGAAACACTCCGTATTAGCCCAATAATAAAATTAACATCACATGCAATTTTAGGCCAATCAAACAATACCTGAAACCCTAAAAATAAGCCATAAGAACACTAAAAAAATTTCGAGACCAATTGGGGAATATTGGACCGGCCTGGCCGGTTTTTTTTGTGTTTTTATCCTGGTCAAAACCGGTGAGATGGTCTCAAATTTTTCCTGTGTTCTAATTATATCGCATACAACTCTTTACAATTGTTTAAATAATTTTTTGAGATCATTTTAAAATCGACAGAGAACAGGTTTTTGAGATTTCGGTTTTGGAGTTGTTTCCTTTCCGTTAATCTATTAACATTGTCTAATCTTCTTGCTTTGGCTCTGATACCATGATAGACTACGCTAGCACCACCATAAGGTTTTACAAGCATCAAGCTTGCCAAAATAAAATTTTTATAGGTGCTAAGCTAGACTATTGTCACGACCTAAAAGTACGGAACGTGACCGGTACTTAAATTACGAAACGTTTAAAGGCGTAACATAATCTAACTAAGCCGAAGCCCAGAAAACTAAACAGTTTAACAAAGAGGGAAGAAAAACTTGTTTTAAAGAAAGTGGTTTAAAAAATAAGTGGCATTAAACATTTAAAAGCAACATAAAATTTTCCCGAAAATTTCGGCAGAGTCTCCTTTGTAAATACTGGCCCCCAAATGGGTACAACACATGAAAATATATATAAAGGTTGAAATAAGGCATCCCCAAGCGGGAGCTAGCTTTTCGCCAATGGCGGAATCACAACCACATGCAATATGTATATCAAAAGTGCACAGTAAGCATCTGAAAGAAAGAAATAAGCAAATACCATGTCGGCTGAAGTGAGCATCGACACCAAACACCACAAATACAAGTCCCACGAGTCTCACTGTCTAGTCAAATATACAAGGGTAGATGGAGTATACTAGATACAAATAATATACATGATAGGATAAAATATCCTCGCAACCCACCTACGAGCAATGCCGCAAGTCCAAGCAAAAGGAACAGAACGAAGAAGTGCGTCCCTCGCTACTGTGCTGATGGGTCAGACCTGCAAGATACTGTTGCACAATGAGGGTGAGTTGCCAACTCATGAGTAGTAAGTAACATCCAATAAGGGTATCGTAAGCATGCATGGCAATGCGTCACAACCCACGCATCTTTAAATGATATTGTGCACTAGCATGAATGCATAATTAAACACGAAACGTGCACAAGTCTGGTATGAGAAAAGCTTTATTCTTATCTTAGAAAAGGCTCTATGCAATAAACTGAAGTTTCATCAATGAAATCAACAGAAAATCCGTGTCAAGCATCGACACAAAACATATATCCTAATATCTCTATGTCTCAATATCTCAATATCTCGGGCTCTGTCTGTCCGAATCGGCCCATATCATCAAATCTAACGAATACGTCGGTATCCTCCGGATATCTGCCATGTTAAAAATAACCGATCGGTAGTGTTCCCCTGCCGGGCTCAACGCCATCATCTGCGGCCCTCTTACCATGGGGTACCGTACCGGGTCAACCATAAACCCACAGACGGTCCCTCCCCCTTCTTCGAATCGAGTGTATGATACCGCTCGAGAACCGAGAAAACCCATGGTAGACACCACACACATCATATCACGAGGAAACGGCAACTTATATTTTTTAAAATGGTAATACGTTCTTAAAATCCTTGCCGTTTCTCCAAAATCCATAAATCTCATAAATACTGAAATACTCGAGAAGAATCACAATACGTAAACATGTCGGTGATAATGGATGACTATGATATGATAGCATATACCATGCGAAGTACGGCAAGATGCTATGCATGAATCATGATGCAACGAGGTATGTATATATGACTAACAATCCTACTTGTCCATCCTGATGAATTGACTATATAGGTACAGGTTTACAGATCATATATGATGAAATTCGCAGATACCAATTCTAAGAAAGTTCTATAGTATTCTTGACATAGCAATTACCAAAGGCGTGTGTGTTCGCATGAATAGTGCACGTGGCATGAACCAATGGTGATGGTCAAAGTGTCATACGAGATAATATCATATATATTTATGATGATGTAATGCAATGAGATGAATGACTAGGAGACGACGCATATAATTACAGGCACTACTAGTAATCCTGACTATCGGGCGCCTTGCGCCATCCAAACGATCCCCCCGTAGATGTGTACATCTACTCACCGGGACGCCTCGGCTAATTTGATCCGATTTCAGCTCTGCCATTTCCGCGCCACATCTGACGCCTCTGCACCCGATCCTAGAAACTTACACAAGAAAATAAGAGAATAAATATATATATAGTCACGGACACAAACAATACAAGTCAACCGCGCGCACTAGCTAAACGCGCACGCGCTTGGTGCACAAAACGCTCTCGCGACAACGCCACAAAGCACAACTAGGGTCGCTATACATGGCAACAACCAAGCCAAAAACTCAATCGCACCAATCGCGCGTTCACAACACCCTAAATTTTATATGAAATATGTAGTAACCCATCAAAACCTCAAACTTAATTCAAATCGATTTATTCCAAAAAGCTAGTAAGCATCAATTTACCATTTTAGTTCAAATCTTGATATTTTAGTAAAACTAGTGGCCACAATATTCCCATAATAACTTAATTAAGCCACACAAACCCTTACTAAAATTTTATCTCACCTATTTACATTATCCAAAAAATCAAGTTTGCAAGATAGCTTACTTAAGATAATTTGAAAGTAACAATTAGCAGTTTAGCAACTAGATTAGGTTTTGCATGTCTTAAAAGGTTAAACTAATCATCATAACCATAATCAAGTGATAAAACCCTAACTTGAATTTAAACCCTTTTCTTGTAAATCTTAAACTTGCAATAAGAACCAAATTAACACTTAATTAAGCTAGATTAAAGCAAATAAACAACAAATTCACTATAGGGTTAAGATTTATACCTCACAATTTTTAGATCTAGCAAGCAATCTTATCCTCCGAAATTTCTCTCTTGCACAAAGATTCCAAGCTGGTTTGGACAAAGAAAATTGGATGAAGGTTAAGTGAAAAAATTTAGAGGCTTTGTATTGATTTTTAATGAATTTTGCAGAATTTTTGAAGAGAATGAGGTGGGGAAAATATGGGGCTGCTGCCAGGAGGGCTCGGCCAGAACTTGGAGTGAGGAGAGAGAGTGAGGTGTAGAAAATTCCAAGACAAGAAAACCCACATACCTCATTTACTAAGCCCCAGGCCATCTTTCTTTAATCTTTTCATTCTATTTTCTTTTTATTTTTTGATGAGATAAAGTGAAGTTCTTTAAGGGGGGCTGTGCACAATTCGGCCAGAAATTGTTAGTGTATATGCCCTAGTGGCCATTACTGTATCATACTAGCTTGTATATTACTTAGTGGAAGCTTGGGATATTCACAGTTGTATAGACAATCTTGCTCAAAATGATAGTATGCTACTTGGTTTGTCTCTACTACAATATGTGCATGTGTTTATTTCATCATATCGCTTATAAACATATTAGTAGAGCCCTTAGGATCTTTGCTTGATTACCAGCGTTGAGATGGCGCTCACACTCGTGGGGGCTGGGTAATCCATAAGCACATCCTTATACTGGTCCCTAGTCGTAGGACTATCGAGACAGGGCGTCGATATTCCGGAGTAGACTAGCGTATGCGCTTCTCATCCCAGCGGGGGAGACGGTCTGTCCCACAGCCGTCAGTACGTCGTACTTGAGATAGTATGCGGGTGCTCGTTAGGTTACGAGTACACTGGACAGGACTCGTCGGGAACTGTTGGTTGGTATTATACCTATCGGCAGTTATCATTTCCCAAGTGACATGAGTAGATCTTAGTCCGCCGACATGACACTGTCACTTCGCCTCGAGTGTGTTCCCACTGTACTTAGATTACTACCCTACCATAGCTCAAATGAGTCGTGCAAAGAGGTAGTAGTTGGGTGCAGTCCCGAAGCACTTGGAGGCAGTGATGGTTATACAGGATTCGTCTCTCCCGGTATTGGGGGTTGATATCACGCTGTGTCTAGGAGAGCCATTACACAAGTAGTCCCTGGCCAGGGCAAGCGAGATATACTGGTAGGTTTCGAGTGTTATCTCAGGGTATTCTGGGCTACACTCTGACACGACTTGTACCGCTATTAGGGGACGGACGTTCACTACCCCCCTAGACCCCCCATGCGATGTATCAGATGAACAGACCGGACTGTACGGAGATTGTGTAGGAGTTCGGATGGGTTTACCTCATCGGCCTTTCTTACCGACATCTACCTGGGGACCGTTATGAACAGTTAGTGCCGCTTGCGGTCTGTGGTTAAACCCACTGCCAGCGTAGTGTTGAGTCATTAGAGTCCCACACAGAGAGTTTCCCTGCACTGAGCAAAACGTGTAGAGGCCGTATGGTTTTACGGCAGGGCTGCGATCACTTACGTGCACTTGTGTGCGTATGCTGTTCGGGCAGGCAATACTAGTGGGCTTTGGTTTAAGCCGGATCCTAGTATTGCACGGATGGATTTGTTTTGTCTTCTGTGCATTCGCATTCTACGGAATGCGGATGCGGGTGTGTATGCACAGTTTTGAGGAGCGATGAAGGAGGAGGTGCCCCATTGGGGTTTTGGCAGTTGGTTCGGCCAAAACCGTAATGTGGCAGGCTCATTATGGTTTTGACAATTCGTTTGGTCAAAACCATTATGAGCCGGAGACATTGTTTACTAATCCTTTTAGTGATAGTTTAGTGATGGCTAATTGCATTGACCATTTGACCACCTTGACCTCTCTTGACTTTGTTGACCCGTTGAACGTGTTGACCATTGACCTTCAAGAGAGGTCTACACTATTCTTTGAATTTCTTTTTAATTTTTGATTATGATAATGGTCAATTCAATGTAGCATCAACTTTATCATGATAGGATTAGTAATGATGGTTTTAGTGTATTAGTGCAACCATGGTTCATTTTCTTGAGTTATTCTTTTCATTATTCTCTTCTCATTTTCTCTCTTGAAGTGAGAAGAAAAGAAAAGCTCCATGGTTGCTAGAGTTTCTCCTTCATCTTCCTCCTCTTGAAAATTCTTTTGATCTCATGTGTTGAGAGAAAAAGAATCCACATAGACAAACACTTCCATCTTTCTCTTCTACACAACCTAGGGTATCTAGACTAGCGATCTCATTGCCCTAGTTGCCTCGGCTTGAGGTGGAGCTCGGTGTACAACTCTCGGGTGGATCGTCTTCGACTCAAGAAGGCCACGGAGAGACCAAGATCCGGATCGACCCTCGGAGCTTGGATGGACGAGCGGGAAAGCGGAATGAAGACCCGAAGGACCGGTTTCGTGAGGTATATTTTCTACAGCATAGTAGTTAAAGCCTCTACTTGTTTGCTAGTTTCTAGTTTAGCCAAGATCTTGCTTTTGAGTCCATGTTGCCTTGCGCCAAAATTTATTGTTTTTCGCCGTTTCCGCCTCCCCGTAAGAACCGGGGTGAGCAACGTGGACTTACAGTGGTATCAGAGCCTAGCTAAACATAAACTAGCAACTTAGCAAAGTATTAAGAATGTCGATCGGAAAAAATCACAAATCAAGTCCGGGAAAAACCATGTTTCTGTCGAATTTTTATACTGCTGCAAAAATAATTTAACATATATGAAAAATCGTCTCAGGGTTTTGTAAAAACACTGCAGAAAAACGATCCAGTAACTTGATCAAACCACCGCGGTTCCGCGGCAATAACATGCTTATTGCCGCGGTTCCGAGGCCTATTTGACTCGGCAGTGGACCGGGTTTTGTGCAGTGTTTTAGTTTGGCTGTTTTTGGATTTTTAATACATGTTTTTTCTACCCAGATTTTC
This sequence comes from Agapanthus africanus, assembly GCA_030015575.1. Classification (NCBI taxonomy): domain Eukaryota; kingdom Viridiplantae; phylum Streptophyta; class Magnoliopsida; order Asparagales; family Amaryllidaceae; genus Agapanthus; species Agapanthus africanus. The sequence continues at coordinate 263,129,861 of CM057346.1, read as the reverse complement.
CAGAGAGCAAATTGACTTTTGGGGTGGTTAAAAATCCGTATTTTGATCGATATTCCGTAGACTTTGGCTAATGGATATTATCTGTGATGTGATATATGTATTGAACGTCCGCTAATCGCTATACGTCGATTAGTGGGGGTTATACATATCTTTGATCTGTAATTTTGATGGTTTGTGGATATGAACTCGATGGATTATCGCGGATGAATAGCCGGGGTGGATGTGAGATGAGAGTTTCTTTTTCTTTCACTCATGTAAAATTTGTAAATTGATGTAATATTATTTGTTTGGCCGCACAACCGGGTCGAGGTTGTAGCCGTCATTGTATAATCTCTTTTTACTGTTTTTGCTCCTAGGATAGACCCAAGAAGGGGTGCACAAACTACCGGGTATCTCGAAGTGCCGAGTGGCCTACTCACGGGTTGAGGGAGGTTGCTTCGCTTCGGGTACTTGGCAGGTAGTTTGCCGCACCCGTAGGGGTCTAGGGTAGGGTATTGGCTATTCATCGCGACCGTGTAATCCGCTTTTCGTTGCAGGCTCGAACGAATCGCGAGTTTCTAGTATATCCAAAGTGTTCATCTGTGATCTGGAATGGCTATCATTGCTATATATTTATATATGATATCTATTTAGGTGTTGCTTATGTTTTGCATCCGCGCTAGTCCGGCCCCCGCTCTGTCGTTAGTTAAGTAACCTAACGTGTGATGACGGGACCCCGTGGAGAATGCGGATGGCATAAGCGTACACCATATTTTGGTTGTTTTCTGCAATGGTAGGATTAAATGAAGGGACGCATTGGAATTAATGCAAGAAAATAAACCAAGTAACAGTCGTTGGAACACTTTCAAAACCACTCGGTTCTTTTCAAAACCAAATTTTAAACGCGGAGCTTGAACCACTCCTTTTAAAAGCTATCTCGTTCCATCGATTATATCAAGTTCACTACGTTCACGGTTTAGCCAAAACCATTCGTAGCCCTCCGTCATTTCATATGGATAGTCAATAGTATTCAACCGGTGTTTGTTGGCCAAAGTCAAGGCACAGTGTTTGGTAGCTATTGGGTATTCATATGTAGCATAGATAGATGCGTTGGTTTGGGATAGTCGTACTGCCTTGTTGGCCAAAGTCAAGGGTATGTGCGGGTGGGTTCAAATTAACCTGGACAATGACGGGTAGAACTTTACATGTGACTTATGATTTGTTGGCCAAAGTCAAGGTCATAAGAGCATGGGGAAAAAATCCATATCGGGAGTTTCATAAGTACTGAAACTTGGTAGCGCTGCATACCATTTGGTGTGTGATAATTCTAGTAGGATTCCTTCAAATTTGTCACGCGATGATATTTGGATCCCGATCCTACTGTGAGTATATGCTACTCCTCGGGAACTTTTTCACTAAACGATCAATGCTATAAACCAAGTAGGTGCTAGAAAGGTGTTAGCGGGGTTACGCCCACAGGGAAAAGAGGTTACTTAATTAAGGAACTTCGCGAAAGCGTTGGAAAACCTCCCTCGAAGTACTGACACTGGCCTGGCTGAACGGTTAAGCAAGTATTGTACGGTGAGATTGATCCTGACTAATTCTTCCTTTATGGTTTGAGGAGGGATTCGAGAGACAGTGGGAGCCATCCTGTTTAGACAAATTAAAAACCAATCTAAACTTGCAAGAGCATCATGCTAAGTGCTTTCTTCTCTCTATCTTAGTTGCAGCGACCCAGTGACCGCACCTAGGTTACATCTAGATAATAAAATGACTGAATCTGACTGTTATGACTGGCAAAGATTTTTCTAGATGTCCATTGCCCATGACAAGCTGGGACACCTCTTAACTAATCCAACCCCTGCCGTCTCAGGTCCAGCATCCCCTGTCACGGATATTCATATCCGTAGGACATCGGAAAAGGAATGTGCGAAAGCCAAGTGCCTCGTGTTAGCCTCAGTTGATGGTACATACCAGAGGCAGCACGAGAAGATGGACTCAGTTTCTATCTTCCTCCATAACAAAGATTTATATGGAGAGCAATCTCGTATCACAAGATATGAGACCTCGAACGAATTGCTTCCAGCGAGGTTGGCTATCGGGTCATCTGTAGGGGGCAACCTCATTACAGAGACCAGCTCTTTTGAGCTCATGGACCTGAAGACCACGTTGAAGAACGGGTCAGATGCTGACTTAGTTCAACAGTCTCTACCTACTACCCAGAAGGAAACCAGGAAAGTAGAAAGAAAGGGAAGGGGAGAAGTTTCGGGAATAGATGTAGTAAAAAAGGGATGTTCCTATTGTTACGGGAATGAACATGGACAGAAGGATTGCAGGGCTTGCAAAGCCGAAAGCCAGAATTCGAAGCATGTTGTGGCTTCGACTTCGGGTGTGTTTGTAATAGAGAACTGTATGTCAGTTAACCCTACTTCCTGGGTATTGGATACCGGATCAGGACTCATATCTGTAATTCGTTACAGGCTCTGAGAAACCGTAGGGTTATCAGGAAAGGTGATATGACTCTCAAGGTTGCTAACGGAATGAGCATGTATGCTGAATCCGTAGGGGAATATCATCTAGGACTGACAACTGGGCAGATATTGATTCTGCGTGACTGTTTTTATGTACCAGGTGTGACTTATAATATCATATCTGTATCCTTACTTTCTAAAGAAGGATATGATTTTACTTTTGTAAGCGATGTAGTAAACATCCACCTAAATCAAGTTCTGATTGGGTCAAGTACATTGAAAAACGGTATATACGTTTTGAATCAAGCTCAGGTATTCAGTGTCCAGAACACACTTAAAAGAAAGTCTCCGGATTTAAATCAGGCTTTCTTATGGCATTGTAGACTGGGTCACATTAATCAGACACGCTTAACAAAGTTACATAAAGAAGGATACTTGGATCCGTTCGAGTACCAGTCTTATGCCACTTATGAATCTTGTCTCATGGGAAAGATGACAAAGACTCCGTTCACTGGACACGGAGAAAGAGCGAGCGAGCTCTTGGGACTCATACACAGTGACGTGTGTGGTCCAATGTCTACACATGCGCGAAGTGGTTATTTATACTTCATTACTTTCACAGATGATTTCTCTAGGTATAGGCATGTCTTTTTGATGAAGCACAAATCCGAGGCCTTTGAGAAATTTCAGGAATACAAGAATGAAGTTGAAAAACAAACAGGCAAAAGTATCAAGACACTGAGATCTGATCGAGGTGGTGAATACTTGAGTGCCGAGTTTTTGGGCTTCTTAGAAGAGAATGGAATTCTCTCTCAGCTTACTCCTCCATACACACCACAACACAACGGTGTATCGGAAAGGCGGAATCGAACCCTATTGGATATGGTTCGATCTATGATGAGTAAGGCTGAGTTACCGCGATCCTTCTGGGGTTATGCACTAGAATCAGCTGCATATCTTTTGAACCGAGTTCCAACTAAGACTGTGCCTACTACACCATATCAGATGTGGTGTGGGAAGAAACCCTATCTTAATCATATTAAGACATGGGGATGTCCAGCTTTTGTCAAAAAGCAGCATGCGGACAAGCTCGAGACACGCTCAGTACAGTGTAAGTTTGTGGGATACCCAAAGAACTCCAAGGGGTATCTTTTCTATTTCGCAGAGGAACAAAAGGTTTTTGTTTCTCGTCATGCCCGCTTCTTGGAAACCGAGTTTTTGGAAAACCAGATAAGTAGGAGCGCAATAGAACTGGAAGAAATTCCAGAACCACGAGCTATTACTGAAAGCTTAGTAGAACCAGAGGGTTCGAAAGAACAGGACATCCCAGCGCCACTCCGCAGGAGTAGTAGGCAGTCTCATCCGCCCAAGAGATACTATGGTTTTCTCATAGACAGGGATAGAGTGGATTGCACTATGGATTATGGTGAGCCTACTAGCTTCCAGCAAGCCATTAAGAGCGGTGACTCGGTAAAATGGCTGGATGCAATATGGACCGAGATGGAGTCCATATACACCAACAAAGTTTGGACTTTGGACTTTGCACCAGAAGGGGTAAAACCCGTAGGCTGCAAATGGATCTTCAGAAAGAAGATTGGTGCAAATGGGCAGGTTGAGACCTATAATGTTAGACTTGTTGCAAAAGGTTTTCGTCAAAGACCTGGTTTGGACTATGATGAGACCTTTTCTCCAGTGGTTATGCTGAAATCCATTCGGATCCTTCTTGCCATTGCTGCTTTCCACGATTATGAAATCTGGCAGATGGACGTAAAGACGGCTTTCCTAAATGGAAATTTGGAAGAGTGCGTCTATATGGATCAGCCGGAGGGATTCATTCAGAGTGGGAGCAGCGGTAAAGTGTGCAAGTTGCTCAAGTCCATCTATGGACTTAAGCAGGCATCGCGGAGTTAGAATATCTGCTTTGATGATACTGTCAAAGAATTCGACTTTATCAAAAACCCAGATGAACCATGCATTTACAGTAAGATTGTAGGGAGAACTATGGTATTCCTCGTCTTGTACGTGGATGACATTCCCCTAATAGGAAATGATATTCCTATGCTACAGTCAGTCAAAGGATTCTTGTCGCAGAGGTTCTCCATGAAGGACCTGGGCGATGCCAACTACATTCTGGGGATCCAGATCTATCGTGATAGATCTAAGAGGATGTTGGGACTTTCACAGTCAAGGTACATCGACACCATACTGAAAAGGTTCAGTATGGTAGATTCCAAGCACGGTAATCTACCGGCTTGTCACGGGATCACCCTCTCCAAAGTGATGTCTCCCAAGACTGATTTGGAAAGGGATCGCATGTCTATTTTACCCTACGCATCTGCGGTAGGCTCTATAATGTATGCGATGTTATGTACCAGACAAGATGTAGCATACGCATTGAGCGTTGTAAGCCGGTATCTGTCGAACCCAGGGAAAAACACTGGATAGCGGTAAAGAACATTCTCAAGTACTTGAGAAGGACTAAGGAGATGTTCTTGGTGTATGGCGGAAAAGACCTCCAGCTCGAGGCCTTTGCTGACTCCAGCTTCCAGAGTGACAAGGATGACTCCAAGTCCATGTCGGGTTATGTCTTTACCCTCAATGGAGGGGAGGTTTGCTGGAAGAGTTCCAAGCAGGAGACCGTTGTAGACTCAACTATGGAAGCGGAGTACATAGCTGCTTGCGATGCCGCAAAGGAAGCTGTCTGGATGAAGAAGTTCCTCACGGAGCTTCAGGTGGTTCCTACCATTGTTGATCTAATACCGCTGTATTGCGACAACAACGGCGCTATAGCTTTAGCAAAGGAACCCATGTCCCATCAGAAGTCCAGGCATATTTTGAGGCGGTACCACCTGATCAGGGAGATCGTGGATCGCCGGGAGATCGAGGTGAAGAGAGTAAATACAGAGAACAACACTGCAGATCCAGTCACGAAGGCCCTACCCCAGACTCAGTTGGAGCGGCTGATCGAGATGACAGGTCTTCGATACGTCAGTACATGGCCTTAGTGCAAGTGGGAGATTGTTAGTGTATATGACCTAGAGGCCATTACTGTATCATACTAGCTTGTATATTACTTAGTGGAAGCTTGGGATATTCACAGTTGTATAGACAATCTTGCTCAAAATGGTAGTATGCTACTTGGTTTGTCTCTACTTCAATATGTACATGTGTTTCTTTCAGCATATCGCTTATATACATATTAGTAGAGCCCTTAGGATCTTTGCTTGATTACCAGCGTTGTAATGGCGCTCACACTCATGGGGGCTGGGTAATCCATAAGCACATCCTTATACAGGCCCCTAGTCGTAGGACTATCGAGACAGGGCGTCGATACTCCGGAGTAGACTAGCGTATGCGCTTCTCATCCCAGCGGGGGAGACGGTCTGTCCTACAGCTGTCAGTACGTCGTACTTGAGATAGTATGCGGGTGCTCGTTAGGTTATGAGTACACTGGATAGGACTCGTCGGGAACTGTTGGTTGGTATTATACCTATCGTCAGTTATCCGTTCCCAGGTGACATGAGTACAGCTTAGTCCGCCGACTTGATACTGTCACTTCGCCTCGAGTGTGTTCCCACTGTACTTAGATTACTACCCTACCACGGCTCAAAGGAGTCATGCAAACAGGTAGCAGTTGGGTGCAGTCCCGAAGCACTTGGAAGCAGTGACGGTTAGACAGGATTCGTCCCTCCCGGTATTGGGGGTTGACATCGCGCTGTGTCTAGGAGAGCCATTACACAAGTAGTCCCTGGCCAGGGCAAGCGAGATATACTGGTAGGTTTCCATTGTTATCTCAGGGTGTTCTGGGCTACACTCCGACACGACTTGTACCGCTATTAGGGGACTGACGTTCACCACCACACTAGGCCCGCCATGCGATGTTTCAGACGAACAGACCAGACTGTACGGAGATTGTCACATACAGGCTCAGTAGGAGTTCGGATGGGTTTACCTCATCGGCCTTCTTACCGACATCTACCTGGGGACCGTTACGTTCAGCTAGTGCCACTTGCGGTCTGTGGTTAAACCCACTGGCAGCGTAGTGTCGAGTCTTTAGAGTCCCACACAGAGAGTTTCCCTGCACTGAGCAAAACGTGTAGAGGCCGTATGGTTTTACGGCAGGGCTGCGATCACTTACGTGCACTTGTGTGCGTATGTTGTTCGGGCAGGCAATACTAGTGGGCTTTGGTTTAAGCCGGATCCTAGTATTGCACGGATGGATTTGTTTTGTCTTCTGTGCATTCGCATTCTATGGAATGCGGATGCGGGTGTGCATGCACAGTTTTGAAGAGCGATGAAGGAGGAGGTGCCCCATTGGGGTTTTGGCAGTTGGTTCGGCCAAAACCGTAATGTGGTAGGCTCATTAGGGTTTTGACAATTCGTTTGGTCAAAAACATTATGAGCCGGAGACATTGTTTACTAATCCTTTTAGTGATGGCTAATTGCATTTACCATTTGACCACCTTGACCTCTCTTGACTTTGTTGACCCGTTGACTGTGTTGACCATTGACCTTCAGGAGAGGTCTACTATCACGTCCCGAAAGTACGGAACGTGACCAGCACGTAGATTACGAAGCGTCAAGAGGCGCCACGTATCCTAAGTAAGCCAAAGCCCAGAAATATAAACCATAAAAGAAGAAGAAGAAGAAAAAGAAAACAAGTTTAAAAGCATCAGCAAATTTTCTCAAAAATTTAGGCAGAGTCTCCTCTATAAAAACTGGCCCCCAAATGGGTACAACAAGTATAATATACATAAACAATAAAAAGCATCCCCAAACGGGAGCTAGCATCAACGCCAACAGGCGGAAACAACCACAACAAGCACAATAATATACAACGCCAAAGGGCGAGGCTCAAAACTCAAAGAAAACAAAACCACAAAATCAGAATAATACATGCGCGACTCTAAGGTCAAAATAAATGACTGGTCCAATAAACTTATCAAGTAATACAAGTATGGTTGATGGAGCTTACTAGATACAAATGAAAGAATAAAAGTACAATGGTGGTTCGGATACAAGTGAACCAACCTACCGTGCAAATCACCCTGAAAGAATAGATGTGCCAGCAAGCTGCCAGGGAAACCTGTACATCGAACCTGTAATAAAATTTGGCACAACGGGGGTGAGTCGCCAACTCGTGAGTAGAAGACATCTACAAAAAGAAATCGAATGCACGACGCTATCCTAGGTTATAATAATACACTACTAAGTCCCAATCATCTAGTAACAGCAGGGTAAAACTACGTGTAAGTGCAGATACTCCATGCTCGTCTCAGTGCCTCATATAGTACTATGTCATATGAATGGATATGCATGCACCATGAATATAAAACAATCAATCCTGAAATCCAGATATATCTGTATAAGAAATCTTTAACTGTTATCATAGTAAAATGTGTATAGGAACCTGAAATCTCATTAATGAAATCCATGGAAATCCGTGTCAAGCATCGACACAAACATGTAAATCTCAAGTCTCATAGTCTCAATACCTCGGGCTCCGTCAGTCCGGATCGGCCCATATCACTAAATCTCAAGACAACGGTCGGTATCCTCCGGATATCCGCCGCGCCATACATCACCGGTAGGTAGCCTTACCCTGCCAGGCTCATCGTTTACAACTCGATCTTCTTGACCGGGGGTACCATACCGGGCCCACCATGTACCCGAGACGGGTCATCCACTCCTCGAATCGGGTCTCGAAATCCAATAGAAAACATGAAATCTCATGGTGGACGACACATACATCACGAGAAAACCGCATCTTATTTTAAAAAGAGAGGAGGAGAGAGAGAGAGAAGTTTTTTTTATATTCTTGTGGTTTTCCCCAAAAATCCAGAAATCTCATAGAAACCCAAATCTCAAAATCATGAGTAAGTATATGAAAAGTGTCGGCATATGCCCATAATACTACATGATAACATGAAAACATGAATGCATAATGTCTAAGTAATAATTATCATGTCTATACTAACATCAGAGAGTAATCACAATATTATATCGGTCAAGTTGTTAACTGATTCTATCAATAAAAGATAATATAATCTAAAGTGTACGTGACATAGCAATTACCGATGATGATGTGTGTGAGCCGGCAAATAAGTGTGCGTGGAATATGCGCATCATCGGTAATGTTGCTAGTGTCCTAACAGGTAAGGTTTATACTGATTATAGCAACATATGTAAGAACATGCGTCATTATGATTCCAGTGTGAAAGTGAAGACGGATGTGTGTTATCTACTCATGATATACCATTACCACTACCACTATATGACTCGAACCTAACCTAGTGTCCATCTAATCTCCTAAGGAACAAAACCTAAGAAACTAGTCAATAAAAAACAAGAGTCTACCTAAGGTCTGAATCAATATCTCTAATAGTCGGCGATCCGGCCTCAATAGCGTCACGTACGTAGTACGGCTTCCTCGAATCAAGAGTGCGGATCAATCATCATATTTATGCCTCGTACGGTAAAATCCATCGTACGGCATCCCAATATCAGGGTACGGGTCAAGTATCTCCTAGGTGTCTCATCATTAGTATAATGTCATCATCAACACATCTCATGATCAAGGTGCTAAACTGTGATCGCATACATCAATCATATATCATTGCCATCATAATAAGCATCATTAGTTTATCCTCAGAAATATCATGTCATATGTATCATATCGTCCTCAAGTCATACTTCTATGATATCGACATCAGGTCACACCTATATGATGTCGTAATCAAGTCATACATATCCCATATCGTGATCAATCACAAGTTACAGTCCGGGTACTATTTTAGAGTCCCATGTACCTCAATGTCATCACCACCCTTTATAATTTAAGTATACATGTTCATTATCTCATTCTCTAATAATCCGCTAACACTTAATACGACTGTATAGCCAAGAATCACGGCATCAAGCCCAGTTACACTGTTTCATCATACCTCGGATATCATATCACATCAATGTATCCCATATACGTGTTGTATATATATATATATATACCTATACCTCGTTCTATATATATATACACATGCACGTATACACCATGTCGAGTTTCAGTGTGTGCGTGTGTGTGTTTCTACCTGAAACCTACGAACCTCTTCCAAGGTATTCATCTTCTGGTATGGTTTTCCTAAATCAGTCTAGTCCAGCCTAGGGTCATTACTAGGATCCTACTCATTAAGAATCTATGGTCACATCTGGTTTCCTAATGTCAATAAGTACTATTCCTATTCTACGTTGCGGGGGTGCTAAACGCCATCCACCCGACTTCCCCCCGTAGATATACATCTACTCACCTAGTCCATGTCTGCCGAAGACGGTGTCGCCATCCTTCTCTTCATCGCCCGCAATCCACGTGAGGGGTACCTAAACGCAAACATACAAATAGCATCGTAAACCGAATCACATACAAAAGTCAAAACGACGCAAGGAACAAGCATAGGTTAAAACCTATGTCCCGTCCACGCAAAAGCACCAAATATCGCTCGATATCGGCATACAAACTCCGATGGATCGAGATAAACATCAACAAATAACTCGTAGTTTTCAAACTCATTACTTATATTATAAAACATGATTAAATCCATCGAAACCCTAAAATCCATCAAATCACCCGATTTCGTAAAACCCGAAAATGCCAATTTACCGTTTTTCTTCAAAACATGACATTTAAATGTAACCAATGGTTATAAAACTCATTAAATAGCATAACTAGAATATACAAACCATTACTACATTTTTATTACACAAATTTGTATTAATTTGAAATTTCTAGTTTGCAACCTTTAACAATTTTCAACATTTTTCAAGCAAAATACCACAATTCCACCACAAAAAATGATGTTGCATGAATTAATGTACTAAGCTACAATTCATGATGATAATGATATGATGAAACCATAATTATATTTTTAATCTCATTTATTTAGGAATTTCCCAAAATCTAGTTTACAAAAATAGCCTTTTATTAGTATTTTTCCAATTATCACAAGAAACTAGTGATCAAACCAAGTTTTTCTTTCCATTAACATGCTAAGATTCTCACTAAAACTACAATATAATGATAACAACCTTAATTGGAATTTTATTTTATCCACAAATACATTTTCTAAAAACTAGTTAGCTAAATAACATTATTAAATCAATTTGAATACACAAATTATTATATAATAACCATGCAAGATTTTTCCACTTCTAAAAATGGTAGACTAGTTATTATAACCCTAATTAATTAATAAAAATCATAACTTGAATTTCCAAACCATAACTTAAATTTTAAAAATTGAACATAGAATTAATCCAATAAACTATTTATGCTTTAAAAGAAACATCTAATGGAAATAAAACAATAGAGATAGATTTATACCTTCACAACCTCAAGTCCAAACATGAAAATGAGCCTCAAAAATGCATGCTTTCCATCTCCAAAATCCATGTAAAAATGAGCAAGGAATAAAGGGTATGAAATAAATATGATTTTGTGGAATTTTAATTGAATTTTTGAAGTATTATTGATGAATTTTGAATAAAAATAAAGTGGGAAATGGGGGGGGGCGGGGGCTGCCATGGGGTTGTTGAGGCCGGCCACAATTAGGAGAAGGGGGTGGAGAATGAGAAAAGTGAAGAAAGATGTAGAACGTTCCACCAAAATATCATATCATTATGTCTTTTCATGCTTTTATTAAATTTTCTTTTAATTCTTTACTATAGCAACTCAAGAAAACTCTAGAAAATTGGAAAAATTTGCAAATGAATTTTACATGATACTCACTAAATTATAATATGTCATGGCTCACTTTTACAAATTAAAACCATTCAAATTTGTAATTTACACTAATTTAGTGTAAAAATAAAGCTTATGTTAATATTTAAAATAATTAGTTTAGGAAAAATATTTAATTCAACTAAAAATTTATAAGTGGCTAAATAAACACCATTTATTAGTAATTACATAATTAAAATAGGTATTTTTAAAATTATAATGAAAAACAATCACAGTTAGGTTTTACGAAAAATACATTTTACTTTGCCGAAAATCATAAAATTCACTCAAACAATTTTATTCATTTAATTATTTATTTAATTATTTTTAAAATGTTACAATCTTCCCCCCTTAAAGAAATTCGGTCCCCGAATTTAAATTAAAACTTCCCTTCCAAATACTAAAACATTTAACAAAACACTCAAATCGTCGGGGCTCCGAAATCATCAATATATAACAAAAATCAACTCCGTCAAGCATAACGCAATCATCGGAGTTATGGCGAGAATAAAATATCAAAACCCAATATGAAAATCAACATAATACACATCAATCTACAACTTATATATATAGTGCGCATCATAGTAAACCTTCCAAATATCTGGATAAAGAAATATGCAAAAAACCCTTTTTTGAAAATCGCCGTGCAATGCACGTGTCACGGCATAAGTAGCGGACGTTTATTTTTTAAAAAACTAGTTATATATATATATATATATATATATATATATATATATATCTTTTATTTAACATACACGTCCCGCCTGGTTACTAAATCAAATAGTAATGATTATAAAAAAAACACACTGCTCAAACTGAAATCAATCCCAATCACATCAATAAAATACCATGTGCGTCCGGTGCATACTGAAATCGAAACAAAATACAGATACCACGACTACACCCAAAAAAAAAATTTAGTGCAACAGGAGTGCACCAAAAATATCTGTCAAGTGCAACGGGCGTGCACGACTCAATATCAGGTGCATCTAATCTGCACAAAACCCCGATTTAGTGCATCTGGTGTGCACAAAATCGCATCAAGTACGCCAAGTATGCGCAAGAATCCTAATCAGGTGCACATGGTGCACGGAAACATTCATCAATTATAAAAATCAAAATCGCAGTACAAATGCATGAAAACTAGGTCGAAACATATATCAAAATCATGTGTAACCCATATGCACGAAATCAAATCAAAAATCTTAAAATATATAAAACCAAATCAAGTGTACTGGGTGTATATTAACAACATCAATACAACAGATATATAAAACACAAATAGAATATAATGAAGGTACACATAAGAAATACCAAAATCCAATAACAGAAATATGAAATTCAAATCACCAAATCACAATCGTAAACACTATCGTCAATGTGCGCCTCTTTCCTCGGATGTCGGCTGCTTCAAACTCGTCTCTTCGTAGCTGTGCTGACTGCGCTACTAACGGCAATACTCATATCTAGAGTCTCCCACGTAGTCGATCCCTTCACTTGATATCCGGACTACATTAAACTTTTCGATCGATCCATCAAAATCCCATAATTCCCCGAGAGCTCAGCACTCAAGTACAGCTTAAAAATATCCGGTACATACCCCAGCGTCGATGATCCAGCCGTAGAAGGGCAAACCCAAGCCTCACTAATGACACCGCGGAACTGCCGTAAACCCTAAGGTTCAAGGGCGTTCTCGTGGTCATTATGTCGAGTTAGGGTTTCATTCTTCTAGAGGGTCCATCGAAATACCTGCATGTTCTTCCGAATACTTTAAACTTGGGAAAATGGTTTTCTGATAAGCGTTCGAACCCTTTAACTTCATCCGGACGGCATGTGAATACCCTTCGTTCGCACGCTAAGCAATGCTTCAATCCTCAAGAATAACCAATACTCTAATGGTTATCGCATTCGAGCCGCAGCTCCCTCTGCCAGTGTGCCCGTGGTAACAGAAACCACCCTCCAACATTGACGAAGATAGATCAAAAGAACGATTGGAATACGGTGCAAACAATTGTACATTTTAAGGCTCCTTAAGCAGAGTAGCGTATCGTAAGTATGCCGCGGACCATACCCACGATACGTTACTCTACCTAAATCGCCTACTCCATCAACCAAGGATTACCTAGAATTATACAAGGTTAAACCTCGAGCTCTGATACCAACTTTGTCACGTCCCGAAAGTACGGAACGTGACCGGCACTTAGATTACGAAGCGTCAAGAGGAGCCACGTAACCTAAGTAAGCCGAAGCCCAGAAATCTAAACCATAAAAGAAGAAGAAGAAGAAAAAGAAAACAAGTTTAAAAGCATCAGCAAATTTTCTCAAAAATTTCGGCAGAGTCTCCTCTATAAAAACTGGCCCCCAAATGGGTACAACAAGTATAATATACATAAACAATAAAAAACATCCGCAAACGGGAGCTAGCATCAACGCCAACAGGCGGAAACAACCACAACAAGCACAATAATATACAACGCCAAAGGGCGAGGTTCAAAACTCAAAGAAAACAAAACCACCAAATCAGAATAATACATGCGCGACTCTAAGGTCAAAATAAATGACTGGTCCAATAAACTTATCAAGTAATACAAGTATGGTTGATGGAGCTTACTAGATACAAATGAAAGAATAAAAGTACAATGGTGGTTCGGATACAAGTGAACCAACCTACCGTGCAAATCACCCTGAAAGAATAGATGTGCCAGCAAGCTGCCAGGGAAACCTGTACATCGAACCTGTAATAAAATTTGGCACAACGGGGGTGAGTCGCCAACTCGTGAGTAGAAGACATCTACAAAAAGAAATCGAATGCACGACGCTATCCTAGGTTATAATAATACACTACTAAGTCCCAATCATCTAGTAATAGCAGGGTAATACTACGTGTAAGTGCAGATACTCCGTGCTCGTCTCAGTGCCTCATATAGTACTATGTCATATGAATGCATATGCATGCACCATGAATATAAAACAATCAATCCTGAAATCCAGATATATATCTGTATAAGAAATTTTTAACTGTTATCATAGTAAAATGTGTATAGGAACCTGAAATCTCAATAATGAAATCCATGGAAATCCGTGTCAAGCATCGACACAAACATGTAAATCTTAAGTCTCATAGTCTCAATACCTCGGGCTCCGTCAGTCCGGATCGGCCCATATCACTAAATCTCACGACAACGGTCGGTATCCTCCGGATATCCGCCGCGCCAGACATCACCGGTAGGTAGCCTTCCCCTGCCAGGCTCATCGTCTACAACTCAATCTTCTTGCCCCGGGGTACCATACCGGGCCCACCATGTACACGAGACGGTTCATCCACTCCTCGAATCGGGTCTCGAAATCCAACAGAAAACATGAAATCTCATGGTGGACGACACATACATCACGAGAAAACCGCATCTTATTTTAAAAAGAGAGGAGGAGAGAGGGAGAGAAGGTTTTTATATATTCTTGCGGTTTTCCCCAAAAAACCAGAAATCTTATAGAAACCCAAATCTCAAAATCATGAGTAAGTATATGATAAGTGTCGGCATATGCCCATAATACTACATGATAACATGAAAACATGAATGCATAATGTCTAAGTAATAATTATCATGTCTATACTAACATCAGAGAGTAATCACAATATTATATCGGTAAAGTTGTTAACTTATTCTATCAATAAAAGATAATATAATCTAAAGTGTACGTGACATAGCAATTACCGATGATGATGTGTGTGAGCCGGCAAATAAGTGTGCATGGAATATGCGCATTATCGGTAATGGTGCTAGTGTCCTAACAGGTAAGGTTTATACTGATTATAGCAACATATGTAAGAACATGCGTCATTATGATTCCAGTGTGAAAGTGAAGACGGATGTGTGTTATCTACTCATGATATACCATTACCACTACCACTATATGACTCGAACCTAACCTAGTGTCCATCTAACCTCCTAAGGAACAAAACCTAAGAAACTAGTCAATAAAAAACAAGAGTCTACCTAAGGTCTGAATCAATATCTCTAATAGTCGGCAATCCGGCCTCAATAGCATCACGTACGTAGTACGGCTTCCTCGAATCAAGAGTGCGGATCAATCATCATATTTATGCCTTGTACGGTAAAATCCATCGTACGGCATCCCAATATCAGGGTACGGGTCAAGTATCTCCTAGGTGTCTCATCATTAGTATAATGTCATCATCAACACATCTCATGATCAAGGTGCTAAACTGTGATCGCATACATCAATCATATATCATTGCCATCACAATAAGCATCATTAGTTTATCCTCAGAAATATCATGTCATATGTATCATATCATCCTCAAGTCACACCTCTATGATATCGACATCAGGTCACACCTATATGATGTCGTAATCAAGTCATATATATCCCATATCGTGATCAATCACAAGTTACAGTCCGGGTACTATTTTAGAGTCCCATGTACCTCAATATCATCACCACCCATTATAATTTAAGTATACATGTTCATTATCTCATTCTCTAATAATCCGCTAACACTTAATACGGCTGTATAGTCAAGAATCACGGCATCAAGCCCAGTTACACTGTTTCATCATATCTCGGATATCATATCACATCAATGTATCCCATATACGTGTTGTATATATATATATATATATACCTATACCTCATTCTATATATATACACATGCACGTATACACCATGTCGAGTTTCAGTGTGTGCGTGTGTGTGTTTCTACCTGAAACCTACGAACCTCTTCCAAGGTATTCATCTTCTGGTATGGTTTTCCTAAATCAGTCTAGTCCAGCCAGGGTCATTACTAGGGTCCTACTCATTAAGAATTTAGGTTCACATCTGGTTTCCTAATGTCAATAAGTACTATTCCTATTCTACGTTGCGGGGGTGCTAAACGCCATCCACCCGACTTCCCCCCGTAGATATACATCTACTCACCTGGTCCATGTCTGCCGAAGACGATGTCGCCATCCTCCTCTTCATCACCTGCGGTCCACGTGAGGGGTACCTAAACGCAAACATACAAATAGCATCGTAAACCGAATCACATACAAAAGTCAAAACGACGCAAGGAACAAGCATAGGTTAAAACCTATGTCCCGTCCACGCAAAAGCACCAAATATCGCTCGATATCGGCGTACAAACTCCGATGGATCGAGATAAACATCAACAAATAACTCGTAGTTTTCAAACTCATTACTTATATTATAAAACATGATTAAATCCATCGAAACCCTAAAATCCATCAAATCACCCGATTTCGTAAAACCCGAAAATGCTAATTTACCGTTTTTCTTCAAAACTTGACATTTAAATGTAACCAATGGTTATAAAACTCATTAAATAGCATAACTAGACTATACAAACCATTACTACATTTTTATTACACAAATTTGTATTAATTTGAAATTTCTAGTTTGCAACCTTTAACAATTTTCAACATTTTTCAAGCAAAGTACCACAATTCCACCACAAAACATGATGTTGCATGAATTAATGTACTAAACTACAATTCATGATGATAATGATATGATGAAACCATAATTATATTTTTAATCTCATTTATTTAGGAATTTCCCAAAATCTAGTTTACAAAAATAGCCTTTTATTAGTATTTTTCCAATTATCACAAGAAACTAGTGATCAAACCAAGTTTTTCTTTCCATTAACATGCTAAGATTCTCACTAAAACTACAATATAATGATAACAACCATAATTGGAATTTTATTTTATCCACAAATACATTTTCTAAAAACTAGTTAGCTAAATAACATTATTAAATCAATTTGAATACACAAATTATTATATAATAACCATGCAAGATTTTTCCACTTCTAAAAATGGTAGACTAGTTATTATAACCCTAATTAATTAATAAAAATCATAACTTGAATTTAAAAACCCTAACTTAAATTTTAAAAATTGAACATAGAATTAATCTAATAAAACTATTTATGCTTTAGAAGAAACATCTAATGGAAATAAAACAAAAGAGATAGATTTATACCTTCACAACCTAAAGTCCAAACATGAAAATGAGCCTCAAAAATTCATGCTTTCCATCTCCAAAATCCATGTAAAAATGAGCAAGGAATAAAGGGTATGAAATAAATATGATTTTTGTGGAATTTTAATTGAATTTTTGAAGTATTTTTGATGAATTTTGAATAAAAATGAAGTGGGAAATGGGGGGGGGGGCTGCCATAGGGTTGTTGAGGCCGGCCACAATTAGGAGAAGGGGGTGGAGAATGAGGAAAGTGAAGAAATATGTAGAAAGTTCCACCAAAATATCATATCATTATGTCATTTCATGGTTTTATTAAATTTTCTTTTAATTCTTTACTATAGCAGCTCAAGAAAACTCTAGAAAATTGGAAAAATTTGCAAATGAATTTTACATGATACTCACTAAATTATAATATGTCATGGCTCACTTTTATAAATTAAAACCATTCAAATTTGTAATTTACACTAATTTAGTGTAAAAATAAATCTTATGTTAATATTTAAAATAATTAGTTTAGGAAAAATATTTAATTAAACTAAAAATTTATAAGTGGCTAAATAAACACCATTTACTAGTAATTACATAATTAAAATAGGTATTTTTGAAATTATAATGAAAAACAATCACAGTTAGGTTTTACTAATACATTTTACTTTGCCGAAAATCATAAAATTCACTTAAACAATTTTATCATTTAATTATTTATTTAATTATTTTTAAAATGTTACATCTACACTCTTCTTTGATTTTCTTTTTAATTTTTGATTATGATAATGGTCAATTCAATGTAGCATCAACTTTATCATGATAGGATTAATAATGATTGTTTTAGTGTATTAGTGCAACCATGGTTCATTTTCTTGAGTTATTCTTTTCATTATTCTCTTCTCATTCTCTCAGAAGAAAAGAAAAGCTCCATGGTTGCTAGAGTTTCTCCTTCATCTTCCTCCTTTTGAAAATTCTTTTGATCTCATGTGTTGAGAGAAAAAAAAATCCACATAGACAAACACTTCCATCTTTCTCTTCTACACCACCTAGGGTATCTAAACTAGCGATCTCGTTGCCCTAGTTGCCTCGGCTTGAGGTGGAGCTCAGTGTACAACTCTCGGGTGGATCGTCTTCGAATCAAGAAGGCCCCGGAGGTGACCAAGATCCGGATCGACCCTCGGAGCTTGGATGGACGAGCGGGACAGCAGAATGAAGACCAGAAGGACCGGTTTCGTGAGGTATATTTTCAACAACATAGTTGTTAAAGTCTCTACTTGTTTG
The DNA here is from genome assembly GCA_030015575.1 of Agapanthus africanus. Taxonomy (NCBI): domain Eukaryota; kingdom Viridiplantae; phylum Streptophyta; class Magnoliopsida; order Asparagales; family Amaryllidaceae; genus Agapanthus; species Agapanthus africanus. The sequence continues at coordinate 263,111,366 of CM057346.1, read as the reverse complement.
CTAGATTCTAGTTTAGCCAAGATCTTGCTTTTGAGTCCATGTTGCCTTGCGCCAAAATTTATTGTTTTTTGCCGTTTCTGCCTCCCCGTAAGAACCGGGGTGAGCAACGTGGACTTACAGAAATGGGGTGTCGGTGTGTGTATGTGAGTGTGTGGAAATTTCCATGTAAAGAAAACCCAAAACTCAAGTCAACATGCCCATGCTTCCATTCTTCATTATTTCCTTTTAATTTTATTTTCTAATTCATTTTATCCTAGAACCAACTAGAACCTTGGAGATAATTTACAAAGAATGGATGTGTAGTGAACTTGGTATTAAGTTGTCATGGTTCACTTAAGTATAATTAACCCACTCCAATTTGTAATTATCACTAATTAAATGTATTTTTGAAAGCTTATAATAATATTTAAAATAATTAATTAAGGAAAATATTTTAGTAAACTAGCAAATTTATAAGCGACTAAATAAATACAAATACTAGCCATTACATTGCTAGAATAGGTATAAATAGGTCTATGTTTAAAAATAATTATATCTTGGTTTTTACGGAAAACACATGTTATATTACCGATTATCGGAAAATTCCCCTAAACGATTTTCAAAACGTTACAGTCTTCCCCACTTAAGGAAATTCGGTCCCGGAATTTAAAATTCTAACTATGCTTATCCTGATGGGAATAGTTCTCCCACATCTCGTACTCGGCTTCCCACGTGACCTCTTCGCCGCTCGGGCCACGCCAAAGAACCAATACGGACGGTATGACCACGGACCTCAGTTCCTTCACCTGCCGATCTAGAATGACTATTGGCTGCTTAGTGAAAGAAAGATCGTGCTCCAGCTGGGTCGTCTGATGCTGCATCACACGAGAGGGGTAATGAAGGTACTTGCGGAGTATCAATACATGAAACACGGGGTGAATATCATGGAAACTGGGTGGAAGAGCCAAACGATAAGAAACTGTGCCAACTCGCTCGAGAATCTCAAAGGGACCCACATAACAGGAACTAAGCCTTCATTTCTTTCCGAATCTCAACATGCCCTTCATCGGAGAAACCTTCAAGAAAATATGATCTACAACGACATACTCAAGTCTGCGCCGACGTCGTTCTGCATAAGATTTCTTCCTGCTCTGTGCCGTTCTCATCCTATCCCAATCAACTGAATCTTTTCAGTCGTCTCCTGCACAATCTGTGGTCCCAAAACACTGCGCTCACGAGCACTGTCTAACATACTGATGATCGACACTTCCTCCTATACAACATCTCGAACGGTGCCATCTGAATCGTCTCCTGAAAGCTATTACTATAGGAAAACTCTATCAGCATACGTCTGAGTATACTGAACGATCCGAAATGGGTCTTCATTGGCAGAAAGTGAGCTATTTTCATCAATCGGTCTATGATCACTCAATTAGAGCCATACTCTTGACTAGTCCTAGGTAGACCTACGATAAAATCCATAGAAATTTGTTCCCATTTCCACTTCGGAATGGGTAAAGGTTGTAATTCTCTTGCTGGCCTCTGATACTCAGCCTTGACTTGCTGACAAGTCAGCATACCTAAACAAAATCTGTGACATCTCTCTTCATCCCTTCACACCAGTAGACTTCTCTCAAATCATAATACATTTTGGTGGAAACCAGATGAACACAGTATGCTGACCGATGTGCCTCTTCTAAGATTTCGTGTCTCAGTCCCTCGGAATCAGGCACACACAGTCGAATCCCAAATCATAGTACTTCCTGATCATCAATCACGAACTCTGAATATCTGCCCTATCGAACCTGCTCCATTTGACAAACGAACGTTATCGGACTGTGCCTCACTGATATAATCATATAACTGTGGATGTGCACGGACACGGACATGTTGTCCCCCGGTCGACATAAACTCGAACTGTACTCGGCTGTCACAAAGAATCTGCTAATCTGCCATCGACTGTCTCTAAACTGTGCTCAATAAAAAAAAGTTACCTCCGGGCCTCCGACTCAAAGTATCTGCCACAACATTCGCCTTGCTCGGATGATAAAGAATCATCGCAGTCATAGTCTTTCACTAGCTCCATCCATCTGTGCTGTCTCAAATTTAGATCTCGCTGCTGATAAAATGTACTTTAAACTCTTGTGGTCCGTGAATATTGTAGGGTTCCGAGGCACACCCATGAGGTTCTACAACTGATCAACCATGCCAAAATAAAATTTTCCATGTGCCAAAGAACCCGAATGCTAGAGCGTTACTAGAGGTAAGGCGAAATAAAACAAGTTAACTACTTAACTACAAGTGAAAGGGACTACAACCTCTGTAGATCCGGTCCTCCACTTCTTAAGCTCCGTGATGACGTCCCTCCGCTGCGATCATCGGGATCCTAGACTCTAGCGTTGGTTTCATCGGAGAAATGAGCGGGCTAGGTCGTTGACTTCGGTGCCGAAGATGATCTATGTCGAGGCGACTCTAACTCAAGCTCCATCTTCACTAGGTCATGAAACTTGTGAAGAAAACACCCCATACAACAAGGCAAGTGGTAGAGGATGAAGAAATAGGAAGTGGGTTCACTTTGGATTTGGATTTCTCACTTGATTTCATCACTTGAAATTTTCTAGCAAAGGTTTTCTTCTTCATGAAGAAGAAGAAAAAGAAAGAAAAAGAATGAATTAATTAATAATAGAAAATCAAGTGAAGCTTATCATATTGCAACCATGGGTGAGTTAACACATGTAGAGAATAAACTAGGGTTGAGGTTGATGGTTAGGTTAAAGCATAAAATAAAATGGTTAGACTTTTCAAAGATGCTTAAAAAGCTTCATGATGCTTCAAGCATAAAACAAAGAAAAACCACCATTTTATTTTTGCTAAAAATAAATAAATAAAATAAATAAATAAGTTAAAACCCTAACCATTAACCTAAACATGGTTTAAAGCATACACACACCCAAATTGGCATGTATCATCAAACATGATACAAACTAGTGCCCAGCCTAGTGAGAAAAATAATCTTAAGTGAACCAATACTAGTTAATGTAAAGTAATATATCAAATATATAATTATACATTAAATCATTAAATCAACACTTGATTTAATGATCCGGTCATACTGCATATAACCGACTAATATCAAGTGTATCAATATATCGAATCAACATTTGATTCGGTAACCCGGCTATATCTTATATAACCGTCCAATGATACAAATCGCGAGAATAGAATTCAGTATCACATACTGATATTATTCTCGGTCCCGCACATATCTCATATGCTCTCCTATTTCGTTTCGCTTAAACCAGGAAAGCTCTCTGTAGAACTCTAAAGACTCGTCAATACGCTGGCAGTAGGTGATGATCATATCAAACACCCACAAGCCGCAAGCGGTCTGCTAAACGTAACGGCCACCCGGGTATTGAGCGATCAGAAGATCAACAAGCAAGCCCGCTCACACTCCTGTGAATCCAACCAGTAACACTTACCTTACAGTCCGGTCTGTTCGTCTGTTATGTCGCATATCTTGCCTAAGGGTGGTAAACGTCAGACCCCAGTAGCTCGATAAGTCGTGTTGATATGTGGTCTATAACAGTTCGAGCTACTACTGATAACACTTACCAGTAAATCTTAGCAACCCAGGCCAGGGATTTCCGGTTATAGCCAATCAAACACAGCGCAACATCAACTCCCTATACCGGGAGAGACGAATCCCCTCCTATCGCTCATTGCCTCCATATGATTCGGGACTGTACCCAAAAACCACCGTTTTGCATGCCCTTTTGGACGTGGTAAGGTGGAAATCAAAGCACAATGGGAATCACACAATTCTCTATGACGATCTCGGGTCTACAGACTAACCTGTACCAGTGTCACCAGCGAACTGCCATCTGACGTAAGGTATAATACCATCTGGGAGTTCTCGGCGAGTCCGTCCAGTGTACCCAGTCTCCACTGAGCACCCGCATACCATCTCTGATGTCAAACACCAATGGATATAGGATCATCCATCGCCCATCACATCGGTCGAGAAGATATACGCTAGTCTACTCTGGAATATCGATGCCCCGTCTCGATATTCCCACGACTAGGAACATTGAAGGATGTACTCATGGACTACCTAGGCCCCACTAGTATGATCTACATTATAGTCCTGGAAGTCGAGTACACATCCTAAGGGCTTTATCAACATGCAACAGAGAGACAGAAAGTATACATGTTAAGATAAAGAACAACCAGATAGTGTACTATCATGTCGAGCAAGAAAGTCCTACCAATATATATCCCAACATCCACTACAATATACATCCTATGTACAGTAATGGCCTCCAGGGCATACATATAAGTAACAATCTCCCACTTGCACTAGGGCCATCTGTAGCAGTGGTTGTTGTATCTAATACTCAACCATCCCATAAAAGTCTCTCTTTGGGAAAAGGCCTTTGTGAGTGGATCCGCCGTGTTATCCACTGAGTCTACTCTCCTAACCTCGGTCACCCTGGAGATCAACTATCTCCATGATCAGGTGATGCTGCCTCAGAATATGTCTGGGTCACTGATGGGACCAGGTTTCCTAGGCCAAAGCCACACTTCCATTGTCACACAATGGTAGGAACCTAGTTCATCTCATGAACCAATATACACCCAAAACTGCCTCTTTGGTAGTATCTTTAATAGCGATGTTACCAGCCTTTATGGTCTAGTTTGCCACGATATCTAGCTTGGAACTCTTCCAACATACCGTCCCTTCACTGAGGGTAAAGACAATGCATGCGACTGACATTCAGTCGTCCTTATCACCCTGAAACCTTTCCAGTGATTCTCCCCAGGATCGATTGATACCATCTCACTAAACCTAGTGAGAAGCCTAACATCCATTTAGATCTATCTCATAGATCCAAATCCCAGGATTTAGGAGGTATCACCTTTATCCTATTTGGAGAATCCTTGTGATAAGAGGAGATTGACCGTTCGTAGTATAGGAAACTCTTTTCCTACCAAGAGTATGTAGTCCACGTACAATACGAGGATTAACACCATACTCCCTACTACCTTTTTGTATATACAAGGTTCATCTACCATTTTGATGAAGTCAAACACTTTGACTTCGATATCAAAACAGACGTTCCAACTCGGCGATGCCTGCTTTATTCTGTAAAGCAACTTGCACACGTTTCCGCTGCTCCCACTGTTTATGAAGCCCTCTGGCTGTGTACTTATAGACGTTCTCTTCTAAATCAGTATTTAGAAAAATAGTCATGACACCCAACTACCAGATATCGTAGTCATGGTATGCAGCAATGCCAAGTAGGATCCGGATGGACTTAAGCATAGCTACTGGAAAAAAGGTTCCATCATTATCCACGCCTGGTTGATGACGAAAACCTTTAACAAGTGTAGTTTAGAAAGTCTCAACTTTTCCATCTACACCAAGTAATCTTCTCAAGATATTCTTGCTCCTGATGGGAATTTAACCCTTCAGATATAGCAACCAAAGTCCATACTTTGTTGGTGTACATGAATTCCATCTCAGATCGCTAAGCATCCAACCATTCTTACAGAGTCCCCACTCTTGATGGCCTGCTCGAAACTAGTTGGGCCATCATCTCATGATGCAATCCTCACTCCCACTGTCATTGAGAAACCGAAGTATCTCTCAGGTGGATGAGGAACCCTGCTAGATCGGCGGCGAGGCTGAGGTTTGTCGGAATCTATTGAATCCTTTGGTTCTACCAAATCATCTGCTGCAGTTTGTATGGCTCGAACCATTCCAGTTCTACATAACAGACCTTGCCTCGAGCTTGTCCGGATTTTGCTTTTAGACATAGGCCAGACAACCCCAAATCTTAACTAACTGAAGAGATAGGCTCTTCCCATACCATATCTTATATGGAGTGGTAGGCACTGATTTGATTCAAACCTAATTCAATAGGTATGCAGCTTCTCAAGTGCATAACCCCTAAAAGGAAACAGGTAACTCAATAATACTCATCATAGAGTACACCATATCATATAGGGTGTGATTGCTCCGCCTCGATACACCGTTGTGCTGTGGTATATTCAGAGGAGTAATACGGAGAGAGAATCTCATTCTCCTTTAGAATAATCCAGGAATTCTATGCACAAGTATTCTCCTCCTTGATCTCATCCTAGGACATAATACTTATACCCGGTTTTTGGTTCTCTACTTCTTACTTATATTCTATGAATATCTCAAAAGCTTCGGACTTATGTTTCAACAGGAACATATGGCTGAATCTTGAGAGATCATCAGAGAATGTAATGAAGTACAAAGTGCCGGTCCTGGCATGTGTAGATAGGGGACCTTACATACATCACTATGTATCAGTCCCATGAGTTCACTAACTCTTTCTCCGTTTCTAATAAACAGAGCTTTGGTCATCTAATCATTGTGACATGACTGGCAAGTTTCATGAGATGTAAATTCAAAATGATTTAAATATGCATCTAAATGTAACTTAAGCAAGTCGGGTCACATTGATATGACCTAGTCTACAATACCTTAAGAAGGATTCGTTCATTTCTGAACTATTCCTCTTGTGTGTGTTCTGTATACTAAGAACTGTAGTTTGATTTAGAACATCATTGCTTTTATATAACGTGCCTGAACCAATCAACTTTTGATATAGGAAATGTTCAAAACATTATCCAACAATACGAAATTATATCCTTTCTTTACGAATAAAGAGACTGATATGATTTTGTATATCAGGTTCGGTATCTAATAGCATTTGTTCAGAATCAATGTATTTGGTAATACAGGGTGAAAGTGACCAATAGACTTGGCTGCAACACTTGCACCATTTTCTGTCTCATGAAACTTATCTCCCATTCTCAGTTCTCTACCTTTCTGTAGCCCATATAACAGATTATGTATGCGGGATCCTGATCCGGTATCACATACCCAGGACGTAAAGGATACTGAGAAACAGTTCTCTGTAATGAACACACCCGAAGATGATGCATCAGTATGCACTTTCTTCGTTTGGGCGGCATGGGAAATCTGATATTCCCTATATTTCCTGCTCGGTCTTATAACAGTTATAAGTTGGAGCGGGACCAACGTTCCCCAGCTCAGTATAACAAGCGGGTTTGGTCAATACATCCATATTATTATCTTGATTAAGGCGTGATATGGTCGCTACCTTGAGAGAGAGAGAAGAAAACACTCTACGTGCGCTTTTGCAAGATTAGATTGGTTATATATTTTATCTAATCAGGATGTCTCCCACTGTTTTTATCAAATCTTCCTTCAAACCCTAAAAGGAAAGACTAGCCGTGATTAATTACACCCTATAATTTCGCCAATCTTTCAGCCAGGCCAGTGTCGGTACTTTGAGGTAGGTTCCCCGTGCTTTCGCACGGACCTAATTAATGTAAACCTCGTTTTCCCAGAGGCGTAACCCCGTTGACACCTTTCTAGACACCTACTTGATCGGCTAATTGTATTGTGTAAAACTCTCCCAGGAGTAACAATTACTCGCAGCGGGTATCGGGATCCAACTAACTCATAGAAGGTATGCAATCTCATTGCAAATCTCAACACTTGAAATTCCCAATAATATTTTGCCCCTAGCACCCTATGACCTTGACGGAGGTCAACAAACCATAGGCTACTAGTCAAGTTCAACCCGTCATTTCTTGATTGAATCAAACCCAGCCGCACGACCCTTGACGGAGGTCAACAAGGTCGCACGACTACCCTAATCCAATCTGCATCATATGCATAAACAGATAAATACTAGTTAGCTACCGCACACTACGCCTTGACGGAGGTCAACAAAAGTAGCATGAATACTAAGTAGGACTTATCTGAAATGACGGAGGGCTACGACAGGTTTTTCTGAAAACCTATTGCGTAAGGAACTTGATATCGTTGTAGAATCAAATGATTTTAAAATGGAGTGTTTTTTAGGCTTTTCTAGTTTTGCTAAAGGGGTCACTCCCGGTGAAGGGATCGTCGGCCCTTTCCTCGTCGAATGAGGTGTAGGATATATCATATATACCACTATGCAAAGCAAGAACTATAGAAGCAATTAAAAGACAAACCGAGGGTTGTAGCATCTGCCCGTTATTGCTAAAGGGGTCACTCCCGGTGAAGGTATCTCGGCCCTTTCCTTATAGAATAAGGTGCAGGATGTTCTACAAGGAACACTGAGATGCAAAGCAAGAACTCTAGCTACCTGTTTTTGAAAATTTGATTCCACAACATCTTTTAGGTTTCTTTTTCTTTCATTAATCATATTAATGAAGTCCCATCATTTAAGCACCTAAACATCACAGATAAATACAACGTACGTTTATGCCATCCGCATTCGCCTCGATGTCCCGTCTGCACCGTTAGGTTAGGTAACTAATGCCAGAGCGAGGCAGAGCTAGCGCGGGTGTAAAACATAAGCAACGTCTATATAATATATCATATATACAATATACAATATCTATCTGAACAAATCACATGATCACATCACAGATAACGCAGCAGAAAATATCATATGAAATATCGGATATACTAGGACGTCCGTGGTTTATTTTGAGCCTGTATAAAACACGGATTCCACGGTCATGATGAATAGCCAATCCCACACCCCTAGACCCCTACGAGAGCGGCAAGCAACCCTACCAATTCTAGAGTTAGGAGACCCGGACTCGACTCCTCGGGATGGTCTCCCACTGGACCCTAGAACCCGGTTACTTGTGCTCCCCTCCTTGGGTCTATCCTAATGCGGAAAAGTAAATAATATACATCAACGGTGACATATTCTGCAACCTGGAAGTGCCCCAATAAAAGAATATTACATACAAGTTTTTACAAGAATGAAAATGAAAAACACTCATCTCACATAAAAAACCCCGGCTATTCAAACACGACGATCCAATATAACATATCCAGCAACACATAATATCACATGTCATCAACGTAAGTAAATATGCCCATCCTAATTGTCGTTGACATATAGCAACGAAATCGGCGATATCACATATTACACTTACGGTCGCAGAAAAGAAAGTGTAAAACTACAACAGTTGGAATCCGCAACCTCTTTGGACATCACATGCCTAATCAAATGAATTCCTTAGACATCGCATGCTTAACAATTATAAACCCCGCATTTTAGTCTCATTTATCAAAAACTCTTTTCAATATCTAGTCGGGCAATTAAACAAAATTCCCGACATCCTGAGCGAATGCTCGTCGCAAACATTAGTAGACGGCCGCACCCCTGATAGCGTCGACGAAGTGCACTAAGGCGGAACACCGCAGCCGCGAGCACCCGAACGGATGCTTTTTGGCGACGGGGTTCTCCTACAGTCACTTGGTCGGGGCTATGGGGCATGGCTATCTATTAAGTTTACCCGGCGAGTATCCGCGTACGCAACGTGATTGCGACGGACTTTCGATCACATCAAAATTCCGTGGCAACCAATCAAGTGAGACTAAACTGCTATATTTTCAACATTCAAATCAGTTATCTCATAACTATATGTCGATTCCAAATATTGTATCACATTCCAGATAAATAGACAATGTTAAACTTTCCGATCTAATAATCAAACACCCAAGTTTTCCCGGAAAGCTCAACACATGAAATAACTTTAAAAATATTCAGTTCATGCCACAGCACCAACGGTCCAGCCGTAGAAGGGTCAAGCCAACGCCTCACATGTGGCACACCGTACTGCCCCAAACCCTAAGGTTTAAAGGGCGGTTCAAGACGGTCATATAATCGAGTTAAGGTTTGTTGTCTTCTAGAGGGTCCATCGCATTACTTGCACTACTTAGAACGTTCTTAAACCACGGAAAAATCCAACACTTGAAAATTTTCCGGCAGGGGAAAAAGTGAGTATTTATATCTGGTCAAACTTTTTAACATGTTCTAAAATTATCCGGAAAACACATAGGCGAAGCTAAACTTTCTGATCAAAACAACGAACTCCCAATACAACCCAAAAAAAACCCAACACATGAGTATATTTACAACGTACCCAGAAACATCAGGAAACACATACGGAGGAAACTGTACAAACTCGAAACCCTAACTCTACAGTTGCGCCGCGGAACCGTCGCTAATGGCATGTCATTGCTGCGGTTCCGCGGCCGTTCAAGTGACTTAGGGTCTCGTTTTGCACATAGGTCCATAGAATTCCCTGCTGATTTTTTTGAGTATTTTTAATTCACAAAATTCCACAGTTTCAGAAAATGTACAGAGAGGGGTATTCGATTAGGGTTTCGGGTTCGATCGGACTTCTAACTTCGTCTACACATCGCCTAAAACTCTAGCTAGGCTCTGATACCACTGTAGGGTTCCTAGGCATACCCATGAGATTCTACAACTGATCAACCATGCCAAAATCAAATTTTCCATGTGCCAAAGAAACCTAATGCTAGATCATTACTAGAGGTAAGGCGAAACAAAACAAGTTAACTACTTAACTACAAGTGAAAGGGACTACAACCTTTGTAGATCCGGTCCTCCACTTCTTTAGCTCCGTGATGACGTCCTTCCGCTGCGATCATCGGGATCCTGGACTCTAGCGTTGGTTTCATCGGAGAAATGAGCAGGCTAGGTCGTTGACTTTGGTGCCGAAGATGATCTACGTCGAGGCGACTCTAACTCAAGCTCCATCTTCACTAGGTCATGAAACTTGTGAAGAAAACACCCCATACAACATGGCAAGTGGTAGAGGATGAAGAAATAGGAAGTGGGTTCACTTTGGATTTGGATTTCTCACTTGAAATTTTCTAGCAAAGGTTTTCTTCTTCATGAAGAAGAAGAAAAAGAAAGAAAAAGAATGAATGAATTAATAATAGAAAATCAAGTGAAGCTTATCATATTGCAACCATGGGTGAGTTAACACATGTAGAGAATAAACTAGGGTTGAGATTGATGGTTAGGTTAAATCATAAAACAAAATGGTTAGACTTTTTAAAGATGCTTAAAAAGCTTCATGAAGCTTCAAACATAAAACAAAGAAAAACCACCATTTTATTTTTTCTAAAAATAAATAAATAAATTAAATAAATAAGTTAAAACCCTAACCATTAACCTAAACATGGTTTAAAGCATACACACACCCAAGTTTGCATGTATCATCAAACATGATACAAACTAGTGCACAACCTAGTGAGAAAAATAATCTTAAGTGAACCAATACTAGTTAATGTAAAGTAATATATCAAATATATAATTATACATTAAATCATTAAATCAACACTTGATTTAATGATCCGGTCATACTGCATATAACCGACTAATATCAAGTGTATCAATATATCGAATCAACATTTGATTCGGTAACCCGACTATATCTTATATAACCGTCCGATGATACAAATCGCGAGAATAGAATTCAGTATCACATACTGATATTATTCTCGGTCTCGCACATATCTCATATGCACTTCTATTTCGTTTCGCTTGTGCCAGGAAAGCTCTGTGTAGAACTCTAAAGACTCGTCAATACGCCGGCAGTAGGTGATGATCATATCAAACACCCACAAGCCGCAAGCGGTCTGCTAAACGTAACGGCCACCCGGGTATTGAGCGATCAGAAGATCAACAAGCAAGCCCGCTCACACTCCTGTGAATCTAACCAGTAACACTTACCTACAGTCCGGTCTGTTTGTCTGATATGTCGCATATCTTGCATAGGGGTGGTAAACGTCAGACCCCAGTAGCTCGATAAGTCGTGTCGATATGTGGTCTATAACAGTTCGAGATACTACTGATAACACTTACTAGTAAATCTTAGCAACCCTGTCCAGGGATTTCCGGTTATAGCCAATCGAACACAGCGCAACATCAACTCCCTATACCGTGAGAGACGAATCCCCTCCTATCGCTCATTGCCTCCATGTGATTCGGGACTGTACCCAAAAACCACCGTTTTGCACGCCCTCTTAGACGTGGTAAGATGGAAATCAAAGCACGGTGTGAATCACACAAGACTCTATGACGATCTCGGGTCTACAGACTAACCTGTACCAGTGTCACCTGAGAACTGCCATCTGACGTAAGGTATAATACCATCTGGGAGTTCTCGGCGAGTCCGTCCAGTGTACCCAGTCTCCACTGAGCACCCGCATACCATCTCTGATGTCAAACACCAATAGATATGGGATCATCCATCGCCCATCACATAGGTCGAGAAGATATACGCTAGTCTACTCTGGAATATCGATGCCCCGTCTCGATTTTCCCACGACTAGGAACATTAAAGGATGCACTCATGGACTACCCAGGCCCCACTAGTATGATCTACATCATAGTCCTGGAAGTCGAGTACACATCCTAAGGGCTTTATCAACATGCAACAGAGAGACAAAAAGTATACATGTTAAGATAAAGAGCAACCAGATAGCGTACTATCATGTCGAGCAAGAAAGTCCTACCTATATATGTCCCAGCATCCACTACAATATACATCCTATGTACAGTAATGGCCTCTAGGGCATACATATAACTAACAAATATCTAGCACGACTCACCGTATAAATAATGTGTCCAAATCTTAAGTGTAAAAACCACCGCAGCCATTTTTAAGTCATGCGTGGAATAGTTCTGCTCGTGCTTCAACTTCCGAGAAGCATCGCAATAAACAACAAAATTGCCTGATCCTAAAAGCAATGATAATAGTGACGCCGTAATTAAACGAGTCTTCAACTGCTGAAAGCTCTGCTCGCATGTTTCCGTCCAAAGAAAAGGAACTCCCTTCCGGCTCAATCCGGTCAACGTTGCAGCTACATGGGAAAAATCCTGTACGACATATCAATAGTATCCGTCCAAACCCAAAATGTTGCGAAGCTCCGTCACTGATACAGGTCTGGGACAGTGCTGAACAGCCTCGGTCTTTTTCAGTTCCATATTTATCATCGCTCGTAGCTACGTGGCCCAAGAAGTCAACATCATCCAACCAGAAAACACACTTGGAAAGTTTAATGAATAGCTGGTGCTCCTTCAAAGTCTGCAACGAAATCCTTAATTACTGCCTAGGCTTCACTCGTCTGCAAAAGTATACTAGGATGTCCTCATTGATGATAGACTGATCAAGAAACGGACTGAACATACGGTTTATCAAATCCATAAACGCTGTTGGGGCATTGGTGAGCTCGAACGACATCACTAAGACTCATAATGCTCGCAACGTATGTGAAAAGCATTCTTCGGAATATTACCCTCTGGAACCCACAAGTAGTAGTAACATGATCGCAAGTCTATTTTCGAGAAATGTCCTGCACCCTAGAGCTGCTCGAACAAATCATCAATACGAGGTAAGGGATAACTGTTCCACACAGTAACTCAATTCAACTGACGATAACCGATGCACAACACAACTTCAGTCATTCTTCTTGACGAACAAAACAGGAACTCCCCAAAGTGACGCACACGGATGAACAAGCCCTTTATCCAACAAATCTTGCAACTGATCCTTCAGTTCTTTAAGCTCCGCCGGGTCCATCCGATATGGCGGTGGAGAAAAAGGCTCCGTGCCGGGAATCAAGTCAATGCGGAACTCAATATCGCGCTCTGGCGAAAAACCAAGCAACTCGTCAGGAAAACATCTGCAAACTCTCTCCCAATCGGGACCTGGTCCAACGGGACCTCTGCGGCTCTAACATTGCAAACATACGTCAAGAATTCTTGGCATCCTTTCTCAAAAGCTGACTAGCGCGAAAAGAAGAATTCAAATCGGGAAGGGTGGCGCAATGCTCTCCCCGAAAACAAACAACAACTGGCTTACCCGGAAAACTAAATCTGACTGCCTTCTCATGACAGTCCACGGATGCATAACACATGGCTAACCACTCCATGCTTAGAAGAACTTCGAAGTCAAACATATCGACAAAAATCAAATTGACAGAAGAATCCCTATCTCCGATACGAACAAAACAAACACGAAGGAGAAACACATAGAGTTACAAAAGACCAGCCTATGGAAGAAATCACAACAAGCGGTCGATTTAGCAAGGACTACTATTGGCTAGACATGGATACAAAATCAGGCGGATACCATTTCAAACAACACCAAAAAGAAATATGCATCGGAAGGAAACACCGAAAGGATACTTTTTACAACTGCGCCTATCTAATCGCATCTGACCTGGCATACCGGTACAAATCCGCTTAGATCCAAAAATGACCGAAATCTCAGAAATGCGCTCCTCTAGCACTAAGGCTGCATCCATTGCGGCAGCATAAGTGTAAAAATGCTGGGTGCCGATGGCAAAAAATAACTGCATGTCCAATCACCACACGAATCTCTTTATCCGTTTCTCTTTAGTGTCGACCACGTAAGGAGCATATCGGACCACTAAGGAAACTAAATGTCATACTCGGACACCGTCATCCCTGAAGTCTTACGCAAAGGCTCGAAACTACGAGCTCGGCATCTCGAACGCTCTCCGGAAGGAAACGAGCAAGAAATATATCTATGAACTCATCCTAAGTCATAGGAAATAGATCTGCAGCTCGGCCTCTCTCAACCGACTCGCACCGCGTCTGAGCAAGACCTCTCTAGACGAAAACTCGCAAGCTCAATCCATATCTTGTCAGAACATCTATATGAATGACAAATCCTAGCCATCCTGTCAAGCATTGTCTACGGATCCTCCGCTGCATTTGTGCTGGTAAAAACAAACTGGAGGTCTCAGCCTCAAAAACTCCAGTAAGGATACGGGAATAATCTTGGTAACAATCGAAACAGCTGCCAGAGCACCAGGTATAATCACAGTTCCTGCAGTAGGAGGGACATCATCGTCTCTCAGAGCTCGGCTAGCCTCAACTAACAATCCAACCATTTGTTGCAAGTCCTGAATATTTGACTCCAGCCTAGCTATCCGTCCTGGAGAAGGTGGATCACTCTGTAACTGAGAGGTAGGCGTACCGCCCTGATTTATCCTCATCTCAAATGAGCCTACTCTAATCTCATCCGCGGCGGCAGCCCTCTGGTCCTCGATATCTCCGGCGGCATAGTTGCTGGAACAAGAAACAGGATCGATAGAAACATTGCAATCGAATAAAAAGGTTTCCGGAATCAAGGAAGGAATTACAAGCAAATATATATATCCTAAGGTGACTTAGGTGGAGTATCGTATCATAAGTATACCGCGGAACATACACACGCTACGTCACTTTGCTTAAGTCACCTACCACATCTACCAAGTGTCATCCTACACTAAGAAAGGTAATGCCTATCGCTCTGATAACAACTTTGTCATGCCCCGAATGTACGGAACGGGACCGGCACTTAAATCACGAAAGTTCTAAAGGCGTAACATAATCTAAGTAAGCCAAAGCCCAGAAAACAAAACCGTTTAACAATTAGAGTGAAGGAAAACATGTTTTAAAGCAAGTGGTTTAACAAATAAGTGGCATTAAACATTTAAAAGAAACATCAGATTTTGCCGAAAATTTCGGCAGAGTCTTCATTGTAAATATTGGCTCCCAAATGGGTACAACATATGAAAACACATATAAATGATGTAATAAAGCATCCTCAAGCGGGAGCTAGCTCTTCGCCAATGGAGGAATCGCAACCACATTCAATATGTATATCAAAAGTGCACAGTAATCATCTGAATGCAAGAAATGAGCAAATACCACGTCAGCTCAAATGAGCATCGACACCAAACACAACAAATACAAGTCCCACGAGTCTCACCGTCTAGTCAAATATACAATGGTAGATGGAGTATACTAGATACAAATAATATACATGATGGGATAAAATACCCTCGCAACCCACCTACGAGCAATGCCGCAAGTCCGAGCAAAAGGAAAAAAATGAGGAAGTGCGTCCGCCGATACTGTGCTGACGGGTCGGACCTGCAAGATACTGTGGCACAACGGGGGTGAGTTTCCAACTCGTGAGTAGTAAGTGACATCTAATAAGGCTATCGTAAGCTTGCAGGCCAATGCGTCACATCCCACTCATCTCAAAATGATACTATATACTAGCATGAATGCATAATTAAACACGAAACCCGCACAAGTCTGGTATGAGAAAATCTTTATTCTTATCTTAGAAAAACCTTTGTGCAATAAACTGAAGTATCATCAATGAAATCAACAGAAAATCCGTGTCAAGTATCGACACAAAATATATATCCCAATATCTCATTGTCTCAATATCTCAATATCTTAATGTCTCAATATCACAATATCTCGGGTTTCGTCGGTCCGGATCGCCCCTTTTATCATCAAATATCACGACTACGTCGGTATCCTACGAATATATGTCGCGTCCAAAATAACCGGTCAGTAGTGTTCCCATGCCGGGCTCAACGCCAGCATCTGCGACCCTCTTGCCCCGGAGTACCGTAACGGGTCCACCATGCACCCGCAGACGGTCGCTCCCCCTACCTCGAATCAGGTGTATGAAACCGCTCGAGAACCGAGAAAACCTATGGTGGACACCACACACATCATATCACGAGAAAACCCCAACTTACATTTTTTTAAATGGTAATACGTTCTTAAAATCCTTACGGTTTCTCCAAAATCCATAAATCTCATAAATACTGAAATACTCGAGAAGAATCACAATACGTAAATTTGTCGGTAATGATGGATGTCTATGATATGGTAGCATATACCATGCGAAGTACGGCCAGAAGCTATGCATGAATCATGATGCAATGAGGTATGTATATATGACTAACAATTCTACTTGTCCATCCTGATGAAATGACTATATTTATACAGGTTTACAGATCAAATATGATGAAATTCACAGATAAAAATTCTAAGCAAGTTCTATAGTGTTCGTGACATAGCAATTACTAAAGGCGTGTGTGTTCGCATGAACAGTGCACGTTGTATGAACCAATGGTAATGGTGCAAGTGTCCTACAAGATAATATCATATATATTTATGATGATGCAATGCAATGAGATGAATGACTAGGAGACTACGCATATAATTACAAGCACTACTAGTAATCCTGACTATCGGGTGCCTTGCGCCATCCAGACGATTCCCCCGTAGATGTGTACATCTACTCACCGGGACGCCTCGGCTAATTTGATCCGATTTTAGCTCCGCTATTTCCGCGCCACATCCGATGCCTCTGCACCTAATCCTAGACACGTACACAAGGAAATAAGAGAATAAATATATATATAGTCACGGACACAAACAATACAGGTTAACCACGCGCACTAACTAAACGCGCTCGCACTTGGTGCACAAAGATATTCATGGATGGATGCTAAGAATAAAGAGCATCTCTGGAAAATGAGCTCGGCCAGCCCCTGTTTGAGCTCACTGGAAAAAATCAAAATGAAACAAGCTCTCTCACTTATGTGAATGAAAGTGTGAATGAATTAATCCCTCATCCAAAACATTCCAGCACACACACATATATTCTCCCCATTCTAATTAATTAATCCCTCAAAACAATACACACTCCATACCCCCACAGTGGCCGGCCCATTCCAATTTCCACTCAAACAGTGGCCGGCCCCACCACTAAACCCATACTCATTCATGTCTAAAATTAATGCATCATGGAGCAAAGATGCAATCAAATCAAAACTTATGCAATAAACCCCTCCACAAAGTGTTATTTGCACAATTGCAAATAACCCCCCTCCACCGGAAAAGTCCGGCCGGGAAAGAACAAAGGAAAACCGGCCGGAACAGAATGCAAACTGGCAACTCCAGAAAACTGGTCCCATAATAAATTACAGGAAAACCCCGATACTGTGCATACACACCCGCATTTGTATTCCGACCGAAATACAAATGCAAAGAGACAAAACTACACTATCAAATACTAAGATCCGGCTTAAGCCAAAGCCGGCTAGTAAAAACCGTCCGATCACGATCCGTGCAATACCGCACGTATCTGATCGAACCCTGCCATATCTCCATATGGCCTCTACAGCGTTTCGCCCGAAAGCTGAGTAACTGAATGTGTGGTGGACTCTAAAGACTCGTCAATACAATGGTTGTGGATTTAACCACTAGTACGTCAGAGGTATAAGCCAATACGTAACGGGCCACCAGCTATTGACTGAAAGGGACGTCGATGAGCGAACTCATCCTGACACCCTACTGAGCCTGTCAGTGACAATATCCGTACAGTCCGGTCCGTTCGTCTATGAGCATCGCATGTCGGGCCTAGGTGGTTGGTAAAAGTCAGACCCCCAAAAGCGGTACAAGTCGTGTCGGAGTGTAGCCCAGAACACCCTGAGATACTACTGGAATACCTACCAGTAAATCTCCTTCCTTGGCCAAGGACTTCGTGTAATGGCTCTCCTAGACACAGCGCGACCTCACCCCCAATACCGGAAGAGACGAACCCCTGAAGATCCGCTCACTGCCTCCATGTGGCTCGGGACTGTACCCAACTAAAACCTGTTTGCACGACTCCTTTGAGCCGTGGTAGGGTAGTAATCAAAGCACAGTGGGAACTCACACGAGACAAATGACGATCCCCAGGTCGATGAACTAACCTGTACACATGTCACCTGGGAACTGCTATCTGACGTCAGGTATAAGACCAACTATCATGTTCCCGGCGAGTCCTGTCCGGTGTACTCATAACCCAATGAGCACCTATATACATATTAGGTGAACCAACTGACACCAGTGGCCTGTGAGACCGGCCACCGCCCCTCGTCGGGTTCTCGACTGTATACACTAGTCTACTCTGGAGTATCGATGCCCTGTCTCAAAACTCCCACGACTAGGGACCTTTTAAGGATGTGCTTATAGACTCCAGCTCTCACTTATATGATCGCCCTCATACTGCTGACAGTCAATCAAGAATCCTAGGGGCTCTATCAACGTGCAATAGCGACTTGTCAGGTCACCTGAAGCAGTACACGATGATAAAAGTAAACCAGATAGCAAACTATCATCTCGAGTAAGACTGTCGTACCGGGATAGGGCCTCCCTCAATCATTGCAATCACGTGCCTGTGATCCAATAATTGACTCTGAGGGCACTATCTCCAACAAGCAGTGGTTGTAGTACCTCTTACTCAACCATCCCATAAAAGTCTCTCTCTGGGAAAAGGCCTTTGTGAGTGGATCCGCCGTGTTGTCCTCAGAGTCTACTCTCCTGTCCTCGATCCCCTGGAGATCAACCATCTCCACGATCAGGTGATACTGCCTTAGAATATGTCTGGATCGCTGATGGGACGGACGTTCCTTGGCATAAGCCACAACTCCATTGTCACACAATGGGAGGAACTAAGTTCATCTCATGAACTAATATACACCCAGACAGCCTCTTTGGTAGCATCTTAAGTAGCGATGTATCTTGCCTTTAATCGTCTAGTATGTCACGATATCTAGCTTGGAACTCTTCCAACATATCGTCCCTCCATAGAGGGTAAAGACAATGCCTGTGACTGACATTCAGTCATCCTTATCACCCTGGAACACTTCCAGTGATTCTCCCCAGGATCAACTGATACCATCTCACTACAACTAGTGAGTATCCTAACATCCAATTAGATATATCTCATAGATCCAAAACCCAGGATTTAGGAGGTATCACTTTGATCCTTTATGGAGAATCATTGTGATAAGCGGAGATTGGCCGAGCGTAGCATAGAAAACTCCTTTCTTATCAAGAGTGTGTCATCCACGTACTCTACGAGGATCACCACCATACTCCCTACTACCCTTTTGTTTATACAAGGTTCATCTACCATTTTGATGATGTCAAACTCTTTGACTAACACATTAAAACAGACGTTCCAACTCCGCGATGCCTGCTTTATCATATAAAACATCTTGCTCGCGTTTGCGCTGCTCCCACTGTCTACAAGGCCCTCTTGCTGTGTACTTATAGACGGACTCTTTTAAAATATCACTTAGAAAAGCAGTCATGGCACCCAACCACCAGATATCGTAGTCATGGAATGTAGCCGTGGCAAGTAGGATCCGGATGGACTTAAGCATAGCCACTGGAAAAGGTTTCCTCATTATCCACGCCTGGTCGATGACGAAAACCTTTAACAAGTCTAGCTTTGAAAGTCTCAACTTTTCCATCCACACCAAGTAATCTTCTCAAGATATACTTGCTCCTGATGGAGATTTAACCCTTCAGATATAGCAACCAAAGTCCATACATTGTTGGTGTACATGGATTCCATCTCAGATCGCTAAGTATCCAGCCATTCTTACAGAGTCCCTACTCTCGATGGCCTGCTCGAAACTAGTTGTGTCATCATCTCATGATGCAATCCTCGCTCCCACTGTCATAGAGAAACCGAAGTATCTCTCAGGTGGGTGAGGAGCCCTACTAGATCGGCGGAGAGGCTGAGGTTCGTTGGTAACTATTGAATCCTTTTGTTTTATCAAATCATCTGCTCTAGTTTGTATAGCTGGAACCTTTCCAGTTCTACATTACAGACCTTTCCTCGAGCTTGTCCGGATTTTGCTGTTAGACATAGGCCGGACAACCCAAATCTTAACTAGCTTAAGACATGGGCTCTTCCCATACCATATCTCATATGGAGTGGTAGGCTGTGATCTGATTCGAACCCTATTCAATAGGTATGCAGCTTCTCAAGCGATAACTCTAAAAAAGAAACAGGTAACTCAGTATTACTCATCATAGAGCGCACCATATCGAATAGGGTGCAATTGCTCCGCCCCGATATACCATCATGCTATGGTGTATACGGAGGAGTAATGCTGAGAGAGAATCTCATTCTCCTTTAGAATAGTCCAGGAATTCCGTGCTCAAGTATTCTCCTCTCAGATCGCATCAAAGGACATAATACTTATACCCTCATTTTGGTTCTCTACTTCTAACTTATATTCCGTGAATATCTCGAATGGTTCGGACTTGTGTTTCAACAGGAACATATGTCTGAATCTTGAGAGATCATGAAAGAATGTAATGAAGTACAAAGAACAGGTCTTGGCATGTGTAGACAGGGGACCTTCATACATCAACATGTATCATCCCAAGAGTTCACTAACTCTTTCTCTGTTTCCACTAAACAGAGCTAGGGTCATCGTATCTTTGTGACATGACCGGCAAGTTCCACAAGATGTAAATTCAAACTAATTAAATATGCTTCTAAATGTAACTTCAGCCAGTCGGGTCGCATTGATATGACCTAGTCTACAATGCCTCAAGAAGGATTCGTTCATTTCTGGACTCTTCCTCTTGTGTGTGTTCTATATACTAAGAACTGTAGTTTGATTTAGAATCATCATTGTTTTTAGATAACGTGCCTGAACCGATCAACTTTTGATATAGGAAATGTTCAAAATATTATCCAACAATACAAAATTTTATCATTTCTTTACTAATAAAGAGACTAATATGATTTTGTATATCAGGTTCGGTATCTAATAACATTCGTTCAAAATCAATGTATTTGGAATACAGGGTGACAGTGACCAACAGACTTGGCTGCAACACTTGCACCGTTTTCTGTCTCATGAAACATATCACCCGTTCTCAAGATATTCACCTATCTGTAGCTCATGTAACAAATTACATATGCGGGATCCTGATCCGGTATCTCATATCCAGGACGTAAAGAATACTGAGAAACAGTTCTGTAATGAACACACCCGAAGGAGATGCATCATATGCACTTTCTTCGTTTGGGCAGCACGGGAAATCTGGTATTCCCCAAGTTCCTGCTCTGTCTTATAACAATTAAAAGGTGGAGCGGGACCAACGTTCCCCAGCTCAGTATAACAAGCGAGTTCGGTCAATATATCTGTATTATTATCTTAATTAAGGCGTGATATGGTCGCTACCTGGAGAGAGAGAGAAGAAAACACTCATCGTGCGTTCTTGCAAGAATAGATTGGTTATTATTTTATCTAATCAGGATGGCTCCCACTGTTTTTATCAAATCTTCCTTCAAACCCTAAAAGGAAAGACTAGCCGGTATTAATTACACACTACAAGTTCGCCAATCTTTCAGCCAGGCCAGCGTCGGTACTTTGAGGGAGGTCCCCCGTGCTTTCGCACGAACCTAATTAATGTAAACCTCGTTTTCCCAGAGGCGTAACCTCGTTAACACCTTTCTAGACACCTACTTGATCGGCTAATTGGAATGTGCAAAACTCTTCCAGGAGTAACTCTTACTCGCAGCGGGTATCGGGATCCAACTATCTCATAGAAGGTATGCAATCTCATTGCAAATTTCAACACTTGAAATTCCCGAGAATTTTGCCCCTAATCTCCTATGACCTTGACAAAGGCCAACAAACCATAGGATGCTAATCAAGTTCAACCAGTCATTTCATGATTGAATTAAACCCACCCGCACGACCCTTGACAACGGCCAACAAGGTCGCACGACTGCTCTAACCCAATCTGCATCATATGCATAAGCAGATAAGCACCAGTCAGCTACCGCACACTACGCCTTGACAAAGGCCAACAAACGCAGCACGAATACTAACTACTACTTATCTAAAATGACGGAGGGCTACGACAGGTTTTTTCTGAAAACCTATTGCGTAATGAACTTGATATCGTTGTAAAATCAAATGATTTTAAAATGGAGAGTTTTTTAGGCTTTTCTAGTTTTGCTAAAGGGGTCACTCCCGGTGAAGGGATCGTCGGCCCTTTCCTCGTCGAATGAGGTGCGGGATATATCATATATATCACCGTGCAAAGCAGAAACTATAGAAGCTATCAAAAGACAAACCAAGTGTGTAGCATCTGCCAGTTATTGCTAAAGGGGTCACTCCCGGCGAAGGGATCGTCGGCCCTTTTCTCATCGAATAAGGTGCAGGATATATCATATATACCGTTGTGCAAAGCAAGAACTGTAGCTACCTGTTTTATTTTTTGAAATTCAATTCTACAACATCTTTAGGTTTCTTTTATTTCATTAATCTCATTAATGAAGTCCCATCATTTAAGTACCTAAACATCACAGATAAATACGACGTACACTTATGCCATCCGCATTCGCCTCGATGTCCCCTCGTGCAACGTTAGGTCAGGTGACTAATGGCAGAGTGGGGCAGGGCTAGCGCGGGTGTAAAACATAAGTAACGTCTATATAATATATCATATATACTATATAAAGTATTTCTCACAGAACATCAAATGATCACATCACAGATATCGCAGCAGAAGAATCATATGAAACATTGGATATACTAGGACGTCCATGTTTTCAATACGAGCCAGTATAAAACACGGATTCCACGGTCGTGATGAATAGCCAAACCCACACCCCTAGACCCCTACGAGAGCGGCAAGCAACCCTACCAATTCTAGAGTTGGAGACCCGGACTCGACTCCTCGAGTTGGTCTCCCACTGGACTCCAGAACCCGATTACTTGTGATCCCGTCCTTGGGTCTATCCTAGTGCGGAAAAGTAAATAATATACAAAGGGTGACATCTTCCGCAACCTGGAAGTGCCCTAATAAAAGAATATTACATACAAGTTTTTACATGAATGAAAATGAAAAACACACATCTCACATAAGAAAACCCCGGCTATTCAAACACGACGATCCAATATAACATATCCAGCAACACATAACATCACATGTCATCAACGTAAGTAAATATGCCCATCCCATTTGTCGTTGACATATAGTAACGAAACCGGCGATATCACATATTACACTTACGGTCACAGAAAAGAAAGTGTAAAACTACAACAGTTGGAATCTGCAAACACTTTAGACATCGCATGCCTAATCAAATGAATTCCTTAGACATCACATGCCTAACAATTATAAAACCCGCATTTTAGTCTCATTATCGAAAACTCTTTTCAATATCAAGTCGGGAAATTCAACAAGATTCCCGACATCTTGATCGAATGCTCGTCGCAAACTTCAGTAGACGGCTGCACCCCCGATGCCGCCGACGAAGTGCACCATGGCGGAACACCGCTGCCGCGAGCACCCGAACGGATGCTTTCGGTGACGGGGTTCTCCTACAGTCACTTGGTCGGGGCTATGGAGTGAGGCTGTCTATTAAGTTTACCCGGCGAGTATCCGCGTACGCTACGTGATTGCGGCGGACTTTTGATCACATAAAAATTCCGTGGAAACCGATCAAGTGAGACTAAACCGCTAGATTTATAACATTCATTAAGTTATCTCATAACAACTTGTGAATTCCAATTATTGTATCACATTCCGGATAAATAGAAAATGTCAAACTTTCCGATCGAACAATCGAACACCCAATTTTTCCCGAAACAGCTCAACACATGAAACAAGTTTAAAAACATTCACTTCATGCCTCAGTACCAACGGTCCAGCCGTAGAAGGGTCAAGCCAACGCCTCACATGTGGCACGCCGTACTGCCCTAAACCCTAAGGTTCAAAGGGCAGTTCAAGACGGTCACATAATCGGGTTAAGGTTTGTTGTCTTCTAGAAGGACCATCACGTTACTTGCACTACTTAGAACGTCATTAAACTACGGAAAAATCCAACACTTGAAAATTTCCCGGCAGGAGAAAAAGTGGGTATTTATATCCGGTCGAACTTTTTAACATATTCAAAAATTATCTGGAAAACACATAGACGGAGTTAAACTTTCCGATCGAAACACCGAGTCCCCAATACACCCTAGAAAACCCAACTGTTGAGTATCAATTAAAAATTCCCATAAAATACAGCAACTGAAGATAGAGATTACTGTGCAAACAAAAGTGAATAAGCTCACTGTATTGCCGCGGAACCGCCGCACAACCTAGGGTACGGCCGCGGTTCCGCGGCGGTTAAGTCGAATTGGGTCCACGAATTTCACATTAATTCCTAGAAATCCCTGCTGAATTTTTTGGCTATTTTTAATATGGTAAAACCCATATTTTCAGAAAATGTACAGAGAGTGGTCTCGGGTTAGGGTTTCTGGTTCGATCGGGTTTCTAGCTTCGTCAACACATCGCCTAAAGCTCTAGCTAGGCTCTGATACAACTGTAGGGTTCCTAGGCACACTCAAGAGGTCTCACAAGGCATCAACCATACCAAATCCAAATTTTAGGTGCCGAGAAACCCTAAGCAAAGATCGTTAACTAGAGTTTAGGCGAAACAAAATGAAAGTAAATCACATTTACACTAAGTGAACGGAAATACAACCTTTGTAGATCCGGTCCTCCACCTCTCAAGCTCTGTGATGACGTCCCTCCGCTGTACCTATTGGAATCCGGACTCTGGCGATGGTTTCGTCGGAGAAATGATCGGGCTAGGTCGTCGACTTCGATGTCGAAGATGATCTACGTCGAGGAAACTCAAGATCAAGCTCCAACTTCACCAATTCATGAAACTTGTGAAGAAAATACCCCATAATACTTGGCAAGTGGTAGAGGATGAAGAAATAGGAAGTGGGTTCACTTTAGAATTGGATTTCTCACTCTTTTTCTCATGTTGCCATTGAAGCTAGCAAGCTTTCATAAAGCTTGATGAAGATGAAGATGATGATAGAATAATAAGGATTAAGTTAAAAAGAAAATCCCATTAATTCTTATCATAATGCAACCTTGGTTAAGTGTAGAGAATGAACTAGGGTTTGTTGGATGGTTAGGTTTAGGAGATGAAGACAAAATGGTCACTTAGTCAAAGATGCATGAAGCATCAAGAAAGTTCTAGTATAAAAGCAACCATTTTGTTTTTCCTTTTTCTTTTAACTAAAATAAATACATAAATAAATAAAGCAATGGAAACCCTAACCATTAACTAAACATAGTGTATAGCATACACACACCCAAGGTTGCATGTATCATCAAACATGATACAAACAAGTGTACAAAAATATATCACATATACAATGTGCACTTCAAGTGAGAAAATCCATTTAAAGTGAACAATATTAGTCAATGTAAAGTAATATATCTAATATACAATTATACATTAAATCATTAAATCAATACTTGATTTAACGATCCGGTCATATCGCATATAACTGACTAATATCAATAGTACCAACTTATCGAATCAACACTTGATCCGTTAACCCGACTATAACGCATATAACCGATCAATGTCATAAATCGCGAGAATCGAATACAGTATCACATACTGGTAATATTCTCGGTCCCGCACATATCTCATATGCGCTCCTATTTCATTTCGCTTGAGCCAGGAAACCTATGTGTAGGACTCTAAAGACTCGTCAATACGCCGGCAGCAGGTGATGATCATATCAAACACCCACAAGCTGCAAGCGGTCTGATAAACGTAACGGCCACCCCGGTATTGAGCGATCAGAAGATCAACGAGCAAACCCGCTCACACTCCTGTGAATCCAAGCAGTAACACTTACCGTACAGTCCGGTCTCGTCGTCTGATATGTCGCATATCTCGCCTAGGCGTGGTAAACGTCAGACCCCATTAGCTTGATAAGTCGTGTCGATATGAGGTCTATAACAGTTCGAGAAACTACAGGTAACACTTACCAGTAAATCTCAGCAACCCTGGCCAGGGATTTCCGGTTATAGCCAATCGAACACAGCGCAACATCAACTCCCTATACCGGGAGAGACGAATCCCCTCCTATCACTCATTGCCTCCATGTGATTCGGGACTGTACCCAAAAACCACCGTTTTGCACGCCCTCTTGGACGTGGTAAGGTGGAAATCAAAGAACAGTGGGAATCACACAAGACTCTATGACGATTTCGGGTCAATAGACTACTCTGTACCAGTGTCACCAGAGAACTGCCATCTGACGTAAGGTATAATACCATCTGGGAGTTCTCGGCGAGTCCGTCCAGTGTACCCAGTCTCCACTGAGCACCCGTATATCATCTCTGATGTCAAACACCAATGGATATGGGATCGTCCATCGCCCATCTGTATGGGTCGAGAAGGTATACGCTAGTCCACACTGGTATATCGATACCCTGTCTCGATACACCCACGACTAGGGACCTTGAAGGATGTACTTATGGACTACCATGTCCCCACTAGTATGATCCGCATCATAGTCCAGGTAGTCAAGTGCACATCCTAAGGGCTTTACCAACATGTAACAGAGAGACAATCAGTGTACACGTTAAGGTAAAGATCAACCAGATAGCATACTATCATGTCGAGCAAGAAAGTCCTCCCTATATATTTCCAAGCATCCACTACAATATACATCCTATGTATAGCAATGGCCTCTAGGGCATAAATATAACTAACAGCTATATGACCTTAACATAGTCAACAAATTATAAGTGCTAGTCAAGTTCAACCCGTCATTTCCCGATTGAATTAAACCCACCCACACGACCCTTAACATAGTCAACAAAGTCGCATGACTACCCTAATCCAATCGCATCATATGCTTATACAGATAAGCACTAATCAGCTACCGCACACTACGTCTTAACATAGTCAACAAACGTAGCACGAATACTAACTAGTACTTATCTGAAATGACGGAGGGCTACGACAGGTTTTTAAGAAAACCCTTTGCGTAATGAACTTGATATCGTTGTAGAATCGAGTGATTTTAAATGGAGTGTTTTTGAGGCTTTTCTAGTTTTGCTAAAGGGGTCACTTCCGGTGAAGGGATCGTCGGCCCTTTCCTCATCGAATAAGGTGCAGGGTATATCATATATACCACCATACAAAGCAAGAACTTTAGAAGCAATCAAAAGACAAAACGAGTTTGTAGCATCTTCTTGTTTCACTAAAGAGGTCACTCCCGGTGAAGGGATCTCGGCTCTTTCCTTATCGAATAAGGTGCTGGATGTTCTACAAGGAACACCGCTATGCAAAGCAAGAACTAGAGCTACCAGTTTTTAAACAAGTTTCTACAGCATCTTTAGGTTTCTTTTAGTTTCATTAATCTCATTAATGAAGTCCCATTTTATTATGTTTCACAAGCATCATATTTGAAAGGAAATCTGCAATATAACATATATCTCATATATATAATATAAACATTCGTCTCAGGCAGTAATATGATCTCATCACAGAACATTGCAGCAGAAGAACATATATGAAATATTGGATATACTAGGACGTCCGTGTTTTCAATACGAGCCTGTATAAAACACGGATTCCACGGTCGTGATGAATAGCAAAACCCACATCCCTAGACCCCTACGAGAGCGGCAAGTAACTCGCCAATTCTAAGGTTAGGAGACCCGGTCTCGACTCCTTGAGATGGTCTCCCACGGGACCCTAGAACCCGGTTACTTGTGCTCCCCGCCTTGGGTCTACCTAATGCGGAAAAATAAATAATATACAACGGTGACATCATCCTCAGCCCCGAAGTGCCCCAATAAAAGAATATTACAGACAAATGAATTTTACATGAATGAAAACGAAAAAACTCTCATCTCACATAAAACCCCCGGCTATTCAAAACGCGACGATCCAATATAACATATCACAGCAACACATAATATCTCATATCATCAACGTAAGCAAGTATGCGTATCCCGATTGTCGTTTATGTATAGCAACGAAGCCGGCGATACACCACATACTACGCTTACGGTCACAGGAAAGAAAGTGTAAAACTACAACAGTTGGAATCCGCAACCTCTTTAGACATCGCATGCCTAACCAAATGAATTCCTTAGACATCGCATGCCTAACAATTATAAACCCCGCATTTTAGTGTCACGACCCGAAAGTACGGAACATGACCGGCACTTAAACTACGAACGTCTCGAGGCGTACGTAATCTAAGTAAACCGAAAACCCAGAAATCTAAACCAAGAAAATAGTAGAGTGCAGGAAAAACCAACTTAAAGCAAGTAATTTCAATAGCATAAGCCGAATTATGCGGTTTTTAAAACATCAAAAACTTACTGAAAATATCGGCAGAGTCTCCTTTGTAAATACCGGCCCCCAAACGGGATACAACATGAATAGTATACGAAATCAAGAAAAGGGCATCCCCAATCGGAAGCTAGCTCTTCGTCAATCGACGGTCACAACCACACAAACAATATAATATACAACGCCAACGGCGAGGATCAAAACTCAAAAGGAAACTCAAAACCATCAGAAATATAACGAGCGACTCTAAGGTTGAAAGAATAACCAACACTGGTCTCTATCTCAATAAATACATGTTTGGTTGATGGAATTTACTAGATACAACTGAATAATATTATACAAGGTAATATGATGGGTACGATATAAGAAAAACCCACCTACTAGCAAGTCACCCGAATGAAACTGAGCCCGCAAAGCCGTAATGAAACCTGTACGGCAAACCTGCAAGAAACTGGGGCACAACGGGGGTGAGTTGCCAACTCGTGAATAGAAAAACATCTATGCACAGAAATCGTATAAATAACGCAATCCTAGGTCAATGATCATAATATATCCTCAAAAATGTATATAACATGCAGCCTATAACAAGGCTAGGGTAAATATCTAACCCGAGTGAAATCTCATGTGCCCGTGTCAGTGCCTCAGGTAGCAATATATCATATGAATGAGGTATGAATGCATGAAAACAGAATACATGTAAATGAAGAAACTGTTTTCATAAATTAGTGAGATTTCCTTCGTATTTTTAAACTGAGGTATCATAATGAAATCAGTATCAACAGTGTCTAGCATCGACACAAAACATAAATCTCACTGTCTCGAAATATCAATGTCTCAATCTCAGTATCTAGGGCGCCGCCAGTCCAGACCGGCTCCTACCATCCATCTCAAGACCACGACGGTATCCTCCGGATATCCGACGCGTCGGGTAATATCACCGGTAGGTAATCTGTCCCCTGCCAGGCTCAACGTCAACACCACATTCATCTTGCCCCGGGGTACCATACCGGGCCCACCATGTACCCGAAACGGTTCCTCCACTCCTCGAATCGGGTCTCGAAATCCATCAGCAAACTCATGGTGGACGACTCATACATCATAGGAAAACCGCACTTTTTATTTTAAAAGAGAGAAAAGGTTTATTTATGTTTTTGCGGTTTTCCTCCAAATCCAGAAAATCTCATGGAAATCCGAATCCAAAACCTCAATAACACATAAAATAGTGAATATATGCATGAGAATCCATGAATGCGGCATAACGATGAATAACAGTATGCATGAAGTGACAAGTAATAACTACAATATCTAAGCTGGCATATAAGGTAAGTACACAAATATTATGTCAAACTACTAGCTATCTAGCTAAGTTAAGCAATAATGTTTTCTAAGGTGTACGTGACATGGCAATTACCGATGAAGATGTGTGTGAGCCGGCAATTAAGTGTACGTGGTACCTACGCATCATCGGTAATGGTGCTGGTGTCCTAACAGCATGATATCACTAATGGAGTATGAAACATAAAATAAGCATGCGATGCGAAGCGGACCACAAAAATGAGCGGGAGCTGAAAACTAGACGCAATTATAACAATCTGCATTAATCTAATATAAGTCCTACAAATGGTGCCTTTTGAAATAACACGAATCATGGGTTTTGAAAATAGGGGCTATGGTGATTTTTATGAAAAGATACGTCTTTTGAAATATCCGTAGGATCCCTTGGGCTGTCTTTAAGAATGCCTACGATTCGTTGGTTTTTGAAATAGGTACGAAGTCTAATCTAATCTAACAACTACACTAAACTATACGGCTGAACTAACAAGCTGAACTACAGGTAAGGGAACCGCCTATCATCTGAGTCGATACATATACATACCTGTATATGTATAGTCGGTGATCCCGCCTCAATAATATCATATCCGATACCCTATCTATAATCAGGCATCCCAAGTCAAGAGTGCGGATCAATCATCAATATAGCGCGTACGTAAATCCGTCGTACGGCATCCCAATCTGGGTACGGGTCAATATCACATTCATCATACTATTCACCGGGTATCCTCTTTATCAAATATTATGATCGGGGTACTGATCTACGTCTAGTACCATACTGATACCGCCTACGTATGCATGGACGTGTGTGAAACACTACGTCAAGGACCCGCTACAACGTCATGTCGTATCTCAAATACGAACCCTGCTATATCGCCGATCTCACGGCCTCAAATCAAATCTCATCGACTCAGCTCAATCCTAAGTATCATCCTCAAATCCGTATGTGAACACATAGCCCCATACCCATGTGAACCCATAACTATAAAGAATCCCATGAGCACATATCAAAAGGAATGTATGCAAGTATGTATGTGTGTATGTGTAGTGCAACACTACCCTAGGGTTCGCAACACTAAGGTAATCCAACACACCAATATCCATCCTAAGCAGCGTTATTAATCCCAAATAACATATAATAAATGTTGGTGTGTATACGCATCCGTATACACCACTACGGACTGCGGGGGTGCTATACGCCATCCACCCGACTTCTCCCCGTAGATATAAATCTACTCACCTGGTCCTCGCTAGCCGGTGCCGACGTCGCCACGCGCTTGCTTGTCGTCTCGAAGTCCACATGGGGGTACCTACATATCATAACGCACCATATCGCATTAAAACTAAATTCGAAATCGAAACGGCATACGAAAATCAAATCGGCACGCGTATCACGCATAGGTCCAAACCTATCGCCTACGCATGCAAGAATAGTCAAACCAACCCTCGATGTCGATGTACAAACGTCAAACCATCGAGAAAAATCCAATCACACTCATTTGCACATTCACGAACACTAATTTTAATATAAACTAGGTTAAAACTCACAAAAACCCCAACTTTACTTAAAAAGTCACTTTTCCGAAAATCTAGCAAGCACAATTCGCCGTTTTTGTACAAAACAGGATGTTTAAATTAATGTAGCGGCCAATATATTTATTAAATATCTTAAATAAGTCATAGAAACAATTTCCGGAATTTAATCTCATTAAATTCCAAAAACCCTAATATTCTAGTTTACAAAATACCCTTTTTTTTTAACAATTTCATAGCAAAAAAATGCGCAAACTACAATTTAGGTTGGATTTCCATGAACTAAAGTGTTAAACTATACTTAATAAAGTTAATAATATGATAAAAACCCTAACCATATTTTTAATCTCACATATAAATGCATTTCATAAAACCCTAGTTTGCACAAAAGCTTAATTTGGACATTTTTCAAGTAACAACTTGTAATATGCAACTAGATAAATTTTAACAATTTTTCAAGATGTTAGCTCACATCACAAACCATGCACAAGTGATCACAACCAATTTCAAAACAAAACCCTAACTAGAATTCCTTAATCATACAATTGAATCCACATAAAGCCAAATTAACACTTAATTAAGCTAACTACAAGCAATTAACAACAATTTAAGCAGAAGGGTTAGAATTTACCCAAACAAATTGAAGATCCCACAAGCACACATAGCCCTCCAAAATGCTCCCTTGTCAACAAAATCCATGCTATACGGGCTAAGCTAAAATTGGTAGGAGTCGGATTTTGATTTGGATTTTTGCTTGATTTTTTGTGGATTTTTCTTTGATGGAACAAAGAGAGGAGAAGAGGAAAATGGGGCCGTTGGGGGGGTTGCTGGTTTTGGCCAGGTTATGGGGGGGTTGGGTGAGGGAGGAGAGAGAGTGAGGTGGAGAAAATAACAAGTAAGGAAGTCCAAATCAACACAAAGTCAAAAGTCCAACTCATTTATCCATTTTCTTTTCTTTTCTTTCATTTCTTTTCCTTGAAATCCAAGTGGGGACAAAAGAGGGGGCTGCTGAATTCTTCAAGGGGATAAGTGAATGGGGGTGTGTGGGTGTGGGTACGGGTGTGGGGTGATGAAAAATGATAATTACAATACCCCAAACATCCATTTACGCTAAAAAAAAGCCTTTTTTCTTCAATAATTTCTAAACCGTTTTGGCAAATGATTTCGTTCCAAAAACCACATGATAAAATTTTATTTAATGTTTTATGATACTCAAAATTTGTTTCAACTCATTCCAATTTGTAATTTTCCCTAATTAAATGTATTAGTGACGGCTTAAATAATAATAAAATAATAAATTTTTCAGAAAATTTGAAATTTCACCAGCGGCTCAATAAACACCAAATAATAGCAATTACATAGCTAGAATATGTATATTTAATTTTTATAATAAGATATTTACATTTTGACTTTTTACAGAAAACCCCCTTATTTTACCGATTTTTCGAAATTTCACCGAAACGATTTTCAAAGCGTTACAATCTTCCCCCTTTAAAGAAATTCGGTCCCCGAATTTAAATTCAAACTCCCCCAAATACTAAAACATCTAAGAAAACCCATCAAGTTGTCGGGGCTCCGAAATTGTAAATACATAAAACAAATCGTAGCGCAGCGCATGCGCTTGAAAAATGAGCATATAACTCAAATCAAAACTCCGTCAAGTATCCCGCAATCATCGGAGTCATGGAGAAGACATCAATGCCAAATCCAAATCAAAACCAATATGACATAACTCGAAACTATACATGTAAATATAGAATCTATATCTGTAAGTATCTGAAGGAAATGCATGCCAAATCTCTTTAAGTCGCTGTGCAACGCGTATAACACTGCACAGTGGCGGATGTCTATCATAAGAAAATAACTATATACATATATACCTTTGTTTGAAATGTACGTTCCGCCGTTTTGGAAACAATTTTGAAGGGTCTCCTTGTTTTAAACATTTCGTGTCATATCAGACACGTAGGTAAATACTGAGGCTATAGCTCGCTTTTTGGAAATCCCTTCAATAACTATCAATGCATGCAAAATATATTCAGGTACTGTCCTCTGACTAGTCCTGCTCAGTACGAAAACACATAGCAATATCATAAAAACGTACTGCTCTATACGAAATCAATCCCCAAAATATGCACATGAATGCTACGTGCGTCTGGTGCGCACGGAAATCAAAATCCATGAATGTGCCATACATGCGCACAGAAACAACATCTAAGTGCATCGGGTGTGCACGAAACATCTGTCGTAGGCAACATGTGTGCCTGACAGCAAAATCAGGTGCATCTGACATGCACGAAAAATCTCGATTTAGTGCATCTAGTGTGCACCAAAATCGCATCTCAAGACATGCGCTCAACATGCGCGAAAATCCAAATCAGGTGCATCCATCGTGCACGAAATCATGAAATCCAATATCAAGCGCCGAACGTGTGCAAAATCAATCAGGTGCACAAGGTGCACAAAACAAATATCGAGTATCACAATCGAAATCGAAGTCCAGTGCACACTGCAAGCATATAATAACTATACAGAGTGCAGGAACCAATTCGTGTGCGTGCATACGCACAAAATCAACTCAAATGTCTAAAACCGTAAAATCAAAAACATGTGAAACCCAAGCACGAAAACGATATCAAGTGCAACACTATGCAAAGATCGTAAATCCTCAATCATCAAAATCAAATCATGCGAATAAATCACCCAAAACATCGAAATCAATAATGGCGGAATAGTATCGCTCAAGTGCATCCTCTAAGAATCTCGGGCCAACTGTCGGGGTCACTAATGGGACGTCTCGTCGATGATCATGAACTCTGGCCTGCTGGTGTGCGTAACCATGACCACTCCTGGGTCAAGGTATTCACTGTGAATTACAAATCTTTCGGTCCATCGGCTCATCGGCCCTGTCAGGTATGCTAACGGGGACGATTCCGTTCTGGCACTTCTTTGGTCATCTCTTGGTCAATCATCGTGACCACTCGTAAGACAGCATATCACTGGCGTCGGCCTCTGGCTCTCTGAATGTACGTGACACATCTGATCCTGGGTGCAAGTATCATTGCAGCAGTGTCCTAGAAGGAATCCTGCTCACGGTCTCTTCCATGTCTCGTTTCTGCCAACTGTCCGGAAGTCGTTGTCCTTTCCTATATCTGCATCTTGCTCTG
Organism: Agapanthus africanus; assembly: GCA_030015575.1. Lineage (NCBI taxonomy): Eukaryota > Viridiplantae > Streptophyta > Magnoliopsida > Asparagales > Amaryllidaceae > Agapanthus > Agapanthus africanus. Next base: position 263,076,654 of record CM057346.1, on the reverse strand, counting down.
GAACGACTGCATACTCATCGCGACTCCTTCTGGAAGGTAAGTCCAAGTACCATGCCTCGGCATGCGCATCGCCTCTCTGATGTCGGCGGAGTGGAACATCATCTCATCTAGATCTGGTGCGAACCTCTTACTCCACTTTTCTCTAATGTCGTCTGCTTTGGACTCGTCTCGTCGCGGCTGCATAGACTGAGCTCCAACGACTAGCCTCGAATCTGGAGTCTCCCAAGAAATGCATCTCACCACCTAGCATCCGAATTAAGTCGAACCATCCAATCGATTGTCAAAACCTCATTATCCCCTAAGGGCTCAACATCTTGGGTACAGTTTAATAGTATCGAGTACATACCACAGCATCGGTGGTCCAGCCGTAGAAGGGCAAACCCAAGCCTCACTAATAGCGCCGTAAAACTGCCGCAAACCCGAAGGTTCAAAGGCTTTCACACGATCATTAAGTCGAGTTAGGGTTTCATTCTTCTAGAGGGACCATAGAATTGCCTGCATGTCTTTCCAACTACTTTAAACTTGGAATAATAGGTTTCCGACATTCGATCGTCTCTGTCGACCCTCACGTCTCTGCGTGAAGTCGTCTCTAGCTAGAATCAATCTATCTGATGACCTCGCATCGGGGTAAGCGAACGATCCACATGTCCTAGTCATTCATCCTAGATGACTAGCGACCTCCTATCATCTCTTAGTACAACTTATACTGCAATAGCTCCAACATCTGGGGCGATATCTCGTTGTTCGCAGCAATAACTGGCTCACTCGTCTGCATGCTGAACCGTGCCTCAATCATCAGGAGTAAGAAACACACCAACGGTCATCAAAATCTGGCTGGCCTCCATTATTGGCTCAATTCTCTAGTGTCGATCAGCACCTCCGAGTAACCTCATAAAGGCGATCCTCCAATCGCTCGTGGCGCAGAAACACAGTAAAAAGACACATCTCTGCAATCGTGTGTCGCCGGAATTTCGCCCTGGTCAGTCCTCGTTCGTGACGAGCTTGTGCTGACCACAACTCTAGCCGTAGCTCTCCCTGCCCGTAACCGTAGCAGCAAAACCAAACTGGTACCGATGAGGCTAGATCAGGAAGGAATATAATACTGAACAAGGAAATGTACATCCTAAGGCTTCATAAGAGGAGTGGCGTGTCGTAAATATGGCGCGGAACATATCAACGGTACGTCACTCTACTTTAGTCACCTATTCCATCAACCAAGGGTCATCCTACGCTCCGAAGGTTAAAACCTAACGCTCTGATACCAACTTTGTCACGACCCGAAAGTATGGAACATGACCGGCACTTAAACTACGAACGTCTCGAGGCGTACATAATCTAAGTAAACCGAAAACCCAGAAATCCAAACTAAGAAAATAGTAGAGTGCAGGAAAAACCAACTTAAAGCAAATAATTTCAATAGCATAAGCCGAATTATGCGGTTTTTAAAACATCAAAAATTTACTGAAAATTTCGGCAGAGTCTCCTTTGTAAATACTGGCCCCCAAACGGGATACAACATGAATAGTATACGAAATCAAGAAAAGGGCATCCCCAAGCGGGAGCTAGCTCTTCGTCAATCGACGGTCACAACCACACGAACAATATAATATACAACGCCAACGGCGAGGATCAAAACTCAAAAGGAAACTCAAAACCACCAGAAATATAACGAGCAACTCTAAGGTCGAAAGAATAACCAACACTGGTCTCTATCTCAATAAATACATGTTTGGTTGATGGAATTTACTAGATACAACTGAATAATAATATACAAGGTAATATGATGGGTACGATACAAGAAAAACCCACCTACTAGCAAGTCACCCGAATGAAACTGAGCCCTCAAAGCCGTAATGAAACCTGTACGGCAAACCTGCAAGAAACTGGGGCACAACGGGGGTGAGTTGCCAACTCGTGAATAGAAAAACATCTACGCACAAAAATCGCAAAAATAACGCAATCCTTGGTCAATGATCATAATATATCCTCAAAAATGTATATAACATGCAGCCTATAATAAGGCTAGGGTAAATATCTAACCCGAGTGAAATCTCATGTGCCCGTGTCAGTGCCTCAGGTAGCAATATATCATATGAATGAGGTATGAATGCATGAAAACAGAATACATGTAAATGAAGAAACTGTTTTCATAAATTAGTGAGATTTCCTTCGTATTTTTAAACTGAGGTATCATAATGAAATCAGTATCAACAGTGTCTAGCATCGACACAAAACATAAATCTCACTGTCTCGAAATATCAATGTCTCAATCTCAATATCTAGGGCGCCGTCAGTCCAGACCGGCTCCTACCATCCATCTCAAGACCACGACGGTATCCTCCGGATATCCGACGCGTCGGGTAATATCACCGGTAGGTAATCTGTCCCCTGCCAGGCTCAACGTCAACACCACATTCATCTTGCCCCGGGGTGCCATACCGGGCCCACCATGTACCCGAAACGGTTCCTCCACTCCTCGAATCGGGTCTCGAAATCCATCAGCAAACTCATGGTGGACGACTCATACATCATAGGAAAACCGTACTTTTTATTTTAAAAGAGAGAAAAGGTTTATTTATGTTTTTGCGGTTTTCCTCCAAATCCAGAAAATCTCATGGAAATCCGAATCCAAAACCTCAATAACACGTAAAAGAGTGAATATATGCATGAGAATCCATGAATGTGGCATAACGATGAATAACAGTATGCATGAAGTGACAAGTAATAACTACAATATCTAAGCTGGCATATAAGGTAAGTACACTAATATTATGTCAAACTACTAGCTATCTAGCTAAGTTAAGCGATAATGTTTTCTAAGGTGTACGTGACATGGCAATTACCGATGAAGATGTGTGTGAGCCGGCAATTAAGTGTACGTGGTACCTACGCATCATCAGTAATGGTGCTGGTGTCCTAACAGCATGATATCACTAATGGAGTATGAAACATAAAATAAGCATGCGATGCGAAGCGGACCACAAAAAGGAGCGGGAGATGAAAACTAGACGCAACTATAACAATCTGCATTAATCTAATATAAGTCCTACAAATGGTGCCTTTTGAAATAACACGAATCATGGGTTTTGAAAATAGGGGCTACGGTGTTTTTTATGAAAAGATACGTCTTTTGAAATATCCGTAGGATCCCTTGGGCTGTCTTTAAGAATGCCCACGATTCGTTGGTTTTTGAAATAGGTACGAAGTCTAATCTAATCTAACAACTACACTAAACTATACGGCTGAACTAACAAGCTGAACTACAGGTAAGGGAACCGCCTATCATCTGAGTCGATACATATACATACCTGTATATGTATAGTCGGTGATCCCGCCTCAATAATATCATATCCGATACCCTATCTATAATCAGGCATCCCAAGTCAAGAGTGCGGATCAATCATCAATATAGCGCGTACGTAAATCCGTCGTACGGCATCCCAATCTGGGTACGGGTCAATATCACATTCATCATACTATTCACCGGGTATCCTCTTTATCAAATATTATGATCGGGGTACTGATCTACGTCTAGTACCATACTGATACCGCCTACGTATGCATGGACGTGTATGAAACACTACGTCAAGGACCCGCTACAACGTCATGTCGTATCTCAAATACGAACCCTGCTATATCGCCGATCTCACGGCCTCAAATCAAATCTCATCGACTCAGCTCAATCCCAAGTATCATCCTCAAATCCGTATGTGAACACATAGTCCCATACCCATGTGAACCCATAACTATAAAGAATCCTATGAGCATATATCAATAGGAATGTATGCAAGTATGTATGTGTGTATGTGTAGTGCAACACTACCCTAGGGTTCGCAACACTAAGGTAATCCAACACACCAATATCTATCCTAAGCACCGTTATTAATCCCAAATAACATATAATAAATGTTGGTATGTATACGCATCCGTATACACCACCACGGACTGTGGGGGTGCTATACGCCATCCACCCGACTTCTCCCCGTAGATATAAATCTACTCACCTGGTCCTCGCTAGCCGGTGCCGACGTCGCCACACGCTTGCTTGTCGTCTCGAAGTCCATATGGGGGTACCTACATATCATAACGCACCATATCGCATTAAAACTAAATTCGAAATCGAAACGGCATACGAAAATCAAATCGGCACGCGTATCACGCATAGGTCCAAATCTATCGCCTCGCATGCAAGAATACTCAAACCAACCCTCGATGTCGATGTACAAACGTCAAACCATCGAGAAAAATCCAATCACACTCATTTGCACATTCACGAACAATAATTTTAATATAAACTAGGTTAAAACTCACAAAAACCCCAACTTTACTTAAAAAGTCACTTTTCCGAAAATCTAGCAAGCACAATTCGCCGTTTTTGTACAAAACAGGATGTTTAAATGAATGTAGCGGCCAATATATTTATTAAATATCTTAAATAAGTTATAGAAACAATTTCCGGAATTTAATCTCATTAAATTCCAAAAACCCTAATATTCTAGTTTACAAAATACCCTTTTTTTTTTAACAATTTCATAGCAAAAAAATGCGCAAACTACAATTTAGGTTGGATTTCCATGAACTAAAGTGTTAAACTATACTTAATAAAGTTAATAATATGATAAAAACCCTAACCATATTTTTAATCTCACATATAAATGTATTTCATAAAACCCTAGTTTGCACAAAAGCTTAATTTGGACATTTTTCAAGTAACAACTTGTAATATGCAACTAGATAAATTTTAACAATTTTTCAAGATGTTAGCTCACATCACAAACCATGCACAAGTGATCATAACCCAATTTCAAAACAAAACCCTAACTAGAATTCCTTAATCATACAATTGAATCCACATAAAGCCAAATTAACACTTAATTAAGCTAACTACAAGCAATTAACAACAATTTAAGCAGAAGGGTTAGAATTTACCCAAACAAATTGAAGATCCCACAAGCACACATAGCCCTCCAAAATGCTCCCTTGTCAACAAAATCCATGCTATACGGGCTAAGCTAAAATTGGTAGGAGTCGGATTTTGATTTGGATTTTTGCTTGATTTTTTGTGGATTTTTCTTTGATGGAACAAAGAGAGGAGAAGAGGAAAATGGGGCCGTTGGGGTGGTTGCTGGTTTTGGCCAGGTTATTGGGGGGTTGGGTGAGGGAGGAGAGAGAGTGAGGTGGAGAAAATAACAAGTAAGGAAGTCCAAGTCAACACAAAGTCAAAAGTCCAACTCATTTATCCATTTTCTTTTCTTTTCTTTCATTTCTTTTCCTTGAAATCCAAGTGGGGACAAAAGATGGGGCTGCTGAATTCTTCAAGGGGATAAGTGAATGGGGGTGTGTGGGTGTGGGTACGGGTGTGGGGTGATGAAAAATGATAAATACAATACCCCAAACATCCATTTACGCTAAAAAATGCCTTTTTTCTTCAATAATTTCTAAACCGTTTTGGCAAATGATTTCGTTCCAAAAACCACATGATAAAATTTTATTTAATGTTTTATGGTGCACAAAATTTGTTTCAACTCATTCCAATTTGTAATTTTCCCTAATTAAATGTATTAGTGACGGCTTAAATAATAATAAAATAATATTTTTTTCAGAAAATTTGAAATTTCACCAGCGGCTCAATAAACACAAAATAATAGCAATTACATAGCTAGAATATGTATATTTAATTTTTATAATAAGATATTTGCATTTTGACTTTTTACAGAAAACCCCCTTATTTTACCGATTTTTCGAAATTTCACCGAAACGATTTTCAAAGCGTTACATTTAGTCTCATTAGCGAAAACTCTTTTCAATATCAAGTCGGGCAATTCAACAAGATTCCCGACATCCTAATCGAATGCTCGTCGCAAACTTTAGTACACGGCCGCACCCCCGGATGCCGTCGACAAAGTGCACTAAGGTGGAACACCGCTGCCACGAGCATCCGAACGGATGCTTTTGGCGACGGGGTTCTCCTACAGTCACTTGGTCGGGCTATGGGGCATGGCTGTCTATTAAGTTTACCCGGCGAGTATCCGCGTACGCTACGTGATTGCGACGGACTTTTGATCACATCAAAATCCTGTGGCAACCGATCATCTGAGACTAAACTGCTATGTTTATAACATTCAACTTAGTTATCTCATAACTACCTGTGGATTCCAAATATTGTATCACATTCCAGATAAATAGACAATGTTAAACTTTCTGATCGAATAATCAAACACCCAAGATTTCCCCAGTATATCTCAACACTTGAAATCAGTTTAAAAACATCCATCACATGCCACAGTAGCAATGGTCCAGCCGTAGAAGGGTCAAGCCAACGCCTCACATGTGGCACGCCGTACTGCCATAAACCCTAAGGTTTAGAGGCAGTTCAAGGCGGTCACATAATCGAGTTAAGGTTTGTTCTCTTCTAGAGGGTCCACCGCGTTACTTGCATGACTTTACGAAAGTTTCAAACTAGAGAAAAAATCCAACTTTTGAACATTTTCCGACAGGGGAAACAGTGAGTTATTGATATCCGGTCGAACTTTTTAACAGTTTCTGAAATTATCCGGAAAGACTAAACAAAGTTAAATTATCCGATCGAATGAACGAGTCCCCAATATAACCCTAGAAAACTCAACACTTGAGTGGAATAAAAAAATTCGCAGAAAAAATTGACAAGAAAGGGCCTAAGAATAAATATATGAAATATGAGAGACTATGTCCAAATTTTGGCCGCGGTTCCGCGGTCATTTCAGGGACTTAGTGGACCGTACTTCACCGTAATTCTTAGTTTTTCCTGCTTGTTTTTCTGAGCATTTTTAATTCATAAAAAATCACATTTTCAAAAAATGTACAGAGAAGGGTTTACATCGGGGTTATCGGGTTCGATCAGACTTTAAACTTCGTCTAGACTTCGCCTAAAGCTCTAGCTTGGCTCTGATACCACTTTAGGGTTGCTAGGCACGTGCACAAAGGTCTACGAGGCATCAACCATGCCCGATTAAAAAATTAGCCGTGCCGAACAACCCGAAGCCGGATCTTTAAACTAGGGTTTAGGCGAAAACAAACATGTTAAACACTTTAACACTAAGTGAGAGGGATAACAACCTTTGTAGATCCGGTCCTTCACTTCTTAAGCTCCATGTTGAGGTCCCTTCGCTGCGATCATCGTGTTCCGGACTCTCGAGAGGCTTCACGAAGAGAATGATGCAACCTTTCTTTCGATCTTCGATAACATAGATGATCTACCTTGAGGTTTCGTTAACACAAGCTATCACTCATGAAATGATGTGAACACCCTCATCTAAATGGCAAGGATAGATGAGGATGATGAAGTAGGATTTTTGCTCTCATTTATAATCTTTTTCTCACTCACTTTCATCACAAAAGCAAAACTAGAATGCTTTTTCAAGAATGAACTCAAGGAGGAAGAAGATAAATGTCATAATCCTTTTGTGATGAATAATGAATTAATTGTAGTGGTTACAAATCAAACCAAGGGTTAAGCATAAAGGAGTTAACCCTTGTAGAGAATTAACTAGAGTTAATGGTTTGGATTGGGTTATCATAATATCTTCACAAAATATCAAGCAACCACAAAGTCAAAGCTTCATGAAGCTTCATGGGAGCTTCATGCTAAAGCTAACCCTAATCCAAACCCTAACCAAGTTTAAACCCTAAACCATGGTTAAATTTGTAACCCTAACATGTTACAATATTATATATATCACATATACAATATATTTTGTAACAATAGAAAATAATACAATTAACATATATCGCATATATATCAATGTATTATCCCTTGAGAAAATGAATCTTTTAGTGAGCTAATATTAGTTAATGAAATTTAATATATTACATATATTATTATACATTAAATTATCGAATTAACACTTGATCCGACAATCCGGCTATATCGCATATAACCGACTAATACGATGACCCGGCTATATCACATATACCTGGCCGATATCTCATATCGCGAGAATCCAATACGGTATCACATACCGCATTATCCTCGGTCCCGTACATATCACATATGTGCTCCTACTCCGTTATGCCTGAGCTAAGAAACCTCTGTGTAGGACTCTAAAGAATCGTCAATACGCCGGTAGTAGGTGATGATCATATCAAACACCCACAAGCTGCAAGCGGTCAGCTAAACATAACAGCCACCCAGGTATTGTGCGCTCACAAGATCAACAAGCAAGCCGGTATATTCTCCTGTGAATCCAATCAGTAACTCTCCCGTACAGTCCGGTCTCGTCGTCTGATATGTCGCATATCTCTCCTAAGGGTGGTAAACGTCAGACCCCAGTAGCTCGATAAGTTGTGCCGATATGAAGTCTATAACAGTTCGAGAAACTACTGATAACACTTACCAGTAGATCTCAGCAACCCTGGCCATGGATTTCCTGTTATAGCCAATCGAACACAGCACAACATCAACTCCCTATACTGGGAGAGACGAATCCCCTCCAATCGCTCATTGCCTCCATGTGATTCGGGACTGTACCCAAAAGCCACCTTTTTGCACGCCCTCTTGGACATAGTATGATGGAAATCAAAGCACAGTGGGAATCACACAAGACTCTATGACGATCTCGGGTCAACAGACTACTCTGTACCAGTGTCACCGGAGAACTACCATCTGACGTGAGGTATAATACCATCTGGGAGTTCTCGGCGAGTCCGTCCAGCGTACCCAGTCTCTACTGAGCACCCGTACACCATCCTTGACGTTAAACACCAATGGATATGGTATCATCCATCGCTCATCATATTGGTCAAGATGCGTATACGCTAGTCTACTTTGGTGCATCGATGCCCTGTCTCGATAAACCCTCGAATAGGAACTGTTATAGGATGTACTCGTCGACTAACGTGGCCCCACTAGTATGATCTCATCATAGTCTCAGTAGTCGAGTACATATCCTAAAGGCTTTATCAACATGTAACATAAAGACAATCAGAGTACATGTTAAGATAAAGTGCAACCAGATAGCATACTATCATGTCGAGCAAGAAAGTCCTCCCTATATACGTCCTAGCATCCACTACAATATACATCGTATGTACAGTAATGGCCTCTAGGGCATACATATATCTAATAAAATGATCTACCCGAGAGTCTATAGTCCGAGCTTCTACCTTAAATCCGAGGTAAATAGGGCACCTAGTTCGCTAAACTAGATGGCCTAGGTGATGTAGAGAAAGAAGATGGAATAGATTGTCTCTTGGAACCCTAGCTTTCTCAACTCATGAGACTTTAAGGGTTGAGAGGAAGAAGAAGAGAGATCTTGAGGAAAGAGAAAGTAATTTTCATAAAGATAATAGAAATAGCTCACTTGATATGTCTATAAGCATGCTTAGAAAATATCTCACACAAAATATCTAGTGCCACACAAATATCTCGAAGGTGGGTCCATTATGAAATACCATTCAGAGGAACTCGGCACGAAGGTTCAGAGTCGGATGGGCAGATTTGATGGTCAACAGGGCTATCATGTCCCGAAGAGGAGAGGATTTTTTGTCTAATCCAAAATATCTAAGTCAAACCAAGCCCCAATAGTCAAACCAAGTAGCCATGCTTCAATTATCATATAATAATAATTCATTTCCTCCACCTCATAATTGTTTTAATCAAATAAATGATCAAAACCCTAATGAGGTGTCTCCTTCTAAAAGAAATCTTGAGCAATTACATGAATGCCCCTCTCATCTGTATATACATACCCGTATCAGCATTCGGAGAAACACAAATACAATGAGACGAAAATAATCCATCATTATAATCGTAGGATCCGGTTTAATCCAAATCCCACTAGTATTATCCGTCCAAACATCATACGCGCACAAGTACACGTACATGATTGAAGCCCTATCGTAAAACTATACGGCCTCTACATCTTTCGTCCGATGTAGGGAAACTCTCTATGTAGGACTCTAAAGACTCGACAATACGCTGGCAGTGGGTTAAACCACAAGCCGCAAGTGGTACTACCTGCATGTAATGGCTACCCAGGTATCAGCTGATAAGAAGGCCGATGAGCAAACTCATCTGAACTCCTACGGAGCCTATATGTGACAATCTCAGTACAGTCTGTTCTGTTCGTCTAAGAGTATCGCATATTGGGCCTAGGGGGCGGTAATCTTCAGAACCCTAATAGAGCAATAAGTCATGTCGCAGTGTAGCCCAAAACAACCTGAGAAACAGCTACAATACCTACCAGTAAATCTCACTTGCCCTGTCCAGGGTCTTTGTGTAATGGCTTTCCGAACACAGCGCGATATCAACCCCTAATATCGGGAAAGATGAATCCTATCTAACCGCCACTGCCTCCAAGTGCTGCGGGACTGCACCCAACTATTACCTGTTTGCACGACTCCTTTGAGCCACGGTAGGGTAGTAATCAAAGTACAGTGGGAACACACTCGAGGAGAAGTAGCAGTGTCAGGCCGACGGACTAAGCTGTACTCATGTCACCTGGGAACTACTACCCGACGATAGGTATAAACCCACCAGCAGTTCCCGACGAGTCCTATCCAGTATACTCATAACCTAATGAACACCTGCATACTATCTCCAGTACGACGTACTAATGGCTATTGGGTTACGACAGCACCCCGACCATCAATCCGTGGCCAAATGCGGAAAAAAACTTTTAAAAACTGGCGCTAACGGAACCCAACCAACGGATCGTACCATTAACCCTATACTAGTTTTACAAAAGGAGTTTAGAGAGGTTATACCGATCGATCCGTGTCCTTCGGTCTTCAACCTCTGTCCCAAGCTCCTCGTGGCATCCCCGATGAAGTTTGATCTCCGGTCTCCCTCCGTCGAAGAAGATCCACATCGAGGGTTCTTAATACGTGCTCCCGCCTCTAAACCGAAACAACTCGAACATCTAGTTTGCTAGCCTAGATGCCCAAGAAGAAGTAGAGAGTGTGTGTGAATACTTTGTCTCAATACACCCATGGATTCTCAACTCATGAGAGGGATGGGTGGAGGTTGAAGAAGATGCCCATAGAGGAAAGTGTGAGCTCAAGAAAAGCAAGTGAAGAAATGGCTTAGTATTGTGTGAGATATTTTGTGAGCACATGAAAACCAAGTGAAGAAAAATCCCAAGGCTAGAAAAGATCTGCCTCCTCTCACCAGAAACATCCCATACAATAAATCATGGCCTCAAAAATAATCCATATCACAATAAATGATCACAAGACCCAACACCATGAGTTACCAAGTGCAGGTGACATGAATCAATGCTTAAGGCCAAGACTTGCATTCACAATTTCCTCCAATTAAACATTTAAACTAAATGTTTAATCCAACAAAAAGAAATGGCATCTACTAAAGAAATCTTGTAACGAATTACAAGAATACCCATCATCCGTATATAAATACCAGCATCCGTATTCCTACTGAATATGAATACAACGAGACGAAAGTAATCCAACAATATAATACTAGGAACCGGCTTAAACTAAAGCCCACTAATATTATCCGTCCGATCATGATTCGTGCACTTGTGCACGTATATGATCGAACCCTGCCATAAAACCATACGACCTTTATAACGTTTCGTTCGAACCAGGGAAACCCTCTGTCTGGGACTCTAAAGACTCGTCAATACGCTGGCAGTGGGTATAACAAAAAGTACGTCAGTGGCACTAGCTGTACATAATAGCTACCCAGGTATTGAACAAAAGAGAGGACGATGAGCAAACTCATCCTGAAACCCTACTGAGCCTGACAATGACAATATCCGTACAGTCCGGTCCGTTCGTCTATTTGTGTTGCATATCTTGTCTAGGGGGTGGATAAAGTTAGACCCCTAATAACTTGACATTTAGTGTCCGCATGAAACCTGCCACCAACTGAGAAACTATCGATCCTAGATCGGTAATTCTCGTCTACCCCGGCCGAGGATTTCTTGATATGGTCACCCGTGCACTCCGCGACATCAACCCCCAATATCGGGAGAGACAACTCCCTTAACGATCCGCTCGCTGCCTCCATGTGGCCCGGGACAGTACCCAACTAAAACCTGTTTGCACGACTCCTTTGAGCCGTGGTACGGTAGTAATCAAAGCGCAGTGGGAACTCACACGAGACAAATGACGATCTCAGGTCGATAGACTAACCTGTATGCAGGTCACCAGGGAACCTCTATCTGACAATTGGTATAATACCAACCAGCTGTTCCCGGCGAGTCCTTCCGGTGTACTCATAACCCAATGAGCACCTGTATACATATTAGGTGAACCAACTGACATCAATGGCTTATGAGACCGGCCACTGCCCCTCGTCGGGGTCTCGATCCGTATACACTAGTCTACTCTGGAGTATTGATGCCCAGTCTCGAAACTTCCACGACTAGGGACCTTTTAAGGATGTGCTTATAGACTACCCAACTCACATGTATATGATCACCATCATACTGCAGGCAGTCAAGCAAGAATCCTATGGGCTCTATCAACATGTATTAGTGGTCTGTAATATCACCTGAAGTATGTACACGATGATAAAAACAAACCAGATAGCATACTATCATCTCGAGTAAGACTGTTCTACCGGTATAGGTCATCCCTCAATCGTTGCAATCGCGTGCCTGCGATCCAATAATTTACTTGAGGGCACTACAGCAAACAATCTCCCACTTGCATTTAAGGTTAATTATTGCCCTGTCGCATACTCATAGCCCGTGTGATACCGAACACCCAACTTCTCTACTAATCAGTTTCACAAAGCTCGTTTGTAAAACTATTGCGTTCGAGAAGTAGCCTCAGTGAGTGGATCCGCTCCAATGTTTCTTTCTATGTATCTCTTTATCTCAAGTTCCAGGAGAAATCCATCTCCCGAAATGAGCAATACCTGTCTTAGAATATGTTTGGATATCTGATAGGAACCCGTTCACAAATGAACTGTAGATCCAGTAAATTTCTTAGACTTTATCGTCAACTGAATTTAATCAGTATCCTGTGCCATACCTCCCTCAATATCCGCCTGGATCACCTGTCCAAACTACTGCCCCACAAAAGAGGGAAAATTATAACTCTGACAGTCACTCTGTCATCCAGGTCACCTTGGAAGCCTGGAATGATAATCGTCTCCCGAAGGAGGCTGCCGCTACCATATCCCTAGAACATCCGCCTATATTCCAAAACTGCTTCCGAACGTTTCTCCAGGATTGTATTAATATACAAACTTATTGCATCTAGTGCAAAAACAACATCTGGTGTGTTACTTGACATCTCATGATTGACTCAATTGCCTAACCAAGTGATATGCCAATCATGCACTTCCCTGTCCCCTTTTGTCTGTAAGACACTTTTAGAGAGGGTGACTCCATCACCTGCAGGTACATCACCATGACATGCGTCGTCCATTCTAAAACACCTTTACAATACTTTCTAAGTACCCAGATTTGGAAACTACCCAAATCTAGATCTAAAACTATAGATCCAGTTACCAGAATGCATGATATAATATCCAAATCCAATATGGAGAAAATACTGTGTGGCATCCATAGTATAACCGATCGTTGTATAGGAATTTCACTTCCCACAATATGCATGTCATCCAAATACCAGGACATCACACCCTACTACCTTCTTAACAGATCCATCTCTATTCTGATGAAGTCAAGGCCTATCACTGTCACATCAAAAATAGATGATCTATCTCCGCTATATCTGCTTTAGTCTATAAATAGACACAAGCTACTTGTCCACTATGCTTCTGCTGCTCCCACTGACTACAAAAACCCTATGGCAGAGTCATATACATGAGCACTTATAAAGATAGGTTAGAGCCACGCTATACTCATCCTCCTGCCAGGTCTCATAGTCTAGAACAGCAATAATGGCAAGGTTGGGTAAACAAGAACCTCCTTGTCACCGTATTTTAAGGATACCGAAGTACCTCTCGGGTGGCTGAGGTTACCCACCATATCTACGGAGTGGATAATCGAATGTCAAACCCGATTGAATCTTTAGGTTCTATTAACTTTTCAGTAATCGTTTGTGGTTCTGGAATCGCTTCCAGTTCTACTATACTCCCACTACTGTTTTCTGAAAAAGTCCATTTTGCTAAAACTGAGGCGAGTCAAGAACAATATCACTATTGATCTTCCAGATGGTAGATAGTTAACCCTCGTCGTAGCCCGGGATAACCCACAAACTGCCATTACAGAAACGTTCCTTAAGTTATCCAGAGTCTGGTTTTAAGCATAGGCCGGACAACTCCAAATACCTTAACATCGTTAAGATATGAACCATCCTATATACAATATAGAAACAGAGACACTGATTTAATTGGAACAAGATTCAAATCATGCAGCTGTCTCCAGTGCATGTCAACTAAATGGAGAGAGGTCGATCAGCATTACTCAACTTAGGAGTGCATCCAGATATAAGTAACATGAAAGAGAAGCAAGTTCTCAAAGCCATTAATATCAACTGAATACCAAACATAAATATCTACATCTCCGATCACCTTGAAGAATTCTGATACTTGCAGCACATGGTTCTCTACTTTATTATTGTACCTATAACATCTCAAAATTTGGACCTTGTATTTTTACGAAACACTTGTCTAAAACTGGAGAAGTTACAAGTAAACAAAATATAGAACGAGCACCAACCCCTTTGTCCTGATGGACACTGGACAACATATAATACTCTGTATAAGTCTCTTGAGTTAAATAACTCAAACCTTGTGCGTTGTAGGTTGAAAACTGTACTATGGCTAAGAAGAATTACACCACTGTTGAATGCTCCTTACCTAACCATCAACTGATATATAAATGTCATGGACATAATTTCAGAAAATTATATCTCACTTTATGAAATAAACGTACAGATATATCAGTTTGAAATCGGTACATAGCAACGAATATTTAAAACCAAATATTTGCCGTCAGGAAAAACCCCATGTGATTTCCACAGATATAACCAATTACAACGAATTCCGATATAATTAGGATATAATCACCGAATTCACAATATCTTACTCCCATTCATCATCTGTAATACCAAACAGATTTGAGAATCAAACCTGGTAAATACGAACCCTGGAGTAAGAATCTAATTGGAAAATCAGTTTTGAATTAACAACTCACAGTGAAACTGAAACATGAAAATATTTCGAAGGGGTATACGGATATTCCTAAGAATGCCTCTTCCACTATCTAGATTCATGACTGTAACCGTATATTTCCTTGCCATCTCTCCAATCGCTTTATTTTTCTTTACTCATTACCTTCTATACACCACCCTTAGGCTAAATGTTCTTCTTCCTTCCCTACTCTTTGGCACCAGCTTATGGTTTGGAAGAAGACTATTCAATAAGCGTAATAGGTGTACTCTCCTAATCCTAGGAGCACTCGCAACCTGAGAGAAGGTAAAGATAAAAGACAACTGAATAAATCTTATTCTATTTCTCCTCAACCAGATGTTTGATATAGTGCCCTCAAAGTCAATTATTGGATCGCAGGCACGTGATTGCAATGATTGAGGGAGGACCTATGCCGGTAGGACAATCTTACTCAAGATGATAGTATGCTATCTGGTTCATCTTTATCATCGTGTACATGTTTTAGGTGACATTACAGGTCACTATTGCACGTTGATAGAGCCCTTAGGATTCTTTCTTGACGGCCAGCAGTATGATGGCGATCATATACGTGGGAGCTGGGGTCTATAAGCACATCCTTAAAGTGTCCCTAGTCGTGGGAGTTTTCGAGACAGGGCATCGATACTCAAAAGTAGACTAGTGTATACAGTCGAGACCCTGACGAGAGGCGGTGGCCGGTCTTACCCATTGGTGTCAGTTGGATCACCTAAGATGTATACAGGTGCTCATTAGGTTATAAGTACACCGGACTGGACTCGCCGGGAACATGCTAGTTGGTATAATACCTGACGTCAGATAGCAGTTCCCTAGTGGCATGCGTACATGTTAGATCATCGACCTGAGATCGTTATTTGTCTCGTGTGAGTCCCCACTGTACTTTGATTACTACCCTACCATGGCTCAAAGGAGTCGTGCAAACATGTTTTAGTTGGGTACAGTCCCGAGCCACATGGAAGCAGTGAGCGGATCGGCAGGGGTTTCGTCTCTCTCGGTATTGGGGGTGAGATCGCGCTGTGTCTAGAAGAGCCATTACACGAAGTCCTTGGCCAAGGCAGGTGATTTAGCAGTAGGTATTCCAGTAGTATCTCAGGGTGTTCTGGGCTACACTCCGACACGACTTCTACCGTTTTTGGGGGTCTGACATTTACCAACCCCCTAGGCCCGACATGCGATGCTCATAGACGAACGGAGCGAACTATACGGATATTGTCACTGACAGGATCAGTAGGGTGTCGGTATGAGTTCGCTGATCGACCTCCCTTTTGGTCAATACCTGGTAGCCCGTTACGTACGGCTAGTACCTCTGACGTTCTAGTGGTTAAATCCACAGGCAAAGTATTGACGAGTATTTAAACTCCCCCACAGACAGTTTCTCAAGTTTCGGGCGAAACGTTGTAGAGGCCGTATGATATATGGCAGGGTTCGATCATATACGTGCAGTAGTGCACGGATCATGATCGGACGGATCGTACTAGTGGGCTTTGGTTTAAGCCGGATCCTAGTATTAGATTTGTTGGATTATTTTAGTCTCATCGCATTCGCATTCAGTCGGAATGCGGATGCAGGTATGCATATACAAGTGAGGGGTATCCTTGTGATCCGTCACGAGTTTACTTTAGATGTTGCCGTATCTTTTTGTTGTTGTAAACATTAGGGTTAATATTTACAAATGGAAATAATGAGCTAGAAACCATGATTAGGAGCGTTAATTGTGACACATGCATAAGTGGTGACTCATGGTCTCTTTCTTTTTGCATGTGTCACATTATGTGATTGATTTATGAGTTGAAATGAGACGTAGAGAGAGAAGGGCAGCGATTGTGAGGTTTGCTCTTGTATTATTTTCAATGTCTCGCTCTCATTTTATGATTGCAACAAAAGAAAGAAAAGGCTCCTCTTCTTCTTCTTCCTCTAGCTCACCATTTCCATTAATGGCTTCATCTTCAACCTCCATCCATACACTCTCATGCGTTGAGCATCAATGGATGCAAGAGACAAAGTGATCACACACATTCTCTACCTCACCTTGGACACTTCGGCTAGCAAACTTCGTATCCGAGTTGCTTCGGACGAAGTGGGAGCCCGTAAAAAGACTAGAAGATGCGGTGCCCTTTCCGCCGAGGAGACCGGAGATCGGAGATGCCGCGAGGAGCTAGGGATGGTGGCTAAAGACTGAAGAACACGGATCGATCGGTATAGTTTTTCTAACCTTTCTCTAGTTGATAGTTATAGGTTAATGGTTCGATCCGGGATTAAAGTCTGCGATAGCGCCGGTTTCATGTTTTGAAAAGTTTTCGTTTCCGCATTTTGGCCTCGGACAGACGGCTGGGGCGCTACCGTAGACTTACATGGCATCAGAGCCACGCTATTAACCTTTACTAGCTTGTTCTAACGTATTTAAAACATCGATCGAACAAAATTTCCGAAACCGCAATTTCAAAAACGAAGTTTCTGTCGAATTTGTTTTGTCGTCGAAAAATTATTTTGAGTATTGAAGAAAATCAGGCAGGCTTTTCTAAGAACACTGCAGTAAATTTGTGGAAAGAGCACACTGTAGCGCCGCGGCCCCACGGCCGTACCGCCGTTTTAGCCGTGGTTCCACCGCAGTACTGTAGCTACACTACACCATTTTTTCTACAGTGGTCTCTGACTTGGAAATGGGGTTTCTAGTATTTTTAGTTTTGGCCCAGATTATTTTGAGTACTGGGAATTGTACTTGGGGCCCACTTCGAGAATTTTGTCGATCGAAAATTTAAATATGTTAGTTTACAGTACTTACATTATATCTGTGACCGTGAATGTCATTCGAGCGGTAAATCTTGTCTAATTGCCATAGTTCTTTTAGACGGATTTGCGAACGTGACATTCACGTTGATATTTTGTGTTGTGCTGTGATGTTGCGGATTTGTCGTGGTGGATAGCCTAGATGCAATGGTAGTACAGTTTGGTTGTATTTGTACATTTGATATTGCGGGGCGAGCGTCCGACATGTGGACTGCCGTCACTGGCTATTTGTATATTGTTCTTTTGGGGTACGACCGGGCTGAGGTCGATGTACCCGTTGAATATTTTACTTTCTGTACAAGGATTACCCCACGGTGGGGTTCACGGGTAGCCGAGTTCTACAGGGCAACGGGCCCGCATCTCATGGCTTTGAGACGGAGGGGCTTCACTCTAGAATTGGCGGGCTATTCGCCGCACTCGTAGGGGGGACAGGTTGACCCAAGGAGGAGTGCTCAAGTTACCGGATTCCGTGAAGTGCTGGGTGGTCCATTCACTTTGTTGAAGGAGGCTGCCTCGCTTCAGGTTTTAGCGGGTAACTTGCCGGGCCTGTAGGGGTCTAGGATTTCATTGCAAAGGCTATCCACACGATTAGGGGATCGTCGGGTTTCAGTAGCGGCTCTATGAAATCCGGGGATCCCAGATTATCTGTATTGTTCTGTGATGCTTATTACTGTTCTGTGATGTTGCATTTTTTTTCACGCCATGAGCGAATATTATATATTGATATATATACTAGTAGATGTTGTATGTGTTTTACACCCGCGCTAGTCCAGTCCCCGCTCTGTCGTTAGTTAAGTAACCTAATGGGTGATGACGGGACCCAGTGGTGAATGCGGATGGCATATACGTACATCATATTTTCGTTCTTTTGTGGTGTGATTAATTGATGGGACTGCATTGATTCGGATCAATGCAAGCTAAACAAACCTATTCTGATGTTGTTGGAACATTTTTCAAAAAAGGTGTTATTGCAAGGACGTTCTCTTTTGTTTTGCACAGTGGTATTCGGTTATGGATATCCAGCACCTCAGTCGACGAGGCAAGGGCCGAGATCCCTTCACCGGGAGTGACCCCTTGGGTAGAAGTTTGCGTCAGGGTAATAACTTCACTATAGCCGATTGCCTTTTTGTTTTGCATGGTGATATTCAGTTGGAATATCCTGCACCTCATTCTACGGGGAAAGAGCCGAGATCCCTTCATCGGGAGTGACCTCTTTAGCAAAGGTTTTCGCCACTATATTTTTATAAAAAACTATCCGGTTCCTTCTGTAAGTCCACGTTGCGACCCCCGGTTCTTACGGGGAGGCGGAAACGGTATAAAATCAAAATTTTAACGCAAGAGGCAACATGGACTAAGCAAGGTCGGGATCTTTACCTAAACTAAAACTAGCATACTAAGCTAAAGATATTTAGCTACTCGGATGAAGATGGTTATACCTAAACTTGAACTCCTTCTCTTCAAGCTCCGATGGTGGTTCGATGGCTCCTTCTCGTTGTCTCCGTACGCCGAAGATAGATCCACCTGAAAGCTCCAACCTTTAGCTCCTTCTTCGTTCTTTGAAGAAACTAGTTCACTTGGTTTGCTAAACCTAGTGAACTAGAATGAGTAGAGATGATTTAGAATGGGATTTTATCTATGGTTCTTGATTCTCAACTCATGAGACAAGAGAACCATAGATCAAGAGAGGGAGCAAGAGGTTGAGGGTGAGAGCAAGAGGAGAGCTCAAGAACAAGAGAGAGAATGAGCAAGAAAGAATGAGCAACTCTTTTGTCTTTCACCCTCTCATAATCCAAAGTGATCATAACTCATCATATCAAAAAAGTCTTATGTGATGGTTTGAAGCAACCATAAGCTTATCATGTCATGCACTCATTTTACTCAAATGAGCAAGCAAGAAAAAGTCTTTGGCATGAAATGATAACCATGGTTATCATGATGGTCAACTAGTCAAGCCTAGTCAACCGGTCAACAAGTCAACAAAAGTCAACAAGTCACCAAAGTCAACAAGTCAACAAAAGTCAACAAGTCAACAACCATATCACCATAATACTTAATTAATATAATAGTTAATCACATATCATATTCTCATTAGGGTTGAGCATAAAGTCAAAAAGTCAACGGTCAACTGTCAACAACCCTAATGAGAATCTGCCGCCTCTGCCTCCCTGTCAACTGTGCATACACACCCGCATCCGCGTTCCGAGGAACACGAATGCAAACTGGATAAATCCAATCCCATAAGGTACACTAGGATCTGGCTTAAACCAAAGCCCGCTAGTGTAAACTGTCCGGACACTGTACGTGCACAAGTGCACGGATGTGACCGAACCCTGTCGCAAAACCATGCGACCTGTCGCAATACCATGCGACCTCTACTCTTTTGCCTAAAGGCGAAAAGCTTTCTGTGTGGGACTCTAAAGACTCGACACTACGCTGGCAGTGGGTTTAACCACAGACCGCAAGCGGCACTAGCTGTGCGTAACGGTCCCCAGGTAATGCCGACAAGAAGACCGACGAGGCGAAACCCATCTGAACTCCTACTGAGCCTGAGCGTGACATTCTCCGTACAGTCCGGTCTGTTCGTCTGATACATCGCATGGCGGGCCTAGGGGGCGGTAAACGTCAGTCCCCCAATAGCGGTACAAGTCGTGCCGGAGCGAAGCCCAAAACACCCTGAGATAACACTGGAAACCTACCAGTATATCTCGTTTGCCCTGGCCAGGGACTACTCGTGTAATGGCTCTCCAAGACACAGCGCGATGTCAACTCCCAATACCAGGAGAGACGAATCCTGTCTAACCGTCACTGCCTCCAAGTGCTTCGGGACTGCACCCAACCACCACCTGTTTGCACGACTCCTTTGAGCCGTGGTAGGGTAGTGATCAAAGTACAGTGGGAACACACCCGAGGCGAAGTGACAGTGTCAAGTCAGCGGACTAAGCTGTACTCATGTCACCTGGGAACTGATAACTGACGATAGGTATAATACCAACTAGTCAGTTCCCGACGAGTCCTGTCCAGTGTACCCGTAACCTAACGAGCACCCGCATACTATCTCAAGTACGACGTACTGACGGCTGTGGGACAGACCGTCTCCCACACT
The DNA here is from genome assembly GCA_030015575.1 of Agapanthus africanus. Classification (NCBI taxonomy): domain Eukaryota; kingdom Viridiplantae; phylum Streptophyta; class Magnoliopsida; order Asparagales; family Amaryllidaceae; genus Agapanthus; species Agapanthus africanus. Next base: position 263,055,640 of record CM057346.1, on the reverse strand, counting down.
GGGATGAGAAGCGCATGCGCTGGTCTACTCCGGAGTATCGATGCCCTGTCTCGATAGTCCTGCGACCAGGGACCTGCATAAGGATGTGCTTATAGATTACCCAGCCCCACTAGTGTGACGACCATCACATCGCTGGTAATCAAGCAAAGATCCTAAGGGCTCTACTAATGTGTATAGGCGATATACAAAAATAAACACATGTACACATTGAAGTAGAAACAAACCAAGTAGCATACTACTATTTTGAGCAAGATTGTATATACAAGGTGAATATCCCAAGCATCCATTAAGTAATATACAAACTAGTATGATACAGTAATGGCCTCTAGGGCATATACACTAACACCTTCAACGATATCAAGTTCATTACGTTAAAGGTTTTTCGCCAAGAACCATTCGTAGCCCTTCGTCTTTTCAGACGGGCAGCACTTAGTATTCATGCTATGTTTGTTGGCCTTCGTCATGGCATAGTGTATGGTAGTTATTTGTTACTTTTCTGCTGCATAGATAGATGCGTTGGTTTGGGGTAGTCGTATAGCCTTGTTGGCCTTCGTCAAGGGCTTGAACGGGTGGGTTCAAATTAACCTGGACAATGACGGGTAGAACTTGAAATGTGACTTATGATTTGTTGGCCTTGGTCAAGGTCATAAGAGCATGGGATAAAAATCACATCGGGAGTTTCTAAAGAAACTGAAACTTGCCAGATATGCGCATACCTTCTGGAGTGTGATAACGTGAGTGGATTCCATCATGTTATCATGCGATAATAGTTGGATCCCGATTCCCACTGATGAGTTGGTTTACTCCTCAGGTGATCCCGACTGATTCTTGTTTAAGGTTTGGAGGAGAATTTGAGGTTAAAGTGGGAGGTTTCCTGATTAGATAAAGTGATAACCATTCTGATTTAGATTAGAGTGCACGCTGAGTGTTTCTTTTCTCTCTCTCTTTGGCAGCAACCATGGCTCGACCCTAGACTACGACTCAGTGACCAAGTTAACCGAACCTTCTTAAAATACTGGCTTTTGGATTGTCAAAGTTGCAAACCTCATTGCCACTCCTACTTTTACCCTTTTCTCCAGAGCACCCCGTATTACTACGAACATCCACTTCCATTGGATAAAACCATCGTATGGTTATATATGAACTTGAAGGAACTTGTTCCAGATTCGAGGATGGTTTTCGGTTCTGATGAAAATGATTAGGACTATTCGGTTGTCTTTTCCTTTTACCTTCTCTCAGGTTGCGAGTGCTCCTTGGATTAGGACGGTACACCTGTTACGCTAATTGGATAGTCTTCATCCAAACCATAGGAAGGTGCCGAACGGTAGGGAATGAAGAAAACCATTTAGCCTAAAAGGTGTACAGAAGGTATTAAGTAAAGACAAATAAAGGGATTTGTAAGAGGGCAAAGTAAATTGCGACTGCTATCATTCACGACCAAACCAAGCATTTCATCGCCACTCCTACTTCACCTTTGTATTTCTCCAGGACACTCCGTATCACTATGAAGATTTACAGTAATTGGATACTCCATCGTATGGTTATATACGAACTCGAAGGGACTTGTTCCAGTTCGGGAATGGATTCTAGTTCAGGAGAAATAGGAATAAGGTTTATTCAGTTGTCTTTTATCTTTACCCTCTCTTGGGTTGCGAGTACTCCTAGAATTAGGAGAGTATACCCATTATGCTAATTGGATAGTCTTCTTCCAAACCATAGGCTGGTGCCGAACGGTAAGGAAGGAAGAAAACCATTTAGCCTAAAGAGGTGTACAGAAGGTAATGACTAAAGACATAAAAAAGGATTTGGAGAGATGGAAAGGAAATATACGGTTACAGTTGTGAATCTGATAATGGAAGAGGCATTACTAAGAATACCCGGATACCCCTTCGAAACATTTACATGTTTCAGTTTCACTGTGTATTGTTAAAAGAAAACTGGTTTCCCAATTAGCCCTTACTCCAGGGTATGTATTTACCAGGTTTGATTCTCACATTTGTATGGTTTTACAGATGATGAGTGGGAGTAAGTTATTGGGAATTGGGTGATCATCCTCATTATATCGGGATTCGTTGTAATTGGTGATATTTGAGGAAATCGCCTGGGTTGTTTGTCGGACAGCAAATATTTGGTTTTGAATATCCGTTGTTATGCACTAATTTCAAATTGATATATCTGTATGTTTATTTTTATAAAGTGAGATATAACTTTTTGAAATTATGTCCATGACATTTACCTATATCAGTGGATGGTTAGGTAAGGAGCATTAAAAAGCGGTGTAATTCTTCTTAACCATAAGTACAGTTTTCAACCAACGACACATAGTGAATGGGTTATTAAACTCAGGGGACTTATACAGAGTATTGTATGTTGTCCAGTGTCCATTTGGATAGAGGGGTTGGTACGCGTACTATATTCTGTTTACTTATGACTTCTCTAGTTCTTAGACCTGTGTTTCGTAGAAATGCAAGGTCTAAGTTTTGAGAAGTTATAGGTATAAGAATAAAGTAGAGAATCAGGTGTTGAAAGTATCAGGATTCTTCAAGGTGATCGAAGATGTAGATACTTGTGTATGGTATTCAGTTGATAGTAATGATTATAAGAAATTGCTTCTCATTCAGGTTACTCATATCTGGATATATTCCTAAGTTGAGTAATACTGATCGGCTTCTCTCCATTTAGTTGACATGCATTGGAAACAGCTGCATGATTTGAATCTGGTTCCAATTAAATCAGTGCCTCTGTTTCTATATTGGATATAGAATAGTTCATATCTTAACAATATTAAGGTACGAGGAGTTGTCCGGCTTATGCTTAAAACCAAACTCTGGATAACTCAAGACGCATTTCTGTAATGACTGTTTGTGGGTTGACCAGGACTATGACGAGGGTTGACTTCCTACCATCTGGAAGATCAATAGTGATATTGTTCTTGACTCGCCATAGTTTTAGTAAAATGGATTTTTTTTTCAGAAAACAGTAGTGGGAGTATGGTAGAACTGGAAGTGATTCCAGAACCGCAAACGATTACTGAAAATTTAATAGGACCTGAAGATTCAATCTGGATTGACATTCCATTGGCCACTCCGCAGATATGGTGGGTAACCTTAGGCACCCGAGAGGTACTCCGGTAGCCTCAAGGACGGTGACATGGTGGTTCTTGTTTACTAAGACTTGACACTACTGTTGTTCCAGGCTATGATACCCGGCAGGAGGATGAGTATAGCGTCGTTCTAAACTAGCTCTAGAAGTGTACGTGTATATGACTCTGCCAGAGAGTTGTCGTAGTCAGTGGGAGCAACGGAAGCATAGTGGACAAGTAGCTTATGTCTATTTATGGACTAAAGCGGATATAGCGGAGAAAGATCATCTATTTCTGATATGATAGTCATAGGTTTGACTTCATCAGAATAAGGGATGGATCTGTTAAGAAGGTAGTAGGGTGTGATGTCCTGGTATTTGGATGACATACATAATGTAGGAAATAAATTTCCAATACTACAATCGATTATACTTTGGTTGTTACACAGTGGTTTCTCCACATAGGAATTGGATATTATATCAGACATTCTAGTTACTAGATCTATGGTTTTACATTTAGATTTGAGTAGTTTCCCAATCTGGGTACTTAGACAACATTCTAAAGGTGTTTTAGAATGGACAACTCCTGGCACGGTAGTGTACCTGCAGGTGGTGGAGTCACCCTCTCTAAAGCTGTCTTACAGACTAAAGGGGAGAGGGATGTGCATGATTGGCGCATCAGCTGATTAGGCAATTAAGTCAATCATGAGATGTCAAGTACCACACCAGATGTTGTTTTTGCACTAGATGCTATAAGTTGATATTAATCTTATCCTGGAGAAACGTTCGAAAGCAGTTTTAGAACATAAGTTGATGTTCTAGGGATATGATAACAACAGCCTCTTTTAGGAGACTGTTATCATTCTAGGCTTCCAAAGTGACCTGGATGACAGAGTGACTGTCAGGGTTGTAGTTTTCCCTCTGACGAGGGCCAGTGGTTTAGACAGGTGATCCAAGCAGACACTGAGGGAGGCATGACGCAGGATACTGATTAAATTCAGTTGACGATACAGTCTACGAAGTTTGGATTTGGAGTTCATTAATGAACAAGGTCCAATCAGATATCCAAACATATTCTAAGACAGGTATTGCTCATTTCGAGAGATGGCTTTCTCCATGAACTTGAGATAAAGAGAGACAAAGAAAGAAACATTAGGGCAATTCCACTTACTGAGGCTATTCCTCGAACGCAATAGTTTTGCAAATGGGCTTTGTGATACTGATCAGTAGAGGAGTTGGGTGTTCGGTATCACACGGGCTGTGAGTATGCGACATCGCAATAATTAGCCTTGAGTGTAAGTGGGAGATTGTTGGATATAGTGCCCTCAAAGTCAATTATTGGATCGCAGGCACATGATTGCAATGATTGAGGGAGGACCTATGCCGGTAGGACAGTCGTACTCAAGATGATAGTATGCTATCTGGTTCATCCTTATCATCGTGTACATGCTTTAGGTGACATTACAGGTCACTATTGCACGTTGATAGAGCCCTTAGGATTCTTACTTGACGGCCAACAGTATGATGGCGATCATATACGTGGGAGTTGGGGTCTATAAGAACATCCTTAAAGTGTCCCTAGTAGTGGGAGTTTTCGAGACAGGGCATCGATACTCCAAAGTAGACTGGTGTATACAGTCGAGACCCCGACGAGGGGCGGTGGTCGGTCTCACTAGCCATTTGTGTCAGTTGGATTACTTAAGATGTATACAGGTGCTCATTGGGTTATGAGTACACCGGACAGGACTCGCCGGGAATATGCTAGTTGGTATTATACCTGACGTCATATAGCAGTTCCCTGGTGACATGTGTTCAGGTTAGTTCATCAACCTGAGATCGTCATTTGTCTCGTGTGAGTTCCCACTGTGCTTTTATTACTACCCTACTATGGATCAAAGGAGTCGTGCAAACAGGTTTTATTTGGGTACAGTCCCGAGCCACATGGAGGCAGTGAGAGGATCGGCAGGGGTTTCGTCTCTCCCGGTATTGGCGGTGAGATCGCGCTGTGTCTAAGAGAGCGATTACACGAAGTCCTTAGCCAAGGCAGGAGATTTACTGGTAGGTATTCCAGTAGTATCTCAGGATGTTCTGGGCTACACTCCGACACGACTTGTACCACTTTTGGGGGTCTGACGTTTACCAACTCCCTAGGCCCGACATGCAAAGCTCATAGACGAACGAACCGAACTGTACGGATATTGTCACTGACAGACTCAGTAGGGTGTCAGGATAAATTCGCTCATCGACCTCCCTTTTGGTCAATACCTGGAAGCCCGTTACGTACAGCTAGTACCTCTGACGTGCTAGTGGTTGAATCCAAAGCCAAAGTATTGACGAGACTTTAGAGTCCCCCACAGACAGTTTCTCAAGTTTTGGGCGAAACGTTGTAGTGGTCGTATGATATGTGGCAGGGTTCGATCATATACGTGCAGTAGTGCATGGATCATGATCGGACGGATCGTACTAATGGGCTTTGGTTTAAGCCGGATCCTAGTATTAGATTTGTTGGATTACTTTAGTCTCATCGCATTCGCATTCAGTCGGAATGCGGATGCTGGTACGTATATACAAGTGAGTGGTTTCCTTGTGATCCATCACGAGTTTACTTTAGATGTTGTCGTATCTTTTTGTTCTTGTAAACATTTGGGTTAATGTTTACAAATGGAAATAATGAGCTAGAGACCATGATTAGGAGCATTAATTGTGAGACATGCACAAGTGGTGACTCATGGTCTCTTTCATTGTGCATGTGTCACATTATGTGATTGATTTATGAGTGGAAATGAGATGGAGAGAGAGAAGGGCAGCCATTGTGAGGTTTGCCCGTGTATTATTTTCAATCTCTCACTCTCATTTGATGATTGCAACAAAAGAAAGAAAAGGCTCCTCTTCTTCTTCTTCCTCTAGCTCACCATTTCCATTAATGGCTTCATCTTAAACCTCTATCCATACACTTTCATGCGTTGAGAATCAATGGATGCAAGAGACAAAGTGATCACACACATTCTCTACATCACCTTGGACACGTCGGCTAGCAAACTTCATGTTCGAGTTGCTTCGAACAAAGCGGGAGCCCGTAAAAAGACTTGAAGATGTAGTGCCCTTTCTGACGAGGAGACCGGAGATCGGAGATGCTGCGAGGAGCTAGGCATGGTGGCTAAAGACCGAAGGACACGGATCGATCGGAATAGTTTTTCTAACCTTTCTCTAGTTGTTAGTTCTAGGTTAATGGTTCGATCCGGGATTAAAGACTGCGATCGCGCAGGTTTCATGTTTCGAAAAAGTTTTCGTTTCCGCATTTTGGCCTCGGACAGACGGCCGGGGCGCTTCCGTAGACTTACACCAGAATCCATCCTCGAACTGGAACAAGTTCCTTCGAGTTCGTATGTAACTATATGATGGATTATCCAATAACTGTGGATCTTCATAGTGATATGTGGTGTTCTGGAGAAATTCAAAGGTGAAGTAGGAATGGCGATGAAATACGTGGTTTGGTTGTGAATGATAGCAGTCGCATTTTACTTTTCTCTCTTTCTAGTCCCTTTATTTGTCTTCACTTATTACCTTCTGTACACCACACTTAGGCTAATTAGTTTTCCTACTTCCCCGCCTTTCGGCACCTGTCTATGATTTGGAAGAAGATTATCCAATAAGCGAAATAGGCGTACCCTTTCCTAATCAGAGGAGCCCTCACAACCAGAGAGAAGGTAAAAGGAAAGACAACTGAATAGTCCTATTCAATTTCTCCAGAACCGGAAGCCATCCTTGAATCTGAAACAGGTTCCTTCGAGCTCGTATGTAACTATACGACGGATTATCCAATAGCTGTGGATCTTCGTAGTGATACGGGGTGTTCCGGAGAAATTCAAAGGGTAAAAGTAGGAGTGGCAATGAGGTATGAAACTCGGACAATCCAAAATCCAGTGTTTTAAGAAGGTTCAGTTAACTTGGTTTCTGAGTTCTAGCCTAGGGCCGGGACATGGTCGCGGCTAAAGAGAGGGAGAAAAGAGACACTGAGCGTGCACTCTAATCTAAATCAAAATGGTAATCACTTTATCTAATCAGGATGTCTCCCACAGTATCTTTAAATTCTTCTCCAAACCTGAAAAAAGAATTAGTCGGGATTATCTAAAATCACCCGAGGAGTAAACCAACTTATTAGTGGGTATCAGGATCCAACTATCATCACATGATACCTGATCAGTCGAAAATATTGCATATTTTAGTCGGCAATTTCCTTATCATTTGCATCCATATAGAAGTGTACGGTATTCATAATTCACATATTAGCAAATCGGTCGCAAAATATCAGATTACATGTATTCGACCTTAAAACCGGCATTTCTAAGGAAATTGACTGCATTGCATTACATAGCATATTTTCTATATCTTGCAACCCGTGTTTCGAAGTCTGTGCAGGAAAAGAGAAGCTTGCTCGATCATTAGCTTGCTCGACCATTACAATCGCTCGTAAACTCACTAAATTCAAATTTGGTACTAATCCAAAGGAGCAATCACAATTCAGCATATCATAAGAAGCCCTAAACAACAGTACAAGTCCACAGAAGAAGGCACAGATCCCAAGGCCATCAATGAGCCGCGGAAGCGCGGCCTAGAGGTACCTTTTGCGGCGGATCCGCGGTGGGCCCAGGGAATCAGTTCCCCAATTTCAGTGCACAACTCCTGTTTCAGTGGCTACAGTTCAAAATTGCATGACATCTTCCAGAAGGCTCCAGATACTTCTACCAGATCAGCAAACACTTTGAGTTTCATTAAACTAGCCTAATCATTCTAGAACTTTCCCTAAACCCTAGCTTAAACCCTAAGCTAACTCCTAACAAACTCCTTCTAGAAACTCTTCAACAAACTTTGGGAGGGAAAGTTCCAATTCAAACCTAAGCCTAGGGTTTGGGAGTTCTATAAATAAGACCCTAGGCTCATTGTAAGAAAATTATTCAACCTTGGGAATTATTCATCCAATTAGTGAATCTATCCCCAAATCCATCTCTCTTTTCATCTCCTTCTTCCTCAAGTCTAGTGACAGGGCTTGTAGGAAACCCTAACCCTAATTCCAATTGAAATCAAGAATCCCGAGTACCCATTAAGCAAGAAGCCCGACAACCTTTAGGAGCGGAGCCGATCTTCAACAGAGCAAGCGATCCGAGCCGATCCACGACTCATGAAGCCGAGCGACGCCCGATCAACAATCTAGATTCTTCTTCTTGTAGTTCTTGAAGCAAATGTAATCAAAATTGTTGAGATCAATAAAGGTGATATTCTTTTATCTTGTTTTCTTTAAATTCCGCATCATGATATCTTTACAATTTGTGAATCTTTTCTGTGTGGTGATGTGTGAATAAAACTCCGCTCGTCGAGGAGTCGAGACGGTTCAATAGAAAGATGATGTAACATAGCTTTAATCGATTCTTGATTCCTACAAGTTTTGTAAACCCTAGCAAGTTCAAGAACCGACAACCCATTTTGTTTCGATGCTTTCTTGATTGACATCGCTCAAAATGGGGGAGTTAGGATCGTTTCTTGAAATTGCTAGAGGCTAGAATGTGAATGATATCGACAACAGAACAAGGGATAAGATGAAACCCTAGTTTCACGAGAAAACCCTAACTCTTGTCGATGATCATCGATCTAGTATCAATCCTTCGAAGGACAAGAACACGATATCTTTAGATTACATCACGTCTATCGATCCTATCGATTCCTACGAGCCTCTTTTAGATTCTTGATTGTTGATTGGAAATATTATCAAAACAACCGATTCTTGATTGTTTATAGTTTCTTGATTCTTGAGTAAAGAATAGTGACACTTGAATACAAATCATTCTTGAATCATGTTTTTTCTTATTGTTGCTTAACTTTTCATTTCAAACGTATCAAAATACAATTGAATTGTGCAATCCCTATGGACGATCCGCACTCATTCATTAACTACATCCGACACCGTAGTTTGATTGCGGTCAAAATAGTTTTTGGTTGTGAAGTTCTTTACAAATTTCTCTATATACTACACAACGGAAAAAAACGATCAATCAATACCCTGATGGAATTCACTCAAGTTATCACACTCCAGAAGGTATACGCATGACTGGCAAGTTTCCTATTATTAGTTATATGTATGCCCTAGAGGCCATTACTGTACATACGATGTATATTGTAATGGATGCTTGGACGTATATAGGGAGGACTTTCTTGCTCGACATGATAATATGCTATCTGGTTGTACTTTACCTTAACATGTACTCTGATTGTCTCTATGTTACATGTTGATAAAGCCCTTAGGATATGTACTCGACTACTGGGACTATGATGAGATCATACTAGTGGAGCTACGGTAGTCGATGAGTACATCCTATAACTGTTCCTAGTCAAGGGTGTATCGAGACAGGGCATCGATGCACCAGAGTAGACTAGCGTATACGCATCTTGACCCATATGATGGGCGATGGATGATCCCATATCCAGCGGTGTTTGACATCAAGGATGGTGTATGGGTGCTCAGTGGAGACTGGGTACACTGGACGGACTCGCCGAGAACTCCCAGATGGTATTATACATCACGTCATATGGCAGTTCTCCGGTGACACTGGTACAGAGTAGTCTGTTGACCCGAGATCGTCATAGAGTCTTGTGTGATTCCCACTGTACTTTGATTTCTATCATACCACGTCCAAGCAGACGTGCAAAAAGGTGGCTTTTGGGTACAGTCCCGAATCACATTGAGGCAATGAGCGATAGGAGGGGATTCGTCTCTCCCGGTATAGGGAGTTGATGTTGTGCTGTGTTCGATTGGCTATAACCGGAAATCCCTGGCCAGGGTTGCTGAGATTTACTGGTAAGTGTTATCAGTAGTTTCTCAAACTATTATGGACCTCATATCGACACGACTTATCGAGCTACTGGGGTCTGACGTTTACCACCCCTAGGCGAGATATGCGACATATCAGACGACGAGACCGGACTGTTCGGGAGTGTTACTGTTTGGATTCACAGGAGAATGTACAGGCTTGCTTGTTGATCTTCTGAGCGCTCGATACCTGGGTGGCTGTTAAGTTTAGCTGACCGCTTGCAGCTTGTGGGTGTTTGATATGATCATCACCTAATGCCAGCGTATTGACGATTCTTTAGAGTCCTACACAGAGGTTTCTTGGCTTAGGCAAAACGGAGTAGGAGTACATATGTGATATGTGCGGGACCGAGGATAATGTGGTATGTGATACCGTATTGGATTCTCGTGATATGAGATATCAGCCGGGTATATGTGATATAGCCGGGTCATCGTATTAGTCGGTTATATGCGATATAGCCGGATTGTCGGATCAAGTGTTGATTCGATAATTTAATGTATAATAATATATATAATATATTAAATTACATTAACTAATATTTGCTCACTAAAAGATTCTTTTTCTCACTCGGGTAATACATTGATATATATGCGATATATGTTAAATGTATTATTTTATTTTGTTACGATAAATATTATATATGTGATATATAATATTGTAACATGATATGATAACTAATGCAACATGTTTAGTGGAGCTTAAACATGATTAGGGTTTGGATTAGGGTTAAGACTTCTAGTTGATTCTAGAAGCTTTTCTTTTGTCATGATAAAGATATTTGTGCTGATTTTTATCTATGACTCATACTTAACCCAACCCAAACCCTAGCCCTTGGTTAATTCTCTACAATGGTTTAGTCAACCATGGTTGCATTATTCATCATATTAATCCATTCATTATTCATCACAAAAGGATTCCCTTCTTCTTCTTCCTTGAGTTCCTTGAGCAAAAGCTTTCTAGTTTTAGTTTTGTGATGAAAGTGAGTGAGAAAATGATTATAAAAGAGAGCAAAAATCCTACTTCATCATCCTCATCTATCCTTGCCATTTAGATGAGGGTGTTCACTTCATATTATGAGTGTTAGCTTGTGTTATCGAAACTTCAAGGTAGATCATCTTTGTATCGAAGATCGAAATCAAGACTGTATCTTTCTCTTCGTAGAACCTCTCGAGAGTCCAGAACACGATGATCGCAGCGAAGGGACTTCAACACGGAGCTTTAGAAGTGACGGACTGGATCTACAAAGGTTGTAATCCCTCTCACTTAGTGTTAAAGTGTTTAGCATGCTCGTTTTCGCCTAAACCATAGTTTAAAGATCCGGCTTCGGTTTGTTCGGCACGGCTAATTTTTTAATCGGGCATGGTTGATGCCTCGTAGAACCTTGTGCGCGTGCCTAGCAACCCTAAAGTGGTATCAGAGTCAAGCTAGAGCTTTAGGCGAAGTCTATACGAAGTTTAAAGTCCGATCGAACCCGGAAACCCCGATGTTTACCCTTCTCTATACATTTTTCAAAACTGTGATTTTTTATGAATTAAAAATGCTCAGAAAAACAAGCAGGAAAAACTAAGAATTACTGTGAAGTACGGTCAACTAAGTCAATTATTTGACCGCGGAACCACGGCCAAAATTGACTTAGTCCCTGGAATTTCATTTAATTATTCTTAGGTACTTTCTTGTTATTTTTTTCTAGGAATTTTTTAATTCCACTCAAGTGTTGAGTTTTCTAGGGTTGTATTGGGGAATCGTTGATTCGATCAGATAATTTAACTTTGTTTAGTTTTGTCCGGATATTTTTTAGAAACTGTTAAAAAGTTCGAACGGATATCAATAACTCACTTTTTCCCCTGTTGGAAATTTTTTCAAAAGTTGGATTTTTTCTCGAGTTTAAGAACGTTCTAAGTCGTGCAAGTAACGCGGTGGACCCTCTAGAAGACAGCAAACCTTAACTCGATTATGTGACCGTCTTGAACTGCCTTTTGAACCTTAGAGTTTTGGGCAGTACGGCTTGCCACATGTGAGGCGTTGGCTTGACCCTTCTACGGCTGGACCATCGGTACTGTGGCATGTGATGGATATTTTTGAACTCCGCTCAAGTGTTGAGCTATTGGGAAAACTTGGGTGTTTGATTATTCGATCGGAAATTTTAACATTGTCTATTTTTCTGGAATGTGATACAATATTTGGAATCAACAAAAAGTTATGAGATAACTAATTTGAATGTTATAAACATAGCAGTTTAGTCTCAATTGATCGGTTGCCACGGGATTTTGATGTGATCAAAAGTCCGTTGCAATCACGTAGTGTACGCGGATACTCGCCGAGTAAACTTAATAGACAGCCACGCCCTATAGTCCCGACCAAGTGACTGTAGGAGAACCCCGTCGCCAAAAGCATCCGTTCGGGTGCTTGCGGCAGCGGTGTTCCACCTTAGTGCACTTCGTCGACGGCATCCAGGGGTGCGGCCGTCTACTAAAGTTTGCGACGAGCATTCGATCAGGATGTCGGGAATCTTGTTGAATTGCCCGACTTGATATTGAAAAGAGTTTTCGATAAAGAGACTAAAATGCGGGGTTTATAATTGTTAGGCATGCGATGTCTAAGGAATTCATTTGGTTAGGCATGCGATGTCTAAAGAGGTTGCGGATTCCAACTGTTGTAGTTTTACACTTTCTTTTCTGTGACCGTAAGCGTAGTATGTGGTGTATCGCCGGCTTCGTTGCTATACATCAACGACAATCGGGATACGCATACTTGCTTACGTTGATAATATGAGATATTATGTGTTGCTGTGATATGTTATATTGGATCGTCGCGTTCTGAATAGCCGGGGGTTTTATGTGAGATGAGAGTTTTTCTTTTTCATTCATGTAAAATTCATTTGTATGTAATATTCTTTTATTAGGGCACTTCCGGGCTGAGGATGATGTCACTATTGTATATTATTTAGTTTTCTGTATTAGGTAGACCCAAGGCGGGGAGCACAAGTAACCGGGTTTTAGGGTCCAGTGGGAGACCATCTCGAGGAGTCGAGACCGGGTCTCCTAACCCTAGAATTGGCAGTGTTGCTTGCCGCTCTCGTAGGGGTCTAGGGATGTGAGTTTGGCTATTCATCGTGACCGTGGAATCCGTGTTTTATATAGGCTCGTATTAAAACACGGACGTCCTAGTATATCCAATATTTCATATATGTTTATTCTGCTGCAATGTTCCGTGATGAGATCATATTACTGCCTGAGACGGATGTTTATATTATATATATATGAGATATATGAGATATATGTTATATTGCAGATTTCGTTTCAAATGCAATGCTTGTGAAGCATAATAAAATGGGACTTCATTAATGAGATTAATGAAACTAAAAGAAACCTAAAGATGTTGTAGAAAATTGTCTCAAAAACTGGTAGATCTAGTTCTTGCTTTGCATAGTGGTGTTCCTTGTTGAACATCTAGCACCTTATTCGATAAGGAAAGAGCTGAGATCCCTTAACCGGGAGTGACCTCTTTAGTGAAACTAGCAGATGCTACAAACTCGGTTTGCCTTTTGATTGCTTCTATAGTTCTTGCTTTGCATAGTGATATTTGTGAAATATCCTGCATCTTATTCGATCAGGAAAGGGCCGACGATCCCTTCACCGGGAGTGACCCCTTTAGCAAAACTAGAAAAGCCTAAAAAACACTCCATTTAAAATCACTCGATTCTACAACGATATCAAGTTCATTACGCAAAAGGGTTTTCATAAAAACCTGTCGTAGCCCTCCGTCATTTCAGATAAGTACTAGTTAGTATTCGTGCTGCGGTAGTTTGGCATGCGTCAAGGCGTAGTGTACGGTAGCTAACTAGTGCTTATCTGCTAGCATACGATGCGATTGGATTAGGGTATTCGTACGACGTTGTTTGGCATGCGTCAAGGGTCGTGCGTGTGGGTTTAATTCAATCAAGAAATGTACGGGTTGAACTTGACTAGTGGACTATGGGTTGTTTGGCATGCGTCAAGGTCATAGCACGCTAGGGGTAAAATATTATTTGGAATTTCAAGTGTTGAAATTTGCAATGAGATTGCATACCTCCTATGAGATTGTTGGATCCCGATACCCGCTGCGAGTAAGAGTTACTCCTGGGAAAGTTTTACACATTATAATTAGCCGATCAAGTAGGTGTCTAGAAAGGTGTTAACGGGGTTACGCTTCTGGGAAAACAAGGTTTACTTTAATTAGGTTCGTGCGAAAGCACGGGGGACTTCCCTCAAAGTACCGACACTGGCCTGGCTGAAAGATTGGCGAACTTGTAGCGTGTAATTAATCCCGGCTAGTCTTTCCTTTTATGGTTTGAAGGAATTATTGGAGATAGTGCCCTCAGAGTCAATTATTAGGTCACAGGTACGTGATTGCAATGATTGAGGGAGGACCTATCCCGGTAGGACAGTCTTACTCGAGATGATAGTATGCTATCTGGTTTATCTTTATCATCGTGTAGCTTAGGTGACCTGACAGGTCGCTATTACACATTGGTAGAGCCCCTAAGATTCTTGCTTGACCACCAGCAGTATGAGGGCGATCATATAAGTGGGAGCTGGGGGTCTATAAGCGCATCCTTAAATGGTCCCTAGTCGTGGGAGTTTCGAGACAGGGCATCGATACTCCATAGTAGACTAGTGTATACAGTCGAGACCCCGACGAGGGGCGGTGGCCGGTCTCACAAGCCACTGGTGTCAGTTGGATCACCTAAGATGTATACAGGTGCTCATTGGGTTATGAGTACACCGGACAGGACTCGCCGGGAACATGCTAGTTGGTCATATACCAGACGTCAGATGGCAGTTCCGTGGTGACATGTGTGCAGGTTAGTTCATCGACCTGGGGATCGTCATTTGTCTCGTGTGAGTTCCCACTGTACTTTGATTACTACCCTACCACGGCTCAAAGGAGTCGTACAAACAGGTTTTAGTTGGGTACAGTCCCGAGCCACATGGAGGCAGTGAGCGTATCTTCAGGGGTTCGTCTCTCCCGGTATTGGGGGTGAGGTCGTGCTGTGTCTAGGAGAGCCATTACACGAAGTCCTTGGCCAAGGAAGGAGATTTACTGGTAGGTATTCCAGTAGTATCTCAGGGTGTTCTGGGCTACACTCCGACACGACTTGTACCGCTTTTGGGGGTCTGACTTTTACCAACCCCGTAGGCCCGCCATGCGATGCTCATAGACGAACGGACCAGACTGTACGGATATTGTCACTGACAGGCTCAGTAGGGTTGTCGGGATGAGTTCGCTCACAGACGTACCTTTTTAGTCAATACCTGGTAGCTCGTTACGTATTGGCTTATACCTCTGACGTGCTAGTGGTTAAATCCACAACCAAGGTGTTGATGAGTCTTTAGAGTCCCCCACATTCTGTTACTCAGCTTTCGTGCGAAAGGTTGTAAAGGCCGTATGGAGATATGGCAAAGTCCGATCAGATACGTGCGGTATTGCACGGATCAGGATCGGACAGTTTGTACTACAGGCCGTATGGATATATGGCAGGGTTCGATCAGATACGTGCGGTATTGCACGGATCAGGATCGAACGGATATTACTAGCCGGCTTTGGTTTAAGCCGGATCCTAGTATAGTACAGTGTAGATTTTGTCTCATTGCATTTGTATTTCGGTCGGAATACAAATGCGGGTGTATATGCACAGTATCGGGGTTTTCCTGTAATTTATTACGGGACTAGTTTTCTGGAGTTGCCTGTTTGTTTTCCGTTTCGGCCAATTTCCTTTGTATCGTTCATTGGCCGAAGAATGGTAGAGGAGGGCTTATTTGCATTGTTGCAAATAAGTGTTTGTGGAGGGGGTTCTTTGCATCTTGTTGCTTCATGATGGCTTCACCATCATTGACTTGTTTTGACTCCATCATGGCTTGACTTTTAAAGTCATGATTGTTGATGATGATGAGGGGTGAGGTTGGTGGAGTGTTGGGTTTATGTTTGTGATGATTTCCTTTCATATGATAACCATTCCTCTCTCTCTCGCTTGCATGATATGAGTATGGCTCCCATTATTTTTGATACACATCCACTTTCTCATTCTCCCCATTCCACAAGTCATGGCCGGCCTTCCCTTTATAGTGGGCTGTCCAAAATTTTGAGGGTTGGATTTTTCTTCATTTCATGTTGCAAAATTCCCACAAGTTCAATCCAAAAGGCCCCAAGTTCAATTCCTCCACAAAAGGCAATTCCTACAACCCCAAATGAGACTTCTTCTCTAGATATTCTACAGCGAATCTTGGGCATGTCGACTAGCCAGCTTCGTGCCCGAGTTGCCTCGGCATTGAGGTGGGAGCCCGTAAAAGAAGTAGGCGATGTGGTGCACTTCCGGCGACGAGGAGGAGACGGGACATTCCGCAGGAGATCGGGACGACGACGAGAAGACCGGAGGACTCGGATCTGTCGGTATATCTCTCTTCCCCTTCTTGTAGATAGCTATGACTAATTAATGGTTCGATCCGGGTATTAGTGCGCGGCGGTTTGCCAGTTCAAGAAAATTTAAGTTTATCACCGCTTCCGCATTTGGCCGTCGGATTGACGGCCGGGGCGCCGCCGTGCACTTACAGTGGTATCAGAGCCTCGCCATTAACTTAGTCTAGCTTGCCTTAATGTGTTTTTCAGTTCCGATCGATCAAATGTTCCAAAACCCGTTTTTCCTTCGCATCAGTTTCTGTTGAAAATTTTGTCTCGAAAATTTTTTCAGGTTGTAAAACATTGATGTACTGGAAAATCTAAGAGCTCTGTAAAAATTCGATGAAGTGACTCCACTGTGGGAGCGCGGAACCGCCGCAAACACCCCCTTCTCGCCGCGGTTCCGCCGCGAATTTCAGTGATCACTGTGTCAAATTTCTGCAGTTGCCTCCTGAGTGGAATTTAGGGTTTTTGGAATATTAATATTGGGCCCAGAATTTCTTGATGTGCTACAGTATTGCTTGGGGGCCCACTTGTTAATTTTTGATCGATCGTATATTTTAAACACATTATTTCACAGTATTTACATTATATCTGCGACCGTGAATGTCACTCGATCGGTAAATTCGGTCTAACTGCTATAGCCCGGTTAGACGGATTTGCGAACATGACTTTCATGTTGATGTTCTGTTTTTGCTGTGATGTTGCGGATCGGTCGTGGGGGATAGCCTGGTTGCAATGCTAGTACAGTTGTGATTGTATTATGTACATTTGATATTGCGGGGCGAGCGTCCGATATGTGGACTGCCGTCACTGCCTGTTTGTATTATTATTTTGGGGCACGACCTGGTTGCGGTCGATGTACCCGTTGTATGTATATTTTAGTTTCTGTACTAGGGTTACCCCGCGGAGGGGTGCACGGATAGCCGGGTTCTAGAGGGCAACAAGCCCGCATCTCATGGCATTGAGACGGAGGGGGCTTCACTCTAGAATTGGCGGGCTATTCGCCGCACTCGTAGGGGGTACAGGTTGACCCAAGAGGGGTGCCCGAGTTACCGGATTCCGTGAAGTGCTGGGTGGTCCATTCACGGTGCTGAAGGGGCTGCCTCGCTTCAGGTTTTGGCGGGTAACTTGCCGCGCCCGTAGGGGTCTAGGATTTCATTGCACAGGCTATCCACACGACCAGGGGAACGTCGGGTTTCAGTAGTGGCTCTGTGAAACCCGGGGATCCCAGATATCTGTATTGTTTCTGTGATGCTGTACATTTTCTGTGATGTTGCATTTTATCACGCCTTGAGCGAATATAATATATTGGTATATATATTAGTAGATGTTGTATATGTTTTGCATCCGCACTAGTCCTGTCCCCGCTCTGTCGTTAGTTAGCTAACCTAACGGGTAATGACGGGACCCAGTGGCGAATGCGGATGGCATATACGCACATCAGTATATTTTCGTTCTTTTGGTGTGATCAATTGATGGGACTGCATTGATTCGAATCAATGCAAGTTAAAAACAAACCTAATCTGATGTTGTTGGAACACTTTTCAAAAAGCTGTTATTGCAAGGACGTTCAATTTTGTTTTGCATCGCGGTATTCATTTAGAATATCCTGCTCCTCAGTCGACGAGGCAAGGGCCGAGATCCCTTCACCGGGAGTGACCCCTTGGACAAAAAGTTTGCGTCAGGGCAATGACTTCACTATAGCCGATTACTTTTGCTTTGCACCGTGGTATTCAGTTGGAATATCCTGCACCTCATTCTACGGGGAAAGAGCCGAGATCCCTTCACCGGGAGTGACCTCTTTAGCGAAGGTTGTCGTCACTATATTTCTAAAAAGCTATCCGTTCCTTCGACGATATCAAGTTCTTTACGTTAAAGGTTTTCGCCAGAAACCATTCGTAGCCCTCCGTCGTTTCATATGGGTGGTCAATAGTATTCAAGCTGTGTATGTTGGCCAAAGTCAAGGCACAGTGATTGGTAGCTATTGGGGCATTCATATGCTGCATAGATAGATGCGTTGGTTTGGGACAGTCGTACTGCCATTTTGGCCAAAGTCAAGGGTATGTACGGGTGGATTCAAATTAACCTGGAGAATGACGGGTAGAACTTGACAAGTGACTTATGATATGTTGGCCAAAGTCAAGGTCATAAGAGCATGGGGTAAAAATCACATCGGGAGTTTCAAAAGAACTGAAACTTGCCAGATATGCGCATACCTTCTGGAGTGTGATAGCGTGAGCGGATTCCGTCACGTTATCATGCGATGATAGTTGGATCCTGATTCCCACTGATGAGTTAGTTTACTCCTCGGGTGACCCCGACTAATTCTTCTTTCAGGTTTGGAGGAGAATTTGAGGTACAGTGGGAGATTTCCAGATTAGATAAATTGGTAACCATTCTGATCTAGGTTAGAGTGTACGCTGAGTGTTTCTTTTCTCTCTCTCTTTGGCAGCGACCATTGACCCGACCCTTAGACTATGACTCAGTGACCAAGTTAACCAAACCTTCTTAAACACTGGCTTTTGGATTGTCAGAGTTGCAGACCTCATTGCCACTCCTACTTTTACCCTTTTCTCCAGGACACCCCGTGTTACTACGAACGTCCACTTCCATTGGACAAAACCATCGTATGGTTAGATACGAACTCGAAAGAATTTATTCGAGAATGGTTTCAGGTTCTGGAGAAAACGGATAGGACTATTCAGTTGTCTTTTCCTTTTACCTTCTCTCAGGTTGCGAGTACTCCTTGGTTTAGGAGATAGTACACCTATTATGCAAATTGGATAGTCTTCTTCCAAACCTTAGGCTGGTGCCGACCGGTAGGGAATGAAGAAAACCAATTAGCCTAACGATGGTGTACAGAAGGTATTAAGTTAAGACAAAGCAAGGGATTAGTAAGAGGGCAAAGTAAATTGCGACTAATATTCACGACCAAACCAAATATTTCGTTACCACTCCCACATCACCTTTGTATTTCTCTAGGACACTCCGTATCACTACGAAGATCCACAGTTTATTTGGATACTCCATCGTATGGTTATATACGAACTCAAAAGGAACTTGTTCCAGTTCGGGGATGGATTCTGGTTCAGGAGAAATAGGAATAAGGTTTATTCAGGTGTCTTTTATCTTCACCTTCTCTCGCATTGCGAGTACTCCTAGGATTAGGACAGTACACCCATTATGCTTATTGGATAGTCTTCTTCCAAACCATAGGCTGGTGCCGAACGGTAGGGAAGGAAGAAAACCATTTGGCCTAAAGGGGTGTCCAGAAGGTAAAGACTAAAGGCATATGAAGAGATTTGGAGAGGTGGCAAAGAACTATACGGTTACAGTCGTGAATCTGGAAGAGGCATTACTAGGAATACCGGGATACCCCATCAAAACATTTCAATGTTTCAGTCTCACTGTGTACTGTTAAAAGAAAACTGATTTCCCGATTAGATACTTACTCCAGGGTATGTATTTACCAGGTATGATTCTCATATCTGTATGGTTTTACAGATGATGAGTGGGAGTAAGTTATTGGGAATTGGGTGATAATCCTTATTATATCGGGATTCATCGTAATCAGTGATATTTGAGGAAGTCACCTGGGTTGTTTGCCGGTCGGCAAATATTTGGTTTTGAATATCCGCTGTTGTGCACCAATTTCAAATTGATATATCTGTACGTCTATTTTCATAGAGTGAGATATACCTTTTGATATTATGTCGATGACATTTACCTATATCAGTGGATGGTTAGGTAAGGAGCATTAAACAGCGGTGTAATTCTTCTTAACCTTAAGTACAGTTTTCAACCTACGACACACAGTGAATGAGTTATCAGACTCAAGGGACTTATACAGAGTATTGTATGTTGTCCAGGGTCCATCAGGACAGAGGGTTTTGGTCCTCGTACTATATTCGGTTTACTTATGACTTCTCTAGTTTTTAGACAGGTGTTTCGTAGAAACACAGGGTCCGAATTTTGAGAAGTTATAGGTATTTGAATATAGTAGAGAACCAGGTGTAGCAAGTATCGGGATTCTTCAAAGTGATCGAAGATGTAGATACTTGTGTATGGTATTCAGTTGATAGTAATGGTTAAGAGAACTTGCTTCTCTTTCAGGTTACTCATAATTGGAAGTATTCCTAAGTTGAGTAACGCTGATCGGCCTCCTTCCATTTAGTTGACATGCACTTGAGACAGCTGCATGATTTGAATCTGGTTCATTTAAATCAGTGCCTCTGTTTCTATATTGGATATAGAACAGTTCATATCTTAACGTTGTTAAGGTACGGGGAGTTGTCTAGCTTATGATTAAAACCAAACTCTGGATAACTCAAGGCACGTTTCTGTAATGGCTGTTTGTGGGTTGACCCAGGCTATGACGAGGGTTGATTTTCTACCATCTGGATGAACAATAGCAATATTGTTCTTGACTCGCCACAGTTTTAATAAAAATGGATTTTTCCAGAAAAACAGTAGCGGGAATATGGTAGAACTGGAAGTGATTCCAGAACCACAAACGATTACTGAAGATTTGATAAGGAACCTAAAGATTCAATATGGATTGACATTCCATTGGCCACTCCGCAGATAAGGTGGGTAACTTCAGGCACCGGAGAGGTACTCCAGTAGCCTCAAGGACGGTGACAGGGAAGTTCTTGTTTACCCACACTTGCCATTACTGTTGTTCCAGACTGTGAGACCCGGCAGGAGGATGAGTATAGCGTCGTTCTGAACTCGCTTCAGAAGTGTACGTGTATATGACTCTGCCAGAGGGTTGTCGTAGTCAGTGGGAGCAGCGGAAGCATTGGTGGACAGGTGGCTTATGTCTATTTATAGGCTAAAGCAGATATAGCGGAGATAGATCATCTATTTCTGACATGACAGTCATAGGTTTCACTTCATCAGAATAAGGGATGGATCTGTTGAGAAGGTAGTAGGGTGTGATGTCCTGGTATTTGGATGACATACACAGAGTAGGAAAGGAAACTCCTATACTACAATCGGTTATACTTTGGTCGTCACACAGTAGTTTCTCCACATGGGACTTGGACATTATATCAAACATTCTGGTCACTAGATCTATGGCTTTAGATCTAGATTTGGGTGGTTTCCCAATCAGGGTATTTAGACACCATTCTAAGAGTATTTAGAATGGACGACTCCTGGCACGGTAGTATACCTGCAGGTGATGGAGTCACCCTCTCTAAAGGTGTCTTACAGACTAAAAAGGAGAGGGATGTGCATGATTGGCAGATCACTTGCTCAGGCAATTGAGTCAATCATGAGATGTCAAGTACCACACCAGATGTTGTTCTTGCACTAGATGCAATAAGTTGACATTGATCCAATCCTGGAGAAACAGTCGGAAGCAGTTATAGAACATAAGTGGATGTTCTAGGGATATGATAACGATAGCCTCATGCGGGAGACAGTTATCATTCCAGGCTTCCAAGGTGACCTGGACGACAAGGAGGTTGTCAGAGTTACGGTTTTCCTTCTGATGAGGGGCAGTATTTTGGACAGGTGGTCCAAGGCAATACTGAGGGAGGCATGGCGCAGGATACTGATTAAGTTCAGTTGACAATACAGTCTAAGAAGTTTGGATTTGGAGTTCATTTATGAGCTATGTCCCATCAGACATCCAGACACATTCTAAGACAGGTATTGCTCATTTCGGGAGATGGGTTTCTCCGCGAACTAGAGATATAGAGAGACATGGAAAGAGACAACAAAGCGGATCCACTCACTGAGGCTATTCCTCGAACGCAATAGTTTCACAAACAAGCTTTGTGAGACTGACTAGTAGAGGAGTTGGGTATTCGGTATCACACGGGCTGTGAGTATGCGACATCGCAATAATTAGCCTTGAGTGCAAGTGGGAGATTGTTGGAGATAGTGCCCTCAGAGTCAATTATTCGGTCACAGGTACGTGATTGCAATGATTGAGGGAGGACCTATCCCGGTAGGACAGTCTTACTCGAGATGATAGTATGCTATCTGGTTTATCTTTATCATCGTGTACTGCTTAGGTGACCTGACAGGTCGCTATTACACGTTGGTAGAGCCCCTAGGATTCTTGCTTGACCACCAGCAGTATGAGGGCGATCATATAAGTGGGTGCTGGGGGTCTATAAGCACATCCTTAAATGGTCCCTAGTTGTGGGAGTTTCGAGACAGGGCATCGATACTCCAGAGTAGACTAGTGTATACAGTCGAGACCCCGACGAGGGGCGGTGGCCGGTCTCACAAGCCACTGGTGTCAGTTGGATCACCTAAGATGTATACAGGTGCTCATTGGGTTATGAGTACACCGGACAGGACTCGCCGGGAACATGCTAGTTGGTCATATACCAGACGTCAGATGGCAGTTCCCTGGTGACATGTGTGCAGGTTAGTTCATCGACCTGGGGATCATCATTTGTCTCGTGTGAGTTCCCACTGTACTTTGATTACTACCCTACCACGGCTAAAAGGAGTCGTTCAAACCGGTTTTAGTTAGGTACAGTCCCGAGCCACATGGAGGCAGTGAGCGTATCTTCAGGGGTTCGTCTCTCCCGGTATTGGGGGTGAGGTCGTGCTGTGTCTAGGAGAGCCATTACACGAAGTCCTTGGCCAAGACAGGAGATTTACTGGTAGGTATTCCAGTAGTATCTCAGGGTGTTCTGGGCTACACTCCGACACGACTTGTACCGCTTTTGGGGTCTGACTTTTACCAACCCCCAAGGCCCGCCATGCGATGCTCATAAACGAACGGACCGGACTGTACGGATATTGTCACTGACAGGCTCAGTAGGGTTGTCGGGCTGAGTTCGCTCACAGACGTCCCTTTTTAGTCAATACCTGGTAGCTCGTTACGTATTGGCTTATACCTCTGACGTGCTAGTGGTTAAATCCACAACTAAGGTGTTGACGAGTCTTTAGAGTCCCCCACATTCTGTTACTCAGCTTTCGGGCGAAAGGTTGTAAAGGCTGTATGGAGATATGGCAAGGTCTGATCAGATACGTGCGGTATTGCACGGATCAGGATCGGACAGTTTGTACAACAGGCCGTATGGATATATGGCAGGGTTCGATCAGATACGTGCGGTATTGCACGGATTAGGATCGAACGGATATTACTAGCCGGCTTTGGTTTAAGCCGGATCCTAGTATAGTATAGTGTAGATTTTGTCTCATTGCATTTGTATTTCGGTCGGAATACAAATGCGGGTGTGTATGCACAGTATCGGGGTTTTCCTGTAATTTATTACGGGACTAGTTTTCTGGAGTTGCCAGTTTGTTTTCCGTTTCGGCCAATTTCCTTTGTATCGTTCATTGGCCGAAGAATGGTGGAGGAGGGCTTATTTGCATTGTTGCAAATAAGTGTTTGTGGAGGGGGTTCTTTGCATCTTGTTGCTTCATGATGACTTCACCATCATAGACTTGTTTTGACTCCATCATGGCTTGACTTTTAAAGTCATGATTGTTGATGATGATGAGGGGTGAGGTTGGTGGAGTGTTGGGTTTATGTTTGTGATGATTTCCTTTCATATGATAACCATTCCTCTCTCTCTCTCTTGCATGATATGAGTATGGCTCCCATTATTTTTGATACACATCCACTTTCTCATTCTCCCCATTCCACAAGTCATGGCCGGCCTTCCCTTTATAGTGGGCTGTCCAAAATTTTGAGGGTGGGATTTTGCTTCATTTCATGTTGCAAAATTCCCACAAGTTCAATCCAAAAGGCCCCAAGTTCAATTCCTCCACAAAAGGCAATTCCTACAACCCCAAATGAGACTTCTTCTCTAGATATTCTACAGCGAATCTTGGGCACGTCGACTAGCCAGCTTCGTGCTCGAGTTGCCTCGGCATTGAGGTGGGAGCCCGTAAAAGAAGTAGGCGATGTGGTGCACTTCCGGCGACGAGGAGGAGACGGGACATTCCGCAGGAGATCGGGACGACGACGAGAAGACTGGAGGACTCGGATCTGTCGGTATATCTCTCTTCCCCTTCTTGTAGATAGCTAGGACTAATTAATGGTTCGATCCGGGTATTAGTGCGCGGCGGTTTGCCAGTTCAAGAAAATTTAAGTTTATCACCGCTTCCGCATTTGGCCGTCGGATTGACGGCCGGGGCGCCGCCGTGCACTTACAGGAAGATTTCATTAAAACAGTGGGAGACATCCTGATTAGATATATTAGATAACCAATCTAATCTTGCAAGTGCATACGCTGAGTGTTTTCTTCTCTCTCTCTCTCTAGGTAGCGACCATATCATGCCTTAATCAAGATAATAATACGGATATATTGACCGAACCCGCTTGTTATACTGAGCTGGGGAACATTGGTTCCGCTCCAACTTATAATTGTTATAAGACAGAGCAGGAAATTAGGGAATACCAGATTTCCCGTGCCGCCCAAACGAAGAAAGTGCATGTTGATGCATCTTCTTCGGGTGTGTTCATTACATAGAACTGTTTCTCAGCATCCTTTACGTCCTGGGTATGTGATACCGGATCAGGATCCCGCATATGTAATCTGTTATATGGGCTACAGATAGATAGAGAACTGAGAACGGGTGATAAGTTTCATGAGATAGAAACGGTGCAAGTGTTGCAGCCAAGTCTGTTGGTCACTATCACCCTGTATTACCAGAATGCATTGATTCTGAACAAATATTATTAGATACCGAACCTGATATACAACATCATATCAGTCTCTTTATTAGTAAAGAAGGATATAATTTTGTATTGTTGGATAATGTTTTGAACATTTCCTATATCAAGAGTTGATCGGTTCAGGCACGTTATCTAAAAACATTGACATTCTAAATCAAACTACAGTTCTTAGTATATAGAACACACACGAGAGGAAGAGTTCAGAAATGAACGAATCCTTCTTGAGGCATTGTAGACTAGGTCATATCAATGCGACCCGACTAGCTAAAGTTACATAAAGATGCATATTTAAATTAGTTTGAATTTACATCTTGTGAAACTTGCCGGTCATGTCACAAAAATAAGATGACCACAGCTCTGTTTATTGGAAACAGAGAAAGAGTTAGTGAACTCTTGGGATTGATATATGCTGATATATGAAAGTCCCCTGTCTACACATGCCAAGACCGGTTCTTTGTACTTCATTATATTCACTGATGATTTCTCTAGATTCAGACATATGTTCCAGTTGAAACACAAGTCCGAAGCTTTTGAGATACTCACAGAATATAAGTTAGAAGTAGAGAACCAAAAACGGGTATAAGTATTATGTCCTTTGATGAGATCAAGGAGGGGAATACTTGAGCACGGAATTTCTGGACTATTCTAAAGGAGAATGAGTTCTCTCTCAGCATTACTCCTCCGTATACACCACAGCACGTCGGTGTATCGGGGCGGAGCAAAAGCACCCTATGTGATATGGTGCGCTCTATGATAAGTACTACTGACTTTCCTATTTCCTTTTAGGAATTATGCACCTGTGAAGCTGCATACCTATTGAATAGGGTTTAAATCAAATCAGTTGCCTACCACTTCATATGTGATATGGAAAGGGAAGAGCCCATATCTTAAGTTTGTTAAGATTTGGGGTTGTCCGGCCTATGTCTAAAAGCAAAATCCGGACAAGCTCGAGACAAGGTCTGTTATATAGAACTGGAAAAATTCCAGCTATAAAAACTGCAGCTGATGATTTGGTAGAACCAAAGGATTCAATAGTTTCCAACGAACTTCAGCCTCTCCGCCGATCTAGTAGGGTTCCTCACCCACCTGAGTGTTACTTCGGTTTCTCTATGACAGTGGGAGCGAGGATTGCATCATGAGATGATAACCCAACTAGTTTCGAGCTGGCCATCTTGAGTGGGATGCTGTAAGAATGGTTGGATGCTTAGTGATCTGAGATGGAATCCTTATACACCAACAAAGTATGGACTTTGGTTGCTTTATCTGAAGGGTTAAATCCCCATCAGAAGCGAGTATATCTTGAGAAGATTACTTGGTGTACATGGAAAAGTTGAGACTTTCAAAGCTATGCTTAAGTCCATCCAGATCCTACTTGCCACGGCTACATACCATGACTACGATATCTGGTGGTTGGGTGTCATGACTGCTTTTATAAATGATGTTTTGGAAGAGAGCATCTATAAGTAGACAGCCAGAGGGCTTCGTAGACAGTGGGAGCAGCGGAAACGTGTGCAAGATGTTTTATGTGATAAAGCAAGCATCGCGGAGTTGGAACGTCTGTTTTGATGTAGTAGTCAAAGAGTTTGACTTCATCAAAATGGTAGATGAACCTTGTTTATACAAAAAGGTAGTAGAGAGTATGATGGTGATCCTCGTAGAGTACGTGGATGACATACTCTTGATAAGGAAGGAGTTTCCTATGCTACTCTCGGTCAGTCTCCGCTTATCAGAAGGATTTTCCATATAGGATCAAAGTGATACCTCCCAAATCCTGGGTTTTGGATCTATGAGATAGATCTAATTGGATAATAGGATTCTCACTAGTTGTAGTGAGATGGTATCAATCAATCCTGGGGAGAATCACAGGAAAGGTTCCAGGGTGATAAGGACGACTGAATGTCAGTCGCAGGCTTTGTCTTTACCCTCAGTGTAGGGACGGTATGTTGGAAAAGTTCCAAGATAGATACCGTGACTTACTAGATGATTAAAGGCAAGATACATCATTACCAAAGATGCTACCAAAGAGGCAGTCTGGATATATAAGTTCATGAGATGAACTTCGTTCCTACCATTATGTGACAATGGAGTTGTGGCTTATGCCAAGGAACTACCGTCCCATCAGAAATCCAGATATAATTCTTAGGCAGTATCACCTGATCATGGAGATGGTTGATAGAAATCCAGATAGAAGTGAAGGACCGGATCTACAAAGGTTGCAATCCCTCTCACTTAGTGTCAAAGTGTTTAGCATGCTCGTTTTCTCCTAAACCCTAGTTTAAAGATCCGGCTTTGGGTTGTTCGGCACGGCTAATTTTTTAATCGGGCATGGTTGATGCCTCGTAGAACCTTGTGTGCGTGCCTAGCAACCCTACACCTATATGTTTGAAACTCCCGATGTGATTTCTACCCCATGATTTTATGAACTTGACGAAGGCCAACATATGATAAGTCACATGTCATGTTATACTCGTTATTGTCCAGGTTAATTTGAACCCATCCGTACATACCCTTGACGAAGGCCTAAATAGTAGTACGACTGTCCCAAACCAACGCATCTATCTATACAACAGAAAAGTAACAAACAGCTACCATACACTATGCCATGACGAAGGCCAACAAACAAAGCATGAATACTAAGTGCTACTCGTCTGAAATGACAGAGGGCTACGAATGGTTTTAGGCGAAAAACCTTTAACGCAATGAACTTGATAGCGTTGAAGGAACCAGATAGCTTTTTATAAATATATAGTGGCGAAAACCTTTGCTAAAGAGGTCACTCCCTGTGAAGGGATCTCGGCTCTTTCTTCGTGGAATGAGGTGCAGGATATTCCCACTGAATACCACGATGCAAATCAAAAAGTAATCAACAATAGTGATGTTATTACCCTGACGCAAAATTCTTCCCAAGAAGACACTCCCGGTGAGGGGATCTCGGCTGTTGCCTCGTCGAATGAGGTGCTGGATATTCATAACCGAATACCACAGTGCAAAACAAAAGAAAACGTCCTTATAATAATAGCCATTGAAAATTTGTTCCAACAACATCGAATAGGTCTGTTTTCCTTGCATTGATCTGAATCAACACATTCCCATCAATTAATCACACCAGAAAAAAACGAAAATATGATGTACGTATATGCCATCCGCATTTGCCACTGGGTCCCGTCATCGCCCATTAGGTTACTTAGCTAACGATAGAGCGGGGACTGGACTAGCGCGGGTGTAAAACATATACAACATCTACCAGTATATATAACAATATATAATAATCGATCCAGGCATGATAAATGCAATATCACAGATAATCATCACAAAACAATACAGATAATCTGGGAGTCCCGGGTTTCCTTTGAGCCGCAAGTGAAACTCGACGTTCCCCTGTTCGTGTGGATAGCCTGTGCAATGAAAACCTAGACCCCTACGAGCGCGGCAAGTTACCCGCCAAAACCAGAAGCGAGGCATCCCCTTCATCAAAGTGAATAGGCCACCCGGCTCTGTACAGGATCCGGTAACTTCAGCACCCCTCTTTGGGTCAACTTATACCCCCTACGAGTGATGCAAATAGCCCACTAATTCTAGAGTGATGCCCCTCCATCTCAACGCCATGAGATGCGGACCCGTTGACCTCCAGAAGCCGGCTATCCTTGCACTCCATCATGGGGTAATCCTAGTACAGAAAAGAAAATATATACACCGGTGATAACGACCTCAACCCGGTCGTGCCCCAAACAAATAATATACAAACAGGTGGTGACGCAGTCCACATGTCGGACGCTCGCCCCGCGATAACATATGTACAAATAAAACTAAACTGTACTAACATTGCACCCAAGCTATCCACAACGACGAATCCGCAACAAACACAGCACAACACAGAATATCAACACGAATGTCACGTTAGCAAACCCGTCTAAAAGAACTATAGCAAATAAACAAGTTGTACCATTCTAATGACATTCACGGTCGCAGATAATAATGTAAGTACTGTAAACTTTAAACAGTGTTAGAAATATTGAGTTCAAAATAACCCCGAATAGCCCTAAACTACTAGATAAAACCATATCAAAACTGGGCTAAACTAGCTATACCACTGAACCAATATTCCAGAGACCAGACCACACACAAATCCCAAGTCCCCGCTATGGCCGGCCAGCTCGGATTTTCAAGCATTGTGCTCGGGTCAAATTGGGTGGAAGTGGCTCATATTTGTGGTTCAATCTAGTGGTCATCCAAGTAGTCTTCTGCAGTTGCTAAAATATTTTTAGAAGACTCAGAAAAAAATGACAGAAACTAGAATATATTGGGTATTGTTTCGGGGTTGTTTCGGTTTCAATGCTTAAACATAATCTAAATTAAGTAGTGTGTGGTTAATGAGTTGGCTCTGATACCATGTAGGTTACGGCAGTGCCCCGGCCATCAATCCGTGGCCAAATGCGAAACAAAAACTTTTAAAAACTGGCGCTAACGGAACCCTAATTAACGGATCGTACCATTAACCCTATACTAGTTCCACAAAAGGAGTTTAGAGAAGTTTTACCGATCGATCCGTGTCCTTCAGTTTTCTACCTCTGTCCCAAGCTCCTTACGGCTTCCCTGATTAAGTTTGATCTCCGGTCTCCCTCCGTCGAAGAAGATCCACGTCGAGGGTTCTTAATACGGGCTCCCACCTCTAAACCGAAGCAACTCGAACATCTAGTTTGCTAGCCTAGATGCCCAAGACGAAGTAAAGAGTGTGTGTGAATACTTTGCCTCAATACACCCATGAATTCTCAACTCATGAAAGGGATGGGTGGAGATTGAAGAAGATGCCCATGGAGGAAAGTGTGAGCTCAAGAAAAGTAAGTGAAAAAATGGCTTAGTATTGTGTGAGATATTTTGTGAGCACATGAAAACCAACTCAAGAAAAATCCCAAGTCTAGAAATGGTCTTCCTCCTCTCACGAAAAACATCCCATACATTAATCATGGCCTCAAAAACAATCCCTGTCACAATAAATGATCACAAGACCCAACACCATGAGTCACCAAGTGCATGCGACATGAATCAATGCTCAAGGCCAAGACTTGCACACTTAATTTCCACCAATTAAACATTTAAACTAAATGTTTAATCCAACAAAAACAAATGGTATCAACTAAACAAATCTTGTAACGAATTACAAGAATACCCCTCATCTGTATATACATACCCGCATCCGTATTCCGACTGAATACGAATACAACGAGACAAAATTAATCCAACAATATAATACTAGGATCCGGCTTAAACCAAAGCCCAAAAGTATTATCCATCCGATCATGATTCATGCACTAGTGCACATATATGATCGAACCCTGCCATAAAACCAGACGGACGGCCTCTACAACGTTTCGCTCGAACCAGGGAAACCCTCTGTGTGGGACTCTAAAGACTCATCAATACGCTGGCAGTAGGTTTAACCACAAGCACGTCAGTGGCACTAGATGTACGTAACGGCTACCCAGATATTGAGCAAAAGGGAGGCTGACGAGCAAACTCATCCTGAAATCCTACTGAGCCAGACAGTGACAATATTCGTATAGTCTGGTCCGTTCGTTTATAAGTATCGCATATCGAGTTTAGAGGGGTGGATAAAGTCAGACCCCTAATAACTTGACATTTAGTGTCGGCATGAAACCCATCACCAACTGAGAAACTATCGATCCTAGATCGGTAATTCTCGTCTACCCCGGTCGAGGATTTCTGGTGATGGACACCCGTGCACTCCGTGACATCAACCCCCAATACCGGGAGAGACGAATCCCCTGACGATTCGCTCACTGCCTCCATATGGCTCGGGACTGTACCCAACTAAAACCTGTTTTCATGACTCCATTAAGCCATGGTAGGATAGTAATCAAAGCACGATGGTAACTCACACGAGACAAATGACGATCTCTAGTCGACAGACTAACCTGTACACATGTCACCAGGGAACTGCTAACCGACAATAGGTATAATACCAACTAGCATGTTCTCGGCGAGTCCGTCCAGTGTACTCATAACCCAATGAGCACCTGTATACATCTTAGGTGAACCAACTGACACCAATGGCTTGTGAGACTGGCCACCGCCCCTCGTTGGGGTCTCGATCCGTATACACTAGTCTACTCCGGAGTATCGTTGCCCAGTCTTGAAACTCCCACGACTAAGGAATGTAAGGTTAGTCTAGCACCCTATGAAGAGTTTTGAAGCATCACATGTCCAAAAGTTTAAATTTTTATGGTGCTAAATGAACATGCAAAGGAATCGATCCTAGAAAATTAGGGTTTCGAAACTTTTAAGCTAATAAAGATTAGGGTTTGAAGGCTACAACCTTTGTAGCTCCCCTTTTGTTTGACTCCTTGATCTCTAGTGTGTTGGAAGAAGATCCACTTGTAGTCCTCTTTCGTCCATGACGATCCACCCGAAGTTTCCCGTCCAAGCTTGTAACTTTGGAAAAGCAAAGAGAACACTCTAATCAAGTTGGCTAGACTTGAGTAGAATGATGTTGTGGCTATGGATCTCACTTCAAAAACCTTTCTTTAATTGTGTTTAACTCACTAGAAAAAACTAGAGAGGAAAAGATGAAGGAGGATGAAGATGGTGGCTATTTTCAACTAGAGGTGAAAAAAATAACCCTTAGTTAAAAAGAAATGAAATATAACCTTTTATATTTTATTCCTTCTCACTTTCAACCATGATTAAAATGATGGATAGTTAATTTAACTTGGGTTTTAAATGATAAAGAGAAGGATAACCCTAGGTTAGTGGTAGTTGAGCATGGTTAGGTCAAAGGAAGAATGTAGAAGCTAGAATGATTATCCTTTCCTTTTCATTTTATTTTAAAACCAAAATTAAATAATAATCCATTATTTAATCCATGGTGTGAGTCGTATATTGCCACCATTTCCATATGCTAACAACCATGATAGATGGGTGTATGTATGTATGCATGTATGCACATCCATATGTGCATGAAACTAGCATGAAAGAAAGAAAGAAAAGCACACATGCATGCACACATCCATCATCCAAGAAAAGGTTTTAAGTGAGAAAACTAATGGTTAAATGATAAATCAACACTTGATTTATCAATTCGGTCATATCTCATATGACCCCACCAAAAGCAGTTCACCCGATCAATGTTCGGTATCATATACGCACATTCTAATCGGGTGCTTACGCATATCGCATACGCGCACCACAACGTTTCGCCTGGACTGGGTAACTCCTTTGTGGGACTCTAAGACTCGTCAATACGCCGGCAGAGGATGATGATCATATCAGGTACCCCCAAGCCGCAAGCGGTCAGCTAAACGTAACGGCCACCCGGGTATTGAGCGATCAGAAGAAAACAAGCAAACCTGCTACAACTCCCGTCGAGCCATCCGGCAACACTACCGTACAGTCCAGTCTCTTCGTCAGATATGCTGCATATCGAGCCTAGGGATGGTTACGTCGACCCTAATAACTCAATAAGTCGTGCCGGTGAATGGTCTATAACAGATCGAGAAACTACTGATAACACTTATCAGCAAATCTCAGCAGCCCTGGCCAGGGACTTGCTGTTATAACCAGTCGGGCACAGCACAGCATCAACTCCCAATACCGGGAGAGTCGAAACCCCTCCTATCGCTCATCGTCTTCGTGTGTCTCGGGACTGTACCTAACGGCCACCTGTTTGGACGACTCGGTAGAGCCGTGGTAGGGTGGCAATCAAAGTACAGTGGGAGAACACACAAGACTCTATGACGATCTCGGGTCTACAGACTAACCTGTACCAGTGTCACCTGAGAACTGCTATCCGACGATAGATATAATTCAATATAGGAGTTCTCGGTGAGTCCGTCCAGTGTACCCAGTCACCACTGAGCATTTGTATATGATCTTGATGTCAAACATCGATGAATGTGGGAACATTCATCGCCAATCGTATGGGTCTAGTATCATATCCGCTAGTCTACTCTGGTATATCAATGCCCCGTCTCGATATACCTACGACTAGGGACGTTCCAGGATATGCTTATAGACTACAGATGTCCCACTAGTATGATCTCCATTATAATCAGAGTAGTCAATCCGATATCCTCAGGGCTTTATCAGCATGTATGAATGAATAAAAGCATGATCAAATCAACATGTCAGATAAAGCAAAACCAGATAGCATACAATCATGTCAAGCAAGAATGCAAACTGAATATATATATTTGTATGTATAGATACATCCACTATCACATAATGGCCTCTAGGGCATACATATATCCAATAATCTCCCACTTGCACTAAGGCCAGTTATTGGCGTATCTCATACCCAACATCTCAAAAAGTCGCTCATGCTGTGCCTGTGGGAGGGCCTTAGTGAGTGGATCCGCGGCATTATTCTTTGTGTCTACTCTCTTAATCTCGATCTCGCGGCGATCTACAATCTCCCGGATCAAATGAAAGCGCCTCAGGATGTGTCTGGACCGCTGATGGGATCTGGGCTCCTTGGCCAACGCCATAGCCCCATTATTGTCACAATACAAAGGTATTAGATCAATGATGGTTGGAACTACTCCTAGCTCCGAGACGAACTTCTTCATCCAGACGGCTTCCTTGGCGGCATCATTTGCAGCAATGTACTCAGCTTCCATCGTAGAGTCTGCAACGGTATCTTGTTTGGAACTCTTCCAACTTACCGCCCCTCCATTGAGGGTAAATACAAACCCAGAGATAGATTTTCTGTCATCCTTATCGCTCTGGAAGCTCGAATCGGTAAAGGCCTCCATTTGGAGATCTGTATTACCATACACCAAGAACAATTCTTTAGTCCTTCGCAAGTACTTGAGAATGTTCTTCACAGCTTACCAGAGGTTCTCCCCTGGGTTGGATTGATACCTGCTTACAACACTGAGTGCATAAGCTACATCTGGGCGTGTACATAACATCGCATACATTATAGATCCTACTGCCGAAGCATAGGGTATAATGCTCATGCGAGCTCTCTCTTCATCGGTCTTTGGACAAGAATCCTTGGAGAGAGTGACTCCATGGCAAGCGGGTAAGGCACCCCGCTTGGAGTCTTCCATACTAAACCTTTTTAGGATGGTGTTGATGTACCTGGTTTGGGACAATCCCAATAACTTTTTGGATCTATCCCTATAGATTCTTATGCCCAGGATGTATGTGGCATCCCCCAGGTCCTTCATGGAGAACCTCAGTGATAAGAATGATTTGACCGACTGTAGCATAGGAATATCATTTACTATCAGAAGAATGTCATCTACGTACAATACGAGGAATGTGACAGCTCTTCCTACAGCCTTCTTATAAACACAAGGTTCATCTGGATTTTTTATGAAATCAAACTCTTTGATAACATCATCGAAACAGATGTTCCAACTCTGAGATGCCTGCTTTAACCCATATATGGATTTAAGCAGCCTGCACGCTTTCTCGCTGCTCCCACTGTCAATGAAGCCCTCTGGCTGATCCATATAAACGCATTCTTCTAAATCTCCATTTAGAAATGCTGTTTTAACGTCCATCTGCCAGATTTCATAGTCGTAGTGAGCAGCAATAGCAAGTAGGATCCGAATGGACTTAAGCATGGCTACGGGCGAAAAAGTTTCGTCATAGTCCAAACCTGGTCTTTGACGAAAGCCTTTCGCCACAAGTCTTGCCTTATAGGTCTCTACCTGCCCATCTACACCAATCTTTCTTTTAAAGATCCATTTGCACCCTACAGGTTTTACCCCAGGGGGTACAACGTCCAAAGTCCATACTTTGTTGGTGTACATAAACTCCATTTCGGATCTCATGGCATCCAACCACTTCACAGAGTCACTACTCGTGATAGCTTGCTGAAAACTGGTAGGATCATCAGCATCCATGATGCAATCTTCCCTGTCACCATCAATGAGGAAACCGTAGTACCTCTCCGGTGGGCGAGAAGTCCTACCAGACCTTCGGAGTTGCCGAGGTTCCTCAGTTTCTGTTGCAACAGCCGGTTCAACCAAATCGCCATTTGTAGTTTGTGTCTCTAGAACCTCTTCTAGATCCACCACCTTGCCATCATCTTTATCTGTGAAAAACTCTTTTTCCAAGAATGTGGCATACTGGGGAACAAACACCTTTTGTTCCTCTTTGTGGTAAAACAGATATCCATAAGAATTCTTTGGATATCCCACAAAGTTACACATGACTGACCGTGTCTCGAGTTTGTCCGGATTCTGCTTTTTAACATAGGCCGGGCAACCCCAAATCTTAATTCTCTTAAGAGATGGTCTCTTCCCATTCCATATCTCATATGGCGTGGTAGACACGGCTTTGGTTGGAACCCTGTTCAGCAGAAACGCTGCAGTCTCCAATGCATGCCCCCAAAATGAGACTGGTAACTCAGCGTCACTCATCATGGACCGGACCATATCTAATAGGGTCCTATTCCGTCGTTCTGAGACACCGTTGTGCTGTGGTGTGTAAGGAGGAGTGAGCTGAGAGAGAATCCCATTCTCTTTTAGGAAGTTTGCAAATTCTGTACTGAGATACTCACCACCTCGATCTGATCGAAGCATCTTAATACTCAAGCCGGTTTGTTTTTCTACTTCTTGTTTATATTCAATGAATTTCTCGAAAGCGTCGGACTTGTGCTTTAATAAAAATACATGACCGAATCTTGAGAAGTCGTCAGTGAATGTAATGAAGTATGAAAAACCGCCTCTAGCCTGTGTAGACATTGGCCCACATACATCACTATGTATGAGGCCAAGGAGCTGAGTAGCTCTTTCTCCGTGTCCGGTAAACGGAGTTTTGGTCATTTTACCCTTGATACAAGACTGGCAAGTCGCATAAGATTTATATTCAAAAGAGTTTAAATATCCATCTTTGTGTAACTTGTTTAGTCTTGTTTCATTAATATGACCAAGTCTACAATGCCAAAGAAAAGCTTCATTTAATTCTGAAAGTTTTCTTTTATTAGTGTGTTGTATACTGAAAACTGTGTGTTGATTTAGGACATATATTCCGTTATTAAGCGTACCATACCCAACCAACATTTGATTCAGGTGAATGTTCATAACATTGTTCTGCAACACAAAATTATATCCTTCATTGTCCAACAAAGAAACGGATATTATATTACATAGCATACTTGGTACAAAATAACATGGGTTCAAAATCAAAATACATCCAGATGGCAACCCCAAGTGATACTCTCCCACTGCGACTGTATGTACATTGGAACCATTTCCAACGCGGAGAGTATGGTCACCTGTCTTCAAAACCTTGCTATTTCTCATCCCCTGCATAGAATTGCAAATGTGAGAACCTGAACCGGTATCCAATACCCAGGAAGCAAAGT
Source organism: Agapanthus africanus (assembly GCA_030015575.1). Classification (NCBI taxonomy): domain Eukaryota; kingdom Viridiplantae; phylum Streptophyta; class Magnoliopsida; order Asparagales; family Amaryllidaceae; genus Agapanthus; species Agapanthus africanus. The sequence goes on along the minus strand of CM057346.1, from coordinate 263,019,264 downwards.
TTATAGAAAAACAGTTTTCAGTCACAAACGCACCTGAAGCAGAAGCATCACCATGCTTCTTCTTGAGATTTAAGTACTCCGTGCAATTGCGCTTCCAATATCCTGTCTTGTGGCAATGAAAACATTCGCCTTTCCCCGAGTCTCCAGCCTTGGATTTTCCCTTTCCCTTCACCTTATTAACTCCGCCCTTAGGATTAGTGGGTTTCTTCTTTTTCTTTCCCTTGGCCTTAGCTTTCGGGCGAGAAGAAGAAGACTGTCCAATAGTCATAACGGGAGTTTTTGCTAACTTCAAAGTGCTCTCTGCACTCCTTAACATATTAAGGAGTTCAGGGAGGTCCTTCTCCATGCCATGCATGTTGAAGTTCACTATGAACTGAGCAAAGGTGGAGGGGAGGGACTGCAGAATAATATCTATATATTGTTCATTGTCCATCGTCCATCCAAGGTTCTCAAGCTCTTCTATAAGAGCTATCATCTTCAGAACATGGTCTTCTACTGGTGTGCCAGGGGCCATTCGCATCTGAAACAATTTCTTTGATGCTTCGTATCGTAATACGCGGGATTGCACCCCATACAACACCTTTGTATGGAGCAATATACCGTGAATGCCCATGTCCTCGTGCTGCTTTTGATGTGTGTTATCTATCGATGCAAGCGCGAGGCATGTGGCCGTGGCACAGTCAGCGTCCCATGTCTTGCGGACTTCAATGTCCGCAACTGAGGATTTTGGACCATGGACGGGCGGGGCTGAAGCCGTGAGGACGTATGATACTTTATCATTTTTAGATTCCTCAGCCAGTCTTTATAGTTGGTCCCATTCAGTTTGTTTTTATCTAGTAGAAGCTTAAGTCCAGTCATTGGTATCTGCCATTAAGAGAGAGAAAAGAATACACTCAGCGAAAGCTCTTGCACAGATTAGATTGGTTTATTATCTTGTCTAATCGATGTTTCCCTCTGCTTTTTATCAAGTTTTTCTTTCAAACCTTAAAAAGAAAAACTAGCCAGGATTAATTACAGTCTACAACTTCGCTAACCGTTCAGCCAGGCCAGTGTCGGTACTTGAGGGAGGTTCCCCGTGCTTTCGCACGGACCTAATTAGAGTAAACCTCGTTTTCCCAGAGGCGGAGCCCCGTTAACACCTTTCTAGACACCTAATGAGTTAGCTAATTGTAAACTGTAAAACTCTCTTAGGAGCAACTATTGCCCATAGTGGGATCGGGATCCAACCATCACATGGAAGGTATGCAATCTCATTGCAAATTTCAACACTTGAAATTCCCGATGTAATTTTTACCCCTAGTACTTATGACCTTAACTATGGTCAACAAATCATAAGTACCAGTCAAGTTCTACCCGTCATTTCTTGATCAATTAGACCCACCCATATGACCCTTAACTATAGTCAACAAAGTCGCATGAATGTCTGATTATTAGAGATTTTACGATCAAAAATATAATTACCGCAATCAAGAACGGCGTCGCTTTGCAGCTAGCCGGTGAGTACGGGTCGATCCACAGAGACGGGTAAATTTCTTTAAAGTGTTTTGACGAGTTGATTCTATTTGTAGTTTTGGTTGGTTTATAAAAATCTAAAGACTAGATCTAATTAATCTAATTAAGAATCTTGCTAGGGTTAGGATTAGGGGAAGTTTTGGAAATTAATGTTTTTCCTCACCGCTTTCAATACCTTACTTTTTTTTAGATCTATTAGGTGTTAAGTTAATTATCAATAAAGTGGATATAAATCTTTTGGGAAGATGTTTCTTCCTCTAGATTTGTACCCTACCTTTGTTGATAATTATCATAACCTTCACGGAAAACGCGCGGAATCGGTCCTTTATACTACGGTTCATCGTTACCTCGAAGGGTAGGATGCCGCAGGGAGCGGTTGTGCTCGTATGCGTGAAGTTCTAATTAATTAGGTGAAGGTGGCATTGAAAGGGGCGAGAGATTTCATCTCTCAACCCTTTCCCTAAGGCTAACCCTAACAAGCGAGGAGACTACTCGCTCATTAGGGGATGAGAAGACATTATAATTAAAAGAAATAAAAGGCTTACTAGGTTGACGGCTCCCTCCAAACAAGAAGAACAGATCTGAAATTTATTCCCAGAATTTCTGAATTTTATTGATTGAAAAGAGACATACAATTTTTAGATCTAAAATTACAATTTATAGGAAAATAGGAAACCTAGGGTTACAGACTCTCGCGCACGCGCAATTACTGATTTGCCCACTTAAAATCACAACACCCACAACAGCGCACCGTCACAGAAAAACTGCGCCGACACGTGTTCTTGATGGCCGCGGAACCGCGGCGCCAGCATGGGTTTGGCCGCGGTTCCGCGGCCAAACTAGGGAATTGGGCTCTGCAAATTCTTGGGTTGGTTCAGGGGTTCTTGGGCTTCTTGTTTCCATATGTAGTTTCTCTAGTGGGCTTCTTATTCTTCTCCAGATAATTCAGTGAATACTCGTAGCGATCTTTTAACCGTTCACATGACTTTTTGGACCTTGCACTGTTCTTCGACTAGGCTTGACTAGGATCCGTCTAATAGTTGGTCAAAAATCCCTTTTTCTGTTGTTTTGTGTCTTTTTCACTGTATTTGCTCCAGAAACCTGTAACCTGTAATATGCAACAAACGTGCGTCAAGAGTGCCTGTTTATTTATAAAAAGGATAAGAATAGGGGAATGATAAATGCAATATTATGGTCTGAACAAATACCCCCAAACTTACCTTTTGCTCGTCCTCGAGCAAACTTATTATTTTATTCTCTACAAAAAACCTAACCGCACTTTCGCAGGGAAACGCGATTGCACTGAGCACGTGCAACAAGCCGTTAAACCTCTAGGTGTCCCTAGTAGGAGGAGTGTTGTCTCCTGAGTGTTTTCAGCGGATACTACCCACAAAATCCTATCAACTCGGCCCACTGACTTTTGTTCTCCAATTAGGTCTTTTAATAAGGAATTCTATTATGTTCTACTTGTAAATCATCCACCCATATTCTTCACACTTTCTCATTATTTAACTTAAGATTATATATGTTATGTAGACTTACTTAGCTTTCTGCATTTCTTAAATTTTTCTTCTAGGGTTACATCTCCACTCAAGAATTTCTATCAACTCTATTAAAGATACAAATTTTATCTTTCATTCCTCTCTCTTATCTAAATTCCAATCACGTACCCCTACCTGTGTGTATAGATCACCCCTACACTTGGAAATTCAATTCAAGCAATCATGCCCTTGTCCATTGTCCAAAGTACTAATTAGTTGGTGAATGAAATTTGCTTACACATCCTTCATGCGACCGTTAATACTTCTCGAGGTACCAACGACCGATTACAAAATGCGTTTGCACTTTAAAGCGTACTTCCTAGTCTTTGCAACACCCAAGGCTTTAGCAGTGACTCCCAAACCAGTTGGTCTAAGGCACTAGGTGATGAAGCACCCTCGCTAAATATTTTTCTATTTTTGCAGGCTTAAGTAATCACAAAAACCAGTGTTCATTTTTTTTCTTTTCTTTATTCACTTTTTTTTTTCATTGTACTAAGGACTTTAGACAAGAGCATTTCAAGTTCTCCTCTACTATTCCAAGTTTCAAGGTGCGTGATTGTGCAAATTGTAGGGTATACGTTTTCAGAATCTAGACTTAAGTTAGGAACTATTTTTCAAACTTATACTCTAATAAGAACATCAATACTCTTCCCTTGTTTCGACTTAGTCCAAGAAGTGAACCCAAAATATGCCTATTTCCAAATAAACTACAAGGCATATACTTTCTACCGTTAAACTTTAAGGAAGGTTATTTTTAGGGTTTTTAATTTACTAAGTCTAAGATCTAGTTGTTCCTAACCAGTTAACCTATTTGTCAAACTCAAATCAAATATGGCCAAAATTGAATACAATATTTTTATAATTTTTTAAACTTTTCAAATTTTTATGGGTTTTCAAATAAATATGCAAATGCAAAAATATGTACAAATGAATGCGAAGGAAGAAGACGTACCGAGTGTACCCCCAAACTTGAACTTGACAGTGTCCTCACTGTCATGCTAACCAAGAGGGTCAAAATACCGATACTCCCCTGTTTATTTATTTATAATTTTTTATTGTTAAGAAAAACAAAAAAATATATATACAAAAAGACCCTCCCCCAAACTTCAATTAAACTATGTTAGACAATACCGCCCAACTTTGCATAGGCTAAAAGTCAACACCAACCATTTGAAAAATTTATCAGTAAAGAATATTGGTGGGTGAAAAAATAAGTGGTGGTGGTCCGCAAAGAATTGGGGAAGATAGAAGTGGTGGAATGGGAGGTGTGGAGGTGAATATACAGGTGATGGTGATGCATCGATACGAGAATGTAAGTGATCAGCAATCAGTGGAGTGTTGGCATTCTCGTACCTTATTAAAAGAAATGGGGGTATTTCAACTTCTAAGGGAGGAAGTTGACTCACCACAATACCCCCAAGATGTTCCTGTGGGTCCTCTATTGACATGGCATCATCAATCAATTGTGTATGATATTCACTTATGAGGGAACTTGTCTCCTCGACGTCCGCCATAATCCTACCGAAAACTTGCCGCCTATCTTGTAAGACCGTTAAGAGGGCATTCTCTTGCTCGAGGGCTAGAGAGGCCGATATGATAATGGGAAAGGTCTCATTCTCACCTATGTAAGCATATCTAAGGTGAGACGGCAAGGGCGTGAGTTCGAGTTTCGGAGGCGAAAGAATCATTGCGGAATCTACCTCGAACTCAAAGGACTCCAACACAGGTTCGAAATCACTGCAAACAACCGATTCGGATGGTTCGACTGACTCATCCAAAAATTCAAACGACTCATATTCGGGCTGTGAGTCGTCATTATCCAAAAAAGTGAAACATTCATAATCAACATCGGTTGTGTCAACGGTAGTAGGCTCAAGGAGGGACGCACTAGTGGCGTCAAAACTGTTTTCATCAAATAGAAATCTTTCAAGCTCGCAGTCCTCCTGCGTGATTTCGTGAATAGAGCAAACTTCTCGTGTACTACTTTTAGGTACGGGGGGTAGACTTCCCATCTTATAAATATTGAACTCACTAGACCTCTTTCCGAAGGAGAGAGTCATGGAGCCATTGCGACAATTTATTATGGCATTGGAAGTGGCCAAAAATGGTCGGCCAAGAATCACCGGAATTTGGTTTCTTGGGTTAACAACAGGTTGTGTATCCATAACGATAAAATCAACGGGGAATATGAATTCCCCGACTTTGATCAACACATCCTCTAGTTGACCCCTTGGATAGGTGATTGATCGATCAGCCATTTGGAGAGTGCAACGAGTGGGTTTCAACTATCCAACCCCTAATTGTTCGTACACGGAGTAAGGAATCAGGTTAACACTAGACCCAAGATCTAAAAGTGCTCGATTAATTTGCTTATCCCCAATTGTGATGGAAATCGTAGGACAGACGGGGTCCTTTCGTTTTTGGGGTAAGGTTTGATGGTGGTTAATAGCATTGCTCACTGCACTAGCCACTAGCACTTTCTTGGGTACTTGAGATGCCTTTCTCTTTGAAGTGCATAATCCCTTTAAGATTTTTGCGTATGAAGGGACTTGTTGGATAGCATCCAAGAGAGGTATATTTATGCTAACCTGCTTAAAGATCTCCACAATCTTCTCCACTTGTGCATTTGGTTTATTAGGACTCAACCTATTTGGAAATGGTGCATTCTGAAAATTTGTTGAGTCAAAAGTCTGTGGAGTAGAATGTGGAATAGGAACGGATCCCAGTGTGGATGTGTTCGTGTTGTTAGAAATGGGTCCATTCAAGTCAGAAGAAGTAGAGCCGTGTGAAGGGTGGAGAATAGGCTCTAAAGAAAAAGGTGAAGAAGGAAGTGAAGAAAATGAAGAAGGGGAAGAAGAACCACCGGCGGGGATGTCATCACTAGTTTCCACATTATTTTGCAACTCTCTTCCGGATCTCAACGTGGTCACCGCATTTACATTGTGATTGTGATATGCATTTTGTGCGTGACCGGGATTGGGCAATGGTTGAGATGGAAGCTTTCCCTTTTCTCTCTCGCTCAACGCAGCAGTTAATTGTGCAATTTGTGCCTCAATAGATTTGATACTTTGATCGTGTGAGGCATTGTTATTCATTAAAGATTGAACATAACTTTCAAATCTTGCTGCGGATTCTGTAGTTTGCTTGAGAAATGCTTCAAGACTTTTCTCGAGCGAGCTAACCTTATCATCATTAGGTTGAACCAAATTGTTCGTTTGATTTGTATAAGGTTGTTGTTGGAAAGGTTGCTGGTTTTGAGTTTGTAAGGGTGCTTGTTGTTGTTGTGGAGGAGTTCTTTGAAAATTGTTATTCCCTTGGATTTGTTGATTTGGGTTCCAAGAGAAATTTGGGTGACTCCTCCACCCCTGATTGTATGTCGAAGAGTAAGGATCGTTTCTTTGTCTTTGCTGGAATGCAGCATTGACTTGATCCTGCCTTTGAATGGGTGCATTATAAGGGCACTCTTCGGTTAGATGTGATGGGTTCGAACAACAAGCACAAACAGTTCGTGTGGGTAGAGTAGGGGCAGGAGAAGTCGATAAGATTTTGGTCTCAATGGCTTCTAGCTTTTTCATAAGGGAGGCCATCTCGGCCTTCATAGCAATTGACATATCTATTTGATGTATGCCTGCCCTAGATTGACCAACTGAAGAAGATGATGTGGTCTTGGTACTCTCCCACTGAATTGTTTGCTCACTTAGGTCCTCAAGAAACTGCCAAGCTTCGTCGCTAGACTTGGAGAGAAAATGACCTTGACAAATTGTTTCTAGCAACTGCTTCGTTGCTGCGTTCAATCCCTCGTATAATGTTTGGCAAAGTTGCCAATTTTCTATCCCATGATGAGGGCATTGAACGAGTAGGTCCTTAAATCTCTCGAAGCATTTCCAGAATGGTTCGGACGGAAGCTGTGAAAATTGTATAATCTCGTTTCGGATTCTAGCAGTTTTATGATGAGGGTAGAACTTTTTCAGAAAAGCTCTCACAAACTCGTCCCAATTTCTAATGGAATGTGATGCGGTGCTGTATAGCCACTTCTCGGCTAGGTCACATAAGGTAAAAGGAATGACCCTTAGCCTTATTGCGTCATCACTTAATTGGGTTGTCTTCATCATGCCGCAAACGTTTTGGAATTTATTAATAAAAATATATGCATCTTCGGATTCCAAACCATGAAACTTAGGCAGCATATTAATGAAATGTGGTTTTATTTCAAAATTATCCCCATTCGCCGGTGGGGGTGAAAGACATGTGGGTAAAGAAGTGCGGACGGGGTAGAAGAGATCCTGGAGCGCAACTCGTGCGGGCGCTACAACAGGCGGAAGATTCGGGTTATTCGCACCTGGCGGAGGTGGAATCATTCCCGTCGGTAAGGTATAGTTGGGGTCGTGTCCCGACATACCTTCGAAAGAAGAATGTGGAAGTAAGGAAGTGGACGGAAGATCGACGAAGGGTTCGTCGAAGGGTTCGTTGGTCGGTACCAACGAAACACGGACTAATCGGGCGTTAGTATCCCTAGTCCAAGATGACATACACTAAAGGGTAGTGCAGTCAGAAAAAAAAACAAAAAAAATAGAAAAACAGAATGTGGGGTTAAGATAACGTCAGTGAGAAGAAGTGGTGGAAGTGAGTTTCAAGTTTCTTCGCGACAAGTTGCAAGTTTTGAAAAGATTTTTTTTTATTTTTATTTTTTTTATTTTTGTGTGAGTTTTGCAAAGAAGTTTTTGAAAACGGACTCGTGACACAACTGACTCAACCACACATGCACAATCAGGCCTAGATCTAGGGTCGCCTAGGTCTGCTAGACAGCTCCTAACTAGGGCTAGAAATAGACCTCAAACCGCCTCTTCACGGACAAATACGGCCAGGTAAGTGGGAAGGAACCACCACTACAGTGGGCCTAATTAAAAACCACTAGCCTAGACACCGCAATGTCGGTTAGGACAAATGGCCGATGCCTACCCTAGTCCTTTTCCTATTGAGCTCGCTGTCCTTAGGTCTGAGTCTAATCTTTTTTAATTAAAGGAGGTCGATGCAAAATGCTTAGGTGTTTTCTGGGGTCCTGGGAAGGGTGATGAAATCCCCACCCAATCTGAGTTTGGTCAAATAGCCCCTTAGAATCTGGTTAAATTATGCAAAACAAATAAAATTTCACTTGCAATCAGAATTTTTTAGCGCGGCGCAAAGAAACCTGCAGAAATCTGTTATTTAGAAGGAGGGAAAAAGATTCTTTACGCAAAGAAATCCTGCAGATAGATTTTTACAGAGAGATATATGGGAGGTTGCAGAGGAGAGAGAGAAAAATCAAACCAACAAAATTTCGTATGCTGACGTGTCAATGAAAGTGCGGAAGCGCGGCGGGAGGCCCCTAAATGCGGCGGAAGCGCGGCTGTGTAGAGGAATCGGCCGCTGAAAAAAATTCTGCTGTTCTGTTGGGCACTTTCTTCTCTGTTCTGATATGTAACTTTCTGATTCCCTCTCTGTAAAATCCCAGATTCTTGATTCTTCGCTGTTCCTGCAAGATCCAAAAGATACACCCTTCAAACAGATCAAATTTGATTATTTTTTATATTTTTTTATATTTTCTGATTTTTATAATTTTTAAAATTTATATCAACCCGAAAATTCACAAAAAGAAAGATTACGCCGTCCCCGGCAACGGCGCCATTTGATTATTAGAGATTTTACGATCAAAAATATAATTACCGCAATCAAGAACGGCGTCGCTTTGCAGCTAGCCGGTGAGTACGTGTCGATCCACACAGACGGGTAAATTTCTTTAAAGTGTTTTGACGAGTTGATTCTATTTGTAGTTTTGGTTGGTTTATAAAAATCTAAAGACTAGATCTAATTAATCTAATTAAGAATCTTGCTAGGGTTAGGATTAGGGGAAGTTTTGGAAATTAATGTTTTTCCTCACCGCTTTCAATACCTTCCTTTTTTTTAGATCTATTAGGTGTTAAGTTAATTATCAATAAAGTGGATATAAATCTTTTGGGAAGATGTTTCTTCCTCTAGATTTGTACCCTACCTTTGTTGATAATTATCATAACCTTCACGGAAAACGCGCGGAATCGGCCCTTTATACTACGGTTCATCGTTACCTCGAAGGGTAGGATGCCGCAGGGAGCGGTTGTGCTCGTATGCGTGAAGTTCTAATTAATTAGGTGAAGGTGGCATTGAAAGGGGCGAGAGATTTCATCTCTCAACCCTTTCCCTAAGGCTAACCCTAACAAGCGAGGAGACTACTCGCTCATTAGGGGATGAGAAGACATTATAATTAAAAGAAATAAAAGACTTACTAGGTTGACGGCTCCCTCCAAACAAGAAGAACAGATCTGAAATTTATTCCCAGAATTTCTGAATTTTATTGATTGAAAAGAGGCATACAATTTTTAGATCTAAAATTACAATTTATAGGAAAATAGGAAACCTAGGGTTACAGACTCTCGCGCACGCGCAATTACTGATTTGCCCACTTAAAATCACAACACCCACAACAGCGCACCGTCACAGAAAAACTGCGCCGACACGTGTTCTTGATGGCCGCGGAACCGCGGCGCCAGCATGGGTTTGGCCGCGGTTCCGCGGCCAAACTAGGGAATTGGGCTCTGCAAATTCTTGGGTTGGTTCAGGGGTTCTTGGGCTTCTTGTTTCCATATGTAGTTTCTCTAGTGGGCTTCTTATTCTTCTCCAGATAATTCAGTGAATACTCGTAGCGATCTTTTAACCGTTCACATGACTTTTTGGACCTTGCACTGTTCTTCGACTAGGCTTGACTAGGATCCGTCTAATAGTTGGTCAAAAATCCCTTTTTCTGTTGTTTTGTGTCTTTTTCACTGTATTTGCTCCAGAAACCTGTAACCTGTAATATGCAACAAACGTGCGTCAAGAGTACCTGTTTATTTATAAAAAGGATAAGAATAGGGGAATGATAAATGCAATATTATGGTCTGAACAATGTCCTAATTAATCTGCATCATATGCAGTGTAGGAAGACATCACTTAGCTACCGTACACTACGCCTTAACTAAAGTCAACAAACGTAGCACAAATACTAAGTACTCTACTTCCTAAAATGACGGAGGGTTGCGAATGATTTTTAAGAAAATCTTTAACGCTTTGAACATGATATCGTTGTAGAATCAAATGGTTTTCAAAAGGAGTGGCTTAAGCTCCGCAGTTTTGAAATGTAGCTTTTTCATAAATAACCGAGTAGTTTTCAAATCCGATTCTACAACATCTTTTTAAGTTTATTTTCTTTACATTAATCACATTAATGTAATCCCATCATTTAAGTCCTTAATCCAGTCACAGAAAAGAAACGAAAATAACACGTACGCTTATGCCATCCGCATTCGCCGCAATGTTCCGTTATGCACCGTTAGGTTACTTAACTAACGGCATACCGGGACGGGACTAGCACGGGTGTAAAACATAAGCAACGTCTACTATATATCATATATATAATAAGTTATTCGTCTCAGATATCACAGAACACAGGCAGCAGAAATATAGATATAACATGGGATATACTAGGACGTCCGTATTTAGTATTTAGCCAGAATAGAAAATACGGATTCCACAGTCGCGATGAATAGCCAAGCCCACACCCTGGACCCCTACGAGAGCGGCAAGTGACCCTGCCAATTCTGGAGTTTAGGAGACCCGGTCTCGACTCCTCGAGATGGCCTCCCACTGAACCCCAGAACCCGGTCACCTGTGCTCCCCTCCTTGGGTCCATCCTAATGCAGAAAAGTAAATAATATACAACACTGGTGACACAACCTCAAATCGGAAGTGCCCCAAATAAAAGAATATTACATTACATTTGAATTTACATGAATGAAAATATAAAACTCTCATCTCACAAAAAAAACCCCGGCTATTCGATCGCGACAATCCTGCACATCATATCTCAGCAACACATAATATCTCATATCAACAACGTAAGTAAGTATGCATACCCCAATTGTCGTTGACGTATAGCAACGAAACCGGTGATATCGGACATACTACACTTACGGTCACAGAAAAGAAAGTGTAAAACTACAATATTTGGAATCCACATTCTCTTTAGACATCATAAATGCGAAATATCACATATTTCGTATTTCATGCCTAAACTATATGAATTCCACATATTGTATCAAATTCCGGATAAACAGACAGTATCGAAGTTTTCGAACGAACGATCAAATACCCAGGATTCACTAAAGCCCAACACTTGAGCAGAGTTCAAACACCTAGAGTGTGACATAGTAGTAGCGGTCCAGCCGTAGAAGGGTCAAGCCAACGCCTCACATGTGGCACGCCGTACCGCCCCAAACCCTAAGGTTCAAAGGGCAGTTCGAGACGGTCACATAATCGAGTTAAGATTTGTTGTCTTCTAGAGGGACCACCACAAAAAAACTTGCACGTATCTCCAAAGCATTTAAACCCCGTGAATAGTGAGCAAATGATACTCGTTCAAACACTTCAATACTTTCTAATTTATCCGGAAAAACCACGAAGACAAAATTCCGATCGAATCGACGGGTCCAAAAACATCTCCAGAATTTTTCAAAACTAAATACAGATTAAAAATACCCAAAAAATAATACAAGCAGATTCCAGAATTACTGTAAAAAAATTATTCAACAATTAATATATACGGCCGCGGAACCGCGGCCTAAGCAAGCTTAGGTCGCGTTTCCGCGGCAACAATCACTGTTCATGGAATAATTTTTGTACCGTAATCCTTATTTTTTCCTGCTGTATTTTGTACATATTTTTAATTCTGAAAAATGTCAATTTTTAGAAAATTTCCAGAGAGCACCATAAAAACCGTATTTCGGTTCGATCGGAGTTTTAACTTCGTAAAAGGGTCGCCTAATGTTCTAGGTCGGCTCTGATACCAATGTAAGGTTAGTCTAGCACCCTATGAAGAGTTTTGACGCATCACATGTCCAAAAGTTTAAATTTTTATGGTGCTAAACGAACATGCAAAGGAATCAATCCTAGAAAATTAGAGTTTCGAAACTTTTAAGCTAATAAAGATTAGGGTTTGAAGGCTACAACCTTTGTAGCTCCCCTTTTGTTTGACTCCTTGATCTCTAGGGTGTTGGAAGAAGATCCACTTATAGTCCTCTTTCGTCCACGACGATCCACCCGAAGTTTCCCGTCCAAGCTTGTAACTTTGGAAAACCAAAGAGAACACTCTAATCAAGTTGGCTAGACTTGAGTAGAATGATGTTGTGGCTATGGATCTCACTTCAAAAACCTTTCTTTAATTGTGTTTAACTCACTAGAAAAAACTAGAGAGGAAAAGATGAAGGAGGATGAAGATGGTGGCTATTTTCAACTAGAGGTGAAAAAAATAACCCTTAGTTAAAAAGAAATGAAATATAACCTTTTATATTTTATTCCTTCTCACTTTCAACCATGATTAAAATGATGGATAGTTAATTTAACTTGGGTTTTAAATGATAAAGAGAAGGATAACCCTAGGTTAGTGGTAGTTGAGCATGGTTAGGTCAAAGGAAGAATGTAGAAGCTAGAATGATTATCCTTTCCTTTTCATTTTATTTTAAAACCAAAATTAAATAATAATCCATTATTTAATCCATGGTGTGAGTCGTATATTGCCACCATTTCCATATGCTAACAACCATGATAGATGGGTGTATGTAGTATGCATGTATGCACATCCATATGTGCATGAAACTAGCATGAAAGAAAGAAAGAAAAGCACACATGCATGCACACATCCATCATCCAAGAAAAGGTTTTAAGTGAGAAAACTAATGGTTAAATGATAAATCAACACTTGATTTATCAATCTGGTCATATCTCATATGACCCCACCAAAAGCAGTTCACCCGATCAATGTTCGGTATCATATACGCACATTCTAATCGGGTGCTTACGCATATCGCATACGCGCACCACAACGTTTCGCCTGGACTGGGTAACTCCTTTGTGGGACTCTAAGACTCGTCAATACGCCGGCAGAGGGTGATGATCATATCAGGTACCCCCAAGCCGCAAGCGTTCAGCTAAACGTAACGGCCACCCAGGTATTGAGCGATCAGAAGAAAACAAGCGAACCTGCTACAACTCCCGTCGAGCCATCCGGCAACACTACCGTACAGTCCGGTCTCTTCGTCAGATATGCTGCATATCGAGCCTAGGGATGGTCACGTCGACCTTAATAACTCAATAAGTCATGCCGGTGAATGGTCTATAACAGATCGAGAAACTACTGATAACACTTATCTGCAAATCTCAGCAGCCCTGGCCAGGGACTTGCTGTTATAACCAGTCGGGCGCAGCACAGCATCAACTCCCAATACCGGGAGAGACGAAACCCCTCCTATCGCTCATCGTCTTCGTGTGTCTCGGGACTGTACCCAACGGCCACCTGTTTGCACGACTCGGTAGAGCCGTGGTAGGGTGGCAATTAAAGTACAGTGAAAGAACACACAAGACTCTATGACGATCTCGGGTCTACAGACTAACCTGTACCAGTGTCACCTAAGAACTGCTATCCGACGATAGATATAATTCCATATAGGAGTTCTCGGTGAGTCCGTCCAGTGTACCCAGTCACCACTGAGCACCTGTATATGATCTTGATGTCAAACATCGATGAATGTGGGAACATTCATCGCCCATCGTATGGGTCTAGTATCATATACGCTAGCCAACTCTGGTATATCAATGCCCCGTCTCGATATACCTACGACTAGGGACGTTCCAGGATTTGCTTATAGACTACAGATGTCCCACTAGTATGATATCCATCATAATCAGAGTAGTCAAGCCGATATCCTCAGGGCTTTATCAGCATGTATGAATGAATAAAAGCATGATCAAATCAACATGTCAGATAAAGAAAAACCAGATAGCATACTATCATGTCGAGCAAGAAAGCAAACTGAATATATATATATATGTATAGATACATCCACTATCACGTAATGGCCTCTAGGGCATACATATATCCAACAGGGACCTTTTAAGGATGTGCTTATAGACTATCCAACTCTCACGTATATGATCGCAATCTTACTGCTGGCAGTCAAGCAAGAATCCTATGGGCTCTATGAACATGTAATAGTGATCTGTAATGTCACCTGAAGCATGTACACGATGATAAAGACAAACCAGATAGCATACTATCATCTCGAGTAAGACTGTTCTACCAGTATAGGTCCTCCCTCAATAATTGCAATCACGTGCCTGCGATCCAATAATTTACTTGAGAGCACTATAGCCAACAATGGCTGTGGGATAGACCATCTCCCCTGCTCGGATGAGAAGCGTATACACTAGTCTACTCCGGAGTATCGATACCCCGTCTCGAAAATCTTACGACTAGAGACCTATATAATTATTGTCACGACCCGAAATTGGCACGTGACGGCCCTAATACTACGCAACGCCTACAGACGTAACGCAGTAAAATAAAGCCAAAACCCAGAAATCTAAATCATTAAAAAGAAAAGAAAAGATAATAGGAGTTTTGAAATATTTGAAATCACAACCCAACTTCTTTAAAAGTCCAACTTTTTTTCTTTAAAATTTTGGCAGCACCTCCTTTGTAAAACTAGTCCCAAAAATGGGTACAACATAAATATAAAGTAAAGCATCCCAAACGGGAGCAAAATCCACGCCCAACGGCGGAAAACAATCACCACAATAGATACACGACGCCGTAGCAAGGAAAGAGACGATATAAATAAAACTGCATAAAAACCTTCAAGTCACAAAATAATATACAATATCGTCCTCACACCAAGTCACTAAGTCATACATAATACTGGTAGATGGAGAGTACATCAGTACAACGAATATACAATACAACATCGGATAACCACAAAACCCACCTGGGCAAAACTGCACACTGTCAGGCGAAGTGGTATCCGCAGCAAAAGATAATACGATAGATGAAATAGCCTGCCTCTAAGTATCCTGAGGAACACCTACAAACACTATAGCACAACGGGGGTGAGTTGCCAACTCGTGAATAGTAAATAACATATGCAGGTAATCGCGAGTATGTACGTACAGCGCGAATCTAACAAGAGCATTTAATATCAATGAATAGTCATATATAATGCAATAATCATGAAAAGTACACTAGCAGATACAATTAATACATGCAGCAATAATATGACGAAATGAAGGTAACAGTCATGTAAGGTACTCTATCAGGTACTACAAGTACACGAATAAATGATATGAATAAAGGTATATAAATGCAACAGTCATGGAAGGTACTCTAACAGGTACACTAATGTATGAAGCAGTGCATAAACAGTAAATGTAGAGTATGGAATAAAACATGTCATTTCCACGGAATCCTAACATCGTGGTAGGATCAAAATCCATCAAGACAATCCAAATCCCAATTCCTCAAATCGGCTCCCAAATTGGCTCTCATATCATATAAGTCTCATAAATCCTGAATGTACACTATCAAGTAGATCTCACATATCCCGTATGTACAATATCAAGTGTATCTCGTATACCCCTAATGTACAATATCAAGTAGATCTCACATATCCCGAGTGTACAAAATCAACAATCTCATATATATCCTGTAATCAATATCCAATGAATTCTCAAATGTCCTAAATCCAATGTCGATGAGTCCTTTACATTCTAGGTATATTTGCATGAATAAAATATGATGATGTATATAATTAATGTCAATACACATTTATTAGCGTCCCATTCCACTAATATTGGTGCAAGGGCATATATAACAGCGGCTCAATCCCCTGTTATACATACAACGGAGTAAAAGAAATATCATGAAACCAACATGTCAAGTATCGACACAGAAATGTTGATCCATCAGGTGCTGTCACCAAGACAGTGTTAGTTATATGTATGCCCTAGAGGCCATTACTATACATAGGATGTATATTGTAGTGGATGCTTGGACATATATAGGGAGGACTTTCTTGCTCGACATGATAGTATGCTATCTGGTTGCTCTTTACCTTAACGTGTACACTGATTGTCTCTCTGTTACATGTTGGTAAAGCCCTTAGGATGAGTACTTGACTACCTGGACTATGATGCGGATCATACTAGTGGGGACATGGTAGTCCATAAGTACATCCTTCAAGGTCCCTAGTCGTGGGTGTATCGAGACGGGGCATCGATATACCAGAGTAAACTAGCGTATACCTTCTCGACCCATACAGATGGGCGATGGATGATCCTATATCCATTGGTGTTTGACATCAGAGATGATATACGGGTGCTCAGTGGAGACTGGGTACACTGGACGGACTCGCCGAGAACTCTCAGATGGTATTATACCTTACGTCAGATGGCAGTTCTCTGGTGACACTGGTACAGGTTAGTCTGTAGACCCGAGATCGTCATAGAGTCCTGTGTGATTCCCACTGTACTTTGATTTCCACCTTACCACATCCAAGAGGGCATGCAAAACGGTGGTTTTTGGGTACAGTCCCGAATCACATGGAGGCAATGAGCGATAGAAGGGGATTCGTCTCTCCCGGTATAGGGAGTTGATGTTGCGCTGTGTTCGATTGGCTATAACCGGAAATCCCTGGCCAGGGTTGCTGAGGTTTACTGGTAAGTGTTATCAGTAGTATCTCGAACTGTTATAGACCTCATATCGACACGACTTATCGAGCTATTGGGGTCTGACGTTTACCAACCCTAGACAAGATATGCGACATATCAGACGATCAGACTGGACTGTACGGCAAGTGTTACTGGTTGGATTCACAGGAGTATGAGCGGGCTTGCTCGTCGATCTTCTGATCGCTCAATACTCGGGTGGCCGTTACGTTTAGCAGACCGCTTGCGGCTTGTGGGTGTTTGATATGATCATCACCTGCTACCGGCGTATTGACGAGTCTTTAGAGTCCTACATACAGCTTTCCTGGCTCTAGCGAAATGAAATAGGAGTGCATATGAGATATGTGCGGGACCGAGAATAATACCAGTATGTGATACTTTATTCGATTCTCGCGATTTGTGACATTGATCGGTTATATGCGATATAGCCGGGTTATCGGATCAAGTGTTGATTCGGTAAGTTGTTACAATTGATATTAGTCGGTTATTTGCGATATGACCGGATCGTTAAATCAAGTATTGATTTAATGATTTAATGTATAATTATATATTTGATATATTACTTTACATTAACTAATATTGGTTCACTTAAGATGTTTTTCTCACTTGTTTGTGCGCATTGTATATGTGATATATTTTTGTGCACAAGTTTGTATCATGTTTGATGATACATGCAAACTTGGGTGTATGTTTGTTTTAAAGCATGGTTGGTCAATGGTTAGGGTTTCATTTGCTTCATTTACTTATTCATTTATTTATTTATTCATTTGAGAAAGAAATAAAATGGTGGCAAACTTTGGATTTTCTTTGAAGCTTCTTGAAGATTTGAAAGTCTTTGACCATTTTGTTTCTTCCCTTAACCCTAACCATTTACTTAACCTTAGTTTATTCTCTACACTTAACCATGGTTGCTAATATGATAAGAATGACTTTATTTTCTTTTTTAAAATATTCTTATCGTATTCTTTTCTTCTTCTTCTTCTTCAAGATGAAGAAAACCTTGCATCCTTTAATGGTGTCTTGAGAAAAAGTGTGAGAAATCCAATTCTAAAGTGAACCCACTTTCTATTTCTTCATCCTCTACCACTTGCTAAGTAGTATAGGGTGTTTTCTTTACAAGTTTCATGACTTGGTGAAGTTGGAGCTTGATCTTGTGTTGCCTCGAGTAGATCATCTTCGGCATCAAAGTCGACGACCTAGCCCGATCATTTCTTCGACGAAACCATTACTAGAGTCCGGGATCCGATGATCGAAGCGGAGGGACGTCAACACGAAGCTATGGAGGTGGAGGACCGGATCTACAAAGGTTTTATTTCCGTTCACTTAGCACTAAAGTAGTTTAGTAGCATTTCGTTTCGCCTAAACTCTAGTTAACGATCCATATTAGGGTTTGTAGGCACATGAAAAATTTGAATTTGGCATGGTTGATGCCTTGTGAGATCTCTAGAGTGTGCCTAGGAACCCTACAGTGGTATCAGAGCCTAGCTAGAGCATTACGCGAAGTGTAGACGAAGTTAGAAACCCGATCGAACCCCGAAACCCCATACGACACCCCTCGCTGTATAATTTTTAAAACAGTGGAATTTTCCAAATTAAAAATTCTCAAAAAAATCAGCAGGCAAATACATGAGTTACTGTGAAGCACGTGACTGTAATACGTCTAAACTGCCGCGGAACCGCGGCCATGACATGGTATTAGCGGCGGTTCCGCGGCCGTATGTAATGATCATGGAATTCTTTTTGCACTGTAACCTCAATTGTTGTTTGATGATTCTTCTGGGAAGTTTTATGTTTCACTCAAGAGTTGAGTTTTCTAAGGTGTATTGGGGACTCGATAATTCGATCGGATTATTTAACTTTGCTTTTTAAGCTTTTCCGGATAATTTTAGAACATGTTAAAAGGTTCGACCGGATATAAATACCCACTTTTTCCCCAGCCGGAAAATTTCTAAGTGTTGGATTTTTCCTTGGTTTAAGAACGTTCTAAGTAGTGCAAGTAACGCGATGGACCTTCTAGAAGACAACAAACCTTAACTTGATTATATGACCGTCTTGAACTGGCCTTTGAACCTTAGGTTATGGGGCTGTACGGCGTGCCACATGTGAGGCGTTGGCTTGACCCTTCTACGGCTGGACCGTTGGTACTGAGGCATGAACTGGATGTTTTTAAACTTATTTCATGTGTTGAGCTATTTCGGGAAAACTTGGGTGTTTGACTGTTCGATCGGAAAGTTTAACATTTTCTGTTTATCTAGAATGTGATACAATACTTGGAATCCACAAGAAGTTATGAGATAACTGTTTGAATGTTATAAACATTGCACTTTAGTCTCACTTGATCGGTTGCCACGGAATTTTGATGTGATCAAAAGTCCATCGCAATCACGTAGCGTAAGCGGATACTCGCCGGGTAAACTTAATAGACAGCCTCGCCCCATAGCCCCGACCAAGTGACTGTAGGAGAACCCTGTCGCCGAAAGCATCCGTTCGGGTACTCACGGCAGCGGTGTTCCGCCTTGGTGCACTTTGTCGACGGCGTCGGGGGTGCGGCCGCCTACTAAAGTTTGCGACGAGCATTCGATCAGGATATCGGGAATCTTGTTGAATTGCCCGACTTGATATTGAAAAGTGTTTTCGATAATGAGACTAAAATGCGGGATTTATAATTGTTAGGCATGCGATGTCTAAGGAATTCATTTGATTAGGCATGCGATATCTATGCAAGTTGCGGATTCCAACTGTTGTAGTTTTACACTTTCTTTTCTGCGACCGTAAGTGTAATATGTGATATCGCCGGTTTCTTTGCTATATGTCAACGACAATTGGGATGTGCATATTTACTTACGTTGATGACATGTGATGTTATGTGTTGCTGGATATGTTATATTGGATCGTCGTGTTTGAATAGCCGGGGTTTTTTATGTGAGATGAGTGTTTTTCATTTTCATTCATGTAAAAACTTGTATGTAATATTCTTTTATTGGGGCACTTCCAGGTTGCGGAAGATGTCACCTTTTGTATATTATTTACTTTTCCGCACTAGGATAGTCCCAAGGAGGAGGGCACAAGTAACCGGGTTCTGGAGTCCAGTGGGAGACCAACTCGAGGAGTCGAGTCCGAGTCTCCTAACTCTAGAATTGGTAGGGTTGCTTGCCGCTCTCGTAGGGGTCTAGGGGTGTGGGTTTGGCTATTCATCGCGACCATGGAATCCGTGTTTTATACTGGCTCGTATTGAAAACACTGACGTCCTAGTATATCTAATGTTTCATATGATTCTTCTGCTGCGATATCTGTGATGTGATCATGTGATATGTTCTATGATGGATACTGTATATAGTATATATGATATATTATATAGACGTTACTTATGTTTTACACCCGCGCTAGCCCTGCCCCGCTCTGCCGTTAGTTACCTAACCTAACGGTGCACGAGGGGACATCGAGGCGAATTTGGATGGCATAAGTGTACGTCGTATTTATCTGTGATGTTTAGGTGCTTAAATGATGGGACTTCATTAATGAGATTAATGAAATAAAAGAAACCTAAGATGTTGTGGAATCGAATTTCAAAAATAAAACAGGTAGCTACAGTTCTTGCTTTGCACAGCGGTATATATGATATATCCTGCACCTTATTCGATGAGGAAAGGGCCGACGATCCCTTCACCGGCAGTGACCCTTTTAGCAATAACTGGCAGATGCTACACCCCTCGGTTTGTCTTTTGATAGCTTCTATAGTTTCTTCTTTGCATAGTGATATATATGATATATCCCGCACCTCATTCGACGAGGAAAGGGCCGACGATCCCTTCACCGGGAGTGACCCCTTTAGCAAAACTAGAAAAGCCTCAAAAACACTCCATTTCAAAATCATTTAATTCTACAACGATATCAAGTTCATTACGCAATAGGTTTTCAGAAAAACCTGTCGTAGCCCTCCGTCATTTCAGATAAGTTCTAGTTAGTATTCGTGCTGCGGTAGTTTGGCCTCCGTCAAGGCGTAGTGTACGGTAGCTAACTAGTGCTTATCTGCTAGCATGTGATGCGATTGGATTAGGGTATTCGTACGGCGTTGTTTGGCCTCCGTCAAGGTTCGTGCGGGTGGGTTTAATTCAATCAGGAAATGACGGGTTGAACTTGACTAGCGGACTATGGGTAGTTTGGCCTCCGTCAAGGTCATAGAACGCTAGGGGCAAAATTATCGGGAATTTCAAGTGTTGAAATTTGCAATGAGATTGCATACCTTCTATGAGATAGTTGGATCCCGATACCCGCGGTGAGTAAGAGTTACTCCTGGGAGAGTTTTACACATTACAATTAGCCGATAAAGTAGGTGTCTAGAAAGGTGTCAACGGGGTTACGCCTCTGGAAAAACGAGGTTTACATTAATTAGGTTCGTGCGAAAGCACGGGGGACCTCCCTCAAAGTACCGACACTGGCCTGGCTGAATGATTGGCGAACTTGTAGTGTGTAATTAATCCCGTCTAGTCTTTCCTTTTAGGGTTTGAAGGAAGATTTGATAAAAAACAGTGGGAGCCATCCTGATTAGATAAAATAATAACCAATCTATTCTTGCAAGAGCATACGCTGAGTGTTTTCTTCTCTCTCTCCTGGTAGCGACCATATCACGGCTTAATCAAGATAAAAATACGGATTATTGACCGCACCCGCTTGTTATACTGAGCTGGGGAACGTTGGTCCCGCTCCAACTTATAATTGTTATAAGACCGAGCAAGAAATAGGGGATTTCCAGAATTCCCGTGCCGCCCAAACGAAGAAAGCGCATGATGATGCATCATCTTCGGGTGTGTTCTTTATATAGAACTATTTCTCTATTCTCTACATCCTGGGTATTTGATACCGGATCAGGATCCCAGATATGTAATATGTTACATAGGGCTACAGAAAGGTAGAGAACTGAGAACGGGTGATAAGTTTCATGAGGCAGAAAACGGGGCAAGTGTTGCAGCCAAGTCTGTTGGTCACTGTCACCCTGTATTACCAATATATTGATTCTGAACGAATGTTATTAGATACCGAACCTGATATACAAAATCATATCAGTCTCTTTATTAGTAAAGAAACGATAAAATTTTGTATTGTTGGATAATGTTTTGAACATTTCCTATATCAAAAGTTGATCGGTTCAGGCACGTTATCTAAAAGCATTGCTGTTCTAAATCAAACTACAGTTCTTAGTATACGGAACACACACAAGAGGAAGAGTTCAGAAATGAATGGATCCTTCTTGAGGTATTGTAGACTAGGTCATATCAATGCGACCCGACTAGCTAAGTTGCACATAGATGCATATTTATATCTGTTTGAATTTACATCTTGTGAAACTTGCCAGTCATGTCACAGAGATAAGATGACCATAGCTCTGTTTACTGGAAACAGAGAAAGAGTTAATGAACTCTTGGGATGATACATGTTGATGTATAAAGGTCCCCTATCTAGACATGCCAAGACCGGTTCTTTGTACTTCATTACATTCTCTGATGATCTCTCAAGATTGAGACATATGTTCCTGTTGAAACACAAGTCCGAACCTTTTGAGATATTCACGGAATATAAGTTAGAAGTAGAGAACCAAAATGAGGGTATAAGTATTATGCCCTTTAATGCGATCAGGTAGGAGAATACTTGAGCACGGAATTCCTAGACTATTCTAAAGGAGAATGAGATTCTCTCTCAGCATTACTCCTCCGTATGCACCATAGCACGATGGTAAATCGGGGCGCAGCAATTGCACCCTATTCGATATGGTGCGCTCTATGATGAGTACTACTGAGTTACCTATTTCCTTTTGGGAGTTATGCGCTTGAGAAGCTGCATACCTATTGAATAGGGTTCGAATCAGATCACAGCTTACCACTCCATATGAGATATGGTATGGGAAGATCCCATGTCTTAAGCTAGTTAAGATTTGGGGTTGTCCGGCCTATGTCTAAAAGCAAAATCCGGACAAGCTCGAGGCAAGGTTAGTTATGTAGAACTGGAAAGGTTCCAGCTATACAAACTACAGCAGATGATTTAGTAGAACCAAAGGATTCAGTAGATTCCAATGAACCTCAGCCTCTCCGCCGAACTAGTAGGGTTCCTCATCCGCCTGAGAGATACTTCGATTTCTCGATGACAGTGGGAGCGAGGATTGCATCATGAGATGATGACCCAACTAGTATCGAGCAGGCCATCGGGAGTATGGACTCTGTAAGAATGGCTGGTTGCTTAGCGATCTGAGATGGAATCCATGTACACCAACAAAGTATGGACTTTGGTTGCTATATCAGAAGGGTTAAATCCTCATCAGGAGCAAGTATATCTTGAGAAGATTACTTGGTGTAGATGGAAAAGTTGAGACTTTCAAAGCTAGACTTGTTAAAGGTTTTCATCATCGACCAGGCGTGGATAATGATGAAACATTTTCCAGTGGCTATGCTTAAGTCCATCCGGATCCTACTTGCCACGGCTACATACCATGACTACGATATCTGGCGGTTGGGTGTCATGACTGCTATTCTAAATGATATTTCAGAAGAGAG
Source organism: Agapanthus africanus (assembly GCA_030015575.1). Lineage (NCBI taxonomy): Eukaryota > Viridiplantae > Streptophyta > Magnoliopsida > Asparagales > Amaryllidaceae > Agapanthus > Agapanthus africanus. The sequence goes on along the minus strand of CM057346.1, from coordinate 262,996,064 downwards.
AGTCTATAAGTACACAGTCAGAGGGCTTCGTAAACAGTGGGAGCAGCGGAAACGTGTACAAGATGCTTTATAGGATAAAACAGGCATCGCGGAGTTGGAACATCTGTTTGACATCATCAAAATGGTAGATGAACCTTGTATAAAGAAAAAGGTAATAGGGAGTATGGTGACGATCCTCGTAGAGTACGTGGATGACATACTCTTTATAGGGAAGGAGTTTCCTATGCTACACTCAATCAATCTCCGCTTATCACAATGATTCTCCATATAGGATCAAAGTGATACCTACTAAATCCTGGGTTTTGGATCTATGAGATAGATCTAAATGGATGTTAGGATTCTCACTAGTTGAAGTGAGATGGTATCAATTGATCCTGGGGAGAATCACTGGAAGTGTTCCAAGGTGATAAGGATGACTGAATGTCAGTCACAGGAATTGTCTTTACCCTCAGTGGAGGGACCGTATGTTGGAAGAGTTCCAAGCTAAATACCGTGGCTTACTAGATGATAAAGGCTAGATACATCGCTACTTAAGATACTACCAAAGAGGCAGTCTGGATGTATATTTGTTCATGAGATGAACTTAGTTCCTCCCATTGTGTGGCAATGGAGTTGTGGCTTATGCCAAGAAACGTCCGTCCCATCAGTGATCCAGACACATTCTGAGGCTGTGTCACCTGATCATGGAGATGGTTGATCTCCAAGGGATCGAAGTTAGGAGAGTAGACTCAGAGGACAACACGGCGGATCCACTCACAAAGGCCTTTTCCAAGAGAGAGACTTTTATGGGATGTTTGAGTATGAGATACTACAACCACTGCTATCAGATTGCCCTAGTGCAAGTGGGAGATTGTTAGTTATATGTATGCCCTAGAGGCCATTACTATACATAGGATGTATATTGTAGTGGATGCTTGGACATATATAGGGAGGACTTTCTTGCTCGACATGATAGTATGCTATCTGGTTGCTCTTTACCTTAACGTGTACACTGATTGTCTCTCTGTTACATGTTGGTAAAGCCCTTAGGATGAGTACTTGACTACCTGGACTATGATGCGAATCATACTAGTAGGGACATGGTAGTCCATAAGTACATCCTTCAAGGTCCCTAGTCGTGGGTGTATCGAGACGGGGCATCGATATACCAGAGTAGACTAGCGTATACCTTCTCGACCCATACAGATGGGAGATGGATGATCCCATATCCATTGGTGTTTGACATCAGAGATGATATACGGGTACTCAGTGGAGACTGGGTACACAGGACAGACTCGCCGAGAACTCCCAGATGGTATTATACCTTACGTCGGATGGCAGTTCTCTGGTGACACTGGTACAGGTTAATCTGTAGACCCGAGATCGTCATAGAGTCTTATGTGATTCCTACTGTACTTTGATTTCAACCTTACCACGTCCAAGAGGGCGTGCAAAACGGTGGTTTTTAGGTACAGTCCCGAATCACATAGAGGCAATGAGCGATAGGAAGGGATTCGTCTCTCCCGGTATAGGGAGTTGATGTTGCGCTATGTTCGATTGGCTATAACCGGAAATCCCTGGCTAGGGTTGCTGAGATTTACTGGTAAGTGTTATCAGTAGTATCTTGAACTGTTATAGACCTCATATCGACACGACTTATCGAGCTATTGGGGTCTGACGTTTACCACCCCTAGGCAAGATATGCGACATATCAGACGATCAGACCGGACTATACGGTAAGTGTTACTGGTTGGATTCACAGGAGTATGAGCGGGCTTGCTCGTCGATCTTCTGATCACTCAATACCCGGGTGGCCGTTACGTTTAGCAGACCGCTTGCGGCTTGTAGGTGTTTGATATGATCATCACCTGCTGCCGGCGTATTGACGAGTCTTTAGAGTCCTACACAGAGGTTTCCTGGCTCAAGAGAAATGAAATAGGAGCGCAAATGAGATATGTGCGGGACCGAGAATAATACCAGTATGTGATACTGTATTCGATTCTCGCGATTTGTGACATTGATCGGTTATATGCGATATAGCCGGGTTATCGGATCAAGTGTTGATTCGATAAGTTGTTACTATTGATATTAGTCGGTTATATGCGATATGACTGGATCGTTAAATCAAGTATTGATTTAATGATTTAATGTATAATTATATATTTGATATATTAGTTTACATTAACTAATATTGGTTCACTTAAGATGTTTTTCTCACTTGTTTGTGCACATTGTATATGTGATATATTTTTGTGAACAAGTTTTTATCATGTTTGATGATACATGCAAACTTGGGTGTATGTTTGGTTTAAACCATGGCTGGTCAATGGTTAGGGTTTCATTTGCTTCATTTACCTATTCATTTATTTATTTATTCATTTGAGAAAGAAATAAAATGGTGGCAAAATTTGGATTTTCTTTGAAGCTTCTTGAAGCTTTGAAAGACTTTGACCATTTTGTTTCTTTCTTTAACCCTAACCATTTACTTAACCTTAGTTTATTCTCTACACTTAACCATGGTTGCTAATATGATAAGAATGACTTTATTTTCTTTTTTAAAATATTCTTATCATATTCTTTTCTTCTTCTTCTTCTTCTTCAAGATGAAGAAAACCTTGCATCCTTTAATGGTGTCTTGAGAAAAAGAGTGAGAAATCCAATTCTAAAGTGAACCCACTTCCTATTTCTTCATCCTCTACCACTTGCCAAGTAGTATAGGGTGTTTTCTTCACAAGTTTCATGACTTGGTGAAGTTGGAGCCTTATCTTGTGTTGCCTCGACGTAGATCATCTTCGGCATCAAAGTCGACGACCTAGCCCGATCATTTCTTCGACGAAACCAATACTAGAGTCTGGGATTCGATGATCAAAGCGGAGGGACGTCAATGCAGAGCTATGGAGGTAGAGGACCGGATCTACAAAGGTTGTATTTCCGTTCACTTAGCACTAAAGTAGTTTAGTAGCATTTCGTTTCGCCTAAACTCTAGTTAACGATCCGTATTAGGGTTTGTAGGCACATGAAAAATTTGAATTTTGCATGGTTGATGCCTTGTGAGACCTCTAGAGTGTGCCTAGGAACCCTACAGACTGGCACCCTAATAGGTATGTATCACACGCTATCCGAAAAGCATGAGTGCCTAGCTCTGAATCCCGTCTTTCCATGTATCCATACATACATGACTCCCAACGGTATCCCCATGATAACCGCCGAGTCATTGGTAATGTCACCGGATGGTATGGCTCCCCTGTGTAAGTCCATGCTACCTCTCCCGGTACTTTCGGGCATGCGGAATTTGATGAAAAACGATTTTCTTAGAGGTGGTAACATAGACTTAAAACCCGGATCTTTGTTAAACATCGAACTAACAACCTAACTAGGAGTCGTTAACTACTCGGTTAGGGGGTTTATACCTTTCTTGTCTTGAACTCCTTCGTCTTCAAACCTCGATGGTGGTCCGGATCGGCTTCTTCCCGTCGTCTCCTTACGCCGAACATAGATCCACCTGAAAGCTTCAACCTTTGGCCCCTTCTTCGATCTTTGAAGAAACTAGTTCACTCGGTTTGCTAAACCTTGTGAACTAGAGTGGGTAGAGAAGAGTTCGTATGGGATTTTATCTATGGTTCTTGGTTCTCAACTCATGAGACAAGTGAACCATAGAATCAAGAGAGGGAGAGCAAGAGGAGGAAGATGAGAGCTCAAGAACAAGAGAGAGAATGAGCATGAAAGAATGAGAGAAGACTTTTCTCATTTGGCTCTCATAATCCAAAACAATCATAACACCTCATATCAATCAAGTATTATGTGATGGTTTAAGCAACCATAGCCATATCATTCCATGCACTCATTTTGCACAAAAGAGCAAGCAAGCAAAAGTCTTTGCCATGAAATGATAGCTATAGTTATCATGATGGTCAACTAGTCAAGCCTAGTCAACCGGTCACCAAAGTCAACAAGTCAACAAAAGTCAACAAGTCAACAAAGTCAATACCTCAACAACCATGTCACCATAATATTTAATTAATATAATTGTTCATCACATATCATATTCTTATTAGGGTTGAGCAAAAAGTCAATAGTCAACTGTCAACGGTCAACAACCCTAATGAGAATCCTCTGCCTCTGTCTCTCCGTCAATTGTGCATACACACCCGTATCCGCGTTCCGAGGAACACGAATGCATACTGGATAAATCCAATCCCAAAAGGTACACTAGGATCTGGCTTAAACCAAAGCCCGCTAGTGTAAACTGTCCGGACACTGTGCGTGCATAAGTGCACGGATGTGACCGAATCCTGTCGCAAAACCATGCGACCTGTCGCAAAACCATGCGACCTCTACTCTTTTGCCTAAAGGCGAATAACTTTCTGTGTGGGACTCTAAAGACTCGACACTACGCTGGCAGTGGGTTTAACCACAGACCGCAAGCGGCACTAGCTGTGCGTAACGGTCCCCAGGTAGATGCCGACAAGAAGACTGATGAGGCGAAACCCATCTGAACTCCTACAGAGCCTGAATGTGACATTTTCCGTACAGTCCAGTCTGTTCGTCCGATACATCGCATGGCGGGCCTTGGGGGCGGTAAACGTCAGTCCCCCAATAGCGGTACAAGTCGTGTCGGAGTGAAGCCCAAAACACCCTGAGATAACACTGGAAGCCTACCAGTATATCTCGTTTGCCCTGGCCAGGGACTACTCGTGTAATGGCTCTCCTAGACACAGCGTGATGTCAACCCCCAATACCGGGAGAGACGAATCCTGTCTGACCGTCACTGCCTCCAAGTGCTTCGGGACTGCACCCAACTACCACCTGTTTGCACGACTCCTTTGAGCCGTGGTAGGGTAGTAATCAAAGTACAGTGGGAACACACTCGAGGCGAAGTGACAGTGTCAAGTCAGCGGACTAAGCTGTACTCATTTCACCTAGGAACTGATAACTGACGATAGGCATAATACCAACTAGTCAGTTCCCGACGAGTCCTGTCCAGTGTACTCGTAACCCAACGAGCACCCGCATACTATCTCAAGTACGACGTGCCGACGGCTGTAGGACAGACCGTCTCCCACACTGGGATGAGAAGCGCATGCGCTAGTCTACTCTGGAGTATCGATGCCCTGTCTCGATAGTCCTGCGACCAGGGACCTGCATAAGGATGTGCTTATAGATTACCCAGCCCCACTAGTGTGACTGCCATCACAACGCTGGTAATCAAGCAAAGATCCTAAGGGCTCCACTAATGTGTATAGGCGATATACTAAAATAAACACATGTACACATTGAAGTAGAAACAAACCAAGTAGTATACTACTATTTTGAGCAAGATTGTATATACAAGGTGAATATCCCAAGCTTCCATTAAGTAATATACAAACTAGTATGATACAGTAATGGCCTCTAGGGCATATACACTAACAATCTCCCACTTGCACTAAGGCCATGTACTGGCGTATCGAAGACCTATCATCTCGATCAGCCGCTCGAACTGAGTCTGGGGCAAGGCCTTGGTGAATGGATATGCAGTGTTATCTTCTGAAGCGACTCTCCGAACCACGATCTCCTGGCGATCCACGATCTCCCTGATCAGGTGATACCGCCTCAAGATGTGTCTGGATCTCTGATGGGACCTGGGTTCCTTCGATAAAGCTATAGCCCCGTTGTTGTCGGAATACAGAGGTATTGGATCAACAATGGACGGAACCACCTGAAGTTCTTTCAAGAACTTCCTCATCCAGACAGCTTCTTTTGCGGCATCAGATGCAGCGATGTATTTCGCTTCCATCGTCGAGTCTGCAACGGTTTACTGTTTGGAACTCTTCCAACACACCGCCCCTCCATTGAGGGTAAAGACAAAACCCGACATGGACTTGGAATCATCCTTGTCACTCTGGAAGCTGGAGTCAGCAAAGGCCTCGATCTGGAGGTCTTTTCCGCCATACACCAAGAACATCTCCTTAGTCCTTCTGAGGTACTTGAGAATGTTCTTTACTGATATCCAGTGTTTCTCCCCAGGGTTTGACTGATACCGGCTTACCACACTCAGTGCATAAGCTACATCCGGTCTGGTACACAACATCGCATACATTATAGAGCCTACCGCAGAAGCGTAGGGTATAATAAACATGCGATCCCTCTCCAAATCAGTCTTGGGAGACATCTCTTTAGAGAGGGTGATCCCGTGACAAGCCGGTAGGTTACCGCGCTTGGAATCTTCCATACTGAATCTCTTCAGTATGGTGTCGATGTACCTGGACTGTGAAAGTCCTAATATCCTCTTGGATCTATCATGATGGATCCGGATCCTCAGGATGTATGAGGGATCACCCAGGTCTTTCATGGAGAACCTGTGTGACAAGAACCCCTTGACAGATTGTAGCATAGGAATGTCATTTCCTATTAAGAGAATGTCATCCACGTATAAAACGAGGAATACTACAGTTCTTGCTACAAATCTATTGTAGATGCATGGTTCATCTGGATTTGTGATAAAGCCAAATTCCTTGACCGTCTCATCAAAACAGATGTTCCAACTCCGCGATGCCTGCTTTAGTCCATAGATGGACTTAAGCAACTTGCACACCTTTCCGCTGCTCCCACTCTGAATGAAACCTTCTGGCTGGTCCATATAGACACACTTCTCTAAATTTCCATTTAGAAAAGCGGTCTTTACGTCCATTTGCCAATTCTCATAATCGTGGAAGGCAGCAATGGCAAGAAGGATCCGAATGGATTTCAGCATAGCCACTGGAGAAAAGGTTTCGTCATAGTCCAAACCAGGTCTTTGATGAAAACCCTTCGCAACAATTCTAGCTTTATAGGTCTCAACCTGTCCATCTACACCAATCTTCCTTTTGAAGATCCACTTGCATCCTACGGGTTTTACACCGTCTGGAGCATTGTCCAACGTCCATACTTTGTTGGTGTACATGGACTCCATTTCGGTCCGCATTGCATCCAGCCATTTTACTGAGTCAACGCTCTGAACGGCCTGCTGGAAGCTGGTAGGCCCATCATAATCTATGATGCAATCTTCTCTATCCCCGTCTATGAGAAAACCGTAGTATCTCTCGGGCGGATGAGACTGCCTACTACTCCTACGGAGCGGCGTAGGAATGTCCTGTTCTTTTGAACCCTCTGGTTCCACTAAACTTTCAGTAATAGTCTGTGGTTCTGGAATTTCTTCCAGTTCTACTGCGCTCCCACTAATTTCCTTTTCTAAGAACTGGTGTTCTAGAAAGTGGGAATTACGAGAAACAAGGACTTTTTGTTCCTCTGCGTGGTAGAAAAGATACCCCCCGGTGTTCTTTGGGTATCCCACAAACTTGCACAGTACTGAGCGTGCCTCGAGTTTGTCCGCATGCTGCTTTTTGACAAAAGCTGGACATCCCTAGATCTTCAGATATTCAAGATAGGGTTTCTTCCCACTCCATAACTCATAAGGTGTGGTAGGCACAGTCTTAGTGGGAACTCGGTTCAAAAGGTTTGCAGCTGATTCTAGCGCATACCACCAGAATGATCGCGGTAACTCAGCGTTACTCATCATGGACCGTACCATATCCAATAGGGTCCGGTTCCGTCTCTCCGATACGCCGTTATGTTGCGGAGTGTATGGAGGAGTAAGCTGAGAGAGAATTCCGTTCTCTTTTAAATAGTCTAGGAACTCGGCACTCAAGTATTCACCACCTCGATCCGATCTTAGGATCTGGATACTTTTGCCGGTTTGTTTTTCTACTTCATTCTTATATTCCTGGAATTTTCCAAAGTCTTCGGACTTATGTTTCATTAAGAAGACATAACCGTACCTTGAAAAGTCATCCGTAAAATTAATGAAGTAAGAATAACCGCTTCGCGCATGTGTAGACATTGGACCGCACACGTCGCTGTGTACGAGTCCCAAGAGCTCGCTCGCCCTTACTCCGTGTCCAGTAAACGGAGTCTTTGTCATCTTTCTTTTGAGACAGGATTGACAAGTGGCATACGATTGATATTCGAACGGATTCAAATATCCTTCTGTATATAACTTCGTCAACCTTCTCTCATTTATGTGACCCAGTCTACAATGCCATAAAAAAGTCTGATTTATTTCCGGAGACTTTCTTTTGTGTGTATTCTGGACATTGAAAATCTGTGGTTGGTTTAATACGTATATACCATTGCTCAATGTACCTGACTCAATCAGAACTTGATTAAGGTGAATGTTTACAACATTGCTTACAAACACAAATTCATAACCTTCTTTAGAAACTAAAGATACAGAAATGATATTACAAGTTGCGTTGGTTACAAAAAAGCAATTACGCAAAACCAAAACATTTCTATCCGACATTCCCAGGTGATAGTCCCCCACGGCTTTAGCATCCATGCTAGCTCCGTTCACAACTCTGAGGGTCATGTCACCTGCTTTCAAAACACTATGGTTTCTCAACGCCTGCAAAGAATTACAGATATGAGATCCCGATCCGGTATCCAATACCCAGGAAGTAGAGTTTATTGAAAGACAGTTTTCAATAACATACACACCTGAAGCTGAAGCTGCAACCTGCTTCAATTCCTGTGTTCTGGCCTTCCAGGCTCTGCAATCATTCTTCCAGTGTCCTTTCTTATGACAATAGAAGCATTCTTCCTTATCCACAAGCTTCCCCGCTTTCTTTATTGCTTTAGCTTTTCCCTTCGTATCCACTTTACTAACACCACCTCTTGGTTTGGCGGGGGCTTTCTTCTTCTTTCCCTTGGCTTTCGCCTTGGACCTAGAAGAAGATTATCCTCCTACAAACAAAGTGGATGTTTCCCTACCTTTCTGTAGGGTGCCCTCTGCGCTCCTCAGCATGTTGAGGAGCTCTGAAAGTTCAACTTCTTTTTCTTGTAAGTTGAAGTTCAGTATAAACTGGGCGTAAGTGGAAAGAAGGGACTGGAGAACTAAGTCCGTATAGAGCTCACTCTCCAATGTGGTCTCTTGGTCCGCGAGCTCCTCATCTTAAGCACGTGTTCTGCTACTGATGATCCGACGGCCATCCTTCCCGAAAATAACTTTTTTGACGCTTCGTATCTTGCGATACGAGATTGCTCTCCATACAGTTCTTTTGTATGAAGAATATGGATTCCAAGTCCGTATTCTCGTGCCTCCTCTGATGTTCATTGTCCATAGAGGCAAGTACGAGGCACTTGGACTTCGCGCTATCAATCTCCCAAGTCTTACAGATTTCCTTATCCGCGACGCTGGAAGTGGGACCAGGGACAGGGGGAGCTTTGGTGGTAAGAAGATACCCCAGCTTGTCGTAAGTGATTGCCATCTTGACATTCCTGAGCCAATCTTTGTAGATTGGCCCTGTCAGTATGTTTTTATCTAGAAGTAACTTAAGTCCAGTCATGTCGATTGGTCGCTGCAATTAGGAGAGAGAAGAAACACTCAGCTTGATGCTCTTGCAAGTTTAGAATGGTTTTTAGTTTGACTAAACAGGATGGCTCCCACTGTTTCTCGAATCCCTCCTCAAACCACAAAGGAAGAATTAGTCGGGATCAATCCCACCGCACAATACTTGCTTAACCGTTCATCTAGGCCAGTGTCGGTACTTCGAGGGAGGTTTTCCAATGCTTTCACGAAGTTCCTTAATTAAATAACCTCTTTTCCCTAGGGGCGTAGCCCCGCTAACACCTTTCTAGGCACCTACTAGGTTTATAGTATTGATCGTTTAGTGAGAAATTTCCCGAGGAGTAGCATATACTCACAGTAGGATCGGGATCCAAATATCATAGCGTGACGAAACTGAAAGAATCCTACCAGAATCATCACACTCCAAATGGTATGCAACACTGCAAGTTTCAGTTCTTTTGAAACTCCAGATGTGGATTTTTGCCCCATGCTCTTATGACCTTGGCGTGAGGTCAAAATGTCATAAGTCACATGTCAAGTTCATCCCATCATTATCCAGGTTAATTTGAATCCACCCGTACCTACCCTTGACGGAGGCCAAAATGGTAGTACGGCTGTCCCAAACCAACGCATTCTATTTATGCAACAGATAAATATCCGGCAGCTACCAATCACTATGCCTTGGCGTGAGGTCAAAATACATAGCTTGAATACTACCGAATATTTAACTGAAATAATGGAGGGCTACGAATGGTTTTGGCAAAACCGTGAACGTAGTGAACTTGATATAATCGATGGAACGAGATAGCTTTTAAAAGGAGTGGCTCAAGCTCCGCATTTAAAAGTTAGTTTTGAAAAGAACCGAGTGGTTTTCCAAAAGTGTTCCAACGATTTTAACTTGGTTTATTTTCTTGCATTAGTTCTTTTAATGCGTGATATTCTTGCATTAGTTCTTTTAATGCGTCCCATCATTTAACCCTACCATTGCAGAAAACAACCAAAATATGACGTACGCTTATGCCATTCGCATTCGCCACGGGGCCCCGTCATTACCCGTTAGGTTACTTAACTAACGACAGAGCGGGGGCTGGGCTAGCGCGACTGTAAAACATAAGCAACGCCAAAATAATATCATATATAGATATACTGCAATGATAGCCATTTCAGATCACAGATGAACACATTGGATATACTAGGAATCCGCAATTCGTACGAGCCTGTAACGAAAAGCAGATTACACGGTCGCGGTGAATAGCCAAAACCCCACCCAAGACCCCTACGGGTGCGGCAAACTACCCGCCAAGTACCCGAAGCGAAGCAACCTCCCTCAACTCCGTGAGTAGGCCACTCGGCACTTCGGCATACCCGGTAGTTTGTGCACCCCCTCCATGGGTCTATCCTAGGAGCAAAAACAGTAAAAAGAAATTATACAATGACGGCTACAACCCCGACCCGGTTGTGCGGCCATACAAATAATTATTACATCAATTTACAAATTTACATGAATTGAAAGAAAAGAAAACTCTCGTATCACAACCCCCGGCTATTCACCCGCGACAATCCAATGAATTCATATACACATTCCAATAATATTACAGATCACAGATTTGTATAACCCCCACTAATCGACATATAGCGATTAGCAGACGTTCAATACAAATATCACATCACAGAAAAACCCGTCAGCTAAAGTCTTTTAGAAGTTCGATCAAAAATACGGATTTACAGTCCCCAAATACAAAATTTTTGTTCTGGAAAATCTGGGCAGAAAATACATATTCCAAAAATCCCAAAACAACCCCAGAAATACTCTGCACCAAATTTGGACCTCGGCCGAGTCAACTCGGCCGCGGAACCGCGGCGGGAGCGTGCTCCCGCCGCGTTTCGCGCTCCCGCCGCGTTTCGGCGGCGCTTTGACTCGATCGTTGGACCAAATTTGGTGGGTGTTCACACAAAAGCCTGAGCCGATTTATAAGTTGAAAATTATCAACTTTTGAACAGAAAAAATTTCGGCAGAAACTTGACAGGTTTGGGTTCGTTTTGCGACTTTTCTTTGATCGATCTTCTAGCTACTTTGCTAACATGTTAGATAGAGTTTAACTAGGCTCTGATACCACTGTAAGTCCATGATACCACTCCCGGTACTTTCGGGCATGCGGAATTTGATGAAAAACGATTTTCATAGAAGTGGTAACATGGACTTAAAACCCGGATCTTTGTTAAACATCTAACTAACAATCTAACTAGGAGTCGTTAACTACTCGGTTAGGGGGTTTATACCTTTCTTGTCTTGAACTCCTTCGTCTTCAAACCTCGATGGTGGTCCGGATCGGCTTCTTCCCGTCGTCTCCTTACGCTGAAGATAGATCCACCTGAAAGCTTCAACCTTTGGCACCTTCTTCGATCTTTGAAGAAACTAGTTCACTCGGTTTGCTAAACCTTGTGAACTAGAGTGAGTAGAGAAGAGTTTGTATGGGATTTTATCTATGGTTCTTGGTTCTCAACTCATGAGACAAGTGAACCATAGAATCAAGAGAGGGAGAGCAAGAGGAGGAAGATGAGAGCTCAAGAACAAGAGAGAGAATGAGCATGAAAGAATGAGAGAAGACTTTTCTCATTTGGCTCTCATAATCCAAAACAATCATAACACCTCATATCAATCAAGTATTATGTGATGGTTTAAGCAACCATAGCCATATCATTCCATGCACTCATTTTGCACAAAAGAGCAAGCAAGCAAAAGTCTTTGCCATGAAATGATAGCTATAGTTATCATGATGGTCAACTAGTCAAGCCTAGTCAACCGGTCAACAAAGTCAACAAGTCAACAAAAGTCAACAAGTCAACAAAGTCAATCCCTCAACAACCATGTCACCATAATATCTAATTAATATAATTGTTAATCACATATCATATTCTTATTAGGGTTGAGCAAAAAGTCAATAGTCAACTGTCAACGGTCAACAACCCTAATGAGAATCCTCTGCCTCTGTCTCTCCGTCAACTGTGCATACACACCCGCATCCGCGTTCCGAGGAACACGAATGCATACTGGATAAATCCAATCCCAAAAGGTACACAAGGATCTGGCTTAAACCAAAGCCCGCTAGTGTAAACTGTCCGGACACTGTACGTGAACAAGTGCACGGATGTGACCGAACCCTGTCGCAAAACCATGCGACATGTCGCAAAACCATGCGACCTCTACTCTTTTGCCTAAAGGCGAATAGCTTTCTGTGTGGGACTCTAAAGACTCGACACTACGCTGGCAGTGGGTTTAACCACAGACCGCAAGCGGCACTAGCTGTGCGTAACGGTCCCCAGGTATATGCCAACAAGAAGACTGACGAGGCAAAACCCATCTGAACTCCTACTAAGCCTGAATGTGACATTCTCCGTACAGTCCGGTCTGTTCGTCTGATACATCGCATGGCGGGCCTAGGGGGCGGTAAACGTCAGTCCCCCAATAGCGGTACAAGTCGTGTCCGAGTGAAGCTCAAAACACCCTGAGATAACACTGAAAGCCTACCAGTATATCTCGTTTGCCCTGGCCAGGGACTACTCGTGTAATGGCTCTCCTAGACATAGCGCGATGTCAACCCCCAATACCGGGAGAGACGAATCCTGTCTAACCGTCACTGCCTCCAAGTGCTTCGGGATTGCACCCAACTACCACCTGTTTGCACGACTCCTTTGAGCCGTGGTAGGGTAGTAATCAAAGTACAGTGGGAACACACTCGAGGCGAAGTGACAGTGTCAAGTCAGCGGACTAAGCTGTACTCATGTCATCTGGGAACTGATAACTGACGATAGGCATAATACCAACTAGTCAGTTCCCGACGAGTCCTGTCCAGTGTAATCGTAACCCAACGAGCACCCGCATACTATCTTAAGTACGACGTACCGACGGCTGTGGGACAGACCGTCTCCCACACTGGAATGAGAAGCGCATGTGCTAGTCTACTCCGGAGTATCGATGCCCTGTCTCGATAGTCCTGCGACCTGGGACCTGCATAAGGATGTGCTTATAGGTTACCCAGCCCCACTAGTGTGACTGCCATCACAACGCTGGTAATCAAGCAAAGATCCTAAGGGCTCCACTAATGTGTATAGGCGATATACTAAAATAAACACATGTACACATTGAAGTAGAAACAAACCAAGTAGCATACTACTATTTTGAGCAAGATTGTATATACAAAGTGAATATCCCAAGCTTCCATTAAGTAATATACAAACTAGTATGATACAGTAATGGCCTCTAGGGCATATACACTAACACCCTGCCAGGCTCAACGGCATGGACCTTCGATCTTCTTGCCCCGGGGTACCTCCGGGCCCCACCATGTACCCTCATACGTCCTACGACGCCTCCTCGCATGGGGTATATATATCAGAACAGATAATTCTCATGGTGGATGCTGAAATTTCATATCAAGGGAATCCGGGATTTTCAAATAATGCATAATTTCATGAACTCCCACGGTCCCCAAATCCAGAAAACTTTATGAAAAATCCATATCTCAATGCGAAAATCCTTGAATAAAGTATACGCAACATAAAACTGTAATGTAAGCCTATAAAGGAAAAAGCCGCTAATTAACTGCAACCAGTTAATATAAATATCATACGGTTCCTAATATCTCCAATTCATAATAATACATCAATAAGGGTAAACACGTAGCTATAGCCAGATAAATGTGAACACATGAAAGTACAGCAGAAAATATAGGTATCTACCTATTAGTAATGATGTGATATACCCTCCAGGTATAAGTGAAGTATGAAATGCAAAGCACATCTGTAGTTATGTACTTAGGTGTGTATGTACCTATCGCTAATGGTACGATACCCTATAGGTATACAGGTAACTAGTATGTCAAAGCATATGTGTAAGCATGTAGGTTTACAGGTATGCTATATGTCATATGCGATAAGAAATATGAATCAATGTCTCAATATCCCTAACCAAGGAATATCATATCAATCAGTGGGTTGTGCGTGACATGGCAATTATTGACGGTGTGTGTGGCAAACAATCAGTGCTCCTGCAACATAGGTCGTCAATAATGGTGCAGTGTTTTATGGATACTAGTCCAAGCACAACACTAGCTAAGCAGTAGGGTAAATGCGCAATTCTAAATATGACTTAGAATATGCGACAAGTATTAATATCACTAGCCTAAACGTATAACGCCATGCGGGTGATTCCCCTGTAGATGTTAAATCTACTCACCAACGCTCTAAGCTAGGTGAAGTCTACCACCTGTTTTCCCCTGGTAGCAGTGTCCGAAGTCTCTGCCTGCGAACCTGCAACATTAAAACAATTACGCAAATATATATCAATAATAATCCTAAAACACGTACACACTACTTTAGACCGACGCAACAACACTAAACATACTCTCAAGTGTTTGTATTGTGGCTAACGTGCGTAGCGACATGACGAAACTAACCCAAGAGCAAAACCACACAGAGTGCACGATCCGTGTCGGATAACGTATCGCGCGGACACCAAACACTACAACCTACCAAAGTGATCCCAGATTTTTCATACAGAGAAAACTAAACGAACAAACAAGACAAAAAACACCGAAACTACAGCATAGACCTACCCTCAAAAACCCACACCCCAACTCATCCTAGGGGCCGAGGTCGCCGGAATTTCCCTTCCTGTCGCCGGCCGAAGTCCGAGCAGGTGGGGTCGTGTCTCAGGTGTTGTCCTATGGTCACAGGTACTACAAAACTACATTGTTTGGTTTTCTAGTAAAAATTCCGGGTCACAGCAGATCACATATGTCACAAAACGATACTAAAATACGATATTACACAACAAACTAATCTTTAAACATTCTATACTAAATCTAACAAGCTAGGCTACACTAAAAACACTTAAATAACAGCAAAAGAACACAAAGATCCCAACTTTGTGCACTGCATGGAAAGCAAGAGGGAAATCCAAGGAAAAGATGTGATTTTGTGAAGCTTTTGGTGAATTGTGATGAATTTTATGAAGAAAAGAGAGAGAGTTCAGTTGAGAGAGAGAAAGAGATGAAGAAATGAGAAAAAGATAGAGAAATGAGAGTGTGTGTGAGGATAAGAGAGAGGGAGGTGAGTGTAGGGTGGAAAAGAGAGTGAGTATAACCATAGCATTAATTCTCCATTAATGCCTTCATACTACTCATCAAGCCACCTCCTCACTCATCCAACAAATATCTCCCTCTCACCAGAAGATCAAGAGAATAAAGGTTTAATGATGGGTTAAACAAGGATTAAAGCAAAAAGAAAGATTAGGTTAAGTGTCATGGTTGCTAATAACAAAATTAGCACAAACAAACCCTCACTTTTACGTGCACACGTGCATGCATGCTTATAACAAATAATAATAAATTATTAATTAAATGTTATAAAATGTGAGGACCCGAATTGGTAAACTTTTTTTCAGTAAACCCGCATTAACGTCTAAACGAACACTAACCGAAATCTAAGGCGTTACAATGATGTTCTTATAGACTACCCAGCCGCCACTAGTGTGACTGCGATCAGAACGCTGGTAATCAAGCAAAGATCCTAGGGGCTCTAATAATATGTATAAGAGATATGCTAAAAGAAACACATGCATATATTAAGGTAGAAACAAACCAAATAGCATACTGCCATTTTGAGCATGACTGTCAATACAACTATGAATATCCCAAGCTTCCATTGAGTAATATACAAACCAGTATGATACAATAATGGCCTCTATGGCATATATCACTAACAGAGCACCTGTATACGATCTTAAGTGCATCAAACCAATGGCTGCGGGACCAACCATTGCCCCTCTTTGGGGCTCGAAACGTATAAACTAGTCTACTCTGGAGTATAAATGCCCAGTCTCGATACTCACGCGACAAGGGACTATTTAAGGATGTGCTTATGGACTACCCAGCTCCCACAAGTATGATTGCCATTATAACGCTGGTAGTAAATCAAGATCCTACGGGCTTTATTAACATGTTGTCGACAAATATAACATATGCACATATTAAAATAAAGTCAAACCATAATAGTATACTACTATAGCAAGTCTTTATCAATATGTGCAAGCTGGATAAAGCATCAATGAAAACAGATACACATATCCTGATAAAAACAACTGAAAAAATATACTATATAACTAAGCAAGATTGTCCTGTACATACATATCCCAAGCATCCATATGTATACATATACAATAATGGCCTCTAGGGGATACTTATCCAACAATCTCCCACTTGCACTAAAGGACAGTAATTGGTGTACAGAATACCCAACGTCTGCACTAAGGCTGGCTGCTGGTTTACCGCATACCCAACATCTCGAAAAGTCACTCGAACTGCACTTGAGGGAGGGCCTTTGTAAACGGATCTTCTGTATTTTCTTTAGTGTCCACTATCCGTACCACGATCTCCTGGCGATCAATGATCCCCCTTATCAGGTGATACCGCCTTAAGATGTGTCTGGATTTCTGATGGGACCGTTGTTCCTTCGCTAAAGCTATAGCCCTATAGTTATCGCAATACAGAGGTATTGGATCAACAATGGACGGAACTACCCGAAGTTCAGCAATGAACTTATTCATCCAGACTGCTTCTTTTGCGGCATCGTTTGCAGCAATGTATTCAGCCTCCATCGTAGAGTATGCGACGGTATCCTGTTTGGAGCTCCTCGAACACACCGCCCCTCTGTTGAGGGTAAACACAAAACCTGAGACAGACTTGCTGCCATCCTTGTCACTCTGGAAGATTGAATCGGTAAATGACTCGACCTTTAATTCTCAATTAACGAAAAACAAGAACATCTCCTTAGTCCTTCTCAGGTACTTGAGAATGTTCTTCACTGCTGTCCATTGGTTCTCACCTGGGTTTGACTGATACCAGCTCACCACGCTTAGCGCGTAAGCTATATCTGGTCTTGTACATAATATTGCATACATTATAGATCCTACCGCCGAAGCATAGGGTATAGTGGTCATGCGAACCCTCTCCTCGTCAGTCGTGGGAGACATCTCCTTGGAGAGGGTGATTCCTTGCAATGCGGGTATGTTGCCGCACTTGGAAACTTCCACACTAAATCTCTTTAGTACGGTCTCTATGTACCTGGACTGCGAGAGTCCGAGTAATCTCTTGGAACTATCTCTGTAGATCTTGATCCCCAGAATGTACGAGGCATCACCCAAGTCCTTCATGGAGAACCTTTGTGACAAGAATAGCTTGACTGATTGTAGCATAGGAATATCATTCCCTATCAAATGAATTTCGTCCACGTACAAAACTAGGAATACGACAATTTGTCTTACAATCTTCTTATAAATGCATGGCTCATCCTCGTTCTTGATGAAGTCAAATTCCTTGACCGTTTCATCAAAACAGATGTTCCAGCTCCGCGATGCTTGCTTCAATCCATAAATGGATTTGAGCAACATGCACAGCTTCCAGCTGCTCCCACTGTCTACAAAACATTCTGGCTGATCCATATAAATTCACTCTTCCAAACATCCGTTTAGAAAAGCCGTTTTTATGTCCATCTACCAGATTTCATAGTCATGGATGGCAGCAATAGCATGTAGGATCCGAATGGATTTGAGCATAGCCACTAGAGAAAAGGTTTCGTCATAGTCCACTCTTGGTCTTTGACGAAAACCTTTTGCAACGAGTCTATCCTTATAGGTTTCCACCTGCCCATCTATACCAAATTTTCTTTTGTAGATCCATTTGCATCCAACGGGTTTTAACCCAGATGGAGCAATATCCAAGGTCCACACTTTATTGTTGTACATGGACTCCATTTCGGATCGCATAGCATCCAGCCACTTATCAGAGTCCCTACTGATAATGGCTTGCCTAGAACTAGTAGGATCATCTTCTTCCAAGATGCAATCCTCTCGATCCACGTCTACGAGAAAACCGTAGTATCTCTCGGGCGGATAAGAAATCCTACTAGATCTGTGGACTGGCTGAGGTTCGTCCGGGATTATTGAATCCTGAGGTTCCACCTAATCTTCAGTTATAGTTTGTCTCTGTGGAATTCCTTTCAGTTCTACTGTGCTCCCACAAATTTCTTTTGTAAGAAATTCCTTGTCTAAAAAGACGGCGTGACGAGCAACTGACAACTTCTGTTCCTCGGTGTGGTCCTTGCGAATGCTTAGGATATCCTACAAACTTACACAAAACTAATCGTGCCTCATGTTTTTCTGGATTCCGCTTCTTTACATAAGCTGGACATCCGTATATATTAACAAAATTAAGATACGGTCTTTTCCATTCCCATATATCATATGGGGTGGTGGGCATGGATTTTGTCGGGACTCTATTCAATAAATACACAGCTGTTTCAAGTGCATATTACCAGAATGAAAAGGCAACTTGGAATTACTCATCATGGAGCGAACCATGTCCAATATGGTACGGTTCCTCCGATCCGATTAACCATTGTGTTATGGCGTATACGGAGGAGTAAGCTAAAAGAGAATACCATTATCTTTTAGACAGTCCAGAAATTTCGTACTTAAGTACGCCCCTCCTCTATCTGATTGGAGGATCTTGATACTTTTGCCAGTCTGGTTCTCTACTTCGTTCTTATATTCCTTGAATTTCTCAAAAGCTTCAGATTTGTGTTTCAATAGATACACATGCCCGAACCTTGAGAGATCGTCAGCGAATGTAATGAAGTACGAGAACCCACCCCTCACATGTATAGACATATGTTGGGACTTTACCCACGCGGGCAAACATGTATGTTTTGGAAATGGAATCTTTTTAAGGAAATGGATGCACACGCGAGCTCGGTCTCGTTTTAAAATTTATAAACCGCAAGTGCACGACGCGTTGTAGCTAGCCTGCAAGTATGGGTCGATCTGCAGGGAATTGTGTATTAGGTATTTTTGGTTAAGCTTCAACAAATAATGAATTGGTTGGTTTGTCACTAAATTATAAAACACGAAAACAAAGAAAACAAGTTAAGAAAGAAATGGCCGTGGCTTTGTTTTTTATGGTCAAATCATGACGATTCCTTCGACACTCCCTTACTCATGAGTTGTCCGTCCATGTGTCGATCCCGGTATGAAGCATGACTTGTCAAGGCGGTTGCGAAGCACAAATCATCAAAATACCGATATTTGACGCAAAACACGAAACGAGTCCGTATTGTTCACTTACCATTTGTATGTCTAAGCTTGAGATATAGACACTAAGCATAAGGGTTAGCAAGCATTCGACAACAACAAAACACAAATTAGCTAGTGAGAGCAATTAGTTTTAGTGTTAACTTTGCTAAGTGTTTGTGATAGTATAGGATATATGAAAACCGAGTGTTTGTCAAGAACTTGGTCACAAAATACCGTATCTAAACATAGCAAACTTAACACCAAATTGATTTTAACTCAAACATTTTGAAATGGGGAAAGGAAGTGAATATGGTATATGAAGAGATTATAAAATAACCATGCTTTCAAAATACCATATCACATCAATACATGAAGCAATCTTTAAGTTAGAATCACATTAAGCATTTTAAACATAAACAAGAGGAGGAGGAAGGCAAATCCTTTCATCTCACTTCCTCACCATCGCCACAACCAAAGAAGATTAGTCACACATAATGAAAAGAAAAACAAGAAACAGAAGAAGCAAGTAAACAAAGAAATAACAATATTATTTAACACTTAATGAAATTGAGGTACATGATATTGGTAACTTGTTCAACCTCCATAATGAAGCTCTCAAAAGAAAGCTTCAAGAGGGAAGAAGAAGAAACCAAGTTAAAGCCCACACGACTCTCAAGCCTGAACCAAAAACTAAACAAAAACTATGGAAAAGGGTATATATGTGCATCCTATATATGGTCCCATTCTCAAATCTTTTGTGGTATTTATAGGCCTCATCCTAGAATAAACAAACAATATAGATGGACTGATGTTACCCAAAGAAATGACCAGAAGAAAAATAGGGTCAAACGGAGCAAGGGGGACCGGTGGTGCCATGTATTTAGGGGTTTCGCCGGTTTTATTGTGGCCAATTAGGCTCATATTGCTATGGTGGACTCGAGTGCTCTCCAATATCATGCTGGTGTTGTTTTATTTCTTTATTTAATCTTGGTTTATGCTCAGAAGATTTGGAGGGGAACTTGATGCATGATCACATCATTAATTTTGCATTAACTCATGTCACCATCCCACATGTGCCCACATGCATAAATTGTGCAATTGCAGCCCCCACCATTGTCCATGTCAAAGAGCTAGTGTCACGCATGTATTGTGTTGGACCAAAATATGTGTACACTTGTTTATCTGGAAACGAGCTATTTGAATATCGGTCGGTTTCCTGTTCTGATTGCAGTGCCGGCTCCCAAATGTTATATCCGTGATTTTGAGTGTGTTTCCAGTATTATGTCACGAATACCTGTAATCTGTATTTACTAAGCAGGCACTAGTTAATAGTAACGATATAAACAAAAATAGATAATGAATGAGTGGTATTTAATTGCAGTTTTCCGAGATATACAAATACCCCCAAGCTTATCTTTTGCTCGTCCCGAGCAAAACAAAATCCTAACCTCATATTTGTAGGGAACGCAATTGCACTAAGCAGGTGCAATAAGCTGTTAAACCTGTACGTGTCCCTAGTAGGAGGATTGTTGTCTCCTGATGGTTTTCAGCGGATTACACCCACAAAATCCAGTCAAGTTAGCATCATGGAGAAACTGTTGATTCTAATCTTAAGGTTAAGAATCAAAGCTAGAAGTTCTATTATCCAAGTTAGAAACGTCAAACCCTAATTTTCACTCCTCACAAATTATTTAACATAAGTTATTACATGTCTTTACATGATTGTGCGGATAGCGTCCATAAGTTTGTAAGAACTTGATTAGGGTCATCATGTCATAAATACGGACCAGGATAGACTTCTAAAGGATCTCATGAGTTTGAAAGGAGTTATGATTTTCTCAAGTTTCGTTCTCCAGTTAGGTTTCAAGTCAGAATTTATATCGTTTTTAATAGAGAACCTAAGTCTTATTCTTCACTCCTACCTTTCACATGTTTTAGTTTATACACACCCTTCGTTATCGTGCAAAACTTTTTTATAAATGTAAACCTTCATATCCCTGAGAAAAAACTGTTTTTAAAAGAAAACGCGTCTCCGCCAAGATTACTCTCCCATAAAGAACCGTGAAGGCTTTTAAGTCGAGAAGAACACTTGTTTAGCTTGTATTATTTGGCGATTGGAAACTTAGCGAGCTTTCGGTCAATAACTCCCAAAGAAGATGGTTTTAGGGAATTAGGTGTGGAGACACCCCAAGGACTTAATTACTCAAGTTACCAAGGCCACAAAACAAAAGACTCATTTTATTACGTTTGAACTCAGTGAAAACGAAGATATAGCCAGCTTTTTCTTTTTAATCTGAAGACGTGCTTATGTGAATAAGGTGTGTAATCACTTCAACAAGGTTCCAGATGGATTATTTTTCAGACTTTATAGCTTTTATTAAAACAACAATAATATCCTTCATATTCACTTTACTTTATGAACTATTCTCGATATTACTTAACTTAGAACAAACATGCTTGATCCTAAAGTTGTTTTATCAGTTTTCAAAAGTTTGAGACATGTCAGACTTTTCATCTAATTCTTAAGAACATATGACACATGTAAAGTGATATAAAAGACGCATATCTGCTACAGTTAAACTCAACGGAGGGTTATATTTCGGGTTCTCAATATCTTAAAATGGATTTAGTTGTTTCTGTCTTATCAACCGAACCGTCAGACTTCGAATCTAAGTTCCCCCACTAGCTAATATGACGAACAAATTTTTATGTTTTTGGAAATTTTTCCAATTTTTATGGATTTTTAAATACAAAACCAAATGCAATACAAAAGAAGATAAGAAATGCAACTACATGCAAAATAAAAAGAAATGAAACAAGATATACAGTGCTGAAATGCAGGAAATATGCAGATGCAAAGCTATATGCTGATACAATGATAATCCAACCAGATCCACCCCCAAACTGAAGATGACGATGTCATCATCGTCGCTTGGCCTTGCCCTTTCCCTTGCTCTTGCTGCTCCCACTTGCTTCATCCTGGTTCGGTAAGATCTGGCTCAGTTGTTATTTTATCTCTTTATTTTGCCGGATCAAATTCTTGATACCACGGACCTCCATCCTGTGTAGCTCGTATGGATCATTCGGAACATCCTCTCCTAAGTAAACCTCAGAGGATGTCTGTGGTGCAGCATGCTCGCTGGGGTCAGTGGTTGACCAGATCTGCTGCTCACTCCTACTGTCAGTATAACACGGTGAGATCCTCTCAATCTCGACCGGGACGGTGTCGCACAAAGTAATGCATCCCGCGAAATCTTCCTCCTCCATGTAGTAGTGACAAATCTGGGTGATGAGGATGAGAAGTAATGATTTGTGCGCCACGACACCCTCCTTGATTGTGTTAACTAGCATTCATTCCATGCAAAACTGATAGTCTTTGGTCATCAAACAGTGGACAATATGCCCCACAATCGCCAGAAACGAGGAAACTCGAATGATCCCTCTGACATTATGGTAAGACCAGCAGCAAGCCGTATAGACGTTTCGGTAAATCTGCTGGGCATTCAGTCCAGCATCTCGTAACTCGCATCATGACCCCATGATCGTCCTATACTGGGCAAGTTCTAACGGTCTCTGTGTAGGGTTTCTAGGCACACTAATGAGGTCTCACAAGGCATCAACCATGCCAAATTCAATTTTTTTCATGTGCCTACAAACCATAATACGGATCGTTAACTAGAGGATAGGCGATAAAGATAGCAAGTTAACATCTTAACTACAAAGTGAACGGAAATACAACCTTTGTAGATCCGGTCCTCCACTTCCTCGGCTCCGTAATGACGTCCCTCCGCTGCAACCATCGGAATCCTGGACTTTCGCGGTGGTTTCATCGGAGAAAAGTTCGAGCTAGGTCGTCGATTTCGATGCCGAAGATGATCTACGTCGAGGCGACTCAAGATCAAGCTCCAACTTCACCAAGTCATGAAACTTGTGAAGAAAACACCCTATACTACATGGCAAGTGGTAGAGGATGAAGAACTAGGAAGTGGGTTCAATTTAGAATTGGATTTCTCACTCTTTTTCTCAAGTCACCATTGAAGCTAGCAAGCTTCTTTTTTCTTGAAGAAAAAGAAGAAGAAAAAGAATATGATAAGAATATCAATAATAGAAAATAAAGTGATTCTTATCATAATGCAACCTTGGGTTAGTTTAACAAGTGTAGAGAATAAACTAGGGTTAGGTGAATGGTTAGGGTTAAGGAAAAAACAAAATGGTCAAAGCTTTCAAAGGTTCATGAAGTTTCAAGAATGAAACAAATTTAGCCACCATTTTATTCTTGCCAAAATAAACAAATAAATAAATAAAAATGAATAAGTGAATAATTCAAAACCCTAACCATTCACTTAACCATGGTTTAAAGTAAACATACACCCAAGCTTGCATGTATCATCAAACATGATACAATCTAGTGCACAAAAATATATCACATATACTACATGTGCACATCAAGTGAGAAAATCCATCTTAAGTGAACAAATACTAGTTAATGTAAAGTAATATATCAAATATATAATTATACATCAAATCATTAAATCAACACTTGATTTAATGATCCGGTCATATCGCATATAACCGACTAATATCAAGTGTATCAATATATCGAATCAACACTTGGTTCGGTAACCCGGCTATATCACATATAACCTGCCAATGATACAAATCGCGAGAATAGAATACAGTATCACATACTGATATTATTCTTGGTCCCACACATACCTCATATGCGCTCCTATTTCGTTTCGCTTGTGCCAGGAAACCTCTGTGTAGGACTCTAAAGACTCGTCAATACGCCGGCAGCAGGTGATGATCATTTCAAACACCCACAAGCCGCAAGCGGTCTGCTAAACATAACGGCCACCCGGGTATTGAGCGATCAGAAGATCGACGAGCAAGCCCGCTCACACTCCTGTGAATCCAACCAGTAACACTTACCGTACAGTCCGGTCTGATCGTCTGATATGTCGCATATCTAGCCTAGGGGTGGTAAACATCAGACCCCAATAGCTCGATAAGTCGTGTTGATATGATGTCTATAACAGTTCGAGAAACTGCTGGTAACACTTACCAGTAAATCTCAGCAACACTGGCCAGGGATTTCCGGTTAAAGCCAATTGAACACAGCGCAACATCAACTCCCTATACCGGGAGAGACGAATCACCTCCTATCGCTCATTGCCTCCATGTGATTCGGGACTGTACCCAAAAGCCACCGTTTTTCATGCCCTCTTGGACGTGGTAAGGTGGAAATCAAAGCACAGTGGGAATCACACAAGACTCTATGACGATCTCGGGTCAACAGACTACTCTGTACCAGTGTCACCAGAGAACTGCCATTTGACCTACGGTATAATACCATCTGGGAGTTCTCGTCGAGTCCGTCCAGTGTACCCAGCCTCCACTGAGCACCCGTATATCATCTCTGATGTCAAACACCAATGGATATAGGATCATCCATCGCCCATCTGTATGGGTCGAGAAGGTATACGCTAGTCTACTCTGGTATATCGATGCCCGGTCTCGATACACCCATGACTAGGGACCTTGAAGGATGTACTTATGGACTACCATGCCCCCACTAGTATGATCCGCATCATAGTCCAGGTAGTCAAGTACTCATCCTAAGGGCTTTACCAACATGTAACAGAGAGACAATTAGTGTACACGTTAAGGTAAAGAGCAACCAGATAGCATACTATCATGTCGAGCAAGAAAGTCCTCCCTATATATGTCCAAGCATCCACTACAATATACATCCTATGTATAGTAATGGCCTCTAGGGCATACATATAACTAACAATCTCCCACTTGCACTAGGGCCATCTGATAGCAGTAGTTGTAGTATCTCATACTCAACCATCCCCTAAAAGTCTCTCTCTGGGAAAAGACCTTTGTGAGTGGATCCGCCGTGTTGTCCTCTGAGTCTGTTCTCCTAACCTCGATCACCCTGGAGATCAACCATCTCCATGATCAGGTGATACTGCCTTAGAATATGTATGGATTACTGATGGGACGGACGTTACTTGGCATAAGCCACAACTCCATTGTCACACAATGGGAGGAACTAAGTTCATCTCATGAACTAATATACACCCAGACAGCCTCTATGGTAGCATATTAAGTAGCGATGTATCCAGCTGTAACATTTTAAAAAAATAAAATATTAATTTTGGAAATTTTTATAATTTAATATTATTTTAATGAATATTGTAATATTTCGGTATAATTAAATACAGATAAATGGGAAAAAAATTATGGAAAATTCTCAAATAGGGTATTTTATGGAATTATGCCATTTTTAAGTTTTTATAATTAATTATATGCTAATTTAGTGCTAATCGCGATTAAAAATCGCTAATCGGTTTTTTAGCATTTTTGTGCAAAACATGCACATATCATTTTTGTTTTACACTTGTTCATTTCTACCATGTTACTTTGGGTTTACTATTGGTGTGAGAAGGATTTGGGTTAATGAAATTGGAAAAGAAAAGAAATGAAAGGGAAAAAGGATATTATATTGAGGTATGGGTGAGAAAGAGTAGGTGAGGGTGTTGACTTGGCCATTTCCCTTCATTCCTTCACTCATTTCTCTCCCTCTTCCTTCATTGCTGCTGCTGCTCCTGCTCTTCACCTCCTTCCCCTCTTCAACTCCTCAAAACACATCCAAAAACACCTCAAAACCCTATCCCCACTTCACAAAATTTGTTCCCAAGCTCACTAAGTACACATTGGACCAAGAAAGTCTTCATTTTGGCGCTGTTGAGGATTCATGAGGGTCTTATGAGGTAATTTCTTCACAATTAGAGTGTTATTGCTTGTGCTGAAGCTTCAATTCAAGTTTCATATCGATATCGTGTAATTTGGTGTATTTTGGACCAACTTAGAGAGGGTTAGGGTAAAGTTGAGATGTTGCTTTGCAATTGGACTTAAATGGTGACCTTAGACCCTATATTGACCAAAACACTGGCCTAGCACAACCTGAAACCCAAAAATACGGAATTACGGAACTTTTCATGTCGGCTTGTATGATCTGTGAAGGTGTTCTGGAATCTGGAGCAACCCGGGGGCACCAAAAATAAAATTGAGCTGACAGTGAGTCGTGCAGGCACCTAGGAAACTACCACCAAGACCCGAGCCCCTAACTCAAACCTACGGCCGTAGATTTAATCATTCTGGCCGCAATTTGCGGCCAGAGTAGAAGAGAATCGGTCCATTTGTGTTCCAGGGCTCATTTTGCACTAAATTAGACCCCTCCTATATGCAGTTTTGGCTAATTGTCATCTGGGAAAAATCTGGGAGCATTTTGGTGTGTTTTAGGCGATGTTTTCCGTATTTTTAAATGCACTTTCTTGATATTTGGATTTGTATTTAGTTGTCGGGTGTTCGTACATCGACAACAGGGGTTGTTTGTTGGATTTGGATGTTTGGGCCATAGTTTCCAACCTGTGAGCACACTGTGCGCTGTATCGGTTTTCTGCCTTGATTTTCATACGCATTGCTATGGTTGATCATTGTAGGTACCTTCACGTGAATTCCGAGGCGACGGAGCATGGCGTTATCGACATCGACACGCAGGATACAGGTGAATAGATTTATATCTACGGGGAGAAGTCGGGTGGATGGCGTATAGCACCCCCGCAGTTCGTGGTGATGTATACGAATACGTATACATACATATATTGATTGTATGTTGTTGAGATTATTGATGATAAAGATGGATATTTGGTATTTTTTTGGATTGGTTTAGTGTAGTTGCGAAACCCTAGAGCAGTGGTCGGACTCACACACGCATGCACACACATACTTGCATACATTCTTTCTTTCATATGTGCGTATATAGGATTATATATTTATGTGTTCACATGGGTATGGGACTATGTGTTCATATACTGGATTTGAGGATAGTATTTGGGATTTGAGATGAGTCGATGAGATTGGGCTTGAGGCCAGGAGATCGGTGATGTGATTTGGTTCGTATTGAGATACGACATGATGTTTTAGCGGGTCTTTTGACGTAGTGATTCTTACACCTGCATGCATACATAGATGGTATCAATATTGTACTAGACATTGGTCAGTACCCTGGACTATGATCTTGGATAAAGAGGATACCAGATGAATAGTGTGATGAATATGATATTGACCCGTACCCAGATTTGGGATGCCGTACGACGGATTTACGTACGAGCTATATATTGATGATTGATCCGCACTCTTGACTTGGGATGTCTGACTATAGATATGGTATCAGATATGATATTATTGAGGCGGGATCATCGACTATACATATACAGGTATGTATATGTATCGACTCAG